>BSBN01000787.1:0-1412500 GCA_027924645.1 Cunninghamia lanceolata | reverse complement strand
GTATTTTTGACTTTATTTTTTAACCATTCATTGAAATTGTAAATAAATTACATTTTAGAAACTAGACTCCATTATGAACGTATTAAAAAAAATTGGATTAGTTTTCAAAAATTTTACAGGGGAGAACACTCAATTTTCTATTTTTTAGGATGTGTCCACTTTGAAAATTAGTAAAAAATCAATTATTCATGAAAAAATTATCAGAAAAATCAGGGATAAACTATATGGTGCTAGCTAATTTCTCATTGAAGCGATATTTGAAATACTAAAAAAAAGTTAACATTTTAGGGGGGTCACACCAGACGCTATGTTATGTTTTTTTGAAAAAACAAGACCAATTTGTGTGACCCCCCTTTTTGAACCCCTTAATCTCAACCATTTTTAAAACAAAATAGTAGTTTAGAAACTAGACTTGGAGCACTACGACTCTTGTTTTTGTTGCATTTTCAAATTTTGAATGTAACTATCTTCAATTTCTCATCCAACATTAGTCTTTCCTTATTTTAGAAAAAAAAGTGGCCACTTAAGACGCCATTTTGGTCCCCCATCTTTGTGCACTTACTCTTATGGTATTTTTAAATGTACATTTTTTTAATTAAACTTTTTACTAGGATTAAGGTATTTTTTTAAAAACCCCTGTGTATGACCAACATATTTGACCTAAAACAATTGTAAAATGATTTTTTTCATTGTGTAGAGAATGTTGTCTAGACTGGTAAACATAAAAAAAACTAAAATAAAAAATTATAAAAAAGTAGTAATATATGTCATTTCAAGTTTATGAGGATTTTTGTTTAAAAATTAATTAATAAATAGAAAAATATATTCAACATTAAAAATTACATATTTGAAAACTAGACATTGTCATCTATAATGGATATAATTTTGTTCAAATATTATGAAAATAAAGTTGTCAACCATATTGCCAAAGTCATTTTTTACTCTTGCTGCTACCATGACATTGTACTTGCAAGTCCAAGGCTCAAGTTGATGAAGGGGGTAAATTATAAAACACACAACAAAAATTGCACATAGAAAATAGAATGTTATTTTATTGATTTGGACAACTCATTACATTACAGAAGCTCAAATACAATCTAAGGAATCAATCCTCTACATGCTGCATCACATTACAACTACCTATCCTTAGGCTCTGGAATCTTCAGCCTTCTATAACCCCAATTCAGCTAGGATTTCTATTTTTCTACCTATTCTTGCCTCTACACTTTCCCCCTTATCTCTACTACTGCCTAGCGTCCCAAAAATAGTCATAAATAGCCCTTTTTGGCGGCCTCCAGCTAAATTTCAAAATTTGCAACTCCCTCCAAAAGTAGGTCAACTTCCAGGAAGCATAACTTTTGATCTGGGTGTCTGATTGACGAATTGTTTTAAGCGCCGGAAAGCTCACGAAGTGAACTATCACGTTGGAAATGTATAAACAAATTTCCATCAACTTTTCAAGGTGTTATGGGACGTTTAGTGACTCATATCTGGTTTCAAAAAATTTTAGGGGCTTTTCAAAAAACATAAACTTTAATATCTTTCAACTCACAGATGATCTTGCCTGATTCCTTTAACAGATGTCTTATATTTCATTTATGAAGCTTCCTTTAAATTTTCTCTTCAATCCCTGCCCAAATGCAAACTTTCCTAAAATGGCAGTTAAACTTTCCAAAATAGCAGTTTGCTATTTTTAGCAATTTGGAAAAATTGAAAGTCCTACATCATTATTCAAGTGATTATGGAACTAGAAATACTAATTATGGAAAGAAATGAAAACAACTTCAATGATTTTGAATCAAAATATTTTTGGGTGATGCAAGATTGCCCTTACACCATTGTATGCTCCTGCATCACAAGTTGGGTTTCCAAGTTTATTCCAAGCCTAAAACCAAAGAAAAATTATGGGTGTCAAATTTCAAATTTCAAAGAATGCGTACTTGCTATGAAATGGGTACTCATTCGAAAAATAATGGGTATGCGTTCTAAAAAGAAATAAGTACCCATTTATAATGGGCACCCACTCTAAAAGTAAAGGTGTACACATTTAGAAATAGGTTCTGATTTCAATTATACCCATTGTCAACCTTTTTTAGTAAAACGTAGTATGACAACAATTCTACAAAAAAAATTATTGAGTATGGATCGACATTGACTATAGAATCCATTATTTTAGTGTAGGTGTCTCTTACAACCTCTTAGCATCATTATGTAGCCATATCATATTCAATTTTAAAAGAGATACAATCATATGTAGTATTTTTAACTAGAATCAAGCACCAAAACTATTTTTGAGAGGAATTTGTTGGTGTAAAATCATAGTTACACATTGCATAAGTTTATTAGGGAGAATCATTTTAAGATAATATTTCCTTGTTTGTACTTGAGAGATTTATGGCATGTCACATAAGCAAGTTCCTTTCCCACTTTTTATTTGTTTGGAAAGTGCTTGTGTATTTATCTTGTATTATTCCTTTCTGAATAGTCAAGCACCTAATTCATGCAAGTATTGATCTTTGTTTTTGCCTCTTAATCTAGTTTTGCTCTTGTGTAGAAAGATCTCTTTGTAGAAGATTTCCTACAAATGATCCTAGCTCTTGTAAGTCCTTGTGTGACTCTAATAGAATTAGGCACACAATGATATATTAAACAAATGATCTACATCTACTCGTACTTTAGATAGCTTAAGGAGTGATCCATCTATAAATCAAAATCATTTTTTATTTTATCAAGAAGGCCCTTGGTAGTAGGGTAGTTAAAGAAGCGATGAGAGCCTATCAAAATATCAGTGATGAGGCAAGTGCATTACAAGAAGTTAAAACCACAATTGATGAAGAACTTTTGGTATGGGAGTAATACCTCCCAATTTTGTAAAGAATGAAGGTAATCCCTTCAGGTGAGCTATGTAGGCTTGGCATTTTTGACAAGGGTGATTAGGACTTATTGGTAGAATGGTTACAGGTGAGCAAGCTCATAGTAAAGGTACTTAAAGGGTGCAAAGCCAAGCTCAATACCAAGAAGAGAATTGCAAATATAGCCATGGAAAGGATTTAAAAGTTTGTTGAGGCTATCCCATGCACCTTTTGGGAGAATTTCTCCTTGGTCCACTCAGCAGCAAGGATCTCAAGGAATTCACAGACTCCCTCCATCATCCGCTAATAGAGAAAACAATTGATGACCTAATGAGGATGAAGGTTGCATTCCAAGGATTCCAAGAGGACCTAACTAAGTTTGGAGAGTTGCAGAGAAAGATAAAGTAGTCAATTTTCTCCTGGAAAATGTGAGTCAAGTACCATAAAGGGACAAATCAAAATGACTTGAATGAGTTCATCACATCTTTTTTGAGCCACTTTCCTTGCAAAGTGTAGCACATTCTTTATATTTTTTTGAACATATTTTGATCATTCATTATTCTTTTGAAGGATGTAATAACTCAATTCAAAATAAATTATGAGTAATATAGGACCCAAGGGATCAAATAATTATGTAACTTATAAATTTAAAATTTTGGGCCCAAGCACCAACATAGAACTCAAGTTGACCTTTGATGTAAATTCAAGTTTTGGGTGCCCTAGATGGGTATAAAGGAATACTTCTAAAGCATTATAAGAAAAAAAGGGGGTGAATCTAGATATTTTGGTTAGAGGGCAACATTTTTCAATTTTGACAAGACGTGTAAGGGAAAATTTTAACACATTTACAGTGTAAGAATCATGTTGTCATATGTAATCTGTCAATTTTGGTTGCCAACTAATAGAAGATACTCTTCTTTCTCTGTATTTCTTGCCTTTTGGTGGTAATGTATTTTCATTTTATATATCTTGGTAAGATAAGTGCTTAATTGTTTCCATCTTAATATGAGATTGAGCGATAGGGTTTGATTTTTGTGCATGTAATATGACTAGTGTTTTCATACCTTTCATTCCAATTTCTCAATAGTTCCTTAGAATATTGCATCTGGAGTGTGGATATTTGGGTTGAATATTGATAATTGCATTACATGTTACATTGAGTCTTTCTAGATCTATTAAGTGAAGTAGGAATCAAATGCAGAGGTTGTACACTCAAAAACATGACTCGGTGGCCTAGGGTGGTTGAGTCAGCTTTGGCACACACACAAACCCTCTCTCCTTACCACGGGGCAAACCTCCACATCACTCTTGCTCTCGTGGAAGTAGCCAATTGAGAGGAGGTGAGACACAGGAGCAGTCTGCCTCATTGGAGATCTGGACTTCACGGAGAGTGGTTGGCCAGTCCTGGGGCCTATGTTGTGTGTTTGTTTGAATGCAGTTTTTTGTGACTATTTTTGTAAAGATAACTATATGGCCTGAAACTAGTCAATGTTCTCCTATTTGGGTTTTTAATGTTCCACCATTGTGTGGGTTAACTATTATTTTCGTTGATGCTTTGTTCAAGTTGGCATTGTCATTCATGTTGTTGGATGATTGCTTGTATTTGAAGTTCTCTGAATCTTTCTTGTTGTTGTTGAATTGCTTGTTGGTGTTGTTGTTGTCTAGGGTGGGTCTCCTCTATCTCATCAAGGATTGCCTTCACCCTAAGTCCAGGGCACATTCGTGAACCAAAACAAGAGAGTGATGGTTTAAAGCTAACCTTGACCTGACCTAGGGTTTCGACTTAGGGTTTGTGTGACCTAAGGTTTGACTTTGTTGACTTTGTTTGACCTTGTGATGAAACCAAGGGCTTTGACTCACGTTGACTAAACTTGACCTTGTGTTGGGACCAAGGGTTTGTAAACCTTCTAAGTTGCTAATGTTTTTATTCTTTTTTATTTTTGTATGCATGCAAGCCTATATGAGTACAAAACATTTTTTGTGTTTTTTTTCCTATTTATAGAAAGTAAAGTGCTCTTTTCTATTCTAGGAATTAGAAAATGAATACAAACTAGTATGAGATCACCTAATGCAATTGAATCTATCTTTTTTCTTTTTTTTTTGAATAAGTAGATCAACTTAATCTAGAAAAGGGAAATTGTTTTTAATCTATAAACTTTAGAAAGGGAAACTACTTTAACAATGCAAATCTACTTAGTCTATCAAGGAAAAAGCAACATGTATTTACTAATCCCAAGAGAAAAGTTTTGATTATCTAATTACTATGAAACAAAAAAAAAACATGAAGGAACCTGGAATAAAAGATGTGTGAGCCTCCACTACCCTCATAAATCCTTGTGTGGCAACCTCTAATCCTCTTGCAACAACGGGGTGATCCTCTTGGCAACAATAAGAAAAGAGAAGCAAAAGGAGCTTTGAAGCTTTGAAATGAGCTCAATGAGAGCTTGATGAGCACTATGGCTTGTGATGTGAGTAGCGTATGGATACAAAATGATCTTTTAGGAAAGCTAGATGAGATAACAAATAAAATCAAAAGGCTCTAATGTCTTATATGAGCATATGGATGCTTGATTTGGAGAGCAATAACCTGCAAGAACTGTGTGCACAAATGAAATTGCCTCCCTTTGTGATTGAGGGAGGTGGGTATTTATAGGTTTGAAGAAGGGATGAGAGGTGATGAAGAAGAAGAGTTAACTCAATTTGATTGAAGAGATAACTTAGAAGACACAAGAGTGATCTAGGCTAAAATTGGAGTGATCTACCTAGTAATAGCTTATCACTCAAGACAAAGTGAAGAAAGAGAATGCATGGGAAAATAATTAAAGATAAAAATAAGATAACTATGCATGCTTGGGTGCATGAAATAGTTAACTCACCCTTAGGGACAAAATTCCATGCAAACAGGAAGAAAAATGGGAAAAAATGGAGCTATTTTGGGCAAAAAGCACAAGTTAATCCATAGGTTGAAAAGATGGTAGGGTCACCCATGGGTCACCCCTTTTACCAGTTAGGGTTGCCCAAGGACGACCGTTAGAGGAGGGCACCTAGGTGCAAGTGCATGATGGGAGATGAAAGAGGAGGAGAAAAGAAGGGGATCTGGCTTCAGAAATAGGTCAATCAAGGGTCAAAAACCAAATCTCCACTTGCAAAAGTAGGATCTCCCAAGGGAGATATAGAAATAATAAGGGGAGATTTGGATTGGTTGAGTGAAACTAAAAATTGTAAGTTGGAGATGGCTTGGGAGGACCTCTAGAAGGCCTCTAGGGGTGGGAATGGATGAAAAACACTAGGGAAAGGTGAAAACACACCTACAAGATGCATATAAGGCTTAGGGACGAAGTTAAGAGCATAGGAAATGTAAATTGAGAAGTGTTAAAAAGAGTCAAAAGTGAAGAGAGAGAGAGAGAAAACAACAAAGGGAAACAACACAAGGATGAAGAAAAAACATGTCACCAAGATAATTAATGCTAAGAGGGTGTTATTTCATGCTTACATGTATGTGACAAGGATTGTGAGTCATCATCGGGGTCCTCGTGGAGGTTGTGTGTGATTTTAGTGCTTACAGAGGTTGTCCATCTTAATTTTTTGTTTTCTCTCTAACCTTTACCTCTTTTACACTTTCTTTACAATCAAATTAATTTAGGATTAGATCTAGAACTTCTTGAGCTTAAAATAATATTCATCTTTCATAGAGACTCAACCACATTGGTCCAAGATTAACTTTACTAGTATAGGCCCCTAGAATAAACAATCACATAGAACACTTAGCTACTCCAACATTGCTATTACCTAGCCAATAGAGACCTTTGAGGCAACTGATCCTTCATATCAGTCACCTTTTTAGGAGAATTAGAGTGATCTTCATTCTACTTAGAGTTGGTGTTCCAAAAAAACCATCAACACTACACAAACAAGGCTTTTGACCATCAAGGCTAGATGCCCTGAGGGAGCACATCAAGTAGGGTCTCTCCATGTGTGAGGTAAGTCAAAATTTTGAATTTAAAATACATTTTTTGCACCAGATGAGGCTCATGAAGATCACTAGTGTCCTATCAACATGCTAGCATCTTTAGGGTGTACTGGCATCTTAGGGGTGTGCTAACATTTAGAATAGGTGCTAGCATCCAAAACAAACACTAGCATCCAAAGGGTGCACTAGCATCTAAAGGAATTAGCATCCTTAAAGACTTTAAAAAATTACATTTTTCAATTTAAAATTTAATTTTTTATGATGTAGAGCTGATGGAAAATTATTTTTGTGATTGTAGTATCCTCTGATGATGCGGGAGCATACTGGGGGGTAGATTTATGCATTGTTGCGATGACACCTTAATTCTCTCACATGGATGAGGTCAAACTATTTTAGAGAGTGGGTGCATACTGGGTATACACAATGCTATAGATGTGATTCCATGATTGCATGTTGATGGCACTAATGGAGAGGTGGGATGTGAATGCCTCTATATTTTGTCTACTGATGGGAGAGATGATTGTTACCTTGGAGGATGTCTACCAGATTCTTAGACTACTAGTGTGAGGCTACATAGTATTGATCGTCAAGCAGTGGTTGCTCATTATGTCCAGGAGGGATAAAAAATATGTGATCGATCAAATCATGCCTGAGGACCCATGAAGGCATATCCATTTAAGCTAGTTGGAATAGGGATTGGTAGTGATCCCTTTGGTTCATCACATGTTGATTGCTATGAGCACCCTATGCATTACACTAGATAAGTGAAGCACACACCTACACATTAGCCTCATCTATACTGTCAAGGAAATGGAGGAGAATGAGACAATGTTCACATGGGATCAGATCATGCTTTCCCACTCATATCATGATCTTCATCACTACGTACACTACAAGGGCCATATTTTGATGACTTTCATGCTTTTATAGGTGTGGGCTTTTAAGCATATTAGGTGCACTCAGCCGATGGGGGTACCCACAATGATTGTATGTGTTGCACCATGAGCCCATGTCTATGCCTTGAGGAGGCCATGGTAGTTTGGAGATATGCTTTATTAGAGGAAGACATTTGATAGACTATAAAGCACCAACATGATCTAGAGGCATCATTCGAATAGGCCTGGTAGTTAGTGAGGATGCAAAGGGGTGAATTATTCATCAGTCACCTCAATCATATCATTATGTCATTTTATTATAGATACATAATGAGTCAGTTTAAGAAAATGCAACATGTTTTTGTAGCTGAGCCAACATATGTGTGCTCATACTATAGCACAATGAGGCCAAGGGATCAACACCGCCCTACAGTGGTGGACATTTCTTTGAGTGACTTTGACAACAAGGAGAAAAATGTAGCTCCCTTATCTAATGTTGATAATGTGGGGGTGACCCCAACATTTGCAACATGGTGGGCCGCATCAAGGTTGGCTCTTATCTTCCACCAGATGCACTAGTTGGAGACTCTCAACCATTAGCAAAGCAAGGGAAAGAAGAGGAGAGAGGTGATGAGTCCTCTAGTGAGGAGGATGGAGAGGAGGAGGAGAAAGAGCCCATACCAATATAGGTAGGGAGGTATTAATAGAGAGATGAGGGCCCTATCATTGCAGAGGAGAGGCCTAAAGCCTAATTTCGAGCAACACAGGCACCACCATCATCCAGTGGCATGTAGAGCTAGATGGAGCGAGGGGAGTCAAGAAATGTAGCTACTATGATACTTCCCTTAGTACCAGACGACAACCACACCAATTAGCGCACCTAGTACCATGCATGTGACACAATAAATTGCTACAAATCTTGATTGGCAAGTCAGAGATCCACCTGAGAGCTTGATTTATACATTGTGATTTGAGTAGAATACTAGATATTTATATGATTTTACATTTATATGATGAGAGATCTAATGATATTGGTGTTTGACTTTTGCAATCTACACATGAGAGTGGCTCAACTTTATAGGCTTGATCATTATAGAGATGGTACCCATAATGCATCTTGAGTAGGTTGTGTGGGCTAGTTACAGGCCTTAGTAGACTATTGGGTGGCACATGGACATATTTGAGCCTGTGGCACAACTTAAAGTTGCATATGAGGAGAGTTGGGTCTGCCTAGACTAAGCCACTATTGAGGTCATGTCATTTACTATGAAGTGGGACCAAGCAATTACACAGGTCACAACACTCATGGTAGAGCATGATTAGGCTATGACAAGAGTTGAGAATGTGTTGGGTCTCAAAAATGCAAGTTGTGGATTCTAAGGGGATGCCAAGCCCTATGGTCAAATCTACAACATTTTTGAGCCAATGACTAGAGTTTGACCTTAACGATCAACTTCCCCCTGCGCTTTAGGTCCTGCTACAACCTAGGCGGGTGAACCTTTGATTATCAAAGCAAGTTGTATGATTAAATCAAAGTTGGTTTGCTGCTAGTTTATCCAATTACAATGGCATACTTGTAAATCAGATGAGATATTGTAAACTATTTCTAAAGAAAGCAAATGATTTAATCTAAATTCTAACAGAAATAAATAATAACTAACATGAAATAAATCTAAACTATAGCGATAAAACAGAGTAAAGATTTTAAACATAAAATGAATCAATAGTTAGACTGGTGCTTTGTCTATTTGGGCAACGGAGTCAGGATGTCAGAAACAAATAACTTGTATTAGGTAATAACTCGATCTAATTGGCACAATAACTATTTGCAACTTGTACAAACGTGCAAGGAAGAAATTATTAATTCATTCTTAATAATCCAAGGACATAATTGTATTAAATGCATTATATTAAAAGGATTTTAATCTTTCTGGAAAGAACCAATTTAACTTTGCAAAATAATAAATTAGATCAACTCTGGAGACAAATTAATAACCCTAATCAATTAATCGTACTTAGTAATCCATTCAACATTCTAAGATTACTATAACTGATGAGAAAGGATTTTAATTCTCTCTGAGAAACCAATCAAATCAACTATACTGAATTAGCAAATGTAATTAGACAATTTGAACATATCCTTAACACATTCAAATTGAATAATCAAAAAATGAATGACATGGAGATAATTAAATTGATTGAATTAAAAACAACAAATAGATGATACCGTCACAATGTATTTCGAATTCGAATCCTCGACTGCTGCCTCAGAATGTATCATGCACCATAGCCTTTCTCAGAATGAAATTGTATAGAAGGATCAAATTTGCATCAGATTGAATCAAATCTAACCTAATCTAATCCTAAAATGTTTCAATTATCTTTATGTAAAATATCTATTTCTAATCTAATTCTAACCTCTTATTCCGGGTCCTAGGATCTCTATTTAAAGAGATGCAACAAGCCTCAGACCCGTTACATTCATTTTATAGTTTAAATAACTGATATAATGGATATATGGTTTCACTTGATAAGAAAATAATTAATCATCCAGCTGCATTCTTTCATCTCCGGCTTGAAACATTTTGTCTTCCATTAATTCGATCCTCTTCTTGAAATCACTTTATTATCATAATCATAATCCTACAAAAACAAATCAAATCATTTATTAGATAAATCATATATAAACATATAACTTACATTGATGTGAACCTTACTGTGGTGTGCGGTATCATTTCTTTATTTCCATTGTATATTTGCTTACTGCCATGTATTTAGGGTTTTATCACCATGACAATATTCCATGTTATCTTAATTAATTATCACTTTGTATACCAATAATTCGCCTCGATATTTCCTTTTAAGCCTTGAATAGTTTCATAAATTCTTTGGCATGACATTAGGTTTAATTTATTGTTTTTAATATTGGTCATTTGCCGTCACAAAATAAAATATTCTTCAAAGCTTGAATATCACCCTTTTCCCCATTCTAGCCTCTTCACGTGACATCTATTAGGGCATTAAATAATTTCTTGAGAATACTAATTTTCATATGGTAAATCCTAAATGTTTCCATCATAAACTTTTTCTTGGGGATTGATATTTCTTCTCATAAAATATCTTTCAACATTTTACTTTTTAGCATATTTTTTACTCCCTTGGTGAAAAACACTCATAAATATGCCTTTTAAGAATTACCAGAATAATTAATTCTCCGCAAAAAGTATTCTCTTTGAAATATGAAATTTTCACTTGACATAATCACATTAATCCTCTTCTTATTTTATTTTAATGTATTAGGAAGATTTATTTTACCTCTACTAATATTCTCATAATTCTTTCTCATGATATTATTTATTTTAGTGAAAATGATTTCCTCCAACTTCTTTGGTGAGATCGTTTTACCAGTCCTCATAAAAATATTCACCCACATTTTTCACTTTTGTTGGTCAAAATTAATTCAAAAACTATTACTCCTCCTTGGCAAAATATTTTACCAGCCTTTGTATGTTCTTCCGGAATATTTTCTGGGTGAAATAGTCACCTATAGAATGAATCCCTTCGATACCTTATTTCAGGATGAAAATACCAAAATTTCTCCTTGTATCTGGTTAAATCTTCCAAAAAATAATTCACCTCTGAGCGTATGCAAATAAAATAAAATATGATGGTTGGAATATTAATCCAAACAATGATTTGGATTCTTTATTTGCAATTTATAATTTTTTACGAATTTGATTTTTACCTTTTGGCTTGACTATTCAATTCACTCCGGGAAAAATAAAATATTTAATTGGTTACTTTTGCCAAATTAAATTATTGGTTACTTTTGCCAAATTTAATTAATCTTCATCATCTTTGATAATAAAATATTTAATCTCATGTCTTAGCATAATAAAGTATTTCCAATAGTTTAATCTTCATCTCATTTCCCAATCATATTTCTTATGTTTTTACTATTATTTGACAAAATAATTATTTCCCCCATTTTACGAATTCAGTGAAAATACTTTACTCCAAATATTCCTCAGGCTTGATTTACAATTATTTATTTGAGGTCTTTACATGTATTTTAACTCTTTGTTTGATAATAATTCTATTTAGGTGAAAATAATTGTCAATTCTCCATGAAAATATTTTACCAGATTTCATAAAATCTTCACCTTTTGGTTAATTTTGTAAAAACACCATATCCTTATTTACAAAATCTTTTCCTGGATAAAAACTAATCTCATCGCACTTTGGGTAAAAATATTTCTTGTTTTGCAAAATTTATTTCTTCTCAAGATAATTTTTAACGTGATGACTTTAATATATTTCCCCAGAGTGTTTTATATTTCTCCTAGTAAAAATATCTCACATCTTGGCGAAAAATACTTTACAATTTTCATTTTGCATTTTGACCTTTCTCGGGAATCTATTTCTTAAATGTTTTATTTGCCTGGCATTTTGATTTTCCTTAAAATTTGTTTAAATCTTTCTCATCCCTTTTTTTTTTACTCCTTGTGAAATCATTTAACTCGGCACCTTTTTTACGAAAGTGTGAAATTTACTTTTCGCTATAATCACATTCCATTATAAACTCCTATTTGCACATTAGAAATTTCCCTCATCAATATTTGTTTTTCCCATTAATGATGTTCACTCTTCCTTCTAGTTTTCAAAGAAACACTCATCACAACCTTTCCAATATCCACAAACATATTGATTATTCATCTTGGAAGCCCACTTTATGTATTTTTTATTTTAACTAATATCTTGACTTATCAGTGAAAGTATAAGTGTTTCTTTAACTCGCGTAGTTATAATAAATTTATTGGGTTGCCAAAGAAAACTACCACACTTTCTATATATAGTTTATGATACTTATTTTTCTTATTTTAAGAAATGGAAAGATTTCAAGCATGAAGAGTAAAAGTTTTTAGATTGTAATGCCCATTCCATATAAGATGTCACAATCTTGTACCATTAGGCAATGCTTCGAAAATGATTATTTGCAATCTGTAAATTCTGGATCTCATTATTATGTAACATCGCACAGTTGGTAACATATTTGAACTCAACAAAACTCACCATTCACCAGCAAACTTGCAGTGGCTAACTTCACTAAAAATGAACCTAGTAAAGCAAATAATTAGCATTGCTAAAAACATTATTTTAAAAAATAACAATTAAGTACATTACAAGTAGAAAAGCAAACCCTATGTAGACAATACAGATGATAAAATAACTAAGTAAATACGTTGTGGACGCTGTTACATACAATCAGACACATGAAACTATGAACAAGTAAAACCAATTTAAATTTTGTTAAGGAATTTCATGCCTGTCAAAACCCTTATACCTCAAGACCCTCACTTGATAAAGATCAATTTATCGCTCCTGCTTGTCTCTTATACTTTTGATACCTAATATGCTTATTGTAGACATTTTAATCAACATAATAATGAAGATATCCTTCATCCTCATATGATGAACCTCATACTTTATAGCCTATAAGCCATTGTAGCACCTCGATGGATTTTGAAGATGTAGTTGAGACTGTTTTATTTGTTGCCATAGTTTATGTATCACTACACCATTAGTGTGGAATTTTAATCATGACTATTGTTGGTCTCAAAGCATTGACATCTAACACCTTATAACTATATTTCTGAGTGCTGGAATTAGTTTTTCATTATGGGAACCTAAAATATTTGCAAAATTTGGTGGGAAATTTTCAGTTCCAATAGAATGTAGAGAGTACATGTGATGCTCTTCAAAGCTAGCTAGATCATGCTACCTGGCCAACCTTTAGAGGGTTTAGATGGCACTTGTGACTAATCTATATCACCCCGGGGTATAGGGCTTGATGGTAGAGATAGACAACCTGCAAGATAAGGTGGAACAACTACAGAAGACCTAACTACACCTCACACCTGTGGTAGTGAAGATGAGAGGCACAATGGGGGGTTTAGAGGCACAAAGTGGGTCTCATACCTATTTGTAGTCTATAGTCTCACATCATGAGCCTTTTCTATAGCAGCCACCACCAAGACCAAAGGGATGAGATATTGAGATTTTGGTCGATATATGTGTTATCAATATTTGTATTTTTTGCATATATGTGATGGATGTTTTTATGATCATGCACATGTGATTGAAATTGTTTAATTAAGTGCTATTAAGATCTAATTAAACACCTTGTTAAAATTATTGAATTAAATGCTATTAAGATCTAATTAAACAACTTGTTAAAAATTTTCAATTAAATACTATAATGATTTAATTAAACAATGAACAATGGAAATTACATAATGAAATACTATAAAGATCAAATTAGCAATTTATAATGAAGAATGTTTAATTAAATAGTATAAAAGGTCTAATTAAATAACTTGAAGGATTGACTGTTTAATTAAATACTATAAAATATCTAATTAAACAATTTAAAAGGATTTAGTAACTATTTTCATGATTAAATAATCAACATGGTAAAGAGAATAAAGTAATTTCCATTATAAATGAAGACTACACTAATATTCAAGATAACATGAATTGTGTTGAGGATGGAAACAAGCACAAAGAAGAATGTAAAGTATCTAAAATTCTAAAGAAACTAATGCATTGTGTTTTAAGAAAAAAATGATATTCAACTAAATTATACATTTTTTGAAAGAAATCATAGCATAGTTGATTGTGCTAATGATAAAATGACATAAGATAAGCAATAATAAATTCCTAAGAATAAATTTTCTACTCAAATGCCATGTGAAAATAATATACTTAAGCATGAAAACAACGTAAATGCATAGAATTAATGGGATTTTTAGAGGCTTATCATCCATCGTAGAGATACCATATGTGCTAGATCCATATATCGAGGTGACAATGTAAGGACCTAACCAATTTAGACTAAACTTTTCTTTAGCACCAGTGAGGGCATTTACATTACATTGATTTTCATATAGAACCAAGTCACCTACTTGAAATGAACATGATGCAAAACATGTTGATTATAACTATGATTCAAATATTTTGATAAAATTGGAGATGTTCAAGAGAATTGATATACTATTCAACAAGCATCTCAAGTTTTGAAGTCATTGATCACAATAAGTATTATCATCAATAAGGCCTTGGAGGGAACTTGCAAAGAAGGAACTTCAAACTCTAAAGGCATGATTGCATCAACATCACAAATGAGTTTGAATGGAGTAGTTCTAGTAGATGTATGAATACTCATGTGATAGGCCCATAATGCATGAGAAAATTGAGTGTGCAATCTTTACTGCGTTTATTAATAGTTTTCCAAAGAATTTATTTGATTTTTTTATTGGAAGCTTATGCATGACCATCAGACTATGAATAGTATGGTGTAGAGAAACATTATTGAATGTGAAATTTCTCCAAGAATTGCTTCACATCCTTATTCTTAAATGAGGTACCATTATCAGAAACAAAGGCAAAAGGAAGTCCAAAATGAGAAATGATGTTGTCAAGAAGAAAATGACAGTTTAATTTAGCAGTCCTAGATCAAAGTGGGACAACTTCAACCGATTTCGTGAAGTAGTCTGTTGTAGTGATGATGAATGTGTGACCGTGAGAAGAAGGAGAAGAATTTTTTCCAATTAGATCCAAGGCCCATAGTGAAAATGGCCAAGGTGATACCTAGGCACGAAGTTCCTATGTCAGAGTTCAAATCAAATTACTATGCTATTGACATTGAGGGCACTTTTTAACAAAAATAAAAGGAGTCTTGTTCCATGTTGTGCCAATAATAACCCATTCAAAGAAGATTTTAAACCAAGGCTCTTCCATCAAAATGTCCCCTACAAGATCCTAAATGGGCCTCTTTGAGAACAACAAGAATTTCAGCCTTAGTTAAATAGTGGAGAAGAAGGCCATTGTAACCTTGATGATATAAGACATTAGAAATGATTGTATATTGTGCTGCGATGTTGCAAATTTGAGTTTAAGCACTTTTCAAAGAAGAATTTGGGAATGTACCATCATGAAAATAATTAAATATATGTGAGTACCATTCCTCGAAATCAATATTGTAACAAAAAAAGAGTGTCACAAGATGAACCATCAAGAATAATAGGTAAAGATAGAGTGTGAATGACAAAATGATAGCCATTAGATGAATTATCGAAGGGTACATATAAGGTTGTGCTCACCATTGTGTCAGCATAACAATTGTCTTTATGTGGAATAGTATCAATAGTGAAAGAAGAGAATTGATTGAGCAGTAATAAAGTTAAATCTTGATATTGAGACAACTTGTCCTTCTTAGCTTGATAGGAGCTAGTGACTTGCTTTATTATCAACTACAAATTACCATAAACATGAATGAGTTTAATATTAAGAGACAACATGGTATGTAAGCTAGTAATGAGGGATTTGTACTCAGTGATGTTATTTGTACATAGAAAATTTAGACAAAAAGAAAGGGGAATCAACTTACCAAAAGGAGGAAATAGTATTACACTAGCTCCAAAGCTAGTTCTACACTTGGATCCATCAAAGAATAATTCCCATGGATGGTCATCATCCAAAGAAAGGATATGATCATCGGGGAAAGAATCTTGATTAGGAATAGTAAAAGGAGAGGGATCTTTGGCCAAATGGTCTGCTAATGCTTGTCCTTTTATTACCTTTTGAGAGACAAATTTAAGGTCAAATTTAGTTTGCAACATTACCCATTTAGCTAAGTGACCTGACAAGTTCATTTTGGATATGTTTAAATGTTGTGTTGGATGAGTTATGTGATGGTATACCACCAAAGAGAGATATTTAGCACCACATTGATTTGATCCCAGGAGCATCTCTACCTAATCAAGTAGCTTACAAAATGAGTCCTACCCACCATGCAAAACTCAATAGACAAGTGACAAATCTCATAAGGAAAGGTGTGGTGAGGGAGAGCATGAGCCCCTGTGTTGTACCTATATTATTAACTCCAAATAAGGATGGCATGTGGAGGATATGCACAAATAATAGAGAAATCAATAAAATCGTCATCAAGTATCAATTTCCCATCCCTCATTTGGATGACATGATGGATTTGCTTGTAAGGGCTAAATACTTTAGAAAAATTGATCTACGCAATGGTTATCACCAGATCTGGATTTGAGAAGGGGATGAGTGGAAAACAACTTTCAAGACTAAGGATAGATTATATGAGTGGATGGTTATGCCATTCACATTATCTAATGCACTCAACACCTTCATGAGGCTAATGAATATTGTACTATGTCCTTACATTAGTAAGTTTGTGGTGGTTTATTTTGATGATATTTAGGGTATGTGCAGGATCATGATGGGCCAAACAATACCTCTAAGTGGCAATGAAAATGCTAAAAAAATAGACTTGAGCAACTTCATGAGAAAATTCAAATGGGTTACCTACATAATTTGAAAAATATGTAGTAATAAAATTTGTAGGAAATTGAATGTAGTTTATGGGCTACTATTTTTTTTTTTTTTTTAAAATTATTTGGTGAAAATTGGATATTTCAATGAGACACTACTTAAATTTTTGAAAAAAAAAAAAGTAGGTGTCATTCCGGCCAACCTAAGTATGAGATTTTTTTTTTTTTTGAATCTTTAGATATAAGTAGAGGACACATGCCTAGATGTGACACATATTTTTATGAATTTTTTTTGTAAGTAAATAATTAGTTATGAATTTTTTACAACTTTTTAAAAATATTAAAAAGTAATTTTCCAGCCAACCTAACTTGGTCAAAAAATATGAAATTCATTTTTTTTAGACCTGTAGATAATGAAGTGTAGAGTGTGACACAACTTTTGGATTTGAAAAAGGTCAAACGGTTTGAAAGTTATGGGTGTTTTTCAATTAGTGTGTCTCTTAGGAATTCAAACATAGTGTAGGTAGAAAATTATTAATAATTACCTATTAAAATTATAATCAGACATATATTATATTTTTAGAATCCTGATAGTGTCCCGAATATACCATTTTGATTTTATCAAATTTGGATCAAAAAAAGTCCGTCAGCATCAAGGGTGAAGTCGAGGAAAATCTGTAAAAATAGATGAATTTTTCATTCATGTTGAAAAACTAGGTTTGGATTCCCAAGCCTAAATTTTGGAGGGAAAATTTTTTAAATCAAAATAAAAGAAATGGATATCCATTTTTCAAAACAGATATCTATTTTGGAGAAATGAATATCCGTTTTGGAAACGGATATCCATTTTGAGAAAACTTCCCAAGCCTAAATCCAAGCCTAAAAAAGTGTTTCATGATTTTGGCTAACACTTTCACGTGATTTATTTTCCATTGCCACTATTTGGCCCATCATGATCCTACACATACCCTTTATATTTTCAGCAAGAGAAAAGAGGAGCACCTACAACACTTGAGAATCATATTGGATGTGTTGAGAAAAGAGAAACTTTATGAAAACTTGAATAAGTGCACGGATTTTAATGCAAGAAAGTCTGGTATTTCTAGGCTTTGTCATTTTTGTAGATGGTGTCAAAATGGACGCAAAATTTTTTATGGCAATTCTAGAGTGGCCTAGTCCAAGGAGCATAACAGAGGTAAGAAGTTTTCATGGGTTAGCCACAATCTACCAAAACTTCATTCAAAATTTTAGCATTACTGTAGCACCCATAACAGATTGCACCAAAGGAAGGGAATATGTGTGGACCAAGGAAGTTGAGGAGGGTTTTAAGTTTTTGAAGAAGAAGGTGACAAAAGCTCCTATTTTAGCATTACCAAATTTTGATAAGGTATTTGAACTAGATTGTGATGCCTCGTATGTGGGCATTGGATTTGTACTTAGTCAAGTAGGTAAACCCATAGCCTTCTTTAGTGAAAAGTTGAAAGAGGTAAGGAAGATCTATTCAACCTATAATGTAGAATTTTATGCAATTGTGCAAGCATTGAGACATTGGAGGAATTACCTAGTGCCCAAAGAGTTTGTGTTGTTTACAGACCATATTGCCTTGAAATACTTGAACACACAAAACAAATTGAATAGCGTGCATGCAAAATGGGTCTCTTTCCTACAAGGCTACAATTTTGTTCTCAAGCATAAGTTAGGAATATAGAACCAGGTTGCAAATGCTTTAAGTAGGCATGTTGTACTATTGGCAACAATGGAAAGTGAGGCCATTGGTTTTGATGCCATCAAAGATCTATACGAATCTGACAATGATTTTTGGGAGATTGTGGAATAGTTGAAAACCCCAGTAATAGGCAACATGGAGCACATCCAAGGTGAATATCTTATGCAAGATGGCTATCTCTTTAAAGGAAAACAATTATGTATTCTAGTTGAGTCTATGTGAGATAATATTATAAGAGAGCTCCATAGCAGTGGGTTGGCTAGACATTTTGGCAAGGATAAGACCATAGCTTTGGTAGAAGACAAGTACTACTGACCAAAGATGAAGAGACTTAACAAGATACGTGACAAGGTGTAGGATTTATCAGATAGCTAAAGGATATTCACATAATATAGGGTTGTATATGCCATTACTAGTACCTACTAGACCATGTAAAGATTTACGTATGGACTTTGTGTTAGGGCTATCAAACACACAATGAGGTAATGATTCCATTTTGTGGTTGTTGTTAGGTTCTTTAAGATGGCTTATTTTATTGCCTACAAGAAAACTAGTGATGCAACTAGGGTAGCAGAATTATTTTTTAAAGTTGTTAGATTGCATGATGTTCCAAGAACTATCACATCTAATAGGGATACCAAGTTTCTAAGTCAATTTTGGAGGACCCTATGAAATAAGATGGGAACTAAGCTCCATTTTAGCAGTACTTATCACCCCCAAACAAATGGGCAAACAGAGCTTGTAAATCAAAGTTTGGGAAACTTGTTAAGATGCATCATTGGAGACAAACCCAGACATTGGGACTTGGCCTTACCACAAGCTAAATTTGCCTATAACAATTTAGTAAATCAATCAATAGGTAAATCACAATTTCACATTATTTATGGTAGGAATCCTAAGGGTGTTTTAGATTTGGTGCAGCTACCAATTGGATATAGGATAAGTGGTGATGGAGAAGCATATGAACTACATCTTCAACAATCGCAGCAAGAGGTGAGGTAGAAGCTCCAAAAAAGTAATGATAGGTATAAAACCACAATAGATGCTGGTAGAAGACATCAAGTATTCAATTAAGGTGACTTAGTGATGGTTTATCTAAGAAGAGAGAGGTTTCCCATGGGAACTTACAACAAGTTGAAATACAAGAAACTTGGTCCTTGTAGGATTACAAAAAAAATCAATGACAATGCTTATAAGGTAGATTTACTAGAGAAGTTAGACATTTCTCCTATGTTTAATGTTTCTAAATTATATGCTTTTCATGGTGAGGATCATGATGAATAAGATGAGGCCAAAGTAGATTGGCAATAGAAGGTTCCAAGTAGGAAAAAGGAAAAGATTACATAGATTCTAGACAAGAAGACCATATACACACGACAGGGTCTATACAACAAGTTTCTAGTATAGTGGGAAGGGTTAACACAAGCAGATAATACATGGATTACAAAGTGTGAAGTGAAGAATCTAGGTCTAGACAAGTAGCATAAGTTCCAGGAAAATAACTTGTAGGAGTTGCATTCTTTTCAACTAGAGGAGAATGATGCAGAAACTTCTAGAGGTCATAACTTTTGACTCAGGAGTCCATTTGAGTTAAAATTTGATGGGAAAATGCATCTTGAGGAGTTAATTGAAATACCAACCCAACTGGAAAGTTTGGTAGGTTACCATTTCAATATTTTTTCGAGACCTTTTTCGATCATCTAGGGCGTCAAATTGATGTGTTAATGATTTTGCAAGATTTTTTCAAGTTGTTTTTTCTAATTATTTTTTGAACCTTACATGCAATTAGATGAGAAAGTTAAAAATTGGTCCTCTTTTAGTTAGTTTCAAATAATTGGAAATTTTCATGGCGATACGGATAAGGATGTGAAATTACCAAAAATAGCAATTTTAGAAAGTTGCTAAAAACTGCCAAAAAGGGTAATTTTCCTTTTTATATATATTTGATTTTTTTCAGTTGTAGCGGTGTGGAATGGAATGAGAAGTGGAATTTGAAAATATTTCTAAGTTTTTGAATTTGTTGGAAATAATAATAATGGTGAATATTATGTTGTGAAGTTTGTTACATCATTTGGTATTAGAGTAGGAAGATGGTTGGGAGAGGAAGAGGAAGAGCAAGTCTTTCCCAGATGCAGAGGGAAATGCAAAATCTACAAAGGCAAGTAGAAGAACTTGCAAGTATGATGGCCGATCAAATATTGAGACAAGGAAGAGATGATTCTGATGAAGAAATAGGCCAAGGAGATGAATATCAACATGCAAAAGCTGAAGAGGAAGCATAATTAAAGAATCTAACTTTTGAAGAGAGGATGCTCAGAGCATTAGAAGGAAAAAATGAAGGAATTAAAATTGAAGTTTCAAAGTATGCAAGCAGTCTCAAACTAGAGGAGTTGATAGATTATTTGAACGACATGGGGAAATTCTTTGAATGGAAGACTATGACAGAGGAAAAGAAGGTGAAATTTGCATGCACAAACTTAAAGGTTCATGCAATGATCTGGTGGATTCATCTACAAAAGGAAATAATTAGAAAGGGAAAGACTAAAATAAGGACCTGGATCAAAATGGAGAATAAGCTGAGAGATAAATTTTTGCCTATGGACTATGCACAAAATATTTTTCATAGATTTCAGAATTTGAAACAAAATTTATCTACTTTGCAAGAGTATATGAATGAATTTTAAAATTGTCCATTCATGTGGAGTATCAAGAAACTGATGAATAGATGGTTGCAAGGTATGTAAATGGTCTAAATTTCTCTATTCAAGATGAACTAAGCATGCATAGGGTTAATAGTATGGAAGAGGCATACCAATTACCTTTAAAGGTAGAAGAAAAACAAATTAGACAATAATTTCAAATGAATAGAGGAGAAAGGAGGGGGAAATCATCTCCATTGCAAGGTGGCTTGAATAATAGTCAGGGAGTCACCCCAAGAAATAGAGAAATTAGAAGATATCTGGCAAGATGCTCAAAGTCAACAATGAGGAAGTGGATTTCAAAGGGCAAAAGGTTAAGGTGGTGGTAGAGGATAGGAAAGCCCATGAAAACCTTTAATTTGTTATAGGTGTGGTGAAGAGGGTCATAGGGTATTTGAATGTCCAAACTATCACATGCAAGAAAGGAAATAAGGAGAACAACCCAGGTTGAACTTTGTTCAAGCTGGGGATGAAGTAGAAGGGGCAGAACTAGAGGTTCTACTAGATGTGGGTGAGAATCTCATGATGAGAAGAGCAATGATGATTCTAGAAAAATAATAAATAAAAATTAAAGGTCATGATGACTCTTGGCTTTGAACCAATTAGTTTTGAACCAGGTGCACCTCAAAAGGAAATATATGTCAAGTTAATATTGATAGTGGCAGTTGTGAAAATATGGTTTCTAGAGCAATGGTAGATAAACTGAATCTGCACTATGAAAATCATCCCCATCCTTATCGTATTCCATGGTTTGAAAAGGGAAATGAAGTCATTGTTGATAAGAGGTGTTTAGTTAAGTTTTCCATGGGAAAGACTTATCAGGATGAAATATGGTGTGATGTCATTCAAATGGATGCATTCCATGTGTTGTTGGGAAGTCCGTGGCAATATGACAAAAAGGTAATGCATGATGGAGAAAAGAATACATACACTTTTTGGAAAGAAGGTTCTTGTAGACACCTAAAAATGTCTTTTACCATCAAACTAACTCCCGACATCCCTAATCATGTCAATTTCCCTCCAAACCAATTAATTAAATTTTATTTAATTAATTATCCCTTCATTATCCTATTTTCCATCACTTTATCCCCAAAATTAAATTAATTTCATTAATTCAATAGTCCCAACCTTAGCCAATTGATTCAATAAATATGCAATATTTATTAAATCAATTTCCCCCTTTTCACTAAATCTAATTAATTAGTTAATACCATGTTAACTAATTAATTCAGCCTACTAATTAACCTATTCCTACCCTAAGAAATTAAATAGCTATTATTTAATTGCCTACCCTAGCCTACCTCATCCTAGTCCTAGGATTAATTAAATAAAACCTATATTTAATTAATCCTAACCTCTCATTTGGGTGGTCAAACCTAGTTTAACACCCTTGCCCACATCCTCCAAATAAAAAATTGAATTAAATCCACATAAGTCAATTTTTTATTTAAAAACATCCCACATCACATTTAATTTTCCTTACAAACCCATACTCATTTATTTCCTCTCTTCTCCAAATGAATTTTTAAGTCATTTACATTCCCCCATATGAATCTTTGATTCCAAAATAATCTTTCACCCCCATGCTCATTTAATAACTCTTTTTTCCCAAAATAAATAAAAGATTCACTGTTATTCCTAGCCCTCCATTCATTCAAGATTGAATCTAGGCCCTCCACATCACTTTTATCCTCCACCATTGATCTTATAAATCAATCTCCACCCTTGGATCAAAATCCCTTCCAAAAATCCATAAATAGAACCTATCTCCATCCATTTTCATCATCCAAGTTTTATGCAAAGTTATTATGCCAAAATCTCCCTTGAGCTAGAATAGTGAGTTGCAAATTAGAGTAGCATTTCACATTAGAATCACTTGTCTTAGGGATAATAATGTCTTAGGAGTTCTTGGGTGCATGCTCCTACTTCCCTTGATGAGATTGGGTTTGCATGTGAGGTATAACTTTTGTGTTTTATGCATTTTGTTTAGTATTTCAACCTCAAATGTTTATCTAATATACATTGGCACGCTCGGTGGGACCCACAAGGTCTGAATCTAATCCCTCTTTGTGAGTTTTGGTGTGAGTTACGTGTTTTTACAGGTGTAGCGCCATCCATATTGCGCGGTGGTGCTATCTCTGGTCGATAGTGGCGCTATACTATGTTTTAGCACCATCCCTGTGGGGCATTTTTCTTATTATTGTTTTAACCTCCACTCACATGCCTCCTTTCTAACGATCTTCTTGCTGCTTTTTGTGCTTAAATTGCTCTCTGTTTGGCAGGAATATTAGAAAATATAAGGGGAAGTTATGTCAAAATTTGCATAAAATCTAAACATGCATGCTAGTTTCTGCTTTGGCTTCTTTTTTGTTTGCTAATGACTAACAACGCTAACAAGACCTCAATTTTGCTGTCTGACCCTTTGTGTTGTTCAGGAAAAACCACTTTTTGCAGGTCAGACGCATTTAGCCCTATATTGACACTATCTGCCCAAATTGGCGCTATTCGTAGGTGTCATTAGACTATTTGACAAGTCACGTAGTGGCGCATTCATAGACCTCATTTAGTGCTATTCCCTACTTTAGCGCCTTCTCGATACTGTATTAGCACTATGTACTATAATAGCACCTTATTTGTAATTTTGTAGCGCGATCCTCTATTTTGGCACTTTCAGGGTCTTATATTAGTGCTATTTCTTTAATTAGTGCCATCTATATAAGGGTCAAGTTCTGTCTATTTCCTATCCGCAGCAGCGCTATTGGACCTCTGTTTTAGCGCTATTTTGAAAACTAACTTTGCTGGCTATGCAGGTACTGACAAGTGTTTTTGCAAGTCTTTGCTATCATTTCACGGATACTAACAAACTTTTGCAAGGTGGTTTTATCTCTAGTTTAGCACAAACATTCAATTGGAGCTTAAAAATGAACCCTTTGCATGCTAGTTACACAATATTTTTATTTGGTGCAATAAAACTGAACAACAACAAAACAAATCTTTGTGTGTGTGTGTGCCCAACATTTAAAATTTGGTGTTCTAAAATTTACAAATTTGTGTGCCAACAACTATCAAACACTTCAATTTTGGACTTTTAAAAAGAACCACAAATTGCATCAATTGAAAGCATTGGATTAAAAAGCACAACAATCTTGCATTCTTCACTCATTTAATCAAGAAAATCATTTTAAATTGTGTGAAGTGTTTTTGTGGTTTGTGTTAGTAGCGTGAGAAGTGTATGCTCTTCCCTCACACCATTTGGTGACCTTGGGAATCAAAAGCTCCTCACAATACTTGCATTAATCACCCCCAACATAATCCAAAGAAATAAAATGAACCATGTTTAGTGTGATGCAATCATAAAGAATACGTATGCTCTCCTCTCGTATCTTTGTATGAACTTGGGGATCAAAAGTATTTTTGTGATTGTGTTACTTTTGTTAATCTTTAGAGGGCCTACCACCCCGCTTCGAAAGGTGGGAATGACCCAAGCGGCATCAAGCTAAAGCCAAGCTCTTCCAAGACGCTATATAAAATAAGGTGTTTGTGACGAAAGTCATAGACAACAGGTGTTGTTTTTTTATACCGACAGCCAACCTCCCCCAAAACCCTCCAAGGCGTAACCCTTGGAGGCTGGGAGACTCCATAATGGAGAGCAGCGCTGCCGCATGTATAACCACTTGAATGGATGCTCTTACTATGAACCATTGTTTAGCAAGCCAAAATCCTTCTATTTGTTGATGCAGAAGGGAAACCTTTGAAGCGGCCCCGATTCATGCAGTTCTTAGCCGAGGTAGCAGGGATAATCTAAAGGTTTGGTGAGGGACAAGCCTTATAAGAAACCTGGATCTTGGTATGTGTGAGAAGTGTGTGCAATTGTAAGGAGTGGCTGGTGCTACCAAGATCCTGGAGCTACCCGCTTTGAATAGGCACAGCTAGGGGATTCAACAAATATTGTCACATCCTAGCCTTAGGTTGTTCAAAGTGCTTGTTAAATAAAATCACACATTTTTTTTTACAAAACAAACCAAAATCTTGATTATTGTGTGATTATTGTGCTTGAATTATTTGCAACAAACTTTCCAAGAGACAAACCAAATCATTTGATCACATTCCAAAACAAAGAAAATCCAAAATTGCCATAAAAAATTGTCTTTTTAGGACCTCAATAAACATTGTCTTG
Organism: Cunninghamia lanceolata; assembly: GCA_027924645.1. Lineage (NCBI taxonomy): Eukaryota > Viridiplantae > Streptophyta > Pinopsida > Cupressales > Cupressaceae > Cunninghamia > Cunninghamia lanceolata. The sequence continues at coordinate 1,386,845 of BSBN01000787.1, read as the reverse complement.
TTTTAGCGCCATCTCTGTCTAACTTTGGCGCTATTTTCAGATTAACTTGCCTGAAACTGAGACCCATTTAGTTGTGATCTTCACCATCTGCTCTACCATAATCCCAATTTACATTCCAAAAAACCATCTGCACCCCGTCCATTTTCTCCTCAAAATTTTCTAAAAACAAACCATCATTTTGACCTTAGAGAATCCACCATCATCATTATTTGACCCCTTTGCTACATCATAATCAGCCTAAAATCCATATCTATCCATCCTCCTTAAAATCTTTTTGCATATCTCCTTGGACCAAAACAAATTATTCAAAAAATTCAAATCCAAATCAAAACACCCTTCAACAAATCATCAACCAAAGCTTGTCATCCTTTTGAGCCAAAGTTAGATCTAGATCTCATCATTAACATCACATTTTCCTTGAAAAGTCATTAGTCTACCTTTCAAGAAAAACAAATCACCCCTCTTTGCGTAAGGTCATTGGTCTACCCCAAACAAAGAAAAACATCAATTTGTGCCAACACAAAAATCTAAGATCTTGCCTAAAGCTCAACTTGTTGATCATCAAGTCATTCCAAAAACATCATCCTAATCATCCTAATCAGTCAAAATCAACATCAAAAATCAAAACCCCTTCCATCAAAATCATCCTCAAAACACACATCATCATCTATCTTTGGTCCAAAATTTGTGCAAAAAAATCAATATCTCCCATCCGTATCACCCTTAGGAAGACATATCAATCTTCCACCACATCCTCTCTTCTACTCCATCTCACTACCACATCCATCGTTGGGTCCAACATAATCAATCAGATTCTCTAAGGTCTCCATCCCCATCTCACTCTACTTCTAGAAATCAAACCCATACGCGTGCATGCCCATCACGAGATCACAACACAAAAAGAATCAAGAAATGGCAAAACATTGGCAATATGGCATGCCTAACACCAATAGCAGCAACATACCCATCTATCAAACATACAACCCAACTACATACTCTTACATCCCCCCATATGGTCCCAATGAAAATCCTTTTCATTACTTACAACAAATACAACCACCACCACCACCACCAACACAAAATGTCCCCACCATTTCCCAAGATGATCTAGATGTCTTGAGCTTTACACAAGACGCTGATAACATGGACCTACTTGATAAAATCCTAAGGTTAGACCCAAGTAGATATCTTGATCATCTTCTCAAAATTGGTGCTCAACTCCCCCCCATCATGACATCATCACAACCATCCACCTCTACAATCGTCCCTACCCCATCAAATACCCAAGCATCTACATCACATACCCAGCCCACCATCTCTCAAACGTCAACACCTACCGTATCTACTACCTCCACAAGCTCAACTGCTACCACATCTACAATTCCCACATGTACCGCCATCCCTACCATCTCCCAACCCATCATCACCTCTACTACCACAACTACCATAAACCCTTCCGTTCCACAAATCACCTTGGGCATACACAAAAACATCCCACATGCAAGTACCTCTACGAGCGTACCTCCACCCAACCCCCAAACTATCGCTTACCTAAGATAGTTATTCTCACAACCACCTCACAATACATCCAACGTCCCCCCTCCAACGTCAATCCATCCAATGTCACGTATCCACATAATCCCAATCCCCAAATACCACCACATATTCTCCAACAACTCCACGCATATCAACAACAACAAGCACAAATCAACCAAAACACCAACCCACAATATCAAAACCTCAGCCAAACAAATATCCAACATCAAATCCCACCCCATCTCTAACATCTCACCCATCACAAAGCCTACACACCCCAACCACAACAACCACAAGATCTCACAACTGTTGTATAGTCCTTGATCCAAAAGGTAGATGACATGCAAACAGGGGGCAAGCGCAAACACTATTCCTTCGAGGATATTTGCCCCTATCCATTTGATCACACATTGTACATGCCCCCTTTCCCCAAAAACTTTGAAACACCAAAATTTGACAAATAAAAGGGAAAGGGAGACCCTACGGACCACCTTAGGGAGTTCTACATCGCTTGCTTAGAAGTCTCTAATAACGATACATATCTTATGAGACACTTCCCAAGAAGCCTCGGTAGTCAAGCCGCTGAATGGTTCGTACATCTTCCCCAAGGCATTAGACTTTCCCTGAGCTTGCAGAAAAATTTGTAAACCACTTCTCCTACAACTTCAAGCACGAAATGTCTATGATAGATCTTTGCAACACCAAACAAAAGAACGGAGAAGCCTTCGCTTCTTTCTTGCAAAGATGGAGAAGCCTAGCAAGCAAACTCCCATGGCTAATTCTGGAAAAACAACTCGTCACCATGTTTGTGACCAATCTCAACTAGGAATTAGGGTTTCATTTACAAATCCTTTGTGCATCTACCTTTGAAGAGGTCATCGACAAAGGTACCACTATCGAACAGACCCTCATTGCCAAGGGCTCCATCAAACTGTACGACCACAAATCCAACAACAACAACAACAATAACAACTACAAATCCAATAATAAAACTCCCAATAAAAACAACAACAATAACAACTACAAATCCAATAACAACACTCCCAATACAAACAACAATGCCAACACGCAATCAAACAACAAATCACGCTATTGGGGGAAGAACAAGAACATGTTGAACGACGGTGTCACAGATGTGAAAGCCATCCAACATATACAAAACCAAACACCTGCGCATACATATGCAACAAATGTAAATAACCAGAGGGGTCAAACTAAACCACGTAAACCTTGAAGGCAATTTACACCCTTAGGGGAACCCATCGAAGACATCCTTGATAGATGTCTCAAGCAAAGTTTGATCACACTCCCACCCGTTAGACCCCATCAAGAGAATGAACTCAAAGCCGCATGGTACAATGAAAATGACTATTGTGAATACCACTGCATTACGGGTCATAAGACAACAGACTACATGCAACTAAAACATTGCATCCAAGACCTTATAGACCAAAATCTAGTCAGTCTTGATCAAACTACACAGGCCTCGCCAAATGCTAATCTTGGAGCTTACAAGGATCCGCTTCCTAACCATAATAAAGCCTCCTCATCCAACCAAGCATATAATGTCACCCCACCTCCCACAAACTATGACTCTATCGTAGGGCGCATAGAACCATCATCCCACCATGTTAACACAGTTACCATTCAGACACAAACAACCGATTGCGCTGTGACAACCCGTCGTGGCCGTGTATGCATCCGCACAGCCCCTCCCACTGAACAAACCCCTACATCCACATCCGATCCCCTACCTCCTCATCCAACCACACGTCCATCACCTACCCACCAATATAACCTCCTAGAACATCTAGGAAAGACACCCGCACAAATCTCCATCCTCGAGTTGCTCCGCACATCACCCCTTCACAAGGACATCCTCGACAAAGCACTCTTGCAGACTCAAGTCCCCACCAACTTAAATCTGACCCAATTCTAGGCCATGGTAGGACACATCTCCGCACCCCACCATCTCACCTTTTCAAAAAAGGACCTGCCCGCCTTCGAACACATACATAACGACGCCCTACACATCGAAGTTCGTATCCACAAGCACACCATTAAAAGAGTCTTAATAGATTGTGGCTCCGGCCTCAACATATGCACTCTAAAACTGCTAAAACACTTGGGGTACTCTGATGTGGTTGTAGACACCAGCGAGTGCATCACAATCAAAGGCTATGATGACACCGAACAACTCTCTGAAGGAACTGTCAAGCTTCCCATCCAAGTGGGACAGAAAATATTGGAAACAAAATGTCAGGTTCTTGATCTCGATCTCCCCTACAACATTCTTCTTGGCTGACCATGGATTCATGCCATGCAAGCCATCCAATCCACCTTCCATCAATGCCTCAAATTCCCTCACAATGGCACAAAAGTCACTGTCTATGCCGACCCCTGCCCCTTCCAATACTGTAGTTTTCTAGAAGGCCACAACAAAACCTTCTGCCCATACAATAAAGCCACCACTGAAGCCAATCCAACAGCATCAAACTCATATGTCGACCCTGCAAACATTGCCACCACTTCATCCCAAGCACATCCACTACCCAAGGTCCAGATCAAGCTAAGCGACATGGGATGTGGGGAATACGACCTGCACGATACCTTTCGTGTGGGCACATTACCCAATCCTAAAACATTTGGCATCCCAAAAATAGATGCAGCCAACACAGTCATCATCAAGTACAAACCCTCGCCCATCTTTGAGAAGAAACACCTTCTGGATCATGACATACTCGAAGATATCTCATCCTGGCTATACAAGGATGAAGAGCCTGAACAAGAAGCCCCCACCATCCTAACAAAAATCTACGGCAAAGGCTCTAAAATTGTCAAAAGAATGGGTTATAAAGGACAAGGCGGTATTGGCCTTCATGAACAGGGAATTGTAGAACCACTGCAAGCAATAAAGAATCCCTATACTCAAGGGTTAGGGTTACCGGTGAATGTATCTTAGCTGAGGTCGCTACGGTCTCCTTAGACATCGATAATGTTAACGAAACGGGCCTTCAAGACTCCTTTAGTGACTTTGCCGACTTCTTCGACTCAACCATTTGTATCATCTACTCAGTCACCACTCTCACTTCACCATCCAATGACTTACCACTAGTTTACCCCGACCTCAGTGATTGGGACCAACGGGGACCTCCTGTCTTCGACATCGTACCTAACAATGAGGCCATCATTGAAATGATGGGGGTAAGAGATCACTTCCCTTTGGGAGATCACATAATAGGATACATCATGGAGCTTGATTTGCATGCCTATTTCGAGGAGACAACCCCTGCTTCCAGTCGTAAAAACATAAAAATCAAAAATGGATCTGATGGTGAAAACCATTCTGCAGCAGTGTCAAATCCTAAAAAAGTAAAAACAAAAGACATATCTCCTGGTGAAAACCTCCACGAGGTGCTAGGAGATGGAAGCATGGGCCTTCCCGAAGTAGACAAAGTTTATCCAAACATGTCACCTGTCCTAGTCGAACGAGCCCAAGAGATGAACCTTGGGACAGAAGAAGAGCTGAAAATCACATATAGAGCAGAATCTCTCAGCATACTAGAACAGGAGAACTTATTGTTCTTCTTCACACGCAGAAATCACAATTTTGCGTGGACCTATGCAGACATGCCAGGGCTAGATCCCACCTTGGTTGTTCATCACCTTGCAGTACGCCCTGATGCGAAACCAGTCAAGCAGAAGCTCAGAAAAATGAATCTTCAGGTGGCTCTCCTAGTCAAGGCAAAACTAAAAAAGTTCCTAGATGTTGGGTTCATTCGCCCAATTGATTATGTTAAATGGGTTTCCTAGTACCAGTAGCTAAACCAGATGGCTGAATCTGCTGCTGCACCGACTTCAAAGACCTTAACAAGGCCTGCCCGAAAGATGACTTTCCACTACCAAACATCGACATGATATTGGATCTCACGGCAGGACATGAAATGTTATCCCTCATGGATAGTTTCTCAGGATATAACAAAATCAAAATCACCAAAAAGGATTAGCATAAGACAGCCTTCATATGCCCATGGGGAACATACTGCTGGGTCGTAATGCCGTTTGGCCTGAAGAATGATGGAGCTACATATCAAAGAGCTATGACTATCATCTTCCATGACCTCTTCCACCACATCATGGAAGACTATGTGGATGACTTGCTAGGGAAATCAAAGACCAGAGAAGAACACCTAGATGTGTTGGCCAAGATCTTCGACCGGTTAGAGCAATATAATGTTCGCCTAAATCCAAAGAAATGCATCTTCGGCGTCACCTTAGGCAAACTTTTGGGATACATAGTCTCGAGAAGAGGAATCGAAGTTGATCTCACAAAGGTCAAGGCCATCACCGAAATGCCACCTCTAAAAACACTGAAACAGTTGAGAAGTCTGCAAGGAAAACTCTAGTCTATCCGACGATTCATTGCCCAACTTGCTAATAAGTGCCAACCATTCCAGCATCTACTCTAAAAAGATATAGCTTTTTCCTGGAATACTCAGTGTCAGGATGCCTTTCATCAACTAAAAGAATACCTAGCTAATCCTCTTGTTCTAACTCCACCAAGGCAAGGAGAACCCCTCCTGCTATACATCTCCACCACAGAGACAACTATCGGAGCCCTGTTAGCACAACACGATGAGAATGGAAAAGAAAGAGCCATCTACTACATCAGCCACACCTTGATCTCATATAAGCTCAACTACACACAAATCTAATGAGCATGTCTAGCCCTCGTCTTTACTTCACAAAAGTTAAGACACTATATGCTCAATCACAAGACCAAGCTCAGTGCTAAGATCGACCCACTGAAGTACTTGCTAAATAGAGCTACTCTTACTGGCAGAATGGCAAAATGGGTCATGATTTTAACTGAATTTGACATTGAATACACTAAGAGAAAGGTCATCAAAGGACAGGTTATCGCTGATCAGCTAGTTGAAGCACCTATTTCGGCAGAACATCCTACACTAGCAGAGTTTCCTGACGAAGCTATCTTGACAATCACACCAGCCACAGACACATGGAAGATGTACTTTGATGGATCGGACACACACAGAGGCTCGGGGGCAGGTGTCCTATTTGTTACCCCTCAGGGTGACACAATCCCTAAATCCTTCAAGATCACATTTCCATGTAGCAATAACATGGCAGAATATGAGGCTCTCATCATAGGCCTCCGCATGGCAATAAAATGAAAAATTGAGAAGTTGACTGTGTATGGAGATTCTCAACTGGTCATCTGGCAGGTAAATAATGAATACAAAACCAAAGATGATAAGATCCTGCCCTACAAAAAGATGGTCAATGATTTCAAAGACTATTTCAATGACATCCACTTTGAGCAAATCCCAAGGCTCAATAATAAAGCTGCAGACACCATGGCCACCATCGGATCTCTGGTCAACATGAAGGACAACAAGAAATGTGAGTTCCTGATCGAAGAACTCCCCATCCTAGCATATGATGTTCCTCAATCCAAACTAGTGTGGGAAGTCATTGGTCCCTTATCCCTGTGGTATCAGAAAACCTACCTATACCTTCATGATAATATCCTCCCCCCTAACCTATCCACATCACAGAGAAAATCGTTCATCCATCAAGCCTCCCGCTTCATCCTTGTAGGTGACACCCTGTACAAAAGGAGTCTTGATGGCATGCTTCTACGATGTTTAGACTCTAGGGAAGCCGAAGTAGCCTTGGAAGAGGTACACCCAGGCATCTGTGGGGTGCATTCAAGTGGACCCACTCTTTCTAAAAAGATCCTCAGGACTGGATATTATTGGCCAACAATGGAACAAGATTCCTACAAGTTTATCAAGAAATGCCTCCCATGTCAACAACATGGCGATCTCATCCATGCACCAGCATAGGAGCTGCAACCCATCACAACACCATGGCCTTTCTCATAGTGGGGACTCAACCTCGTAGGGAAAATACATCCACCATCCTCCAATGGCCATAAGTTCATAATCACTGCTACTAAATACTTCACAAAGTGGGTGGAAGCAATACCACTCACCTTTACCACTAGCATCCAAATCTCCAAATTCATCCTTCACTACATAATTTGCTGCTATGGTATCCCTCATTCCATTGTCACCAACAATGGAAAACCATTCAAGAACCAAGAAGTTCACACTTTGTGCAAAAAATTCGACATCAAACACCACTTCTCCACACCATATTACCCTCAAGGAAATGGTCAAGCAGAGGCTTCTAATAAAACCATTCTCTATATTCTCAAGAAGACAGTCAATGAAGCTGGCCGTGACTGGCACCCCCAACTCAACCCTACCCTATGGGCATATCGTACAAGCATCTGCACTCCCACAGGAGCCACTCCATTCTCACTAGTATTCGGATCTGAAGCCATTTTACCTATCAAGGTCGAGCTCCCATCTCTTCGAGTATCCCTGCAAAACATAATCTCTGATGAGGAATACAGAATCACAAGGTTGCATCAACTAGAACTACTGGATGAGAAACACCTGAATGCATTGAACCACCTATAGGCATATCAGAACTGCCTCCAAAGAAGCTACAACAAGAGGATCAGAACCCAAAAATTTGAAGTAGGTGACCTTGTCCTTATGGAAAATCAGATGAACCTGCAAGAACATCCTAAGCAAGGAAAGTTTGAACCCAATTGGTTAGGACCTTATGTCGTCACAGCCGACTATGGATCAGGAGCCTATCAGCTTGCAACACCTAAGGGGCAGCCTCTAGATGAGCCGATGAACATCCTGCATCTCAAGAAATTTTATGCATAACCCATCTGGTACCCCAAGTCAAAAAATCAGCAAAAAACCTGAGTGCAATAAAAACTTCCAATGGTGAAAATCACTTCGGTGACGCCTTGGATAAGTACCATGGTGAAAACTTGTTTTAGGTGCCATGCATAGTGGCCAGTTCTACCATCTAATAAGTCCTCTTTCCATCACACCACTCCATATCCCACGCATCCCATGGCTTGGAATTCTGAAACATCAAGTCCTATCACCCAACCCATACTATCCCATCCCAAGGCCAACTCATGGAACGAGGATCCTTGTAAGCTCCCCATTGTACATACAAAATCAGAAAACTCCAAAAACAATACAAAATCAGAAAAATCCAAAAACAATACAAAATCAGAAAAATCCAAAAACAATACAAAATCAAAAAATCCAAAAAACAATACAAAATCAAAAAATCCAAAAACAGTAGAAAAACATAGAAAATCCAAAACAATCACCCCATACATCGATCTCGCTACAAATCACAATCATCAAAACATACATCAAATCCCCACCATCACAACCATCCCAACCTTTTCCCACATCATCAAGTCATACCAAAACTACATATTCATTTTGCCCGCATCTTGAAAGTACCTTGATCCCGTGGATACAGGGTATGTAGGCAGTCTGGAATACAAAGGATGTTTCCAGTACTCAGGTACATAAGATGCACCCATCCAACCCATTTGGATGACCCCCATTCATTGAGCTTTTTGGATCTAATAAATGATACACATGCTACGTATACACTTGAAACATGGTTCCTGGCGCAAAAATCATCAATCAACATACCAACTATAATCCTACATTTGGCCAGACTGTTCTTTTGCCCATCTTCTAAAAATTTTCCAATCAACACCAACTGATCTGTGTCCTAGGATATATCTTTCCCACAATAGACAAAAATCTATCATTCTATCATCACGTCTCTTGGCAAGAGCACACAAAGGTTATTTGTATCTTTTCGTGGGTCTTTTTGATTCTTGATTTTTATCTTTTTGTCTCACTCTAGGTTACCTCCAAAGCTACCTTGATCTCATTATATCATGGTAAGTAGCAGATAGCACCTGGAGTAGACATAGTCATTATTTTTGTATGTTGTGCTTGTGGGTTGGTTTCATTACTCCAGGAATAGTATTCATATTTTGAAGTCTGGGTTGGTTCTAGCATGATGTGTCCCATTTACATATATAGGCATCAAAACCTTTTATGTATTATTCACACTCATCGCTATGAGTCCCCTTCCCAGGCTAGGCAAGATTATACTACCTTGGGCATGCATGAAATCAACCTATTGTTTGTGGGTCTAGTCCATGCAACCGTAGGATATACATCATCACTTAGGTCATTTCATACCTTTGTGAACTGTATCCTACATTGCTACAGTAAACTAAGAAATGCTCTCAATTAATCTTTTGCAACTACTGTTACTAGGTCAAAATCATCATCCTAATCACTCATTCAACTATCCCATCTTGGCCTAGATTTGATAATCACTTCCCCCCCAACCTATCCAATCCCCTCACTAATCCCATTCTCCCACCATATTTCCACTCAACACATCATGAACCAAAGTAAATCTCCCCTCAATGACGTGGTGTCTAACGACCTAACAAATCCTCTTGTCTCCCCAACCCCATCCTGTAGACGCTCCCAATCCTATCCATACCCCATTCATACACTCCTATCATTTCTCCACCTGATCCCCTCTCCCACAGCCTCACCACTCAAGGTCAAAACAAAGAACATCATGTGTATCAGGACTTGATCATCTAGCTTGCATCCCACCTATCACCTCGCTTCCACCTTGCATATAATTTAGGTTCATTTTAATCCATTTAATTTGCATATCATTTAGGTTCATTTTAATCCATTTAAATTGCATGTCATTTAGGTTCATTTTAATCCATTTAATTTGCATGTCAGTTAGAATCCATTTAAATTGCATATCATTTAGGTTCATTTTGATCATCTAAGTTGCATATCATTAGGTTCATTTTTAGAATCAGTTTAAATTGCATAACATTTCATTCAGGTTCATTTTAAATCCTTTTGCATCTCACTTAGGTTCATTTTAGAATAAGTTTAAAATGCATATCACTTAGGTCCATTCTAAATCATTTCAGTTAAATTGCATATCATTTCATTAGGTTCACCATTAACAGCTGATAGTTTGCATAATAATTAGGTTCATTTTAGAATCATTTAGTTGCACATTATACATCATTACAAATCATATCATACTCATTTATGTTTGTCATCACATAGGTGCATGTTAAAATTAAAATTAGTATCATCACATTGCATTCCATATATATATCATCTCATAAACATTTAGTTATATTACATCATCACAATCATAATGATTGAAACTGCATTTAAATCATCTAGTGGCATATACATATTTCCATACATTTCCATTACGTCACATTATTGCATCCATAATAAATGTTTATTAGTCTAAACATTCATTTGCATTATACATCATATAGTCCATAAAATCACAAACACCATGCATATATCACAATAAATCCATCACAAATACATCCATAAAATCAAAAACATAATTGCATAAACATAACACATCCATAGCATATAAATCCATAAAGAATATTGCATCCATCACATGGGTATCATCATAATAGGACATCATAAACCATCAAAAAAGTATTGTATCATATATAAATCACCACAAAAAATGTACATCGCTCATGTATACATAAAAAAATATAGTGTCCTAATACAATGCCTCTAAGGGCTAACATGATATAACTATCACATGGAGGATCCTCCCTCCGAGGGAGTGGGAGACTCTGACCCTGGTCGAGGCTATGATCCTATCAGTGATTGTGGCTATGGATGTGGCTACACTTGTGGAACCTACTAGGGCACGTGTGAGGGAGGAGGCATCATCTGCTGAACAGACTGAATAGATCTTTATCTATGTGATCTCGATGCCATCGATCCACTGACTTGGCTATAGCTTGGTGCTCGCTGCTCTGCTGGCACGGCTGCATAGTACAGCCCCTGATAATACTCCATCTACCCCCTGGTCTCTATCAACTCTCCTTGTACCTGAGACATCTGAACCTGAGACTGGGATAGCTATGTCTGCATCAATGTCAAAATTGGGGCTAGTCAGCCCCTGACGCCTGTAGACTACCCACTGTAGTCTCTGCCTGCTAAGCCCTGGTGAGTGCTGCATCTCGTTCCCCTGTCAACGTGACTATGTCACCCTGAGCCTGTGCTAGCTGTGCCTGCAATGCAGCTACCTGCCCATCTGATCCATCCAACAATGCTACTGTAGCCCAAAGCTGCTCCAACTCTGCCTCGTGGCTCTCGAATGCCTCCTGCAAGCTCGCCACCTATGCTCTCAGGGTCTCCATTTCCTCCTCTTCATCCCGTGGTCACCGACGAGGTGTGAGCCTCTCAACCTCAGCCTCTCCAGCTATCGCTGAGGGACTTGCCTGCTGCCCTGCTACTTGCTACCCTCCCCCAATAACCTGTTGTTACCCTACCTATGGTGGGGACAGATCACCCATATCCACCCTCGGCTGTCCCCCATGCCACTGAGGTCCTCTAGGCTGTCGCCCTGCTCCAACCTGCACCTGCTCAACAGGAACCTGCTGCACAGGTACCTGCTGCCACCACTACCAGCACATCTATCGGCTAGCCATCCCTACCAACCAATCTCTCCTCTCCATCATCTCCAACCTCCATGAGGTAGTCCTCAATAATCTCCTCCCCCTCCTCCACGCGGTCATCCCCATCTGGGTCATCTCCATCACCATCTGAATCATCCCCCCTGAGCCTGCTGCCTCCTCCGCTGGGTCCGTCAACCGAGTGGGCCGATGCATCTACCACCATATATCATATGCAGGCGTAGTGCTTACATCTCTAACAGTGCTCCCCCAATCCCACCGCACTGGCCGTAGAGCTACAAAATTAGCTAAGGCAACCTATGGTTGTATGGCTGTAGGCCAGAAGGGCGCATCTCGAGGAGTCCACGCAAATATGGCCATTTGCTGAGGAGTGTCCTGTCTCAAACCAAACTGCTGCATGACCCACGAGGGTAGCTACATCTCTATAGCATGGTCTCCTCGACCCATCAAGTTCCGCTGTTGAAACGTAAATGATAGATGAATATCATCATATGGCCATGGCTCTACGCTGATATATGGTCACCATGTCACACTAATAACATCATCCAGTATCCTCCTCCAGTACCGCACCAATCCAGTATATGCGTACTCTGCATCCTGATATAAAAACACAAAGGCCTCAAAAGGACGCCGATAATACCCACATGTCGGCCGAGTAATAATGATGTGCTCCCAAATCCATACATGAAGCAGAGTAACTCCAGCTGACAATGCTCTATCATGCAGATAGGTGACTGTATGCATCTCATGGTATAACTGCCCCAGCATCGCCAATCCCCAGGCATAGATAGTCTCCTACCTCACCATCCCCTCTATCATTACCCCCAGCCAACCGGAAAGCTCCTGCCTCGCCTGTCAGGCATCACAACACCTCCAATCAAAATACATAGGAATAAGGCAAAGGGATCTGCACCCACAGCCAGTGTCCCCTCATAGTCCATCTCTCTCCCGTCTGCTGAGAGCACAATGTGGTCCTCTCCAAACACTCTGATCAGGGCACTCCACCCCATCCTCATGTCATATCTAACATGTTGCCCTCGAATAGGTAGCTTGAGGATGCGATAAACATCCTCAAGTGTAATGGTGATCTCACCAGTCGGCAACAGAAAGCTGCAGGTCTCAAAGTGATACCACTCCATAATTGCTGTCATCAAAGCTCTATGAGCTCGCAAAACTAGCATCGACGCCACCATCAGAAGCCCCAATCTCACCAGTCAAGCCCGCATAGCATCATCAAAACCATTGAACAGTGCCATCATGGATAGAACTCATCGCTCTCGTGACTGCAATATAAATCGTTGTGTATCCTGCATCCACAACTTTTAGATCAAATATCAACCTATCTTTTTCTAAACCAACCCTTTTTCTTCTAATGTCTAAAAAGCCAGCAGACAACCCCTTGTGCCATTTTTAAAATGGTGCTACAACTTCCTCTTAATAGCGCTATTTCAGAAAATAGTGCCACTGTGCAAATATCTTTGTGCTAATCCAACCGATAGCACTACTGCGCATTATCCATAGTGCCATTTCAAAAAATGGCATCAATCGACAATTTGGCACTCATTCAAACAATAGCGCCCATTCCCACAAAAGTGCTAATTAAATACATAGCACTAATCCCATAAATCGCGCTAAAATGAACAATAGCGCTATTTCTAACGAGGGTGCTATTCCAGAGTATAGCGCCACTTTAACCCCAATTTAGTGCTAAAAATGCTATATCCCATTCTTCTAAGAATGGCTGTAATCAGGACGATAGCACCAAAATACCTACCAAATGGCGACAAACCACCCTAACCCTACCCTGGAGGATAGCGCCAATCTAGAGGATAGCGCTAATCCGCCTTACCATTGGTGCTACGTGCTCCAATCCCAAATCCCAAACCCTAAAAAAAATGCACAAAAAATCAAAAATTCACAAAGTCAGGGTTAGGCCCTACTTGGGGTCCAGCGTCTGGTGCTCGACCAAACTCTCAGAACTGCTCTGAGATGTGTCAAAGTCACGGGAACTGGGGGTTGCGGTCAGCCATTTCTCCTTCGCTTTTTCTTCTCCAAAGTCAAAAGTGTGCAAATGTGGCACTCTAAGGGCCCACTTTGCCTAATATTGTGGGCCATGTCATTCTTCCACCCCCTCCTTTTCCCTCCAGGGTGCAGATCTTAACCTTTTCCTCTGTTTTTCTTCCCATCATCCTCTTTTTCCATCCCCTATCTAATTTTCACTCCTGTCGCATCCTTTTCGAGAACTCACCCAGAAAATTTTTATTTTCCCGCCACCCTCTCGAGGGGGCATCCCTTATCCATCTCATTCCTTCCCAGCAACTGGGGCATATTTTTCTTCGACCTGACGCCACTTCCCTCCTAGGTCCAGACACCACGTCAAAGAAGGGCAAATGTAGACACCTAAAAATATCTTTTACCATCGAACTGACTCTCGACATCCCTAATCATTTCAATTTCCCTCCAAATTTAATTATCCCTTCATTATCCTATTTTCCATCACTTTATCTCCAAAATTGATTTAATTTCATTAATTCAATAGTCCCAACCTTAGCCAATTGATTTAATAAATATGCAATATTTATTAAATCAATTTCCCCCTTTTCACTAAATCCAATTAATTAGTTAAAACCACGTTAACTAATTAATCCAGCCTACTAATTGACCTATCCCTACCCTAGGCAATTAAATAGCTATTATTTAATTGCCTACCCTAGCCTACCTCATCCTAGCCCTAGGATTAATTAAATGAAACCTATATTTAATTAATCCTAACCTCTCATTTGGGTGGTCAAACCTAGTTTAACACCCTTCCCCACATCCTCCAAATAAAAAATTGAATTAAATCCACATAAGTCAATTTTTTATTTAAAAACATCCCACATCACATTTAATTTTCCTTACAAACCCATACTCATTTATTTCCTTTCTTCCCCAAATGAATTTTTCATTCATTTACATTCCCCCATATGAATCTTTAATTCCAAAATAATCCTTCACCCCCATGCTCATTTAATAACTCATTTTTCCAAAATAAATAAAAGATTCACTTTAATTCCTAGCCCTCCATTTATTCAAGATTGAATCTAGGCCCTCCACATCACTTTTATCCTCCACCATTGATCTTCCAAATCAATCTCCACCCTTGGATCAAAATCCCTTCCAAAAATCTATAAATAGAACCTATCTCCATCTATTTTCATCATCCAAGTTTTATGCAAAGTTATTATGCCAAAATCTCCCTTAAGCTAGAATAGTGAGTTGTAAATTAGAGTAGCATTTCACATTAGAATCACTTGTCTTAGGGATAATCATGTCTTAGGAGTTCTTGGGTGCATGCTCCTACTTCCCTTGATGAGATTGGGTTTGCATGTGAGGTATAACTTTTGTGTTTTATGAATTTTGTTTAGTATTTCAACCTCAAATGTTTATCTAATCTACAGTACAATTTCCCTCAATTTATCTCCTCACTTGGGTGACCTCTCAACTTTTTCTTTCCTGGCCTTCTCGAAACCCTAATTAACTAAGTCTAGGAGCAAACTATTCACTTTTTGAGGTAACTTATTGATAGAACCCAAAAAGGGGATTTGAGATTTGGGTCCCTAGGACCCCCAAAAATACAGATCTGAGTGGAAATAGGGGTCTTGGATTTGGGCGCCCACACCCTAGTCCTCCCTTGTTTCCCAGGATTTTAAATTTTGGTAGGATGTCGACTCCCACCGGGTGCCTCGGGATTCCATTTTCAAATTCTTAGTTTTCGCGCGATATTGAGACGTTATTTTGAAATTTGAATTTCCTAAAGCTAGGTATAAAAAGACATTTGAAAATTATTTTATCACACATAATTCTTATGCAAGCTTGATGCCAAAACTCTACTACAATTGCTATTGAAGATCAGTGACTTGTTGAAGCTCTTGGAAGTATTCTTTATTTGCTATCATGGAGATAATGGATGGAGATTAGGAATCAAGATCTTGATTCTATCTTGCTCTTCCTAGGGTTTGTACACCCTTTATATGATCAGGAGAAGGGTTGAAGCCTCCAACAACAAGCTTGGAGATCCTCCATGGACATTGCTAAGTTGCCTTCTTGTTCATACAAGTCTTTATTTGTTTTCATCTCCTTGAGGTGAACTTGTATATGTTTATTGTTGCAAAGCAAGTTGTTGATCTTCTCTTGATTCAGAGATCTAGGGTTTGATATTTTTGCATACACATTGTTAGGTTTGCACACACTTCTGCAAATCTTTTTCTCTGGTTATTGTTGAGGGAGAAATACCAAAGACGAGGCTTGACTGAGGCAAGCTCCTATATAGCCACAACATTTTCCTTCTTTTGTAGGTGTAGATCATGTTTTACAGGTTCTGACAGAAAGCAGCTACAGAAAAGAGGATATTACAGGTACAGTCACAATAGACTTTCAAATTTCTAGATTCTGACACCTATGGGACACTGGAGTGGGAGCCCTAGTCCAACCAGGGGTTGTTTCTAGGATCTATAAGCTATTTAGCAGTCTCAGACACCATGTACAGAAGATTTTCTAGTTCAAAAACTTTCAGGAGACTGGAGCGGGCGCCCTAGTCCAAGTGGTCCTCAAAATATGGGTGCATGGTCTCTAAAACCTTCTCTCTGCACTTCTATGATCAGTTTCACTAGTTGTTTCATCAGTTTCTGAATATTTCTGATGTAAAGCATAATTAGGGTTTTACTTGGTTAAAAGGAAAATGCTTGATAAAACCTTAGTTATGGTCTTAGGTTTCATAACCACCCAAGCGTAAGGGACAAACAAAGTGATTAGAAGCTTGTTCATAAGCCCAGTCCTTGTCCTCTCAATGCTTAGTGGGGAGATTGTGGTATTTAACCTGTTTTAAACAAACCTATGATGTAGAATTTTATGCAATTGTGCAAGCATTCAGACATTGGAGGAATTACCTAGTGCCCAAAGAGTTGTGTTGTTTACAGACCATATTGCCTTGAAATATTTAAAAACATAAAGAAAATTGAATAGTAGGCATGCAAAATGGGTCTCTTTCCTACAAGGCTACAACTTTGTTCTCAAGCATAAGTCAGGAAAACATAACCAGGTTGCAGATGCTTTAAGTAGACATGTTGTACTATTGACAATAATGGAAAATGAGGTGATTTTTTTTTATGCCATCAAAGACCTATATGAATCTGATAATTATTTTTGGGATATTGTGAAACAATTGAAAACCACAGTAGCGGGCAACATGGAGCACATCCAAGGTGAATATCTTATGCAGGATGACTATCTATTTAAAGCATAGAAATTATATATTCCAATTGGGTCTATGCGAGATAATATTATAAGAGAGCTCCATAGCAGTGGGTTGGATGGACATTTTGGCAAGAATAAGACCATAGCTTTGGTATAAGACAAATACTACTGGCCGAGGATGAAAAGAGACATAACAAGATATGTGACAAGGTGTAGGATTTGTTAGATGACTAAAGGACCACTAGTATAGAAACAACAATATATTACTAAAAAAACTACTAAAAATTGCTTATAAATGACCAAACATGGTCACGTGACCATTAGTAGTTTATTGCCAGTCATTTATAGCGTGACCAAATTGATGACTAAATCATTTTTAGTCATTTATTGGTTGTTTTGATTGATCAATTTGGTAGTATATTTAGTCATTGATTGTTGTAATCTGGTCGCTTATTTAGTCATTTTTTTCACTAATATAGTTAGTCATTTATTGTTGTTAACTGGTCACTTATTTATTCATTTTTATTAAATGATTTATGTCCATTGGTAGTGTGTTTAGTCATTAATTTTAATCAATTTGGTAGTATATTTAGTCATTTTTATTCACTAATTTAACACTGGTCATATATTTAGCCATATTTATTCAATGTTCACTGATTTTTGTCAATTGGTAATATATTTAGTCACATTTATTCACTGTTCACTGATTTATATCAATTGGTAGTATATTTAGTCATATTTAATCATTGTTAATGATTTATGTCAATTAGTAGTATATTTAGTCAATTTAATTATTAATTGACTTCAATTAGTAGTATATTTAGCCATTTTAATCAAGGGGATGAAGCATCACCACAAGATCACATCAACCATTTTAAAGCTTACAAAATGAAATAAATTTGAGAATGTAAAAACAACTTGTTTTATTGATAAAAATGCTTACAAATAGCATACAGATCTAAAAATAAGTTACAATGCTTTCTCTTTGCTAAAAAAACCTTCATGGTTACAATACATAGCTCAAAGAGTGAGCAAGAAACTAATTTTTTGAGTTACAATGCACCAAAAGACAAAAAGAAGCTTGTTTCAGCTTACAATGCTTTTCCAAAAGTGAAAAGAACTAAGGAAAAATGAAAGTAAACGCTGCTTTTGACTATCCTATGCTAGAGGAAAAGTAGGATAGGTTTAAAATTCATTAAATGTTTCCTTTATGACTATTGTTGACTGCTTCCTTGAACCTTGGGCACTTGAAACTACCTTTGTCTCATGCTTTGAATGCTTGGAAACTTCTTGGTGGCATTGGAAAAAGACAAGTTGATCTTTTCAACTGTTATCTGCTCCTAGCTTCTTACACATGTCATCTTCCTATTCAAACTACCTTTTATAAATGTTCCAACTGCTGCTATATTCCTTCAAACTGGTCATACAACCTAAAAAAAAAAAGCAAAAAGAGATCATAAACAAACAATGATAAGTAATTACAACAATACACATACAACAATATGTAATTACAACCATTTGATGCATCTACAACAATAGAAGTAGTATAATGTGGAAGTAAAAGAAAATATAAGTTGCCTTGGCAATTTGTTTAACATTGATAACATATTTTGTATCCTCGATATTTCAGTTTATTATCTTGGTACACCTTGCCACCTGCACAGCAGAAACAAGAACTGACTAAATATACAGTAAAAATCCAAGCATAAAAGAGAGGAATTTTGATAGATGTTGTAGTTGCAACAACCCTGCTAGACATGTATGCAAAATGTGGAAGCATAGAGAAGGCACGTGAACTATTTGACAAAATGCCTCAAAAAACTACATGATATGCACAAAATAGATTTGTTGAAAAAGATTTAGAAATTTTCAAGCAAATGTAAATGGCATGTGTAAAGCCAGACTCCACAACCTTTGCCAGCATTCTCCCTGCCTATTCCAAAATGGGAACTTTGGAACACGGTATGGACCTCTATCAAAGCATAATGAAACAAGGATTTTTGTCCAATACTGTAGTTGGATATACTCTGGTAGACATGTATGCAAAATGTGGAAGCATAGAAAAAACTCGTGAACTATTTGACAGAATGCCTCAAAGAGATATAATCTCATGGAATGCAATAATTGTAGGATATTCACAAAATGGATTTGTTGAAAGGGCTTTCAAAACTTTCAAACAAATGCAATTGGCAATTCTAAAGACAAATTCTACAACCTTTGCCAACATCCTCCCATCCTGTGATAAAATGGGAGCTTTGCAACAAGGTATAGAAATCCATTAGAGCATAAAGGATAGAGAAATTTTGTCAAATGTTGTAGTGGCAACTGCCCTGGTAGACATGTATGAAAAATGTGGAAACATAGATAGCATGTGAACTATTTGACAAAATGCCTCAAAGAAATGTGGTCTCATGGACTGCAATGATTGCAAGATATGTACAAATTGAACTTTTTGAGAAGACTTTAGAAGCTTTCAAGTGAATGCAATTGGTAGGTGTAAAGTCAAATTCCACAACCTTTTCCAGCATCCTCCCTGCCTGTGCCAAAATGGGAGCTTTGGAGCAGGGTATGGACATCCATCAAAGCATGAAGGATAGAGGAAATTTTTCATATGTTGTAGTTACAACTTCCCTAGTAGACATGTATGCAGAATGTGGAACCATGAACAAGGCACATGAACTATTTTATAGAATGCCTCAAAAGAAATGTGGTCTCCTAGACTGCAATGATTGTGGGATACACATAAAATAATCATTTTAGCTTTAATAAATTTCCCCTAAAAACATTAACACGTTTTATTACAATAATATTTTGCTTTACGGTGAGGACTCATCCAAATAAGCATGAATATGGGAGTCATTTTCACTTTACCACTCTCTTGCACCATCATTTAGGGTTTTCTATGGGAGTGCAAGTGGAATATGGATAGCAAATGCAGTCTAGGCTCTTCCTACATCACCATAGGAGCTATCAAGAGTCAATGCAAGAAAACATGGACAGGCTCTTCCTACATCACCACGGGAGCTATCAAGAGTCAGTGCAGGAGTACAGGAAAGCAGGGATTGCTTCCCGCAAGCCTACACTAACTCTTGATATCTCCCACGGTGATGCAGGAAGAGCCTGGACTACATCTCCTATCCATATTCCATACCAGACCCAAAATGAAGTATGGATTTCCATGAGTTGTGAAGTGAATTCCTCCATGGAACCAGCATTCGACTCTCTTAGATCCTCGCCATCCTTATATTTGCCCAAGAAAATACAATACATCACATCTTGGCCTGAAACAAGCCTTTCATTCTCAATACCAATTGCTATAATGCCACCCTGAACTCTTTGAGGAATGTTCGTTGTCATCTTTGCCTCGATTTCCTTCAGTTAACTTTTTTTCTTTGAACTTATATTTTGGAAAAGACCCAATTGTTTTAGATGAAGCTCCTCTTGCTTGGGTCTATAAATATTTGGAGCCTCACTTGAGGACGAATGACCACCAAATATCCACACATTACCAAAAATAAACCAAATAGCAAAGAAGTCTAATGCTATTTTGAACCATTCCACAAACACACTAAGCCTCGAATATGTTGAAGTGGTAACTTGATTGCCTCTTGATGACTGAGATGTGTTATGGACCTCTTCGCCCCCTAAAGATTTATACCCAAATTTGTAATTGTCACCTGCTATAATTCATGTCACTCCTAATTCCTTTTAGAGTGTCTTCACAAACTAATAGGGGCTCAAAGAGTGAACTTCAGCAAGTTGGACATGGTATTTGTGTGGTACCATACCACCACACAAAGGTGCCCACAATGAAAGTGCTCACTTTCAATCACAAATAGCAACCACAGATAACTATTTCTTCAAGCCAAGGACCTCATCAGTTCCTACAAAGGATAAGAGAAAAGGCACCCCTATTTTTTCTGCTTGTATTGCTAGTTCATGATGACCAACATGCAGTGCATCAAATTTTCCAGATGCAACAATTCCTCCAAGTACACATTGTTGATCATGTTCACAATCAATAAGAATATTCTCTTTACCACTGGCCTTTGTCTCCATATTTGCTTCCTATGCTCCAAACAAATTCCATACTCTTATTACATTCCATGGCCCTTTCCCCTTTTTAGAGACTTTAATACAACTTTTCCTATATAAATTATAGTGAGCTTGCTTGTGAGCAATTCAGACAAGGTATTTTCATTGTTTGAGATCAACCCATGATGTTCATTCAACTGACACCTATCTATAAAGATGTTACAATTCATTGTGTTATGCGATTGGATTTCAGATCTCAAGGAAATGTCATAAGGTTGCACATCCTCCATAAGATCATCCTCTGGACCATAAAATCACAGCCTCAACATTGATACACAAGAGAATTCACTTTTACTTATTTCAACACATGGATCACAATGAAGTTATGATAAATCCAAACCAAAAATGTAGATAGGACTATTTGATTTCTAGACACTACTCATGGATAGTCAAGATGTGTATAGTCCTTCTTTCTTAGTATTGGTTTTTCTTCTAACTCCCAAGTGTATAAACCTCTTCTTCATAATGATACCAGCTTATTCATTACATTGTGGATAGCAATGAGATTGGGGTGACTACTAAATGAAATTCATGGCAGTGTTATATCAACACTTCAATCTCGTGACTGTTCCATAATGATCATCAATGGCACCTCTTTAAGTTATTGGAATGGTTGTTCCAAACTTCCATTTTTAAGGTGCAGAGATGCTCATTTGACGCTTTTATTGTTAGTGCTCGGAGGAAGACCCTGGACAACAATCCCTTGGATACATTCAGATCTGCACTACTTTACACATGATTAATTCATTTGAACACACAGTGGACTGTCACTTCTTTGGTGACTATTCACATGAGAAAACCTTTGGAAAACTTTATGACACAGTGGAAAACACACGGTGATCACTATTCTTGCATTAAATCCTCCAACACTTATGATAAAATCCATGTATATGGTTTGATGATAGTCCTTTGCCAAATCTTAAGATTGTAATATCAGTTTTCTTCAAACCTCTTAATCCTCCAAAATTCATAGTCCCTTGTCCTTCATGATCAACCTCAAATCTTTGCTAGTAATGGTGCATTTGTACATGAGGGTGATGTTGTCTCTTTCTCTTGTTAGTGATTCCTTTGCTTATGATAGGTGAGGGAAATGAAGATGAGCCTTTTTTGCCTCCTATTTTGTAATGAGACTTTGGTAACATATGACAATCCTCTACTCTTTAAACCTCAAGACAGTCCTTTAGTGCAATGGTGGAGTCTCAAAGTGGACTATAACAATGTCTCTCTAGACAACAATTTTACAAAACATTGCATAACTATGGCCATAGAGCAATGATAGACTAAACTCTCAACCACCTTTTATCCTCAAAAACATAACAATTCTAAAATACATAACTACTACACTAAGACTGTCACGTGTCATTTTGGAACATGCTCACCACACTCACCCTTGATTTCATGAAAATTCAAACCCATCATGCCATGGTAACACCATGATTGAATCTAAAAATATAGTTGGGACAGTCAATTTTGCCTTCAAGGGGTGATAATTGAACTCATGATAGACTTCACAAAATGATTATCTTTACAAGGTTGAACTCCACAAACATAATCTTGCATGAAGTAGCTATTTGAAAACTTAAACAAACCCTAACACAAGTATGATTGTCCTCCAACTGTGATCATCTTTTAGGGAAATTCTGAGTTGTATCAATCAAAATGCTCATCACAGGCACTTAAAATTTTGCAAAATTTTACAGTGCATACACATCCTTCCTATTGGGAACAATGCAGATAACTGAGAGGGGGGGTGAATTAGTTATCTTATATTTCTTTAACTTTTTCTTTCTTTAACAATAGTGCAGCATCAAAACATATAAGCACAAATGAACATGAGAGAAGAAAAGAAATCAACACACATAACACAAGGATTTTTACGTGGAAAACCCTATTAAGGGAAAAACCATGGGGTGACTAACCCAAGATTGTATTCTCTGTTAAAAGAATAGAAGTACAAAATGGCACTTGCCAATTAGGGCTCACTACCTGAGCACACTACTCACAAGAGGCTCACTACCTACAAGAGACTCACTATCTACAGGGTATTTAGAATGTAACCAGTTCATTTAACTGATGAGAAGCATCCACATATGCTGAGGTTCAGTTTCGATTAGGCTCAATACAATGATCTACTGCACTTCATTCTTCCTCTTCTTTAGTGCTGCTGTCCTGTCACATACCGGATCTGTATTGCTGATTCCACACTGCTCTCTACTTTTATTCGCACTTCACAATACACCACACACACCTTCATACCAAAATTTATCTAATATATATATATATGCATCAAGGGATTTCAACATCTTCCTAGTTGGCATCCGAAAAACTCAAGATATTTCCAAACTCTAGTCTGTTGGCTAAATCCATGCTTACTAAGTGATGTGTATCAAAAAGGTAGTTATAGAAGTCATCAATCATGTTGGCCAACCATGAATGATCCCTCAAGAAAATTGATCACAATCAATTTCTCATCCGGATTAAGGTCTGATGCTCTGTCGGTCAGTTCTTCCTCAGTCTACTCTACCAAACAGGAACCCAACACTTAGATGCTCATATCTTTTCACTCTTTCATCATTGGAAGCTCAATCTCTAGAATGTATCAGTCATGGTACTCCTCTTGACTTCCCCAAGTCTACACTTTTCTAAGATACTTCCTCTGAGAGATCCAGACCTAATTATCAGACCTTGCTGCATGCTCTGTTCTTGCTCATCGGACCAAAATACTCTTCAATCTAACTTCCAGTATAGACATACCATGTCCTGCGGATATGTGGGATGGACTTTGTTTCCATCAATGACAACACTCATGAAGCCACACAGTGTCTCTTTCCAACAATCTCCCCCTTTGGCATTGATGGCAACACTTAGTGAAAAATGACTAAGTGTCATACTACACTCCCCCTTGGTTGATGCTCTATTCTAATACACACTTTTCTGGAGCTCCCCCTTAGCTAGATTCTACATTTTTCACTGCTCCTCACTCCCCCTTTGACATCAATGGCAAAGGGTAGAATCCACACACCAAAATTTCCAAAAATCAATGTATACTTAGCCGCATAAGTATATATACACGTTATACTTACATATACTGAAGTATATCTGCAAAGGTATTCTTCAACTATACCACTTTTGTTGCCCAACTCTTCTTCATCCTGTCCAAAATTGAAATGTGGCCACTTAGTAAAAATGCAAAAGCTTCTGCCCTCTTTAGGTCTACTGGATCACTGGTCTGAGCTGTGGTCTAGGCATCAGTTAGGGCCTCATGCATTGCCTCTAACTTAGGGATAATTATCCCTCTTAGTTCACTTAACCTGCTTATTCTATTTTTCTTCTCCTTCTCAAGCTTCTTTATTTCATTTATAGGTGCAATAGTCTGACATTCTTGATTTATTACAAAAGAGGTGAGAGGATCAAAACTCTGGGACAAACTTGATAGTTTGCTCTCTTGTTCTTCTACCTTCTTGGTAATATCTGTTGTCACGGTGGACCAAGATAGACAAAATTTGTATAGATCTCTGCCATCTTTGAGAGAATTTTCTAAGCTCTTTATCCCAATATCCAAGTTTCTCCTATCATTCGTTATAAGGCCTTGCACCTCAGAGAATCTCTTTCCCAAAAATTATTTCCAGACCTTTTCTTCTGCCACCTTTTCTAAAGAATTAAATTGAGTATTGATAGAGTTTATCACAGATTTAAGATTACTGGATGGAGAGGCCGAAGGATCCTTTTGAAAGGATGTCATGATCTTCTCCAACATTCTAGAAGCAGTCTCTATCAGCTCACAATCTTCCATGTGAGACTTCAGAAGTTTTTCTTTTGCCTTTGCTTGGGCAAAGGATGCTATCTTCATTGTCTAAACCGGGGAGAGGGAATCAAAATTGAATGCTCCTTGAAATAGTTCTGGTTCATCAATCTCCATTATTTCCTTGGTCAAGAAATTCTTTACTGCTTCTGTAGTGTCTCTTGCCAGAGACTTCTTTCCTCTTGTAGCCTCAGAGGTGTCAACAGAGACCTTCTCTATTTGTTCTTCTTCGCTTCCCTTTTCTCCTCTTCCTGACTTGCTTTTTCCTCTTTTCTTACTTCTTCTTCAGTTCTGGAGTCTGCTGGGGGATTTGGAACAGAGATGTGTACTTCTTCAGGGACTTCCTCTTCCAAAGCAGAGAAATCCAAGTCCTAAGTCCTTTCCTCATCTATTTCCTTTGGCTCTTCTACATTTTTCACAGTAGATTCTTCTTTTGATGTACTTAGCCCTTCGTCATCCATGGCAGAGGGTTCATCACCTAAGTCCTCTATAACAGGAAGATTGAATCTTTTAAAAGCATTCCAGAGGATATCTTCTATTTCTTTTGCCACTTTGTCAAGTTCTCCAAGCATAAGCTAGTTCATTCTTGCTTTTCTCTGGAACTCATCCTTGCAGTCCTTGAAGATCATGTTCTTTTGTTGAGGGGTAATGGAAGGATAGAGTTGGATAGCAATCTGCTCTCAGATTTCTAGGTCTTTTGCCTTGGCATTGTTCTTTCTCATTTCAAGTTCCTTCTCTAAGCTTTTGGGAATTAGAGCTATAATTTTAATGAATGCTTTATTATAGATGTTTAGATATTCAACTGTAGCATCTTGTAAGATCTTCTGGTCAGCTTCACTATATTCATCATAAAATTTAGTCAATGGTTGCAGATTCCTATCCACAGTGACTAATTTGATGATATCATCAATACAGAGAGTAGGCCTTTCAATGAATTCTTTTGCCTCTTCTTCCTTGTTGTGACCTTTAGAGGGTTCACCGGATGTTTTCTTCTTCTTCGTCATTTTCTTGATCTCCTCATCTGATTATGTCTCTTCATTATCCTTCTGGCTGGTGTAAGACCTTGTGGCCTTTGTCTTATTTCTCTTCTCTCCCTTTCTGGGTGTCCTGGCTTCCAGTTTTGATGCTTTTTTACTCTTAGAGGTGGCTAGTGTAGAGCTTTTGGAGGATCTGGTTTGGAAGGGGGCTTACACCGTGTTGGAGTTCTTCTAAATCAGCAGTGGGTTTGCTAGTTTCAATGCACAGGCAGATTTGGCCAACTAATATAGGAGGTTGCGTGAGATGCCTCCCCTTCACTTATGGTTCTACCGCACCAAGGGGGTATCTCTATAGCTAAAGATTTATCTTTGACTCACCTAATGATAGAAAGATTTAGCTTTACAACAATAGGTAGAATACTCTCATGTATGGACCAAGGTTTGAATGATAGAACACAAGTTTGGCAACACTCTTGGACATATCTAACTGGTTGAGAATGAGAGTATGCAGGGGTCCTAATCCTACTCCTACAACTAACAGGTTGGAAAAATGGAATGATTTGTATTAATGTTTGGATGCAAGACAGGGGGTTTTGGATCATAACTACTAATCCAGAAGCAGACCGGTGCCTATCTCAGGGCAAGGAGTCAACTAGACGTATACAAGAGAATGGCTTGCAACCGACATTCAAGTTTCAAGGGATCAGGACTGGTATTTGCCTTACAAACACCACCCAAGGATAAGTATTTAACTGTCTCTACTTACATACATCCCAGCTGATATACAGTCTTCTCCATACTCAACCTAAAACAATTTAATCCACTCCTTGAATGGAAGTTAAAGATTAAGCATGTGATACAGAAATCCATACCCTAGAATCTGAGAAACCCTTAGCAACCAGATTCAAAAGAAGAGAATGCATACAACACATGGAGACAAATAGATAAACACATGCAATGAAGCATTTTTCATATAAATATGACATGAAACTAAACATATGTGCAAGGTGCATTCAGATGCAACTCATAAACTCCAAAAGAGATAAAACAGCCAAGAAAATGCTCTATCTTTCGTTATTTTTCCCCCAAAAATGCCCAAGTCTTCAGCAACAACCAATGAGTAAAACAGGTTGCATTTTATAACAAGACTGTGTACTCAGCAATAATTACATGGCAATTCAAAAATTCTGCCAGATATAGCGCACCCAAAAATGGTGCCCAAAACATTAAAAGCACAGGCAGAATAGGAGGGAGAAATAGGTGAGCTCAGGAGATGTGCCGCTGCTCGCAGATTTTCCTCATAAATCTGGTAGGTTACTGTCAACAATCGACCCATACCACTGTGATTTCACCATTAATGCCCAAACCTACAACAACCTCTGGAAACGCAGCTAACTACGTACTTCTAAAATTTTCCTACCTGAAAACGGCCGCAGATACAAAGAAAACCTTCGCTACTGAGAGTTTAAAAGATGGCCGTCGATTTTCCCTCCTTCCGCTGAGATCTGCAGCTCAAAATCATGTTGACTAGTCGTCAACCAATGGAAATCTGCCACGCAGATGCCCTTTGCTTCACTGACCCTCATTTTGCCTTGTATATGCATATTCAAATGCATATACAACTGCCCACTTTCCTACCTTTCAAATCCTTTGTATGGGTAAATGCAAGAAGTTGTGTCCACTTAAGGTGGAAGTTTCAGAGTTAGAAAAAAATCCGAAATTGGGTTAACCAAAACAGGATCCCACTTTTTATGAAATGGGATCCCGAGCCAAAAGCAGGATCTCATTTTCAAGAAACGGGATCCTGTTTTGAGTGTCATAAAAGTTTAATATTTTAACCTTTATGAAACGGGATCCTGTTTTTAAAATGGGATCCCGTTTCATAAAGGTTAAAATATTAACCTTTTATGAAATGGGATCCCGTTATTTAAAATTTGAATTTTAAGCTTGGGTTTTGCTTTGTAACCTGGTTTGGGAAGTGCTTTGGGGACCCGAACCTGACCTCTGGACCAGGTTTGACCTACAACTTGAAGGTCCTATCAATGTCACAACAAAATAGTGACTTTGGGCATATATCTGAAGGTCTATTTTGCAGAATATTTTGACTCCGAGTACTACATTTCATATTTAGTGACTTTTTCCAAGATTCCACCGTTAAGTGCTTCAAATTTTTAGGTCAAATGTGACAAATTCTAAAAATCAGGGAAAACACTTCCACTTTTTGGCCAATAAGTGGACACAACTTCTTGCACACACCCATATATGCTAATGCATATACATACAACTATTTAACATACAAGGCGGACCCCAAATCTATATAGAACAAATCAAAATTCTACTTGGGTCTGGCTTGTATCACCTTTTGCATCTTTCCATTTTGTATATTGCATACATACAATGCAATATACATGCCGCAGATTTCAAATTTTATGAAACAGATTGGTACAGTTTTCAAATCTGGGCCTTGTATCTCAATCTTTTGTATATCGGCATATACAATTCCATATACATGCAAGACATGAACATCAGGGATGAATTCACCAAATTTGACTATTAAATCAGGTTTGGCTTGTATATATTCCTTTGTATGTTCGCCTTGTATATCGCATATGCAATGCAAACATACAAGCAAAAACATGCATTCATCTAGACTCCAACCTTTATCAACTACATTGCATACCTTTTCGGGTTTGACCAATGCATCTCGGGAATGTATATCGCACTTGCATATTTCGATATACATTCTGCTTTGTACGCCGAACACATACAAACTTCTTTGTATGCCAGCGGGCCCCACCAAATGTATATCGACCTTGTATGTGCATCGGCCAAGTGGAGACTTCAATTTGAACTGTCGATGGGTATTGTCATGTTGATAACCCTTTGTTACTATAGCGAATGTATATCGGCCTACTTTGTATGTTGACTTTGTATGTGCATATACATTTACCTTTGTATCTTTGTGATGTGCATTGTCCCTTGCATATTTCGCTTGTATGCCGCCAATGCATCTTTTCCTTTGCATGTTTCCATTGTATCTAGTCGTTGTATATCTAAACATACAACACAAATATACATGCAAACCCTCACATACAAGCAGGGAATATTCCTAAAATCTACGACATACAAGCAACCATTTTTGCACCTTTTGAAGCCGATTGAACATACAAACCACCTTGTAGGCCCGAATGTACATTCGGACCTGCATGTATATACAAGTGACCTTGTATATACAAAGGTGCATGCAAAAAACTATTTTTTGCACATTTCAACTGCAAAGGCCAAAAGACTTAGAATTTTTTGATTTTTTGGGAAGGGACCTGTAGATTTAAATGCTTGAAACCTGAATGTTTATGCAGGCACCACCACACCAAAGCACTTTCTTTTTCTGTTTCTTTCCTTTCTTTCTCTACCCTTTCCATGTTCTCTCTATTGGCATCAACTACCTCCTTTGATATTCCATGTCTCTTGGCGAATTCTTCTACTTCTCTTCTCACTTTTCTCTTGATCTCAGGCTATCTTAGTTCAACATGAACTTTTACACTCAACTCTTGGAAGGTTCCAAATCTTTCTTCCTTAGGGTCCTTAGGCTGACTTAGTAGGTGTTGGACATGTAGTTCTAGAATTTATCATCCATCTCATACCCCATTGGCATAATCCAGACTATCGTTGGCTCCACTGCCTCCATTAGACATTGATCAGTGTCTACCATAAAGCACACTGTATCCTTGTACTTCTCAACCAATGATTGGGGGATTCTTTCTCTGGCCTGCATCATACTTTGAAAGTTCTTGAAGTATCCCCAGAGTGCTGTATTTTGAGCCTTGGCATCACCAAGCCCATGCATGTAATCTCTGATTTGAATGGCAACTGGTCTGTCATTTTGCCATACCCAACCACTGGATCTGGGTAGCTCATTCATAAAGTAAAAGAATAAACATAGTATTGGCCCACCATACTTGAATGAGTTCTTCTTGGCCTTCTTAATTTTTTGTAAGTTCTCTAATAGTTGGTTCAGAAGAATCTCACAAAGATCATAGTTAGCATTTTTCCTTAGCATTTCATATGCCGTATATATGGCAGTTCTGGATATTGAGTTTTCCCTGCTGGAATGATAGATTTTGTAACCAATAATCATAGAGGCAAATTTGATATCCGAATCTATAATGTCTTCTATTGTCATTGCCCTCTTGTCAAATTTTGATCCGGTAGCCTCACTTACAGTTTGGTTTTTGACATATTTGAGAGTAGACAACCCACCGGATGAGTGCAATCCAGTTACCACCCTAATGGCATCTTTAGTGATCTTAAACGGCCTCATCAACCACATGAATTTGTCATGTATTTTGCTTAGAACAT
The DNA here is from genome assembly GCA_027924645.1 of Cunninghamia lanceolata. NCBI lineage: Eukaryota > Viridiplantae > Streptophyta > Pinopsida > Cupressales > Cupressaceae > Cunninghamia > Cunninghamia lanceolata. Next base: position 1,356,400 of record BSBN01000787.1, on the reverse strand, counting down.
ACCGTACCCATTCATCTTCAGCAAAATAGGGGAAATGAATGCAATGTCCAAAATGCTTATCCCAGATGGCCTTGCACTAAGGTTTGAGATCAAAGGATTCATCTATTAACTGCTTGTGATATACATCAATTAGCTTGGATTCCCCAAATTCTTCAATATTTGCATGAATGTATGCCCTAACATCTTCTACATGCAAAACCCCATGTGAAATGCTAGAGAAGGCGCCTAAAGGATCAACTTCTAAAGATTTGTAAGGGTGTTTCTTGAATTTAGGGCACGACCTATTAGTGATTTTGACAACATTCGAGGTAGCCATCTTTCAAAAGATTCAGAGAGAGATATTCAAGAGAGAAAATACCTTTTTACACCTCTAGGATTCACGATATGCGCTAGATAAGATTGTTGGTTAAATCGACTTCTGCGATTGATCTTTAAGAGGTTTGAGACAATCTTGTTGCAGAGCTCCTTCTTTCTTCTTCTCGAATGCAAATGTACGAATGATGAACAAAAGAACCCTTATATTTCTACGCAAACCCTAATTCCATTTTGCAATAAATGCACAACTTAAGTCATTACAGTTGCCTTGTTCTCCTTGTCCTGAGAGAGATCTTTCCGGATCATTGAGATGCATTCAGAGTTATTCTCGGTGATTATTGACAATCTATCTTCCTTTCTCTAATCATTTCATCTATCTGCAAATCAAGATATTTCAGTTTTGAATCATACTGGATCTAACTGTGAGAGTCCTTCTTTTACCAGATGACTGTCAAACCTATTGGCAAGAAAAGCTCTATCGGCTACTTTAGATTCTACTTCACTGATACACTAATGACTTTTGTCTTTGGTGAGACTCTATACTATCAAAAACCATCATTTTGTTGATTTCGATACATGATCACTTTCTTTCTTTGATGTGACCCTTATCATCGGTGAACACTTACCAACTTAATTCGATGCACCGATGGACCAACCACTCATCGATGTGACTTCAACCTTCAGTGAACTTCCTTTTTTGAGTCTCTGATATGTTAGTCACTCCGAAGTGACTAAGACATATTAGCACTTGTTGTCATGGTTTCGGCAAGACATTTGGATCTTTCATATTTTTACCAAGGTTTATTTTGATATTTCTCTGAGAACCCTTTAATCCGCAACTTTCCATGTGCCAATTTCAGCAATCGATTGACTGGCTGGGGGAATTTTATTTTCCTTTGTGACTCCCCCTAAGCTAGAGATCATCTATTCAATTTCTAGAAGGAATATCAGCACTAGATTTTGGTGCAGATCCATCCCCAACATTTTCTGTACTTCTCTTCACCCAAATCTTGTCCATCTCTCTTTGAATTTCATCCGCCTTTACTTTTCCTTTTCCTTTGTCTTGATTTTGATTATAATGCACCAGACCTCTTTTATCCTAATTCTTACTTCTGCAAAACTTGGCAATATGACTAGATCTATTGCAGTTGTAGCAAATGACATTTCTTTGCATATTTGGCTAATATCCTCTTGATCTGCATTGATTAGCCATATGTCCCATTCTATTGCATGCAAATCATCTACTATTGAATGAATTGTTTATTTACCTATTTCTGTATTCAAGAGATTTGTGACCATACCTTTTGCAGTTGAAACATTATCTGGAGAAGGATGAATTAGTCTGATTCATTCTTCTTCTGCACTGATTCGCTTTATGACCGAAGTTATTACAGTTGTAGCAGTATCCATTAAAGGATGGATATCATTGAGCATCTGGTTGCCTTACCAGAGGTCTTCTAGGTCTATTCCTTGGATATCGTGATCCAGAGTTTCTCTAACCGGATCTGGAGCTTTCACCTTTCTCATACCCCAAGCCATGCTTGTCATCTACCCTCTTTTGACTTTCAAGAAGGACTTCAAGTTGAGCAGAGCTTATCTTGATTTTTTCTTTGTATTCATTTGATGTTTGAAGATCCCTTTTAAGAGAGTCTATCTGATTTTCAAGTTGTTCTTCATTGTCTCTAGCTTCTTCAAGATCAAATTCCAGATGTCTAATTATTCTATCCATTTTGTGGTAGTCTTCTAACTTCTCCTTGAGGGATTGCTTTAGATTATCTTCAATTTTCTTTTTCTCCTCAATTTCTTGGGTGAATTTCATAACCCCTGATTCCATTTCATGTCTCACCATAATGACCTCTTTTGAAAGCTTCTCACATTACTTGTTTTTCTCATTTAGATATTCATTAGTATCATTGGCTTCACTTTGACTTGCTAATTGTTGAAGAAGTTCCTTTCTCTTTTTCATAGAGATACTTAGTTTTTCTTTTAGTTCATTTATGAAGTCATCAGCTTGTTTGAGTCTTTCCCTCAAATTGTTGACTTTAGAGTGAGATTGCTCATGATCATCTAGGGTAGACTAAAGTTGTTCCCTCATACCATACATATCCATTGAGATTCCTAGATCTTCCTCAAGCTGTTAGGCTCTATTTGGAGGAACTTAGCTCTGATACCAATTGTTGGGAACAATGCAGATAACTGAGAGGGGGGGTGAATCAGTTATCTTATATTTCTTTAACTTTTTATGCCTTTAACAATAGTGCAGCATCAAAACATATAAGCATAAATGAACATGAGAGCAGAAAAGAAATCAACACACATAACACAAGGATTTTTACGTGGAAAACCCTGTTAAGGGAAAAACCACGGGGTGACTAACCCAAGATTGTATTGTCTATTAAAAGAATAGAAGTACAAAATGGCACTTGTCAATTAGGGCTCACTACCCGAGCACACTACTCACAAGAGGCTCACTGCCTACAAGAGACTCACTAACTACAGGGTATATAGAATGTAACCAATTGATTGAACTAATGCGAAGCATCCATATATGCTGAGGTTCAGTTCCAATTAGGCTCAATACATTGATCTATTGCACTTCATTCTTCCTCTTCTTTAGTGTTGTTGTCCTGTCACATACCGGACTTGTATTGCTGCTTCCACACTTCTCTCTGCTTTTCTTCGCACTTCACAATACACCACACACACCTTCATACCAAAATCAATCTGATATCTATCCGCATCAAGGGATTTCAACATCTTCCTAGTCGGCATCCAAAAAACTCAAGATATTTCCAAACTCTGGTCTATCAGTTGAATCCACGCTTACTAAGTGATGCGTATCAAAAAGATAGTTATAGAAGTCATCAATCATGTCAGCCAACCATGAATGATCCCTCAAGAAACTTGATCACAATCAATTTCTCATCCAGATTAAGGTCTGATGCTTTGCTGGTCAGTACTTCCTCAGTCTACTCTACCAAACAGGAACCCAACACTTAGATGCTCATATATTTTCACTCTTTCATCACCAGAGGCTCAATCTCTGGAATGTATCAGTCATGGTACTCCTCTTGAATTCCCCAAGTCCGTACTTTTCTGAGATACTTCCTCTGAGAGATCTGGACCTAATTGTCAGACCTTGCTGCATGCTTTGTTCTTGCTCACCGGACCAAAATACTCTTCAATCTGACTTTCGGTATAGACATACCATGTCCTGCAGATGTGTGGGATGGACTTTGTTGCCATCAATGACAACACTCATGAAGCCACACAGTGTCCCTTGCCAACACTTCCTGCCTATGCCAAAATGGGAGTATTGGAACAAGGTATGGACATCCATCAAAAAGTAATGGATAGAGGAATTTTGTCATATGTTCTAGTTTCAACTACCTTGGTAGACATGTATGCAAAATGTGGAAGCATTGACAAGGCATGTAAACTGTTTGGAAGAATGCCTCAAAGAGATGTCATCTCATGGAATGCAATGGTTGTGGGATATGCACAAAATGGCTTTGTTGAAAAGGCTTTAGAAACTTTCAAGAAAATGCAATTAGCAGGTGTAAATCCAAATTTGACAACCTTTTTCAACATACTCCATGCCTGTGCCAAAATAGGAGCTTTGGAATAGGGTATGGACATCCATCAAAGCATGAAGGATAGAGGAATTTTGTTATTTTTTGTAGTTGCAAATGCCCTGGTAGACATGTGTGCAAAATGTGGAAGCATTAACAAGGCATGCAAACTATTTGGCAGAATGCCTCAAAGAGATGTCATCTCATGGAATGCAATGGTTGCAGGATATGCACAAAATGGATTTTGAAAAGGCTTTAGAAACTTTCAAGAAAATGCAATTAGCAAGTGTAAAGCCAAATTCGACAACCTTTGCCAGCATACTCCCTTCCTATGCCAAAATGGGAGCTTTGGAATAGGGTATGGACATCCATCAAAGCATGAAGGATAGAGGAATTTTGTTATTTGTTGTAGTTGCAACTACCCTGGTAGACATGTATGCAAAATGTGGAAGCATTGACAAGGCATGTGAATTGTTTGGCAAAATGTCTTAAAGAGATGTCATCTCATGGAATGCAATGGTTGCGGGATATGCACAAAATGGATTTGTTGAAAAGGCTTTAGAAACTTTCAAGCAAATGCAATTAGCAGGTGTAAAGCCAAATTTGACAACCTTTGCCAGAATTCTCCCTGTTTGTGCCAAAATGGGAGCTTTGGAATGAGGTATGGGCATCCATCAAAGCATGAAGGATAGAGGAATTTTGTCATTTGTTGTAGTTGCAACTGCCCTGGTAGACATGTATGCAAAATGTGGAACCATGGACAAGGCTCATGAACTATTTTTGGGGTCAATGGGAGTAGTATCAAACTTTGACTCTTTATTGACCATTCATTCTCACAAAATGGAGTCTACTGCCCAAATTGGAAGGAGTCTATGGCACATCAGCATACAAGACTGCAAGCTATGTTGTGAGGCTGACTATTTTACCTCCCATATTTTGATCATTGGGCTATCCAGTTGTGACTATGTTTCATTATGCAGACTTGATGTTGTATCTCATTGATTTGATATATGTGATTTGATTCGGTCATTTTGGATGATATGTTGAGGTTTGACGTATGGGGCATATATATTAGATGTTACTTTGCTATGAGATTCTAGTTGTTTATGCATAGATTAATTGACATATGATTTGATAATGCAGTTTAATTTGTAGTTATGTAATTGATGTTTATTTCAATTGTGTGGAGTTTATTTCAGTTGCTTCGACTATCACTTTCTGACAGGACTGACACTTGATCGAGATGTGCAAGTTTTACTTCCCTAGCCATGGGAAATCAGAGGTAGGATTCACACCATGTTATTCCCAGTTAAGCAGATCCGTTCCCAAGAGGGATAAGGATCACGTGTGAAATTTTATGATGATTTATTGTGCTTGGTTTAAATTTTAATTAATTTTAAGCCTTAGTACCCCTTCTCTTTCTTATTTTGATTAATGTTAAGTGTTGTAAAATTTTAATTGATTTATGTCAATTGGCATTTTTATTATTTTATTTGGGCCATTTATATGTGGATTTTTGACCCCTTTCATGACCCCAAGTGTCCCAAAAGTTACCCTAGGTGGTCAACCATGAGTCTAGGGTCAACTTGGACCACCTAACCTTAGTTTTGACTCACCCTAGGTCACCCTAAACCATGGTTGAGTAAGAGTGTCGAGTTTGGGAAAAGGGAAGATGGGGATGGGCCTTGCCTTGGGAAGAGCTCATCTCCCATCCCTATGTTTTGGGAATCATTCCCAAGGGAGGACTAGGGAGGTCTCCAAGAGTCCTCCCAAACTCCCAAGTGAGTGGGAGCACCACTCAAGGCCATTGTCTTCATGAGGTGGAGATGGAGGTGGAGGGAGAGGAGGACACTTGTCATCCTCTCACCTTCTCTCTATTCCAAGTGGCATTGGTGGAGGGAAGAGATGGTGACAAGTGTCACCACCTCATTCCCTCAAGGCCAGGTGGATGGCCTATAATAACTCCTCTTGTAGAGGAGTGGGGGTTCTTCCATTCTATTCTTTTTCATTGCATTTTAGAGACTTCTTGTAAATTTAGATTTCCTTACTAGTTGGAGGAGTTAGAGAAGGTTTGGAAGAAAATCTAAAAGGTTGGAAAGCTTGGGAAGGCTTGGAGCTCTTCACCAATTCCACTTCCATTGCCAAGGACTTGAAGGTAGGCCTCTTATCTTGTTTTTGCTTTGCTTTATGATGTTCCATGGTTTGAATCTTGATTGTAAGTTGTTTGCTTTGTGATGCTTTCTTTTTGCATTTGATGTTGGGTTGGGTGTCATGGTGAGAGCACCTCCAATGGAGGAAATGCTCAACTTGTATGGGTAGGGGAGAGGAACAATCCTTGGGGGCTCTCCCACAGTTTGTGTTTATGTGTTTATGCCTTAAGGGCCTATTATCATTTGAGGGGGAGTTATCTATATGGCAAGAGTGCCAAGCAAAATTGGTGTGAGATTCTTGTGGATTATGGTGTTCAGGGATTTTTGGCTTGAGGCCATGTGTTGAGTTCTTCTTTATCATTGTGAGCCCCTTTAAGTTGAGAGGTCTATTCCCTACCCTCACCTAACTCATTTTTATGAGTTGATATATTGTGTTAAGCCTATGGGTTGTTTGTGGTTGTGTTTGATTTCTGTTGTGGATTGGTGCACCCATGTGAAATCCCCTACCTCCCTAGCTCGGGGGTGACCCACTTGCGGGTCTATGGTAGGGAGGAGAGATTTTCTTTTTTAGTGGCTAGTTTCTTGTTGTTTCCTTGCTATGTCTAGTTGTAGGCTGGGTGAAAAGGAGTGAAGCTGTTAAGAAAGTCTCCTTGTGAAGACTGTTGAAGCCAAGGCCATTGTGGCCTCATTGTATCATGTTTATAAAGGGGTTGTTTGGTTACCCTTGCCATGAGCTAGCTGTATATGAATACTCAATGCTAATTCTCTGTTACTAGGGTTAAAATAATTAGACTTCCTGATTATGAAACTAGCCTTACATAGAAAGATGCTTGGGGAATAGGCATAGATATAGTATTACCATTGTACTCTCAAAGATAGATCAGCATGTTACTTTATGTTTTGTGTTGATCTTGCTGAAAATGGAAGAAAAGAAATGCATTTTATTTTTTTTATCAAGATATGAAATTTGTTAAGTTGCAAGAGTATAAGTTATTGTATTATTCTGTCAAAGAAGTTTAGTGAATGGAAGAAGAACATAAGTAAAAATGAAATGCATATCTCCTTACCTTGTTGCTGTCCCAAAGGAAAAGTAATGTATTGTATTTAGAGAAAGCTTATTATGAAACTCCCATAGAGTTGGCTGTGTGTTTGTGTAATATAAACCTCTGCTTTGGTTCACTTGACACTATCTAGTTACTATTTGTTAAGTTGTGGGTTAGATGTGGACTTGAAATCCATTTTGTAACAATTATCTCATTTCAAGTCTTGAGAAAACAAAAAAAAAGAGAAACTATGTGTTGTGAGTTTCTTGGGGTTGTAGTTTTGTTAATAAGAATTAGGTGAATTTCTTTTATACACATGTAAACCTGTTCTGGTGCAAGTTAAATTAATCTCTGGATATCCTTTGAGTTAAATGCATCTGTATTTAAAATGAAACCATCATTGCAATTTAGATTTGAATAGAAAATTTAACTCAGAGATTATAAAAAAATTTCCTCTACATTCTAGACAGATTAGTCGTATTTGATTTGAAATTGAACCTACATGGAATGATAAATCTGTATTATGTTATTAATTTACCTCAGCAAATAATGGTCACACAAAGAAAAAAACAGGAGAAATTTTAATATACAAAATCTGGGTTACAAGATCATCTTTTTATCTCTGATTTATAAAACTGAGCTATACTTAATTTATTCTAGAAAATATGTTAAAAAAAAAGTAAAGAGATGAATATATATATATATATATACCTACCTAATCGCTTATTTTTTTTCATTCTATTACTAGTTATAAGTCAGATATGCTCTTCTGTTGTTGAATAACAGAATAAATAAATAAATAAATATAAATATATATATATTTATAAATAGACATATATATCTTAAATGCCTTTATAAAAAAAATAGAGATGTAGAAATTTTCATGGCACCGTAGTTGCTATGCAACAACGAAGTTTGATAGACAAAAAATATATATAAAAAAAAGGGCAGTAAACAAGTGGGAAGGGGGAGGTATGGGGGATGGCGGCCATGACAGCCACCGCCACCCATACCCCCCCCCTCCCCATGGGTTTTGTTACAGGGGGTGTGGGTGGGGGCTCGGCCCCCTCCCCACCACCCCTTACCATTAAGTTCGCAAGCCCCGCAGCCCTAAAACCGCCACACACCTTTCACCCGCCGCTGGAGCTCGGCCCTGCCGCCTGCTGTGCAAATCTCTGCCCCTCCATCTGCCATGGCAACCTCTATCTGGCATCCTTTCAAATAAAACCAAATCTGTAAAAGCATGGGGTTTGAGCTCGCAGGGGAAAGATAGTATGATAGGAGTTTAGGGCATTTGGAATTATGTTAGTTGGAAGCTATTAGGGCAACCTTTGTTTGTTATTAGTTTTAAATGTGTTAGGGTTTGTGATGAATTTGTTAATTAGCATGAGTTTAGGCTTTTATTTTAAATGGGTGGGAATTCGTTATTTTTTTAATCCCCTATTAATATCTCTCATTAGGAGAGACTTAGTATATGATGTTAAAACAATTGGGTTAAATCGTATATATTGATATAGGAAATAGTATATAATATCCTAATTAGTGAAATTTAATATATATATATATAATAACTAAAACGAGTGGATCAATTTTTCTTGTTATATATACTTGTATTATTAGATCAAATGGGGATATTTAAATTAAGTTATATATATATATATATATATTAATATTGTTGTTAACAAATAGGTACTTTCATTTATATAATAAATAAACTGGATTGGCGTAATCATTTTGTTATATACATGTATACCTTTGTATGAGAGACCATTCACCAGATACAAAAAAAACAAGATAAAGTCCTTTTTAGAACATAATAGAGTAGGGGTTAAAATTCCCTTTCAACATCTTATAACAACAATTAAGTTTATAAGGGTGGATATGTATATTTTTATATATTCGAGATCGAAGAATAAAAATTATGAATCTGAGTCGAATCATTTACAAAAAAAATATAATTCCAAGCAAGACCATTAACCCTAGCGAAGTCTTTTTACCTTATGTTAAATTAAACTATGACCTCCCTTGCTTCTTTTTAAGCGGTCGACCTACTGACCCTGTAGGATGAGCAAATGTCCAACTGAGATTTAAGGAGACAAAGTTATTTCAACTCTGAAATCAATTCTGATCTTAAACCTAGTAAACGACACCTAGCGTCGATAAATAAACCCTATGTAAGCGACCTGGTTAACCAGGTAAATAGTGAGTTTAACCATAACAGGGTAACCACGTAACCTAGATTAGCATTAGTATAATGAATTTGTGTATCCTCCTTGTTTACGCGTTATGCTGTCAGTTTTTTACTGGATTCCTGGAAGTTAATCTATGCCTTGTTTTATTTAAGTCTCTAACCAACTTTCCACTTCAATTGCGTTCCATCCATCCTTCAGCTTAATTTGCGTGCCATCTGCTCATCACATTTGACCCCCTTGTCAATTCAAGTGTAATTAGGGTTCAAGTTTATTTAGTCTAACCCTAGAAGCGACACCCTACTTGTCGCATACTCCCTTGTTAGCTTTTACCTTCATCGATTACATTGTCATGTTTACGCCTCAGGCATAATGCCACCAAGTGTGCAAGCGCATACGAGGTGGTTCTTAGGGTAGGGAGGAAAAAAAATTCATAGTTCGTGTCATGACCACATAGCAAATGTGGGCATGACACACGTGTTTGTGTGTCGTGACCGCATGGGGAATGCAGGCATGACATATGTAGTGGGAAAAGAGAAAAAGGAGACCCCAAGCCCTAGGATAGGAGCAATGAGTAGAGAGCAAAGATTTAAGGAAATGGACTTCAAAGTAAGGCATGACACTTTCCTATATATTCCCAAAAGGAGATCACAGTCATGGCTATTCAAATAAACAATGATAGTCCATGGCATAACCATGAAGGGGGCATTGAAATTAATAATAACAATGATAGGGTAGTAGGATAGACTTTAAAAGATACATAAAGACAAGTAACTGAGTAGTCAACAGGGCTTTTAAAACATCATAAATCTTGTCAAGGGTTCATTGTCTTCAAAGTAGTATGGTAAACTAATAAATATTTCCTCCCCACAAAGTTTCAAAAGAGGACAACCTACAAGTGTATTAAGGAGTGTATGGACAATATCTCAAGGAGCTACCACAGTTAATTTCAAGGTGTTGATCATGGGAAAGAGAGTTTTACATGAAGTGGGACGGTCCTTAAGAATACAATCAAATGGTAAAGAGGATAGTCCATAAGATAATATTCAACCAAATACACAGTATGGACCTAGAGGATAGTCCTTATGGTGCATTTATATAATCACACCTATAGGTCTTATCAAAGATCATGACTCCATTAGGATATTAAAATGAACACTAAACAAAATACCTCACTATGAGCTAAGTGTGAATGACTTTAAAGACACACAAGATAGTGAGTTGTTAGTAGTCAATTCATGATCAACAAGGGTAGAGTTAAATAAGATGGACTACGATAATCAAAAGTGATAGTAGCCATTCATATGACAATGACAAAGGGTTTAATCACAGTCCACAAGACAGTCATAAAAGAATATTCAAAACTCAATAGATGATAGTTCCAAGGCATTTTTAGAGTCTTCATGAAGAACAATGTTGATGGAAGTGCTTATGACCCAGGGTAAGAATAATTCATGACAATAGGGAACTTTTAAAGAGTAGAATGCATGACCAAACCATAATGACAATGCACTATTAGATGTTTCATGATATAGAGGATAGTAATCATCAAACGACAGTAGCACCAAAGGAGAGATCACAATGATAAGAAAGGCACATTGTAAGGTGAAAATGTTCTTCAAAACATACAGTTTCATTATTGATTGAGAGGGTAGTTTCATCCTAAAGAAGATAGTGTTGAGGACAGTCACAAAGGTTTTCATAATATTGTCACAAAAGACATCCTTGTAGAAGGGTAGTACTAGCTAAAAGGGACATTCAAGACAAGTGTTGAACAAATAATAATGGTAGGAGCATGCATATTCCAATGACAACATGGCAGGAGCATAGATATGGTAGTGAACTGTTTGAAAAAATGCCTCAAAGAAATGTGGTCTCATGGTGATGGAATGATATGACAAGCACATTGAGACCACATTTCTTTGAGGCATTTTTTCAAATAGTTCACTGCCTTGTCTCATGGTGATGGAATGCCATCACAATCCATAGCAATTTGCTTGTCATGACATTTACTTGTAATAGCCCTCATGAGCTTGGAGATGTATCCCCTCCCTATTATATATGAACATATATGCATACTAAACCCATCTTTACTGGTCCACCTACACCCAAAGTAGCTTAAGTGTTGACTTAGTGGTGAAATTGCAATGTTCAAGATGTCAACTAACAAAATGATCATAGACAGGCATTTTATCAAAACACGTAAAGCTCGTGTGAATTATGATATATAAAATATCAAAAAACCATAGCAGAACTCTTTTTTCCTGATTATTTTGGAGGTTTTGTTTCTTTCAACATCATGCATAAGAGACTTTTTTAAGATAGCTTTTAAAATAATATTTTCAAACCTTAACTAATACCATGATATGTGAATTTATCATTTTTGATCCCCCAAATAAATATTCTCATAAAATTAAGCTTATCACATGAACATCATGATACAATAGAAAAATGAATATGATAGGCAAAGAGTGTTTAGGAGTTGAGTTACTTTACATTAGGAGGATCAAACTTGGCACCAAGGTTACTAAATTTTACATGAGCCTCTTCATAGTCCTTAAAAAATGCATCCTGATCAACTACATATTTCTCAGCATATACCTGTAAAAAAACTTAAAATCCAATCAACACTTTCCTTATTATTGAAAGGAAATCAACTATAGGCATCCTCTAAAACTTTATTTCAGATGCATATATCCTTCACCAAGTTGAATTATCTAGTAAAATGTTTCTCAATTTTTTCAAAAAGGAGAAAAAGATTTCCTACAAGACTTAAGATATTGGCTTAGCATTATTAGTATGTTATGTCAATGGAAAGATTGATTCTTTTAACATATTTCATCAATATTATTCATCTTCTTTGAACTTACATAAGTTCACATCAAACTTTGTTGGAGTTCAAGATGGATTTTAAAATGCCTATTTTTACAAAAATAAGGGTAGGTTAAAATGGAGTATTCTTTTTGAGCTTGAAGAACCTTAAAGAAAGAGTATTTCTCTATTTGTCTAAGTTTGACATTATATATGGCCACTAGTTTTATTAGTAACACGTGTCAGTTTAGTTATTTATCCAAATATTATAGCTAGTCATATGGAAATATGGCATATGGAGACAAATGGTGTCATTTTAAAATAGGATACAAGAATATATGAATAATGGTACAGGTTATATCCCATTTAAATATAAGAGTTCATAACCGTAGGTAGAGGTACAAGGGCAGAACTGAAGTTTCCTAGTGACTATACTTTAGAAGATTTGTTGAAATAGATAATAACTACCCTAGAATATTTATCCAAGAACTTCATCATCAATTTCCAACACCAGGATTAATTGTGAAAGAAAAAATGCACGCATTATGTAGAGTTGCGAAGCTTAGCAATCCTATGTAACATGGGATCAAACTCAGGTTGTGAGCTTGAACCTCCAGATTATGGGTCGGTTCCCTTATAATATTCAATGGATCTATAACTTTGATATGGAAAGTGTCAAAAGGATCTACTAAAAGCACAAACTATAATCTAAAGTATGGTGATGCACCTAAATTTGATGGAAAGTGGCAATCTAACTTACAATAGATCTCAGAAAATCTATCCACACAAACCACTTTTCACAATTTGATCACATAAATAATTCTAAGGGAGGCTAGAAATGAGTTTCTTCTTGAAGGAAAAGGGTTTTTCACAACACAAAAGAAAATTACTCCAATTGCACAACCTAAGAGCTTTGATTTTCAATGCTATTTAATACATGCAAATACAAATGAGACAATGATTTTAAAGATTCTGATGTTCAAACACAATAAAATCTCATCAAATCATTCACAAAAGATGTATTAATGGAAAGGTAGACACTTAATTCAACTAAAAAATAAAGGAACAATTGCATAAAAAGACAAAGTATAGAACCTATAACCTGCTGTAATCTCTATAAATCTATAAAAGTGAGTTACAAAACCTTCTTTCTCTCTCAAAGTGTAAAGAGAAAAAAAGGCAAGAACTAGAAAAACCTAAATTTTTCTTACAATATATAATCTGCTCTCTTCAAGTGACCTAGGAACGTCAACTGCAATCAACTGCCTCTAAAAATAAGTCTCAAAATTGATCCACGAGAAATCAAGAAAATCCCTAAAAATAAGGGCCATAATTGTCCCAAATCGAGTAAAAATAACTTCAAACTACTCTCCTCTATATGTTTGACCAAAAAGTTGACCAAACTCTCCAATTTTGACCCCAAAAGCCATGCAAAATCTCCAAAAGACTTTAGTTATTTGTATCCTTCAATATTGCATGATCTTGTGACATGTGAGTAAATAATAAAGTAATCCTTTGCATGAGTACTTTACTATCAGTTACATTTTGTTCTATCTCGTTGATTTTTACAACTTGTGACAAAATAATAAAGTAATTTCTAATGATATTACTTTATTACTTATTTACATCAGTCTAGTTGTAAAATCATGCAAAATTGGGTTCATTTGCCCCCTTAGAAGATAAAAAACAAATATAACCCCTTATGTCTCCCTTTGCAATCACATGGTTACATCAATGCATCAATGATGATGCCAAGACAAAACACATCCTCATGCCCTCCAATACATTACACCATGTATCATCATGTTATATCCATCCCTTATTGCTCCTTATGCAAAAACATATTACATCTCACATCAAATATCACTTATGCTTCCATGCATAATGTCATATATTATGAAGAACCTTATGTCTCCCTATGTAAATTATGTATTTCACACTATGCATTACCTTATATCTGTTACTTTCAAGATAGACAACTGAGAGGGGGGGTGAATCAATTGTCCCAAAACTTTCCTTTTATTAACCACTTAAATCCTTCTTGTAATTCAGCAGCATAATAATAAATCAATCATGAAAACACAATACAACAATTCAAGAGCAGAAACACATATGACACCAAAATTTTAATGTAGAAAACTAGGTTAAGGGAAAAACCACGGGTGATTAACCCAAGATTGTATTCTCTATTAAAAGAATAAGAAGAACAAGGTGGCACATGCCAATTAGGGCTTACTGCCCTAGCACACTACTCACAAGAGGCCCACTACCTATAGGAGACACATTGTCTACAGAATGATCAATATTACATACTTGAACTAAAGAATAGCATTTTCACCATGCTTGAGTTAGTTTCATTTAAGTCCTTTCACTCTTCTCCTCTCTACCACACTCTCATCTTCGCCAAGATACTTTTGAAATGACTTCACAACTCTTATTTATACAAGACATTGACTTTGGGATAATCATCAAAGTTAGTATACTTTATAGAGCAAATACACAAATACAACTTGACTAATTACAAAAGACTTCATGTGAATCACCACATTGTCGGCCACATAGATCTGGGACATGCCATGCTTCGCAGAACATCTTCAAGATCATTCAAAAGATGTGTAAATCATCCGGTCAGCCAAGTTTAGGAAGAACATCATCATCCAGAAGTAATTCTTCAATTACAAGCTCAATCTTCAATGCCGACCACCAACACGAACTGGACACAATCCAAAGACCCCCACAAGCTTGCCTAAATCACTAAGAACATCCACACTACTTCTGCTTACTAAAATCATTCTCTCCTTCATCCAAAACCTCAAGAACACAGTATGTCATCACTATCATATTGGAATAGATGCTTGTGGACCTCCAGACCACAAACCAATTGAGTTGTCAATTCTCATTGACTTCCTAAACACTCCACCAAATCCGTAGAACAAGATATTTCATTTCCAGATCTCAATGGACCTATTTGTGTCACTCTGTCACCTCTGAACATCTGCCAGAACCGGTTTTATTCATATGGCCATAACTTCTTCAAATCTTCATGCGAACCTTTCAAATCTTTATTGGATCACCTTTAGACACATATCTACAAACCCTTTGATGTGCATCCTTTGATCTTCATCTTAGCTTGGATCTTCACTTCACTGTCTTCACTATTTTTCTCTGTTCCTGATAGGACTAATTTTCTCAATACCCTCAGCATACAACTCATCCAATCCTTGACATCAATGCAACATGAGTATGTTGACATCAATGACAACACCGGTTAGGCCCATACTTGCAACAATCTCCCCCTTTGTCATTGATGGCAACATATGATGTGAAAAATTGTTTTAACCATCAAGACAAGAACTTCTCTTCACTGACTGACATAACTCCCCCTATCAACAACAACCATTCACATGTCTTCTCTTCCTATACTGCTCCCCCTTTGATCAGCAACAACTTTTTGTTTTTCACGTGTCTTCTCTCCCCCTTTGACATCAATGGCAAAGGGCACATACTTGCATCACTTAGAATCATATAGACTGCTCCCCCTGAGTAGTAGCTTCCTATCATCAATCTGGACCACAAGATATGATTGTGAGATCCACTGAACTAATGTAGATTAGTGCACCTTAATTCAGAACTGGAGGGGTAATAACCCCTAACTTCTCCCTTAGATACTCAAAAGAGTCCTTAGGTAGAGGTTTAGTAAGAATTTCTGCAATCTAATCCTTAGAGGGCACAAACTCCAATCTGACTTCATTCTTGTTGACCTGCTCTCTCAAAAAGTGAAACTTGATGGATATATGTTTTGTTTTTGAATGCAACACTAGATTTTTTGATATATTTATTGTACTTGAATTATCACAGAAGATTGTGATACATTCCTCATACTCCACTCTGATGTCTCTTAGCATTTGCTTCATCCACAATACTTGAGTGCAACTACCTACTGCTGCAATATATTCTTCTTCTGCAGTGGACAGAGATATTGCCTCTTGTTTCTTGCTTAGCCAAGAAACCAATCTTTTCCCTAAAAAGAATGCTCCACCATTGGTACTCTTCCGGTCATCCATATCTCCTGCCCAATCCACATTTGTATATGCATGAAGAGAGAAATCGTGATCTCTAGGATACCATAAACCATACTCAACTATTCCTTTTAGATATCTAAGAATCCTCTTGATTGCCATGACATGAGATTCTCTAGGATCAGCTTGGAATCTAGCAACAAGACCAACAACATTCATAATGTCAGGTCTAGTTTGAGTAAGATACAGTAGTACTCCAATCATTGACCTGTACTTTTTCTGATCAACCTTAGGAGAGTCATCATCTTTGCTCAATTTACATCTGGTTGCCATGGGAGTATTCATTGGTTTTGAATCTTCCATCCTGAATTTCTTCAACAATTCTTTCACATATTTGGTCTGTGAAATGAAGATTCCTTTCTTTGTTTGAAGTACCGGATGCAATATCTGTTCCATAACTTTCAAAGATCTTACATTTTCCATTTTTGAATCAGAGATCATAGCCTTTGTCCACCAACTGTCCAACACTAAGAAGATTGTGCTTCATACCTTCAACATACAGTACATTACTGGTTTTGTTCTTTCCATCAAAAGAAATATGTACCTTTGATTCTGCCAACAGAATTATCACCAAATTTTACCACTCCTTCATATCTTTCCAAATTTATGAACTTATTTTTGTCACCTGTCATATGGTGGGAGCATCCACTGTCAATGACCCAGTCATCCTTTTCTTCAACTTGGGCAGCTAGAGCTCTTTCTATCATTTTATGATTGACAGATTCAAAGGGCATTGGATCTTCTTCCTTGATGGCAATAAACACCTAGTCACTTCTAGATTTGTTTCCTGTCTCTGATTCATCATCTTCATGAACATAGTAACATTTCTTTTGGAATCTTGATCTGTTTGGATTTGCCCTTGAAAATCTTTCCGAACACCTTGAGGCAAAATGACCAATCTTATTGCAGTTGAAACATTTGAAGGGCAATTTTCCTTCATACTTACCAAATCCTCTTGGCAGTCTTTTTGCAATAAGGGCTTCAAGTTGAGAAGCTTCTACTTCATCTTCTTCCAGATCTTTTCTTGCTTTTTCATACCATGATAGTTTCTTTAAGGAGTTCTCTCCTAGATCAAACTTGTGTTTGCCTTTTGCAGAGGCTCTAGCTTTGAATGCAGATTTAGTCTTGGGGGGTACATCTCCAAACTTGACCAATTCAAATGCAGCTAATTTTCCAACCAATTGATCCCTTGTGATATTTGAAAAAGATCTGAATTATTCAATACTAGCAACCTTGTATTTGTAAGAAGGAGGTAGGGATCTGAGAACTTTGGCAACAATCTCATCTTCATCCAAGATTCCACCAGCATACCTAATGGCACAAACAAGCTCATTTACTTTTGGCATAAATGTAGTGATATTTTCATCTTCAGGTTTTCAAATTTTCCTTTCAGACTCGGTAGCTTGGCACATTTAACATATTTGTCTCCTTCATGCAGAAGTTCCAATTTTTCCCAAATCTCATATGCAATTTTTAAATCTATGACATTTGTCAGTTCTGAATTAGATAAGGCACTTAGTAAAGCTTCTTTAGCTCGAAGATTGTCTTCAACATCTTTTATTTCATCTTTACTTGTCAAACCATCCTTTGGAGGAACATACTTCTTTGAAACCATGATCCAATATTGCATTCCCATACATTGCAAGTGACATTCCATGCAGATTTTCCAAAGAGTGTAATTGGTTCCATCAAACCTCAGACTATCCTTCTTATAGGAAGACATCTTGGATCTCCTCAAGCAGTTAAGCTCTTTTAGAGGAACTTAGCTTTGATACCAATTGTTATTTTCAAGATAGAAAACTGAGAGGGGGGGTGAATCAATTGTCCCAAAACTTTCCTTTTATTAACCACTTAAATCCTTCTTGTAATTCAGCAGCATAATAATAAATCAATCATAAAAACACAATACAACAATTCAAGACCAGAAACACATTAACACATATGACACCAAGATTTTAATTTGGAAAACCTGGTTAAGGGAAAAACCATGGGGTGACTAACCCAAGATTGTATTCTCTATTAAAAGAATAAGAACAAGATGGCACATGCCAATTAGGGCTCACTGCCTGAGCACACTGCTCACAAGAGGCCCAGTGCCTACAAGAGACACACTGTCTACAGAATGACAAATATTTCATACTTGAATTGAAGAATAGTATCTTCACCATGCTTGAGTCAGTTCCATTTAAGTCCAACACTTCTACTCTGCCTGTCGCTCTTCTCCTCTCTACCACACTCTCATCTTCGCCAAGATACTTTTGAAATGACTTCACAACTCTTATTTATACAAGACATCGACTTTGGGATAATCATCAAAGTTGACATACTTTACAGAGCAAATACACAAATACGACTTGACTAATTACAAAAGACTTCATGTGAATCACCACACTGTCGGCCACACAGATCTAGGACTTCAATCTTCTTTGAGGAACACGCCATGGTTCACAGAACAGCTTCAAGATCATCCGTAAGATGTGTAAATCATCCAGTCGGTCAAGTTTAGGAAGAAAATCATCATCCAGAAGTAATTCTTCAATTATGAGCTCAATCTTCAATGCGGACCACCAACATGAACTGGACACAATCCACAGACCCCCATAAGCTTGCATGAATCACCAAGAACATCCACACTACTTCTACTTACTGAAATCATTCTCTCCTTCATCTGAAACCTCAAGAACACAGTCTGTCATCATTGTCATATTGGAATAGATGCTTGCGGACCTCCAGACCACGAACTAATTGAGTTGTCAATTCTCATTGACTTCCTAAACACTCCACCAAATCTGTAGAATAAGATATTTCATTTCTGGATCTCACCGGACCTATTTGTGTCACTCTGTCACCTCTGAACATCTGTCAAAACCGGTTTTACTCATATGGCCATAACTTCTTCAAATCTTCATGCGGACCTCTCAAATCTTTACTGGATCACCTTTAGACACATATCTACAAACCCTTTGATGCGCATCCTTTGATCTTCATCTTAGCTGGTATCTTCACTTCATTGTCTTCATTGTTCTTCTATGTTCCTAATAGGACTATTTTTCTCAATATCCTTAGCATACAACCCATCCAATCCTTGACATCAATGCAATAGGAGTATGTTGACATTAATGACAACACTAGTTAAGCCCATACTTGCAATATCTCCATGGATATTTCATTCCATGCCTTAGAAAAAATAAAACAAGGCCCTCAGCCTTATCCTCTGATTATTGTTTTGACTTTTGAATAATCAAAAGGCAATAGTAAGACATGCCATCATGGGCCCATTGATGCTTCCTAGTCATCACACTTAACAAGTGTTGACCCTCAAGGAATTATCTGCAATGATTTTCTAAAAGAAAAAAATAAAATATATTCTTTGTATCAGCTTTGACTTGTTTTTAGGGCTATCATTTAGCAAAAGGGTTTTCAAAGCCCTAACCCAAGCATTTGCTTTTCACTTCTCCATGCTTGCTTGATCTACTCTTGGGTGCCGCCATGCGGGTTTTGGGCCTCCTCTTCAAAGAGCTTCTGTCTCAGACTACTACTCTACTCTTTAACAATGGTAAGCTCTCTTTTGTTCATGCTACTTCCATGTTTTCTAGCCTACACAGTGAAAGAAATGCTCCTTTACCCCTTTATATGTAGTTACTTTGGCAAAAATCAGTGAAAAAACTGCTTTTCCTTCATTCTACATGTTCTTATTATGAAAAAAATGGTGGAAAGGTGGTCTTCGTTGAGATGGCTCCTTTACTGTGTTTATATCTGCTCCTTATATGACAAAAACAAAAAATTACCAATTTCTTTTGAAGAGAGAACTGTAGATCTTGTTGCTCTGGCTTTTCACATATATTCCCAAAAGTTGTGAAAATTCTGCTTTTACATATTCTCTATGTTTTCCTTTTTCCATTTGTGATTGTTGATGAGAGAAAAATAGTGGAAAGTTGGCTCTGTTTGCTTTGGCTGGCACAATGATTTCTTTGGTAATAACTAGTGTAAAGTCTTCTCTTCCTTTGTTGGCTACTACTATTATCTCCTCTTTATTTTCTTGATATAAAAAACAAAGCAAGAATGGCTTCTTTTCACTCTTTATTACTCCTTCAAAGAAAGAAACTATGAAGTTCATACTACTATCTTTCATATATGACAGTCTCCTGAGCTATTAGAAACATCCTTTGATTTATACATATAGTTTCTCTACTCATTGTTTGCTTCATATATTTTTGTCTTTAGGCTAAAATAGTGGAATAATTTGACTATTCCATAAACTAGAAGCAAAACTTTGCTGTTACAGGCTATATTCTTGATGGCTTATGACTGCTTTGGTCTATTCATTGTTCACCATGTGAATTTGCTCTATTTATTATGCTTTGTAGAGCAAGACTGCCTTTTACGCTGGTAAGCAAATCTCTTTTGCTCATCATTCAGTCCAATCTTTTGACTTTGAATGGGCTAAAGTGGCTACAAACTCCCTTGCATTGTAACAGTTAGAGGGCTATTATCTTTAAGAACCAACATGGTACTCTAAAATCTATGTCTTACATCTGCATGATTTCTGTCCTAAAGACACATGTTTACATGATGCATAGTGAGGTGTTAATGCAATGAGACCTCAAAATTCTTATGACTGTTATAAATTTGTTTTCTCTTTTGAATGTCTCTTTAGATCACATTTTTACTCTGCCAAGACAGTCCTTAAAATGATTGTATATTTATGCCTTTTTAATCATTGAAATGACCTTTTACTGGACTTCCATTACTCCTCTTTATGCAAACTATTCTCTTCACTCCATTGATCTTTTGTCTATGAGTGAACATGAAGCCTTCATGTAGACTGGTAGGTGATTGCTGGGATAGTCATTCCCTTGATTGTTTTGATTGGGACAAACATTTATAAGTCGTCCTATGACTGATCCTACCTGCCCTTGGTGTCCATGATGCCAGTGTTCCCTAATGAAACCTAAAATGATGGAAATGAATGTCTTTTCAAACCTATGGCTCCACTGTGTTGTAAAGTATAAAAGACATGGGCACTCTCATAATGATGTAACCACACAATATCCCTTATGCCTACTACTTCTGTGCATAAGACATATGTCTGAATATAGAGTTGGCATGTATTGTATCCTCCTTTTGATAGCATTAGGAGCTCTTCAATGACTGTACCTGCTCATGTTTGATCTAAACTCCTTCATAGCATTAAAAATGGGATATGATTGATATATTTTTGATTTATAGTTGCTCCTCCTATCATTTATGTGGTATCCTCTCTCATGACTATTCTATCTCTGTTGATGGACATGACTGTCATGAGGTCTTTGCTATGTTGTTCTATCTCTCTTGATTGGAAACTATCATGAGGTCTTTGCTAGCTTCTCCTAACTCCATCCTCAGTAATCAATGTTCTTTCTTCTCAGATGATAAGACTGGTCCATCACTGTTGATTGTTCTTTGTAGGACTATATGCTCTTGTTTGGCATTGTATTTGTCACATAGCATTAATATGTTGTAATGTATGTATCACTTATTCTCTTTTGAACCTTCGCATAGATGCATTGCAAATGTAATAATGAGTTTGATGTCAATCATTCTATCCACTGTATTGTACCTATCCTAGAATGTTTGTACTAGCACCTATATTGTAATCTAATGTGCTCATGTTAGATGGCAAATACAATGTACCTCTGAGGATTACTCTTCTACAGTTGTTCTAGCATGCTTATCTGAGTGATGTATCCTTCATTGATAACTATACTCTTTTCGTATATCTGATCTTAATGCCGTGTCATTTGGAGTTTGTGTTCATCATTCATGACTACACCAGTGGTCGATAAATGATCTTTAAAAGCTCATTGTACCTTCTATAGTGATGAATATTGTTTGTTTGAACATGAAGTTTGTAATGTATGGAAGACATGGGCATATTCATTATGCAATCACGTTGTCACCTTTTATGCATGTATCAGGACTGATTTTATTGATTCTTTTTTTGTTGTTCCATTTGCTACATCTACACCTTATATCTTTTATGCTCTTGATACTTGACTCAGATAGAACTATTTTGGACTGTTTCATGTGTTCAATAGTATATCATACCTTATTTATGGAAAGAGATGGGAAAAGTACCTATTTTAAAAGTTTTGGATGTACTTCTTGATATGATTGTACCTCTTGTCTTGCACTTGATCATTGATGAGATATGATTTGTGGCATAATAGGAACATGATGTAAAACTACTATTTGGTTGTTTAATTGAATAACTATTCACAATGGCATTACTTTGAGCATGCTGGGCTCAACCCTTATGGGAGCCCATTTTCTCCACATGCTTTAATATCTTCAAATCAGCAACATAACTTTTCATATACCTACACAATGAACAAACAAGTTAGCATAAAAATATACCTCTTGGAAGCTAATTGATTTCTTTCATGATGATAAGACTTATTGCACATGTCTTATTTTGATCCATGTTCACTAATGCATAATGACTTCAAGTTTATATGTCTGTTGATAATGCATATGATAAATTTGTATATCTGGAGCTTCTAACAAAACCTTTCTCCAACCTTGCAAGTCCACCATCCTGATCAGGAGAAAGAAGATGAAGATATGAAGACCAAGCTACCAGATAGGAGAATCAACCTTTAGGATAAGGCAATGATGGATATCCTCTTTCCTCATTTGTTTTTTTTCTTTTCTTTATCATCAGATGTATAGCTTGCATGCTTTATTGTATTGGTTGAGTTTAGTCATTCCCACGGCTTGTGTGGGACATATTTAAACATTCTCTTAAATATAATCAGTTATTTTACCTTATGCAATGATTTATGTATGTTTTCTTTCTAAATCAAATGCATAGGATAAAACAACTAAATCTGATTTGAAACACATGTTTAAAACATGAAGATAAAATGACAGTTTATAATACCTTTTTCTTTGCACTAAACTGTGATATTTAAATAATTCAACATCATAACTGAAAGATAAAACTAGTTAGATACTTGTCATTCCTTGAATGTTTGTTATCTTGTCCTGAGACCAAATATTTCACTTATTAGGATGGTTTGACAGTTCTGATTGGACTGTCACATTATCCTGATAAATGATTCTTCATGTTCTCTTGCCAAGATATTAGGCATTTGATTGAGTGATCATACACTTAAAAAAAATTTCTTTTATCTCCTTTGTAACAACTGCAACCTAGGCCTTGGTAAATTAGGTGTGAACATAATTTAGTAACATTTTTGGTGACCTCTCAGGGGTGTTTGCCTACTAAAAAAAATAGAACCGGTAGCCTTGCAATTCCATTGGGCATATGAGTATTTTCTTGCCCGAAACTTTGAAAAATCTCTTGCAACTCAAACTGATAGAAAACTACAGTAGCAAGTACTGAAATGAAACTATTATAACCTGTTTAGGACATGGCCAGCAAAAATGTGCATGTGCACTTCTTTGAAAATGAAATACTGAACTGAAATTCTATTCTACCCTACACTAACCAGCCATAGAAGTTGGTCGAACAAATCCACTAACTGGCTTTGTAAAATAACTTCCCTTTCTGATTAAGGAAGGATGTTCTGCAAGGTGATTTTCTACTGATATGATATGATTCATGAGATTATACCCTGCAAAATGTTACAAAACCCTTTGAAGAGTAAAAACAAAATCACCCACCACCTAAATATGATCATTGACAATACTATTATAGGGTGAATAAATGATTTGGTTCTACTGTTTTAGGGTTGCAATCTCCTCTTTGGGTACAATAGTACCATGTGTCTCTATTTTTATCTCTATGTCCGCTAAATCCCTTATTGGACATCCTCTTACAAGGATGAACCTTTGGCTAATACTCCTAGTGTCTTAATCTATATCTGCTATCCTATTTTCAGTTGAAATCTCAACCTAATTTAAAAAGTTAGCTCACATGAATGAAATGAAGGAATGCTTGCATCTTTGACCTAAATAGACTGATCATATATTGTTGGCTCATATGATACTAGCTTATCATCAATGTTAGAACAAAAAACTTTTATGATACCTAAAAACATGTTCTGATCTAACTCATAATCTTGTATTGAATCCAAATGAGGTATATCATCCAGTTGTTCAATACTAGGCATAGATGTTAGAATGCATGTGTTATTTTCATTTTCATCCATAAATTTAGGAAGTTCATCCAATAAATTAGCTACCTCATGAGACTCAACCTCTATTTATTTTACAAAAACACGATCAATCTGATCTTGTTTTCCATCTAAGTTTGACACAAAGGACTCAAGATCATCCCAAAATGAAACTTCATCAAATTCCTCTTGGATTTTTGATAAAGGATGACTATTTATTACCTCATAACATCTCTCAACCATCTGTGTAAGTTGCATGATAGGTTTACCTTCACACTCTTCTACTTGATCCAATATCAGATGGTCAGACTGCTTATCTTCAATCAGCAACTCGTCATACTATTTGATGTCTTCTTGTTGTTCTAAAACTGCTATTGGTATGTTTGCCTCATCTGGTTCAATGAAACTGGGTAACTCCTCAATCCAAGCTAAAAGATGATTTACTTGATCAGCCTCTTTGACTTTTTCATTCTGTTGTTCTAGCTAATTCTGTGAGATAAGAATTGCAACATTCTCATCATCTTCAACAAAAGTTGGCAATTGATTGTCCATCAAAACCTGATTAGTTTATCTTTGCAACTAAAGACTTTCACCTTGTGACTTTTGTATTCTATTTTCATTCATCTTATAAACAACATTAGAAAACTTTTCAAATGAATCGAAATGCAAAGGATTTGGTATCAAATGTGAGTCAGACCCTTCGACATATGTATTATGTTCATTTCAGCTAGGGACAGTAAAAATAGTAGAAACCTCTTGCTCCACATCTAATTTTTATGATTTGGTGGGACAAGAAGGACTGCAAGAAACTTTAGCTACTGGGTTGAAACTTGGAATCTTGATTGGTTCAGAGTTTACTACCTCTTCCCCTTCCTGATTTTGGATTGGTATGGGAGGGGTAGCCTTAACAAGATTTGGCATTTTATAATGAGGATATTTGGTCCAAGAAGGTTGTCATGGCTGTTGAAAACTATTTTGAATGCAAACATGCTCCTGAGAAAAATTAGAACCTCTGAAACTTGGAGTTTATACCTACTAACCTCATTTTGAATAGGATGATCCAAAATGAATGCAGCTATCTGGACCTCATACCTTTGTGCTTGTGCAAGCAAGTGTTTTATTTGTTCTTCTTTGGCTGCAACGTCCCTTGCAAGATCTTCTTCATATTATCTTCTCTGCATCAACAAGTCTTTCTCATAGAGATAGGCCTATTAAGCCATATCTTCTTGTTGCTGTTCATATTCTTGTTGCCTCTTGATCTCCTCTATCTACTTTGTGAAGTCTAATAATGTATCTTTCATGTTGTTCATGCTACTCTTTATATCTTCAACCCCTTGGAGATGATAGTGTTTGAGTTGATTTGATATTAGAGATATTTCTGGAGGTTGATTTTGGACATGTGCATGCTGATATGAAGGTTGAGTAAGGGTGGGTGGGAGGTAAGCATATTAAACATGCTAGTTTCCTTGAGAAACCATAGAATTTAGGTTGAAATTAGTAGCATGGCTGATCTGATATGGCTGATAAGATGATAGATTAGCAGCATTTTCATGATATGATGGATGATATGACATGTTCCCATGAAGGATAGACATGCTTACTCATTCAAAAACTTAGAAAACAACTGAAACCTGATCTTGTGAAATCCTTCTCATAGGCTGCAAAAATTTGATCTATCAAACCAAAAAGTTAGATTCGCCAGGTATTTGAAATAAAAACCTTTGAAGGCTGTAATAAATGTTGATCATACCAAAACAACAACAAAAATTTCTTTTTAAACTAAAAATTAGTTCAAAGTCCCACCGGGTGTGCCAAAAACTGTTGACAAGTAGGATTGCACCTGTTATGTAGAGCTATGAAGCTCAGCAATCCTGTGTAACATGGGAACAAACTCAGGTTGTGGGTGACCTATGACGAGCTTGAACCTCCAAATTATGGGTTGGCTCCCTTATAATATTCAATGGATCTATAACTTTGATATGGAAAAGGGTTAAAAGGATCTACTAAAAGCACTAAAACTATAATCTAAAGTAAGGTGATGCACCTAAATTTGATGGAAACTGACAATCTAACTCACAGTAGATCTCAAAAAATCTATCCACACAAACCACTTTTGGCAATTTGATCACATAAATAATTCTAAGGGAGGTTGGAAATGATTTCTTCTTGAAGGAAAAGGGTTTTTCACAACACAAAAGAAAATTACTCCAATTGCATAGCCTAAGAACTATGATTTTCAATGCTATTTAATACATGCAAGTACAAATGAGACAATGATTTTAAAGGTTATGATGTTCAAACACAATAAAATCTCATCAAATCATTCACAAAAGCTACATTAATGGAAAGGTAGACACTTGATTCAACTGAAAAATAAAGGAACAATTGCATTAAAAGACAAAGTATAGAACCTGTAACCTGTTGTAATCTCTATAAATATGTAAAAGTGTTGATATGCGCTAGACAACTGAGAGGGGGTGAATTAGTTGTCACAAAAACTTCAACACTTTCTGCAATTAAACATTCATCACTTATCCATAATTATTATGATTTAACAATGAGTGCATGAAATCAGAAACTCAACAACATCAAACACAAGAGACACCAGATTTACGTGGAAAACCCCAAGGTGGGGAAAAACCATGGAGAGGATTAACTCTCAATATATATTGCAATCTTGAAATAGTGATGTTCAGGCTTGGTCACCCCACGGATCTAAACATACTGGCTTATTGCCATGAAGAACAACTAGGTCTAGTAGGCTCACTGCCTCAACCCTAAACCTAGCAAGATTACAATAAGGGTTGTTAAACCCTACTGGTGGCTTACTACCAAATTCACTGCCATGATGAACACCTTTCTTTATTATGAATAAACAATTCCTTAGCTTTGCTCTTCCTCTACCCTGCTCTTCCTCTGCTATGCTCTTCCTCTTCTTTCCTCTACCTCTATTCTGCTCTTCCTTTGGACCTTTATTAATATATTCTCATTTTCACTCAAGGACAACTTTTCCATGACTCAGCTACAAGTATTTATACACTACATCAACCTTGGAATGATCATCAAGGTCGGCATCAACCATTGGAACAATATCCAAGGTCGATATTACAAACATTTAGAAAATAGGTCCTGACCTATTGAAACATCATGCAAAGGGAATGTAATGTAGATCACATCATGCCTTAGCTAGGATTCAAACATGATCTTCCATTCCAAAACATGTTTCCACAATCTTCTAGGGATCTCCGCAATCACTGGGATCAACCAAGTCAGCCAAGACTAGTTACATGCTACGTTATCTGGGAATAATCTTCTCACACCATCTCAATTTCTTAGCACGAACCAAAGTCTAGATAGGAACATGATTAGGATACATCCACAAGCATGCTATAATCATCAAGAGCAATCATACAAACCTTAACCACTTTATTCATAGGAATCTTCTCATTGGAGTACATGAACTTTAATGTCTTCAACTATGATAAAAGAAAGATAGCTTGTGGACCACCAAACCATGAACCATTGAAACTATAGGTACCTATCATCATCCCAAACTTCCCTCTAGAACCACATATGAAAATACTTTCTTGCAGAGGAATGCAGAGCCAAATACTATCTTCCTGTCTCAACTGAACTTACACAAAATGTAGGCTTCACTCTGGTGAACACAACTCACTCAGATCTTCATGCGGATGGCTCAGACCAAAAATGTAGCATCAACAGACATACCTCTAACTTAATTCCAATCTGCAGACCACAATCTTCAAGCAAGAACAAATGCGGAGCAGTTTACTGTACTTCTCTTCAGCATATAACTCACTATCTCTACTGCACTTCTCTGTGCCTTACTTGTTTCTTCCGGAGAGGCTAATTTTCTCTACATCTTCAACATACAAGTCTTCTAACCAAGTAATGGAATAGGATACAGTTGAAACCAATGACAACAAGAATATGTTGACATCAATGAAAACACTGATTAGGCACATACTTGCAACAAAAAGTGAGTTACAAAACCTTCTTTCTCTCTCAAAGTGTAAAGAGCAAAAAAGGCAAGAACTAGAAAAACCTAAGTTTTTCTTACAATATATAATTTTCTCTCTCCAAGAGACCTAGGAAGGTCAACTACAGTCAATTGCCTCTAAAAATAAGTCTCAAAATTGATCCATGAGCAAACAAGAAAATCCCTAAAAATAAGGGCCATAACTGTCCCAAATCGAGCAAAAATAGATTCAAACTGCTCTCCTCTATATGTTTGACCAAAAAGTTGACCAAACTCTCCAATTTTGACCCCAAAAGACTTCAGTTATCTATATCCTTCAATTTTGTATGATCTTGGGACATGTGAGTAAATAATAAAGTAATCCTTTGCATGAGTACTTTACTATCAGTTACATTTTGTTCTATCTCGTTGATTTTTACAACTTGTGACAAAATAATAAAGTAATTTATAATTATATTACTTTATTACTTATTTACATTAGTCTAGTTGCAGAGTCATGCAAAATTGGGTGTATTTGCCCCCTTAGAAGATTAAAGACAAAAATAACCCCTTATGTCTCCCTTTGCAATCACATGGTTACATCAATGCATCAATGATGATGCCAAGACAAAACAAATCCACATGCCCTCCAATACATTACACCATGCATCATCATTTTATATCCATCCCTTATTGCTCCTTATGCAAAAACATATTACATCCCACATCAAATATCACTTATGCTTCCATGCTTCCATGCATAATGTAATATATTATGAAGAACCTTATGTCTCCCTATGCAAATTATGTATTTCACACTATGCATTACCTTATATCTCCATGGATATTTCATTCCATGACTTAGAAAAAATAACACAAGGCACTTGACCTTATCCTCTGATTATTGTTTTGACTTTTAAAAAATCAAAAGGCAATAATAAGACATGCCCTCACATGCCCCATTGATGCTTCCTAGTCATTACACTTAACAAGTGTTGACCCTCGGGGAATTATTTGCAATGATTTTCTAAAAGAACAAAATAAAAGATATTCCTTGTATCAGCTTTGACTTGTTTTTAGGGCTATCATTTAGCAAAAGGGTTTTCAAAACCCTAATGCAAGCATTTGCTTTTCACTTCTCCACGCTTGCTTCATCTACTCTTGGGTGCCGCCATGAGGGTTTTGGGCATCCTCTTCAAAGAGCTTCTGTCTCAGACTACTACTCTGCTCTTTAACAATGGTAAGCTCTCCTTTGTTCATGTTGCTTCCATGTTTTCTGACCTACACGGTGAAAGAAATGCTCCTTTACCCCTTTATATATAGTTAATTTGGCAAAAATCAGTGAAAAAATTGCTTTTCCTTCATTCTACATGTTCTTACTATGAAAAAAAAAGGTGGAAAGGTAGTCTTGCTAAGATGGATCCTTTACTATGTTTATATCTGCTCCTTATATGACAAAAACAGAAAATTATCAATTTCTTTTTAAGAGAGAAGTGTAGGTCTTGCTGCTCTGGCTTTTCATATATATTCCCAAAAGTTGTGAAAACTCTGCTTTGACATATTCTCTATGTTTTCCTTCTGCCATTTGTGACTGTTGATGAGAGCAAAATAGTGGAAAGTTGGCTCTGTTTGCTTTGGCTGGCACAATGATTTCTTTGGTAATAACTAGTGTAAAGTCTTCTCTTCCTTTGTTGGCTACTACTATTATATCCCCTTTATTTTCTTGATGTAAAAAATAAAGCAAGAATGGCTTATTTTTTCTCTTTATTACTCCTTCAAAGAAAGCAACTATGAAGTTCATACCTCTATCTTTCATATATGATAGTCTCCTGAGCTATTAAGAACATCCTTTGATTTATACATATAGTTGCTCTACTCGTTGTTTGCTTCATATGTTTTTATCTTTAGGCTAAAATAGTGGAAGAATTTGACTATTCCATAAACTAGAAGCAATACTTTCTTGTTACAAGTTATATTCTTGGTGGTTTATGACTGCTTTGGTCTATTCATTGTTCACCATATGAATTTTCTCTATTTATTATGCTTTGTAGAGCAAGACTGCCTTTTACGTTGGTAGGCAAATCTCTTTTGATCATCATTCAGTCCAGTCTTTTGACTTTGAATGGGCTAAAATGGCTGGAAACTCCCTTGCATTGTAACAGTTATAGGGCTTTTATCTTTAAGAACTGACAAGGTACTCTAAAATCTATGTCTTACATCTACATGATTTATGTCCTAAAGACACATGTTTGCATGATGCATAGTGAGGTGTTAATGCAATGAGACCTCAAAATTCTTATGATTGTTATAAATTTGTTTTCTCTTTTGAATGTATCTTTAGATCACACTTTTACTCTACCAAGACAATCCTTAAAATGACTGTATATTTATGCTTTGTCAGTCATTGAAATGACCTTTTTATGAATATTTTTGACCTTTGACTAGACTGCCATTGTTACTCCTCTTTATGCAAATTGTTCTCTTCACTACATTAATCTTTTGCCTCTGAGTGAACATCAAACCTTCATGCAGACTAGTAGTGATTGTTGGGATAGTCATTCCCTTGATTGTTTTGATTGGGACAAACATTTATGAGTCATCCTATGACTGCTCCTACCTGCCCTTGGTGTCCGTGATGCTAGTGTTCCCTAATGAAACCCAAAATGATGCAAATGACTGTCTTTTCAGACCTATGGCTCCACTGTGTTGTAAAGTATAAAAGACATGGGCACTCTCATAATGATGTAACCACACAATATCCCTTATGCATGTTACTTCTCTGCATAAGGCATATGTTTGTATATAGAGTTGGCATGTATTGTATCCTCCTTTTGATAGCATTAGGAGTTCTTCAATGACAATTCTACCTTGACTGTACCTGCTCCTGTTTGATCTGAACTCCTTCATAGCATTAAAAATGGCATATGATTGATATATTCTTGATTTATAGTTTCTCCTTCTGTCATTTATGTGGTATCCTCTTTCATGACTATTCTATGTCTGTTAATGGACATGACTATCATGAGGTCTCTGCTATGTTGTTCTATCTCTATTAATTGGAAACTATCATGAGGTCTCTACTAGCTGGTCCTAACTCCATCCTCAACAATCAATGTTGATTCTCCTCCGATGATAAGACTGGTCCATCACATTTAATTGTTCTTTGTAGGATTGTATGCTCTTGCTTGGCATTGTATTTGTCACATAGCATGAACATGTTGTAATTTATGTATCACTTAGTCTCTTTTGAACCTTCACATAGATGCATTGGAAATGTAACAATGGATTTGATGTCAATCATTCTATCCACTGTATTGTACCTATCCTAAAATGTTTGTACTGGCACTAATATTGTAATCTAATGTGCTCATGTTAGATGGCAAATACAATGTACCTCTGAGGGTTACTCTTCTACAGTTGTTCTAGCATGCTTATCTGAATGATGTATCCCTCATTGATAACTGTACTCTTTTTGTACATTTGGAGTATGTGTTCATCATTGATGACTACACCAGTGGTCTATAAATGATCTTTAAAAGCTCACTGTACCTTCTATAGTGATGAATATTGTTTGTTTGAACATGAAGTTTGCAATGTATGGAAGACATAGGTATCTTCATTATGCAATCACACTGTCACCTTTTATGCCTGTATCAGGACTGACTTTATTGATTCTTTTTTTGTTGTTCTATCTACTACATCTGCACCTTATATCTTTTATGCTCTTGATACTTGACTCAGATAGAACTATTTTGGATTGTTTCATGTGTTCAATAGTAATATCATACCTTATTTATGGCTAGAGATGGGAAAAGTACCTATTTTAAATGTCTTGGATGCACTTCTTGATATGACTGTACCTCTTGTCTTGCACTTGATCATTGATGAGATATGATTTGTGGCATAACAGTAACATGATTTAAAACTGCTATTTGTTTGTTCAATTGAATAACTATGCACAATGGCATTACTTTGAGCATGTTGGGCTCAACCCTTATGGGAGCCCATTTTCTCCACATGCTTTAATATCTTCAAATCAGCAACATAACTTTTCCTATACTTGCACAGTGAACAAACAAGTTAGCATAAAAACATACCTCTTGAAAACTAATTGATTTCTTTCATGATGATAAGACTTATTGCACATGTCTGATTTTGATCCATGTTCATTAATGCATAATGACTGCAAGTTTATATGTCTGTTGATAAATCATATGATGAATTTGTATATCTGGAGCTTCTAACAAAACCTTTATCCAACCTTGCAGGTCCACCATCCTAATCAAGAGCAAGAAGATGGAGATATGAAGACCAAGCTGCTAGATAGGAGAATCAACCTTCACGATAGGCAATGATGGATATCCTCTTTCCTCATGTGTTTGTTTTCTTTTCTTTATCATCAGATGTATAGCTTGCATGCTTTATTGCATTAGCTCAGTTTAGTCATTCCACGGCTTGTGTGGGACATATTTAAACATTCTCTTAACTATAATCATTTATTTTACCTTATGCAATGATTTATGTATGTTTTATTTCTGAATCAAATGCATAGGATAAAACAACTAAATCTGATTTGAAACGCATGTTTAAAACATGAAGATAAAATGACATTTTATAAATACGTTTTTCTTTGCACTCTACTGTGATATTTGAATAATTCAACAACATCATAACTAAAAGATTAAACTAGTTAGATACCTGTCATTCCTTGAATGTTGCTATCTTTTCCTTAGACCAAATATTTCACTTATCAGGATGGTTTGACAGTTCTGATTGGACTATCACATTATCCTGATAAATGATTCTTCATGTTCTCTTGCCAAGATATTAGGCATTTGATTGAGCGGTCATACACTTAAAAAAATTTATTTTATCTCCTTTGTAACAACTGCAACCTAGGCCTTGCTAAATTAGGTGTGAACATAATTTAGTAACAGTTAGCATGATAAAGATTAAAGTAAAGACTGAGATCTATTTAAAATCCATTATCATGAAGATATTAAAGATCTCACATGCAAAATCGTAGCAGCTAGAGTAATGAATACAGTGCCAAAGAGGATAGTGAGCTGGGGTAGATTTAGGAGATCTCCACATTATCTAATCACAAGCAAATACATCATTTATTTTTTTATATTAAAATAAATCATTCTAAACCCTATATAGGATATATTGATACTTCAAAAGCATCTGAACGAATTTGAAATTATGCAAATATATGTCAATTAAATACCTAGATTACAAACAGCAGCGCGGACAATGTAACTCTTGTTGAGTAGAGCAAGAATGAGATAAGCAATAATGAATCCTATGCCTCCTGTCACACACATCTCCTTACCATTCTTTATCATTCTTTACTGAAACACTTCTCCATTTTGGTGGGCTATGCCTAAAAATAAGGTTTCGACCAAGGTTTTAGAGTATGTTTATTAAAATGAAAACTCCATTTTGGCTGGCTACGCATGAAA
Organism: Cunninghamia lanceolata; assembly: GCA_027924645.1. Taxonomy (NCBI): domain Eukaryota; kingdom Viridiplantae; phylum Streptophyta; class Pinopsida; order Cupressales; family Cupressaceae; genus Cunninghamia; species Cunninghamia lanceolata. The sequence continues at coordinate 1,322,677 of BSBN01000787.1, read as the reverse complement.
ATAAGATTTGGACAAAAGTTTTAGAGTATGTTTATTAAATTTTTAGAGTATTTTGGCAGTCTATTGATTGTTGATTCCTTAAATGATCTATTCAAACAGATTGTGACTAAATAAATGACTAACTATTTAGTCATTTTTATTTGTGTGACTAAATAATTTTAGTAATGACCAAATTAGTCATTTATTTACTCATTTATAGCTGAGTTGTAAAAAAATAGTAGAATTTAGTCATTTTTAGTTGTTGTGACTAAAAATTTTAGTCACATTTATTTGCCAAAATTCTACTAGTGGACCTTCAAAGAATGTAGGGTTGTATATGCCATTACCAGTACCTATTGGACTAGGCATAGATTTAAGTAATGGCTTTGTCTTAGGGCTGCCAAACACACAATGAGGTAATGGTTCCATTTTTGTGGTTGTTGATAGTTTCTCTAAGATGGCTCATTTTATTTCCTGCAAGAAAACAAGTGATGCAACTAGGGTGGCAAAATTATTTTTTAAAGAAGTTAGAATGCAAAGTGTTCCAAGAATTATCACATCCAATAGGGATATCAAGTTTTTGTGTCATTTTTGAGGACCCTATGGAAGAAGATGGGAACTAAGATCCAATTCAGTGGTGCTTATCATTCCCAAATAGATGGGTAGACAGAGGTTGTAAATCAGTGTTTGGGAAACTTGTTAAGATGCATTGTTGGAGAGGAACCCAAATAGTCAGACTTCGTCTTACCAAAAGCTAAATTTGCCTATAATAGTTCAGTAAATAGATCAATAGGTAAATCACCATTTCACATTGTTTATGGTAGGAATCATAAGGGTGTTTTAGATTTGGTGCAACTACCAATTGGAGACAGGATTAGTGATGATGGAGAAGCATATGCAGAACATCTTCAGCAATTTCAGTAAGAGGTGAGGCAGAAGTTCTAAGAAAGTAATGACAAGTATAAAACTATAATAGATACTAGTAGAAGACATCATGTATTCACTTAAGGTGACTTAGTGATGATTTATCTGAGAAGAGGGAGGTTTACCATGGGAACTTCCAACAAGTTGAAATACAAGAAAATTGGTTCTTGTAGGATTACAAAAAAATCAATGACAATGCTTCTAAGGTAGATTTACTAGAGAAGTTAGGCATTTCTCCTATGTTTAATATTTTTGATTTATATGCTTTTCATGGTGAGGATCATGATGAAAAAGGTGAGGCTAATGTAGATTGGTAACAACAGGTTCTCTTATCAATCAGATATGCACCCTATGCTAAGTTATTCAACTTAACTATCTATCGACACATGTGGGTTGCCTAAACTCAAAGTGAACCTCTAGATTGAGTTGGTTCTCCTAATGATTTTCCTAATCTAAACAATTTGTAGAGGGAAAAGGTGAGAAGGTGAACTAAAATGAAATTCAAACTTAAATAGAATATGCTCTTGATTTCTAACTTAACTTGATATTTCCACTCACAAACAACTCCTTAAACATGAAATCTCACAACTTCACTCAGAACATACAATTCAAAAGTAATTTGCATGAAGGCTCATATTTGAACTCAACATACAACCAGAATCATATGAGATATTTGTACACAGTTCTACAATAATGAGACACAACAAAGGACAAAATATTTGTTATCACAATGAGGCATCAAATCAATACTGTAACAATCAGGCAAATGAAGTGAAATAGGAATGCTCTATTGTATTAACTGAAAGGAGTACAAGGAAAAACATAAACTGAGTCAAATGCCTGTCTACAAACTCTCTGTCTGTGCTCAAGAGAGAAGAAACAATGATGTCAACTCCCTCAGAAAGAGCTAACTTTCTCCTATAAATGTCTGCCAAGAGATCTCCAAAGAGAAAAAACTGGAAAAAAGCTCCTAAAAATAGACATCCAAATCCATTTTCGAGCTCCTCTAAAAAGTTGGCAAAAAACCCTCTGAAATGCTTCCAAACTGTAAATAGAAGCTGCCAAAATCTTCTGTTGAATGGACCCCACCAAAATCTCCTTTAAAACATGCTTTATCTACTCAATAAAAGCTCAAATTTGACCTTATCTACTCCATCTCGCCCAAAGGAAATCAAATTTGGAAAAGCAAGATTCGTTTTCTTTATTTTGCTTTAACTACATTAGAATAGAAATTATTTAAAAGCAATTTATAATACTTGCTTTAAATAAGACTTTATAATGATTTTGTAGTTTATTTCCCTGATTTATTTAGATTTGGGTTTTACAAAAGGAATACAAGGCTTGTATAATCATACTTGGGCATTTTGATTTCTATAAAAATCAAAAGAATTATGAAGGCATTATTAAATGTTTTGAAAAATAAAAACCTCCTTAGGGTCTGCCTCCTATCGGTTTTGCAAAAATGGTTTCTAAGGCACATGGACCTATATGTTTACCTCAAATAGTCTTCAAAATGCACTAAGGCATATAGATCTATGTGTTCATTTCCAAAAGGTAATCAAATAAGTCTTAAAGGGCATAATGCCTAGGCATTGGATATTCGAAAGGGACTTAAGGCATGAAATCTCCTAAGTCATTGAACTAGGTGAATGCAAAGGTGAACACATACCACAATGGGTATTAGTCAAAGCTCTACAATTTAATTTTAATGTGATAAAAACCCCATCGACTTAGGGCATCGTGGGAAACCCTAACACAAAAATGAACAACCCTAGTTTCTCGGGCTCACTTTGCACCCTTTCAACTTTTCAATGAAATGGCTCTGTATCTCACCAACATGAAACTAGGGTCTAGAGCACAAAACCATCAACCTCTCTACTGTTCTGAGCATACTTCTAAAGATTTTTGAAGGAAAATACTAGGTGAGCAAAGGTAAACAATTTCTCTATCACCATTTAAAACCATACTTTCTATTCTGTATAGGCTCCTGAGCTTTAGTTGTAGCTATACACAAATTTACTGATGTATTTCCTTATGTTTTTCTTGCTATTTATATTCCTGTGTTTGGGAACTACCATGGCTGACTGGGTCATGTTTATCTGAGACATTATGAAAGCAAAACCCGCGGCCCTACAGATGTATCCTCGTTTAGAAAATGTAAGCTCTTATCTTTGAACAAAACATTATTTCTTTGGCTTTTATGGATACGAGCTTAATGTGAGTTTGATACAACACCTACAGGTTGTGGCCAGCATTTCATTTTATCATATGATTTTGAATCTATGATTTTCCCTCATATATATTCCATTTTTGTTTGCAACCCTAGAATATTTATCTCATTATGAGAAAAGGATGTTTCTTCTCTGTTACAACCTGCGGCCATATACTCATCTTCTCTTTATCTAATGATTGTTGACATTCTTGTGGTTGTATACATACTCATTCTCTCTTTTTCTGAGTACTTTCGTGGTTGTATGAAAAAGAGCTCGAGCTTCTTCATTATCTATGTCTCTATTTTTCCTCGAAACCTCAAGTGGGTTCGGCCAACTGTGAGGAAAGACATTCTTCCTATATTAGTGCCCACAACTGTATTGTATAGTGATTTCTGATTGGAGATATTGGCTGGAACACTTTCATTTCTTGCTCATTTTCTGAGTATTCTTTTGCTTACAAGAATTTGAAACCTCTCCATTATTTTTGCATCTGAGGTCATTTCTATGCAAACAAACAAGGGTTTTAATATTGGAAAACAAGCATTTTATGACTGCGGCATGCCTATACATTGCTCATGTCTAAACTGATTATCAAACCCTCGTGGCTCTAAATACCTTCTTTTCTATGTATCTGCTCTTCCTTCATGCAATATGATACGTGGGTCTTGATAGAATTGCAGTCCTTGGTTGCGGCTTATAAGAACACACTCTATATCTTATAACTTGTATATGTCTTGGTTCTGAATGAAGAAAGTTCAATTCTGAGCTTATCCCATCAAAGAATAATGCAGAACTTACACTGTGGTCACTATTTAATGAGTCTTAAAACAATGCACGTCATTGGAAGTGGTGACTGGCACCATTAAAGAAACATTTATGATTTTATTCCTCCTCTACTACTCCATATACATACTATAAAACCTGTACTTAATGATGAAATAAAAGAGCCGAAGAACATGCTAGTTTCTTTGTACCTCCTATATTGTGTTTTTCACTGGTGGTATGATGGGCTTCCTTCATGACTACTATCTTGGTTGCAACCTCTATGGCACAAAAATGGGTTTTATATTCATTTTGAGTATGCAGAAGATAATAAATTTATTCTATTCCTCATGTTTGAACTAATAACCATTCTTTGCATCCCATGTGGACTACCACCATCACTCATTACATATCTTCCTCTTGCTATTTTGTTGCACTTGGCATATTCTTCATTTGACATGGCATGTCTCCTAATGGCATTAGTTGATAAGATATGGCATTATGAGAAAATGTCACAGTCTCACTTTCTTTGTTCCTCTAACTGCATTCTGACATTCATACTATTCCCTTTGTAACAACTACAGATGAACATGACTTTGAGACTTACCTTTTACAATGGCAAAGTGCATTTGATGACTTAAGCTCATACAAGATGTTTTAAACTTAAACAACTATATATTTGTGCATACTCCATTTGATGAATGATTTACATGGCATAAAACACTGTAGATGCACATGCACTCTATGATGTTATGATGAGGAGCCAAAATTACTCTAACATGCATTACCCTCTTTATATGTCCCACTTTACTTAACATACATTCTCTGATGTATATACATGCACCTCTCGCCTATCGGCAAAACATTCTTATCGACCACCTTACAAACGATCACCCCGATGTATGTCTTCAACGCTTGTATCTGCCGCAAGATACATTACCCAATGTACATTCAAAATATACATTTGCGATATACAATCGCAATATACTTCAGTTGACCTGTGACCGCTGGTTTCCTTCACCGCTGTTGCTGGTCACACTTTGCACCTGACTCAATGTATCTACACAATGCATATGCGCAACATACATTCAAAACATGCAACCCGAATATGCATTCGAAAGATACAATCAAAACATGCATTTAGAATATGCTTTACAGAATATGCCTTCGATGGGGTTGACCGTTGACCTTCTTTGCATATAAACCCGATGTACATTTGCGATGTACATTCACAACATGCATTTCAAACATGCATTTGATGGGTTTGACCAAACCGTTGACTTCCTTGTATGCCGATCAGAAGCTTCAACTTTCTCTCTCCTTTGTATGCCAATACACTTGTACATTCAAAATGTATGTTTACTGCATACAATCTCAATAACCATTCATGAGATACTCACGACTTACAACTGCAGAATACATAGGAAATGAATTTGACATACATTAGCGATATACACACAGAATGTATATCCGACATGCAAATGTGATATACACACAAATTGTATATATGATGAAACAAAGTGGAATTTTGCCGATTTGATCCACTGAAAAGCTTGCGATTACACAGATTTGTTTCTTCAACAATCTAACATAGATTTTAGACTTTCCCAACCTAGCACATGAGGATGCTAGGATCTTTCAATGAATCCCATACATGATCCTGCAAGCATGAAATCGAACAAACAGAAAAGCAAAATGAAAACACTGTACAGCCATTCCACCGATTTCAAAGAAATCTAACCGGTGGGATGGATTAACGATCTATCTCGATCCCAAAATAGTAAATCAATTATTACAGAGGAAAACCTAATGAGATCAAATAACAAAAAGTTGCACAACACATAACAGGACCTTGTTATTTATGCTTTCAAAAGTGTATACAGATGCTCTATTCTCACAAATTGCACAACTCAACTTCACACTACTACTATCATGATCACAATCGGTCTGATCCAGGGATATTTATTCACTTACCCTCGGTAGTACTGAATTGGCTCCAAGCAGCTGGGAGATCACAACCAACTAACAACCTCTAACTGTCTAACAACCTTCGAGATTACAGCTCAAAAAATGTCCTTGGGACTTACAACATAAACCTAAATACAAACTAAATTAACATGCATTGGTCAAACAGACCTTATTACATTGAATGGTCTTTTAGGACCTTATTGGAAACAACAAACATGAACATAAAATAGTTAAATGCCTCATGGAGGCCACTGTGGATTGGGTGAGCTCCTGCACCATGTTAATACCTTTTTATGTATACGGCCATTTCTGTGTAAGACATCAACTGTATCTTTATGGCATTAGTTGACTGTCCTATAATTGATCATGACTGTTGCATGGCTCTTCATCTATTCCCATATTATGATTATTCATATAGTTGTTCTATGGCCTTTTGTTGTCCAAATTAATGATTTGAATGCATACACATGACAATTTATGATATTATGATGTAGCAAAAGATGTAACATCATCATGATTTTAAGAGTACCTTTACTTAGCTATTTTGAATGAGCTCACTACTCCTTCATGATTTTTGTTTCGCTCCATCTAAACTAGAAGTCATGGATGGGCAATGAGCTTAAAGCTCGTGCACTCAGTGAATGTGGTACTCCTTTTCCATCCCCTCCTAATAATCAGGGGAAGCATGCTGGGCTCAACCCTTGTGGGAGCCCACTTTACACCACATGCTAAAATGTCTTCAAAAACAGCAACATGATTTCACCTATACCTGCATAGGAAACAAACATGTTAGATAAAATTGGTGAAGCTCAATGATTGTTTCTCTTTCAGTCTCTCTTGCATGTGAATGATTTGTATCTTATTTAGTGTACCATAGGCAATGTATTATGCCTTTGTTGATAGGTACATAGGGAACTCATAACTGGAGCTTTAACAAACCTCTTCCAATCTTGCAGGTTCTTATAAAGATCGAGAGCAAGGACAGTAAGCAACCTCAAAAACCAAAGGCATTGATCAGGCAATGATGGCTATGATCCTCCCCCTTCTTATTTCCAGATGCATAGTATATTTCTTGTATTTGTACTATTTTAGCTATTCCCATAGCTTGTGTGGGACATTTGATCTATTATGTTTCCATTCAATGCAATGTTTATTTCTTTTGTGTATCTCATTCATAAAATGAATAATCATTGTAGTGAAATGAGTCATCTTATCTCTCATGCAAACTTCTATAATGCAAATGAATGATAATCTAAAAATTATTTCTCTTCTATTGAACAACTGAACTACAACATACTTCAACTATGCAAAAACAAGATAACAAGTAAATGTTAAAAAATTCCTCATCTGAACTAAATGTACTCCAGCTCTACCAAGTTGGGTTGTAGAGAAAATTGGTAACATTTTTGGAAACTTCTACTATATGCTTGCCTGCTAAGCATCAGGACCAGTTGCCTTAAGTTGTCCATTGGGCATTGATTCATGCTCTGCTCATCTCAAACTTAGAAATCATTGAAACTCAGCTGCAAACCAGTCCAAACAGTAGTAGAAAACTAAACCAAACCAAACTGAAAGCAAACTAAAAGGCCCTGGTGGCTAGAAAACATGTGCAGCAGCACTTAGGGAAATGAAACTAACTGAAAGGAAATGTGCAAGAAGAACTTATTAACTGAAAACACTAACTCTAACCTACTCTAACCAGCTAAGAAGTTGATCAAACAAAACCATTCACTAGCTTAATAAAATAACTGCCCTTCCTTTGCAATCTGTGATACTCCATAAGTTTTTTAGTCAGCCCAAAAAGGTGGAGAACAATCAAATCTTTAGCAAATTGCTACAACACCTCTCTAAATAGGAACATGCAATCACTTACGCACCTAACTTGTCTGGTAAACTGACCAAATGAGCAAGTAGATTAAGAGTGCTTGACTTGATATCCTCCTTAATGATCTGACTCAGTGCCACTAAGAGGCTACTCCTTTTTGTTGATTTCTAAACCAACCAAATATCTAATAGGACACCTCCTTGATAGCTTTAAACTAGAGAGAAAATATTAGAATTAGGGCACACAACTGAGAGGGGGGTGAATCAGTTGTGCAAAAATTTCTCAAATTAAACACTTAAATCTTCTTTAGTGATTAGTAGAATATTAATCATGAACCATTATGCATTCAAATCAAAAGCAGAAACATATCAACACGTAAGACACCAAGATTTTGATGTGGAAAACCTAGTTAAGGGAAAAACCACAGGGTGATTAACCCAAGAATGTATTCTCTATTAGAAGAATAGAAAGAACAAAATGGCACATGCCAATTAGGGCTCACTACCCAAGCACACTGCTCACAAGAGGCTCACTACCTACAAGAGACACACTGTCTACAAAGAAATAAGTATCACCTTTATGAACTAGAGAATAGCATCTTCACCATGCTTGAATCAGTTCCATTTAAGCCCAATACTTTTGCTCTACCTTTCGCACTTCTCCTCGCTACCACACACTCATCACCGCAAGACACATTCCAAAATGACTTCACAATCCCTTATTTATACAAGGCATCGACTTAGGAACAATCATCTAAGTCAGAAAACACCTACAAGAACATCCGCAAGATGTGTAATACATTTGATCAGCCAGTCACAAGAAGAACACCAATATCCAATGGTTATTCTTCAAATGCAAACTCTAACTTCAATGCGGACCACCAACTTGACCTGGACATGATCCAACAATCATCATAACCTTCCCTAAATCACCAAGAACATCCACACTTCATCATCCTATTGGAATTCTTCTCTCCTTCATCTGGAGCTTCAAGAACACAGTCTGTCATCACTGTCACAAATGAATAGGCTCTTCCGGACCTTCAAACCATGAACCAATCTAGTTGATACTTCACAAGGACATCCTCAACACTCCCTCAAATCTGTAGAACAGGATAATGAAATTATGGATCTCACTGGACCTATCTGTGACACTTTGTCACCTCTAAACACCTGCCGGAACTGGTTCTACTTGAGCAACCATAACTTCTTTAGATCTTCATACGGACCTCTAAAAACTTGATTGGAGCATCTCAAGACTTATATCTGCAAAGCCTTTAAACTGCATCTTCTGATCCTCAACCTATTGAGGACTTTTAACTTCTTGTCATCACTATTCTTCACTGTTCCTGATTGAGACTAATTTTCTCAATATCCTCAGCACACAGCTCATCTAATCCTTCTTATTAATGCAACATGAGTATGTTGACATCAATGACAACACTGGTTAGGCCCATACTTGCAACAATCTCCCCCTTTGTCATTGATGGCAACATATGATGTGAAAAACCATCAAGACAAGAACTTCTCCTTGCTATCACAACTCACCCTAACAGCAACAACTATTCACATGTCTTCTCTTCCTTTATTGCTCCCCCTTTGATCAGCAACCACTTGTTTTTCACATGTCTTCTCTCCCGCTTTGACATCAATGGCAAAGGGCTCATACTTGCAACTCCATTACTTCATAATATACTAGCTGCTCCCCCTGAGTAGCTGCTCCCTATCATCAATCCAGATCACAAGATATGACTGTGATATCCACCGGATTGATGCACATCAGTGCATCCTAGTTCATCATCGGAGGGGCAATAACCCTTAACTTCTCCCTGAGATACTCAAAAGAGTCCTTGGGAAGAGGTTTAGTAAAGATATATGCAATCTAATCCTTGGAGGGCACATACTCCAATCTGACTTCATCCTTGTTCACTTGCTTTCTCAGAAAGTGAAACTCGATAGATATATGCTTAGTCTTAGAATACAACACTGGATTCTTAGAAATATTTATTGCACTTGAATTATCATAGAAAATTGTGATAGGCTCCTCATAATCTACTTTAATATCTCTTAGCATCTGCTTCATCCACAAAACTTGAGTGCAACTACCTGCTGCTACAATGTATTCTGCTTCAGTTGTAGATAGGGATATTGCCTCTTGTTTCTTGCTTAGCCAAGAAACCAATCTTTTTCCCAAAAAAAATGCTCCAGCACTGGTACTCTTCCTGTCATCCACATCTCCTGCCCAATCTGTATCTGTATATGCATGAAGAGAAAAATTATGATCTCTAGGATACCACAGACCATACTCAAATGTTCCTTTTAGGTGCCTAAAAATCCTTTTGATTGCCATGACATGAGATTCTCTGGGATCAGCCTGGAATATTGCAACAAGACCAACAGCCTGCATTATATCTGGTCTAGTTTGAGTGAGATACAATAATCCTCCAATCATTGATCTATACTTTATCTGATCTGCCTTAGGGGAGTCATCATCTTTGCTCAACTTACACCTAGTTGCCATGGGAGTGTTCATTGGCTTTGAATCTTCCATTCCAAATTTCCTCAACAATTCTTTCACATATTTGTTCTGAGAAATAAAGATTTCTTTCTTTGTCTGAGTAATTTGCAGACCCAAGAAGAAATTCATTTCACTGAGCATTAACATCTCAAACTCACTTTTCATTTGATTTGCAAAGGTTTTACACATACTATCTCTTCCTCCAAAGATGATATCATCAACAAATACTTCAACAATCAAGATGTTTTCATGATCAATTTTGAAATTTAGGTTACTGTCAGCAGTACCTTTGTTGAAACCAATCTTCAAAAGATGTTTGTCCAGTCTTTCATACCAGGCTCTTGGGCTTGCTTTAGTCCATACAGTGCCTTCTTCAATTTGTAGACCATATCACCATGCTCAGATAATTGAAAACCATCCAGTTGTTCAATGTACACTGCTTCTTCTAAGTCACCATTCAAGAAGGTAGACTTGACATCCATTTGATACACCTTGAAATCCTTGAAGGCAGCAAATGCAAGAAATAATTTGACTACTTCAATTCTTGCCACCGGAGCAAAGGTTTCTTCAAAATCAATCCCTTCTATTTGAGAGTAGCCTTTGCAGACCAATCTGGCTTTATTTCTGATTACTTTACCAACTTCATTTAGTTTGTTCCGGAAGACCCATTTGGTTCCAATCACATTCTTGTTTCTAGGTCTAGGAACAAGATCCCAAGTGTGATTTTTCTCAATTTGCTTCAACTCTTCCTCCATTGCTTTGGTCTAGTTTTCATCATTGCAGGCTTCATTTATTGTCTTAGGTTCAATCTTTGAAATCAAACAAAATTCATCTAAATTTTGAGCAATTTTCCTTCTAGTTTGCACACCTTTGCTTTTGTCACCTATGATTTGATCTTCAGAGTGGTTCAGTCTTACATACCTTGGAACTTTGGGAGTTTCTTGCACTTCTGCTTCTTGATCAGGCTCATTCAAACCTATCTCTTCTTCCTGATTTACCAGATCAGTCTGAATCTGACTTTCAGAAGAGGATTGAGCTCCTTGAACCAGAACACCATTCTGATCATCTTCATCATATTCATAAAACATTGAGGGTTTCTCTATTCCCTCATCAACCTTCACATTTGTACTTTCTATCATCTCTCTTAGTCTCTTGTTATAACACCGATATGCTTTGCTTTGAGTAGAGTAACCCAAGAATATTCCTTCATCACTTCTAGCATCAAACTTGCCTAAATCTTCATCTCTTTTGATGTAATATTTGCTACCAAAGACTCTAAAATATCTTACAGTAGGACTAATGCCAAACTAGAGTTCATAAGGGCTCTTACCGATATTGCTTCTGATTTGAACTCGATTAAGAGTATAGACTGCAGTGCTGACAGCTTCTCTCCAATAGATCTAAGGAACATTTGCTTCCATCATCATGGTCCTAGATGCTTCCTGGATGGTCCGATTCTTTCTCTCCACTACTCCATTCTGCTGTGGAGTCCTCAGAGTAGACAAGTATCTCTTAATTCCATGTTTCTCACAGAATTCTATGAACTCACCTGATGTGAATTCTCCACCTCTATCAGACCTCAGACATTTCAACTTTATTCCTGTTTCATTCTCTACCATAGCCTTGAATATTTTGAATTTCTCAAGAGCTTCTGATTTCTCCTTTAGAAAGGTTACCCACATCATTTGGGAATAGTCATCTATTAGCAGCATGAAGTATCTATCACCTTGAATACTTCTAGTTCTTGCCGGACCACAAAGATCAGTGTGAACTAAGTCCAATAATATGATACAAGATAGTTCCTTGCTTTTGAATGTGACTCTGCTCAGCTTACCCAACTGACATTCCTTGCACAAGCTGTTAGTAGGTTTCACCAATTTTAGAAGATCTCTTACAACCTAAGTATTGCTTATCTTGATGATATTATCAAAATTCACATGACACATCCTTCTATGCCATAACCAACTCTGATCAACTTGAACAAATAAGCAGCTTTTACCAGTACCAACCAAGTGGAAGATGTTACCTTTAGTTTGAGCACCAGATGCAATCTTTGTTCTAGATCTTTCAAAGATTTTGCATTTTCCATCCTTGAATAGGAGATCATAGCCTTTGTCCACCAACTATCCAACAATGAGAAGATTGTGCTTCAAACCTTCAACATACAGTACATTACCAGTTTTGTTTCTTCCATCAAAAGAAATAGTTCCTCTTCCTCTGATTCTACTAGCAGAATTATCACCAAACTTCACCACTCCTTCATACCATTCCAAGTCTATGAACTTATTTTTGTCACTTGTCATGTGGTGAGAGCAACCACTGTCAATGACCCAACCATTCTTTTCTTCAACTTGGGCAGCCAGAGCTCTTTCTACAACTTCATGATTGATAGATACAGAGGATATTGGTTCTTCTTCCTTGATGGCAATAAACACCCATTCACTTCCAGATTTGTTTCCTGTCTCTAATTCGTCATCTGTTACTCCTTCATTATCATCTTCTTCATGAACATAGTAACAATTCTTTTGGAACCTTGATCTGTTAGGATTTGGCTTTGAAAATCTTTCCAGACATCTTGAGGCAAAATGACCAATCTTATTACAGTTAAAACACTTAAAAGGCAATTTTCCTTCATACCTATTGGATCCTCTTGGTAGTCTCTTTGCAATGAGGGCTTCAAGTTGAGCAGTTTCTACTTCTTCTTCTTCCAGGTCTTTTCTTGCTTTTTCATACCATGACAGTTTCCTTGATGAGTTCTCTCCTAGATCAAATCCTTGTTTACCTTTCACAGAGGCACTGGATTTGAATGCAGATTCAGTTTTGGGGGGATCATCTCCAAACTCGGTCATTTCAAAAGTAGCTAGTTTGCCAACCAATTGGTCTCTTGTGACAATTGTATGGGCTCTGAATTCATCAATGGCAGCAACCTTGATTTTGTAAGAGGCAGGAAGGGATCTAAGAATTTTACCAACAATCTCATTTTCATCCAAGACTCCACCAGAATTTCTAATTCCACAAACCAGCTCATTCACTCTTGGCATAAAAGTGGTAATATTTTCATCATCTCTCATCTTTAATTTTGCAAATTTCCCTTTTAGACTCTGTAACCTTGCACATTTAACATACTCGTCTCCTTCATGCAAAAGTTCCAGTTTAATCCAGATCTCATAGGCAGTTGGTAGGTCAATAACATTTGAGAGCTCTGAGTCAGTTAATGCGCTTAGAAGAGCGTCTTTGGTCTACAGATTGTTTTCAGCATCTGTGATTTCATTTAGGGTTGTCGGACCACCCTGTGGAGGTACATACGCTTTTGTGACCATGGACCAGTACACCATTCCCATACACTTCAAGTGACATTTCATTCGACCTTTCCAAAGAGCAAAATTGGTTCCATCAAACTTCAGACTATCCTTCTTGTATGACAACGTCCTGGATCTCCTCAAGCGGTTAAGCTCCTTTTAGAGGAACTGAGCTCTAATACCAATTGTCAGACTTAGGGCACACAACTGAGAGGGGGGGTGAATCAGTTGTGCGAAACTTTCTCAAATTAAACACTTAAATCTTCTTTAGTGATTAGCAGAATATTAATCATGAACCATTATGCATTCAAATCAAAAGCAGAAACATATCAACATGTAAGACACCAAGATTTTGACGTGGAAAACCCAGTTAAGGGAAAAACCACGAGGTGATTAACCCAAGAATGTATTCTCTGTTAGAAGAATAGAAAGAATAAAATGGCACGTGCCAATTAGGGCTCACTGCCCGAGCACACTGCTCACAAGAGGCTCACTACCTACAAGAGACACACTGTCTACAAAGAAATAAGTATCACCTTTATGAACTGGAGAATAGCATCTTCACCATGCTTGAATCAGTTCCATTTAAGCCCAATACTTCTGCTCTACCTTTCGCACTTCTCCTCGCTACCACACACTCATCACCTCAAGACACATTCCAAAATGACTTCACAATCCCTTATTTATACAAGGCATCGACTTAGGAACAATCATCTAAGTCAGAAAACACCTACAAGAACATTTGCAAGACGTGTAATACATCCAGTCAGCCAGTCACAAGAAGAACACCAATATCTGGTGGTTATTCTTCAAATGCAAACTCAAACTTCAATGCAGACCACCAACATGACCTGGACATGATCCAACGATCATCATAACCTTCCCTAAATCACCAAGAACATCCGCACTTCATCATCCTACTGGAATTCTTCTCTCCTTCATCCAGAGCTTCAAGAACACAGTTTGTCATCACTGTCACAAATGAATAGGCTCTTCTGGACCTTCAAACCACAAACCAATCTAGTTGATACTTCACAGGGACGTCCTCAATACTCCCTCAAATCTGCAGAACAGGATAATGAAATTCTGGATCTCACCAGACCTATCTGTGACACTCTGTCACCTCTGAACACCTACCGGAACTAGTTCTACTTGAGCGACCATAACTTCTTCAGATCTTCATGCGGACCTCTGAAAACTTGATTGGAGCATCTCAAGACTTATATCTACAAACCCTTTAAACCGCATCCTCTGATCCTCAACCTATTAAGGACTTTTACCTTCTTGTCATCATTGTTCTTCACTGTTCTTGATTGAGACTGATTTTCTCAATATCCTCAGTACACAGCTCATCTAATCCTTCTCATTAATGCAACATGAGTATGTTGACATCAATGACAACACCAGTTAGGCCCATACTTGCAACAGAAAATAATTTGAGTGATTGGGAACAACAGCATCACCTTCACTCTGCATGATAGCCTACCATGTTAATTCTTCCTCCATAGTCAATGGGCCATCCTCCTCTGTCAAAGTTGTTAATAGTTCATCAAAGCTATCAACCCTTGGAAGGTTCCTAGTAAGAGTCAAAATAGGCTCAAAATACTCATTTTTCCTCAAGGAGGTACACTCTGAAATAGGAGTCTCTTCTTCGATGACTGAAGGTAAATGTTCAAATAATGAACTAGCCTCTTTCAACAAGTCATCAATTTGTACATCAGCTTCAAGTTCCTCTATGTAACAAAAGGGCAATTCCTCCAACCAGTCAAGATTAGGTTACTAGTTAGGCTGCTTTATAACCAGTATTTCATCTAAGAATACAACCATTTCCACTTCTTTCTTTTGTTGTTCCAAGTTACCCTCCTCCATAAATGATGGCATAACCTCTAAATGTGAGTAGAAAAGTTCAATTTCAGCTTCAAATAGATCATCCTCAAGCTCTTGATCATTCAAATCAAGACTGCTTTCACATATCTACTCTTGGATCAGCATATTATCTGAATGGTCCTTATTGTTGTGGTGGTCAGAACTTGATATAGCCATGTCATTTTCACTTTCACAGTCAAAGTTAGGAAGCTCATCAAATAGATTAACTATAAACTAAGGGTCAACACCAATCTCCTGCACATTATCAAAATTTGTAACAGAGACCTCAAGATCATTCAAAAGCAAGTTCTCTTCACAATTATCCTAGTTTTCTAAGGAGAAGGGGATGTCTTTTACCTCATGACAGCCTGCACTAAGCCTATTGGGCTCCAAAATAGGCTCATCTTGATGCCCTCCCTCTTGATCTTGGATCCTATTATTATATTGATGATCTTCACTCAGTATCTCCTCAAAACGTTGAGGATCCTCCTATTGTTCTGAAACTGTAGTCCATGGTATGAACACACTTTCCTCGTCTGGCTCTACAAAACTAGGTAACTAATCAAACAAAGATGCTGATTCCTCTTCCCTTTTATCTGGTACTTCATCCGATGAGACTTGGGCATTCTGTCTTTGCAATTGAAGACTTTTGCCTTCTAATCTCTGTATTCTGCTTTGATCCATCTTATAAAAGGCATTAGAAAAATTATCAAAGGAATTGAAATGCAAAGGATTCAAGGGTAAGTTTGAATCAACTTTCTCTACACATGCATTATGCTCATATTCAGCTGGAGATGCAGCACAAACAATAGCAATCTCTAAATGTGAATCAACCTCTTGCACTACATGATTTTCTAAAAAAAATTTATCATCTTTTACAAAACAAGGAAACTCTTTAGTGCAAACATTGATAGATTCATCAGGAGGAGTCTTTTCTTGTTCAATCTTATTTTTCTCTAACTAATATTGCTCCATAGCTATATGCAATAAATTTACATTTCTAGCTTCCTTCATGGTGAATGAGTCATTTTGTAAGATAATAGGTCCATCCTTATAAAGGCAAATAGTGACAGAACAATTAGATTTATCTAGTTGGGAAACTTGGGGAGTTTCTTGAGTCTCTTGCGAGGAAAAATGTTGTTCTATGAGCTGATCTACAACTATACTGGTCTGAACATGATTATTTTCCTCAACTTACAAGGGGTGAGGGCTTCTGAAACTGGTATTTTAGGCTTAAGAGGCTGGCTTGAGGAATCAAGGACTTTATTCTGCTTAAAACTCAGAATCCTAGCATTAAGAGGCTCATTTTGTCTAAAACTTGGAAATTTATACTTACGCGCCTCTTCTTGAGTCGGCTGATCTGGAATGGAAGGAGCTGCTTGGGCTCAAGCAAGCAAAAGCTTTGTTTGTGTAGCTATCTCCCTTTCAAGATTTTCTTTGAATTGTCTCCTTCATGTCTCCATCTCCTGGCCAGAATTAAAGGTCTCACAATGTTGTTGCTCCTATTGTTGGAGATAGGCTTGGTGATCTAACTCTTGTTACTGCAAACTGCACTCTTTATATTGCCTTCCTTGAAATTCCCCTTCTTGTTGGTACTGATAACCTGAGCAAACCCATTCTTCCTACTGTAAATTATACTTTTGTTGCTCCTTAATCTCCTCTACCTACTTTGTGAAGTCATGTATGAGATCAAACAACATACTCTTTATACTTGCAATCTCCTCCTATTGCTAATTATATTCTTGTTGCCTCTTAATCTCCTTTATCTGCTTATTATAGTCTAACAGAATGTCTTTAAGCTCCATAATTTCATAATTTTGAAGCAGATTGAAAGATTGGGTAGGAATAGGCATGCGGTAAGCATCCTGAGTATTTGGACTAAAACCAACATTATGGTCATTTGTGTATGGTTGGTAAGGAGACTGAGCAGGGGTGGGTGGGTGGCAATTATATTGTACATGGTGATTTTGAGAAATTATGGAATTAGAAATAGTAGCATAGTTGGTCTGATATGGAGATGGATAAGTGACATTTTCATAATATGGGGTGGGTATACATGTTGGCTATGAAAAGTTGATATTTCTACTCATATAAAAGCTAGAAAATAGAATGAATAGACAATTTTTGTAACATACCAACACTTGATCATACCGAAACTAGTAGATTTGAACTCGGAGTCACCATATGTGTTTGATTTTCTACCTCCAAAGGCTGAGATCACTGATACACACACCAAATATCAGGATATATGAATGTATTGTTGGACTAAAATAGTCCAATCTATCCCACCAGGCATACCAAAAATTGTTATCAGTCAGATATGCACCCTATGCTAAGTTATTCAACTTAACTATCTGTTGACACATGGGAACACTCCTAGGCCTGTGGGTTGCCTAAACTCGGAGTGAACCTCCAGAGTGAGCTTGTTCTCCTAATGATTTTCCTAATCTAAACAATTTGCAGAGGGAAAAGGTGAGAAGGTGATCTGAAATGAAATTCGAACTTAAACAGAATATGCTCATGATTTCTAACTTAACTTGATATTTCCACTCACAAATAGCTCCTTAAACATGAACTCTCACAACTTCACTTAGAACATACAATTCAAAATTAATTTGCATGAAGGCTCAGATTTGAACTCAACATGCAACCAAAATCATATGAGATATTTGCACACAATTCTACAATAATGAGACACAACAAAGAACAAACTATTTGTTATCACAATGAGGCATCAAATCAATACTGTAACAATGAGGCAAATGAAGTGAAATAGGAATGCTCTATTGTACTAACTGAAAGGAGTACAAGGAAAAACATAAACTGAGTCAAATGTCATCTACAAACTCTCTACCTATGCTCAAGAGAGAAGAAACAATGATCTTAACTCCCTCAGAAAGAGCTAGCTTTCTCCTACAAATGCCTGCCAAGAGATCTCCCAAGAGAAAAAATTGGAAAAAAGCTCCTGAAAATAGACATGCAAATCCATTTTTGAGCTCCTTTGAAAAGTTGACAAAAAACCCTCTGAAATACTTCCAAACTATAAATAGACGCTACCCAAATCTTCTATTGAGTGGCCCCCACCAAAATCTCCTTTAAAACATGCTTTATCTACTCAATAAAAGCTCAAATTTGTCCTTATCTGCTCCATCTCGCCCAAAGGAAATCAAATCTGGAAAAGCAAGATTTGTTTGCTTTATTTCACTTTAAGTGCATTAGAATAGCAATTATTTAAAAGCAATGTATAATAAATTGCTTTAAATAATTCTTTACAATGATTTTGTAGTTTATTTCCCTAATTTATTTAGATTTGGTTTTTGCAAAAAGAATACAAGGCTTGTATAATCATACTTGGGCATTTTGATTTCTATAAAAATAATAAAAATTATGAAGGCATTGTTAAATGTTTTGAAAAATAAAAACCTCCTTAGGGTCTACCTCTTATCAGATTTGCAAAAATGGTTTCTAAGGCATATGGATCTATATGTTTACCTCAAATAGTCTGCAAAATGCACTAAGGCATATAGATCTATGTGTTCATTTCCAAAAGGTAATCAAATAAGTCTTAAAGGGCATAATGCCTAGGCATTGGATATTCGAAAGGGACTTAAGGTATGAAATCTCCTAAGTCATGGAACTAGGTGAATGCAAAGGGGAACACATACCACAATGGGTATTAGTCGAGGCTCTACAATTTAATTTGTGTGATAAAAACCCCATTGACTTAGGGCATCATGGGAAACCCTAACACAAAATGAATAGCCCTAGTTTCTCGAGCTCACTTTGCACCCTTTCAACTTTTCAATGAAATGGCTCTGCATTCTACTAACATGAAACTAGGGTCTGGAGCACAAAACCATCAACCTCTCTGCTGTTCTGAGCATACTTCTAAAGATTTTTTAAGGCAAATGCTAGGTGAGCAAAGGTAAACAATTTCTCTATTGCCATTTAAAACCATACTTTCTATTATGCACAAGCTCCTGAGTTTTAGTTGCGGCTATACACAGATTTACTAATGTATTTTCTTATGTTTTTCTTGCTATTTATCTTCCTGTGTTCGGGAAATGCCATGGCTGACTTGGTCGTGCTTGTCTAAGACATTATGAAAGTAAAACTTGTGGCTCTGCAGATATATCCTCATTAAGAAAAGGTAAGCTCTTATCTTTGAATAGATCATTATTTCTTTGGCTTTTATGGATGTGAGCTTAATGTGAGTTTGATACAACACCTAAGGCTATGGCTAGCATTTCATTTTATCATGAGTTTGAATCTATGATTTTCCCTCCTGTTTATGGCATTTTTGTTTGAAACCCTAGAATATTTAACTCATTATGAGAAAAGGATGTTTCTTCTCTGTTACAGCCTACAGCCATCTACTCATCTGCTTTTTATCTGATGATTGTTGACATTCTTGTGGCTGTATACATACTCATTCTCTCTTTTTCTGAGTATTTTTTGTGCTTGTATGAAAAAGAGCTCGGGCTTCTTCATTATCTGTGTCTCTATTTTTCCTCGAAACCTCAAGTGCATTCGGTCGGCTGTGAGGAAAGACATTATTCCTATATTACTGCTTGTGATTGTATTGTATAGTGATTTCTAATTGGAGATAGTGGCTGGAACATTTTCCTTTCTCACTCATTTTCTGATTATTCTTTTGCTTCCAAGAACTTGAAACCTCTCCATTATTTCTGCATCTGAGGTCATTTGTATGCAAACAGACAAGGGTTTTAATATTGGAAAACATGCATTTTATGACCGCGGCATGCCTGCACATTGCTCATGTCTAAATTGATTATCAAACTCTCATGGCTCAAAATACCTTCTTTTCTATGTATCTGCTCTTCATGCAATATGATATGTTGGTCTTGATAGAAATGTAGTCCTTGGCCGCGGCTTAGAAGAACACACTCTATGACTTATAACTTGTATATGTCTTGGTTCTGAATGAAGAGAGCTCAATTTCAAGCTTATCCCATCAAAGAATAATGCAAAATTTACACTATGGTCACTATTTTATGAGTCTTAAAACAACACACATAATTGGAAGTGGTGACTAGAACCATGAAAGAAACATTTATAATTTTATTCATCCTCTGTTGTTCCATATACATATTGTAAAACCTATACTTAATGATGAAATAAAAGAGTTGAAGCACATGCTAGAATCTTTGTACCTCCTGTATTGTGTTTTTCACTGATGGTATGATGGGCTTCCTTCATGACTACTATCTTGGTTGCAACCTCTATGGCACAAAAATGGTTTTTATATTCATTTTGAGTATGCAGAAGATAATAAATTTGTGTTATTCCTCATGTCTGAACTGATAACCATTCTTTGTATCCCATGTGGACTGCCACTATCTCTCATTGCATATCTTCCTCTTGCTATTTTGTTGCACTTGGCATATTCTTCATTTGACATGGCATGTCTCCTAATGGCACTAGTTGATAAGATATGGCATTATGAGAAAAGGTCACAGTCTCACTTTCTTTGTTCCTCTAACTGCATTTTGACATTCATATTGTTCCCTTTGTAACAACTACAGATGAACATGACTTTGAGACTTACCTTTTACAATGGCAAAGTGTATTTGATGACTTAAGATCATACAGGATGTTTTAAGCTTAAACAACTATATATTTGTGCATACTCCATTTGATGAATGATTTACATGGCATAAAAACATTGTAGCTACACCTGCACTCTATGATGTTAATACCTTTTTATGTATATGGCCATTTCTATGTAAGACATCAACTGTATCTTTATGGCATTAGTTGACTGTCCTATAATTGATCATGACTGTTGCATGGCTCTTCATCTATTCCCATATTATGATTATTCATATAGTTGTTCTATGGCCTTTTTCTGTCCAAAATAATGATTTGAATGCATACACATGACAATTTATGATATTATGATACCAAAAGATGTAACATCATCATGATTTTAAGAGTACCTTTACTCAGCTGTTTTGAATGAGCTCACAACTCCTTCATGATTTTCATTTCACTCCATCTGAACTAGAAGTCATGGATGGGCAATGAGCTTAAAGCTCATGCACTCAGTGAATGCGATACTCCTTTTCCATCCCCTCCTAATAATCAAGGGTAGCATGCTGGGCTCAACCCTTGTGAGAGCCCACTTTACACCACATGCTGAAATGTCTTCAAAAAAAGCAACATAATTTCACCTATACCTGCACAGGAAACAAACATGTTAGATAAAATTGGTGAATCTCAATGATTGTTTCTCTTTCAGTCTCTCTTTCATGTGAATGATTTATATCTTATTTAGTGCACCATAGGCAATGTATTATGCCTCTATTGATAGGTACATAGGGAACTCATAACTGGAGCTCTAACAAACCTCTTCCAATCTTGTAGGTTCTTATGAAGATCGAGAGCAAGGACAAAAAGCAATCTTGAAAAACAAAGGCACTAATCAAGCAATGATGACTATGATCCTTCCCCTTCTTATTTCTTGATGCATAGTATATTTCCTGTATTTGTACTACTTCAGCTATTCCCATGGCTTGTGTGGGACATTTGATCTATTATGTTTCCATTCAATGCATTGTTTATTTATTTTGTGTATCTCATTCATAAAATGAATAATCATTGTAGTGAAATGAGATCTTATCTCTCATGCAAACTTCTGCAATGTAAATGAATGATAATCTAAAAATTCTTTCTCTTCTGTTGAACAACTGAACTGCAACATATTTCAACTATGCAAAAATAAGATAATAGGCAAATGTTAGAAAATTCCTCATCTAAAATGAACTGAATGTACTCCAGCTCTACCAATTTGGGTTGTAGAGAAAATTGGTAACATGTTCCAAGTAGGAAAAAGGAAAAGATTGCACATACTCTGGACAAGCAGACCATATGCACACAATAGGGTCAATACAACAAGTTTTTGGTATAGTGGGAAGGGCTAACACAAGTAGAGAATACATGGATTCTAGAGTGGAAAATGAAGAAGCTGGATCTGGACAACTCTCATAAGTTCTAGGAAAACAACTTGTAGGAGTTGTGTTCTTTTCAACTAGAGGAGAATGATGCATAAACTTCTAGAGGTCATAAATTTTGACTCGGGAGTTTGTTTGAGCTGAAATTTGATGGTCAAATGTGTCTTGAGGAGTTAATTGAAATACCGACCAAACTAGCAAGTTTAGTAGGTCACCATTTCAACATTTTTGGGGACCTTTTTCGATCATCTAGGGCTTCAAATTGAGGTCTTAATGATTTTGTGGGATTTTTCCAAGTTTATTCTAACTATTTTTTGAACCTTACATGCAATTAGATTAGAAAGTTGACAATTAGTCCTGTTTTAGTTAGTTTCAAATAATTGGCAATTTTCATGGCCATACAGATAAGGATGTGAAATTATCAAAAATTGCAGTTTTAGAAAGTTGCTAAAAACTGCTAAAACAGGTAATTTTTCTTTTTTTATGTATTTGATTTTTTTCAGTTGTAGCAGCATAGAATGGAATGAGAAGTGGAATTTGAAAATATTTTTGAGTTTATAAATTTGTTGGAAATAATAATAATGGTGAATATTACGTTGTGAAGTTGGTTACATCATCTAGTATCAAAGCAGGAAGATGGTTGGGAGAGGAAGAGGAAGAGTGGGTCTTGCTTAGATATAGAGGGAAATGCAAAATCTACAAAGGTAACTAGAAGAACATGCAGGTATGTATTATGGAGTAAAATGTGTAAACTAGCATTTTAAACCTAGTTTAGTACCTGGTTGGACCTAAAATGTTACCTTTCTTAATCAGGACCTATTTTAACATCTTTTTGAACATCAAATGATAATCTCGATCCTGATGAATAAACCTAATAGAATAAACTTAGGACTAGCCTAAGCCCATGACATTATACACTCCCTAGAGTTTTTGGGGCTAATGGACCAAGGCACCTGAGCGCCCTGGTCCCAGATGGGTCCTTTAGCCCCTCTCTTGTGTTGTTGGCTTAGAACACCTCCTTAGTTTGTACATGTCGGCCCTATTTAGTTTTATTTATCATTTGTGAGTGGGAATGCATGTATAAAGGAGTTTTAAAATTCATCTTATACCTAGAGAATACTAAGAGGCCTAATGCAAAATTAGAGTTTGCTCACATGTTTTGATCTTCTATGCTAAAGTACTCTTCATGCTTGGAATTGCTATCTACTTGTGGATGTGATGAAGTTTGTTTGTAGGTCTTGAAGGAAGTTTCAAGCCTTCTCCATCACTCTCCTTATTGGTGAATGATCTTGAGTTATCTCTATCAACTAGGGTTTCACATCTTGTGGTAATCATTATCATTTTCACTCATATTTCTATCATATATTACAGATCTAGCCTCTTCGCTCCTAAGGCACGCACTCTTGGATCTAATCATCAGTGCAATGGAGGTGGAAACACCAACATAGGATTTGACTAAGGTAAACCCTTATACATAGCACAACCTTTTCCTCTTTTCTTGTGTGCGGGTTGAAGATACAGGTTTCTGAGGACAAGATTTGGGAAGAAGAAAGGGTTTACAAGTACAGGTCTGGTGAAACTCAGAAATTCTGTTAAACCCTAATTAGGGTCTAGAGCACCCAAGTGCCCTAGGCTTTGGTGCCTCTAAATCCAAGTCCAGGTTCTACTCTACTTCTTGATCTCTGTTGTACACTTAGTTTTCTAATATTTGTTTCTGATAGTTAGTTATTAGGAAATCTTTGTCAAATAAGGTGTAATCATTTGCCCTTGTTTGCTTGCTAAAACTTGATTGAATTTGGTTGATGTTCCTCTATACAACAAAAGAATAGAACCCTTGTAGTTTGGTTCTCCTCCATGGGTAGTAGACAAGCTTGGTTTGTGTTCTAATGTTTAATAGAAGAGGGTTTTGAACTAGTTTAATCTCTTAGGCTAGTCTCCCTTTTCTATCCTAAACATTTTGGTGAACCTGACTTGTCTTGCACTTTTGTATCCTTCTTCTTTAAGATCTAAGGTTGTTTGTTGCCCTAGATCTTCTATTGATTGATTTCACTAATCATTTTGCATACATACATAGTTAATTTTTGCATAGTTTCAAAACTAGGGTTTGTAAAAACCTTGCATTTATCAAAAATCTAGCTAGTTTTGAACCTAGGGTTTATAGGTTTGTGATTTGTTTTAGATCTTGTTGCATTGTTAGCTTGTTTAAAATATTTTCATTTGTTGTACCTTGTCACTTTTGGTGTTTCAAACATTCTTGCATACTTGCATTTGAAATTTGGAAAATAGACACTTCATTCTAGATTTGGAAAAAAGCATACTTGTCACTTTGTTTGCATTTGGTAAGGTTAGATCATCATAGAATGAATTAAATTTCTGATTTTTGCATTAGATCTGATTGGTATTATAGTATTTAATCATTTCATAGTGTTACATTGTGCATTTGAATCTTTTCTGTGCTATAATTTGTCAAAAAAGTTGCATTTTGTGAAAAAACTATTCAATGTTGAAATCTAGAGGATTGTGATTGATATTTACTTTCAAATTTTTCTGCAGTCATTTGCATTTCAAATCTGATTTTACTTTACTCTAATACATTACAAATTTCATCTTTCATTGAAGTTTGAAACTAAGAACAATTTTGAGTGGTTATATCTTGAAAAAGCATTGAAACTAGGGTTTGATTTGAGCTTGGTATTATTGATATCTAAGTGGATTAGAGTAGAGTTGAATTTGATCAAGGATATATTATGTGCATTATGTTTTTTTACATTTAAACAAAACATTACTTCACTTAAACAAAAATTCAAACCCTTCTTTTGCTACATCATTCATTTCTTCTATTTGTGCATCTTGTGTGTTACTAAAGCTTGTAGATGCTTATGAGCTTTGTGACCCAGTGCCCTTTTTCGAACACTCTTGTGTGAAGAAGTCTTTGAATTATGGGTTCTAATGCTTTGAATAATGATGGTAATAATTCATCAAAACCCCAATTCACTATTCTTATCACAAAAGAAGGTCAATCACTTCTTCCTGATATCCCTACTTCACATCTTCTTGAAGCACCAACTTTTCATGAATCCATCAACATTGATGACCTTGTGGCTCACGTTCCTAAAGCTCAAATTCAAAGATTAGACACTGAGTTGGCTAATTTTCAACAATTTGTAAGTTTGCAACATATAGTTGAGGAGGTCATCCCTATTGTTGAGAGTCTAAGAAGTCTTTTTCTTAAAGGTCAAGGAGGATTGGAAGTATTGTGTGTCCTTGCTCATATAGTACATAACAACATTCTATCTGCATCTAGTTGCGCTAAAATTGTCACTAATGTCACTTCTTTTAAATAAATGAGGAATCAAGTATTGACACCCATATCGACATCCCCTATTTCTACATACACTTCTACTATTCTCACCACTACTACACAGCCAAGTAATAGTGCTACCATATGTGTTGGGTTATCTACTGGGAGTCTTGTTCATCATTATAGTATCGTTCCATATAATTACATAAATTCCACACATAATGTTACTCCACCTACATCTAAACCTCCTATCACTTTCCAAAAGGCTACTCATACATTGAGATCTAGTCCTTCCAATTCATTTCAATCTCTACCCGGTTCATCTTCTAACCCTATCATAAACCAATTGTTGCAAAATATGACCTCCATCCAACAACAATTGGCTAGCATAAGCAATAGTCCACCTAAGCCTAATATGATAACACATTATATTTGTAGCCCTTTGTCCTATTCCATCCTAAGATCTCAAATGCCTGATAAGTTTGAGAACCCTTGCTTTGAGAAATATAATGGGAAGGGAGACCTTAACAACCATGTGGCAGCCTTTATAGCTATGTAGTGATTTCTTCTTTGAAGATGCAATTTTGGCAAAAATTTTACCTAGGTCACTCAAGGACACATCCTTGGATTGGTTTTTCTCTTTATCTCCTAATTCTATAACTTCTTTCTCACAATTAGTCAATAAATTCCTTGAACACTTTCAAGCAAACATTGGACCTCAAGTCTCTTTGACTGACTTGGTTCATCGCAAACAAGGAATAAAAGAGAAAATCATAGATTTTATGGGCCATTATCAATCCCTCTTTTCACAAGTTAAATATTATATTCTAGATGTTGATGTACAAAGAATCTTTATTGGAAACTTACAACCTCACATCCATGAGAAGATATTGTTGATGTGATATGATTCTTTCACTCATCTTTGCATGGCTCTCCATGATTACCAATTTTTAGTTAGTCAATATGAGCATAATCCCTCATTGGCTCTAGTTGGTCAATCTGAAGCCTCTCCCAATAATTCATTCAAAATACATAATAAAAAATTCATTAATATCAATGCAATTTCAGCTAGTAACATAAGAAAGCATGTGGTGGAAGCGCATCTCCTACTCCCACCCCTTATAAATTGAAACCAAAAACAAGACATTTCACACCATTATCAGAGTCTCTTTACTCTATAATGACACAACTTTTGGACAACAATCTCATCAAGCTTCCACATGTTAGACCTCTCAATCCAAGTAAGATGCAAGCATCTTCCTTTGACTCAAAGGACTTTTATCAATTTCACCACTCCATTAGTCATGACACTGAAATATGTATGTGTCTTAAACATGAAGTTCAAGACCTCATTGATTCCAATGTCATCTAGGTAGCTAGTGTGAATAACAAAGGGAATAAATCGGTGGTTTATCCTAATCAAAATATTCAAATACATACTAATTCTTTACCTCATCATGAATCTAATGTTGTAAATCTATCTCAAGAACAAGACTATGAAGGTGATATTTTGCATGGTGGATACTCACCCTCATAAAGAGCGAGTGGAATCAGAACTTGCTATATCTTTTACTCCACATGATGCTACTATTGAAGCTCCTGATGGACCTCTTTACATTACTATTCAAATCAATTATAAACCCATTCGAGGTGCTATGATAGATCCTATATGCATGGTAAATGTAGTAACTGAAGAGTTTCTCTACATACATGGTTTACACTGTGATCACTATGATGTATCATAAATCGCAATTAGAGCACATGGTGGGTCTATCCTTCCAACTCTTGGTGCCTTGACCCTCGATATCAAGGTTGGGCCAAGAACCTTGGATGTTAATTTTGTCATCATTCCTACATCAGACTTATTTCATGTGAAGTTGGGCCACCCTTGGCTATGCTCCATGAAGGTGGTCCCCTCTATGGCTTATCGTGCTATGGCTATGGATGCGAAAGAGACATCTACTAATAGTTTGTCTCCTATAGAGAAGGATAAAGCTTCACAAACTACTATGGAACCTATTGTACTATATTCTGATAGTGAATCTAAATAAAATAATGATACAAATATGGCTCTTGTTACGTATACCTCACTTACTATAGTTCCTCTTGCATCTTGTCCACCGATCCAAGTTAGTGATGAGAAAGATTAGGAGGAGGATGATTTGCTTTAGGTTGACTCACAAGTGGGGTCCCTTATTTTTATTATGTTATGAGTACATGTGATTGTTTCCCCTATGAGGTGTTGCTTGATACTTTATTTATGTTGTTATTATTGTTGTTGTTAAGCTCTCTTTAGATGACCTTTGACACCCTTGTAGGTACAAGGATACAAAGGGACCAAAATTTATTATGGCATTCTATCTATTTCTACCATCATTCTTCTATATGTCATAAGTTGCATTGTTGTTGTGTCCTTTAAAAATGATTCAAGGTGTAGGATGCTTTGGCATCCCTTGTTGACCCAAAGGGTTTTTTATCTAGTTGAATCATGTGTTATTTCTTCCTTTGTCTTTGTAGTTTTACTAGCTGGTGGATGATGATAGTTCCAAATATATATAGTCTCAAGATATCTCCTATTATACAACCATTCATATATTGACACTAGTCACGTAGATCCCTTTGTGTTGTTACTTGATAATCTAATTTGTTGTTGCTTTGATGTTTTAATTTATGTGGCACCTTATTTCTATGTTTGGCATCATACCATGACTACACAAGCCATTATGTATCATGCTTGTACCATCACCATGGTTTTCCTTTTGTGGGGGCAATCCCTTGTTGCGATGTAGTTTTTTGGGAACACATATCATGTGGGCATGTGCTTCTGAAAAGCTCTCATGCTTGTCTTGTGGTTTATTCTACCTTAAAGAAATTTCTCCCTGATATGAGTTAGTAGTCACTTTAAGGTGGGGGCATACATTATGCTATGTCCTTTTCGGTTACATACTTGTTTATATTATAGTTGGCATGGAACTCACCTAGTGATTCGATGGTCCTCACTAGCCCATGATGTTTCCATTTGGTCCATGAGCCATCTAGTACAACAAATTTTGCTAGCTCGTGTGCTTCATGTGACTTGTCATAGTCACCTAGTAATTCGGTGGTCCTTACTAGAGTGTGATCCATGAAGGCACTTCTTTCAACATGACCCCTAGCGATAGAGAAAGCTAGTGTCAGAGTCATGTGCCTTGTGTGTTTATTTCTATGTTTGTTTTTGTTTGATGGATTGTTTTAACTTGTATTCCTTAATGATTCCATGTGTTTTATGTGTCTTCATCATGTTTTCCATGTGTTTTCCATGTATATTTTATGCCTTATGTGTATGCTTTGTGTCAAGTGTGTATGCATTATGATGACATGCATTACCTTTGTGTATCGCATGTCTCTTGTGTGTATTCTTATGAATGCTTTTAGTACTCCACGTATGTGTGAATTATGGTGCAATGTCTTGTGTGTTCAAAAAATCGATATCCTTATGTGTTTACAACCTTAGAATCCTATGCTTGGAGGCTACTAATAGTCCACAACTTGACAGAATTCTTTGACTTCTATGCTTTCATCTTTTCTCCTTCCTTTAGTGTGAGTTCGAACATAAGTTCATACCCATGCTAAAGTGGGGGCTAAATTTTATGGAGTAAAATGTGTACACTAGCATTTTACACCTAGTTTAGCACTTGCTTGGACCTAAAATGTTATGTTTGTTAGTCGGGACCTATTTTAACACCCTTTTGAACATCAAATGATAAAATCTCAATCCTGATGAATAAACCCTATAGAATAAACTTAGGACTGGCCTAAGCCCACAACATTAGACACTCCCTGGAGTTAGTGGGGCTAAAGGACTAGGGTGCCCGAGTGCCTTGGTCCCAGATGGGTCCTTTAGCCCCTCTCTTGTGGTGTCGGCTTAGAACACCTCCTTAGTTTGTAGATGTCATCCCTATTTGGTTTTATTCATCATTCGTGAGTGGGAATACTTATATAAAGGAGTTTTACAATTCATTTTATACCTAGAGATTACAAAGAGGCCTAATGTGAAATTAGAGTTTGCTCACATGTTTTGATCTTCATTCTTGGAATTGCTATCTACTTGTGGATGTTGTGAAGTTTGTTTGTAGGTCTTGAAGTAAGTTTCAAGCCTTCTCCATCACTCTCCTTGTTGGTGCAAGATCTTGAGTTATCTCCATCAACTAGGGTTTCACATCTTGTGGTAATCATTATCATTTTCACTCATATTTCTATCATATATTACAGATCTGGCCTCTTCCCTCCTAGGGCATGCACCATTGGATCTAATCATCACTATAGTGGAGCTGGAAACACCAACACAGGGTTTGACTAAGGCAAGCCCTTATACATAGCACAACCTTTTCCTCTTTCCTTGTGTGCAGGTTGAAGATACAAGTTTTTGAGGAAAAGATCAGGGAAGAAGAAAGGGCTTGTAGGTACAAGATGATCTAAGCATGCATAGGGTTAGCAGTATGGAAGAGGCATACCAATTAGCTTTAAAGGTGGAAGAAAAAAAAGTAGACAATATTTTCAAAGGAACAGAGGAGTGAGGGGGACATCATCTCCATTGTGAGGTGGCTTGAATAATAGTCATGGAGAATCATCCCAAGGAATAGAGAAATTAAAATATATTTGGCAAGATCCTCAAAGTCAACAACGAGGAAGAGAATTTTAGAGGGGCAGTGGTTATGGTGGTGGTAGAGGATAGGAAATCCCATGAAAATCTTTCATTTGTTATAGGTGTGGTGAAGAGGGTAATAGGGCCTTTGAGTATCCAAACTATCACATGCAAGAAAGGAAACAAGGATAACAACCTAGGTTGAACTGGTTCAAGTTGATAATGAAGGAAAAGGGTTAGAACTAGATATTCTACTAGATGTGGGTGAGAATCTTATGATGAGAAGTGCAATGGTGATTCTAGAAAAAGAACAAGTACAAATTAAAGGTCATGATGACTCTTGGCTTTAAACCAATATTTTTATAACTAGGTGAACCTCAGGAAGAAAGGTATGTCAAGTTATTATTGATAGTGTCAATTGTGAAATATGATTTCTAGAGAAATAGTAGATAAATTGAATCTACAATGTGAAAAACATCCTCATCCTTATCATATTGCATGGTTTAAAAGGGGAAATGAAGTCTCTACTAATAAGAGGTGTTTAATTAAGTTTTCCATAGGAAATACTTATAAGGATGAAATATGGTGTGATGTCATTCCAATGGATGCATGCCATGTTTTGGGAAGGTCATGGAAATATGATAGGAAGGTATTGCATGATGGAGAAAAGAATACATACACTTTTTGGAAAGAATGTTCTAAAGTGATTTAATTGCCCCTTAAAGATGAAAGGACAATTGAGATTATGTTACCCACTGGAGAACTTCTCAAGAAAATAAAGGTGGTAGGGTTCTATTATTCACTAGAGGTATCAAAAGAAGATGGTGGGGAAATATGAGTACCAATAGAAGTAGCAAAGGTACTAAAAGAATATGTTAATGTTGCACTGGATGAGTTACTTGATGATCTACCACCAAAGAGAGATATTCAGTACCACATTGATTTGATCCCAGGAGCATCTCTACCTAATTAGGCAGCTTACAGAATGAGTCCTACCCACCATGCAAAATTCAATAGACAAGTGACAAATCTCATAAGGAAAGGTGTGGTGAGGGAAAGCATGAGCCCATATGTTGTAACTGCATTATTAACTCCAAAGAAGGATGGCATGTGGAGGATGTGCATAGATAGCATAGAAATCAATAAAATCACCATCAAGTATCGGTTTCCCATCCCTCATTTGGATGACATGATGGATGTTCTTGCAGAGGATAAATATTTTAGAAAATTGATCTACGTAGTGGTTATCACCAAATCAAGATTTGAGAAGGGGATGAGTGGAAAATAAACTTCAAGACTAGGGATGGATTATATGAGTGGATGGTTATGCCATTTGGGTTATCTAATGCACCCAACACCTTCATGAGCCTTTTCAATATTGTACAGCATCCTTACATTGGTAAGTTTGTGGTGGTTTATTTTGATGATATTGTGGTTTTTAGTAAGATCAAAGAGGGGCACCAGAAACACTTGAGGATCATATTGGATGTGTTGAGAAAAGAGAAACTCTATGCAAAATTGAAGAAGTGTAGATTCATGCAAGAAAGTCTGGTATTTTTGAGCTTTGTCATTTCTGCCAATGGTGTCAAAATGGATGCAAAAAAGGTTAGGGCAATTATAGAGTGGCCTAGTCCAAAAAGCTTATTAAATGTAAGAAGTTTTCATGGGTTAGCCAAATTCTATCAAATATTCATTCAAAATTTTAGTAGCATTCTAGCACCCATAACAGATTGTACCAAAGAAAGGGAATTTGTGTGGACCAAGGAAGCTAAGGAGGGTTTTAATTTTCTAAAGAAGAAGGTGACGGAAGCTCCTATTTTAGCATTACCATATTTTGATAAGGTATTTCAAGTGGACTGTGATGCCTTGTGTGTAGGCTTTGGAGTTGTACTTAGTCAAGCAAGTAAACCCATAGCCTTCTTTAGTGAAAGTTGAATGAGGTAAGGAAGGACTATTCAACCTATGATGTAGAATTTTATGCAATTGTGCAAGCATTGAGACATTGGAGGCATTACCTTATTGCCCAAATTGTTTATGTTGTTTACGGACCTTATTGCCTTGAAATACTTGAACACACAAAAAAAATGAATAGCAGGCATGCAAAATGGGTCTCTTTCCTACAAGGCTACAACTTTGTTCTCAAGCATAAGTCAAGAAAACAAAACCAGGCTGTAGATGCTTTAAGTAGATGTGATGTACAATTGACAGCAATGGAAAATGAGGTTATTGGTTTTGATTCCATTAAAGATATATATGAATCTGACAATGATTTTTGAGAGATTGTGGAATAATTGAAAACCCTAGTAGCAGGTAGCATGGAGGACATCCAAGGTGAATATCTTATGTAGGATGGCTATCTCTTTAAAGGAAAGGAATTATATATTCCATTTGGGTCTATGCGAGATAATATTATAAGAGAGCTCCATAGCAATGGGTTGGCTGGAAATTTTAGCAAGGATAACACCATAGCTTTGGTAGAAGACAAACACTACTAGTCGAAGATAAAAAGAGACATAACAATATATGTAAAAAGGTGTAGGATTTATCAGATGGCTAAAGGACATTCACATAATATAGGGTTGTATATGCCTTACCAGTACCTACTGGACCATGGAAAGATTTAAGTATGGACTTTGTGTTAGGGCTGCCAAATACACAATGAGGTAATGATTCCATTTTTGTGGTTATTGATAGGTTCTCTAAGATGACTCATTTTATTGCCTACAAGAAAACTAGTCTTACAACTAGGGTGGCAAAATTATGTTTTAATGAAGTTGTGAGATTGTTTCAAGAACTATAGCACCTGATAGGAATACCACTTTTCTGAGTCATTTTTGGAGGAGCCTATGGAAGAAGAGGGGAACTAAGATCTAGTTCAGCAATGCTTATCACCCCCAAACAGATGGGTAGAAAGAGGTAAATTAGAGTTTGGAAAAATTGTTAAGATGCATCATTGGAGAGAAACCTAGACAGTGGGACTTGGCCTTACCATAAGCTAAATTTGCCTATAACAGTTCAATAAATTGATCAATAGGTAAATCACCATTTCACATTATTTATGGTAGGAATCTTGAGGGTGTTTTAGATTTGGTGTAGCTACCAATTGTAGACAGGATTACTAATGATGGAGAAGCATATGCGAAACTTCTTCAGCAATTACAACAAGAGATGAGGCAAAAGTTTCAAGCAAGTAATGACAGGTAAAAAGCCATAGTAGATGCTAGTAGAAGCTATCAAGTATTCACTTAAGGTGACTTAGTGATGGATTATCTGACAAGAGAGATGTTTCCCATGGGAACTTATAACAAGTTGAAATACAAGAAAATTATTCCTTGTAGGATTACAAAAAAAATCAATGACAATGCTTATAAGGTAGATTTACCAGAGTAGTTAGACATTTCTCCTCCATTTAATGTTTCTAATTTATATTCTTTTCATGGTGAAGACCATGATGAAGAAGTTGAGGCTAAAGTATATTGGTAACACCAAGTTCTAAGCAGGAAAAAGAAAAAGATTGCACAGATTATGGACAAGCAAACCATATACACACAATAGGGTCAATAGAACAAGTTTCTAGTACAATGGGAAGGGATAACACAAGAAGATAATACATGGACTCTAGAGTGGGAAGTGAAGAAGTTGGCTCTGAACAAGTGTCATAAGTTGCAGGAAAACAACTTACAGTAGTTGCGTTCTTTTCAACCAGATGAGAATGATGTAGAAACTTTTGGAGGTCATAATTTTTACTCGGAATTCCATTTGAGCTGAAATTTGATGGACAGATGTGTCTTGAGAAGTTAATTGAAATGCCAACCAAACTGGCAAGTTCGTAGGTCACCATTTCAACATTTTTTTGGGACCTTTTTCGATCGTCTAGAGCCTCAAATTGAGGTCTTAATGATTTTACGAGATTTTTCCAAGTTGTTTTTTCTAATTATTTTTTGAACCTTACATGAAATTAGATTAGAAAGTTGACAATTAGTCCTCTTTTAGTTAGTTTCAAATAATTGGCAATTTTCATGGCCATATAGATAAGGATGTGAAATTACCAAAAAATGGCAATTTTAGAAAGTGGCTAAAAATTGCCAAAAAGGGTAATTTTTGTTTTTGTATAAATTTGATTTTTTTCAGTTGTAGTGGCATGGAATGGAATAAGAAGTGGAATTTGAAAATATTTCTAAGCTTCTGAATTTGCTAGAATGGTGAATATTATGTTGTGAAGTTGGTTACATCATCTGATATCAGAGTGGGAAGATGGTTGGCAGAGGAAGAGGAAGAGTGAGTCTTTCTTAGATGTAGAGGGAAATAAAAAATCTATAAAGGCAAGTAGAAGAACTTGCAGGTATGATTGTTGATCAGAGATTGAGAAAAGGAAGAGGCGATTCTGATGAAGAAATAGGCCAAGGAGATGAAGATTAGGATGTAGAAGTTGAAGAGGAAGCACAATTAGAGATCCTAACTTTTGAAGAAAGGATTCTTAGAGCATTAGAAGGAAAAAATTAAGGGATTAAAATTGAAGTTTTAAAGTATGTGGGCAGTCTCAAACCAGAGGAGTTGATAGATTGGTTGAACAACATGGGGAAATTCTTTGAATGGAAGACTATGACAGAGGAAAAGAAGGTAAAATTTTCATGCACCAATTTAAAGGGTCATGCAATGATTTAGTGGGATCATCTGCAAAAGGAATAAACTAGCAAGGGAAAGACTAAAATTAGGACCTGGAACAAAATGGAGAAGAACCTGAGATTGAAATTTTTGCCTATGGACTATGCGCAAAATCTTTTTTGTAGATTTCAGAATTTGAAACAAAATTTATCTACTATGCAAGACAATATTAACAAATTTTACAAATGATACATTCACATGGAGCATCAAGAAACTAATGAACAAATGGCTGCAAAGTATGTAAATGGTCTAAAATTCTCTATTCAAGATGAATTGGGCATGCATAAGGTTAACAGTATGGAAGAGGCATACCTATTAGCTTTAAAGGCAAAAGAAAAACAAACTAGATAATATTTTCAAAGGAATGTTGGAGAGAGGAGGGGGACATCATCTCCATTGAATAAAGGTGGCTTGAATAATAGTTATGGTGGTGGTAGAGGATGAAAGCCCACAAAAATATTTCATTTGTTATAGGTGTGGTGAAAAGGGTCACAAGGCATTTGAATGTCCAAACTATCACATGCAAGAAAGGAAACAAGGAAAACAACCTAGGTTGAACTTGGTTCAAGATGAGAATGAAGGAGAAGGGGCAAAACTAGAGGTTCCACCAGATGTGGGTGAAAATCTCATGATAAGAAGAGCAATGGTGACTCTAGAAAAAGAACAATTACAAATTAAAGGTCATGATGACTCGTGGCTTTGAACCAATTTTTTTTGAACCAGGTGCACCTCAGGAGGAAAGGTATGTCAAGTTATTATTGATAGTGGCAGTTGTGAAAATATGGTTTCTAGAGAAATAGTAAAAAATTTGAATCTGCACTATGAAAAACATCCCCATCCTTATCGTATTGCACAGTTTAAAAAGAGAAATGAAGTCACTATTGATAAGAGGTGTTTAATTCAATTTTCCATAGGAAAGACTTATGGTGTGATGCCATTTCAATGGATGCATGCCATGTGTTGTTGGGAAGGCCATGACAATATGACAGGAAGGTAATGCATGATGGAGAAAAGAATACATACACTTTTTGGAAAGAACATTCCAAAGTGATTTGATTTCCCCTTAAGGATGGAAGGAAGGTTGAGAGTACGTTGTCCACAAGAGAACTAATCAAGAAAATGAAGGTGACAGGGTTTTGTTATGCATTGTAAGAGTTGGCTAGATAGGAGCCACCCAAGATCTAGGACTTCATGAAAGCACAAGAGAGATAATATGAAAGAATAATGATGTATTCTATCAATGAATGCAAGATTGTGTATGTGTATGTTACAATGCTTGAAGATCCTTGCTTATAAAGACAAGGTGAGAGCTAAAAAGGTGGAGTGAAAAGTGGAGTTAAAGGTGGAGAGTGTCCTACAACATGTGACAATTAGAGGATACCAACTAATTACACATGTGGAGGATAAGACACCTCACTCCAACTATCAACAACTCAATACAAAACTAGACTCCTAGAAAACTCACTAAGTCAACTTAACATGTGAATGTTTGAGAATATTATTTAACTAATAAATAGTTAAATAATATGAATTATCCTCACACAAAGGGAAATTAACTAGGAGATATAAAATTAGTTATCAAATGTCCCTATTCACACTAACCCCCCCTTAAGTACAACTTAGGGAGTAGTTGACCAAAACAAGTGAACAAGATGAATGGGTCCTAGCTACTAGGCCATGATAGGTACCCATGTACAAACAAGTCTCAAGTGGAGAAAGGGAGAAAACCTCATGGGAAAAAACTCCTCTCCAAAAGTGAGAATGCATAGAAACATGTACAAGTGATGGAATGATGGAAAAATCAAGACCAACCAAATACAACATCCATCACATATATACAATCAATAGCCCCCCATAAGAGGGAAAGCATGACACAAGATGACCCCCCCATGATGAAGAAGCTCCTGCGCCAATGGTGAATGCTAGAAGAAGAAGACCAAAGATGATCCAAAATCTGAAAACAACATGTCTTCCCTTGGGAAGAAACCAATCCACTGGTGCATGAAGAAATTCCAACTCCAAACCAAGAGATGAGGAAGGAAGTCTCATGAAATATGATGTCTCTGAAAGCTGATCATGTGTCTCCTTGTAAATGCCAAATGATACCACAATCAAATCAGGAGTCTTAGGACTGACTGACCAAAGTGACAATCTAGGATCAAGTGGAAACTGAAAATCATCAACCTCTGAAGACAAAGATGGGTTGACAACAATTGTGCTATGACTATCATCAAAGAGGAGAGAGAACTCCTCAAATGTGTCCTTCAAATCATCAAGATGGGACTCACAAAATAAGTCTGAAACACCTGTCAAGTACTCATCCCACAAAGTTGTATTTGAAAGACAAGAAGCATCTTGCTAAACTAAAGTACTGAACTTTGAAGAAGCAAAAGGAGGAGAAGATGGAAGCATAACACAAGTCTCAAGAACCAATGAAGAGGCAAGAATACCAAGGTTCAAGTGACCAAACTTCTCCTCAGAAATATGATTCACACTAGGAGTGTGAATGTCAGCCAATGGATCTGAATCATCATCAAGAGAGAAACCATGAAAGGTGTATAACCAAGTAGCATGATCAACCACCCCAGTAGTAATTAGCTCTATGATTTCCAAGTCTCTGATAATAACCAACTCAGGTGTGAACTCCACTATCTTCCCTCTACTACTGTGAGTAATTTGATATATGGAAAGAAGATTATTGGTCAAAGAAGGTACACAAAGTACATCATGTAAAGTACCTTCACCAATATCAATTATTCCCTTCCCAATTACATTTATATATGTATTATTACCCATCAAGCTAGGTGGCATATCACATGGCTCAAATGAAGAAAACATATCCTTGGAAGAAGACATATGATGAGAAGCACCTGAATTGAGAAGCCATTCACCTGATGTAGAACATGTACTTGCACAAAGTCCTTTACCTTTATGTTTAGGTTCCTTAGTTGTCTTTGCATGAGATTTAGAAAGTATTGGTTGTGTAGATGATGAAGGAGTAGAAGAAGAATCAGGTTATGAAAGTTTGTTCTTTTGAACAAGTTGCATCAACATGTCAATCTGTTTCTTATAACAAGAATGTTCATCATGTCCTGATTTCTTACAATAACCACATGTAGGCTTCTCCTTCTTAGGTGAATTTTGTGCTTGATCTATTTGTGGATTGTTCTTATCTTTCTTTTGTTTCTTGTCAAAAGAACCCGACACTTTTTGTTCCTTGAGTTGTGCAACCACCAAAGCATGATTATGTGATGGCTTAATGATACCCATAGAAATAAGCCTCTGTTACTCATGCACCAACATCTCACAAAAGGATGCAAATGAAGGCATAGTGAAAGAAGATCCCATAGTCAACCTGTGAGTGTGAAAGCTAGAAACAAAAGTTACATATTCAGGACTGAGTTTATTCAACACATTGTAGATCAACTGGATGTCCTTTTTTCTCAATACCACATGCTTTACATTGTGCTCTTAGATCATTAACCTTAGTTATGTAATCATGGATGTTGCTAAAGTTCTTAGGATCAAGGCTCATCAATTCATTATCAATTTTATAGCATTTAACTTCATCTTTTGTACCATACAATGTTTTCAATTTATCCCGAGCATCATGTGAATTTGTACATGCCTCAATCTAAAACAATAGATCTAGGGAAATGAAACTACGAAGAAATCCAAGAGATTTAGTATGCTTATCATCCATTTTATCTTTTCCTTATCATCTGTGGGTTCAGGTATCTTATTTTCAACATATAAAGAATGTCCAAGATCCATGAGAGCATTCCATGCATGTTGACTCCAAGTTGCATAGTTATATGGTGTTAACAATGGAACACTTGATTTATCCATGATATAGAGGAAAACAAGAGCATAAGAAGCTATATCAAAGCACAAACTGAATCAACACTATAAGTGAAGCCCCCCCAACTAAAACAACCACCAATTTCAACTATTTTTCCAACCAATGAGTGATATGTACCCAAAGTGCTTCAAACTAAAAATCTATTGTCTAAATCAAAATCTAGAAATATGGCATGGACAAAATTGTAGAGCACAGAATTACCTTTCCAATGCCTATAAGAAGTTGAAATTTTGATGAAGCGTGAGCTTGGGAGTGCAAAATTCAAGTTTTGTCTTTAAATAGCAAAATCTAGCACCTATAAAAAAAAATAGAAAAAGACCTACACCACTACAAAGTTCTCAGAACTAGCTTTCCAATGATAGCTTGTTTGCCAATTTTTGATACCGTGGTGAAAAGTTATGGTTCCCGAAAGTTCTGAAAATGAGGATTGCTCATCAACAATGACGAAAATCTGCAATTTCTAGAAAATCTAGAAACCAAAATAAAAAAAATCTCTACCACTACACAGCCTGTGAAATTCTGATCCAAATCAAAAAAAAATCTTGAAAAAAGGAGCAAAATTGAGTAAGCTATGAGCCTTCAAAGTTGGACTGTCAAAACAAAAACTCCATTGGAGAGGGTTCCCGCAGAAACTTTCTGATTAAAATAATGGACGATCTATTTACTGCATGCAAAATCTAAAAGATACCCAAATGGTTTTTTTGTTGCTCTAATACCATGTAAGAGTTGGCTAGATAGGAGCCACCTAAGATTTAGGACTTCATGAAAGCACAAGAGAGACAATATGAAAGAATAATAATGTACTCTATCAATGAATGCAATATTGTGTATGATTGTGTATGTTACAATGCTTGAAGAGCCTTGCTTAGAAAGACAAGGTGAGAGCTAGAAAGATGGAGTGAAAAGAGGATTTAAAGGTGGAGAGTGTCCTACAACATGTGAAGGATAAGACACCTCACTCCAACTATCAACAACTCAACACACAACTAGACTCCTAAAAAACTCACTAAGTCAACTTAACATGTGAATGTGTGAGAATATTATTTAACTAATAAATAGTTAAATAATATGAATTATCCTCAGACAAAGGGAAATTAACTAGGAGATGTAAAACTAGTTATCAAATGTCCTTATTCACACTAACATGTACTAGTGCAAAAAGAAGATGGTGAGTAAATACTAGTACCAATAGAAGCAGAAAAGGTACTAGAAGAATATGATGATGTTGAATCAAATGAGTTACCTGATGGTCAACCACTAAAGAGAGATATTCAACACCACATTGATTTGATCCCAGGAGCATCTCTACCTAATCAGGCAGCTTATAGAATGATTCCTACCCACCATGCAAAACTCCATAGACAAGTGACAGATTCCATAAGGAAAGGTGTGGTGAGGGAGACCATGAGCCCATGTGATGTACCTGGATTAGTAACTCCAAAGAAGGATGGCAAGTGGAGGATGTGTACAGATAGCAGATTGATCAATAAAATCACCATCAAGTATCAGTTTCCCATCCCTAGTTTGGATGACATGATGGATGTGCTTATAAGGCCTAAATACTTTAGCAAAATTGATCTATGTAGTGGTTATCACCAGATCAAAATTTGAGAAGGGGCTGAGTGGAAAACAACCTTCAAGACTAGGGATGGATTATATGAGTGGGTGGTTATGCCATTCAAGTTATCTAATGCACCCAGCACCTTCATGAGGCTAATTAATATTGTACTGGGTCCTTACATTAGTAAGTTTGTGGTGGTTTATTTTGATGATATTTTTATTTTTAGCAAGAGCAAAGAGGAGCACCTGCAACACTTGAAGATCATATTGGATATGTTGAGAAAAGAGAAACTCTATGCAAGAAAGTCTGGTATTTTTAGGCTTTCTCATTTTTACAGATGGTGTCAAAATGGGTGCAGAAAAGCTCAGGGCAATTCTAGAGTGGCCTAGTCGAAGGAGCATAACAGAGGTAAGAAGTTTTCATGGGTTAGACACATTCTATTGAAAATTCCTTCAAAATTTTAGCAGTATTGTAGAACCCATAACAGATTGCACCAAAGGAAAGGAATTTGTGTGAACCAAGGAAGCTGAGGAGGGTTTTAAGTTTCTGAAGAAGAAGGTGACAGAAGCTCCTATTTTAGCATTGCCTTATTTTGATATGGTATTTTAAGTGGATTGTGATGCCTTGCATGTGGACATTGGAGTTGTACTTGTATACGCCTAAAAATGACATGATTCATTCTAAATAAATATTCTTAATATTTATTCCCTTCTTATTTTCTTCTATCAATTAAATAAATATTCTAAGGTTATTTGATTGGTTCATTATCCCATAATTAAATAAAATCAATTTATTTAATTAAATTCCCTAAATTCTTCTAATGTCTCACATAATTAAATAATCCTACATTATTTAATTAATCCTAAATTCCTCTATCCTAAGTCC
The DNA here is from genome assembly GCA_027924645.1 of Cunninghamia lanceolata. Lineage (NCBI taxonomy): Eukaryota > Viridiplantae > Streptophyta > Pinopsida > Cupressales > Cupressaceae > Cunninghamia > Cunninghamia lanceolata. The sequence goes on along the minus strand of BSBN01000787.1, from coordinate 1,281,452 downwards.
TAATTCCATAAATCCACCTCACCAATCCACCTCACCTCTTCCACCTCACCATGTTGCACATGTAATTAAATATTTTAAATATTTAATTAGCTAATATTCCCTCACCCACATGTCCTATTTATCCTCCAGTCAAAATTAGTTAACTCATCAATCAAATCTATTAACTAATTAGTCAATTGAGTTCACTGGTCAATCTATTCTATTGACTCCTCAATCAACCTAGTTAACTGATCAATCAATTCAGTCAACTCCCCAATCAATTCACTTAACTGATTGGTCTATTCTGTTAACTCTTCAATCAATTTTGTTAACTCCCCTATTGCATGATGGAGCTTGGACACTTGTCCTCTTTCTATTCGTTGCACATTCCTCAACCATTCTCAACCATTGATCTTCTTATTTCTTCTCAATCGTTGATCTGCTCTCACATTTTTCTATAAATGCAACCCTCTTCTTCTTCATTTCAGATCCATCGTTTTGAGTAAACTTATGCTGTAGAAACACAAGCGCACGTTTGGTACCCCCATCTCCATATCACTTATCATCCATCAATAGTGTGTTGAAGCTCATCTTCAATCACACAAAGTCCACGAACTATGTTGCCTCTACATTGTCACGTAGGCAAGGCCATTATTCTAATGTGCCCCCGAGGCCCCACTATCCCATCCATCCCATATCTAGTCCTTCTATCCATCTAAGTCTGCCTCACTTTCTATCACCTAGGTCTTAGGTCCGCTAGGGTTTACCCCAAACTACGTTGCCTCTGCGCCATCACGTAGGCAAGGCCATTTAGCAATGAGCCCCCGAGGCACTAGATCAGTCCTTTAGGGTCCGTCTTGTCAATAAAGATTGTGGAAGTCTTCTCTCACCAAGCAAGCAAGCGCAAGCGAAACCTGCTCTCTTCAAGAAAAAATCCTAACGCAGAACATTAACCTATCCAAGGCAAAGCAAAAAAACACCTAAGGCCTTCCTAATGATTTTACTCAAATTATAGCAAGAAACGAACACATCTAAATGCAAGAATGTTTCATGTTGGTTAGGTTAACTTACAAGGTATTGATTTATGCTATCATGTCTTTCTATGCTACTCAAGGATGCCAAAAGCTAGAGATGCTATGATGGGGGCATGATTATTTTCTTTGTTTGTTGTTTGTGGATTAAACTTTAGTAATGTAAGCCTTGTCTAAAGACATGATCGGCAAAAGATCATCGAGGACATCAAAGGTCTAACATGAACGGGGGCAATCCTTGTTTGTTGATACGCAAGGAATACTCAGGTCATCTTGGTTCAATTATACCTAGATGCTTGTATTAACTTGCTAAACCAAAATCCATGTAAGCGATACTCAGGTCATCTTGGTTCAATTATGCCTAGATGCTTGTATTAACTTACAACATTTCAGAAAAAGTACCAAAAAAAATTGCCCAATGATGAAATAAGCACTTCAAAATACTTGCACCATCAAGATGTCAAGAGAAAAGCATCCATTATAAATCTATTTGCATTCCATACCCATACCATATCAAATTGTATTTCATATCCGTATCCATATCCCATGCAATAACGATTCTATGCAGAGTATCAATGTTTACAAACAAAGCTTGTGAGTCATTCTTCTATCAATCACTTTTCTATCTATCATCATATCTCTCGTCCATAGTTCTAACTATCAGTCTAAGCAGTGATTTAGATACAAGGTCCATCCTTAATCCATACCAATCAAATCAAAGTCAATCTTGTCAAATTATCCAAGCACCCTTAGTGGTCTTGATCCTTGTTTGGTTGCAAACTAACTCAATCAGTTAATCAATCAAATTGTCTTATGCAGGATGTAACATTGTCAAAATCAGACCAATACACACGTCTTACACGACATGTTTCATTTCCTGAAACCAGACATTATCCTTTGTGTTGCTCTAGGGATATATCATTCCCCACCATGACAACACTGTCATATATCATTATCAATTAATCAGTTGGTTTACAGCTTGACAGGGGCAATACTTTGTTTGTTCTTGTATCATTTGTGCATACTTGCTCACTTGCTTGTGTGTGTTATCATTTTCTCTTGCATCATGTATCACTCATCTTTCTTCACCCATTTTCTTCAAACCTAACCTTCTTCATCGTGAGATTGTCTGTCTCACGCCTTTTGGCTTCTTCCCGTCCAATCTCCCGAGGGGGCATCCTGTCGTTAAACTTGTACCAGGCACAAACTGGGGCATGTATCATTATCAGACTATTTATTCTTTGAAGCAACATCATAAACTGCATTGCATCAAAGAGGGGCAAAATGTATACGCCTAAAAATGACACGATTCATTCTAAATAAATATTCTTAATATTTATTCCCTTCTTATTTTCTTCTATCAATTAAATAAATATTCTAAGGTTATTTGATTGGTTCATTATCCCATAATTAAATAAAATCAATTTATTTAATTAAATTCCCTAAATTCTTCTAATGTCTCACATAATTAAATAATCCTACATTATTTAATTAATCCTAAATTCCTCTATCCTAAGTCCTAATTCCATAAATCCACCTCACCATGTTGCACATGTAATAAAATATTTTAAATATTTAATTAGCTAATATTCCCTCACCCACATGTCCTATTTATCCTCCAGTCAAAATTAGTTAACTCATCAATCAAATCTATTAACTAATTAGTCAATTGAGTTCACTAGTCAATCTATTCTGTTGACTCCTCAATCAACCTAGTTAACTGATCAATCAATTCAGTCAACTCCCCAATTAATTCACTTAACTGATTGGTCTATTCTGTTAACTCTTCAATCAATTTTGTTAACTCCCCTGTTGCATGATGGAGCTTGGACACTTGTCCTCTTTCTATTCATTGCACATTCCGCAACCCTTCTCAACCATTGATCATCTTATTTCTTCTCAACCATTGATCTTCATTTTTCCAAGTCTATAAATGGAACCTTATTCTTCCATTCTATTCATCCAGGCTATTTGTATTGTTGCTCTGCAGAAATTCACCAGCGCGCCTTTGGCACCCCAATACAATTTGCTTGAGATCACCCAAAGATTTGAAGCTCCTCTTCATTGCACATCTATCACCACAACCATTCACTATCGACATTCTTGAAAACAGCAAAGGAGTGTACACTCTAAGGGCCTACTTCATACAAACAAGGATGATCTTGATAGGCAACAATAGAAGTTTCGATCTAAGGAAGGTTTGCATTGTTTTATTCATTGCTTCATTTCATTTGATCTTCTTAGTTTCACTATTCTATTGAGTTATGGGTATTTGATGTTGTTTATCGCATATTCATGGTTAATCCTAAATTTCCCCTAACAGTACTTAGTCAAGAAGGTAACCCTAGAGCCTTCTTTAGTGAAAATTTGAATGAGGTAAGGAAGAACTATTCAACCTATTGTCGGTCATGATGTTAGTCACAAACAAACATAGAATAAAAGTACACATTAACCTTTATTCATCTTGAAAGATACTGTGAATTCAGAGAATTCGTGATCCCAAGTCTCCGATGATTAGGTCTTAATCGTCTGACGTTACTCAGAGGTTAATGTGAGTTGCTGTTTCCATTTTGGGGCCTTACGTGAAGATTATCATCATCATGACGTTCCTGTAGAAATTCTTTACAGAGAAGTCAAATTATGCGGTTATTTGATGAAAAGATGTAAAGATACCTCAATCTTTGCATGATATTTTCAATTGTGCATGTTTAGTATTCAAATATGCTAAATATTTGCGATTATCTACGAGATGTCTGCATATTTTGTGTTGTTTGCTTAAGATTAGCAGTTATTTGCAATTGCGATCGTGAGATGTTCTGAAATTGAAAGAAATTAAAAGAAATACTTCTAATTAAGTTGAACCTTTAGCTTTTGATCCACATACATGCTTGATACTGTCATGAGGAGAAGAAATCAAACCATATGTTCACCAGGATATTCCACAGCTAGATACAGTTGATGCAAACTTCAGAGGATAATGAGTGAAAACAATACATGCAACATGATGAGCACTCCAAGGGACGCAGCAAATCAAAGCACATATCCAGAATTCAAGCACAGATTACTCAAGATTTACGAAGATTTGTAATCAAAATACTCTTCCCTTTCATTAAGTATGCAAAAGACATGTACATATATAGTAGCTTTGAAATAAGCCTTGAATACTTCAGCAAACAGATTTCAATTAAGTTTCGAATGTCTACAACAAGGCATTCCACCACCTTTTATAGAATAAGGTGAGGAGGCCGTTACAAAAGATCCCCGATCCTAATTTATCAATACAAATCTATGGTCATAATTTCATGATTTGTCAATTCATACAAAATGGCACAAGTTGCCAACTGGCAACTATCTATATTACTTATGCAAATATCCCCCTTCATGATGTATCTCCATCATGTTCTTCAGCTGATTCATGCGGGTCATCATCATGTGCATCGCTTCCTGAACCTTCGCTATCCTGATGATGATGCTGCTGCATATGGGGTTGCATGCTGCTCCGGATCTGTTCATATGACTGCACAACCTAATCTATTCCTCCGCCATCTTGAGTCTTTGCCTTGATAATGGTGTGCTTGTGTGCTTCATACTTATCCCTGCTGTTATCCAGCTTATTTTTTCTGTCCTGCAATGTCTCATTGTAAGTCTCCATCTTGACCTTGATTCTCATCACCTTATTTATAATCTCCTCTGTCAAGTGGATGAGTGGACCATCTTCTTCCATTTGGAAGTTGCTGCGCAGAGCTTTAAAGGCAGAGTCTTCATCTTGATTCTCTATTTTTCCCTCTACTTTGCCTTCTAGTGTTTCTAGCATATCTGCCTCAATGCACATTAAGTCCCGCAACTTCATGCTAATTTCCCTCAGTTTATTATTACATCTCTTGAGGACTCCGCATTCGAACTGCACATCCTTATACCAGATGTCCACTAATAGTGCAGTATTATTATTCAATATTTGCTTATTGATAAGCAGTTGTGGGTTTATCTTCCTTATTTCTCCCAAGAGACTCAGGACCTTTTCCAGCCTGTAAGACCTCTTCCCGGTCTGCATCTGCAATTTATCCACCTTGGTCTTGGAGTCACCTAATATGCTTCACCTCTTCAAAGAACCCCTCATTATTTCTATAGCATCATCCAATGTGGATGACATCCATTTCCTTATTATGGAAGCCTCATGTTTCATGAGGTCCAATTTATTTACCTCCTCCTGAGAAATGGCAGTCAATGGGACTGCAGCTTCACTTGTAGTATCATCAGGATTGGTCAAGCCTTTAATATAAGCATGCAACTGAGCAATGTGCTCTTTATGTTGCTTATTCTTCTCTTTCTCTCTTTTCACTTTCTGAATTAGAGAGTCAATGATATCCTTACCTTCTTGACCCTCCTGTTCCTCGTTGGCAAAACCCAAATCTACTCTGCTTATCTAAAATTCATCCACAGTGATTTTGCCCTTCTCCTTCTCCACCGCAGGTATAGCAATTTGTGCGGTCCTTCTCCCTGTCGCCGGATCTCTCTTGATGGCCGAAGTCATTTTGGCCTTCCTCCTGGGCTTCATTATATCCGCGGAGAACAGGGTGGAGACGTCGAACTCTTGAATTTCAAGTTCCTCCTCAACGTTTACCTCTTTTGTCAACCATGGAGGTACCTGATCATGTTTTCTGGCATCATGCTGCGGTTCACCCATACCTCCCGTTTGCGGAGATGGTGATTTTGCTTTCTCTCCCTCATGATGCTCGCTTTGCTGTTGATCCTTCAGTGCCTCCTCCTGTTGAGGGATTTCTTTTTCTGGGGGAGCATCTTCTCAGTGTGGGGAACCCTGCGGTGCATCTGTATGTAGGTCATGATGATCATGATCTTTCTCCATCATTACTTCACCTGTCCCCAGTTCTTCCCCTTGTGTAGGTTGATCATCCTCCTTTGGTTTCTCTGTTCCTAGTGGCATGTCCACCGTTCCGGATGCTGTGAGGTCTGCTTGAAGTAACGGCATCTGTTCTATTCCTGCACTATACACCTCTTGTGTCTTAGCAACAGGATCTTCTATTGCTGCTTTTTCCTCATCAGCCTTTGCTTCTTGGACCTCTACTATAGCAGGTCCTGCTGATGTATCCTGTGGGCTTTGTTGGCCTGATTCAATAGCATGGCCTTCAGATTCTGCCATCTCTACCTCTTTTGTTAGGTGGCCCTTATCAGGTGATCCTGCTGGCTGTTCAGGACTTGCGTCCTGTTTCTCTGTCAGATCTACCACTGTAGGACTTGTCACCTCTGCGATCAATGGGTCCAGCCCCATTTCCTGAGCTACTTGCTCTGGACTCTTTTCTTGCTCTGCCTTTGCTTGTTTCATCTCCTCAAGCACTGATTAAACAGATGGAGGCTTGTGAGGAGTCATGCTGGTACCAGTAGCCAGTGTTTCCATCTTCTGTGCAGACACATCCTGCACAACCTCATCATCAGACAGGTCAATTGTCTCTTCCAGTGAGACATGTCCTTCTGCTTGCGTCTGGGAGGTTTCCTTTTGTTGCTCTTCAGCAAGTTCAGTTTTGAACTTGACAATGGTAGGAAGTGGAACGTTATGTTGAAGTTCCTTTGGCACTTCACTACCTGCCCCTTGTACTAGTGCAGGAGGTTGGCTTATCTCACCTCTCATGGAGGTTCTTGGTTTCTTAGGTGTGGTAGGAACCAGCACCTGCGGAGCTCTCCTCTTTCTTCTTATTATCAGTGGAGCTTCTTCTTCTTCAGGCTCCTCCTCCATGAGGATATCTCTTCCTGGTTGTTTGGAAGACTGACCCACTTCTTGGGACTCAATGATTCCAGCCTCTGCTGTCTTGCTTTTCTTGGGCTTTTCCTTCTTTGGAGGGGAATCTGATCCTGATCTTGATCCTGCTGCCTCCTCAGCTGTAAACACTGCCCTCTCAATTATTATACCTTTCGGTCCCTTTTCCACCTTCTTACCCCTTGGGGATTTTTTGCTTGGCTGTTGAGGTGGAGGGATTCTCTCTCCCTTGGTCTTCCTCTTCTCCAGCAGGAAGTCATCATATTCATCTGCAGGGATGTCCTGCCCCTTCTTCTTGTTGTCCATCGTGATGGCAACACCCCTTTTCTTCAATGCCTCTATTTGTGCATCTACCCAAGCTTGGGTCAAGTGTAGGGTTCTGGCAAGGAATGGATCTAAGGACATATCCTCCTGCATGGTGAGGTCAGGTGCAGAGATGGTATCATTATAAATCTTTTTCTGCTCATACTCATCTGCCATTATCCTGCCGTCATCATTCTTCAGCTCTTGAGGGATAGAGATGCAGTCAAATGTTCTAATCTGGTTCAGAGTCAACCTCTGATACCTCCTTCTCCTGGCCTCTGCCTCATCTTCATAGTCAGCCCAAAAATCTTCTAGGTGCCTCTGGTGAATAGGCTTTCCTAGAATCTTCTGTATTCTGCCGTAAGGATCATATGGTCTGGTTATTGGAAAAGGCTGTAGATTCATCTTATTCAGGGTGACCATCACCTTCTTTATATTGTCAGAGTCAGGGCACATGTAGTTGCCGATGCTGACTGGGAACAAAATTGGTGGCAGCTTCTTGGCATCCTTATACATCTGTATCATGGTAGAGCCCTGCCTGATAAATTCCATTAACACTACTGCATCAGTAGGATATCTTGGCAGCATTAGGGGATGTCCTTCAAAACCCTCAACCCTTATATAGGAAAAGGTGGCAAATTGTATGTACCATGCCCCATGCCTATATATTGCCTCTTGAGCCTCCATGCTCAATCTCTTTATTCTATCTTCTTCCATGGTCCTTACCAGATGCATAGAAAATGCATCATTGACCAGTTTGTAGTCCTTGAGATAATTGGTTCTTTGCAGCTGGGGATGATGATCCCAGATATATGCTGCATTTGTGCCTGTCAGTTTTCCATCTGTGACTAAGGCATCAAAAGTGCCTCTATAAGCACAAGAATAAACAATATAAGATGTCATGTAGAATGTACAATTTGAACCTCCCAGGTTCATCAACTGCTCATGCAGAGCATCACTTATTATTTGGCCCCACAGTGGCTTGATATCTGCATACAGACACATCATTATGATTCCGTACATCCAATCTCTAAATTCACCAGTATCAGGCTGGCCAGTCACCCTGTTCAGGAGGGCAATCACGTACTGATACTCCTCATTGAAATCAAACTTGAACATGTGCACAGGAAGCTTGGCCGCTACATTGTATGTGCTGTTCTCAGCCCGCCAAGTATACATGTTCTTTCTGGCCGCCTTCTTGTTGGCCTCGTATTCTCTTTCAAACTTCTTCAAGTCTACACTCTTTACCTTACTGCCCATTGGCAGTCCAAATGTCCAGGAGAGACCTTTGATGGATAGGTCTGCATACACCCTCCCATGCTTCACCACCTGCCTCATCTGAGGGTTATAATTCTGGGTGCACTCAATGACGAGCTCCGGAGACTCCATGGAGTATGGGAAGCCAGCAGCGTTCCACATACCCAATACAAACACTGCGTCCAATACCGGACTCTTGTCATGTCCATCATTTAGCTTGGCTGACCAGGCTTCCAGGTTGGTAATCCCCTAATGGGTGTCTGTAATTGCTCCATATTTGAACAGGACCCCTCTCTGAGAAGAGAACATAGGCCTGCTAAATTCCTCCTGACTCTTGATTAATCATTTTTCGGCCATGAGTACCTGCAATTAACAACATCTCTTCTCACAAAAAGGGATATACATGCATACATATTGCAATCATCATGCCTGAGCATCAATTTCAACATTACTTACTCATACGGATGCATAACCAGAACTTACAGCATCATATAGAAACAACATGATGAGGGTTTCAATTTACTTACCTGGTTATGCAGATTTTCTTTTATACCAGTATATCATCAAGACGCTCTTGATTCAATTGCTGATCGCTTCCTTCCTTTTGTTTGTGAGCTCGAATTGCGCAATGGTAGCTGTTATGCAGATATGGAGGCTGGTGCTCTGTAAAACAATTTTAACGCAGGTAAATGTAACAATGGCGGTTGAATTACTTTTTAACCTCGCATTTAGGGTAAATTTAGGGCAACTCTGACAAGTTAGATTGCAATCTTTGATCATTCGTGCGAAAACTCAGGATCTCGCCAGGTATTTCATTGGGTTTCAGGGTTGGCGGGAATCACCTACCATATCTGTGCACATTTAATGATAATGGCGGCAAAGTGAGCGGGGGGATATCCATATGACAAGATATCATGAGGGTAGGATGATATTCACAAATATCAGGTTGAGTTTCAATATCATCCTCCCTAGTCTTGAAATTGTTATCGCGACAAGATTCGAGTAACAATGCACCTTTCGTTTAATTTAGCACATCAGGAGGGTATTTCGGTTTATCGGGTGATGTTACGAAATAGGATGATGATGTTCGAAACTTACTTGTCTCCCTTTCAGCATATCAGGATGACGTCATCATGATATTTGTTCTTTGTATCGGAAATGTCTCATGACGTCATCGTCATATTGGGTGAACATGATCATGTTTGCAAAATATCCTGTCGTAATGTAAATATGATGATGATGTCATCAGGATGTTTGTTTCTTCATTTATCATATTCAGATGATGTCATCAGGATATTTGCTAAGGGTGATATTTCGCGTCAGGAGGATATTAACAAATATTGGGTTATATTTGACACATGATGTTCGCGGTATAAAAGACCGCTTTGACAGGAAAGACTTACTACCGCCTAAAGTTGACATCCGGATATCTGAACCGCAGGATATATCAGGGGATGTCTCAAATATGATGATGATGTTCGAAACATGACTGAGGTTATAAAATATGACCCCCTTCCTGCGAATATCAAGTTTGACCAAGACTTTGACTGTTCATAACTCTCACATCCTGATGAATATCAGGGTGATGTAAAAGGCAAACCTGCATGAAATTTAATGTTCTTTTAGAATATGAGGTCACAGATACAAAATATGAATTTTGACAACCTGACCTCATACTGGGGACTTACCTCATCCTGACTCAACGTGATGATGCACTTGACTGATTTTTTACCAAACCGCCAGAAAGTAAGAAACACAAACCAAGCCAAAAGAAGTTGGGTCCCTGTTTTGCCAAGTCAAAAATGGGGTGTGTTGTGTAACCACACAACACCTATGATGTATAATTTTATGCAATTGTGAAAGCATTGAGACATTGGAGGCATTGCCTAGCATGCCTAAATAGTTTGTGTTGTTTACAGACCATATTGCCTTGAAATACTTGAACACACAAAAAATCAAATACGAGGCATGCAAAATGAGTCTCTTTCCTACAAGGCTACAACTCTGTTCTCAAGCATAAGTTATTGAGTGTTGTTTGCCATTGATGTCAAAAGTAAGTGATGTCTTGGGAGGTCTTGATCTCAATAGAACTTGCTTTGGTTGAAGTTGCTTCATTAGTGGTTGAAGTTGCTTTTTGTCAGAATGTTTTTGATGCATCCATGATATGGTGTTTATGATGTCACATATGAGAGAGTTCATAGGAGTTCTCATACTTCACTTCAGTTGTTGCTTTGGTTGCATGATACGATGTTCATGCGTTTCATGCTATGGTTTGGCTTTATGATATGATGTTGATTTCATGTGACAGGGAGCTATTCACAAAGTGTTGAGGTCAAACAAGGTGCTAGATTTCATGTGGTTGGTGGTATTATCTCGTGTACATATTGAGTTGATACTTGAATTGATACAAATTGGTACTTGCTTGATTATGTTTGACATTGAAGATGGTGTGGTTTTCACAAGATTCCTTCATGGTATATGATATGGTCTTCAAGTCAGGAGGTGTTAAAAAGTTCATGTCTCAGTCAGGAGTTGCTCTGTCTTTGATGGTTTGTCTTAGAAATCTTTCTCTTTCTCTCCACTAGTAATAAAGGTACTTAGTTGGATGACATTGATGTCAAAGATACATTATTTTATGGTGGATCTAATGCCAAACAATCATAGTGTTGATGAAGACATAACAAAGCATATTTATGCTACAAATTTAAAGGTTTAGTAATGAACAAAGTTGTTTTTAGGGCTCAAAACCCTAATAGTCAAGAGCTCACTTAAACACTATTCTAACCATCATCTCCAAATGTCAATTTATGTTTTAATTTCAAGTTGACCTAGTGTCATAAGTTCCATCACTTAAAGTAACTTACTAAAGGGTTTCAAAACATATGTTCACCGACCCTTTTGTCTAGAGGTAATAGGGCAAATAGGTTGCTTCATTTGTTTTAAGCAGGGGTTTAAAATCAAAGATCACAATTTAAATGTGAGAGGGCATATCAATGGAGGAGATTCAAACTATTTTTAAATCACAATGGTTTCCTTGCTCTATTAATTTTGATGTGTAGTTTGCATAATGAAGCCCTAAATGCTTGTAGTTAGTTGGTTTTGTAACTCCAAGGGCCAATACTTTTGATTTCTTGGACTGTATGGGGTTGGAGAAAGTTTTGAAGATTGTTTTGTGATGGAGACAATGTCCCCTACATAAGAATGCCACCCGAGGGTGTGATAAGATAAGACAATGCATGATTTTCTAATGAAAGTGTGATAGATGTGCTTGTATACAAGGAGACTAATTTACACATCTGTGGATGAGGATTATTGAAGTATAAAGTATGTCATAATAGTATTGTCATGATGTTCAATAGATGACTTATTAGAGCATTCAGAGAGCAATTAGAGAAGGTAGAATTATTTGATGGATTTGTAGAGTACAAAGATGTTTGCAAAACATGGGTTCAAGGATGCTTGTTGAATAAGACAATTTTTGCAGAGTATGGTAGGGTTCATAAACTTCTTTTGATATTTGTGATGACTCTATACAATTCTTGAATGCATTGAATTTGATGAAAATTTATGTATCAAGAAAAGATGTTGTATAGTGTTGACCTAGCTATGAAAGTTTCTCTTGTTTAAGAATTCTTTGTATTCTTGTGAAGAAGGTTATTTGCAGAGAAGAGAGTTCTTTGGATTCAGATGATTTTGTAATGACCAATGAGGGCACTATAACAAAGAGATGTAGCCTTGTATTATGGAGGTCCTAGTTAGTTATATTGAGATATTGAATTGTAGAGATTGATAAGGATAGTGGATTGTTGAGAAACAAAGTGTCCCTCTATGTTATTTCTTTTTCATTCAAATCAATGTTGTAATGTATCTTGTTAGTGAGACAACCTTTTTTTAGTGAGACACTTTGGTAGCCAACGAGGCTAATTTACCAGTGAGGTTGATTTGCTAGTGAGGCATATTGTGTTGCCAATGAGGCATATAATGTATCCAGTGAGGATTGGTCAATGAGGCCTGATAAAATCTATGTTCATAGTGGTTTTTCACCCTTCTAGGGTTTTCCACTCAAAATATTGGTGTCATCTCTTTTATTGGTGTTGTGTCTCATTGTGTTTGGCTAGATCATCTTTGTTTATGATGTCATGCTCAATTGTACCTGTTATGGTGATACATTCAATAGTCAATGTCTCAATGATTGAAATGTAATAGATTTCTCTGCATTGTAAACAAGTGTGTTGAAAAGGGAAATTTTTTTATTGTCCATTAGACCACTAATTCACACCCCCCCCCCTCTCAGTGGTCTTGTACTCCAACATAAGTCAGGAAAACAAAACTAGGTTGTGGATGCTTTAAGTAGACGTGATGTACTATTGACAACAATAGAAAATGAGGTGATTGGTTTTAATGCCATCAAAGTTCTATATGAATCTGACAATGATTTTTGGGAGATTGTGGAACAATTGAAAACCTCAGTAGCAGGTAGCATGGAGCACATCCAAGGTGAATATCTTATGCAAGATGGTTATCTCTTTAAAGTAAAGCAATTGTGTATTCCATTTGGGTCTATGCGATCTATAATATTATAAGAGAGCTCCATAGCAGTGGGTTGGATGGACATTTTGGCAAGGATAAGACCATAGCTTTGGTAAAAGACAAATACTATTGGCCAAATATCAAAAGAGACATAACAAGATATGTGACAAGGTGTAGGATTTGTCCTTTGGCTAAAGGACATTCACAGAACACAAGGTTGTTTATGCCATTACCAGTACCTATTGGACCATGGACAAATTTAAGTATGGACTTTGTGTTAGGGCTTCCAAACACACAACGAGATAATGATTCCATTTTTGTGGTTGTTGATAGGTTCTCTAAGATGGCTCATTTTATTGTCTGCAAGAAAACTAGTGATGCAACTAGGGTGGAAGAATTATTTTTTAAAGAAGTTGTTAGATTGCATGGTGTTCCAAGAACTATTACATCTAATAGGAATACCAAGTTTCTGAGTCATTTTTGGAGGACCCTATTAAAGAATATGGGAACTAAGCTCTAGTTCAGTAGTGCTCATCACACCCAAATAGATGGCTAGACAGAGGTCATAAATCAGAGTTTGGGAAACTTGTTAAGATGAATCATTGGAGAGAAACCCAGACAGTGGGACTTGGCCTTACCACAAGTTAAATTTTCCTATAACGGTTTAGTAAATCAATCAAAGGGTAAATCATTATTCCACATTGTTTATGGTAGGAACCTGTTGGCCTCATTTTTTACTTGCCAATTTTTTAACTTTTTGTGTCAAAATCCATACATTTAATCACCCCTAGTCATAAATTCGCCTTCAGTGTTAAGTCATTTTGCAATTTCAAGGAGGATTTTTTTTCCTATTTCAATTGAAGTCCTGGAAGTGGTTCAGATATGTGGTAAAATCACAAAAATAATTAAATTTCAAAATTTGCAAGGGCTAGGAAGAAATCCTCTTACAAGGACATTTATATGGCTATTTCTCCTAATGTGGCAACTTTTTAGGCTCATACACCTTATGGTTTGTGAGATTTTAAAATTTCAATTTTTTAGCAAGCGATTTGTGGAAATGATTAAATCATGGTTTCTGTACAGGTGGAGAAGGATCACCTGATAGGGGATCTCATGGTGCTATAATAGACAATGTGGCAAGATTTCATGAAAAAACATTATCTCTGTTAAAAGTTACGTCAGTTTTCCTTCTCCATTGTATGTGCAGGCTTGAAGAGAAAGTGATATAAATCTTCATGAGGTTATAATTTCAAAAAAATTATGCTTTTTCACAAGTTATAACAAGTTTTAAAAGCATGTTGAAGTGTTGATAATGGAGATACTTAGAAATTTTCATAAGTCACTAGAAGGTTAGTCAAAATCAGAAGTCTTGGACAACTTCTAAAAAAGTGAAAGTAAGAGTTGACTTGTAGATTTGTCTAACCTCAAAAAGAAACTTGCAAAGGGAGAAGTTAGTTATTCTAACTTGTAGATTTGACAAAGTGCACGTTAACTTGTGAATTTGGCTAAGTGGAGACTTTGCTTTAAAAAGTAAGTTGTTATCAGTCTATTTAGGAAAAAGAGAAAGTAGGCCGCTACTTTCAATTTTAGATTTAACTTGATTACACATAAAGGCTACTTAGGGAAAAGTGAAAGTGGGAGGATACTTTCAATTTTGGTGAACTTGTTACAAATAAAATCTTCCACTACTTCATAAAAAGGTAAAGTCTTCAGCAACTTCAAAAAAGTGAAAAGGAGGAGTCACTTTTAAGTTGGGTGAACCCAAATCCCACTACCTCCATGTCCACAAAAATCTCCTGCATGCAAGGAAGCACTTTAAGTTTAATTATTCTCTTTAAAAATATTGAAATGTATTGGCATATATGGGAAAACTTTTAAAAGTCAAAAATTCATTTGTTTTGTATTGGCTTGTCAAGTACCATGTTGGTGTTCATAATTATTCATATGGCAAACAACTCAAGTCAGAAGATGCATGTTGTGCTTGAAGGTGGTTAGTATAACTATTTTTCTCCTCCATGAGCCAATGACTTGTGGAAGCATGCACAAGGTGCAGTAATTGTTTGATAAATGCATTCAAAGAAAATTAGTCTCATGTCATGTAAGTTTTACAGATCCATTCCTCAGCATTCACCATTGTCCTCTCAACCTACATAGAGTTGAGCCCCTTGACCTTTGCAAGCATCCTTCATTACCTATAACGAAATGGCATCTTTTGAAACAAGTTATGGATCTCCATCAAAACATAATGGAAGCAAGATTTTATCAGATATTATAGTTTAAAGTGCCGTGGTAGACATCAATGTAAAATGTGGAAGCAAAGCCAATGTACATGAATAGTTTGATAGAATGCCTCAAAAAAATGAGGTTTCATGGACTCCAATGGCACAGAAAATACACACAAAATGGATTCGTTGAAAAGGATTTAAAACTTTCAAGCAAATGCAATTAGCGGGTGTAAAGCCAGATTCCACAAACTCAGCCAACATACTCCATCCTATGCCAAAATGGACATTTTGAGACTAGGATTTCAGTATCCATTAGAAATAAAGAGGGGTTTTTATCAGATATTTTAGTTGCACGAGCTCTAGAAAAAAAATGTATGAATGCAAATAATATAAAGATAAAAAAAGGATTTGTAACCATTTGGACAAAATTCCTTAGAGAAATGCAGTCTCATGGAATGCAATGATTGCAGGATATGCACAAAATGCATCTATTGGAAAGGCTCCAAAAACTTCCATGTAAACGCATCCTTCCTACCCATGCCATCAATGCATAATGAAATGGGGACTTTTGTCAGGAAGATACAAATCCAAGTTGTCTCAACCATTGCCAGCATCCTCTCTACTTGTGGATGGATGAGAATTGTAGAAGAAGGTATAAACATCCATCAAAGTATGATTGAAAGTGGATTTTTGTCAAATATTGAAGTTGTCACCATACTAGTAACCATTTGGACAAAAAAATGTATGAATGCAAATAATATAAAGATAAAAAAGACTTGTAACCATTTGGACAAAATTCCTCAAATAAATGCAATCTCATGGACTGCAATGATTGCGGGATATGCACAAAATGCATCTATTGGAAAGGCTCCAGAAACTTCCATATAAATACATCCTTCCTGCCCGTGCCATCAATGCATAATGAAATGGGAACTTTTGTCAAGTAGATACAAATCCAAGCCGCCTCAACCATTGCTAGCATTCTCTCTCCCTGTGGATGGATGAGAGTTGTAGAAGAAGGTATAAACATCCATCAAAGTATGATTGAAAGCAGATTTTTGTCAAATATATTTGTTTTTTTATAACCAATTTTATAATGTTACATTATCCTAATGTCATATTAGTATATAGATTAATTTAATGTCATATTAATATTTACATTAATTTAATGTCACTTTATATTTGTTCATATATAGGATTCAGTGTTGGGAAATTAGGTGTTTGAACCTTGCAAATTTCCTAAGTACTCAATGATTCTTAGCAATTGTTTTTTGATCTTTTAGTTTAGTCTGAGTACTCAAGGAGTTCAAGTAGCCAATCCGGGCTAATGTGTCCACAACAGGACATACTAAGGTAAAGCCAAATGGGCTCTTCTATCCTTTGGGCAAACTGGTTCATACAGAACTGAGTCTTGCAGACCCTATAGCTACCCAATACAAGGTAGATTAAATGATGGCCAAATGGGCCTAAATTGGTATATCGCTACCGAATATGGGGTAGATTAAATTGTAGACACCTAAAATTGACTTGCTCTACAAACCAATTTCCCATATCTCTACACCGCCAATTATCCCTCCTATTAATTAAATAAATTCATTTTATTTAATTAATTTATCCCTAATCACCTACCCTTAGCCATTTATCCATCCTTTGTGATGAATTAATTCATTTAATTTATCACTAGACTTTACAACACTATCCCTCATTAATTAAAT
The DNA here is from genome assembly GCA_027924645.1 of Cunninghamia lanceolata. Taxonomy (NCBI): domain Eukaryota; kingdom Viridiplantae; phylum Streptophyta; class Pinopsida; order Cupressales; family Cupressaceae; genus Cunninghamia; species Cunninghamia lanceolata. The sequence continues at coordinate 1,264,642 of BSBN01000787.1, read as the reverse complement.
AAATATGCTCAATATTTATTTAGTTAATTTGTCCATCTCCCTAATCCATGTTAATTAGATAAATCATGCTTATTTAATTAATCTACCATACTAATCAATCTAAACCTAGCCTAGTTGATTAAATAGCAATTATTTAATTAGCTACCCTAGCCTACCTATTCCCTAGACCTAAATTAATTAAGCTAAACACTTAATTAAACCTTGCTTAACCCATTCTTCCACACACTTTGAATAAAAATCATTTTTTTATTCAAAGGGTCACATCTTCCTCTTACACATGTAAGTGTACATGTGTCCTCCAACCTTCACACTTCCACATAAACTTGAATTTGTAATTCACACTCCCCATGAGATGAATTTTTAATTCACTTGTCGTATCCACTCTTCCCAAAAATGAATTTTTAATTCATTTTAATCCTCATCACCTTTCCCCGTGTGAATTTAAAATTCACAAATAATGAGAGCCCTCCAATCCCATTGACCAAATCCAAACCCTTGATCTCTCTCATCCAACCTTCTTGTGACACTTGTCACAAGACTACAACTCCAATCCTAACCCTAATCCTCAAGAATTCCTAACCATTGATCTAAATTTTCCATCATCACCCTCCATCCTTTTATCAAAAATCTATAAATAGAACCCTCACCCAAGCCATTTTCACAACTCCCTCATCCTATCATCACTATGCCAAAATTTCTCTCATAACATCTCATCCTACCCTTATCATGCCAAAATTACTCTAGCCTTATCTCCCATCCTCATCTCTATCTAATCTTCTATCAATCTATCATCAAATCTCTTCATCTACATTGTGTTGAAAGCAAGAGCAATCCACATTTCACACTACATCAGCTTGGGAAAAGCTAGAGTACTTGGGTGCATTACTCTCCTCCTTATCTTGGCTTTGTAGGTCATCTTGAAGTTATAACATTTGATTTTATGCATTTGTTTCATTGTTTCTACTTTCATTTTGGTTTCACTAATCACATAAATGATGGCCAAATGGACCAAAACTCTATCCAATATGGGATAGATAAACACAATAGCCATATGGGCTAATAAGGATAGGAATCATCAATATGCATTGTCCAGAGACTTAGACTCATCGGGATCAAATTAGATCCTGAGTCACTTACAAGAAATTACGCAATAGGCCCATATATTGCACCGAGGAATTTCCATAAGTTCATTTGATAAAAGTATTCTGAGGACCTGGTACCCTCCCTCAGGTTTCAACAAACAGCCAGGTACAAGGTCAATCCTCCCAAGGAATCTTCTGAGTACTGAAGACTTCTTTAGTTATCCAGTTAATCTTCTTAAGTTAAGAATTGATATTACGAGGTTGATTACAAAGAATACCCTATATCTGGGGGACCTGGGTACTAGGGGCATCCTTCCCCATCTAGACTGCCTACATACCCTGTATCCGTAGGATCAAGGTCCCCTCCGGAAGCAACTGACACTGGGATTTGTGAATATGTAGTTTTGTCTTGTACTATGTTTGATGCAACTATGAGTGGGTATGCAACCCTTTCTAGGGTGATTCCCTGTCCCAGACAGTTCTTTGTCAGCCGCCACCCACTTAGGTGAAACAGGGACAAAATTAAGTCCACTATCACAAACACATAAAAGGGGTGTTTGTCATTCAACCCTAGTGTTGAGGAATCCCTATCAAGTGTTTACTCAAGATATTAAGTTTACTTTCACAAGTCAAATTGAGTATACTAGTGACTAGGTCCATTTGAGATTCCCTAGTGCTTTTTGATCACCAAGATCTACAAAGCTGAGGTGAGAGCATACGACAATATAGGGTTTCTTGTTTGGACTAGTTTCCTAATCTGACATTATATAAGTCATCTCCAAATTAGACTCGTGTTGTCAATAAGCCTCATTTTCTAATCACCAAGGTCTACGAAGGCAAGGTGAGAGCATATGGCAATACCTATTGCCAACAAAAGTCTATCCATAGGAAACAATGTGCCCTATCTAGACCATAAATTTTATTTTTAAATCATAGTTCTTGAGCTATCATCTAGCCTATGGGTTTTATCAAACTTAATAGTTTACTCCTATTTATCCTAGGCTAGCTTGCCTGAATTGGTTAAACGCATGTATCATCCAAAATTAGTGAGATTATTGTCATACAAAACTTCATTTCCTACATAGCAATTACAAGCTTAATTTACAGTTTATAGAAGTATTGGATAGTAAACAAAGATTATTTCTTAACATGGAATTTATGGCTAAATTGTGAGTTACCTTCTATGAAAGTAAATAAAAAAAAAATCATTTATTGGCAAGGAATGAAAATCAAATAGTAACTTTTGTTTTTTACCATAACTAAATGCTATCCAATTTGTTTTAATTTACACAATATAAATAATAATAATCACATGTTAAGAATCCCTAACAATTTTGATGTCAAAATAAATCTAAAATTTACTTCCCACTAAACTCTTTACTCAAGGTAATTCATTTTATTATGAAACCCTATTAATCCCTTATTTACATAATTAAAGTACAAATAAGTTCTAGGTATATTTTTTTCTTTCTGATGAGTCCTCATTATTCGAAAGAAGTATACATATAGGACAATTAATTGAAATTAAAATAAAATCTATATATTTAATATAAAAGATAATAGGACAATTAATTGCATTTAAAATAAAGACTGTATTATAAATACAAAGGATAATAGGACAAATAATTGAATTTAAAATAAAATCTATATTCTAAATATAAAAGTTAATAGGACAATGCCCATGAATTATTTAACAAAATGCTTCAAGAGCATATACCTATAGGATGTGCCTACAAAATGTTTGACAAAATACCCATTTGCTATATATTTTCATATAGTCAAGGAATGAAAAACAATTTTTTTTTTTAACCATAAGGTAGTCAGTTATATTAGATTGATTCCCACCAATTAAAATAGTCAACACAACTAAAGTTCTAGAGGGGCAAATTTATAGTCCAGAATTCAATTACTCTCTTCAAAAAGAATGTAAATACAAATTAGAAAACAAGACAAGTGTAGATAGTATGAGCGCATTCTTGTCTATGGAAAGAATCCATCATCTAAAAGGAATATGCCCCTTCTATACAAGTCATACTTGTAACATGCCTCCAATCGTCTTTCATTATTGTAAAAGTGTAAATTCTCTCAATCAAGCTATAATTATGGTAACAATAAAGCATCTCCCTAGAAAGAAAATTCCTCTTGAAGATCATTTCATTAAAAGAATACTAGTATCAGTAGGGATGTATAAGTGCCTAGAGCAACATAGGTATTACCACCTTAGAATGTAGCAAGTGACAAATCAAGGAGTCAAACCCTAAATTTTATATGAAGACTTACGTACAATAGTTGCAAGAAATGATTTATTCAAGTCACAAATGAAGAATTAAAGAATATGGAAAACTATTGAAACATAATCTAAAGCATATTTTTGTCAGATCTTGTAGTTGCAAGTGCCCTGGTAGACAAGTAGACAAAATGTGGAACAAGGCACAAATTGAGTAAAGTGCCTCAAAGAAGACATCTCATAGCTTGCAATGATGGCTAGATATGTAGGATGTGGATGTAATGAAGAGAGCTTAGAAAATTTTCAACCAAAAATTATATGCCATAACCTTTGCCAGTGTCTTATGCCAAAATAGGATACTTTAAAACAAGGTAGGAGCATTCATAAATGTATAATAGAATGAGATTTCTAATAGATATCATAATCTAAAATGCTTGGCCAGGCATTTTTGCAAAATGTGGAGACACACTCAAAAATTTGGATGATTTGATAAAATACCTCAAAGTGTCTTATGGATTTCAATGACTACAGCATTGTACAAAGTATGGATTTGTTGAAAATACTTATGCACTTGGCAGATGTAAAAACTCCTAAAACTTTTGCCAACGTCCTCCCAGCTTGTGTTGGCTACCCTAAAGAAACCCTAAACTTCATCATTAAAAGGTCAATTAAGAAATGAAGAATATGTTTTCTTGGTGACTTTGGATCACATAAGAATACAGTTTGAGGAGTAGTTACTATACACTACTTTAATATGGATTCTAAAAATGATGCAACAAGAGTACATTCTTCTCTCAAAAGTCTATGTAGAATTGAATAGGCAGATGTGGTGATCTCCTATCCATACCTTAGCTTCTTTGAAATGATGTTACTTCTCTTAGTTACAACATTCGCAACATCATCTCAAAGAGGGGCAAAATGTAGACACTTAAATTTGTCCATGTCTTGACCATCACCTAGTCGACACATTACTTAAGACATCATATGACATTTTGTTCTAATCCCATCCTAATCACCTAGACAATTAATTAAATAAATCTTATTTATTTAATTAATTTCCCTTTTACATGTCCCAACTAATTCAAATAAAATATTTGAATTTATCCTCACTTTTCATCACATTGCAACACATGTCACATAGTACAACTTTCATTTAATACACTTCACATGTCTAAACTAATTCAAATAAAATATTTGAATTAGGTCTCCTTTATTCCCCTCTAAACACTTGTCACATGACTACAACTCCTCATAGAGTGGGGAACCTTATTCGATCCTAGCCATCTACATTGTTGAAACCAACTTTAAATCTCTGCCCTTCATTCAAATCACTCACTTTCTATAATTCAACTCTCAACCAAGCCATTTGATAAAGGAGTTTCCAAGCAACCTTATGCTATCGAAATGACATTAGAGCCTCTCATGTAGTTAGTTCCAAGTACTGTTATGTTGTTGGAATGAGCAACCAACATTCTCCCAACATTCATCCTTTGAAATTATGCATTCCTATGAAAGATTGAGAAGAACAATGAAGGCAACCCAAGCTTAGTGTAGAGATTTTGGTTTGCATTTGTTTTGTGTTTTTATTTTAATGCTATCTTATACTTCATTGTGCTTGTTAGGGTTTGATGATTTGCTATTTATGATTCAGACCTGATTTTTACCCTAGCTACATTTGGTTACCCTGACGTGAATCTTTGTAAATATAACATTTTTTGTCAATTTTAGGAAGTCAAGTTTTGTAGGTCATCTCCTAGGCGAAAACCAACCTCATCGTTGCGTCTGGAAGGCCTCGCAGGTGAAGATTGACATAAAATTTGCTAGGTTTTGCTCCTTGAAAATTTTTGAACTTTTTTTAGATTGGTAGATCCATACAATACGGATCCGTACCGTACGGATCCGTCGTATGAACTGTATAGCCTTATGTGGTCATGGGCCTCTACTTTTTCAATTTTGTGTATTTTCCTTTGGTGTTCTTTTTCTTGCAAGTTATTTCTTGGGGTAACAGTCCCTGTCGACTGTAGTTTTCCTATCACAGAACCCTAAGTGGTCACTCCCTAAACTACTATTCAAACCCTACGCTCACCTAGTCATCACCTATATTCTCTGTCGCTACCAATTGTGAACCCTCATCCAAAACTGTCGCTGCTGACTCTAAACCTTCTGGCATTTCAAACCCTCGGTCAACTCCCTCATCACCACTCTGCACTTTCTCAGGCCATCGACTAAAACCCTAACTCCACTGCCTTGAAATTCCTGTCACGACCAATGGTGGTGACCAGCTTCGCCACTGCCATTGGATTCACCTTCCGCTGGTCAATCAAACCTTCGCTACCCATTTAAATCCAGGTCACAGCCTCTGAATACGTCACCACCACTTAAAATTATGTTGACTCCCCTTACTACCATCTCCATCGCTTTGCTCAAACTTAACCGGCGTCCATAGAAAACCTTAGCCCTAACCGCACTTAAAGTGGCAGTCAAGAAAATCATAGGGTGGTCCTTATAAACATGCGGTCATATTAATGACCACAGGGGGAAGGGGTCATCGAGCCCCTTTTTATGTTTCTTTTTTTCAACTAGTTCAACCCGTAGTCATATGAATGACCAGGGGCCCATATAAAGCACTGCTCCAGTCTAACTACCTAGTTTAACTACCTGGGCTTAGCCACGTACATGTGAATGGAATTTCATAAGACCGCTAGTGGCTTACCTTAACAGTCAACCTACCCTTGCTCATCCTCATGCCCTAGAAGGGCACTTTTTTTTCTTTTTGTCATAACTCGGGCATACGAAGGTAGATTTTCACAAAATTTTAGGCATTGGAGAGCTAGTTCAGCCAACTTCATTATAGAATAGGTTTCATCAGGTGACTATGTTGTTTTATCAGACTTTTTTTTAGTCAAAGTCAAACTTAGTTTCAAACTTCAAACACTCATAACTCATGCAAATTTTATCCATTTTTCATGAAATTTTTTTTAAAACTACATAGAATCTCCTGAATTTTCTATTCATGCTATCCATTCTACTGTATCTATTCATCGTGATCATATTTATTAGATTTCTTCATTTTCACATAACACATTTCTATGCAAGTTTACTTGTTCTTTCTTTGATTTTGTGGCTTCTAGGTGCATCTAAGGAGTTGTAGAAGCATTGGAATCAGTCAAAACAATAGATTGGAAAGTGAAAATATTCAGGTGCACTCCATTCATCTTTCATCTCTTTTTATTTCTTCATAATCATTGTTTGCAAACACACTTCAATTTGGGCATAAAAGCAACATTTGTTTGCTCACACATTTGGATTTGGGCTCTAAAATGAATCATTGCTTACATTCACACATTCAAATAAGGCTTAAAATGAACCATTGTCTTCCATCACACATTTTGACTTGGGATTAAAAAGAACAAGTTATTGCATTGTTTGGTGAACTTGAGTGAGATTAAAGGTGTGTATGTTCTTTCCATGCACTTCATGTAATCTTGAGAATCAAAAACACCTTTCATCCATTCATTTTCACACCACACATTTGGATTTCTTAAAGGTAAATTAACAAGTGTGAGTGTGAATCAAGTGTGTGTGTGTGTGTGTGTGTATGCTCTCTCCTCACACCGTAAGGTGATCTTGGAGATCAAAAACACCCACTTAGTTTTCTTTTGTCATACCCTTCCTAGGAGGCATTCTTGGAGACACACCACTCCAAGGTATGACCTCAACTCTAGCATTCTAGTAGAGTATAAATAGCAAGGTGTGAATTGAATGACACCCTCTTTGGAAGTCAAAATACTGTCATTCGAGCTAAGCCCCAAAGAATTTTATACATTTGGGAAGTGAAGGTGAAGGGTAGGTTACCCCTTTCTCCCAACTGTTTGACATTGTTTCGCTTTCATTTTAGGAAATTGGGCCCCCCGTACCTTGAGTATATTGGGGACATCCTTAGTCAACTTGTACATCCTAGTTTAAGACCTAATTGGCCACACCGACCTAACTAGTCTTAAGATTGTTGATGTGTCCTCAAGTGCTTGCTTAATCATCACATTCTTCAAAATTTCAAAGTCAAACTTGCTTATGTGTCTTGCATGTGTGAATTCATGTGTGTACATGTGAAATCATTTGTTTGCAAATTGTGAAATCAATCTATAAACGCAAACACGTAAACACATCATTCTACACATTCTTTCCAACACATTCATCCTTATCATTTCATCCTAGGCAAAACCCCAATCATCCTTACCATTTCATCCTAAGTAAAAACCTAATCATCCTTGTCATTTCATCCTAATCAAACCCTAATCATCATTGTCTTTCACATAGTTCACAGACGTTTTCATTTTTGAAAGGGCAACCATTATCCGTGACAATAGATTGAGGTACACCATATCAGCATATGATGTAATTAAGGATGAATTTAGCAATTTGTTTACCAGTGATGTATGTCATGAGAATGGCCTCAATCCATTTTGTGAAATACTCAGTGGCGGTGATGATGAACTTGTTTCTATTGGTGAAGGTGGGATGGATTTTTCACATGAGGTTGAGTCCCCATTGAGTGAATGGCCATGGAGATGTAAGTGGTTCCAAGTCTTGAGCAAGTGCATGCACAAGATCGTCGTGTATCTGACATTGTCTACATTTTTTGGCGAAGTGATAGGTGTCCTCCATGGCAGGTCAATATTATCTAGCTCTTATGATCTTTTTAGCTAGAGTAGGACCACTAGAGTGAGCCCTGCATATACCTTCATGTACTTCACATAGGTCCATTTGTGTTTCCTCAGTGTTGAGACTGTTGGAGTACAAGACCACTAAGAGGGGGGTTGAATCTATGGTCTATAATCTTTAAAATATTTTTGCACCTTTTAATTACAAGACAGAAAGTGAAAGGGACTTCAATGATCTATCAAACACATATCCACAAGTATGATGATTTATAGTGTAAACAGGACCTTATGAGCAAAATATTAGGACACACACATAGAGGCAAATATCATAAACCATAACACATGTTTTGATGAGTGGAAAACCCTCATAGGTATTAAAAAACACTCTAAAAATTTGCCTCACTGGCTTAATAGAATCTCACTAATTACAACAATTGTCTCACTAACATACATGCCTCACTAGCAACAAATAGGTCTCACTGACCATGCAAGCCTCACTGGAAAAATATGCTATCTCAGAATAACACAAAGAGTACAGAGGGTTTCCCTATTTCAATACAAATCACTGAACTTGCATCTTCTTAGTCCTGTAGTTCGACAATAAGTCTATCTTCTCTATTTTTCTATCATCACTTTTCATTCAATCTGCATATCTTCTGTGTTCTACAAGAAACTAATCAAGCTCTACCCTTAATCTACAAATACCTTCACAATCAATTCAATATGCATATCTTTTGTGTTCTACAAAACAATATCTCTCATTTGCAATCAACAATGTCTTTCAATCATCTCTTGCATTAAATTTATCTCAACTCACCACAAAAACATTTCTTCAATGTTGCATATTAGTCCTCAAAATCCAATCACAATGAACCTGCAATGTCATTATAAAATAAAATGACCTATCATTTCCTCTTCTCTGCATATATCTTCACACCCATTCCATAAATGACTTCCACCACATCACATTAAAAAAACTTTTAATCAAAATTTTTTAATCAATCTGCCCTATCAAAAAATAATATAGAAACATTTTCCATCTTCGAACCCACTCGAAAAAACCCATCTATATGAAGAGCAAAAATTAGAAATAAAATAAAACCCCTTAATCACCACTTACAAGAGGCATTAAATATTCCACTAAAAAGATGCCCTTTTTGAAAAAACAATTAAACACCATCCTTTTTGCCTTCTATGCCACGAAGGACTCAAAAATAGAAAGAAAATCTTCTTAAAAAAATGCTTTAAAACTTCAAATCAATCTACCATTTGAAGTACTAAAAATAGCCTTATAAAAGCCACATTCCTTGTTGATCTCCAAATGATGGTTACAGGCCCATCAAGTTTTGAAGTTGAGGAGCGGGGTTCAAAATTTAAATACCAACCTTTGATTAATATCTGTGCACCCACCAAAATTTGAAACGAGCCGTTGATTATGAGTTTGTGCCCAATCAAATAAGAGATGACTGAGGGAATCGGTTCCATAAGGGAGAGGATCAGTCTTTTAAATATCTTCAGACCCCTTAGGCTGGTCATTTTAAGTGGCAGAGACTTGTGATTTCAAGTCGACGTTGATTTAAAACATAAAGCATAACAGGGTTATGACGGGTGCAGTTAGGTCTTTAGAAAATGTAACATAGGGTTTAGCATAGGATTTTAGAAATTAATAAACCCTAGACACAAAATAGGTCATCATGAATATCCCATACAATTGACCAATGATCTGCCATTGGAGAATACACCAAACTTCTAACACAACACTCTTTTCCTGTTATAAGTTCACTAAACATGAATATGCTTCCTTTTTCATTTGAACACTAAGTTGACTTGGAGAAACTTCCATGCATGTTACAAGATTTATATGCTCTCCAAAGATCTTATGTAACTGCATTAGAAAACGCAGTAACATGATCCTAACATCATATAGATGTAAATGCAATGAACATCACAGCCACACAACAACTCTGCCACATGAAACCTCTGCCATATGCATTAAGAGCATTGAGCCATATCAGCATCAACATGAAACATAGAAGTATCACCACTGAATTGAACCATACCAATTGGCATAAACACTAAACCTATCACTGTCATATGAAGACTTCAAGATACCATGACAACTATGAAACCACTCTGAAGATTCATGATACCATGACAACCTCAAATGAATATCTCAACATTTCCATCTTCAAACCACCACATGAAGAAGCAAATCGTATGAGGATATTATCACTCAACCTTTGAAACATAGTAGAATGATAAAGACATGATGAAGACATAAACAATAACTTGGATAATGAATCTTGAGGTCTATAACTTGAACTCCAAACAAGGTACCTATGAGATCAACCACACCTTGTGACCACATCACTTTGACGTCAATAACAAACTTACATCAGAGACATCGTAGGAGGGTATTATCAAATCCATGGTGGTAGAGGGTGTCACCGATGACGACATATTTGGTAGATTGGCATATGAAGGATTTACATTGATTGGAGGATAGGTCAGGTGGAAGGATTTGGTCATGTAGGTATGTATAGATGTCATGATACCAAGGAGACGTGGGACCAACAATTTCGCACACTAGTTCAAATTCAGGGACATCAAAGGTGGGGACCAATAGTTGTTCCACCAAGAATTCAAATTGAGGTGTGTTCTTCGGGATATCCATGAGAGACCCTATTGTTGCCATTACGTCAGCTTCTCTGTTCTAAACCCTAGGTATCTAATCAAAGACCACTATGTCAAAATATAGCCTAAAATTGTCAACCATTCTCTTATATGGCATAATTTTTTCATATTTTTTGTCATATTCATTGTTGACCTATTTGATAACTAGCTATGAATCGCCAAAGACTTGTAATGTCTTGATTTTCTAGTTGATAGCCATTTGTAGTCCTCTAAGAAATGCCTCATATTCAACAATATTATTGGTACAAGGAAAGGCTATCCAAAATTCTTTAGGGATGGCATCTCCTTGAGGAGTAATGAATAGAATGCCTGCGCCTGAGCCATGATTTGTGTAGGAATCATCAAAGAATAATGTCCATGTTTTGGGAACTTCTATAGCAAAGGTTGATTCATCTGGAAAATCCATGACCAAAGGATGATCCACTGTTGTAGGTACTTCTGCCAATTGGTATGTGGTTACTTGTCCCTTAATTGCTTTGTAGCCAACATACTCTATATCGAATTCACTCAATATCTAACCCATTTGGCCAATCGTCCTTTCAAGGTTGCCTTGTAAGTACTTCAGGGGGGTCAATCTTTGCAATTAGTTTTGTCTGATGGTTCAACATATAGTGTTGCAGCTTTTGGGTGGCAAAAACTATAGCAAGGAAAGCATGCTCGATAGGACTGTAATTTAGCTCGTATCCCACTAATGTCCTACTGATGTAATAGATTGCTTGTTCTTTTTCTTCTTCATCATTTTGTGCTAATAGTGCCCCCAGTGTTGAAGGTGTTGTTGATATATACAATAAGAGGGGCTTTCCTGGTATTGGAGGCATGAGAACTAGTGGTGATATAAAATAATCTTTGATCTTTTGAAAGGCTTCCTGGAAATGTTTAGTCCATATGAAGGGTACCCGTTTATGGAGTAAGTGTTGAAACAGGTGGCATTTATCAACGAGTTGCACAATGAACCTCCTAATTGATTATAATTTTCCTTGTAGACTGTGTATTTCTTTAAGACTTGTTGGTGGAGGCATATCCATCATGGCTTTCACTTTAGTGGGATCAACCTCTATGTCACGGTGAGAAATAATATAGCCCACAAGTTTGCTTGATGTAACCCCAAACACACATTTCTTAGGCTTTAATCTGACTTTGTACTCCTCTAGTCATTTGAAGACCTTATCCAACACATGCAGATGAGTGTTTCTTGTAACTAATTTGGCTAGTAAGTCGTCAACATAATCTTCCATGCATGTGCCTTTAGTCGTGAAAGATCATTGTCATTGCTCTCTAGTACGTATCTCTAGCATTCTTGAGGCTGAAAAGCATGACATTCTAGCAATATGTGCCCCATGGACATGTGAAATTGATTTTTTGTTGATCTTCTAGAGCTATCCTTATTTTATTATATCCTGAGAAACCATCCATCAGTGAGAGCATTTCAAATCCAGCGGTAAGGTCGATTATAATATCTATGTTTGGCAATAGAAAATCATCTTTCAGACATGCCTTGTTCAAGTCCCAAAAGTCTTCACATATTTTGATCTAGCCGTTAGGTTTTGTGATGGTACGAGGTTAGATACCCACTCTGGATCTATTGATCTGATGAAACCCACATCGAGTAGCTTTTTGAATTCTGCCTTTACCAAGAGTACGATCTATAGATGCATTTTTCTTAATTTTTGCTTCACCGGTTTGGCATTTGGCAGAAATGGTAGGTGATGTAAGAAAAATTGTGGATCAAGTCCAGGCATATCAGCATATGACCAGGAAAAATTGGCTTTGCCTTTCCAAGATGAAATCCTTGAATTCAGGCTTCTCTTATTCTGTTAACGACATAGCAAAATGAATGATCTTGGGATTATCTTCTATACCAAGGTTAGTCTCAACAGATTTTTCCACCAATAGTGGTGATCTCTCTTGTGTGATAGGAAGCACTTCTGACCCTCCATCCTTGGGTGCCTCAGAGAGGTTTTCACCCTCGAATACGTCCTTTATTTTTATTTTTCATGGTCAAGAGGTGCCTTTCAGTTTTCACCTAGAGAGCTTTTTTCTCTTTCATTTTCACTTTTGCGACTAGAGGGTGGAGTGGATTCTCTGAAGTAAGTAGTGTCATTGAGATCCATGATGTATCCAACTTTATGATCCCCTTGAGGTATACCTTAATGAAGTCCCATGAACTCAGCAATAGATTCTTCATTCTCAAACAAATCCAAGCTAGGTGGTGTTTGTTGATCCCAATCTATGAGTTTGGGATGGACTAATGGTAATCCATCATCGGTGTTCTTATAGCTTATGGTTATGGGGCTCAGGGTACAAATGGAAGTATTGTCAAGATCCCACAAGATGTTGATCCAGGCTTCGCTATCAAGTAAGTGAGGTTGGGAAGATGTGGGCTTAGGTTCAGGAGGATCTCTTGATGTCCCGATGTCCTTGGAAGTACTTGCGTCCTTACCCAAAAGTAACTTAGTACTAGGAGTACTCTCTTTTCATGATGTATACCCTAGCCCCTTGTTGTGAGGTCTCATGGTTGGTTGAAGGGGTTTTGTTCTCCCATTTTTGTTGGTCCCAAGTCCACTATGCTCACTGTATCCTTGTTATTTTACAAACTCATAGCCTTTTCCATATCATTCCATGGGCAATTGTACATGTTTGACCTCTTCTTTATCATTGTAGAGCCACTTAGAGATGTCATCATCCACATCCTCTTTGCTAAGTTCTCCCCATTTTGTGAAAGTGGTGGGGGTGACAGAAATAGTCTCCTTAGGTTTGATTGGGCTAGGTTTACCATGAGACCTTGGTGATGTTGGGAGCTTGCCGGTGCAGTATGAGCCTTCTATCTTATATTCTCCACATCCTTTATCTTGGATCTGAACATTAGGGTTAAGTGGCAGAATGAAGGTGTTGGTGGATTTTGATAATGTGGATGGGTCAACATAATGTGATGAGGTGGAAGGTGAGATTCCCCTACTAATGAGTACTTGATGTTGTGGAACTTCTCTTAAATGGCTACAATATTGGAATGCATCGAGATCACCAGGTATAGAGATTTTTGTGCCATTATAAGGGAATTTAATGCATTGGTGGTAAGTGGATGGCACGGCCTTCATGATATGGATCCATGGTCAGTCTAGGATGAGATTGTAGGTAAGTTCAACATCCAAGATGTGAAATGTAGTATTGAGAGTGGCAGGCCCAACTCTTACGAGAAGTGAGATCACTTTCTTGGAGGAACATTTAGCATTGTCGTAAGCTTTGATGACAATTCTTTTGGTTGGGTCCACACATGCTTATGAGTATCCCAGTATCATCACTAGCTTTAAAGGAAAAATATATAACCCGGCTCCACCATCTACCAAGACTTGTCTAATCTTGTGCTTGTTAATGAAGACCTCGAGGTGTAGTGGATCGGTGTGATTAGGTCAGTGTGGGGGTACATCACGTTCAGTGAAAGTGACATAGTTGGAGGTAGCTAAGTGTCCCACCATGGCTGAGAATTGATTGACATTTAGGTCTATGGGGATAGAGGATTCCAACAAAGCTTTGTCCAAAATGGCCTTATGCTCTAGGGATAGGTGAAGCAGTTCGAAAATGGATATTTGTGCCAGTCTTTTTTAAGTGGTCCAAGAGATTGTATTGGGTCTTAGGTTGTGAATTAGATGGATTGGATGAACTAGACAGGGCACCTTGTAGTGTGACTTTGGCCCTATGAGTGGTGACGGCACACTCAGGATGGGACTTGATGGTGATCATGGAGATGTTATTATCAAAGGTGTGGATACTGTTAACAATGTATTCATAGGTGACATTGTAATTGACATGGTCATGTGGCTTGGTTCCCGAGGTGGAGGCTTTTCCTAATCTGTGATTTTGTAAAGGGTCTTGAAATATAGTGTGATTGGTATTAGAAGAGCCTTGTGGATTATCTACAACGACATCCCCTCAGACGATAAAGTCATGTATGATGTTCTTCAACTTGTAACAATTGGATCTTTTGTGACACTTGATTCGGTGATATTCAAAAAAGTCATTGTCATTCCATAAGGGAGGTTTAAAAGCTAGGTCATATGGTTTGACCTCTAGTAGTTGGATGAGATTGGACTATAACAACTTCTTTAGGATTGCTTCAATAGGTTCTGTTAGGGGTGTAAAGTTTCGCCAAAGGGTATGATTATTTGGAGGCAGTCTTCTTTGGTTGTTTTGAATTGCATTTGCCATTTTTTGTTGTGGTTATGGTTTTTGTTGAGTGTATGGCTGATTATTTTGCACTGAGGGTGCTTTGAGTGTGAGAACAGGGCCAATCCTAATTGCCTTTGCGTCTATGACCCCATCATTGGTGACGTTCTTCTTTCGAGATGAAAACTTGTTCTTGTCATATGATGGGTTTTGAGTGTTTTGGTTCTTGTTGAAAATTTTGATTGTACCCTTAGCTATGAGGGATTTTTCAATGGTTGTTCCCTTTTCCACAACTTCTCCAAAGGAGATGCAACAATGGATTTGCAGTTGGTGCATGAGCTCTTTGTTAAGGTTCCCCATACAAATTGGTACCAAAGGTGTAACAAGTGGGTTGGTATGTGTGATGAAGATGTGTTTAGGTTTTGGTTATTGGGGATGTATGTGGTATTTGGATTAATGTATTGGAAGTGGGATGAAGCACTTGTGGTGTTTTGGTTTTGGAAGTTATGGGGATTTGTTTGGAGGAGGGTGTTTAGGTCCACTTATTGTTGTAAGGGATTTGAATGGATATTTTGATGTGATGTACTAGTATTGACATTTAGGTGTGACACATGTTGATGATTTTGGGCAATGTTTTGATGATTCAAAGTGTGATTTTGAGTGGTACCAACTTTCATGTAAGTGTTGGGCATGGTATTACTATTTTGATAATTTGGGTCTACATATTGATGACTAAAAACATTAATTTGTGTAGTCCCAACATTCATGTTCACATTTGGTATGGTGTTATTATTTTGACCAAGGGGGTCCATGTTTTGATTGCCTAAGTTGTTATTTGTTTGCAGCCCAAGGTTCATGTTTGCATTTGATGTGGCATGGACCCCGTGTGTTTGTTGTTAGGAATTCCATGCAGAAGATATCAATTAAATGCAAATAAATATTAAACAGAGGAATGAAAAAATACATAGAAATAATAACAGCAGAGACGATTTTTAACATGGTTCACCCAAACTCAGGCTACATCCACCAACCGAGAGTCCAATATTATATCCAACAAATCAAACCAATTACAACCAACAATCCTTGCAACTCAATACCACTACAAATGCTACAATACAATATCCATAGAAACCCTAACCCTTAACCATTTTTATCAAGACTTATGTCAGTTACAAAATAGGGTATTTTTATGTCGGCCAATAGAAAAATAACTCCTAGACCCCGCAAGGGGCACTGCCTCTTGAACCTGTCTTGGGGCCGCTGCCCCAAACCCCCATTAAATAATTTGGAGGGAAACCATGCTAATAAAAGTGGGGAAAATTTAACCTCCGAGTCTGATTAGGTTCCATATAACAACAATCTCCCACTTGGAGACTGATTAGATTGCACAACATATCATCTCCCACTTGGAGACTAGTCATAACACCGTTGACTCTGTAGTTCCCACTAGAAATAAACACCCTAGACCCTACTATTTTGATTTTATTGTTTTGAATCTTGAAGACCAACCGAAGCTAAAGAGAAGCTCAGCTTCTCCCTTGGCATTGCCTTCATAAACATATCCACTAGATTTTCATCTATATGTATCATTTCCAACTGTAACTGTCCATCATCCAACACCGACCAGATGAAGTGATACCTTAGCTGTATGTGTTTGGTCTTTGAATGCAAGGCAAAATTCTTTGCAATATGTATGGCACTCTAACTGTCTGTAAACAAATAACTGTTAGCCTATTGTTTGCCTAATTCTTCTATGAAAGATTGCAGCCATATCATCTCCTTACTTGCCTCTAATGCAGCGACATACTCTGCCTCTGTGGTGGATAAAAGAAACCACCTTTTACAACCTGGAGATCCAACTCACCGTTCTCCCACCTATAGTAGAGACATAACCTGTAGTACTCTGCCTGGTATCAATATCCCCTACCAAATATGAGTCCACATAGCTTGCTAAATCAGTATTAGAGCCCCCAAAACATAAATGTTTATTGGATGTACCTCTCAAATATTTGAGAATCCATTTTACTGCATTCCAATGCTCTAATATGAGATTACTCATATACCTGCTTACAACTCCTATAGCATGTGCAATATCTAGTCTTGTGCATACCATGGCATACATTAAACTTCCTACAACTGAAGCATATGGTACCTTGGACATTTTTTCTTCCTCCTCTTGTGTCTTAGGACACATCTCCTTAGTCAATTTCAAATGACTAGGCAAAGGTGTGCTAACAACTTTTGCATTCTCCATATGGAATCTCTGCAACACCTTTTCAACATAATCAGATTGAGATAGAGTCAATTTTTTGTTCTTCCTATCTTTGTAAATTTTCATACCAAGGATTTGTTTTGCTACCCCCAATTCCTTCATAGCAAATCATTGTGCTAACTGTTGTTTTAACTCTCTTATGTGACTCATGTTAAACCCTGCTACAAGCATTTCATCAACATATAAACATAAAATAATGTAGTTGTCATTATCCAACCTCTTAAAATAAACACAATGGTCAGAATTACATCAGCTGTAGCCTTGCTCAGCCATAAAACTATCAAATTTTAAATACCATTGCCGAGGTGCTTGTTTCACGCCATATAAACTCTTCTTCAATCTGAACACCAATTTCTCCTTACTTTTGACCTCAAATCCCTATGGCTGTTCCATATATATCTCCTCCTCCAAATCACCATGGAGAAAGGTAGTTTTCACATTTAGCTATTCCAAATGTAAATCTTTAGCAGCCACAATACTTAAAACAATACGAATAGAACAACTGGAGAAAAAATCTCATCAAAATCAATACATTTTCCTATGCAAATCCTTTTACAACTAACCTAGCTTTAAATCATTTCTTACCTCCATCTTCCTCTTTTAGCCTATAAACCCATTTGTTTGGTAAAGCCTTTTTACCTACAGGCAACTTACATAATTCCCAAGTCTAATTTTTTTAGCAAGGAGTCCATTTCTTCTTTTAGTGCAAGCTCCCACTAAACCTTTGTATCCACCTACATAGCTTCATCATACCCTTCTAGTTCATCGGCATCTATTAACAAAATAGAATACAAAGAGGGAGAAAACCTTTCAGGAGGTCTACTTAGCTTTGTTGACCGTCTAACATTCACTGGAGTTTGTGGTATTTCTTGTTGTTGTTGCGGAGCATGAGGAACTAATGGAACATCATTATCTGGAGTATCATCCAGCACCACATAATCATTTTCTTTCTTCTCATGACTTTGTACAATACCTTCTCATTGAATACAACATCCCTTATTCTCACAATTTTTAGATTTTCAACATCCCAAAGCCTACAACCAAATTCATCAATGCCATATCCAACAAAGATACACTTTTTTATTTTGCATCTAGCTTGGTTCTATTTTCAAAATCTACATATGAAAATGCTTCACATCCAAAGTTTTTGAGAAAAGAATAACTCGCCTTATTACCTATCCATGCTTCCTCTAGAATACCACAACCCAAAGGAACTGAAGGACTTCTATTAATTAAATAAAACATAAAACACACAATAACAGAAATTGCACATAGAAAATAGAATGATATTTTATTAATATGGGCAAAACATTACATTACAGAAGCTCAAATACAATCAGAGGATGAATCCCCTATAGGCTGCAACACATTATAGCTCCCTCTCTCAAGACTCTAGAATCTTTAGCCTTCTGTAACCCCAAATCAACTAGGGTTTCTATTTTCTCGCCTTTTTCTTGACTCTACACCTTCCCCCTTAACTCTACTACCCAAGGGTTCCCAAAAATGGTCACATATAGCCCTTTTTGGCGGCCACTAGCTTAATTTTGAAATTTGCATCTCCCTCCAAAAATAGGTCAACTTCGTGGGGCCATAACTTTCGATCCGACCGTTGGATTTTCAATAATAATACCTTTTTAGAAAGCTCTCGAAAAGATGATGGTGCACAAATAGTACTAAAAGGTAGACTGATTGGGTTTCCTGCCAAATTTCAAGCCCATCTGGAGCCTCTAATTGCCTCAAATTTGACTTTGAATATTTCAATAGGATTTTTGGAATTTGAAATTTTAATCTCACAAATGACAAATGATATTGAATTGATTTCTTCACCATTAGCTTCAATTCACCATTCTAGAGGTCTGTGTAAGATTTTGTATCCAACCGTACACAAATGCAAACTTACTAAAAATAGTAACCTTGCCAAATTTAGCCCTTATTGAAAAGAAACAACATTTTTTTTTGGTTGATGCAAGATTGCTCTTACACCCTGGATGCTCCTGCATCATTTTGTTTGATCTTCCATGACTTCATCATAATTTTGTTGGTTTTCATACTTGTCAAAACTCAAAGAGACATCTTCATCTTCAAATGGTGGTTTCGATGTGTCCTTCATTGATTTTGGTTCCTCTATCTTCTTTTTAGGCTCTTCTGGTTCTAAGGTCTTCTTTTCTTGATCAATGATGTCTTGCAACTCCAAATTCAAATGCTCTTCTTGCTTCACAATTTCTTTAACAATCTCCAATGGTTTTTGTCCACCGAAGATATTGTATGAACAAACTGATCAAACAATTTCGACAAAGTTTTGTTGTAAAATGATAATGGATGTATTCGCCATAAAATTTCCAACAATATAAATTATTCCCCAGCGTCTTGAATGTCCAAATCCCAAAATAGCCTTTTTGGGAGGATAAAATATTATTAAATGTCAACAATAACTTCCCATTTGACCATTTTTTGCATAACTCCTTATTTATGACTTGTCATAACATAACTCCACCTCTGTCATAGAATCTTCTAAATTTAAGCCTTGGATGTTGCAAGAGCATCTTTTCAAATCCCACACCCAAATTGGAGAAAATATAATAATATTGAATATTTAATTGGCCTACTAAAATAGCTTAAAAAATATAAAATATTATGGGACCGAATTAAATTGATTACTTCCCTTATTTCTTACCTTAGCCCACATAAAATATGAAATTGGGCTTTTAGGTGCTCCAAATTAAATTAAATAAAAGGGACATGACAAATCCACCCTTCCCAAAATTGCTTGTCCTCAAGCAATGTTGATCCAGCACTTGGCTTCTTCCCAACCAATAATCTCTGTGATGCCAGGATCCCAAATCATCCTTGGAAATTTTTCAAGTGTCCTCTAGATTAAAGTTTTTGACTTCCTTGGTGGTTGCCTCAAATGAAAAAAAATTTCCCCATTATGCTTTCACTGCACTGCTCTGATACAATGGAGAACTATAAAACTTGCACTAAGTGATGTTTCTTTAGTGCCCTTCAAGTTTCTTCCCTCACTACCTAGATCCCATACTCTTATGTATGGACATACTCTTTCATCCTCATGATGCTTTCCATGTTGACAAAAAAAATTTAGTGGTATATTATGAAGCATCAAGTCTTTGCTACAAAATTTACTTTCATGCTCTAAGTCATAAACACCAAAATAATCTAAGTGCTCACCATTACTTGTTGATTTAGAATATTCTATGATCTCAACACCAACACTCTTCTCAAATGTGCATTCAATAGGTTTTGTTTGATCTTCCATGACTTCATCATAATTTTGTTGGTTTTCATACTTGTCAAAATTTAAAGAGACATCTTCATCTTCAAATGGTGGTTTGGTTGTGTCCTTCACTGATTCTGGTTCCTCTATCTTCTTTTTAGGCTCTTTTGGTTCTAAGGTCTTCTTTTCTTGATCAATGATGTCTTGTGACTCTAAATTTAATTCTCTTCTTGCTTCCCAATTTCTATAACATCATTCAATTTTTTTTCTCTTCTATCTTTAGAAACATTTTCTTTGTCCCTGGATTATTCACCCATTTAGTGAAACTCTTCTGATATTCTTGAAATGCTTGCATTATTTCCATCATGGATTCTTCAAATTTCTTCATCTCTCTGCGTAAAAATAATTATCTACCCTACAGGATGGAAAGATCTTAGATTTGATACCACTCTGATGTCCCAAACAAAATATTTTCATCCAACAATCAAATTTGAAAATGATTTTTTAGTTAACTTTCAAAACACCCAATTTTCCCCTCCACTGATTGATCCTGAAATTGACAATTTTAACATAAATGTAAAGAGAAACTTCTTTAAACATATAATATTGATAATTATATTAAAATATCAGTAATGGTACGGCCTCATGCTTTAGGATATCATAAAATTACAAGATTTACTCACAAGCATAAATATGCATGCAAAATTAACAATTTCACTACACCCGATTTCACCTAGAAGCACATAAATGATAATGAATGAGCCCAAGATTATATTAATTGATTTTCTGATGAAAGTATAGTGACAAAGGACTGATTTACAGTCACAACAATAGCAGAAACAAACTGAAGTAAATCTAGAAACACCACACTGAAAACTACTCAAACCACACACTCCAAAACCTACAAACACACACACCAAACAAAATACTGAAATCTACAAATCTGTGAAGCTCCAATGCAATCTCTGAATGAGATCACACTCATGTACCAAATGGGTTTTGTCCTCTGATACCTGTAACCAATGGGTTTTCGTCCACTGATCACAATCTCCAATGGGTTTTCGCCCACCGAAGATATTGTAATGGATGCATTCCCATGGAATTTCCAGCAATATAAATTGTTCCCCAACCTCTTGGATGTCCAAATCCCAAAATATCCTTTTTGGGAGCATAAAATATCATTAAATGTCAACAATAACTCCCCATTTGACCATTTTTTGCATATTCTTGGATTTGTAACTCCTTATTTATGACTTGTCATAACATAACTCCACCTTTGTCATAGAATCTTCTAAATTTAAGCCTTGGATGTTGCAAAAGCATATTTTCAAATCCCACACCCAAATTGGAGAAAATATAATAATATTGAATATTTAATTGGCCCACTAAATAGCTTAAAAAATATAAAATATTATGGGACTGAAATTAAATATTAAATTGATTACTTCCCTTATTTCTTATCTTAGCCCACATAAAATATGAAATTGGGCTTTTACGTGCTCCAAATTAAATTAAATAAAAAGGGACATGACACAATGCTTTGAGATGCAACTAAGGTAATGAGACCATGGTAGAGGCTAATGGATATTAGTTTTCAAAAGGTTTAGCTCCAAGAGGGTACTAATGTCTACTAATGACCTTATTAAATTATTTGTTCGATTTATCAAGACCCTGAAGTGTTGATGTAGAAGAAAAATGATTGATTAAAGTGAGCTTGTGAGTTGAGACTTCACTTTGAAAGATGGATTTAAACTAGACTTGTGAGTTTTAAGCCCAAATTGTGATTGATTTGGAAAAGATATCAAGGTCTCTTGATCCAAGTTTGTACTTATGATTTAGTCAAGCTTCAACAATTTCTTCTTATGTTTCAACCTTAGGAAGACTGATTTTTTAGGGATCTCTTTAGATGTCAAGGGCTGAATTCTAATGTTATAAGGTTGTCTTAAATGATTTGGACAATATGGGATGCAATCTAATCCTAAAGGAATGAAGTTGAGTATGCACTGGATGAATTAGAACTAGCAGGCCTAAAATGTTTTGACATAGTTGCAATCAGATTTGATAAGGAGAACAGAATTTTTTTTAAAGATCCTCTAAGTATCTCACCACAGGAAGATACATCACACAGGGGCTTGATTATGGTTTATAGGTCTACAGATGCATTCTACTAATTATCAGATATGTTGTAAGGTGTTTTAGTTGCGGTCTATTTCTCAGTAGATGTGTTTCAATATCCTACAGATGTGCTTCACTGTTTAGTTGGAGCCTAAAATTAGTATTTTATTTTTTTTGATAGTTTGTTGAGAAAATTAGAAAACACTTCACACATAGAAGACACTCAGCATTCAGTTTGGTTGTGACTCTTGACTTGGTGAGCATATGTGTATATTCGAGGGTTATCCAACCCTAAATTTCCATGGGCCTTAATCATAATTTGAAAATAGTTCACACACATAAGACAATTCCTACCCTAAGGTCATTGGCCAATGGTGCGACACTCAGGACCACAACTTGGTAAATCCTTTGAATTGAGGTAGGGACACCCTAGAGTGGGGTGTGTATCCTCTTGTCTTTGTGAGAGAGGATGGCTAGGGGCCTCATATCCTGGAAGGATGACCCAATTACCCTTTCCCCAGAAATCTGTGTATTTTAGATTATGCTAAGCCAAGGATTTCCATCTCATCCCAAGGGAGTCCATATGGTGAGTAACTTTAGGCCGTGGAACCCTTGCACCAAGAGTGATGCCAATAAAAGTCAATCATAAAGGGTGGCTTCTAACTAGTCTGTCTTCTAGTCACAACTCGGGTACTTACCACCTCATGAGCATCTAGCAAGATACTTAAAGCTCTAACCAATCCTACTAATGGTACTAACAAATACCTCACATAAACATGGGTAGTGTTAGTGCCTGAATTGACTGGCAGTTTTTTGAGCAATTTTCATGCAGGCACTCTCCCTAAGTATCCAAAAAATGTTCTAAGTGTTGGACCTCCTCAGCAGTTTTCAGCTGCATCATCATATTTTCTTGAGGAGGAGGTCATCATCATCATGTTTGTTTCGATGAAGGTCAGCATCATATTTTAATAACGGGTGATGTTTGGTTATTATCCTGATGATGCTGATGAGCTACAGTGCGCCCCGATTTGCTTGCGGGGGTGAATTTTCAAGTATCCGGTGATCTTCCATTTATCACCTTGCCCAAACATGATGATGATGTTGCCCCGTTATTCTGAAGGGGTTATTCTTCGAGTTGTTCGACCTGACTTGTTCTTTCTTAAGGGTCGTCGTCATCATCATCATATTTCCAGTTATCACTGTGTTGCTTGCGAGGGTCATCATATTTTCTGCCTTCATGATATTTCGCCGGGGTGATATCTTTATCATCGGGTGATCTTGGTTATGATCATCCTGATGATGTTGTTGAAGAGTTCTAAGTGTGACCCGATATTCACTGGGGTCATCATATTTTTGAACGTCAGGATGATCTTAGTCAATATCATCCTGATGATGTTGTATCACTTCTTGTTCGTTGTTTTGTCATCCTGATGATGCTGACGTCATCCTTATATCAGTGTGATATCTTTTTCTCTTCCTATCTACATCATGATATTTCTGAAGGAGGGGGTGATATTTTCATATCACCCGGGTGTATGTTTGTTCCAGCGTCATGATGATGCTGATATCAAGGAGATATCCGCCTGCCGGCTTCGTGCGTTATCTAGTGGGGGTGATCTTTTCGAGCATCATCATATTCATTTATCGCCCCGATCTTATAGTGGAGCTACAGTGCAACCTGATATTCGCACATCAGGATGATATTTCCAAATATCCGGTTGTCTTCCGAATATCATCCTGATGTTAATATGATGATGACGTCATCAAGGTCCAGGGGGGGTCATATTTCTAACACAGATCATCTTGTGGAGATCCCCCGATATTTGCAAACATGATGATGACGTCATCCGGATATGAGGAGGTGCGCAATAGGCAGATATGATGATGACGTCAGCAGGATATGATGATGACGTCATCAGGATGTTCATCGGCCAGACTTTTGGTATAGGCTTAGCAGGAGGATGTTCCTCCGATGGATTAGGTTGTGCCGATTATCATGCAGGTTATATTGCAATATGATGCTGACGTCAGGGTGATATTTCGGGCAACAGGATATCATGCTGCTGGAGGATGATGATGATGAAGTCTTATACTAGTGTCGTCAGGAGCAAAAGCACCGACATGATATATGCTCATGACCTAGTATATAAAGTGTTAATGAGGTTGTTGCGGGGTGCATGTGGGATAATTGATATCCTGCATATTCGAAATATCATGATGATGAATCTCGGCGGGAAATGGTTGCGATTAACTGTCTGATGTTCTTCCCAAGGCCACGGGTTGGTGCGCCATTAATGGTGATTGTTGCAGAGGTATGGGCGATGGCGTGGGCTGATCTAGTACCCGGTTGAAGATCTGGATCCCTAGGCGGTGGCGCAGGGCTCGAAAAATCTTCCTGTCTCCTCCCCTACCTGCTGCATTAATGTTTGAGCGCCATTTTTATGATACTGTATATCTGGCGAGATTTTTGGTCAACCTGGTAGTTAATGCTGAATACACCCTCCTGCTATATAATGCAGATGGTGTTATTCATTCAAGGTTGTTGAAATTTGAGGATTTTTGGCTCTGTAATCCAAAACCAGCTGATCTGGTTGCTCTGTACAGTCTAACTTGTGAGTTTATGTATCTCCTGTTGTACGACTTGGCATGAATCCACTGATTTCATGGTTGATCTTATATGAGTAATGCTATCTTAGCATGTGTTGTGTTAATTCTGTCTCCAGTATTGCATGTATTCTTCTTCTGGATCTGGATATTTGCGTAATGTTTAGATTCTAGAGCATAGAATTCCTATGTTGAATGTCTGATCTTTTAACTTCTGCTCAAGGGGTAGATTAAACTGTTTTCAGGTTGAACATTGGGAAGGGTATACTGCAGTAGGGATGCCATAAGTAGAGATAACTTGACACTCTTTATTGGGAGATATATGTAAGGCAGATATCATGTGTATCCCCCTGAAATCCGGTTTTAGCTATTCATGCTGATCATTCACAGGTGTATGTCTACCGACTCCAAGCCCTGGATAGGCACCAATCATGCTGTGTTCTTGTGTTATACACCATGTCCAGCTTTGCATCCAAATTCATATCAAAACATTTCATACTTCCACCTGTTAGTTGTAGGAGTAGGATTAGGAACCCCCTGCATGCTCTCATACCCAACCAGACATCATGTCCAAGAATGTTGCCAGCCTTGTGATCTATCATGCAGATCTTGGTCCATACATGAGAGTATTCTGCCTGTTGTTGTCAAGTTAGATCTTTCTATCTTTGAGCTAGTCAAGGTTACATCTTGAGTTATAGGGATACCCCCCTTGGTGCGGCAGAACCAGAAGTGAAGGGGAGGAGCTCACGTAACCTCCTGTATTCAGTTGGCTGAATCTGCCTGTGCATTAGAACTGGCAATCCCTAATGCTGATTCAAAAGAAATGTCAACAGGTAGCTTGCACTTTTGGATTGGCACTATATGGCGAAGGCTAATGGTACTTTAGACTTGGCTTTCACCTTATCTATTTATATAGCAGCCCAAGGGAAATATCGCTTTGGGTTGCCAATAAGTTCTCCTTGCAAATGTGTCTTAAAGGCAGGCCCTATCTAAAGGGTTACAAAAGTGACAAGTAAATTATTTTGATCTCCAAGTTCATACGATGATGCGAGGAGAGAGCATAGGCATTTGACCTGGCCACACTAAACAAAGTTCATTAACCTTTAGAAATTAAGTGTGTGGTGTGAGTAGGAAAATGTTGAGAAGAGCTTTTGATTCCCAAGGTCACTTAGAGTGCAAGGGAAGAGCATACACTTCTTCACAAAATAAACAAAATCACAAGGCAAAGAAGACAAATGATGCAAGTTGTTGTTCTTTTTCAATGAATGTGAAAAGATGCAAGTTCTCTTTTTAAGCCAATGAGTGAAAATATGCAGGTTGTTGTTCTTTCTAAACCAATGAGTGTGAATATGCAATTTGTGGTTCTTTTTAAGCCAACAAGTGTGAAAGAAATAGACTGTTGTTCTTTTTAACCTAGATTTGAAGTGTTTCTAGTTTATCCACACACACATATGAAATGAAAGAAACCCTGCAACAAATACGTTAATGATTTCAAACAAGATTCTCCTTCCAACGGATGCCACAAAGCTGCAAACCAGAAATCAGTACCAGAATAAAACCCCCTAATCTAATGTGCATGTAGAGAAACAAAAACAAAGTCAACTTAAAGAACTTCCTTTTTTTCCAACAGTTGAATGCGGTTCAGAATGTCTTTGATGCGTCACAAACAACAGCAACTGCGTCACACAGAGGCACGAATGTGGTCTACTGTCTGAGGGATGCGTTGCAAAGTTTCTCAGATGCATCGTAAAAGATGGTGACTCCATTTCATGGAATGGTGACTACGTTAAATAAACCCTCATATATGTTTATCTATGTTTGTAAACTTAAAACATTAGAAACTACCCAACAGCAAGTGAAAAATAACACTTTAGTGATGAATGATAAACCCTAGGGTTACAGAGTTGTCTCCCAGATGCCAGAAGAATGAGAAACCTTCAGACATACATAGGGCATACTCAAATGATCAAACAAGTTTAAAGTAATCTAAATAAACCCTTGGAACATAAAACCTTAATGCTTTGAAAAACCCTAATGAGATAACTAGATGAATAGAGGGTTAATAAAGAAAATAAGCATCAAAAAATATGATGAAACCCTGCAAAACCAAATGAGTTAGCCAGATAAAGAAAACAAAGAGATTCTATCCAATATAGAGTCAAATGTATCATAGAACCCTCCTGATGCATTGCAAATTCCAGAGAATGCATTGTACCATACTGTGTATGCGTCACCTAGAGTGGCGGATGCATTTTACAAACCTGCAGATGCGTTGTACTATTCTTGCAAACTCTAAAATCACAATTCACAGAAAGTATGGACGATTCACGTTGAATTCACCAAATGAAGTCAGGGAAAAACATTCAAACACCTACAAATAGTATCATGCATGCCCTAACAACTCAATGGAGTACTAATAAACTAAGATCAAATAAATGCAAACACAAGACATGAAACCCTAGACTATAAGTGTCAATCCTCCATTGTTTCTCAAAGATTTTGCTCTCAGATTTGTAGGTCTATAAATATAATGAGAAGCTCAAGAGTATGTTAATGGAAAAATTAGAGAGATAGTGCTCAAATTATGCAAGTGGGAAGTGAGAAAAATGAGGCTGAGAGAGTGATTTTATAGAGTAGGGTTTGAATGAAGGGTTGTGAATGCATGTTTGACTTTTGATGGAATGAAGGGTGTAGATTGATTAGGGTTTCCTAGTCATTAAAGGACAAAGGATAATTTTTAATTTGAAGAAATGATGAGGTGTAAGGTGTTTTTAAATTAAATAAATTGTGTACATTTATTTAATTTGTTTGAGAAGGGGGATAATGTGAGTGGATTTAATTAAATAAGTGGGACTTATTTAATTAAGGTAAGGCTTATTATTTAAATAAATATGTATTTATTTAAATTAATTGGGTAAAGTGGACATTGGGATAATGAATAATTAATAATTATTTAATTATTTAATTTCAGAAGAAATTCAGAAGAAAATAGCTAAGTAATTAAATAAATAAAATTTATTTAATTAGAAGCATAAGAGGGGAAGTGAATTAATTAAATTATTTAAATTATTTAAATAATAGTAGAATGTGAAATTGGGATGAATCAAGTATAAAAATGGTGTTCGCAGGTTTAGGACATTTTTAGGTGTCTATAGAATGTAATTGGATTGAAGATCATAAAATGACACGTGTTTTTTGTGTGGGAGATAGATCATATCCACAAACAATGGAAATTTAGAAATAGGTAGTCTCAATCATGAGAGATCATATAATTTCTAATGGCTCTCCATTTCTAGATTACATTGTTCATAGTTTAAATGCTCCTAGTGATTGAAAATGTACACATTAATTTTAGATATGACAGTGGCTTTCAAAACATCAATGGATGGTGATGGCATTTTATGATTGTAATCAAGGTGGAAGTTTAAGATTCAAGTATTTGATCTTGGGAAGGAGGGAGATAGTATTCCTAAGAAGGTTGCAGAAAAAAAAATTGAGTAATCATGGAGATAGCCATCATGGAGGTGATCAACCAATGAGGAGTAGGGCAGCATCTAGATTGCCTAAGACATCGTTTGTCTCATTTTCAATTGTGTCTACAATGGAGTCAAAATGAACACATCCTATTGTTGTTGGTTTAGAGGGTCGTCAAATATATCTCTTCACATCTTCAAATATTGGGAGTAGTGGTCCTGTTGAGGAAGATATGGGTATTCCAGTGGATACAAAGCTATCATGAAATTAGTCAAGGGTTATGATGAATACTGCCATTGTGTCGTAGGATTAGTCGGCTTGGAATTTTCTTAATACTTTTATGTTACTAATTACCTTAAGTACATGTATTTAGAAGAATTATCAAAATCCAACAAGCTTTGAATGTCAAAATGAAGTGAACAGAGATGGAGAGTAACTTAGCCAAATCCACAAATTGAAAGTTACAAGTCCTAGTTACCTTTTTGTGAAAGTGGCTTAAGTCACTCTTTGTAATGTAAAGTTAGAAAATGAACTTTATTTCCAGAAAAGTGATGTAAAGTATAACCTAAAATAAGGTTCATTATATTATTGTATTTCAAAAGGGTAGTTATAAAGTAGTTAGGAGGTGGTTACAAGGTAGTTACTAGGGAGAAGCCTATAAATACAAGGTTATTTCATATGTAAAAGGGGGCCTTTTTTTTAGAGACTCTTATGGGGGAATTTTTAGAGAACTTCTCAGAGACTTTTGAGGTCACATATTGTGCAAAGGACTTTATGAAGTTGTAAATTTCATGAAGATAATAAAGAGTGTATTTGGTTTGTATGTTCCAATTGTGCTTCTGAGTTATCATTACTAGTTTCTCAAATGTTAAATTAGTAATCCTTCATGTATTTGTGTAAATCATTGCTCATTTGTTGAAGCATTGATATAAACCATGCAATTGATGTAATGAAACACAATCATATCTTGGTATCTCGATTTGAATGTGTTGGAGAAACCTGTCTCTTCGTATGTTGAGATTCGTCATCTTCTTTTCATCATCATTGCATATTAAAACTTATTGTTGTGCAATTCACTAAATAGGTTGAAAAACATAGTTTCTAACTTTTGTGGTGAAATCCCCTCGTAATTTGTCCTAAGTTTGTGAAATCCAAACCAGTATTCGTGGGTCTACTGTTAAGGTTTAAATGTAAACCAATCTTTCCTGTCAGTTTGTGAAATCCCTGTTGGTATTCGTGTGTCTACCACTAGGATTTCTATTTTTTGTTCTTTTACTTTTCTTTTCCCTCCATTTTGTACTTTCAAGTTAAAAGTACACAAAAATCACAAAAACCCCCATCATACAACGGAGCTGCCCCTCTCAAATGTAGAGGAAAGTTGAATTGATCAATGCTTCTGGATTTGACTATGTTGATTATGTTTCCCTCAACGTTTCAAATCACACTCAATGATCCATCATCAGGAGAAAGAGAGCAAGAGAAGAGAAATAGAAGAGAAAGAAAGGATTTGTTTTCTCTTCTCTTGCTCTCTTTCTCCTAATGATGGATCATTGAGTGTGATTCAAAACGTTGAGGGAAAAATAATCAACATAGCCAAATCCAAAAGCATTGATCAATTCAACATCATGGACTGTGGAAAATTAATGACTACCATAGAGGAAAGTTATTAGTCCAATAATAGCTTCTCTAACTGATGGAACATTTGTCACTACCCATTGGGTGAGTCACTTTGAAATCTGTAGTGACAAATCTATTTACCAACATATTTTTGGCGACTCTACTGGGGAGTTGAAGTGTTGGTGCCTTTGTTCCTTATAAATCTAAGGATGCCTTCCCTAGAATGGAGGTTGGTGACTCTACGGAGGTGAGATGCCCACCGCTGACATTTTTAAACTTACACCATGGCATCAAATCCATCTCAGCCATGGGGAACCCACATCAACCCATTAGCCTTGGCTCAATACACACCTTTACCTATAGGATCACAAAAGCACTTTCTAAAGTTCATAGGAGAGAACTCACAAAATTTTGAAAATCATATTCTGACCTTCACAGTTGCTTGTGGAATTCTAGGAGTCAATGAAGAAAATGTCTTCATGTGATTATTTGTTGAAAGCCTTGTTAGATCTTCCGAAGTATGGTTTCAAAACTTAAAAGAGAGTTGTATTACAAATTGGGATAGCTTGAAAGGAAAGATTCTTGCAAGATTCAAAATTGTAGTTGATGTTGAAGTGAGATTTTATCTCATTTTTTCCAGATCTAGAAAAAAGAGGTTGAACCTCTAATGGATTTCATCAAACGATTCAATAAATCTTTGAAGAAAATACCTCAAGTGAATCAATTAAGTGAAGACAACCAGTTGTGTATCTTCATTGCTTCATTACACCCTGAAGTCAAATTCATCTTGAAGTGAGATAAAGTACAAAATCTAGAAATTGCACAAAAAGAAGCTATTGAGATTGAAGACGACTTGATTCTATGTGGATTGTTGAAAGAAAAAGATATTAAAAGATGTATTCTAGAGGTTTCAAGAAATGAGTCAACAAAGAGGTTGTGCATGGAAAACCATAATTATCAACCTGAAGAGCATGCCTATACATAGTTTAATCTCAATACAAAAATGGTAAAATTAATGCCTCCTTCAGGTGGTTGTATGAATCTTACGATGTTAGGTGAAAAAGACTTCCTTCAAGATGAGTCGATTCCATCAGTAACCAAACCTTATGCTACATGAAATACTGGAGTGTACCATTTATATGTTGAGGATAGTGATAATGATTTATAAATTTCTCTCGAAAATCAAAGAGTTAATGTTTTTCAGTCCCATGGGGCAACCACTGCATTCAGTCAGAAACCGTAGTAACTGGTCCTACTTTAGTGACAACAACTATTGAACCATCATTCACCAACTCGAGTGATGAAGAGGCAAGCAAAAATGATCAATTATTAATGTCTTTTTCTTCTTTAGAGAATGAAGCCTTTACCTTTGAAGGTACTGAGAAAGATTTAATGAATGTTTTGGTGGAATAAAATATTGAAAGTCAACTCATAGATAGAGAAAACACAAATGCATCACCAAGCAATAATTTTTAAACTTACATGCAACCTGAGTATGAAGATTTTGAATTTTCTAAAGAACCTAATGGAGAAGAATCATTGCAATGAAAGAATATCAAAATCCATAAATATATAAGTGAACAGTATGAAGATAGAAGGCACAAAGATGAACCAATGAGCATCCTCATTCTGACACATGTGCAATCTGAGTTTTATGGAACATTCAAAGTTTGGGATAATACTATTTTTGAATCTTCTACTCATGTAGATGCCTCTATATCAGATATTGTGAGTCTATTTTCTATTCCTTCCAATACTAAAGTTGAAGAAGAAGAATACATACACACATCTAATAATTGTTCTGATTCTAAGAAAATGGAAAGAATAGAGGATAATCTGAGGAATTGTACTAAAATTGATATGAGCAGTCATGAAGGACTTAGAAATGATCAAATTGATGATGATGCTTAGTTCCACAAAGTTTTTATACCAAGTTGGTGCTTAGAAATTCCATATGATGACTTCTTGTGTGGAGTAATCATTTCCCCTTTGCAATTTATAGAAGGGAATACTCCAAAAGATACAGAGTTGTCATCAATGTGACTATGGAATACCTAAGCCAATCATTGAAAAGAAATATGAAGTTATTAAATATCTGAGAATAATTCAATGCTTGCTAAGGTTGTTGATTATGATTGGGATTCTCAATTTGTTTCAAAGAGTGTTGATTTGGATCAAGTTCTATAGGAAACACATATAGCTCAAGACTAGTCCTTCTATGATTCTAATGGTCATGAGTACCTTCAAAGATGGGACATCGATACATTTGATGCAGTACAAGAAGATATAGTTGATGACACATAGGGTGATGTGATCCAACATGCTTTAGTTGTTTATAATGAGGAATGGCTATTTCGGCATAATATATTACTCAGAGAATTTTTGAATGCCATTATTTTAAATCTCTCATCATAGTAATTGCAAGTTGGCAATTGGGTTTACAGGTGCTCCTTACAGTTGATCATGATGTTAGTCATAAACAAACATAGAATAAAAGTTAGACATAAACCTTTACTCATCTTGAAAGATATGATGAATTCAAAGAATTCATGATCCCAAATCTCTGTGGATTAGTTCTTAATCAACTGATGTTGCTCAGTGGTTGATGTGAGTTGTTGTTTTCCATTCAGGGGCCTTACGTTAGTTCATCAACAGTATTTTGTCTCTGTAAAGATGCTACACAGAAGGTTATTTGCAAAGGATATTTCCAAAAATAGTGTGTCTGTACTCAAATCTTTGCATGATATTAGTCAATTATACATGCTTTAACTTCAAATATGCTATAAATCTTCAAGTATCTACGAGGTGTCTGTATATTTCATGGATTTTGCTTCTGATTATCTATTATTTGCAATTGTGATGGTGAATTGTTATGAAATTAAAAGAAATGTAAACAAATACTTCAAATTATGATGAATCTTCAGCTATTGAGCCACAAACATACATGATACAGTCATGAAAAAGAAGAAATCAAACCATATGTTCACCAAGATGTTCCACAGCTAGTTATAGTTGATGCTAACTTCAAAGGATGATGAATGAAAACAATATATGCAAACTGATGAGCACTCCAAGGGACATAGCAAATCAAAGCATATATCAAGACTTCAGACACAGATTACTCAGAATTTATGATTATTTGTAATCAAAATAGTCTTCCCTTTCATTAAGTATGCAAAAACATGTACATATACAATAACTTTGAAATAAGCCCTAATACTTCAGCAAACAAATTTCAATTAAGCTTCAAATGTTCAAGATAAGACATCCCTGCACCTTTTATAGAATAAGGTGAGGGAGCGGTTACACATGATCTATGATCAAGATTGATCTATTAAGATCAATGGTGCATATTTCCTTTTGACTTGGTCAGCTATTTCATCTCGTGGCACAGGTTGCCAACTTGCAACCATCTAGGTAGCTTATTTTCTACTAAGTACTTGATGTAGATATTCCCTTTATAGTGCATCTTTATCTACTCATCAGGCTTTTCTTCTTCATCTTCATGATCATAATGATCATCGCTCTCCGTGTCTTCATCATCCTAATGAATGTCGCCCTGTATATGGACCTGCATGATTGTCTAGATATTTTCATATGCTTTTACTATTTTTTCCACTTCCCCACCATCCTGAGTTTTGGCTTTGTTGATGGCGTGCTTATGTGCTTGGAACTTATCCCTGAGAGCTTCCAACTTATTCTTCCTGCTACTTGATGTTTCATTGTAATTCTCCACCCTGACCTTGATCATCATGATCTTATTCATCGCTTCTTCTGTTAGGAGGTTAAGAGGGTCATCAGCCATTGGCTGGAAGTTATTATGCAGAGCCTTTATAGCAAAATCTACATCTTGATTCTCAATCTTTCCTTCTACTTTTCCCTCTAAAGCCTCCAGGATTTCTGCTTCAAATGACATCATATCATGCAACTTCATACTGATATCCTTTAATTTAGTGTTGCATCTCTTCAATACGTCATTCTCAAACCTGATGTCTTTAATCCAAATATCTACCAACATAGCAACGTTATTATCCAGCACCTAATGATTTATCAAGACTTGAGGATTAATCCTCTTTATTTTGCTCAAAGCATTCAAGGCTTTCTCCAACTGGAATGACTTTCTCCCGGCCTCAGTCTGTAGTTTATCAACTTTCCTCCTTGAAATACCCAAAGAATTCCACCTCTGCAAAGAGGCTTTCACTGCTTCTTCAGCTTCTGTAAGTGTGGATGACATCCACCTTCTCATTATTACTGACTCATGCTTCATGAGGTCTAATTTATTGACCTCCTCCTGAGAAATCACAGTCAATGGGACTGCCTGATCTAATACTGTATGATCAAGGTTAATTAACCCTTTTATGTATGCATGCAGCTAGGCAATGTGCTCCTTATGTTGCTTATTCTTCTCCTTCTCTCTCTTCACCCTTTGGGTTAAAGAATCTATTATGTCTTTCCCCTCTTGACCTTCCTGGTCTTCATTGGCAAATCCTAAATCCACTGTGGTAATCTAGAATTCTTCCAGAGTGATCTTACCTTTTTCTTTCTCAACGGTGGGGAGTGCTACCTAGGTGGTCCTTCTGCTCGTAGCAGGATCTCTTCTTATGGCTAAGGATAATATAGCCTTCCTCTTTGGCTTCATGATAGTTTCTGAAAATAATGTCGAAACATCAAACTCTTGAATTTCAAAACCAGGTTCCATACCTATTTCTTTCCCGAGCCATTGAGGTACTTGGTCTCCAGATCCTTGGCATTTATCATCATCATCATGTCCACCTTGATCTCCTGTATTGGTCTCTATTCTTGATGGAGAGGGTGACTTCCTTATTTCTTCCTCATGATGATCTTCATGAGGGTGATCTTGTTCTACTTCCTCATCCAAAGGAGTCTCTTCTTGCGGTGGAGGATCTTGCGGTGCATCCACATGATGATCATGTAGCTGATCATGTACTTCATCTTCTTTTGTTTCATCCACCTTGGTAATCTCCTCATCCTAAGGCACATTTGCATTTGCGGATACCACTGTATCTGACTTGGGTGCATCTACTTGATCCTGGATCACATTGTGATCTGCACCTGTTGTATCTACCTCCTGAGTCTTCAGGTCATCATGACCTGATGTATCTTTCTCACCTGAGGTTTCCTGAGTCCGGGGAGCATCATTAGCTAATGTGTCTTTATCTTCCTCTCCCTTTTGTTGGACCTCTACTATTTTGGGCTCATCAAATAACTCCTATTGTTGTTGGCCCATCTCTGGAGTATAACTCTCCACTTTTGCCTACTTGGCTACTCTGATATTATCTATTTTCTCAAGTGCACCTACTTGATGTTCAGGACTTGCATCCTCTCTATAGGTCAGGTCTATCACCGTAGGGCTAGTCACCTGATCGACTAACCTATCAAGCCCAATTTGCTGGGCTGCCTTCTCTGGGGTGTCTTCTTTTTCTTGTTCTGCTTGCTTCAAGTCCTCTAATATCACCCTCTATGATGATGGTGTTCCTTGTTGAGTTATGCGAGTACTTGAAACAAGGGTCTCCATCTTCTGAGAGGCTACGTTCTCTACCACCTCATCATCTGATAAGTCCACAGTCTCTTCCAGTGAGACAGGACCACCTTGAGTTGCTCTTGAGGCTTCTTTTAGTTGTGCCTTAGCCTTCTCAACTTTAAATTGTATGATGGTGGGAAGTGGTACTTCATGCTGCAATTCCTTCCTCAACACTTCTCCACCAGCTCCCCTTAACATTACAGGGTCATGTCTTATCTCACCCCTCATATGTGTTCTTGGTTTCTTAGGGGTGGATGCCATTAAGGGCACCTTCCTCTTCCTTGTGAATATCATAGGGTCATCATCTGAAAGCTCCTTAGTCACTGGCTTCTCCTCAACAAGGACATCTTCTTCTTCATGTTGCCTTGAGGATTGGTCTACATCTTGTGTTTCCGTGGTATCTACAGCCGCCCTCAGGATCTTTTTGGTCTTTTGCTTATCCTCTGGAGGTGGTGTAGATGAGGCTAATGCCTATCCTGATGCGGATGCACCCTCAACTGATACATCAATTCTTTCAATTATTACCCCCTTAGGATTATCATCAATTTTCTTCTTTCCTCTGGGAGGTCCTTTGCTTTATTTCTGAGGTGGCAACCTCTCTCCATTAGATTTCCTTTTCTCCACATGAAAGTCATCATATTCTTCATCTAAAATCTCTTTCCTTTTCCTTTTATTATCTATTGTGACTGCCACACCCTTCTTCTTCAGTGCATTAATTTGTTTAGTCACCCATGCTTGGGTCAACTGCAACACGCCACCTGTAAACCTATCCAGTGAAATATCTTCAAGATGCGTTAGGTCAGGGGTTGAAATGGTGTCATTATACACCTTATTGTCCTCATACTCATTATACATGGTCTTACCATCATCCCTCTTCAATTGTGCAAGCACTGGAATGCAATCAAATGTTCTGATCTGGTTAAGGGTTAGCCTTTGATATTTCCTTCTTCTGACTTCAGCCTCATCCTCACAATCCGCCCAGAAATCCTCTAAGTGCTTCTTGTGGATGGGTTGACCTGTAATCTTCTACATTCTTCCATATGGGTCATAAGATTTGGCCAGTGGGAATGGCTGAAGGTTCATCATGTTCAGACCTGCTATGGCCTTCTTTATGTTTTCTGAATCAGGGCACATGTACAACCCTATAGTTACTGGAAACAAAACTGGAGGAATCTTGTTATTTGCCTTGTATGCATCCAGTATTGTTGACACTTGTCTTACAAATTCCATCAAGATTACCCCATCAGTAGGGTACCTAGGTAACATTAGGGGTTGCCCCTCAAAACCTTCTACTCTTATGTATGAGAATGTGGCAAACTGTATAAACTACGCACCATGCCTGTATATAACTTCCTGAGCTTCCATGCTCAGTCTTTTAGTCCTATCTTCCTCCATTGTTCTGACCAGATGCATGGAAAATGCATCATTCACCAATTTGTAATTAGGGAGGTGATTTATTCTTTGCAACTGAGGGTAATGATCCCATATATGGGCATCATTCAGCCTGCCACCAATCTTTCTGACTGTGGTGAGTGCATCAAATGTACCTTTATATGCACATGAATATACAATATATGAAGTCATGTAAAATAAACATTCCAGGCCTCCAAGGTTCATTAGTTGTTCATCCAAGGCATCACTGATCATTTTAGCCCATAGTGGCTTATTATCTATGTAAATGCACATTATGATAACCCCATACATCCAATCCTTGAAGCTTCTAGCATTAGGCTGACCTATCACTCTGCTACGTAAGGTGATCATATATTAATAGTCATCATCAAAATCAAACTTATACAAATGCACTGGCAATTTAGCGAAGGCAGTGTAAGGGTTGTTCTTAGCTCTCCATTGATACATCCTCTTTCTTGTAGCCTTTTTGTTGTTTATATATTCAGCTTCCAACTTCTTCAGATCCATGCTAACTACCTTCTTTCCTAGTGGTAGACCAAATGTAGCTGCAATCCCTTTGATAGACAGATCTGCGTATACCCTGCCAAGTTTTTCCACTCTCCTTGTTTGAGGGTTGTAATTCCTAGCGCACTCAATTACCAACTCTGGAGTTTCCACAGCATAAGGAAATCTAGCTGCATGCCACATTCCTAACACAAATATGTTGTCTAGCAGGGTATTATCTTTATCTTCACTCGTCTTGGATGACCATGCCGCCATATCTGTACTTCCCTGATGAGTATCACCGATGGCACCAAATTTGAACTGTAATCCCTCTGGTTGGGTAAACATGGGTTTGATAAATTCGGCATCAGACTTGTTCTTCCTGACATTTGCCATGGCTTCCTACAACAAAACATGCCTGGTCTTACAACAATATCTACATGCATGCATACATGGCATCATATGTTCATAGCATCATGCATATTATACTCATTAAGCTCTATTTCACCATGATATGCATACTTACAGTTCAACCTACTTGAAAAAACATCCTACCTGGACATGCAGAAAATGACAATAGGAGGGCTTTTTTTTA
Source organism: Cunninghamia lanceolata (assembly GCA_027924645.1). Taxonomy (NCBI): domain Eukaryota; kingdom Viridiplantae; phylum Streptophyta; class Pinopsida; order Cupressales; family Cupressaceae; genus Cunninghamia; species Cunninghamia lanceolata. The sequence goes on along the minus strand of BSBN01000787.1, from coordinate 1,226,470 downwards.
AATTACTTACCTGATTATGCTTTTCTCCTATGCTAAACTGATGATTACTAAAAAGGGTTCAGTTACTAGTGATGATCACGCGTTCCATTCTGCTGTATGTTGTATGTGTCCGCAAGTAGCTTGTACAAGGGTTTGATTGTCTGCACTGTAATCTCTTGTTTTATCGCAAGGTAAATGCAAAACGACGCTGGAAATTCACTTTATCCTCATAATTAGGGCAAAATTAGGGCAACACAAGGCAAATTCGATCATAACCATTGATCTTCTGTCATAAACCTACGGGCATTGCCAGGTGTTTAGATCGTGTTTGCAATTGGCGGGAATCCACCTACTGCATTTATGGCATATAATGTTGCGTGGCAAGATGAGGGGGGGTGATATTCGGAACATCAGGTCATGTTTTAAGATCAGGTGATATTTGGAACATGACCCCTCAAAAGTAAAGTGACCCCCTTTCGAAAGATCAATATGACGTCACCGTCATGCTATTGTAAAAGGTTGATCGCTAGAAATATACCTCCGCAAGGTAAAAGGAATATGATGTCATCATCAAGGTGATTTTCTTTGTTTATCGGGATTGGATGACATCATCGGCATATTGGTTGCAGGGTGATATTTTGTGACAAGGTGATATTTGAAGATAGGGTGATATTGAAAATATGACCCCTGCAAAAATATGAAGCTGACTGACGGGTAAATACCTCTATCACTTAAAATTGATGTTCAGATCTCCGGATAAATGATTATCGGGTGATAAAATTGGATCAGGGTGATCTTTCTTAAGATGACTGATATTTGTAAATATGACCCCCCCCGGAATATTAGGTTTGACCAGGACTTTGACTTGTCATAACTTTTGTTCCCTAAAGAATATCAGGGTGATCCAAAAGGCAAACCTGCATAAAATTTTGTGCTCTTTCCAACCATGAGGTTATTGATATGAAAAACTAACTTTGATGAACTGACCTCATCATGATGACTTACCCCAGCTTCCTTATGTAGGATCACCTGCATGACTTACTTTTACCAGACTGCCAAAAAGCAGGAAAACACAAGCCAAGCCAAGCAAAAAGTTGGGTCCCTGTTTTGTCAAGTCAAAATGGAGCATGTTGTGTAACCACACAACAACTTGCCACCAAAGAAAATAACAAAATTCCAATGATTCAAGTGAGGTGATGACATTCATATATACCATTCTAACTCTTTCTAAATATAAGCATCATAAACTTTTTGTATGACAAAGTTTTCATCATGGCAACAATGCTGACAAAGGATCAGGTGTGTGCAAATGATTAATTATCCTCATCTTGAAAGCAAGCTGAAAACATGAGTAACTGATGTTAAGCTACATAGTTTGGGAACATCCCTCATAGCCAACCTGGATAGAGCCTTGCTGCCAGCAGGCATCCATAGCCCCGGTAAGGTTATCTATACAATCCCCCTAAGTAGAGCCCCACTGCCAACAGGCGTCTATAGCCCCGGTAGAGTTACTTAGATGGCCTAATTTTATTATATGTTTAGATTTTCCAATATTTTCTCTACTTTATATATCTGATGTCATCATGTAAGTTCAATGTACAAGGTATGGTCACTTGTTGATTTAGGTTGGAGATTGTATTGGTAGCAAGGTGGTGCAGGAGCACCTACCTGACAGCTGGCCTCCATGAGGCAGTTAGTTTGTTATAGGTCTGGTTAATGTTTCCAAGAAGGTCTTATAAGACCAATGCGTGTAATAAGGTCATGTTGACCATACTTTACTATTTTTAGATAGTTTGTTTGGACAGCTGTTATACTGTATGTCCGGTTGGATCTCCCAGCCGCCTGGAGAGATTTCCTAGCCGCTTGGAGTCGGGTCGGTAGTACTCGCAAGAGATCCTATTTATGCAGTAGGATCGGTTGGTTTGAGATATATAGAGAGATAGATGTTGGCAGGGAGTGAGACAGAGTGAGACTGAATACTGTATTTGCATCTTTTGAAATCAAATAAAGAGATCCTGTTTGTGTCAACTTCCTGTTTGGATTCCATTGTGTGATCGATTGGCTGTTCTGGTGGTTGCATGGATTCGCTGATCCATTCGACCGGTTGATTCGTCGAATCGGTGGAATGGCCATGTATAATAGCTTAGGGTTTAGTCTGCATTTTGTGTTTGTTTGCATGCAGGTGTGCAGGATCGCAGTCGAGAGGTGTTGAGAACCCTAGCATGGGTATGTGCTAGGTCGTGCTGGTTGTTAGAGTCTGGAAGGTGGTCTAGGAAGCAGATCGGGTCACCTCAGGAGGTTTGGCGGATTGAAAATTCGCTAAGGTTAGAAAATCCATCGCAACGGCATCATCAGGATATTTCTGTGTATATCTTGCAGTTACTTCGGGCGTCATCCGAGTAGATGGAGGTGAGCATGATGCAGTCGATTGCATAAAGTGAATGAGCATTGGGGTGGTCATCATCAGGTGTTTCCGAGGAGGAGCGTATCGGCATATGGTAGAAGATCGAGTTGATAAAACCATCGCGGGCCGATAATGTTAAGTTTGGCCGACAGCAGGATATTGGAGGAGCTGCATGTGACGTCATCGTCATCAGGATAATCGTCATCAGGATATCAGGGTGACGTAAGCATCGAAGGAAAGGTGCAAGAGGTTGTCGTCATCAGGATATATGGGAGGAACAGGATATTTTATATCCTGCTGATGAACATGATGTTGAACATCATGATGCTGAAGATAGAGGTTGGCGGTAAGATGAACAGTGATCGTCAGGAGGATGATTGCGCTTGCCGAATATGATGAAGCTACCGATAGCCGGATATGATGATGCTGCTGACAGGTGAAAGGTCGAAGGTTTGTCTGCAGGAAGATATCGGTCGGCAAGAGAAAATATGATGATGCTGACAATGTTAACAGAAAATATGATGATGATGATGGGTTGTAGACATACATGCTGTATGTCAAGGTTTTAGTGTAGATGCCTCTGCATCATAGTGGTATCAGAGCTCAGCAAAAGGTCTGGGCTGTTGTGTGTTGATTCTATCACCGAAAGGGCAGAGGTAGAGTTGATTCTGTCATCGAAAGGACAGAGGTAGAGGAGTGAGAGGTTGACAAAATGCCTCTGAAAGGTAATGGTACTGCAAGGGAATTGCAGGAGATGAAGGAAAAACATGCCAGAGAGATGAGGAAGATGAAGGAGCTTGCTGAAGCACTTCAAGCCAGGCTTGTAGCCTTGGAGAAGAACAAAAAGAGGGAAGTGGACGACAATGAATCAGAAGAAGATGAAGATGCTGTTGAAGAGTATGAAGAGGTAGCTGAAGATCTGGATGCTGAAGACCAGAGATTTGCAAAACTGTTAAAGGCAATGCAGAGTGATAAACCTAAGGTAAAGGTTGATGTTTCTAAGTATAATGGAAGTTTGAATGAAGATGAGTTACTGGATTGGATTGCTGCACTTGATAATCACTTTGAATGTGAAGATGTTGCTGAGGATCAGAAGGTAAAGATTGCAAAGACCAAGTTAGGAGGTCATGCTTTGGTATGGTGGGATTATGTACAATCCGAGAGAAGGAAACAAGGGAAGTCAAAGATCACTTCATGGGATAAGATGGTAGCAAGGATAAAAGGTAAATTCTTGCCTAGGGATTATGAAATTCAGATGTTTAAGAAGCTGCAATTTTTAAGGCAGAAGGAAATGGATGTGAAGGCATATACTGAGGAGTTTTATAAGTTGAGTATGAGATATGGTCATCATGAGAATGAGGTAGAAAAGGTGGCTAGGTACTTGGCTGGTTTGAGATTGAACATACAGGATGAGTTAGTTTTAGCTAACCCTAAGAGTGTGGAGGATTGTTATCAAATGGCAATCAGGATTGAAGAAAAGATGAATAGGGGACAAGATAAGTCCATGAGAGGAAGAGAAAACAATATGAGGGGAAGAGGAGCAGCCCCTACAACAAGGCAAACCAATGAGGGTCAAGAAGACACTGGTAAAGGACAGGGACAGTCTGATTTCAGAGGTGGATGGAAAGGTAATAGAGGCAGATTTGGAAGTGGTAGAGGTTCTACTACATTTTCAGGAAAGTGTTACACCTGTGGTGAGTTTGGTCATCCATTTTTCAAATGTCCAGAAAGCAAAGGTTCATCATCCAGAGATGATAGAACGAATGACAAGAGAGCACAACTTGTGCAAGAAGAGAAAGTAGAGCAAAGTGTGCAAAGTTTAAACACTTATCAAGATAGAGTTCCTGATGATTATGGGTATCCTGAGGAGGGAGAAGCATTGATGCTAAGGAGAACTAGTTTGCAGACATCAAAGGATATGATGCAAAGAAGAGCTCTTTTCAAGACCACATGCAAGAGCAAAGGTAAAGTGTGTAAGGTTGTCATTGATACTGGTTCAACAGATAACATGGTATCTCAGGAAATGGTGGATAAACTAAATTTGGAAAGGATTCCACACCAACACCCTTACAAGGCATCTTGGGTGAGTGATAGTCAATCACTTTTTGTCTATGAACAGGCATATGTTGATTTTCAGATTGGAGCATATCATGATAGAGTTTTGTGTGACATTTTTCCCATGGAATGTTGTCACCTACTATTTGGTAGGCCATGGCAATTTGATAGGAGGGTACTGTATGATGGGTATGCTAATACATACACCATCAAGAAAGATGGGAAAACTATTAGGTTGATGCCATTGCAGGAAGATGCTGCAGCTGTAGTACAGAAGGCAGCAAAAATCATTTTAGTGTGAAAGAAGGAATTTGTGCAGAAGCCTATAGGAGCAGGCATAAAGGCAGTTGAGGACATTGCAGGGAAAGAAGTTGTTAAGGACAACAGTTTGAAGACAGTTTCAGTTTTGACTGACAGAGGTCAGCAGCAGGTTCAGCAACAGGTTTGCAAACAGCAACCAGTTGAGAGGAATGACAAGGATGTTGTCATAGTTGGGACTATTGTTTGTCCTATAAAGGTTGAAAGAAAGACAGAGTTGAACATTACAGAAGTTCAAGAGGCAGTTCAGACAGAGGTTCTGGTCAGACAACCTGACAAACACAAGGTATGTGAGAGAAGGGCCTACATTGACAGGCATGAGGATTTACTTGCAAGAAAACAAGTTACAGTTCAGAAGTCTTGGAGTAGCTGAGAGCCAGCAGAGGACAAAGCTGGAACAGGTCAAGACACTGCAAAGGCAAAGTGTAAAGGTGGAGGACTTCCACAACCTAACTCATGGGACATGAGTTCTTTTCTGTTGGGGAGTATGGTGCAGGAGCACCTACCTGACAGCTGGCCTCCATGAGGCAGTTAGTTTGTTATAGGTCTGGTTAATGTTTCCAAGAAGGTCTTATAAGACCAATGCGTGTAATAAGGTCATGTTGACCATACTTTACTATTTTTAGATAGTTTGTTTGGACAGCTGTTATACTGTATGTCCGGTTGGATCTCCCAGCCGCCTGGAGAGATTTCCTAGCCGCTTGGAGTCGGGTCGGTAGTACTCGCAAGAGATCCTATTTATGCAGTAGGATCGGTTGGTTTGAGATATATAGAGAGATAGATGTTGGCAGGGAGTGAGACAGAGTGAGACTGAATACTGTATTTGCATCTTTTGAAATCAAATAAAGAGATCCTGTTTGTGTCAACTTCCTGTTTGGATTCCATTGTGTGATCGATTGGCTGTTCTGGTGGTTGCATGGATTCGCTGATCCATTCCACCAGTTGATTCATCGAATCGGTGGAATGGCCATGTATAATAGCTTAGGGTTTAGTCTGCATTTTGTGTTTGTTTGCATGCAGGTGTGCAGGATCGCAGTCGAGAGGTGTTGAGAACCCTAGCATGGGTATGTGCTAGGTCGTGCTGGTTGTTAGAGTCTGGAAGGTGGTCCAGGAAGCAGATCGGGTCACCTCAGGAGGTTCGGCGGATTGAAAATTCGCTAAGGTTAGAAAATCCATCGCAACGGCATCATCAGGATATTTCTGTGTATATCCTGCAGTTACTTCGGGCGTCATCCGAGTAGATGGAGGTGAGCATGATGCAGTCGATTGCATAAGGTGAATGAGCATTGGGGTGGTCATCATCAGGTGTTGCCGAGGAGGAGCGTATCGGCATATGGTAGAAGATCGGGTTGATTAAACCATCACTGGCCGATAATGTTAAGTTTGGCCGACAGCAGGATATTGGAGGAGCTGCATGTGACATCATCGTCATCAGGATATCGGGGTGACGTAAGCATCGAAGGAAAGGTGCAAGAGGTTGTCGTCATCAGGATATATGGGAGGAATAGGATATTTTATATCCTGCTGATGAACATGATGTTGAACATCATGATGCTGAAGATAGAGGTTGGCGGTAAGATGAACAGTGATCGTCAGGAGGATGATTGCGCTTCCTGAATATGATGAAGCTGCCGATAGCCGGATATGATGATGCTGCTGATAGGTGAAAGGTCGAAGGTTTGTCTGCAGGAGGATATCGGTCGGCAAGAGAAAATATGATGATGCTGACAATGTTAACAGAAAATATGATGATGATGATGGGTTGTAGACATACATGCTGTATGTCAAGGTTTTAGTGTGGATGCCTCTGCATCACAAGGGAGTCCCTTTAGATTTTTCACTTAACACCTATACTTGTGTGTTCAACAAACCCAAGGCTGTTAGGTGAGTCATTGTGAAAAAATCACTTTGGTTAAGAAAAGGCACCCTGATGAAAAGATATCATAGACCTAATCACAAGTACTTCTCATAATGAATCACAACCTATATATAAATTTGATCTCATCACTTGAATCCTAACAATTTAGTTATTTTATAGGGTATGAGTTGCATCATCTTGACTAACCAAAACAAAACTCAACAAGCAAACAAAACAAAACTGTACAGACAACTATACAAATATACACTATGGTACACATGACTGTCATGAAGCTACTCAGGCTTGGAAATAATGTTTAAGGAACTGTCCATTAACTGGTAATGGAACATCCTCACCTGTCAAGTTTTTATGCCTGTAAGTGTTGTCTCCTAATATTTCAAAAATTTGGAAGGGACCTATCCATAATTTGTCAAACTTACCATGGTCTCCTTTCCTCTCATGTGCTTTGTCCCACATTAGGACTAAATCAGATATCTTGAAGGCTTTAACCCTGGCTCTTTTGTCAAACCAACGTTTGACAATAGCCTGATGTTTGGCGAATTGATCAATTGCCTGACTTCTTTTCTCTTCCAGGTGCATCAATTGAAGCAACCTGACTTCTTGCTTATTGTCTATGCCTAGGTACTCTTGGGCAAACTGCAGTGTAGTAATTTTTAGGTTTACAGGGAGGATGGGATCCACCCCATATACTAAGTGATAAGGTGAGTTTCCCAATGCAGCCTTGTTCCTAGTTCTGTCTACCCATAAGGCATATTTTAGAAGTGTGTTCCATTCCCTAGGGTTCTTTTCTATTAACTTTTTTATGATATTCAACAAATTTTTATTGGTGGATTCTGCTAATCTATTTCCTTAGGGATAATAGTTGGAGGAGAATTTCAGTATAATCCCATAATCAAAAGCCCAACTTGACAATTTAGTTGAACCAAAAGTAGAGCCATTATCACTTACCAGAGCATAGGGAACTCCATACCTGGTGACAATGTTACTTTCCAAAAATCTGATGACATCATCAGCATTACAGATCTTGGTGCTGACAGCTTCAGTCCACCTGGTATAGTAGTCAATAATTGTTAAGACGTACCTGTGGCTTGAGGATGATGGAGGATTGATTGGTCCTATGAAGTCCATGCCCCACTGTGCAAATGGGTGCATCTCCATCACTAGCTACAAGGGTTGAGCAACATATCTCTCTCTGTTAGAAGCAACCTGACATACATGACAACATTTAATATGTTTAGCAGTATCCTTGAAAATGGTGGGCCAATAGTATCCTGCCCTGAGGATAGCATGAGTTGTGGCCAAGGGTGACCCATGTGCTGTTCCAAATTTGTCATATAGCTCTGATAACACTCTATCTACTTCTGGTCTCTCTAGGCATCTTAGATATATTCCTTCATAATTTTTCTTGAAAAGGATTCCCCCTTTCATCATATACTTCTATGATCTTATTTTTAGGGCTCTCCTTTGTGAAGCCTGCAGTCTTGGAGGACATCTTCTAGTAATCAGGATGTGCCTGATGTCTGAATACCATAATTCATTGTCCTTTTCATTGATTACATACTGCTGACTCATGATATTGGGGTCAATCTCTAATATCATCTGGCTTAAAGCCTATCCTCTCACTAGCTTCATGGGTGTAATATCCATGTCATATTCTTGTAGGACTGTGATCCACTTAGCCCTTTTTTCACCTGGCTCGCTCTGCATTAAGAGCATCTTCACTGCTGTATCAAGCACCACAGCAATAACTTTGCTTCTCAGGATATAGTGCCTGAACTTCTTCACTGCTCTGACCAAAGAAAGTGCCTGCCTTTCAACGTCCATATACCTCAGTTCAGCATCTTTGAAAGGATAGCTCATGAAGGCTATGGGCTTCTCTTCCTTTTCTTTATTCCTCTGTGTCAGCACTGCTGCAGAGGTATGCTCTCAAGCAAACAAATAAATATAGAAGTCCCTGGTGTAGTCTAGACTGATCAGGACTGGAGCATCAGATATAGCTTTTTTGATGTCTTCAAAAGCAGCTCTAGCCTCTGGTGTCCACTCATTTTTTGCGTCCTTCTTGAGCATGGCATTTAAAGGTCTAACTATTTCAGCAAAGCCAGTGATAAACTTCCTAACAAAATTAATCTTACCAAAGTATGATTTCAGCTCCTTTTTGCTTCCAGGAAGCTGTATTTTCATAATAGACTCCACCCTGTCAGGATCAATGATAATCCCATCTTCGGTTATCAGGTGGCCTAATAATTTTCCTGTTGTTACCTCGAATATGCATTTCTTGGGGTTCAGGGATATCCCATATTCTTCACATTTTTTAAGCACATTTCTAAGATCTGCTACATGGTTTCCTCTATCTTTAGAGAACACTATTAAGTCATCCATGTATATGACTATGCATTTTCCTATTAAGCCTCTAAAGGCTATGTCCATTGCTCACTAGAATGTAGCTCCAGCATTTATCAGCCCAAACGGCATTCACCTGTAGGATAATATCCCCCACTTTGTGGTGAAGGTAGTTTTCAGTCTGTCAATTTTATCTGCCATTACCTGGTTGTAGCCTGAGAAACCATCCAAAAATGACATCATTTTGGCACCATTTACAATTTGTAGGAGTTCATCTAGGGAAGGTAAAGGATAATTATCCTTCTCAGATGCTCTGTTCAAATTCCTGAAGTCCACACATAGTCTGATGTCTCCATTTTTCTTCCTCACTGGGACCAGATTTGCTACCCAAGTGGAGTGCCTCACAAGAAATATTATCCTGGCATTTAACAATTTCTTTACCTCCTCAAAAATAATAGGTTCCAGCAAAGCATTGACAAACCTTTGCTTCTGTCTGAAAGGCTTGGCATCTGGCTTAAGAGGTATGGTGTGTGTAATGACTGATGTGTCATATGTTTTTAGCTCATCATAAGTCCAGGCAATGACATGGATGTAATCCTTGAGAGCTTGGGTGATTCCTTCTAACTCTTCTTCTGTGCAAACTTTCCCTATCAGGATATTTTTCTTTTCATCATTCTATCCAATATTCACCTGTGAATATTGTCCTCCATCAACTTTTGGAAAATCCTTCTGTTTCAGCATGCTGTCCAGGTCAAAAGCTCTTTCTAGCTCTATCATTCCTTTTGGAATCTTATTGCTGAACAACTCTAAGATTTCTTCTTCTTCCCATATATGATCTTCTATATTATTCTCATCTATGATCTTCTATATTATTCTCATCTATGATCTGAGCATCAAATATATCTCTGTTAGAGATGAAATCTAGGATGTGCTGATCATCATCAAACACTTGGAGGTTGGTCACATTATCAGGCATGGAAGGTACTGATACTAGCTCTACTAAGAATATTTTTAGTCCTAAAATAGACAATGGCTCTAATGTACTAGTAGCCTAGGCTAAAGCATCTACCCTATGGTTATGTTCTCTGGGTACGTGGGTGATATTGAATGCATCAAAAGATTCTATCAGCTCCCACACCCTGTGTCTGTAATTAGACAGTTTTTTATAATTGCAGGAGTAGATTCCTCTCACCTGTCTCACTACTAACTCTGAGTCACCGTAGACATGTAAAATTTTTACTTTCTTCTTAAGGGCAAATAGTATCCCATGAATCAGAGCTTCATACTCTGTTACATTGTTGGTGCATGAGAACTGTAGTCTGTATGCTGCCAAGTAGGACTTTCCAGATGGATCAACAAGGTCTATCCCTACTCCAACTCCTTGTTTGAACTTGGATCCGTCAAATCTAAGGATCCATGGCTTGTCTTCAGTCAAAGGCTTACTCGAGCCTTCCTTTTTCTTTGCATCTCTGGCAGCTGCACCACTTGATATCCACCTTAACTTAGGTATCTCAACTTTCTTAGATTTCATCTTTCCTTTCTTCTATGAAGCTGATGTCTCTTCTTTCTTTTTATCATTAGGAGGATGATCTTTTGGACTAGGCAAAGTCTGTCCTTTCAGGAGATGCAAACACAAAGAGCAGGCAGTTTCTGAGTGAGGTGCCTCATGTAACCTGCACCAGTTTTCAATCAAGGCATCCTGTGGAGACTTCTGCTGCTGTGTCCTCTTTTGGATCTCTTCTTTCAGAAACTCTTCAAATTTAGACAGATTGTTGCCTCTGTCTTCATCGAATAATTCATAATCTGATTCAACTAAACAATCACTCCCTTTAGTGATTTTCTCTTTTCTTGTAACATTACTCTGGTTGCATACCAGCATCTCTTCTATCATTTGGACATGATTTTCATCTTGCTGTATACCTTCTTCTGTTCCTACAGGAAATAAACAACAATCAACGTCACTATCATTATCACTATCTGATGAACTTACCTCTGATGATGATGATGATGATGCTAATGCATCACTGCATGCTTGTTCTAGCTCCAGCATGTCTATGCATGCTTCACAAGTCTTCTCAGAATGTGACTCATTATGCAACCTGTACCAACCATTCATTAGAATATTATTAACAGGTATCTTTAATAATTGACATCACTTTACCTATTTAGATAAGTGTTTTTTGAAATCCCTGTAATGGTCTACCTCATTTTCATCCTCAAGATTACTATCAAATTCTACCACTATTTTATCATCCTGAGGATCATCATGATGATGATGAACATCATACATCAGGATCTCTTCTATCCTGATGGTCTAGGGTCTAATGGCATAAACTCTGGGCTCCACATCCACATACATGATCTCATTAGTTTTGTTGTATTCAGTGATCATGTGCTTCATTCTTGGTTCAACATCAATTCTTATCTGGTTTGGTATCCCCTTCTAGGGTAACCACATATGGATGAAATCTGTGGACATATATCCATTGAGGGTTTTGGATCAGTCTCTGCTAAGTAGCATCCCATAAGTATCAGGTATGTCAACTACTTGAATGTCAATATAATACTAGATTCTAGGGTCAGATGCTAGCTGCATGTGAATGTGCATCAACTCCCCTACCACGCTTACATCTGTTTTATCCAATTGAGTTACCTTCTTTAAGGATTTAGCAGGATGCAGGCCTAAAGCATTGCATATAGACAGGGGCATCACATTAGTAGATGCTCTTGAGTCTACTAAACAGTTGGGCAGGTTTTTGTTGAACATCCTTATGGTCAGGAGGAATGGAGGTGACTCACTTTTATCTCTATATAAGGTCATGTGGGAGGTCTCTGTAGCTTGAACAGTAGTTGGCACCTTGTGTTTAACATTATTGTCTCTAGTAGCATGATCTTTACTACCAGACTGACCTGAGGGATAACTATACTCTCTAGGAGTAGGATCATCTAGTGATTTCATAAATGCCTTCTTGATGGCATGAGTTTTGAGCAATTCTGACAAAGATAGGCTGATTTTAATTTTCTTCATCTCATCAGCGAGATAGGTAACTAACTTGTTAGATTCATGAGGTAGGTTAGCAGTTTGGCACATTATTTGGTGATGTCAAATACTGAGCATTCACCTTGAAAAAACCAAGGTTATTACTTGCCTTGGGATCTGGAGGTGTATTGAAATTATTTAGAGGCAAGGAAGAGGTCAATGGACCAGTAGGTCTATTGGAATTACTCCTCAAATTGTAGTTATGCTTACCCTGATATTGCTATTGGTAGGCATGAACCTCCTGATGTTTATTTGAAGGCTCATTTTCATCCTCAAAGGGGAAAACATAATTTGACTCAAAAGCCATGGCTGATTCCTTACATGCAAGGGTGTAATCTTGGTGAGCAGGCACTGTCTGTTGATAAGGATGATGAGTATAACTCTCTAACACTAAAGCTGAATCATATCCGCAAGGAACAAATTCATTTCCTTCTACCTGAGGTTGATTTCCTGAAGTATTAGACACTTCAGTCTAAAAAATGCTAGCAGTGATTCTGAATTGTGGACAGTCTAACTCTGCATGTGCATTGGTTTTGTGAATTCTACACCAGTTAGTGAGGGCTGCTTCTGTAAGATTGACTCTAGTAGTCTGTTTGGGTTCACTAGGAGGCAAATTGTCTAGGGGTGATGGCAAGGAACCATTATTTGGCCTAGTGTTCCACACTCTAGGCTGTCTTTGAGGATTGTTATTGCCATTGTTGTTATATTATTATTGTTGTACCCCCTATCAGTATAATTTGGTCTGTCATTGTTATAGCCTCTGTTCTGGTTGGGCTAAGAGTAAAAGTTCTAACTCCTTAAGTGAGTAATCTCAGTTGTAAGTTTCCTTAACTGAGCTAATATTTCTTTGATCTCTTCTTTCTCTTCTTGAACCTTAGCCACTACATTTTCTGTCAAGGGCTTGAAAAAGGAAGATCCATTGTTCTAGTTGTTCTGGTCTACAACCTGAGGTGTTTGTATTTGTCCTGGATACTGCATCATCTGGCCATTTCCATTTGGAGGTGGCATTGCAAGGGTGCAGGCATGACAGTTGGAGGCATGGTGGCTCCATTATGTTGCGATTGGACAAGATATCCTAGATAACTAGGAAGTGTGGGAAAAGCTATGTTTGGTGTAGGAGTAGGAATTAGCTGCTGATTAACTTTGATAGCTTCTTGGAAAGCTCTTGTTAAAGTTGTGATTTCAGGATGTGCTCTCCTGATGAACATAGAAGTTAAAGGATCCAAAGCTGAATAATAAATGCTCCTAGCAGCTGCATCTGCTACAACATATGGGACGACTAACTTGGATAGCATTTTCTGGAACCTAGTGTTGAAATTGGCTATAGGTTCTCCTTCAAACTGTTTGATTGTGGCAAATAGGTGATAGTTCATTGAAGGATCGATAGGTATTTTGAACCTATCAGTGAAAGCTTTCTCCAGAATAGCCCATGATCCAACTGAACCCTGACCAAGGCTAATATACCAATTATAGGCTTCTTCCCCTAAGGAAAAAGGAAATAATCTGCATACAACGTCCTGATGCTCTATTCTGGCCCTACAGCAGGCTTCTTTGAAAGTTCTGATATGGTCATCCGCATCTTGATACGGATGATACTTTGGACAAATTTTGTTTGGATTCTTTGGCAAAGCATGATATGCCAAGAAAGTTAATGGTGATTCCACTACAAAGAAAGACATTGCCACCAGTGGAGGCTGACCCTGAGGTATGATAGGTTGAGGTTGAACCAGAGGTGTAACAGGTGATCCTGTAGGTGATTGTAAACCAATAGGAGTTACAGGAGGATGTTTTGGTGATGCTCCTGAAGCACTAGAACTGGGAGTATGATGGATATCAATAGTTCTAGGTCTAAATCCTCTGACAGGTAATTCTTTAAATATTCCACTGGACCTAGACCTGGTATTTGGCCTGTGAGCCAAGATTTCTCAATTTTAAGGAAATTTGGCTGGTTAACTATAAAGATCGGTTGGAATTTACCAACAAAGGTAGTATTTATAGTCAGAAAGTGAGGCTGACTAGATATTGACACGATATTTGCATAAACCATGCAAATATGAGGTGATACTGAGGTCTAGTGACACTTGCAACCGGATATTAGGTTTCTAAGGCTGATTACCTTAAAGCTTTGACAGATTTACCTAAAATAAGCTGACCTTAGCAAATTTACGATGATCTACCTTAAAGCTTGCAATATTTATAGTTAACTTCAAAAACTTCACAAATGATTATCATGTACAAGCTTAAAACAATAAATCCCTATGTATTGATCGAAATCAGGACGTATTTCAGTATTACCTCACCATTTGCATCATCAAATCTGACTTGCCGATGATGATCTTCTAGCTTTGGCCCTCCTTCTAGCACCAATTTATGTTGATCATGATGTTAGTCATAAACAAACATAGAATAAAAGTTACACATCAACATTTACTCATCTTGAAAGATACGATGAATTCAAAGAATTCATGATCCCAAGTCTACGTGGATTAGTTCTTAATCAACTGATGTTACTCAGTGGTTGATGTGAGTTGTTGTTTTCCATTCAGGGGCCTTACGTTAGTTCATCGGCAGTATTTTGTCTCTGTAAAGATGCTACATAGAAGGTTATTTGCAAAGGATATTTCCAAAAGTAGTGTGTTTGTACTCAAATATTTGCATGATATTAGTCAATTATACATGCTTTAACTTCAAATATGCTATAAATCCTCAAGTATCTACGAGGTGTCTGCATATTTCATGGATTTTTCTTCTGATTATCTATTATTTGCAGTTGTGATGGTGAATTGTTCTAAAATTAAAAGAAATGTAAACAAATATGTCAAATTATGATGAATCTTCAACTATTGAGCCACATACATACTTGATACAATCATGAAAAATAAGAAATCAAACCATATGTTCACCAGGATGTTCCACAGCTAGATATAGTTGATGCTAACTTCAAAGGATGATGAATGAAGATAATATATGTAGACTAATGAGCACTCCAAGGGACGCAACAAATCAAAGCATATATCAAGACTTCAGACACAGATTACTCAAAATTTACGATGATTTGTAATCAAAATAGTCTTCCCTTTCATTAACTATACAAAAACATGTACATATACAATAACTTTGAAATAAGCCCTGATACTTCAGCAAACAAATTTCAATTAAGCTTTGAATGTTCAAAATAAGACATCCCTGCACCTTTTATAGAATAAGGTGAGGGAGCGGTTACACATTATCTACGATCAAGATTTATCTATTAAGATCAATGGTACACATTTCCTTTTGACTTGGTCAGCTGTTTCATCTCATGGCACAGGTTGCCAGCTGGCAACCATCTAGGTAGCTTATTTTCTGCTAAGTACCCGATGCAGATATTCCCTTTATAGTGCATCTTTATCTACTCATCAGGATTTTCTTCTTCATCTTCATGATCATAATGATCATCGCTCTCTGTGTCTTCATCATCCTAATGAATGTCGCCCTGTATATGGACCTACATGATTGTCTAGACATTTTCATATGCTTTTACTAGTCTTTCCACTTCCCCACTATCCTAAGTTTTGGCTTTGTTGATGGCATGCTTATGTGCTTGGAACTTATCCCTGAGGGCCTCCAACTTATTCTTCCTACTACTCGATGTTTCATTTTAATTCTTCACCCTGACCTTGATCCTCATGATCTTATTCATTGTTTCTTCTATCAGGTGGTTAAGAGGGTCATCAACCATTGGCTGGAAGTTATTATGCAAAGCCTTTATAGCAAAATCTACATCTTGATTCTCAATCTTTCCTCCTACTTTTCCCTCTAAAGCCTCCAGGATTTCTGCTTCAAATGACATCATATCATGCAACTTCATATCGATATCCTTTAATTTATTGCTGCATCTCTTCAATACATCATTCTCAAACCTGATGTCTTTATTCCAAATATCTACCAACATGGCAGTGTTATTATCCAGCACCTGATGATTTATCAAGACCTAAGGATTAATCCTCTTTATTTCGCTCAAAGCATTCAAGGCTTTCTCCAACTAGAATGACCTTCTCCCAGCCTCAGTTTGTAGTTTATCAACTTTCCTCCTTGAAATACCCAAAGAATTCCACCTCTGCAAAGAGGATTTCACTGCTTCTTCAGCTTCTGTAAGAGTGGATGACATCCACGTTCTCATTATTACTAACTCATGCTTCATGAGGTCTAATTTATTGACCTCCTCCTAAGAAATCGTAAAAAATGACAACAGGAGGGCTTTTTTTTTAATTACTTACCTTATTATGCCTTTCTCCTATGCTAAACTAATGATTACTGAAAAGGGTTCAGATACCAGTGATGATCACGCGTTCTATTCTACTGTAGGTTGTATGCATCCGTAAGTAGCTTGTACGAGGGTTTGAATGTCTGCACTGTAAATTCTCATTTTGTCGCAAGGTAAATGCAAAATGATGTTGGAAATTCACTTTATCCTCATAATTAGGGCAAAATTAGGGCAACACAAGGCAAATTCGATCATAACCATTGATCTTCAGTCATAAACCTACGGGCATTGCTAGGTGTTTAGATCGTGTTCGCAGTCGGTGGGAATCCACCTACTACATTTATGGCATTTAATGTTGCGCAGCAAGATGACGGGGGGTGATATTTGAAACATTGGGTCATGTTTTAAGATCGGGTGATATTTGGAACATGACCCCTCAAAAGTAAAGTGACCCCCTTTCGAAAGATTAGGATGACGTCACCGTCATGCTATTGTAAAAGGTTGATCACTAGAAATATACCTCCGCAAGGTAAAAGGAATATGACGTCATCATCAGGGTGATTTTCTTTGTTTATCGAGATTGGATGACGTCATCGTCATATTGGTTGCAAGGTGATATTTTGCGACAGGGTGATATTTGAAGATAGGGTGATATTGAAAATATGACCCCCGCAAAATATATGAAGCTGACCGACGGGTAAATACCTCTATCACTTAAAATTGACATTCGAATCTCCAGATAAATGATTATTGGGTGATAAAATTGGATCAGGGTGATCTTTCTTAAGATGACTGATATTTGTAAATATGACCCCCCGGAATATCAGGTTTGACCAGGACTTTGACTTGTCATAACTTTTGTTCCCTAAAGAATATCAAGGTGATCCAAAAGGCAAACCTGCATGAAATTTTGTGCTCTTTCCAACCATGAGGTTATTGATATGAAAAACTAACTTTGAAAAACTAACCTCATCATGATGACTTACCCCAGCTTCCTTATGCAGGATCACCTGCATGACTTCCTTTTACCAGACCACCAAAAAATAGGAAAACACAAGCCAAGCCAAACAAAAAGTTGGGTCCTTGTTTTGTCAAGTCAAAATGGGGCTTGTTGTGTAACCACACAACACTTACTACCATCCATTTTTCTGTAAAGGCACAAACTTTTCTCAGCATGTCAATGGGTTCACATGATCTTTCCCAGAAAGGTTGAGGTAGGAGTCACTTACCATGTATATAGGTTAACTAGGTGTTTTGGTTGTGTCTGTCTTGTTTCAGTTTCTATTAGTTTTCATCGTTTGCCTCATCTCTGTGTGTCTTTGTCATTTTTCCATTTGTCTCATCTAAGTCTCCTTGTTCTCCTTACACATCACATTATTTCCTGACTCTATAGCCCAATGGATTTAAGGTGTTAATTCTTTCCAAAGATTCTAGGTTCATCCTGCATCCACAAGGTCCTTGTCCCCAGCTAGAGCCAGTTGTTGGCCTCATTTTCAACTTGCCAATTTTTAAACTTTTTGTGTCAAAATCCCTACATTTAATCACCCCTAGTCACAAATTCTCCTTGAGTGTTAAGTCATTTGCCAATTTGAAGGAGGAATTTTTTGCATGTTTCAATTGAAGTCTTGAAAGTGGTTCAAGTATGCGGCAAAATCACAAAAACAATTAAATTTCAAAAATTGCAATGGATGGGAAGAAATCCTCTTATAGGGACATTTATATGGCTATTTATCCTAATGTGGCAACTTTTTAGGCTCATATGCCTTCTAGTTTGCAAGATTTTAAAACTTCAATAAATCATGGTTTCTATATAGTATGGAGAAGAATTACCTAGTAGGGGATCTCATGGTGCTATTATGGACAATATGGCAAGATTTTCTTGAAAAAATATTATCTCTATCAAAAGTTATGCCAGTTTTCCTTCTCCATTGTATGTGTAGGCTTGACAAGCAAGTTATAATTTCTGACAAGTTATTCTTTTTCACAAGTTATAACAAGTTTTAAAAGCATTTCAAAGTGTTGATAAGGGATCTGCTTAGATATTTTCATAAGTCACCTGAAGGTTAGTCAAAATCAGAAGTCTTCGACAACTTCTAAAAAAGTGAAAGTGGGAGGTGACTTGTAGATTTGGGTAGCCTCAAAAAGAAACTTGCAAAAGGAGAAGTTAGTTATTCTAACTTGTAGAAGTGACAAAGTGCACATTAACTTGTGAATTTGGCTAAGTGGAAACTTTTCTTTAAAAAGAAAGTTGTTATCGGTCTATTTAGGAAAAAGTGAAAGTAGGTTGCTACTTTCAGTTTTGGAAAACTTGATTACACATAAAGGATACTTAGGAAAAAGTGAAAGTGGGAGGATACTTTTAGTTTTGGTGAGCTTGTTACAAATAAAATCTTCTGCTACTTCGAAAAAAGGTAAAGTCTTCAAAAACTTTAAAAATTTGAAAAGGAGGAGTCACTTTCAAGTTGGGTGAACCCAAACCCCACTACCTCCACATCCACCAAAATATCCTGCATGCAAGGAAGCACTTTAAGTTTAATTATTCTCTTTAAAAATCCTAAAATGTATTGGCATATATGGGAAAAATTTTAAAAGTTAAAAATCCATTGGTTTTGTATTGGCTTGTCAAGTGTGACATTGGCATTCATAATTATTCATATGGAAAACAACTCAAGTTAGAAGATGCATGTTGTGCTTGAAGGTGGTTAGTATAACTATTTTTCTCCTCCATCATCCAACGGCTTATGGAAGCATGCATAAGGCACAGTAACTATTTGATAAATGTATTCAAAGAAAATTTGTATCATGGCATATAAGTTTTGTAGATCCATTCCTCAGCATTCACCATTGTCCTCTCAGCCTATGCAGAGTCGAGCCCCATGACCTTTGCAAGCATCCTTCACAACCTGTAATGAAATGGTAGCTTTTGAAATGGGTTATAGATCTCCATCAAAACATAATGGAAGCAGGATTTTGTCAGATATTATAATTCAAAGTGCCCTGGTAGACATCGATGCAAAATGTGGAAGTAAATCCAATGCACATGATCAGTTTGACAGCATGCCTCTAAGAAATGTGGTTTCATAGACTTCAATGGCACAGAAAATACACACAAAGTGGATTCATTGAAAAGGCTTTGAAACTTTCAAGCAAATGCAATTAGTGGGTGTAAATCCAAATACCACAACCTCATCCAACATACTCCATCCTACACCAAAATGGACATTTTGAGATTGGGATTTTAGTATCCATTAGAAACAAAGAGTGGGGTTTTTATCAAATATTTTAATTGCACGAGCTCTAGAAAAAAATGTATGAATGCAAATAATATAAAGATAAAAAGGACTTGTAACCATTTGGGAAAAATTCCTCAGAGTAATGCAGTCTCATGGATTGTAATGATTGCAGGATATGCACAAAACACATCTGTTGGAAAGGCTCCAGAAACATCCATATAAATGCATCCTTCCTGGTCGTGCCATCAATGCATAATGACATGGGGACTTTTGTCAAGTAGTTACAAAGCCAAGCTACGTCAACCATTTCCAACATCCTCTCTACCTGTGGATGGATGAGAATCGTAGAAGAAGGTATAGACATCCATCAAAGTATGATTGAAAGTGGATTTTTGTCAAATATTGAATTCGTAACCATACTAGTAAATAGTTAAGCAAAACATAGAAGTTAGACAAGGCATAAATTGAGTAAAGTGCCTCAAATAAGAAATCTCATAGCTTGCAACGATGGCTGGATATGTACGACATGGATGTAATGAAGAGAGTTTAGAAACTTTCAACCAAAAATTAGATGCCATAACCTTTTCCAATGTCTTATTCCAAAATAGGATACTTTAAAAGAAAGTATGAGCATTCATCAATGCATAATAGAATGAAATTTCTAATAGATATCATAATCTAAAATGTTTGGCCAAGCATGTTTGCAAAATGTGGAGACACACTCAAAAACATGGATGATTTGATAAAATGCCTCAAAGTGTCTGTATTTCAATGACTACAGCACTGTACAAAGAATGGATTTGTTGAAAATACTTATGCACTTGGCAGATATAAAAACTCCTAAAACTTTTGCCAACGTCCTCCCATCCTGTGTAGGTTACCCTAAAGAAACCATAAACTTCATCATTAAAAATCTAGTTAAGCAGTGGAGAATATGTTTTCTTGGTGATTGTGGATCACATAAGATTACAGCTTGAGGAGTAGTTACACATGCTACTTTTTAATATGGATTCTAAAAACGATGCAACAAGAGTACATTCTTCTCTCAAAAGTCTATGTATAATTAAATAGGCAGATGTGGTGAAAATATTGATGAAAGTCAATGAATGTAATGTTGTTATATGGAGCCTAATCAAACTCGGAGGTTAAATTTTCCCCACTTTTATCAGCGTAGTTTCCCCCCAAATTATTTAACAGGGGTTTGGGGGCAGTGCTCCCTATCGCGATATAGGGTGGGGTCGAGGGGCAACGTCCCCAAAACCTCAAACAACTTTTATTATTTTATAAATGCATCGGGAGTTATTTTTCTATTGGACGTCATTAAAAACCCTATTTTGTAACTGACATAAGTCTTGATAAAAACTGCTAAGGGTTAGGGTTTCTATTGATATCGTATTGTAGCATTTGTAGCGGTATTAAGTTGCAAGGATTGTTGGTTGTAATCAGTTTGATTTGCTGGATAATAATATTGGACTCTCTGTTGGTGGATGTAGCCCGAGTTTGGGTGAACCACATTAAAAATTGTCTCTCGTTGTTATTATTTCTGTGTATTTTCATTCCTCTTTTTAATCTTTAATTTGTATTTAATTGATATCTTTTGCATGCAATTCCTAACATGTAATTGGATTGAAGATCATAAAATGACACACGCTTTTTGTGTGGGAAATAGATCATATCCACAAACAATGGAAATTTAGAAAGAGGTAGCTCAATCATGAGAGGTCATATAATTTCTAATGCCTCTCCATTTCTAGATTACATTGTTCATAGTTTAAATGTTCCTAGTGATTGAAAATGTACACATTCATTTTAGATATGAGAGTAGCTTTCAAAACATCAATAAATGGTGATGGCATTTTATGATTGTAATCGAGGTAGAATTTTAAGATTCAAGTATTTGATCTTGGGAAGGAGGGAGACTTCCTAAGAAGGTTGCAGGAAAAAGAAATTTGAGTAATCATGGTGATAGCCATCATGGAGGTGATCAACCAATGAGGAGTAGGGCAGCATCTAGATTGCCTAAGACATCTTTTGTCTCATTTGCAATTGTGTCTACAATGGAGTCAAAATGAATGCATTCTATTGTTGTTGGTTTAGAGGGTCATCGGATTTATCTCTTCACATCTTCAAAAATTGGGAGTAGCGGTCTGGTTGAGGAAGCTATGGGTATTCCATTGGATACAAAGCTATAATGTAATCAGTCAAGGGTTATGATGAATACTACCATTATGTCGCAGGATTAGTCGGCTTGGAATTGTCTCGATACTTTTATGTTACTAATTGCATTAAGTACATGTATTTAGAAGAATTATCAAAATCCAACAAGCTTTGACTGTCAAAATGAAGCAAACAGAGATGGAGAGTAACTTAGCCAAGTCCACAACTTGAAAGTTGCAAGTCCTAGTTACCTTTTTGTGAAAGTGACTTAAGTCACTCTTTGTAATGTAAAGTTAGAAAGTGAAATTTATTTCTAGAAAAGTGATGTAAAATATAACCAAAAATAAGGTTCATTATATTATTGTATTTCAAAAAGTTAGTTATGAAGTAGTTAGGATGTGGTTACAAGGTAGTTACTAGGGAGAAGCATGTAAATACAAGGCTATTTCATATGTAAAAGGGGGACTTTTTAGAGAACTTTTCAAAGAATTTTGAGCTCTCATCTTGTACAAAGGACTTTATGAAGTTGTATAACTTCATGAAGATAATAAAGTGTGCTTCTGAGTTATCATTACTAGTTTCTCATACATTAAATTAGTAATCCTTTGTGTCTTTGTGTAAATCATTGGTCATCTGTTGAAGTATTGATACAAACCATGCAATTGATGTAATGAAACACAATCATATCTTGGTATCTCGATTTGAATGTGTTGGAGAAATTTGTCTCTTCATATGTTGAGATTTGTCATCTTCTTTTCATCATCATTGCATATTAAAACTTATTGTTGTACAATTCATCATATAGGTTCAGGAACATAGTTTCTAACTTCTGTGGTGAAATCCCCTCCTAATTTGTCCTGACTTTGTGAAATCCAAACTAGTATTCATGTGTCTATTATTAGGGTTTCTGTAAACCAATCTTTCCTGTTAGTTTGTGAAATCCCAATTGGTATTTGTGTGTCTACCACTAGGGCTTCTATTTTTTGTTTCTTTAGTTTTCTTTTCCCTCCATTTTGTACTTTCAGGTTAAAAGTACACAAAAACCCCCATCATACGAAGGAGCTGCCCCTCTCAATCGTAGAGGAAAGTTGTTAGTCCAGTAATAGCTTCTGCAACTATTGGAACATTTGACATTGCCCATTAGGCAAGTCATTTTAAAATCTGCAGTGAAAATTCTATTTACCAATAGAACCTTAAGGGTGTTTAAGATTTTGTGTAGCTACCAATTGGAGACAGGATTAGTTATGATGGAGAAGCATATGCAGAACATCTTCAGCAATTGCAACAAGAGGTGAGGCAAAAGCTCCAAGAAAGTAATGACAGGTATAAAACCACAGTAGATGCTGGTAGAAGACATCAAATATTCATTGAAGGTGACTTAGTGATGGTTTATCTGACAAGAGAGAGGTTTCCCATGGGAACTTACAACAAGTTGAAATACAAGAAAATTGGTCCTTGTAGGATTACAAAAAAAAGATGACAATGCTTATAAGGTAGATTTACCAGAGCAGTTAGACATTTATCCTATGTTTAATGTTTCTGATTTGTATGTTTTTCATGGTGAGGATCATCATCAAGAAGGTGAGGCTGAAGTAGATTGGTAATAGTAGGTTTCAAGCATGAAAAAGGAAAAGATTGCACAGATTCTAGACAAGCAAACTATATACACATGACAGGGTCAATACAACAAGTTTCTAGTACAGTGGGAAGGGCTAACACAAGTAGATAATACATAGATTCCAGAGTAGGAAGTGAAGAAGAGGGATTTGGACAAGTGGCATAAATTCTAGGAAAATAATTTGTAGGAGTTACGTTCTTTTCAACTAGAGAATGATGCAGAAACTTATAGAAGTCATAACTTTTTACTCGAGAGTCCATTTGAGCTGAAATTTAATTGGCAGATGTGTCTTGAGGAGTTGATTGAAATTCCAAATGAATTGGCAAGTTCGGTAGGTCACCATTTCAACATTTTTTCAGGATCTTTTTTATCATCTAGGGCCTCAAATTAAGGTCTCAATGATTTTGCGAGATTTTTTCCAAGTTATTTTTTCTAATTATTTTTTGAACCTTACATGAAATTAGATTATAAAGTTGACAATTAGTCCTTTTTTAGTTTGTTTCAAATAATTGGCAATTTTCATGGCCATACAGATACGGATACGAAATTACCAAAAATGGCAATTTTAGAAAGTTGCTAAAAACTGCCAAAAAGGGTATTATTTTATATATATATTTGATTTTTTTTAGTTGTAACAGCATGGAATGGAATGAGAAGTGGAATTTGAAAATATTTTTGAGTTTTTGAATTTGCTGGCAATAATAATAATGGTGAATATTATGTTCTGAATTTGGTTACATCATAATACGTTTAATAATTTGTTATTGGTTTAATTCATTAGTTTATAAATGATTAAATAAATAGTTAGTTGAATTAGAGATAGAAATAACTATTTTATCTTTTTCATATAATTGGGGATATTCCAAAAATGTTGTTATCAAATAGTCATTTTTGAATTGCATTAACTGATCATACAATCTAGCATGAACCCGATAATGGGGATTTTTAAATTAATTGGGAATGAATTTTTGTCAAGTTAGAATCAAATTAATTACAATCAAAAAAATTAAGTTATATCCGAATGGTTGTTAAGCATGTTGAAATAACAAAGTAACTTATAGAAGGAATGTATTCAAATAAATGAATACTAAGTCATTTATTAAATTTAATTTTTCTTAGTTTGGAATCGTTGAATTCATTTACAAAATTATTTATGGGAATCCTTATACAAATTAATTGGATATGAACAATATAGTTATTTTCTCTTCAAATTTTACAAATAATCTCTTAGTAGCAATTGATGGATTGGATTAAATTTAATAACTCTTTGATCTCAATGGTTTACTTAAGTTTCTAGTCTTATAAAATTTCCTTCTTGTTTAGATAGTTAAACAACTTAATAAAGAGAAAACCATAAACTAAATCACAACATTCAGTTTTGACGGTGCCTCTGGTTCACGCCTACAAGTAATGATGTCATGTTTGAACTACTGCACTTATTACCTAAAATAGCTGCAACAATGGCGTATGTGGCATTGTCCCTATAAATCACCATGGAGTAATAAGGAACATCATGATATTAAGTCTAAGGGATAGGTAATCTCTGTCAGACACCAAACTAACAAGATTAATCAAATTAATCCAACTTACAAAATATCTCTCATCACTTGGTTTAAAAGAATTTAGAATCACCTAGTAGTTTTATTTCATTTAGAAACATCTTTCTTGTAAGGGAACATATTTTCAAAAGAGGAAAAGGGGAATAATGGAATTGATTATTTGTTAAGTAACATTGCATGATTGTGATTATACATCTTCTAGTACATTAATGGGAGTAAATATATATGATGATTTAATTAAGGTATTGTCATCAATAGTTTTCTTAGAGGCTTGAATAGATAGGATTGTGGGTTATAGATATTGGATGAATGGTTGAAAAACATAGATATATCTCCAATAAAAAATTTATTAGTGGATTCCATCATTCATATGATGCTTAATCATGTTTTCCAATGCTTTTGGTTAGTTGGTCAATTTAGATGTGCATATGCAATAGATTTGTTTGTGAATTATTCCTATCTTGAGGACTAATTATGGGAAATATTTGTAATAGTGCTTGTGAAAATTATATCTAAAATTTTAGTTCTAATCTATCATAGTTAAATTTTAGTATAATTCTGACATATCATTATTATGGGTAGTATTTATATTCTTGGTGTTTGAAGTGGCATCTATTTACCTTGGTAAGTATATATTTAGGATCAAAAATGTTTTTGATTAGTTCAGCTGGAAAAGAGGGTCCAGAACCCTTTACAAAGCAACCCCCAGGGCAAAAAAGGCCTCAATATGGTCAAGAATACTTCATGATGTATACTTTTGCCTCACCTTCAAGGATCTTGGCGAACAAAAAATAGTGAGTTCTTCCAAACTAAACCATTAAGTCCAAACAAATAGAAATCTATCTTGGACATGTGTGTTGGAGTCCAGGACAATGTTGAGAGGGAGGTGAATCAGTGTTGTGTAAACTTTTAACTTTTTGCACCTTTTAAATTTACAAGACAAAGAGAAAGGAAGACATCAATGATCTGTTATAAGCAAAAGTATGATAATAAAAATATGAATCAGGACCTTAATAATAAATCAATAGAGCACATGAACACATGAAGACAAACAAGGACCATGACACATGATTTGATGAGTGGAAAACCCTCTTGGGGAAGAAAAATCACTTTGAAATGCTTCACTAGCTTAATTAATAACCTCACTGGTTACAAAGAGGTCTCACTGACCATACAAGCCTCACTAGCAAATACAACCACCATCAAAACATAATGCTTAGTGTGTAAGAAATGATTGCAAGTTAATCTAATTTGCACCATTACATAACCTATCTTCTCTAAGTTTTCATATCTCTTTTCTATCATACTCAATCCAAACTATATATCAGTCCCATGATCTCTGCACAATCAATTCACCTGATATACAGTCAATTGCATATTGTCTCCATATTTGACATGGTTCAATCTATAAGTTCTTTGCATAATATCTTCATCACTACATAGTAATCCACACACAATATCCTTCATCAATGTACCTGCAATACCATTATATAAAGATTGAATGTCTTTTCATATTCTTGTAATACCATTCTTTCACAGAGAACCTACAATAAAATTATAAACAACAAAACCCTTGATATTCCTCTCCTCTACATATTCATATTCTTCATTTCAAACTAAAATTCTTCCTAAAAAAATATTCTTCAATTTGCAAAACATAATCTGCAAATAAAGTCTTCAAAGATTCCCTTGATATAACTCTTCAAAAATTTCTTTAAAAATAAATATTCAATCTCCTCTACAAAAAAAACCTTGATATTCTTCTATCTTCAAGAATTCATTCTCCTTCATTGAATCCTACAAATAAAAAAATATCTTCTTTGCATCCATAAAAAATATTCAATATACTTCATCTCATATATCAACTTGTCATATTTCTTATTAGAAACTTCGGTCCCACTTTCCTCATGAAGATCAAAAAATTAGAAAGAAAATCAAAAAAGACTTCCTCCTTTATCTCTTCTGCCACGAAAAGATATTAAAAAATAGAAAGAAATCCCCAACAAATTTGCTTTTAAAGTCTTCACTTACTACCTTTTTAAAATTGCTAAAATTAGCCTTTATAAAGCACCTTATCTGTATTATCAAAGCTATGACATTTCAATGCACATCAAAGAAGATACATGGAGGTTAGGATCTTAATTTTAAATTATGGCCATTGATCACATTCTTCGCACCCTTTGAAACTTTTAAACAAAGCCTTTGATGGCTTGTTGGTGCCCCGTGCATATAATGAAGACCACTTCAACCGGTGGCACAAGACAAAGGGACCGGTTACCCCATGAACCAAGACCCTCTAAGTTGCCACTTAAGTGGCTTTTAACTTGCTCAATAGGTCAACGTTAAAATAAAAATAAAGTTACATAAGTCTTATGATGGTTAGAAATTAGGTGTTAAGGACTTAGAGTTTAGAAGATAGCACTAGGATTTTAGGATAGAACTCTTAGGCCTTCATCAAAAAATTAACAAATCCCTTGACTATTGTAGAGAATCTGATGCAGAAAGATAGCAAAATGAGGAGGACATTTTGAGAGCTGGAACTCCTTACATAACAAACCACAAAGCTAACCTTTGACTACCTCGATCATGCTATGAAATTCTAATATGATTGCATTGGTAACAGTCCTAATTATGAACAAAAACATCATCACTATAGAGACACTTATGTAGTGGAGAAATCACATCATATAGCAACTTTTGACATAGAGAGTGAAGTAAAGTGAATAGGCATGAACACAAAGAAGATGTACCATGAACAAAGTCTACAAGGTCTACAAGAACACATGACACAAACAAGGTCTTCCCCCTTTTTACAACAATATGTAACATGAGATATATTGTCACTTATCATAAAGCACTTGATGACCTCCTTGTTAAGAACATGTCTTGATATACATCTGTTAAGTGTAGAAAGTTGCCTCAAACATCATGGCAGAGTCAAGTGCCACAACAACCCATCTGAGATCAACCATACTAATCATAACACCATATCAGCTGCCAACTGTTACAAGTATCAAAACATGATATCATATGCCATATACCAAGTATGACATATTATGAGCACATCAAATATGAACTAGCAGAGTCAAGTGCATATCAACTATCACATACCAAGAGCATATCAACTGTCATAGAGCATGTACGTGTATATCAACATCAACTGTCATAGAGCATTTAGAAGATCATGAGAACATCATGAGAACCTATGCCAATCATGTGTTAACTCATGTGCCAAGTGAACCATGAGAGTGCCACAAACCAATACAACCATAGAATATGTAAAGATGCCATACGTCAAAGATCATTACAAGTATTGTGTTGATTTACCTTGAGATGTGTCTTGTAGAAACATGTGAACTATTTATGATGATGACATCCATAACATAATGATCCTGATTGAAGACATAATCAACATCAACATCATCTAAACCACATATGAATTCTCCTCAAGCATGAAGATCATGATGAACTTCAAATATGAAGCATGATCATCAAGATATGAACTTCATCACAAACATGAAGCAACTTCATCAAGCATGTTCACTAAGTGAACTCTTGTGAACTCCTGAAAGCATGATCCACATCCTATCATATGAAGACCAATCAACTTGAACTAAGATCACCATGAATGATCTAACTTTCACTATGAGGTATCTGCATCACCAACTCAACACCTTTTTGACATCAATGACAATCAATCTTCATCAATGTGAACCTTAGGTAAACCATATCATATAAACAAAACTTAAATGTCAAACACCCACTTTAGGTGTTTTCTTTTTATTAATCCCGTCATTGTTTCACCTGAGTGGGTGGTAGCCGATGAAGAACTATCTGGGGAAACTAGATTCTAGAAAGGGTTGCGTACCCACTTGAATAGTTACATAAACATAGAACAACCAGAACTACATATTGTTCATAACAAATCCTTGTGTACCTTGATCCCATGGATACAGGGTATGTAGGTAGTCTGGCAAATGATGTTTCCAGTACTCAGGTACTGGAATTATGTGAGAATCAAAACTATCATGATAATATAAATATTGTTAATTATGAAATTTTATCACCTAAGTTACTCTAGTAAATAAAATAAATTTTTCCCTTTTGCATCAAGTACTATTTTTGGATTTATGTTTCAGGAGGGTCTCTACAATCAGGAAGACTAAAATGATCCTACTGCAAAGAATCA
This sequence comes from Cunninghamia lanceolata, assembly GCA_027924645.1. Classification (NCBI taxonomy): domain Eukaryota; kingdom Viridiplantae; phylum Streptophyta; class Pinopsida; order Cupressales; family Cupressaceae; genus Cunninghamia; species Cunninghamia lanceolata. The sequence goes on along the minus strand of BSBN01000787.1, from coordinate 1,197,453 downwards.
CTAGAAGCTCTCAAGGAAACAACTCTAAACTTCAAATTAGCAATAGGTGATGGTGGAGTAGTGATATCAATAGGAGGAGAAGGAGAAGCAAGAGAAGTCTATATGTCATCTAAACAATCAAGACTTACTAGATATTTAAGCTCCTCTTTTGTATAATCATTAAAGGGTATATTATCTACATCATCAAGGGTATGAGGCAATCCATAGTAGGATCATTTGTAAATTGAGAGATATGATGGTCTCCATAGATTTCCCAAATTTTGGTCCAAAGTGTACATGAACACTCAATATGTGAAAGGAAATACATAGTGTCAAAATCAACATTGGAGCCAATCAATCCTATTTCCCCATGCAGAATTCTTATGAGGTGTATCTAGTTTAGGTATGAGTCCATAAAGATAAGGTAAAATATTGAGCCACCTACAATGTGTGAGGATGTTTTTTTTCCAAGACTCATAATTGTCCTTTTTTTAGTTTTACCATAGAAGGATGAAGAGGAAAATCCATGATATCTCCTCAAATGACTAGAGATCAAAAATCACAAGATTACCACCAATTTCACTTAATCATGAGACCCCCCTAGCAATATATGATGTCGGTACTTTATACTTAGAGAAATTACAATTGCCACTAGCCAAAAATAGCAAAGTGGCCTTTGATCTTGGTATAATGCAAATGTTAAATTATGCTTCTGTTTAGGAGTAAAAAGAGGGATTTGAAATTTCAATGAAAGTGTAGGTTAAATCCTCTTTCCACACCTTACATTCAAGGATATAAATCAAGTCAAGCCACAATCTTTACAAGAGGGCTCTGCTTTAGATTTAGTGTCACTTGGAATGAAGAGGAAACTTGGAATTTGTTGATTAATTGATTAATTAAAGCCTGATTATGCTTAAAACCCTAATTTTGTAAAATCGTAAATAAATAGACGAATCACGGCAAATGCTCACACATAGTGATATCAAATGGCAATTAGTTACATACCAGATTTTGAGATTCCATATCTAGAAAAGTCAGGGATGAAAAAGCAGGCACCCGAGTCCAAGGTGGCAATTTATTCAGGGATCTTTAAATCTTGTATGTAACTAATCACCACTGTCACTAAGGTTTTCTACTTTGAAGATATGGAGGACTAAAGAGTGGGTGCCCAAGTCTAGGTCCTGGTTTTCTTCTTAGATCTGCAATTCCAACACTCTGTTATGCCTCCCTGCAACTCCACTTCTTTCACTTTTGCACCTATAACCTGCAATCGTAGACAAGGGGGTTGGGGTTGTGGTGTCTAGGAGCTTGCCTTAGTCAAGCCCTAGAAGGACATTCAAGTATTCCAAACACCATTGTCAGATAGAGAGTGTGTATCCCTGTGGGATAGAGGCAAAAACCAATTGATAAATGATTGGTGTAGCTCACATATAGATGAAAATCCTTCACATCATGAAAAGATGAAGCCAAATCTGCATAACAAACACAATAACAGGACAAGTCTACTTTGCAACAATGAATACTTTGAATGCTCTAAAATCATAAGTGAGCCAAAAGTTCATAATCATCTTCTAGTTTGCAAATGAATCCCTAAGCATGCTTATATATGCAACTAAACACATTCCCACTTTAATTTCATAATTCAAACTTGAGATGTCGACAACAGACACTTCTAATGGTCACATAACTGACATTTAAAATTTGGGACCTTGCTAAATAGGGTAGGACTAGGGCATGGGCGCCCAATCCTCAACCCCATTTTCAAGGTAGGGTCAAGTTCATCACTATCCCCTAGGTCATTTTGACATGGGTTTTCAGTGATTTCCATTGAGAGTTAAAATGAATATGCATGATTACACTAAAAGGACCCGGGAGCTAAACTTAGGAGGGAAAAAGTCCTAGGGAGAATTTTATGACATAACATTTAGCCCCCACTTTAATGTATGCATGAATGCAAGGCCCATACATGCATTAAAGTACGGTCAACAAACACAACAAACACACCAAGCACTTAGAGCTAATCTATATGCAAAGATTGAGAAACTATTTCTAGCCCTCAGTCTCAGGTAGACATTAGAGAAGACACATCACAGACACGCCAAACACAATTAAGATAGTAACAAGCTTGCAAAACATACAGAAGACAATAATAGGCACACAAAACATGGGGAAGATAGTAACAGACATGTAAAACATGGAGAAGATAGTGAATGCAGTGATTATTTCTTTCTCATTTTCATATATATATATATATGCAGATACATATGCATGGAAGTAAAAATGCAACACACCACCCAAATGTAGGAGGGGCATTTCACTGTGCTCTTTGGATTACATATGGGGCAACAGACACTCAATACAAATCTCAAAATGTAGGAGGGGCATTTTTCCATGCTCTTTGGACTACACTTGAGAACAAACACACCATACAAATCCCAAAACATAGGAGGGGCATTTCACCACACTCTTTGGACTATACTTGGGAACAAACATGCCATACAAATCCCAAAGCATAGGAGGGGAATTTTACCACTCTCTTTGGACTATACTTGGGAACAAACACATGAAAGACACACAGAAAACACGAGCATCGTATAGCATGCCAAAGACATACTATACGTCTAAAACATGGCAAACAAGATGATGGAAGGAACTTATTTCTAAGCCCCCACCATCTCAGGCACATTACAGGCACACCTGACAGTTGGACTTATGCCACAACAACTGCCAAAGACACAATTAAGGGAGGATACACCAACCCCGCCTACTCGAAGGGCTTTTAGAATAAAAAGGATGTGCACTAGCTCAAGAGATACACCATCCTCACCTCTACAAAGGGCTTTGAATAAAAGGATATACATGATATCCTACCTCTGTATAAGGCTTAAAATAAAAAGGATATGCATGATATCCTACCTCCGTAAAGGGCTTTCTCATTGCAATATAAAATAAAGATGTGCAGTCGCACAGAGATACAACATCCCACCTCTGCAGAGGGCTTACAAACACGCTTTGTTAGTACCAAAATCATTAGACAGCTTACCTTATATGCCCCTACCTTAAGGTCGTTGATGTCGTGTACCAATATCAAGGACGTTAAGGTAGAGAGAAAACACACAAGGTAACAAGAGCTCTCACAAAGCCCATGCCCCCAGAGGTGACATGTGCTTCACGATCATCGAATGTTCCCACAAACACACAATTTCCTACGAGAAGAGAGGTTAGAAATCTTTCACTTAATATAATAACCACATCACATGATAAACGTAATGCATGAACATAATCACATCAAGAGCCAAGGTTATACTACAAATTTAGAAACCAAGTATAGCCATGGGGCTATACTGCAAAGATCTCAGAACCGAGTATAACCAAGGAAAGACCCAAGATAAAAAAAAGTGCACAAAGCAGCTATATTGTTATGGTTTATTAGCAAAGATAAGATTGTTGCAAGGTGTGACCCTTGGTCTCCTTGTTCAGCATTGTGCTACGGTGGTTTGCGACAAGGGCTTAACCGCCTCCCGTGCTTGTTAAGTCAAGTGGTTGTATCTGGCATTAATAGGTCAATCTTTTGGTGCAACGATAGCTAACAATTGGTATCAGAGCCAAGGTCACGATTTCAAACCTCGTGCTTGCACTAGGGGGGGGATTGTTTCAAGGTGTGACCCTTAGTCTCCTTGTTTAGCACTGCACTGCGGTGGTTTGTGACAAGGGCTTAACCGCCTCCCGTGCTTGTTAAGTCAAGTGGTTGTATCAGGCATTAATAGGTCGATCTTTTGGTGCAATGGCAGCTAACAAAGACAACATCAAAATATCACACAGATTGATTCTACTAGCCAAGCGTCAAATAATATATATCAACCTCATCATCATTTACGGACTAGGTCTATTTTTTCTTACTCGCTGAAGGGACACATGGTCCATATTAGTATTATTTATTTTTCATTATTTGCCAGCTAGATAGAACCACTAGAAGAAGGTACACAATAAATCAAGAGAGGAGAGCAAGTGCCTTAGGGTCATCACTTAGAAAGGTGTCCCCAGGTCACCAACTACAACGATATGCCCCTAAGACACAACACACAACAATAAAAATAGAGAAGTGAGATAGAAGAATGATGATACAAATAGAAGAAGGGTCACAACAGAGACAGTCTCTTGGTATCCTTGACCTTACAAGAGTATCAAGGGTCATCCAAGGAGGCCTAAACAACACACAACACATCACAGGGGAAACACAACACAGAGGTAAAAGGTTAGAAATACTCACCTGTGGGTAGGCTCATGCTAGAGATTGTCAACAATCAAATCATCCTCCTCCCAATCTCAGATGTTAGAGGAAAGAGGAACATAAGGTACAATTGCTAATTCTTTGTCATTGTTTGTAAAGTTTTCTTTGTTAATCTCTTCCTTGTTTGTTTATGTATTAGAAGGTGGAATATTTTCTCGATCAAGTGTGTTTCTTTGTGCAAAATCTTATCTTCTCTTCCTCCTCTCTCTTTCTTGTCGATTTCTTTTTGTTCTATTGCTTATATCTTTAAAAGTGTTGTCATCTTGTTCCATTGGTTTTTGTATCTTAGAGGAGGAAGCTTCTTCAAATCTTATTTTCCTTGATGAAGTACCTTGTTCCCAACGAGTACCTCTTGATCCTCTTAAGGATGGTGGGGGAGGAACCTCAGCATAGAGTCCTTTATCTTTTTCTCTAGGAAGTTCTAATGTGGGTTGTTCTTCTCTTATTGTTTCATGAATAAAAGGACCGGTCACCCGATGTAGTAATTTTGCTTTTGTTTTCTATATCCCAAGAAGTTAAAATATGTCTGTGGCTCTAGTTCTTGATCAGATTACAACCAAAAGTAATCAAGGTTGAAATGTTGTCTTGTAACCAAAGGCTTATATCTATTGCGAGGAATAGTATGCACTTGTCCGTTCAAAGGAAATTTTACACAATTATGAATCGTTGAAGGGACATCTTTCATAGCTTTTAACCATGTGTGTCCTAATTTTATGTGAAAAAGGTCAAATAGAGGGATGACATCAAATAGTTGTTCTACAAATTTTTCAAATGATGTGACCAATAAAGATATCTTCCCAGAAGTGTTTATAAAATCTCCATTATGTGTCTTAATCATCATGTCAGAAGGATCATTGAAGTCTTGTATCAAACCATGTGAATAAAGGAACTCTTCCATTGCCACATTAATCATGCAATTAGGATCTACAAGTGTTTCATCCACCAGATTTTCCATTATCTTCACAGTGATGTAAAGAGGTCCTTCAATTTCTCCAATTGTTCTATCATGAGGTGTAAATACAATTTCGGGTTCAGGGACCTTTCTTTTCATATAAGGCCTAGGAGGGAACCTAGTGTTGTTGTTGAGATTAGAAGCCATGTGTATATGTTTTCTAATCAATGTAAAATTAGATTTTAAAAGATTTTCAACACTTAATGCAAGAAAACAAGTGCAAAATTATGTGAGTTTATAACCTAAGATGCTTGATTTTTTTCATTTTTTATCAATGCAAATGCCTAAAGAAAAGGTGTTGTAAGGAAATTGATGAGGGGCAGCGAATTATAAGCTATATATTAGTCCAATAATGCAGCAATATCCTTCACAACACACCTATAATGCAATTATATATGCAAAATAAATCAAAATTTAGTGAAAAGTGCAAGTTTTTCAAACCCTAGTTGTGAAATTAAGGCATGAATATGTACAAAATGATATGTAAATGAATTATAATCAGATTTATGATGCAAAACAACCTATCTCAGATCTAAAAATGATTTTAAAGTCCTATAATGCTTAATGCAAGTGCAATTTTTAAGGATGATGAATCAGAAATACTAGTTTTTGTTGAAATTATCTAAGTGTAAATGCAAATTTTTGAATTATGAATGCAAAAACACAAAAAAATGCAACACAACAAACAAAATCAGATTTGAATGAGTGCTTAAGATGATTAGTAAAATCTGAAACGAGATTGGGCAGGGGGCCTAGCTCAATTGGCGAGTGCTTTCTTTGGTAGGCACGAGGTCACAAGGTCCAGTCTTCCCCTTGCCCACCTGATATTGTAGATGGTTCATAGCTCCAGTCAAAAGCGTTTACCCATGTTGAATAAAAAAAAATCTGAAACGAGATTTTAACTACAAACCCTAGTTTTTGAAATTACTAGGTTATAAGAAAAATTCAAAACTTCAAGCAAACCCTAGTAATTTTAATATGAAAAATGAAATGCAAAGGATTATAATATGATGAATTTCTGTAATTTATATCAGATCTAATTTAAAAATCATATATTAAATGAAATTCAATTCAAATTATTTTAAAATGCAAGCCTAAAATGCCATTTTTTCAAAATTTTCAAATTTTTTTATAAATTTTCAAATACAATATGAAAATGATGAATGAAATGAATGCAAATCTGAAGTACAACACTCAGAAAGGTGCAAATTTCAAATAAAACATGGGTTCACCAAAATGTTTTGGGGTAAAAAGAGGGGTTTTCAATTTCAATGAAAGTGTACGTTAAATCCTCCTTCCACACCTTACATTCAAGGACATAAATCGAGTCAAGCCACAATCTTTACAAGAGGGCTCTACTTCATATTTAGTGTCACTTGGAACGAAGAGGAAACTTTTAATTTGCTAATTAATTGATTAATTAAAGCTCGATTATGCTTAAAACCCTAATTTCATAAAATCATAAATAAACAGATGAATCGTGATAAATGCTCGCACACATAGATATCAAATGACATTTAGATACATACCAAATTTCAAGATTCCATATCTGGAAAAGTCAGGGATGAAAGAGCGGGCACCTGAGTCCAAGGTGGCAATTTCTTTAGGGATCTTTGAATCTTATATATAACTAATCACCACTATCACAGAGGTTTTCTACTTTAGACATCCAAAGGACTAAAGAACGAGTGCCCAAGTCCAAGTCCTAGTTTTCTTCTTAAATCTACAATTCTAACACTCTGTTATGCCTCCCTATAACTCCACTTCTTTCATTTCTGCACCTGTAACCTGCAATCACATAAAAGCGGGTTGGGGATTGTGGTGTCTAGGAGCTTGCCTTAGTCAAGCCCTGGAAGGACATTCAAGTCTTCCAAACATCATTGTCATATAGAGAGTGTGTATCCTTGTAGGATAGAGGCAAAAACTAATTGATAAATGATTGAAAACACAAATAAATATCACCTCGAAGGTGTAGCTCGCATATAGATGAAAATCCTTCACATCATGAGAAGATGAAGCCAAATCTGCATAACAAACACAATAACAAGACAAGTCTGCTATGCAACAATGAATACTTTGAATGCTATAAAATCATAAGTGCGGCAAAAGTTCATAATCATGTTCTAGTTTGCAAATGAATCCCTAAACATGCTTATATATGCAACTATACACATTCCCACTTTAATTTCGTAATCCAAACTTGAGATGTCAGCAACGGATACTTCTAACGGTCACATAACTGACATTTAAAATTTGGGACCCCACTAAATAAGGCAGCACTAGGACACAGGTGCCCAAGTCCTCAGCCCCATTTTCAAGGTAGGGTAAAGTTCATCATTGTCCCCTACGTCCATTTTAACACAGGTTTTTAGGGATTTCCATCAGGAGTTAAAATGAATATGCATGATTACACTAAAAAGACTCGGGAGCTAAACTTAGGAGGGCAAAAGTCCTAGGGAGACATTTTTTGATGTAACATCTTTAAACTGAATGTACATTTTTTTATGCAAAATGAAAATAATCTAATTATAGATCTAAGAAGTACTCAAAAAATCATGCACTTTCAAAAAAATTCACCCAAAAAATGTTAACATATGAGCCTGTTACCATATGAGCCCAAACTGAGTCCTGAAAGTTCCCAAAATGAGAACTGCTCAGCAATAGGTGTGAAAACTTGCAACTTATAGAAAAACTAGGCATCAAAATCAAAATATGATTGCACCACTATGAATCCTACAAAATTCTTCCCCAAATCAAGAAAAAATTACACCAGAAAAGGAGCCAGTATGACTGAGAAAAAAACCTCTGAAATTGAACTTTCAAATCAAAAATGAAGTTGGAGAGGGGGAGCAGGATTAGGACAAGCATCCAATGACATCATGATGATGTCAGCAAAATTGATGATAGAATATGCTTAATTTCGATGAAATATTCCCATGTTGTCTAAAACCACCCTGTAATTTAAGAAAATCACCTTGAAATGTTTGAAATTGTTGTTCTGCAAGTCCAAAACCACCTTTTAAGCATGTCAAACTGCTTTGTGGGGTTTATAAATAGTTTTCCAATAGATTAAGTGGTTTGAGGGGCTTTCTAGTAGTAAGGCAAGGGAATATTCCCCCTCAAATGCTCCTATGCCGATGGTAATAGGAGGTCGAGCCAATTTGTTAAGATCATCGGGGAGTTTTTGAATGTCTGAGAATGTTTTGCGGCAAGAGAATCATGGTTTTGTGGTTTATCCACTAATTGGTGGGTATGGCAGTGCCAAAAAAAATGTGGTGGGGCCAGACTCTCCAGATCATGCCTAACGCATACCTTATGGTACCTTCCACAAAAGCTCATGACCTATGGTCAACCAACAAATCTACAAAAATGTAAGGATGCTAAGATATCAGAACAACTTCCTACACTAATATTGAGAGGAGGATAATGCAAAACTTTACAGATATTTAGTAGTTACAGAAACTTAAATAGAAATAAACATAGATATCATGCATACCACAACACAGTGATTTACATGGGGAAAACCCTTTTGGGAGAAAAACCCTACACTCCAAAAGTTGCCCAATATATTATTCAAAAATTACAAAGATTACAATATACTTGCAGAGAAAGCTTCTCACAAGAGTATCACCACCAATGATCCAGAGACAACATGACCGCTATCAGACTCTCAGGATAAATCATGATACTGCAGTCATAATACATTGCCCTCATAAAATAGGGTTACATTCTAGGGCAAGACAAGCCAACAAAGTATCTACCATCATATTTAAAACCTAATAATGAACGGTCCAGATTTACAATATATCATTAATTTAATATATGTTGACCATTTAACAGTTTTTGTTAACAAAAAAATGTTAACATGCATCCCACTCAACCCCATGCTCCCATTGTATATTACACCTATCGATGTAACTAGGAAATACATATGAATATATATATATATCAACAATAAACCTTATATAATTACAAGGTTGAGACACATTTTTCCAACAAATCTCCCACTTGTCGAACACCTTGCAAGAGCAATAGGAGGGAGTAAACATCGTCTCTTAATTGCTAGGGGCCAAAAGGCTCATAGTCTCTTAACACCATCTGAACTTTGTTGTGCTCATAGGCTTAGTTAAAGAATCAGCAACATTCATCAAAGTTGGTGCAGTCACAGTAGGAGGGTTCACACAATGAACTATCTGGACCGTGCAGCAAGAGTAAACATAATGGAAACAACTCAAAGAAATGGAACAAATGTAAATTCAGTCATTTAGTATATCATAGAATTCCAATACAATCTAGCTGGCAACATACGGGCTTACAATTAGGCTCACAGGCCTAATTACATACATGCGCAAGATAAAGCTTTGAAGCTCCTTCACACAAAATCTAAACTACCAACTATCACTATGTTATGAACTACTTTCCTAGGGATCTATTACATCAATATATATCATCTCTGGACCAATAGATTCCTTTGCGTCAGTTAAGGAAGGTCACAAACTCAAACGAAGAGCTGTAACGTGTCAACACGGATAGGTCAGACCTAAATGTATAGAACCCTTCCAGAAAATGAATGAAATGAAGTGCGGATCTTCGAGGAAGGTTGGCCATGAACCAAAGATCATTGAATGATGTGTCATGAGGCTCCAAAGATCAGGAGATGCTTCCGCAGATCTCTCCTTCAATTGGTTATTTGTGATTATCAATATGCTTTATTCTAAGAAAATAGTCGATCTTCTGATAGCAATATCTTCCCAGTAAAGATGTGCGGATCTCTGAATTCTGGATATGATGTAGATGAATGAATGTAGATGCTAAGTCCAACTCCACAAGGTCTAAAATGCAACTATGGTAGAATGCTGGATCAAAAGATAAAACTACTTCTGATTGAACTACTTGAACTAAACTAGAAAATGAAAGGAAACAAATTGAAATGCAAATGTTTTTGGTTGATGCAAGATTGCTCTTGAACTAGGGATGCTCCTGCATCAGACATCCAGAGTTATTGAAAAAGTGAGTCCCTCACTTTGCTGGGGCTAGAGGAGAACCAAGATGATCCACCTCAGCCTGAGAAATCCATGATGAATCTTCTTCTGGTCTGCCTTTCCACTTCACAAGATATTATTTGTATTGTCTTCCTCTAGTATTGCGCCCAACTCTGTTGTCCAATATGTCTTCAATCTGCTCCAGTGCTTTGTGTGGTAACTGCTTCTTCAAGTCTTCTTCCATGTTGTCACTGAACTCTACTTCATGATATTGATAAAGGTCTACAATGTTGAAAATAGGTGATATACCCAAGGTCTCTGGTAATTCCACTTCATATGCATTTCCTGAATCAAATTTCCTGAGTATCTTACAAGGTCCAAACTTCTTCATCTTCAACTTGTTATATGTCCCGACTAGAAATATTTCTTTTCTCAAGTACACCATTACTTCATCTCCAACTTCAAATTATTTATGTCTTCTCTTCTCATCTGCCTTTTCCTTATACTTACTATTCATATCCTCCAAATGATTCCTCAACTGATTATGCATTGTCTTCATATGATTTGCAAATTCTTTTTCTTCTGTACTTCTCTTTTCCTCTATGTTGATATCTCTCAATTCTACAATTCCTCTAGGATTCACTTTGGTCACAATCTCAAAAGTTGTTCTTCTGGTACTCCTATTTACTGAATTATTGTATGCAAACTCTGCTTGTGAAATAATCAAATCCCAACTTCCTGGCTGCTCTCCAACCAAACATCTCAACAAGTTTCCCAAACTCCTATTCACTACCTCTGTCTATCCATCAATATGTGGATGAAAGCTGAACTAAACTTCAAATCTGTCTTCATCTTATTCCAAAGTGTCTTCCAAAAGTATCCAAAAAACTTTGTATCTCTATCTGAAACTATACTCCTAGGTAATCCATGCAATCTCACAATCTCCTTGAAAAATAGGTCAACCACATGCACTCCATCAGTTGCCTTCTTACAAGGTATGAAATGAGCCATCTTTGAAAATCTGTCAACCACTACAAATATTGAATCATGTCCTTGTGTCGTAGGTAATCCCATTACAAAATCCATGCTTATGTCTTCCCAAGGTCTCTCCGATACTGTCAAAGGTTTATACAATCCAATGTTCTAACTACTCCCTTTTGCAACTTGACAAACTCTACAACGCTGCACAAATCTCTAAACATCCTTATGTATCTAAGGCCAAAAGTAGTTTTCACTCACCAATGCCACAGCCTTATCAATGCCAAAATGTCGTGCCAATCCACCACTATGCTTCTCCTTGATCAAATTATTAATCATTGAACTTCTAGGTATGCACAACTGATTTCCTTTAAACAACATATCTTCTTGAATGAAATAATCCAACCACTTACTCCTATCTATCACAATAGGTTCCTTACATGCTTTCCAAGGGTCTGCAAAATCAGTTGTCTCCCTCATACATGTTCTTCAATTCATCAAAACCTAATACTTCAACTCTCATCTCTGTCAACAAGTTTCTTCTCCTACTCAATGCATTAGCAACTTTGTTTGATTTTCCACTCCTATGCTTCAACACAAAAGTATAACTCTGCATGAACTCTACCCATCTCATATGTCTCTGATTCAACTTATCTTGACTATTCAACTATTGCAAAGCTTGATGATCAGTATACAATACAAACTCCTTAGCCAACAAATAATGTCTCCACTTCTTCAAGGCTTGAATTATGGCATATAACTCTTGGTCATAAACTAAATATCTTCTCCTTGCATCATTCAACTTCTCACTAAAATATGCTATAGGTCTACCTTCTTGACTTAATATTTCTCCAATTGCATTTCCACTTGCATCACAATCAACTTGAAATACCTTATTGAAATCCAGTAATGCCAAAACAAGTTGCTCTATCACTTTCTGCTTCAACAACTCAAAATTTTATCTGCTCCTGATGTCCACTTAAAATCTTTTGTCACCTCTCATTGTCTCTGTCATAGGGTTACAAACTGAACTAAAATTTCTAATGAACTTCCGGTAGAAACTAGACAATCCATCAAATGATCTAACCTTTCCAATGCTCTCCAGTGTAGGCCATTCAACAATTGCTTTCACTTTCTCAAGGTCCATCTTCAATCCTTCTATAGAAATCACAAATCCTAAATATACCAACTCTTCTTTCATGAAACTACACTTATTGATGTTTATGAGTAATTTCTCTTCTCTCAGTCTCTGCAAAACTTGCCTACTATGCCACAAATGTTCCCCGTTTGTCTTACTAAAAATTAGAATATCATCCAAGTATACAATCACAAACTTACCCATGAATTTCTTCAAGACTTCATTCATCAATCTCATGAAAGTACTCGGTGCATTTGTCAATCCAAAGGGCATCACTAACTACTCATACAATCCTTCATTTGTCTTAAAAGCGGTCTTCCATTCATCACCTTGTCTGATTATGGTCTGATGGTATCCACTCTTCAAATCTATCTTTTTGAAATATCTTGCTCCACTCAAACAATCCATGATATCATCCATCCTAGGTAAAGGAAATCTATACTTAATGGTGATCTTGTTTATTGCTCTAGAGTCAGTACACATTCTCCATTCTCCATCTTTCTTTGGTGCTAACACTGCAGGTACTGCACAAGGACTCAAGCTTTCTCTGATCAAACCTTTCTTCAATAATTCTTGTATCTATTTATTCAGTTCTTCATTCGCTGCCAATGTCATTCTATATGTTGCTTTGTTAGGCAAACTTGGTCCCAGTATAAGATCCATGTGATGACTGATACTCCTTATAGGTGGTAATCCTTCAAGTACATTATCTGATATGATGTCTTTTTACTCTATCAGTAGTTCTCTTATCTCCTTTGGTTGTGATTCTTCAGTCTCTTTCTTCAATGCTTTAGGGTTCTTAGGAATCAACGCATAACACATATTCTCATGTCTCAAACCATCGAGAAATTTTTTGCCATCTACTAAACAGATTCTAGCATTCCCGCATACTTCACTCTTAGGATCATCTTCCAAAGGAATCAAAGTAATTCTCTTTCCATTTGTTGTTATAGTATATGTATTCTTTCTCCCATCATGCATAGCTTTTCTATCATACTACCAAGGTCTACCCAACAAGATATGACAAACATCCATAGGCATAATATCACACAAGATTTAATCATGATAAGATCCAATATGAAATTTCATCAAACATTGTTCACTCACTAGTACCTTATGATCATCCTGAATCCATGCTATCTAATAGGGCTTAAGGTGTTTCAATCTTTCCAACTTCATATTATTCACCATCTCCTCTGAAACTAGATTATATGAACTACCACTATCTATCACAACTTTACAACACTTACCTTCTTATTTGCATCTGGTTCTAAACAGACTTTTCCTCTATGATGGTTCCTCATTTTCCTCTATTTGAAATAGTGCTCTCCTTATCACCAATGATTCTCCTTTCTCCAGATTGCCAACTGAACTAGGTGATCCAATAGGTTCTTCTTCAACATATGTGATGCCCCATCATGCAACCCTAGAGTGTTAGACTAACAAGTGACAATATTATAGAAATATTTTTTTTGAAGCAAAGATATACATTATACATTGGAGATAATAACAATTATAACAACATTAAATGAAATGAATAGCTAACACTTCTAGGGAACATAATGGGGCATCACATTTCATATCAGAACTAGGTTTAAACACTGGGTACTCTGGTTATAACTGAGCCCATTAGGTGACCTAGTGCTTAAACTCTGTAGATTAACTTCATCCCTGTTGTTGTCCTTTCTATGTGTAATAAATCATCTTTTGGGTGTTGTAGGTAGATGCCTAGAGGTAGGGGTCGAGGTTGTGGCAGAGGTAGGGGTCATGGGAGAGGTGGTGGCGGCACACCTCCTCCTAGTTCTCCTCATGAGAGTGCCCATGAAGGCGGGTGTCAGAATATGGAAGGTCAGGACCAGCCTGAGGGAGCCCAATTACGACAATTACTTGAGGAGGCCCTTGCCTGTTTAGGTCCCAGATAGGAGGTTGAGCAGCCTAGAGGGGGTCAGGAGGTAGACCAGCTGGAGCCTAGGGAAAGAGAGAGATCACCCAGGCAAAGACAGTTGACAGCTGAGCAGGAGGCCACACTAGACAGCCATATGAGAGATCTACTAAGGGCACGTCCTCCCACCTTTGATAGAGTGGTAGAGGTTTAGAGGCAGAGAATTGGTTATTAGATTTAGGCAGGTGTTTCGCCATGCATCCTTATGGCAGCAACATTGAAGCCAGATGTGTTATTTCTCATCTCTGAGGTTTTTCTTCAACTTGGTGGCAGTTAGAGGAGCAAAAGCTACACTTGGACATTAGCACTATTTCTTGGGAGTTGTTCTTAGAGAGATTCAGAGCTTGTTTCCTATTGGATCATTGGAGGTAGCATCATGCAGATGAGTTCCATGAGCTGAGGTAGATGGCCATGTCAGTTAAGCAGTATGAGCACAAATTCTATGAGCTCAAGCAGTACACGGGTATCAAAGATGACAAGTCTATGTTGGTACAGCATTTTATCAGGGGCCTGAATGCCTAGATCAACGGAGGGGTTCGTGTATTCGAACCTAAGTCTATGGAGGTAGCAGTGGAGAAAGCCCAGTTAGTGAAGGAGAATTTGGCTATGGCACTTGGTGGGCATACAGGTGTGCATATTGGCAATGCACCTTCTTCAGGTTTTGGTTCGCGTGGTGGACATACTCAGGCATTAGGATCTCATGCACCCTCAAAGGGTGGACGGTAGCAGCACTCTCAACCTAAACCAAAGAATTCTCAGCCTCAGCAAGGTAATAGATTTTAGTCTAAGAAAGACCGGTCTTGGAAACATAATAAGCATAATCGCTTTGATCAGCCAGCTCAGAGTACACAGCCCGCAGCAAGCAGAGGTAGTTTCCAGCAGTCTAGTGCTTTCTAGGGTGGCGATGGTTTTGGTAGAGGCACCGAGTGCTTCTCTTATGGCCAATAGGGCCATATTGCTAGACAGTGTCCTCAGAGGAGTACTTCAGGGTTTGGACATCAACCAATGGCTTCAAAGCCAACAATTGGTGATGCAGGCAGATCACACAAAGTCTTTGCAGCAGTTGATAACCGTCAGGCAGAGTCTCAAGGCACCATGGTGGAGACTTCTAGTTTCATGTGAGGTATTGGTTTTTCTATTCTTTTTGATTCTAGTGCATATGATTCGTTCATATCTCCTTCTCTGGTGGAGCGTTGTGGCCTATTGGCAACAAAGTAGGATGATAGGTGGCAGGTTGAGTTAGCTTCTGGGGCTAAGGTCACAGTTGAGTCTCTAGTGCTCGGTTGTGAGTTGAGTGAATTGGTTTTATGTTGTCTTGATAATAAAATTGATCTACTCTATTTTGCAACACCAATGCAAACCCTTCTGGAGATTTCACTGGTTTGCTAGTATGTCATATTTTCAAAACTTTTATATCATTGAAATCTCATTTCTCCATTATGTTTGCCTCAATATAACTCTTTCTTCTGAACCTAGCATATCGTAATGCTCACATTTGATCTTATCATATGTCGACTCTGTGGATCCTTGATTTAGGTAGTGAGGTTGAATCCTTATTGAGACCCTAGCCTTTCCTAAACTCTTGCAGCACTTTCTTTTCGATCAATGATGGACCCTATATAATTATCTAAGGCATGCCAGACTCACCTTGTCTTCTGTAAATCAATAATATTCAATTCCTGTGTATGGCTCAAATTTTAGAGAAATGACTTCTTATATTTCTCTCGTTGAGTCTTAGGTTCAGCTTACTTGTGTTTAACAGCACCATGTTCTCCTCATTTTTTCTCGATAGCGTTCAACTCCATAAATTCTGTTGACAATATTCAGGGGACAAATTGATTTTTACCCTTACCATATTCTTTTGACCTCCTTATATCGATTCAACCCAGCTCAAGACTTTTCTTCCATTTAAAACCTTAGATTCCTCACCTCATTGTCGCCCTAGCCAATGTGTATTTCCCTACATATCTTAATTAATTCTAGATTCTAAAATCAATTATAGTTTCGCTGATGGGTGAGAGGCTTAGTAAGAGGAAATTTACCGGTTGTCCTCCTCCTATCCAATTCATAGCCCTACCAGACCGCGTCTCAGTGGACCCTTCTAGCAAGTTCCCCTTTACAATAGAGATTTATTTCACTCACCTCTATATTCACGGCTAGGTGAATGCCATACGACTTAGCAGAGGTAGGACATGTCATTTAGATCATACATCAATCTTATTCTACTCTAACCTACGTTAAACATGATTTTACTCACCTCCTCTCTGATTGGAGCGATTGATTGATCTGTTGTGTTTTTTTTCTTGGCCGACTTAAACCATTCAACTCTTTTTTTTCTTCCCTAAAGCTTCATAAGGAATGTCGCCGTATGGCCGACTCAACCTGGGTATCATAAAATTTTGATATCAAAAAATTATAGTTGTAACCCTATTCTTTTAATCATTCCCAAATCAACTTCTATAACATCATATTAGAATCATTCTATAAATTTCTTGAAGCTGATGGTTAGGCTACGTCTTTCTTCAAGTTTTGGCAATTTATAAGAGTTTCTTATTTTGAATTCATAAGCTTTTTATTTGTAGTTGAATCGATAGTGAGTTATGTAGGTACTCTCATATGTAGCTTAATAATAGTATGTCTTAATATAGATTTAATAAAGCTAACTTGTCATATTGGTACAAGAGATCTTATTTTAGTTCATAACACTAAAACTTAGTAATATGATTCCTTGGTTGATAGAGGCTATTAGGTGTGAATTGTAAATTTAAGTGCCTTAGAGCATTCTCATTATAATTATGTTTTGATATTAGTGTAATGTTCATTTTATAAGCTCTTGTAACAAAGTTAATTATGGTGGGTAAGAAGATATTAGAATAGGATTTAATTAAATAAAATTTTATCCTTGTTCTTTTGACGTCTCTATTATTTTAGAAAGTAGATTCTTAGTCACATTTAAATGACAAACTAGATAGATATGTTTACTGTGCTTAATGATTTTTTAGTATATTATATTAGGGAGGTTAAGCTGTTTATTTAGAAAATTACAATTAAGCTTATAATTGAATTTTGTCTTGTTTAGTCAAATTAGGGTTATGGTGCTTAAAATGATCAAATTGTTTTGAGTGTGTTAAGTAAATTGTAGCGTAGGATAGTATTGGAGCTTTAAAACCTTGCGTGTGGAATTGGTAGTTGGATTATACTAAGGTCTGTAGGAAGAAGTTGTTGATTAGATATAAATTACTTTTTGTTCATAATGATTGGAATTGAGTTAAATCTAGATAGTTCCTTAAAATTGTTGTCATTTTAACGAAAATTGTCGTTGTTTTAATCTAATAATGTGTAACTAGTATTCTTCTTGAGTAGGTTTTGTGTCTTGTAAGGTTTGGAGTTCTTTTTGTCATTAATGCAAGGAAGTAAGAATATTTTAGTTATAGGTTGTAATGTTGTATTTACCTTTTCATTGAAATGATTTATTTTCGTAAACCTTGTCTGGAATTAGTATCAGGTCGTCCTTGGGACAAAATTGTATATTTTATCAACTTGTATTAATGATGGTATTGAGTTAATTTTCTTTCTCTTCATCCCTTGTTGACCTTATATTATTGTGGTCTAAAGAAAAGTCATGGTCGTTTACACCTAGTTTCCCTATCGGGAGAGGTACTATTGTAACTTGGTAAGGAATTTGAATTACCAACTCCAGAGGCTTCACTGCTTGGGTTTCCACTTGTTATTTGTATCAATTTGTTCTGATGATGTATTGTTTCAAGTTTTGAAGGGAATAAACGGACTTATATTTTTGTGGTCAAGTGAATGGCATATGTAATAGATCAGAATCTATTGTAACCCTTGTCCTTGCATATTTTTGGTTTTGGATGATTGGTCAGAGATTGCTAGGAGAGTGGCTTTCATGGTGGGGCTGGTGCCCAAAAAGGCCACCTGGGTAACCCCATGGAAGTTGTAAGCAAGTGATAACTTAAAAACTTCTTTAGGAGGGTTGGGGTAGTAAATCACATAACAAGATAAGTAAGATACCTCACCCATGCCTTGAGTGCTCTCGCAGGCTAAGGATGGGATGCGAAGGCCTAGTTGGCAAAGCCGACCTCCTTGTCTCCACGAGAGGACATGTCAGCTCCACATGTGTCACCCTATGGGGCCGGTGCCTAGAGAGAGGTTGCCAAGGTAACCATATATGGGGGCCAGCTTCTAGTGAGAGATAGCTTGGGTAACCCATGCTAGGACCATGCGATGACACTCTCCTTACTGCAGTCCAGTTACATCTCTTTATCTTTTGTTGTTACCTCTGGAGTACAGATTTGTCTTGATGGTTGATCTTATCTTGATGATTTGATTTGTCTTGTTTGGCAAGTACTGTCATGTCTGTGCAGTCTTGTTATCCTGTTTTGTTTGCATGGAGTCTGCATCTTGTTGTTGTATTCATTGTTGTAACCTTGACCTAGTGGAGCCTCATTGTTATCTCCTAGCTCAGAGGGGTGGACCTCAGGGTTCCACATGGTTGGGAGGTAGAGCTATCTGTTGGTCTTCTTGGAGGTTTGGTTTGAGATCAGAGCAGAAGTATTCCAGTTCCAGTTTTGCTCTACACCTTCAAGTCGTTGTTTACATTCATAATTGTTCTATTTGTAAACCAATGTAATTGGTCTTGTAATCTTGTATTGAAACTTGTAATTATTCATCTCTCAAGTGTTTAATGTATTATTCTTCTATTGCATTGTGATGCATATCACTTGTAAGGTTATAATTTTATCTGATGTAGTTATGTCCCTAGAAGTGTTAGCTATTCATTTCTTTTAATGTTGTTATTAGTGTAATTATATTTAATGATTAATGCATTTTCTTGCTTCAAATATATATATATATATATATATATATATGTATATATATATATATATATATATATATATTTCTATAGATTTTACACTTGTTAGTCTAACGCTCTAGGGTTGCATGACGGGGCATCACAACATAGGCTGCTCTTCCACTATTTTTTGTCTTCTTACTTGTACTACCCAGATTACACTCAAATGCTCTATGTCCTTCACCTCCACACTTGAAACAAGTACCTCTAAATGTTTTCTATCAAATCCTTATCCTTCTCTTTTGTATCCTTCACTCCGGTATGCACTAGAGTTTCCTCTCTGGTAAAAAATTTTGTCATCTCTCTGGTAAGCATTGTTATCTCTATCATCCTTCTTCAATGGGTTGTCAAACTTGTTCTACTCCAGATATGATCTATCTCCTCCAGAATAAGTCCTACCTCTCTAAAATTGAGCTCCTTTGCCTCTCTATCTCTGATCATGCCTTTATTCAGTTTCTCTTCAACTTTTAGTGCAAATTGATATGCTTCCTCCAAAGATGCCATCCTTACCAAGCTTAGCTCTTCTTAAATGTTCAATCTTAGTCCATTGATGTATCTAGCCACTTTCTCCTTGCTTGCTTCACTATGTCCTATTCTTATGATCATTTTGTGAAATTCTTCAGTGTACTCCTTCACAGATTTCTCCTTTTGTCTCAGGTTTTGCAATATTTTCAACAGCTCCAACTCATAGTTAGCACGTATAAACTGATTCTTCAACTTTGTCACCATCCAGTCCCACTTTGAAATCTTTTCTTTCCCTTTCCTATTTCTTTCCAATTGAACTTCTTTCCACCATATAGTAGCATGTCCTTTCAACTTTGTCTTTGCAAATTTCACCTTCTCTGGATCTTTAATTTCCTCATATTCAAAGTATTCTTCCATGTCATTTATCCAGTCAACCAACTCTTTAGGGTTCAATTTACCAGTATAGTTTGGCACATCAACTCTAGGTCTTTTTCCAATCTTTGAAATAGCTCACAGCTTCTTTACTTTATCTGATTCTTCTTCTTCATCACCTCCTAGGGTTTTTGCTAGTTTGTTCAACATATTGAAATTCTTCCTCTTGATCGCTTTCAACATTAGGTCTCCGTGTCAATCCTCTTCTCCTATCTTCTTCAAGAACATCCAAATGAATTCACATTGTTTTCATCATCTCCATCATTTCATCCATTCTACCAGCCATTGTTCTAATAGAAGCAACTCTCCATGGCGGCATTCTTCCTAGGATCAAGTGTAAACTATCTCAAGTTCGGCAATCAGGCTACAAGGTGACAACTACCTCACAATCGGCAATCGATTGTGACACAAGTAACCTGCCTCAATTTGGTGATCTATCCACAGTAAGATCTTACAAAATTCCCTTGCCAACTTTGCTCAATTTGCTCCCAAAGATTCAAAGTTTAGCTCTGGTACCACTTGGTACAGTCACAGTAGGAAGGTTCACAGAATGAATTGTCCAGACCATGCAGCAAGAGTAAACACAATGAAAACAACTCAAATAAATGGAACAAATGTAGATTCAGTCATTCAGTATATCATAGAATTCAAATACAATCTGGTCGACAACATGCGGGCTTACAATTAGGCTCATAGGCCTGATTACATACATGCACAAGATAAATCTTTGAAGCTCCTTCGCACAAAATCTAAACTATCAGCTATTACTATGTTATGAACTACTTTCGTAAGGATCTATTACATCAATATACATCATCTTTGGACCAATAGATTCCTCTGCATCAGCTAAGGAATGTCACAAACTCCCATGAAGAGTTGTAACATGTGAACATAGATAGGTAAGACCTAATTGCATAGAACCCTTCTAGAAAATGAATGAAATGAAGTGTGGATCTTCGGGGAAGGTCAGCCACTAACCAAAGATCATTGAATGATGTGTCATTAGGTTCCAAAGATTGGGAGATGCTTCCATAGATCTCTCCGTTAGCTTGTTGTCTATTATTATAAGGATGCTCTGTTCTAAGAAAATAGTCAATCTTCTGATAGCAATATCTTTCCAGTAAAGATGTAAGGATCTCTAAATTATGGATATGATGTAGATGAATGAATGTAGATGCTAAGTCCATCGCCATAAGGTCTGAAATGCAACTATGGTAGAATGTCAGATCAAAAGATGAAACTACTTCTGACTGAACTGCCTGAACTAAACTAAAAAATGAAGGGAAACAAACTAAACTGCAAACAAACTGAAATGCAAATGTTTTTGGTTGATGCAAGATTTCTCTTGAACCAGGGATGCTCCTGCATCAAAAGTATCTACCTTAACCAGCTTCACCCTGCATCTTCGACCACATCTCTAACAAAATGATATTGTACATCAATGTACTTGGTCCTAGCATGAAATGTCAGGTTCTTAGCTAAACAGATCGTACTTTGACTGTCACAATAAATTGTCACTACACCTTGTTTTATTCCAATATTTTAACACAATCTCTCAAGCCAAATGGCTTCTTTGCAAGCATGAGTAGCTGCCATATACTCAGCTTTAGTAGTGGACAAAGCAACCACAACCTCTCGCTTACTCATCTAGCTAATTACACCACCAAATAAAGTAAACACATAAGCACTTGTGGATCATCTACTATCAATATCACCTACCTAGTCTGAATCCACATAACCATGAATGAATCCACATAACCATGGATATCAAGGGAAATATTATCTTTAGTCAAATTACTATGATAACAAAAGGAATACTCTAAGGTACTGTACAAATATCTGAAGACTTTTTTAACTACATCCTAATGAACTCTACCAGGATTAGACATATATCTGGAAAGAACTCCCACTACTTGGGCAATTTTGGTCTAGTACAAACCATAGCATACATCAAACTTCCAATTGCACTCTGGTAAGGCACTCTGTTCATCTCTTCCATCTCTAATGGAGATGTTGGACAATCTAAAATAGATAACTTCATTCCAACTAGAAAGGGAACACACAATGGTCTACAGTCATGCATTTTAAACCTCTGTAAAATTGAATTGACATACTTACTTTGCCCAAGCCATAGATTTTTTATCACTCTATCTCTTCTAATTTCCATCTCAAGAATGTGTCTAGCTACACCAAGATCTTTCATTTCAAATTTAGTAGCAAGTTGACATTTCAGTTCTGAAATCATACCTTTCCCTTTACCAATAAATAGGAAACGATCACCATCAGTTTTATAATAAACATAATGATTTGATTTAGAATACTCGTTTCCCAAACTCAACACATACGTATCAAATTTCTGGTACCACATCCTAGGACTTTGTTTTAGGCCATACAAATATTTCTTCAATTTACAAACCAAATTACCTTTACCTTTCACCACGTAGTGCTCTAGCTATGTCATATAAATATTCTCCTCCAAGTCACCATGAAGGAAAGTAGTTTCCATATCCATTTGGTAAGCCTCTAAATCATAAGTAGCAACAATAGAAAGCAAAAATCTAATGGATGTCATTTTTTCAATAGGAGAAAATATCTCACCATAATCAACACCCTCAACTTGAGACTAACCTTTCACAACCAACCTTTTTTTTTACTTCTCAATACCTCCATCTGAACCAAACTTTTTCTTGAACACCCATTTACAACCAATAGGTTTTCGTCCTTTAGGCAATGGTACAATATCCCATGTATCATTCTTTTTCAAAGATGTCATTTCTTCATCCATAGCAATCTTCCAGGATTTGGCATCGTTCATACCTAATGCCTCTTCTACAAATTTAGGTTCATCCATGTTAGTATTCAAAGCAAAAATACATCTCCAATCATCAGGTGAATACCTTTCATGTCATTGTCTATACCTTGTAGAGCTATGAACAATCTGAGTTGGAGATTCTTCCTCCTCTTCTGAAGATTTAGAGCTAGATGAGCACTCCTCAACTTCTTGTCTATCCATGGGCCTCGATTCAACTTTCTCAAGTGTAGAAAGAAATTGAATCACATCTTTCTATTTACTTTGTTTTGGTTGCAATGTAATAGAAGAAGGCTTAATTTCTCTAAAAATAACACTTCTACTATATATTACCTTCTATGCAATAAGATCCCAAAGCTTGTATCCTTTCACACCATAATTGTATCCAATGAAGATACATTTCACAGCCTTGTTCTCCAATTTTGTTTTCTTCTCCTTTGGCACATGTGCATATGCCTCACAACCAAAAACACTAAGATGTCTTAATGAAGGCTTGTGACTCGACCATGCCTCTATAGGTGTCTTATCAACAAGAGCTGATGTAGGAGACCTGTTAATCAGGTAACAGGTAGTGGCAACATCTTCATCCCAAAACCTTTGTTCTAGACCAGCACCACTCAACATACTCCTAGCCTTCTCCATCAGTGTCTTGTTCACTCTTTCTACAACTCTATTATGTTGTGCAGAATACGAAGTTGTCTTTTGTCTATGAATACCACAATCTTTACAAAATCTATCAAAATCATTAGAGAAAAATTCACTGCCATTATCAGTCCTCAGACATTTTATTTTCTTTCCAGTCTGCAACTCAGTCATTGCTTTAAATTCTTTAAATTGACTAAAAACTTCAGATTTACTCTTTAGAAAATATACCCATGTCCTTCTACTATAATCATCAATAAATGAAACATAATATGTGGATTTTTCAATTGAAGGAACATCTATAGGACCAAACACATCAGAATGAATAAGATCCAATACACCACAAGATTTATGAGAACTTGAGTAAAACTGAATGCAGTTTTGTTTTCCATAAATGCAATGCTCACAGAAATCAAACTCAAGATTACAATCAGACAACCCTTCAACAAGGTTTTTATTTTTCAAGGTCCTTAGACCCTTTTCTCCAATGTCACCAAGTCTCTGGTGCCATAACATAGTTTTCTCTATAGGTAACTTTGATTCAGAAGAAAGAGCACCCTTGGGTACCCAAAAGACATGACCATCTGCTGAAGATGAAACCCTCACCTCTTCCATAGACTTGCTTTTCACAGAAGTACTATTACACTCAACAATGCATGCATCAAGATTATATTTGCCATATCTGACACCTCTAGAAATCACCATAGCACTTCTAACAATCTTGCATCTTGCATCAAAAAATACTACCTACACACCTACATCTATTAGTTTGCTCACAGATAACAAATTTCATGTTAATCCATGGATATGTAACACACCATTAATCCTTTTTATTCTACCATCAGAAAACCTGATTCTAACTTTACCACGGCCAACAATATTTAAATAAGAATCATCACCCAAGCACACCTTACCTCCATCAAATTCTTCATATTCAAAAAATCAATCTCTATTAAAGTTCATATGGAAAGATGCACCTGAGTCAATTAACCATGCATCATTACCTGCATGAGTTGCCAAAACTACAATGAATGCATCACCATCTTCCTTCTCAGGCTCAGAATCATAATCAAATC
This sequence comes from Cunninghamia lanceolata, assembly GCA_027924645.1. Lineage (NCBI taxonomy): Eukaryota > Viridiplantae > Streptophyta > Pinopsida > Cupressales > Cupressaceae > Cunninghamia > Cunninghamia lanceolata. Next base: position 1,172,894 of record BSBN01000787.1, on the reverse strand, counting down.
TCTTTTTTTTCTTCTTCTTTTCTTCTTTACATTCCTTATGAATATGTCCAAGCTTACCACAACTCCAGCAAATAACTTTGGACTTTCTAAGAGACTTGGATCTCCCTTTGGACTTGGATTTATCACGCTTCTGATTTGATGCAGGGGCATCTTGCCTCTTTCAATTTTGGTTTTTATTTGTTTTAATCTTTTGGTTTTCTTTGTGAATAAAGTAGGGTTCTTTACAGAAAATTTTGGTGTGAGGCTCATGTCGCTCCTGTCGCCCAAGTGACAGGATATTATTTTTGCTTGGCTATTCTTTATTCTCTTGTCGACCATTTCTAGGAAATTAAATTTCTGCCTTTTATGGGGAGGTCATGGCTGAATGTTATCTTTAGTCTTAAAAAATTAATTAAAAGCCTCAATTTGTGCAAATAATGTATGGACCAGCTGGCAAAGGCAATTCAAGGATTCGATATGATTTTTCTTTCCTTCTTATGGATCGGCCAAATTTAGAAACAGCAATTATTCTTCATTAAATGGTGATCATGCTTCATGGCATTAAGTTTTCCATTCTCTTGTAGTCGATGGTGTGCATAGTCGTTTGGCTATCTTTCATCTACAATTCCATTTTTGGAATCCTCTACAAGTTGTGGGCATCATGGGTAGTGACTATTATATTTTTATCTTCTACTGAAGACTCCATGGAAGTAGGTTGTGGTCGGCGTAGATTTTCCTGCTAGTGGCAGCAACATTTGATAGTTTCTATTTCTTTCTGTAGTACTTTAAAAACGTAGGAAAGGCATATTTAATGAGGGGAAAAAAGATAGTAAGAAGGCAGTTAGAAGAGGGGCTAACGATTTGAAATAGGCTGATGAATTGATAGACAAAGGTGCAGGTCTGATCGAAGGAAAGTAGATTGATACTATGAGAGGGCCGATAGTTTGGAGAATATAGATTTAGATTTTGACATTTATTTGTTTTTTGGATTCTCTGCATGGGAGAGGCCGACTATATGACTGAGACATATGGTTTTGTAATGAACAACAATATTAAATAATAAAACAAATCTATTTTTCATTATTTCATGTCGCTTTTGTATTATATTTCCTGTCATTTTTCTATATTGCTCATTGGGGTTAATTTCTGAAAGTGAATTTGTGAATGGTGACTGGCAAGATTAGCCATCAGTTTGGTATCAAAGAAAAGGTTGAGATTGGGTATTGGTAAGTGGTCAATATGCCTCCGAGAAGGATGGGCAGAGGCTGAGGCTGAGGCTGAAGGGACCATGGTGACCCTGATTTGATGTAGAATATGATTGAAAGGTTGGATACTCTTGAGGGGGCACAGAGAAGACGAAACCTCGATATTGAATATTTAAGTGATGAGGAAGAAGAACCCCAGAGAGAAGGAAATAAGGAAAGACAAGCAGATCCAAGAGATGAATTTGGTGAAAGACTGATAAGGTCGGTCATGCATTTGGGTTCCAAACCCAAGATCGATGTACCAACTTATGCTGGAAGCCTAAATGGTGAAGACTTGATGGATTGGATCAATGACTTGGATAAATATTTCAAATATGAGGGTGTAGAAAAAGAGAAAAGAGTAAACTTTGCCTGCACAAGATTGAAAGGCCATGCTACCATGTGGTGGGACTTTGTCCAAACTAAAAGAAGAAAGAGCAATAAGGAAAAGATTAACTCATGGGATAGGATGGTGGCTAAGTTTAAGGCCAAATTTCTTCCCAGTGATTATCAAGCAAATCTCTTTAATAGATTACAAAATTTGAAGCAAAAGGATATGTCTGAGAAAGATTATACAGAAGAGTTTTACAAGCTTATAATCAGGTCTAGGCATGTTGAAGAAGATGTGGAGATGATAGCTCATTATGTGAATGGTCTAAGATACACTCTGCAAGATGAAATGAGCCTTTTGTCCCCAAGGAGCCTGGAAGAGGCTTACCAACTTGCCTTAAAGGTAGAGGAGAAGTTGCAAAGGAAGCAAAGTCGGCAAGAAAAGAAGAGAGGAAGAGGTTTTAGAGGAAGGGGATAGCAATCTGGTAGAGGACAGTAACATCATCAAGGTGAAGAAGCTGGAAGTTCTAGTGGGATAGTCAACAATGATAGAGGTGGTTTTCAAAATAGAGGAGGAAGATCTTATGGAAGAGGTGGTTCACAAGGTAGAGGAAGAGGATTTGCCAAAAAATGTTACAAGTGTAATCAATTTGGACACAAGAGTTGGGACTGTACTAAATCATCACAAGGAGGACACTCAAAATTTGAAAGAAGCAATCAAGTTGTTCAAGCTAACCAAGAAAGTGTGGGATCTCCAGTACATCACAAGGATGGAGCAGAATCAGGAGAGTCCTTGATGCTAGAGAGCATTGTTAAAGCCACAGAAGGAAAGTCAAGAGCCAATTCAAAGGAGAGAATTGTTTAGAACAAAGTGTAAGTCACATGGTAAATGTTGTAAGCTCATTATAGATAGTGGTAGTACTGACAATATTGTTGCCACCAAAATGGTAGAGAAGTTGAATCTTAAAAGGATTAAACACCCAACTCCATATAAGGTAACTTGGTTACAAAAAGGCCATCAAATATTGGTTAGTGAGTAGGCCTGTGTTGATTTTTAGATTGGCAGTTATAAAGATTGTGTTTTATGTGATATAATGCCCGTGGATGTGTGCCATGTTTTGCTTGGAAGACCGTTGCAATTTGATAGAAATTTAGTCCATGATGGAAAGGAGAATACATATACCTTTATGAAGGATGGAGAAAAGCATACCTTGTTGCCCATAAAGGAGAAAGAAGAGGACAGTAGCAGTAGCAATCAGGTAATGATGGTAAGTGGTAAAGAATTTTTGAAACATTTGAAGAATGAAGAAATTGGTTTTGCTTTGTTCCTAAACCACAATGTTTAATGACTTCTATAAAGTTAGATGATTTTCCTATTGAGATACAAGATATGTTGAATGAGAATATGGATATTGTTGCAAATGATTTGCCTAATAAACTGCCTCCTGTTAGAAGCATAAGTCATCATATGGATTTGATTTTGGGTGCTAGCCTTCCAAATAAAGATGCATACAGATTAACACCTATGGAGAATGAAGAGATAAGGAAGCAAGTGGCAGAACTTTTGGAGAAAGGCTTGATAAGAGAAAGTCTAAGCCCTTGTGTTGTTTCTGTAGTGTTGGTGCCAAAGAAAGGAGGAGAGTAGCGTATGTGTACTAATTCAAGGGAAATAAATAAAATTACCATAAGATATAGGTTTCCTATACCTAGGATTAAAGATTTAATGGATTGTTTGAGTGGGTCAATGTATTTTTCTAAGATAGATTTAAAAAGTGGTTATCACCAAATTAGAATCAGACCAGGGGATGAGTGGAAAACTACTTTTAAGACTAGTGATGGGTTGTATGAGTGGCTAGTTATGCATTTTGAGTTGTCTAATGCTCCTAGTACTTTTATGCGGTTAATGAATGAGGTTTTGAAACCATTTATTGGTAAATTTATGGTTGTGTATTTGGATGACATTTTTGTGTTTAGCAGGTCAAACCTTGAGCATCTAAAGTAGGTTATGAAGAGACTATAGGAAGAAAAGTTGTAGATTAATTTGAAGAAATCTGTGTTTTTGCAAACTGAACTAGTTTACTTGGGCTTTGTGGTGTCAAAGGATGGATTGAAGATGGATAAGGAAAAGGTTCAGGCTATACTTGATTGGCCATCACCAAGGAGTATCATGGAGGTAAGAAGTTTTCATGGTCTTTCTAGTTTTTACAGAAAGTTTATAAGAAATTTCAGTCATGTGGTAGCACCTATATTGGAGACTATTAAGGGAAGTAAAAGACCATTTGTGTGGACTAAAGAAGCTGAAGAAAATTTCATATTTCTCAAAAAGAAGGTGAGTGAACAGCCCATTCTTGTGTTGCTAGATTTTGATAAAGTGTTTCAAGTAGAATGTGATGCTAGTGGTTTGGCTATTGGGGCAATTTTAAGTCAAGAGGGGAAGCCAGTTGCTTATTTTAGTGAGAAATTAAATTATGCAAAAAGAAAGTATTCTTCTTATGATTTGGAATTTTATGGTTTGGTTTAGTCCCTCGAAATGGAGACATTATCTTTTGCCCAAATAATTCATTGTGTACACAAATAATCATGCTTTGCAGTTCATTAATAGCTAGCATAAATTGAATCAGAGGCATGCTAAATGGGTTGAGTATATTCAAAGTTTTTATTTTTTTTTGAAGCATAAAAGTGGTCAAATGAATAAATTTGTTGATGCTTTAAGTAGGAAGAATTTGTTGTTATGTGAGATAAAAACTAACAGTGTGGGATTTGAAAGTTTGAAAGAGTTGTATGCAGAAGATGCAAATTTTAGAGAAGCATTTATAGCTTGCAATGATCCTATTTGTCAGAATAAAGAACCATGGGTTGATTATATGATACAAGAAGGTTTGTTGTTTAAGGAAAATAAGTTATGTATTCCTAGAGGCTCCATGAGAGATAATTTGTTGAAAGAAAAACATAGTGGTAGTCTTCCTGGTCACTTTGGACAGGATAAGACTTGTTAGCAGCTAAGCACTCATTATTATTGGCCAAAGATGAAGGAAAATGTGAGAAGATATGTGGAAAGGTACAAAACTTGTCAACATGCTAAAGGAAGAAGTCAAAATGTTGGACTATATCAGCCATTACTAGTTCCAACCAAAACTTGGGATTCTGTGATTATGGAATTTGTTTTGGGTTTACCTTGTACACAAAGGGGTAATGATTCAATCTTTGTTGTAGTTGATAGATTTTCAAAAATGGTACATTTTATACCGTCTAAAAAGACTAGTGATGCTACTAACATTGCAAATTTGTTCTTTAAAGAAGTTGTAAGGCTGCATGGTATACCAAGAAGTATTATTTCTGACAGGGATACAAAATTTGTGGGTCATTTTTGGAGGACTCTATGGAAGAAGTTGGGCACAAATATGAATTTTAGCTCTACTTATCATCCACAAATGAATGGGCAAACCAAGGTTGTCAAAAGAAGCCTTGGAAATTTATTGAGATGTCTTATTGGTAATTCAACTGGAAGTTGGCATCTTATGTTAGCACAAGCTGAATTTGTATATAATGATTCGCCAAATAAAAGCACAGGTTTCAACCCTTTTATGTGGTGTATGGAATGCATCCAAGAGGTGTGTTTGAACTCTGTGATCTTGCTAGAATGGAAAAGAGGAGTGCATATGGGGAATAATTTACTCAAGTCATTCATGACATTCAAGAGAAGATGAAGAATAACATTGAAGATAGCAATCTGTAGTATAAAAGGCATGTTGATCAGAAGAAAAGAGAGCTGTAGTTTCAAATTGGAGACCTTGTATTGGCACATCTCCAAAAGGAGAGATTTCCTACAGGGACATACAATAAACTTCAGATGAAAAAGATTGGTCCTTGCAAAATACTGAGGAAGTTTCCAGCCAATACTTTGAGATATCACTATGTGAAGAGCTAAATTTATCTCCTATTTTCAATGTTGCAAATTTATATCCATACAAAGGAGATACAAAAGCAAACAAAGTTGGTGCAGTTGATTCATCTCAAGAACAAGCTGGGATAGTCACTATTCCACACCAAATAGAATGCATTCTAGATAAACAAGTACTGAAGAAGGCTCGTAAGAATGAATATTTCAAGTATCTTGTCAAATGGTGCAATCATCCCCTTGAAGATGCATCATGGCTTACTGAGGATGAAATCAAGAACTTGGGTCATTCAGTTGCAGAGCTCATGACCTCTTTATGCCTGGGAGTTTGATGCAGGGGCATCTTGTCTCTTTCAATTTTGGTTTTTATTTGTTTTAATCTTTAGGTTTTCTTTGTGAATAAAGTAGGGTTCTTTACAGAAAATTTTGGTGTGAAGCTCCTATTGCTCCTGTCACCCGTGTGATAGGATATTAGTTTTGCTTGGCTATTCTTTATTCTCTTGTTGACCATTTCTAGGCAATTAAATTTCTACCTTTTATGGGGAGGTCGTGGCTGACTGTTATCTTCAGTCTTAAAAAATTAATTAAAAGCCTCAATTCATGCAAATAAAGTATCAACCAACTGGCAAAGGTAATTCAAGGATTCGATGTGATTTTTCTTTCCTTCTTATGGATCAGCCAAATTTAGAAATAGCACTTATTCTTCATTAAATTACAATTGTACTTCATGGCATTAAGTTTTCCATTCTCTTGCAGTCGATGGTGTGCATGGTTGTTTGGCTATATTTCATCCACGATTCCATTTTTGGAATCCTCTACAAGTTGTGGGCGTTGTGGGCAGAAACTATTTTATTTTTATCTTCTACTAAAGACTCCATGGAAGTAGGTCATGGTCGGCGTAGATTTCCTAGCTAGCGGTAGCAACATTTGATAGTTTATGTTTCTTTCTACGGTACTTTAAAAATGGAGGAAAGGCATATTTAATGAGGGGAAAAAAAGATAGTGAAGAAGGCAGTTAGAAGAGAGGCCGATGGTCTGAAATAGGCTGATGAATTGATAGACAAAGATGCAAGTCTAATTGAAGGAAAGTAGATTGATATTGTGAGAGGGCTGACAGTTTGGAGAATATAGATTTAGATTTTGGCATTTGTTTGTTTTTTGGATTCTCTGCATGGGAGAGGCCAACTATATGGTCGATATATGGTTTTGCAATGAACAACAATATTAAATAATAAAGCAAATCTCTTTTTCATTATTTCCTATTGCTTTTGTATTGTATTTCCTATCATTTTTCTGTATTACTCATTGGGGTTAATTTCTGAAAGTGAATTTGTGAACGGTGACTAGCAAGATTAGCCATCACCATTCTTCTTGCCTTTTTCCTTAGGTCTTCCATGAACATTTAGGGCCTCTTTGGCACTGATGGATACCTTCCTCCTCATCTCTTTAGAAAGCAAAGAACCCACCACATCTTCAGTCTTCAATATAACAGAAGTACTCACAATAGCCATAACAAGAGAATCTAATGAATTAGGCAAAGAACAAACCAATATCTGACATTTCTCCTCCTCATCCATTTTGACACCAACTGATGCCAATTGAGCCACCAACATATTGAATGCTTCTAGGTGGTCTATAATTCATCCACCCTCTTCCATTCTCAAGGAATACAATTTCTTCCTCAAGAAAATCTTGTTCACTAAAGATTTGGCTTGATACATCTCACTAAGCTTCTTCCATAGTTTCTATGTAGAGGTCTCTTCATGGACATTGATCAAAACAGAGTCTACCAAACACAATCTAATTAGACCCTTGGATTTATGATCATTAACATCATAATGAGCAGTCAAAGTGGGATATATAGGCCTTGAAACCTTCTCATCAACAGCATCCCACAGATCTCAATCTATCAGTAGATCCTCCATCTTTAGCTTCCACATTTCAAAATTATTTCTAGAAAATTTATCCACCTCTATTCTCCCTAATGAACTTGTCATCTGAAAACTCCTACAACAAGATCACAAAGTGTCTTCTGCACAAGCTCCCATTCAAATCTGGATTAGTTCAAAAAACCCAACAACCCACAATTGAAACCAAAGGTGATCAGGCTCTGATACCACTTGTAAGGAAGCTAAGGTAGTAGAACAACTTCCTACACTAATCTTGAGAGAGGGATAATGCAAAACTTTACAGATCTTTAATAGTTACAGAAACTTAAACAAAAATAAACATAGATATTATGCATACCACAACACAGTGATTTATGTGGGGAAAACCCTTTTAGGAGAAAATCCCCACACTCCAAAAGTCACCCAATATATTATTCAAAAATAAAAAATATTACAATATACTTGCAGAGAAAGCTTCTCACAGGAGTATCACCACTAGAGATCCAGAGACAACACGATTGTTATCAGACTCTCAGAATACATCATGATACCGCAGTTGTAATACAACATCCTCATAAAATAGGGTTACCAACAAAGTATCTACCGTCAGATCTAAAACCTAATAATGAAGGGTCCAGATTTATAATATATCATTAATTTAATGTATGTGGGCCATTTAATAGTTTTTGTTAAAAAAAATGTTAACACGCATCCTACTCCACCCCATGCTCCCATTGTATATTACACCTATCGGTGTAACTAGGAAATATATATATACTATTAACAATAAACCTTATATAATTGCAAGGTTGAGACACATTTTCCCAACAAGAAAAAATAAAATATCTAATAGATAATATGTTTTACCCGTATTTTTTGCTTTTATCTGCTGGATAATTTTTCTCTGGCTGAAGGTTATTTTTGTTGATCGATGAATGATGTAGGCACTACATAGAGTCAATCATATGGTATGGATTCATATGGATTTTTCTGCAACCCAAATATGTAAACCCTCCAAAATGGTGAAAATTTTATGACACCAAAATATGAAGTGTATTATATCAAAATTTGTCTATTCGGCCTTCTAGACTCAATGGAAATATCGAAAAAGCTCAAGCTTGATTATCTCCCAAATTTGAGAAGGGGCTTACAGATTTGAAGCTTTGATACCATGTAAGAGTCCTCATTGTACTCAAGCTCCCAAGATCACCTACAAAACCAAAGATTAGCCTTCTACAAGAGAGCAGCAAGAGAATGAGTTGCTAGATTATGGTGCAACAATGAAATAATGATATTATTACACACTCATACTAAATGTACAAGAGAGACCTTGCATATAAAGCAAGGTTGAGAGATAGGACTAACTAGGATGATGAAAAGTGTCTTAATCCTTTGACGTGTTACAACTAGAGGATAAGATCACATATATGTACTAGAAACTTCTAGAAAGATTCCTAGAGCCCTAAGTAAACTTAACATGTGAACATGTGTGAATAGCTCCTAACTAATAACTAGTTAGATAATGTGCCCTATTCACACTATAAAGGAGAAACCGGATAGGAAATACTCCTATTCACACCAACACTAAGCTCCAAAGTAAAAGAAAGACTCTAGGAGGCTCCAAGCTCCAAGAAAAATCTTCAAGGAAGTATAGTGTGGATAATTCAACATTACAAAGGTGTGAAATGAGAGGAAAGATGGTTTGTTTATAGGTTTTCGGAGGGATTCAAGGGAAGTGAACAAGAGAAACATAGTAGGTAAGTCATAAATGAGATGCCATCAAAATTTGATGAAGTTTCCCATAAAAGCCATGCATTCCACCTAGGGGATAGGTGTCCAAAGGGGGCACGAGGGGAATTAAATATTGAAGCTCCAAAATTTAGTGAAAATGCATGAAGATAATCTAAGCCCATTAAAAGTGGTTTATGTTAATTGAATCTTTGAAAAGCAAGAAAAATGGAAACAAGAAAAAGAGTGTTAAATACACAATAAGGAAAACATGAAAATTAAATGATAAGTGGGCGAGATGAGCATCATATGGAAAATAGTGAAAGTAAAGCTTACATAATGGTCAAAATCCCTTGGAAAGGGAGACACATAAGCACATAGGGATTAAAAAAATCAACAAGGTAAGGCTAGGTGTGAACAAAGGCGAAAACTATTGGTAATGGAGCCTAATCTTGTTAAAGGTATAATTTTCTAGTGTTTTCGTAGCCGTGTTTGGAGTCCATTTCATTATGGGGGGAGTGTAGGGGGTTTACCCCCTCATGCAAGGTCTAGGGGGCTATCCCCCTGGTAGGGGTTTGGAGGTAGCATCCCTAAAGCCAAATTTTACATGCATATTTAAATTGTAAAATGTTATAATTTCATAGAAATCTAGATTGTTCATCATTAGGTCACAAATCTGATGGTAGAGGTTATGTCGGCAATTTTTTCCCTAGAAGGAAACCCTCTTTATGTGAGGACATTGTATTACGACTGTGTATTATGGGAGAGCAAAGAGGAAGTTGCAGCTAATGTGTTGTAGGTTGTATCCCTTCATTTTATTGGATGGAATAAAGGAAGGAATGGCTATTTCTCCATAGACATAGCCCATATTGGGTGAACCATGTATATTTGTGTCTATCCGTTTTTATATTTTATTTTTACATTTGTTTTATTATAAATTGCTCTATGATTATATTCCTAACAAAAACAAGGATAAGAACACATGTAAGTAGGAACACCTAAAGTGAGTGAAAAACATGATAAAAGAAGTTGTATGGTATTCAATTTCTATTATTCTAGTAAGAAAATAATTCATATTTAGAGACAAGTATACAAACAACTAGAAGCAATGAGATTTTGTAAGAAAATGCGTTGTAGGCTTCTCTTAATTTTGTTAAAAGTTTATGCAACTTAGATTTCTTTTATAAGTTGTATTAATTGTCTTCCACTAATTTTTTCATAGACTCACTCCAAAAGAAATCCCTAAGATGTTTACAAAGGTTTCTTCAAAAGCAACATGTTGGGAAGATATCTTGATAAATCTAATGATAATTTATTCTTGATTTGCTAAAAACAACATCATTTATTTTTAATTGAAGAAGCAATCTATTCCAATAAAACACAATGGATAGAAAAGAAAAATATTCTAACATAGAGAAATAATAGATAATAATTTTAGTCTAATAATTCTAACTACAATTCCTAAACTACTAAAATAAACAATATAATTCTAACAAAGAAAAGGAACATCCATACCTAAAGCCAAATGCTTCAAATATAGAGGAGGTTGATGTAGTGGTTGTGTTGTCCTCAAATTACAATCCCTTTTTTTGGCTCTTTCTTGTGTGCAATTGTCCAAGGTTACATCTCCAAGGTAAAGATTCAATAAAGAAAATAAAATAATACGAATATGTGACTACAATGGTTGTAATTTGAAAAATTGGATTGATTTGATTTGAATGGAGTCACAAAGAAATCTAGGCAAAGTTCTAGTTTCTTCTTGTAAACTTCTTGGACCCTTAAAAGTGACTTTTTTCCTATTTTGTACATGAGGGTTTGTTTGGGATGAGACATGACTAGTGGATCTAAATTGGAAGCATTTGGAAAGGAGATACAAGAGAAACTCATTTTAGAAACAAATTATGCATGTGACTAAAAATGAAAAAATCATATATTCACACTAAATCACCACTTTTGATAGTTTCAAAATTATTGTGACAAAAATGTAAATATTTACCACTTGCTAAAAGAGACGATTTCACCATAACATTTTTTTATACAAAATAAGAACATGAAAAGATACTAACAAATAAATAGAAAGTACCAAAGACATCTAAGAGGTCCTAAGGGTTCAACAAGTGGGAAATTACCTTGAAAACACATGTTAAATGCCAAACATTCATTTTTATTATGCCATGTGGGCTTATGTGGTATTTACATCATCACCAAACATGACATGTTTTCTCATACATTTTTGGGTGCATACAATTACATCCCCATAACTCCATCCACACAACCCTTCTGTTGTTTGCATTTAAAAAGTTGTCACAAAATATATATGATTAAAAATTATTACAATTTATATATTTGTGTTTAGTTCAAGTTCTCCTAACACTTTTTTGTCTCTATGTATGTAGGTTTGGTGATGTAGCTCTAGAGAACCAAGAACACAAATAAATAGGGGTGTCATCCATTGTGTGTCTTTTTTAAATGTGCTTGCCACTTCAGTTATTCCTTTCTTTACTTTAACATGCATTATTCATGTAGTTTCCATGCACACCAAAGTGAGTGCAATATGTAGAGAAGAAAGTGCATACTTCACCCTTTTTCCACTAATTTATATTCACTTTGACCTTATCTTTAGACATGTTAGTATTGTACTCAATTCAACCTATTTATGCACATAAGCTAAGAAAAAACTAACAAATTATGTGACCGTCAATCATTTCAAACCAAGTGGTCTAGTTCCATCTTATCTCAAACCAATTTCACCATCTCAGACTAAAGCACAAATGAGATCTAGATAGAACCATGCCCATAAAAGCATCCCCTTTATCCAAACTAGCCTTTTACTCATCTCAAACTAACTCTTCCACCAAATTATATTGTTACTTATCAATTTGTACACTAAAATATTTGAATTGGACGCTTAGGATGTCATATTTAAAGCCAATTCCTATAATATTAGCATCATATTAGATCATAAAAAGTAACTCTTCACTAAGGACTCAAGGAGATGTCGTCACTACTAAAAAATACAAAGATGAGAGCTCAAAAATTAATTTACACAGCTGGATGGTGGCCCAAACATATATCAAAGAAAGGGGGTGTACCGAGGCAAGGCATTTGGGACCCAATAGCTTCCAGACTATGAGTTTTTTCTAGCACAAAGAATAGTGTAGTCACATATGGATGCTGCTATCTTTGGTCATGCCCAAGATGGTAGGGTTTATCTTACTTAGGTGACTATGAACAGATCTAGTTCTTTAGGTAACATTGGAATCCAAAAAAATGTCACTTGAGATGAGTATGGTATCTCCCAGAAGATCAAACCCCTCCAATGCACCAGTAAGTCTCTTGTCTTCAAATTTGATGAAGTTGTTAAAATAAAAGTTACCAAAAATGAATCCTTTTCTACTGAGAATGGATTAATTGGTAGATTCAATCATTTATGGCTAATTCTTCCTAATGTACAAATGGATCACTGATACCTAGAAGCCCATCTTGAAAGGTGATTTTTAAATTTACCCTTGTGCTTGTGACTATTTCATTATGGTTTTTGATAATGTTTTGGATCGTAAAACAATTCTCTATGATTATCTTTGGAATTGAGATTAGCATATGCTTATGCTTAAACCATGGAACCTAGCTTTCAACCCCATTTTAGAATTATTTTCTATTTTTCATGTGTGAGTTCATCTCTATGTTGCTCGAAATTGACTCATTCTCACACTAGTGAGTCAAACCTCAACACAGTACATGAATCATATCCTTACTAAGGGTTCCCATCCAATCACTCCTACTCTCATGGTAAAATCCAATCAAGTGGTGGTGGAATCAAGGGTATAATATATTCTTAAGGAAGCAAAACATTATGGATCACAATTGTGTTGATCATGTTGCTGATTTGAGTGTGTTGTTAATTGTCACAATTGTTATTGTCTTGATGTTGATGGAAAATTTGAATGGGAGTTGTTGTGATTCTTTTGAGATTGGGAGTATCTTTCACTCTAAGTCTATTAAGCTCATTTGTCACATGTGCCTAGCCTCCTTTGTTTGAGATCAATGAGATCCTCAAGGAGTTTTAACTCACTGTTATGAAGCTCCTCTCTTTGTATTTGTTCATTTTGTTGTTAAATGAGCCTCAAGATTTCTTCTTTCTCTTGGGTTGTTTCCTCTATTGGATTTGCTTGTGTGGGGAGATTCTCCCTAATTTCCTCTAAGACTTTTTAAATCCAATTTTCCCTCACACCTAGGCACATTGAATACTAAGTGGATAAGATGGATGTTTTGATATAAATGTTATGGTTTTGATTTTGGCTTTGTTGATTTTATGCACCTCATGATGAGATCAAGGGTTTCCTTGTTTTATAAGTTGAACACTTGAACATTTGGTTTGTTGAAAGCATTTGTTTACCTCATGATGAGATCAAGGGCTTCTCTTTGCTCTTTGTTTTTATATTTTTGAATATTTTATGAATTTCTAAATACAATTATTGCTAAATGAATGCAAGTTTTTTATTCCTTTTTATGATTTTAAGATGAGATAATTATTATTAGAAATAAAATATGAATGCAAGTCTATTTGGATTTTCCTAATGCAATTGATCTATGTTTTTGTCTTTTATGTTTTGATTTTAGATCTAAACTACGAAAGAAAACTTTGTAATTACTCTAAGCAAACAAGAAATTAATTTAATCTAGAAAGCAAATAAATCTAAACTACCAAGAGAAAGATAAATATCAATTTACTTCCTCAAATGCAAGATGTGAGCTAATTACTACTCAAAAGAAATAAAAGAACATATAGAATTCAGGCGCCAATGCTAGGATTTTATCCTCAGATATCCTTTGGCAACCATCTTCTCTTCTGCAACAATAGGGTCCTCCTCTTGATGAATAGGGAAAGGGACATGGATATAATGAAATGGATTTAGGATTAGAATAAATAAAAAAATGGAAAGAAAATGCACACATGGTCTTGTACAAGCATATGAATGTTGTGGGGGATGCCTTTTCATAAGCTTGACTCTTGAGAGGGAATTGAATCAAATAATAATGCAAGAGAATTTTTTGGCCTCCTATTGGGAGCAAGGGCTTAGAAGAAATACAAAAGGAGAAAATAAAACTAGCCTCTAAGAAGAATGTAACCAAGCAAGTAATTCTCAGCCTCTTCTAAAACAATAGGGGATATTTATAGGTGAAAATGGGCATAGTGGGTGGGATGAATAGGAGATAACTAGAAGAGAAGGTGAGATCATAGAAGATTAATTGGTAAATTTTCAAGATTGATTGGGAAATTTCTAAGAATGATTGGGATTTAACATAGAGTGATTGGGATCTTAGAATTAGTCAATGGCAATTATGGATCAGCCAAGCATGGATGAACTTGTAATCAAAAATCAAAAATTAGAAGTTAACTAGGTGAAACTGAAAGAAATCATGCATTCCAAAACATGACTGGGTCACCCCTTTTGCCAGGGCCTAGGTGACCCTAAAGATCTATTGAGTGACCCTTCTATTGAGGATCAAAAAGGGTTGTTGAGCAATTTGCAAAGTCTTGGAACTCAATTCAGAGGTTGGAAAAGATGGTCAAGGGGGAAAACACAATGGGACATGTCATCAAGAGTGAAACTACTAAGAGTAGTGTAATTCATGCCTACATGGCTATGATTAGGACCTCTATATCATTAGACTATCATGTAGGTTTTTGCACCTTTTTCATACTTACATATTTTCCCCCTTGGGTACGATAGTCTACATGAAAGGTATGTGTCATTCTTGAAGCATGGCTCTTACTTTTGTTATTGTCCTACATCTAGACCTGAATTGACAAGATAGCTCAAGCATAGGTTTGATATATGATCAGCTAAAAGTAAGTACTAAAAGGAAGATGAGAGAACGTACCATAAATGTTTGATGTTAACTTGTGTTGCCTCACCTTGTTGCCACAACCTGTCATGATTATAAAAGACACATAATATGAGGATAAAATCCTAGACTATAAATATCAAACTAAGGAAACAAAAGATCACAAACATAAGTTAAGCTAGAGAAGAGAGATAAGAAGAAAGGGGGAAAGCAAGAGAAAGCAAGAAAATAGGGACAAAATTACACAAGGGTAGTTGACAAAAAGTTGAAAATGAAGAGATGGACATTATGGCCACCATTTATCCTCCCATGGATCCGCAGATATGAGAAACAAGAAAAACCTTCTCCAAAACCCTACATTATTTTTTGCTTGATTTGTTTGAAAATGATTGTTGATCTTGAACTCTCTTGTTGCATTTGTCTAGATTTTAGGTTTTTGTTGTTTCTGTTACTTTATTTTTCTTATCTTTGATGGATTTTTATGCTTTTTGGACCCACTAGGGTACACTAGGGCATGGCTATGAGTCACCGCTTTTACCAAGCAGATCACCTATGTGACCCTGCCACTTCAACCTAGGTTTCTTGAGAGACCCTATCAAAAGGTCCTATTGATAGGATTGAAGGCAAAATTGATGATTTCGATACTTGAACTTGCTCATTTTGCTTGATTAACTCTAAATTCTACTTTTTTTTGCTAAATTTAAAGAATGTATGTAATTTTTAAGGATTTTCAATTTTTTATGATTTTTATACAATTTTTAATTTTTCTAATTTTATGATTTTTGAAGTTTCTGACAAAGATCTAACCTGATAATTTCCTCCTATAGGACACCTACATATGGTGGAATACCACACATGAGTAGGCTTGGTACATGAAGGCTCTAGAGGTGTTATCCATTGTGGATCATGATATACTCCAAAGGATGAGATTGGCTAGAGTTGCTTAGATTCTTACTGACTACCCTTCATTCCAAATATGTTGCAACATCTTGACTTATTGAGATGTTGATCAGAACACGTTTTGATTTCTTTATATTTTGAGAGAGTGAACGATCACTCTTTATAATGTATATCACATTCTTGGGGTTCTTGTTAAAGGGGAACCACTTACACTACCTGAGATGGAGTCTAAGAGAGAGAGAGAGATTAACCTAGGCAACTATGATGGGAGAGAATCAACCTAGAGATAGGCCTAGTATTCAACTTATTGCAGTTCCTAAAATTTCCATTATGTCCTTGCACAAGGTTCTGATTGGCCTAATTTCCACTCTATTTTGAGGAGGCAAGAAGGTTCTAATTCTTAGGTAGTGTTGGGCACCAATCATTCAGCAGATGGAGCAAGGGATAGTTTTCACCTAGGGCCTTGACATTCTAGCTTTGGTCTATCAATACATATCATATTTCAAGGCAATGAGCACTTGCTTTCAGCCATCCTTCATTGGTCATTGTTATCACCTAGATTTGTACCCTTGTTGCAGTTGTAAAACTTCATCAATCTGGAGTAACATGGGAATGACCTCTAAGTGTGGGACTTTGCTAAATGAGATCAGACCCCCGGAGAAGGCCGGCTTCCTTAACTGGTTATCACCTAAAACTACTAAATCTTAAGAGGAAAAGGGAGAAGGAATGCTTTTGAATGAAAGATGAAATGAAAAACTTGAAAGTAAAGGGTGATTCACCAAGTTAAACAAAAGAACTCCTATAGCACTAGGAAAATGCACAGCATAACCAAATACAGCAAGTATGACATACACAGATTCAACTGATCCTAGCAGAGGTGAGAAACAAGATAATTGAAAGGAACAGTATGTTCACAGGTAATCATATGCAGATTCACACTAAACTAAAACTCAGTAGAAGAGGCAAAATAACTTGCATATATTTGATGAGAAGGCAAAGTTACAGTAGTAGAAAACTCTGTTTGGAAAATAGAAAAAGCCTAAATGCTAAAAAATTTCCAACCCTTATTACATCTCATCTCTATGCTTATATAGCATTTCAATCTAACCTAAGTCAGTTACAAAAATTTGCTCAAAGAGCTGCAGCAGAAAAATATCTCTTGAAGGGATGTCCACCTGCAAGAAGTTATGGCATGAAATATCTGGAGCAGGGTCAGATGGAAGATATTGTGAGTCTTCAATGCAAGCTGTTGCATCATCAATCTGCAACCCTGAATCAGTGGAAGATATTTTGGGCATTGAATGCAAGTAGCTTCCATTACCTATAGAAATGAATGCAACAAATATCTGTATCCTACCCCAAAAAAGTCATTGAAACGTCTAGTCATCCAAAACATGCAAATCCAGATCTAAAATTGAAAAGTGAGAGTATTTCCCTGAAAAACCCGCCAAATGAAAGAGGAGACAAAAACATACATTTTTGCCTTTTACAACATGTGGAAATTTGCTAAAATGGAGGAGATATGGGCACTCAAAGTTTTGGTCAACTACCTGTATATATCACTTTGTACCTGTGTATATATCGCTTGCATCTGTATATTATTTGGCATCTAAATTGGCCTCTGAAACTGTAATTAGATATGCATAGCGCTTTGTATGTCCGCCTTGTATGTGCAAATGTATGTGTAAATGTACAATGTGTAAAGATACAATTGCAACATACAATCACGGGCCTTTTTTACCATTGTATCAACTTTTGCATGTATACCCCCTGACACATGGCACTACCTGATTCATCACTGAGCTGGTCTAAGAAGCATCGCTGAAAAAAATTGCATCTTCTTCCTTGCATCTTTTCTTTGCATATCGCATTGTATATACAAACATACAATCGCAAATATACAAACCATATGGAACTCAAAAGATTATGAAGCAAACCTGAAATTACCATCGGGTCCGGTCTGCATGTACCTTCTTTGTATGTTGGCATATACAATGTACATAACATAAAAGCTGGGCGTCAGCCACTTTATCAATCGGATTGGGAGAAAATTGAAATCCGGGCCTTGTATCTTCATTCTTTGTATATCAGCATATAAAAATGTCATATACATGCAAGCCACAAACCCCAAAAGATCATTAATTGTATTTGAGTTCCCAGTCAGGTCTGCCTTGTATGTTTTCCCCCTGTATGTCTCCTTTTGTATATCACAATATAAAATGCCATATACATACAAACTGCGGAATTCTACCCTTTATCAACTGGAAAGTATGCTCCTTTCAGATCCAGCTTGTATATTAGGAATGCATATTTGATTGTATGTGCAAACATACAATCGCAAATATACAAGCGGTGGGCCCCAGCTTTGAACCACTTTCCCTTGCATGTTGACTTTGTATATTTCCTTTGCATGCGCCTGATGTGCATTCTGCTTTGTATGTCCGCGGGCCCCACCAAATGTATGTCGGCCCTATATGTTGACTTGTATATGTTAGATTTAGGGCACACAACTGAGAGGGGGGTGAATCAATTGTACAAAACTTGCTTTTAATTCAAACTCTTAAATCTTTTTTGTTATTTAATAGCATATCAATTAATCACTCATGAAAGCATAAAGCATAAACACCAGAGCAGATACACATCAACACATGAGACACCAAGATTTTGACGTGGAAAACCCAGTCAAGGGAAAAACCACGGGGTGATTAACCCAAGGATTATTCTCTATTAGAAGAATAAGAAAAATAGATGGCACATGCCAATTAGGGCTCACTATTCACAAGAGGCACACTACCTATAAGAGACACATTGTCTACAAAGTAACAAGTATTACAAACTTGAACTAGAGATTGACATCTTTACCATGCCTGGATCAGTTCCATTTAAGCCCGAAAACTCCTGCTCTGCCTTTTGCTCTTCTTCTTCGCTATGCCACACTCATCCACACCAAGACACACTACAAAATGAATTCACAATCCCTTATTTATACAAGATCATCGACTTAGGAACAATCATCTAAGTCGGCAAACACCTATAAGATCATTCGTAAGATGTGTAATACATCCAGTCGGCCTATCTTAGGAAGAACACCAATATCCGTGGTTATTCTTCAAATGCAAACTCAAACTTCAATGTGGACTACCAATAAGAATTGTACATGATCCAAAGATCACCAAAACCTTTCCTGAGTCATCAACAACATCCGCACTTTATCAGCTTACTAGAATTCTTCTCTTCTTCATCCGGAACTTCAAGAACACAGTCTGTCATCACTGTCATAATGAAAAGGTGCTTCCGGACCTCCAAACCATGAACAAATCTATTTGTTACTTCACACGAACTTCTTCAACACTACCTCCAATCTGCAAGATGAGATAATGCAAGTCCGGAGCTCACCGGACCAATCTGTGACACTCTGTCACCACTGAACATCTGTCGGAACTGCTTCTACTTGAGCGATCAGAACTTCTTCAGATCTTCATGCAGACCTCTGAAATCTTGACTGGAACATCTCAAGACTCATATCTACAAACCCTTTAAACCGCATCCTATGATCCTCAACCTATTGAGGACTTTTGCCTTCTTGTCATCACTGTTCTTCACTGTTCCTGATTGAAACTTATTCTCTCAATATCCTCAGCACACAGCTCATCCAATCCTTCTCATTAATGCAATATGAGTATGTTGACATCAATGACAACAATGGTTATCCTCATACTTGCAACAGTATATCAGTATTGTATGTGTGAACATATAACCTAATATACATTCTCCTTTTGCACATTGACCCTTGCATATTTGCCAATGTACAAAGGCTTTTGTATGCATTTCTTTGTATGTGCCTGATGCATGTTTTGCTTGTATGTTTAACCCCTTGTATATCAGCCTTGTATGTGCAAACATACAAAGTGAAATATACAAGCCACTATTACACTTACCTTACTATATTGCTCATACATATCTCCTTGTATCTTTGGCGAAAGTCCCTTGTATGTTCTGCGGATGTACATTGCAAAATGTACATTCATCCTTGTATGTTTTCCGATTGCATCTAGGCCTTTGCATATTGCAAATGTATGTTCCAAATATACAATGGCGAATGTATATGCGAATGTACATTCAAAAATGCATATTGAAATACAAGCATGAAACAAAGAAATCCCAACGATAGAAAATACTTGAAGCTAAAAGATTTCTGGGATTTTTTAGGTTTTTTGCAAAGACTCTCTAGGCAAAATTTTGGGAAATTTGGCAAGGCAGAGCATGAGTAATTGAATAATTTGCACCTTGTATGGTCATTTTCTAAAAGATTTTTAAGGAAAAATGCAAGGTGAACTATTTGGCTCTAGACAGAGGAAAATAGGTCAACAATTTGGCGACCTCTATGGGATGTTTGCCTGCTAAATAGTTAGACTAGTGGCCTTAAGAATCCATTGGGCATGGAGTCATACAGAGACTAAAAATATAACTTGACAAACCAACTTGACCTTAGCAACTCAGCATATTAGCAGTGAAGAACATCTGGAAGACCAAACCAAAACAAAAATGCTGAAGGCAACCCCTCCAACTATGCTAGACAGCACTTATTGAAAAATAAGAAACCTAATCTACTAATTTACAAGGCACTCATACCTCAAAACACTTCTTTAGGTGTATCCCATTGACTCGGATAGGCAAGTTTTGTCCATCCATATTTGATAACTGAAATGCATTGTGTTCCTTGCATTCAGTAATGAGAAATGGGCCACTCCACATGTTGTCAAACTTGGAATGCTTCCCTGGTCTGCTTTTCAACTCATCCCATTTGAGCACCATCTCACCCTCCCTAAAAATTTTGGGAGTGGCCTTCTGATCAAAATTTATTTTGGTCTGAAGCTGATGATACTCCATAGTTTTCATAGCCTTGTCTCTGATTTCTTCAAGCTCCATAAGTTGAGCATATCTGACAGCCATGGGATCCTCTTCTTCAAACATCTCCAGCTAATTCATGGTATCAAGTGCTAGCAGCTCCATAGATATAGGCAATCTTGCCTCTTTCCCATAAACTAACATATATGGGGAGTTCCCAATTGACCTCTTGGGAGTTATTCTGTCTGCCCATAAGGCATATTTCAGATTAGTGTGCCATGTCCTCTAGTTGTCTTCCATTGATCTTTTAATAACCCTTATGAGATTTTTATTTGTAGATTCAACCAAACCATTACCCTGTGGGTAATAATTTGATGAAGTATTCAAATAGATCCCATTCTTAACAACCTAATTAGTTGTCTGTAATCCAACAAAGGCTAAAGCATTGTCTGAGATAATTGATTCAGGTACCCCAAATCTGGATATCAAATCTTGGTAAAAACTCAAAACAGTATTTTCATTGGATTCCTTCAGAGCCACTACTTCAGTCCACCTTGTGAAATAGTCCATAGCTGTAAGTATCCACCTATGGCCTACACTTGATGGTGGGTTAATGGGACCTACAAAATCAATGCCCCATCTCATGAAGGGCTACTCTACTTGAATTGGCTGCAGGGGTAAAGTTGGCAGCCTTTCTTTGCCTGCAAAAATGGCACATTTTACACATTTTCTAGCCCATGCATGGGCATCCTTGAATAAGCTAGGCCAATAATATCTAGCTCTCATTATTTTCCAAGCAATAGTCTTTGGGGCAAAATGACCCCCTGTTGTTCCATCATGAAACTCATGCAACACCTTGTCAATCTGATCATTATCAATGCATCTTAACAATACACCATTAAAATCTTTTCTGAAAAGGATGCCATTTATTAAAACATATGGAACAAACTGTAGTCTAAACTACCTCCTCTTGGTTCTATCTAAACTTGTTGGACATTTACCAGTTTGCAAAAATTGAGTCATGTTATTAACCCAACTTGTGCCCACTGCTGCTGTATCATCCTGAGGAGCATCTTCAATGGTCAGAAGCACCTCTTCTTCTTTTTCTACTTCCTTTTCAGAACTGATAGCAAGTTGTTCACTGAGTCCTTTGCCTCTGACAAGCTTGGTTATCTTGATATCCACGTCATATTCCATGACTTTGGTGAACCAACAAGCCCTTTTCTCATTAACATCTTTACTTAACATGAACTCCTTTATGCTACGGTGAGCAACCATCAAATGTATCTTGTTATTAGAAATAAGATGCTGAAACTTCTTGAGGCCCCTTACCACTACGAGGACATGTTTCTCAATGAAGCTATACCTTTTCTTATACTCCTCTAGCCCCTGACTAAAGAAAGTGATTAGTTGTTCAAAGCCGTCACTCTGCTGTTGTACCAGAATCGCAAAGATTATATCTAGACTGCCGTAAGCATATAAAATAAAATCTTTGGAGAAGTCAGGATTTACAAGAGTTGGCAGAGCTGACTGTTGGTTTTTCTTTTGAATCAGCATTAGGGTTTGCCAGTTCTAATGCACAGGCAGATTCAGCCAACTGAATACAGGAGGTTGCGTGAGCTCCTCCCCTTCATTTCTGGTTCTGCCGCACCAAGGGGGGTGTCCCTATTTGATAAAAGTATAACCCTGACTAGCTCAATGACAGAAGGATTTAACTTGACAGCAACAGGCAAAATACTCTCATGTATGGACCAAGATTTGTGTAACAAATCACAAGGTTGGCAACATTCTTGGACATAATGTCTGGTTAAGTATGAGAGCATGCAAGGGTTTCCTAATCCTACTCCTACAACTAATAGGTGGAAGATATGAAATGAGTTGATTTGATGTTTGGATGCAAACCTGGACCTGGTGTATAACCTCAACACAAAGCTAGATTGGTGCCTATCCAGGGCTTGGAGTCAGTAGACATACACCTGTGAATGATCAGCATGAACAGCTAAACCTGGATTTCAGGGGGATACACATGATACCTGCCTTACAGATATCTCCCAATACAGAGTGTTAAACTGTCGATACTTATGGCATCCCTATTGCAATATACCCTTCCCAATATTCAATCTGAAAACAATTTAATCTACCCCTTGAGCAGAAGTTAAAAGATTAAACATTCAACACAGGAATTCTATGTTCTAGAATCTCAGACATTCCTTGAATACCTGGACTCAGAAGAAAGATACATGCAAAACTGGAGACAGAATCAGCATAACACATGCAAATATAGCATTATTCATATAAGATTAACCATGAAATCAGTGGATTCATGCAAAAACGTACAACAGGAGATACATAAACTCACAAGTTTGCTACACAGAGCAACCAAAACTAGTTGTATCTTATTACAGAGCCAAAATGTCCAGTTTTCAACAACCTAAACAATGGTAACACAGTCTGCTTATAACAGACAGAGAGTGTACCACAGCAGTTAATTACAAGACTGTTACAAAATTCGCCAGATACAAATCCTTCAAAGGAATGGCGCTCAAAATTTATTGCAGCAGGGACAGAAGGAACCCTCGAGCCCTGCGCCGCCATCTGGGAGTCTTCATGCCAAAGATCGGGCAACTTCACCATTTGTATTCATTGCCCATACCCCTGCACGACCGTCATTGATGGCTCAACCACCCGCATTTCACTTGGAGACTGTCGCTGCAAACAAAAAAGACTTCCCGCCAAAACACGTTCAACCGCGGGTTCAAAATATACAAGGGAATAATCCCACATTCATGGCGCGGAGAGCCTTTCACTACCTTATAAGCCTGATCGCATACACATCAAGTGTCGAGTGCTTTTTCCATGCTCGACACACATGCCTTCGTCAAAACCCATCGCCGAGACATATGCCATCGGCTCACCCCGCAGATCTCCTGCCAACAATAGTAGTCTGGCCGATCACAAACTCCACATTCCCTTCATCGGCCAGAGAAAAACCATCGATCCATCCAAAAGATCCCTCGCCGACTCCAGTTGTCTCGCCGACGCCACCTTCGTCATCGCCCAGACTAACACCGTCGGAGCAACACGAAATACCTCTGCCGATGAACAAAGTCACACCGACAGCACCCTGTCCTCCCACCTCCGTCGGTGTGACTTACACCGTCGGAACAGCATTTCACACTTATGCCGATGACGGAAGTCATCCCGATAACCTTCAGAACACCCCTTCGTCGGTGTGACCAACACCATCGGCCAACCTAAAAGTCTCCCCACTGATGAAGAATGTCACGCCGACGCCAACAAATAAAACACACCCCCCATCGAGCCATCGGCCCAACTCCTACCGATAGCCCGCCTCCGTCGGTGAGACCCCAACTGTCAGGCCAACACTTCTCCGTCCACCCGATATACAAAGTCGTGCCGATGGCACATCAGAACCCTCACTCCCATCGGCCAGACACATATCGTCAGAGCAACAAAAAGAACCCTGGCCGATAGCACTAGTCACAACGATGACCAACAAGCCTCACCCTGCCCCCTTATCGGCTAGACATATGCCCATCGGGAAACTAGAAAGAAGACACGCCGATGACAGAAGTCATCCCGATGGCACATCTCCACCACATCGGTGGAACCAAAAAAAAACTCCAGCCGATAGGACAAAGTCTTGGCGATAAACAAAGAACACACCATGCTATTGATATGATCGCCAAGACACATGAAAACTCATGTCGATGGGCAGAATATGAAGACCCCCTCTTCAAGAAAGATGATGTGGATGCTGCAAAACACTGAAGGGGTGCCAACACTTCAAATTTTTTGGATTTTAGGGAAGGTGCCTGCATGAAAAATGCTTAAGAACTGACAGTGAATTCAGGCACCAACACTGACAATGCTTCTTTTATGGACTCAAAGCTGAGTTTGGCCTCTTTCATCCAACTAAACATTGTACTCTTCTTCAACATAGACGTCAAAGGCTTCAAAAGATTTGCAATGTTGGGTATAAATCTTCACAAAAAATTAATTCTGCCAATAAAACTTTGTAGTCCCTTCTTGTAACTGGGTTAAGACAACTCCAAAATAACTCTTACCCTTTTAGCATCAATGGTAATGCCCTCCTTCGACACCACGTGCCCTAACAGCTTGCCCTCGTGCACAGCAAAAATGCATTTCTTGGGATTGAGCGATATCCCAAACTCTTTGCATCTCTCAAATACCTGCCTCAGGTGGGATAATTGTTCAGACGCATCCTTGGAAAAAACCGTTATGTCATCAAGGTACACCAACACCAATTTATATGGCAAACCCCTAAAAGCCATGTCCATAGCTCTCTGAAAAGTTAAGCCAGCATTTAACAGACCAAAGGGCATTCTCTTATAGGCCATGGCGCCCCATTTGGTAGTAAAAGCAGTTTTAAATTGATCTTCCTCCTTAACTAACACTTGATTGTAGCTAGAATATCCGTCAAGCAAGGAGAATCTTTCAGAACCAGCCACTACTTGCAAAATTTGTTCCATTGAGGGCAGCGGGTAGTGGTCTTTTAGGGAGGCTCTATTTAGGTCTCTGAAGTCGACACACAGCCTAATCTCTCCATTCATTTTCCTCACAGGGACAAGGTTTGGAGACCCAAGAAGTATGCTTGATTGGGAAAATGATCTTTCCCTTGATCAGCTTGGTTAACTCTCTAATCATCAAAAGCTCAAGTTTTGGATTTAAAGGCCTTTGTTTCTACCTCACAAGTTTTGTACCTGGTTCTAACTCTATAGTATGCTGGGCAATATGAGGGTCAAAACCCTTTACGTCTCAATTATCCCAAGAAAACACATCTTCAAACTCTTGACAAAGAGTAACAAAAGCTCTCCTATCCTTAGGTGAACAGATTTTACCAATTTTAAGAAGCTTACCCTTAAAAATTTCTAGCTCCTCATAATGTTCCACTTTTATCTGCATGCCAGTTTTGCTCTTCTTCAGCTGATCATCAGTACCAAAAATAGATTCCAAGGTTACCAATCCCTTGGGCAACTTGTTTGTTCTTAACTGAATAACTTGGCCATCATCATATTGTTGTTTGAGTTTATCCTGATTCATCATGGAAAACTCATCCTCCTCTAACAGGAAATGCAGGATATGCTCATCACTCTCAAAAACCTGTCAATGAATATTATTGTCAGGGATAGAGGGTCTATCAACTATTTTTACATGAGGCTGCACCTTTTCTCTTTGAATATCACTAGGGATGTCAAACTGAGCCCCAATTGTAGCTAACCTATCTGCATGATAGTTCTGACTTCTTGGAATAGAGATTAGATTGAAAGCATCAAACTCCTCGATCATGTCCCATACCCTATGTTTGTAGCATTTCAAAACATCATTTTTTTGTAACATGCAGCCCTCTCACCTGATTTACAATGAGTTCATTGTCACTATATACCTGCAAATAGCCAATTTTCCTCTTTCTTGCCCACTGCAAACCTTGGATCAAGCCCTCATACTCAGCAGTGTTATTTGTACAAGAAAAGGCAAAATGGAAAGCAGAATAATATTTTTCACCTTGTGGAGAAACAAGCATTGCACCACCACTAGATCCATTCCTATTCCTTGACCCATCAACTACATTTTCCACACCTCATTTTGTTGTTCTGTCTGTTGTTCAACATCCTTTACCAGATTTGGAATTGTTGTTTCAGGCTCATGCAGTATGTAAACCCCCATACCAGTTTCTTGGATGTGCCCCTCAGGATCATCTACAACATTTTTAGAGGCCCACTCCTTTAACAACACCTCTGGTATACTTTCAGCTTGTAGCTCTCGAGCAGCAACAAGTTCAGGGTTATCAAAGATAATGCAATTTGCATTAATAGCACTTGGTGTGTAAGGCTCTATGTGGTATTTGGCAAGTATTTTAGATTTTAGGGTTACTTTGGTGCCATATTTGGTCCTGAAAAATATGTGGGACCAGTCCGAGGATAAATATCCTCCTATCTTGGCTGTGAACTCTCTTGACAAGCACATGGCAAAATAAGGAGGCAAATCTATGATGAACACCTCCTGGGAAATGGAAGCATTTGGGCAAGTGTGTAGATTGAGACCTAGGTCTTTGATGACACCTATAGTATTAACAGTTGTGCCATCTAACTGAAGTACACCCTTCTCAAGGGGCTGGTATCTCAATCCTAATTGATCTGCAATCTATTTTGGCATCACAAAACTACTTACACCACTATCCACCATGTAGTTATGTACTAACTTGTCTCCAATTATTAATGACACATAAAATGGGAGTGGTTTAGCACTTTTGTTTGGCTCTTTGATGTTAACCTGGGATGAATTGGTAAGGACAGCCCAATTTGGGTCAGCAGTTGTATCATTGGGCACTTTTAAATTAGACAAGGCAGATTGCAATATTTCCTTTTGGCCTGGGATGGCTAGAGAATCCCACATAGACATAGTCACATTCATCTTTTTCATATTTTCAATAATATTGAAAGATGGAGTGACACTTACCTTTTGTTGTGACTTTGTAGCAACAGTATCAGCCCGTAAATGAGGCATTTCTCTTGTTGTTGCTGAAGTATTTCTTTGTAAAATATGGGGAGTCTGGGATGCAGAAACATCAACAGGTCCTTTTCCTCTATTTGCTACTTGATCTACCTCATAACCCCTCTTCTTGGCTCTTGTATTCGCCGCAACTGGAGTATTATTGTTGTTTATACCACAGAATTCACCTTCTTGCCAATTTATGAAGGCGGAATCATTCTGACGTTGCCCCTGTTGTTGTGCAGCCCCATCATTAGGTGTGCTTCGCTGTGAGGCTGCAACACTCTGTACCATTAAAGCTTGATTTATAACTCTATTTGAACAGGTTGCCTGACTATGTGGCTGATTGCATGGAAAACACCATTCGTATTTAGCTGCAAAGTTATTCTTAGTAGGGACAAGGTCCTTAACAGCATTAATGGGCACTAGATTGTAAGGCTGAGAAGGCCTCTGGTTCATGTTCTGTCTGGTACCCTGGTAATTGCTTTGATATGGAGGCCTGTTGGCCTGATATGGTTGGTTTTTCCCTTGATAAGGTTGATTTTGCCCTTGAGGTTGTGGATGATAAGGCTGCCTGCTCTGGGACTGCTACTTTTTGATGTTTACCAGCTCATTCCCAAAAGTTTGCAAGATGTTCTCTATTTTTTGTTAGCTATGTTTAATATCTTTCAACTCTTGTGATGAGCTAGAAGCAGCATTTTTAGAATTGGCAGCACTTGGTAATGTTGCAGTAGTGGGTAAAGGGGCAAAATATGGAATTGGTAAGGGCATTGAAGCTTGAATCTTGGGGAAGATGGGCATTGGTGATCTAGGTGCTATTTTTCCAGCTTGAATCAGGCTATTCTCTGCTCTAATAGCTATTTCATATGCATCAAGTAAACTAGTACCTCCTAATGATTGTATCATCACTGAAATATCACTATTTAGGGCTTTCAAAAACATACAGAAAAGCATATTTAGCTGGAGGCCTTACCGTGGTAGGAATTATATCCCATGTCTTCTGAAATCTGAAGTTGAAATCCATCATTTGCTCCTGGGGAGCTCTCTTTATTGTAGTCATTTGTTCAACCAGTGACAAGTTGTATGATTTATCTTGAAATTGCTTATTTAACTTATCACCTAGATCATCCCAGGTTGTAATGGTTTGTACTGGTAAACTCCTAAACCATTGCAATGTTTTTCCCTTGAAAGAGCCAACCAGAAGCCTAATGGCTACATTTTCTTGGGTCACATGATGAACACCACATAAAGAAGCTACGTCTCTAATGTGCTCAATAGGGGTAGTTTGATTCTCCCCTGTGAAATAAGGTAGACTCTTCAAAGCTGCCATCGGTATGACATCATGTACTATTAAATTCAATGGGCTACCCCCATCAATAGCCACAAATGGCTGATTTCTTGCCATTGGAACGGCTGAGGGTAGATTTTCTTGTGTTGCTACAGGAACTAAAGAGGTAACTGGCCTGAAATTTGGGGGGAGTTGATTGTATCCTTTTAGAAACTGGGGTCCTTACTGTAGCTCTACTCTGTCTTCTTGGTGGAGACAGATGCAAGTAATCAAATGTACTTGAACTCCTAGTTTGAATCTTTATCATAAAATGTAACAGCAGAACTAATATGCTTGTCCTTCCTCAATATGAGTCACCAGATATGCAAGTTTTAACCTATTACAGGTCAGAAAATCACTGGTTGCACATCAAAACTAGTAATAAGAGATAGCATTTGATTATTGTCTAACTCTTGTGTCCCACCGGGTGTGCCAAAGTTGTTATCACCCAGATTTGCACCCTTGTTGTAGTTGTAAAACTTCAGCAATCTGGAGTAACATGGGAATTATCTCTAAGTGTGGGACTTTGCTAAATGAGATCAAACCTCCAGAGAAGGCTGACTTCCTTAACTGGTTATCACCTAAAACTACTAAATTTTAAGAGGAAAAGGGAGAAGGAATGCTTTTGAATGAAAGATAAAATGAAAAACTTTAAAGTAAAGGGTAATTCACCAAGTTAAACAAAAGAACTCCTATAGCACTGAGAAAATGCATAGCATAACTAAATACAGCAAGTATGACATACACAGATTCAACTGATCCTAGTAGAGGTGAGAAACAAGATGATTGAAAGGAACAATATGTTCACAGGTAATCATATGCGGATTCACACAAAACTAAAACTCAGTAGAAGAGGCAAAATAACTTGCATATATTTGATGAGAAGGCAAAGTTACAGTAGCAGAAAACTCTATTTGGAAAATAGAAAAAGCCTAAATGCTAAAAATATTCCAACCCTTATTACATCTCATCTCTATGCTTATATAGCATTTCAATCTAACCTAAGTTGGTTACAAAAATTCACTCAAAGAGCTGTAGCAGAAAAATTATCTCCTGAAGGGATGTCCACCTGCAAGAAGTTATGGCATGAAATATCTGGAGCAGGGGCAGATGGAAGACATTGTGAGTCTTCAATGCAAGCTACTGCATCATCAATCTACACCCTTGAATCGGTGGAAGATATTTTGGGCAGTGAATGTGAGCAGCTTCCATTACCTACAGAAATGAATGCAACAAATATCTGCATCCCGCCCCAAAAAAGTCACTAAAATGTCCAGTCGCCCAAAATATGCAAATCCAGATCTGAAATTGAAAAGTGAGTATTTCCATGAAAAGCCTGCCAAATAAAAGAGGAGACAAAAATATGCATTTTTTGCCTTTTGCAGCATGTGGAAATTCGCTAAAATGGAGGAGATATGGGCACTCAAAGTTTCGGTCAACTGCCTGTATATATCACTTTGCACCTGTGTATATATTGCTTTGCGTCTGTATATTATTCAGCATCTAAATCGGCCTCTAAAACTGCCTTTAGATACACATATCACTTTGTATGTCAGCCTTGTATGTGCAAATGTATGTGTAAATGTACAATGTGTAAAGATACAATTGCAACATACAATCACGGGCCTTTTTTATCGTTGTATAAACTTTTGCATGTATGCCCCCTGACACGTGGCACCGCTTGATTCGTCGCTGAGCTGGTCTGAGAAGCTTTGCTGAAAAAACTCCATCTTCTTCCTTGCATGTTTTCTTTGCATATCGCATTGTATATACAAACATACAATCGCAAATATACAAACCATATGGAACTCTAAAGATTATGAAGCAAGCTTGAAATTACCATCAGGTCCGGTTTGCATGTACCTTCTTTGTATGTTGGCATATACAATGCACATAACATGCAAGCCGGGCATCAGCCACTTTATCAATCGGATTGGGAGATAATTGAAATCCAGGCCTTGTATCTTCATTCTTTGTATATCGGCATATACAAACACCATATATATGCAAGCTGCGGACTCCAAAAGATCATTAACTGTATTTGAGTTCCCAGTCAGGTCCACCTTGTACATTTTCCCGCTGTATGTCTCCTTTTGTATATCACAATATACAATGCCATATGCATGCAAGAAAATTATACATACAAACTGCAGAATTCTACCCTTTATCAACTGGAAAGTATGCTCCTTTCAAATCTGGCTTGTATATTAGGAATGCATATTTGTATGTACAAACATACAATCGCAAATATACAAGCAGTGGGCCCCAGCTTTGAAACACTTTCCCTTGCATGTTGACTTTGTATATTTCCTTTGCATGCACCCGATGTGCATTCTTCTTTGTATATCTGCGGGCCCCACCAAATATATGTCAGCCCTATATGTCGACTTGTATATCGGCCTTGTATGTGTGAACATACAACCTGATATACATTCTCCTTTTGCACATTGACCCTTGCATATTTGCCAATGTACAAAGGCTTTTATATGCATTTCTTTGTATGTGCCCGTTGCATGTTTTGCTTGTATGTTTAATCCCTTGTATATTGGCCTTGTATGTGCGAACATACAAAATGAAATATACAAGCCACTGTTACACTTACCTTACTATATCGCTCATGCATATCTCCTTGTATCTTTGGCCAAAGTCCCTTGTATGTTCTGCGGATGTACATTGCAAAATGTACATTCATCCTTGTATGTTTACTGATTGCATCTAGGCCTTTGCATATTGCGAATGTATGTTCCAAACATACAATGGCGAATGTATATGCAAATGTACATTCAAAAATACATATTGAAATACAAGCATGAAACTAAAAAATCCCAACGATAGAAAATACTTGAAGCTTAAAAGATTTCTGGGTTTTTTTGAGTTTTTTGTAAAGACTCTCCAGGTGAGATTTTGGGAAATTTGGCAAGGCAGAGCATGAGTAATTGAAGAATTTACACCTTGTATGGTCATTTTCTAAAGATTTTTAAGAAAAAGTGCAAGGTGAACTATTTGGCTCTAGACAGAGGAAAATAGGTCAACAATTTGGTGACCTCTATGGGATGTTTGCCTGCTAAATAGTTAGACCAATGGCCTTAAGAATCCATTAGGCATGGAGTCATACAGAGACTAAAAATATAACTTGACAAACCAACCTGACCTTAGCAACTCAGCATATTAGTAGTGAAGAACATCTGGAAGACCAAACCAAAACAAAAATTCTGAAGGCAACCCCTCCAACTGTGCTAGACATCACTTATTGAAAAATAATAAACCTAATCTACTAATTTACAAGGCACTCATACCTCAAAACACTTCTTTAGGTGTATCCCATTGACTCGGATAGGCAAATTTTGTCCATCCATATTTGATAACTGAAATGCATTATTTTCCTTGCATTCAGTAATGAGAAATGGGCCACTCCACATGTCAAACTTGGAATGCTTCCCTGGTCTGCTTTTCAACTCATCCCATTTGAGCACCATCTCACCCTCCCTAAAGATTCTGGGAGTGGCCTTCTGATCAAAAATGATTTTGGTCTGAAGCTGATGATACTCCATAGTTTTTATAGCCTTGTCTCTGATTTCTTCAAGCTCCATAAGTTGAGCATATCTGACAGCCATGGGATCCTCTTCTTCAAACATCTTCAGTTGATTCATGATATCAAGTGCTGGCAGTTCCATAGATATAGGCAATCTTGCCTCTTTCCCATAAACTAACATATATGGGGAGTTCCCAATTGACCTCTTGGGAGTTATTATGTCTGCCCATAAGGCATATTTCAGATTAGTGTGCCATGTCCTCTAGTTGTCTTCCATTGATCTTTTAATAACCCTTATGAGATTTTTATTTGTAGATACAACCAAACCATTACCCTGTGGGTACTAATTTGATGAAGTATTCAAATAGATCCCATTCTTAACAGCCTAATTAGTTGTCTTTAATCCAACAAAGGCTAAAGCATTGTCTGAGATAATTGATTCAGGTACCCCAAATCTGGATATCAAATCTTGGTAAAAATTCAAAACAGTATTTTCATTGGATTCCTTCAAAGCCACTGCTTCAGTCCACCTTGTGAAATAGTCTGTAGCTGTAAGTATCCACCTGTGGCCTGTACTTGATGGTGGGTTAATGGAACTACAAAATCAATGTCCCTTCTCATGAAGGGCTGCTCTACTTGAATTGGCTGTAGGGGTAAAGCTCGCAGCCTTTCTTTGCCTGCAAAAATGGCACATTTTACACATTTTCTAGCCCATGCATGGGCATCCTTGAATAAGCTGGGCCAGTAATATCCAACTCTCATTATTTTCCAAGCAATAGTCTTTGGGGCAAAATGACCCCCTGTTGTTCCATCATGAAACTCATGCAGCACCTTGTCAGTCTAATCATTATCAATGCATCTTAATAATACACCATTAAAATCTTTTCTGAAAAGGATCCCATTTATTAAAACATATGGAATGGACTACAGTCTAAAGTACCTCCTCTTGGTTCTATCTAAACCAACTGGACATTTACCAGTTTGCAAAAATTAAGTCATGATATTAACCCAACTTGTGCCCACTGCTGTTGTATCATCCTAAGGAGCATCTTCAATGGTCAGAAGTACCTCTTCTTCTTTTTCTACTTCCTTTTCAGAACTAATAGCAAGTTGTTCATTGAGTCCTCTTCCTCTAACAAGCTTGCTTATCTTGATATCCACGTCATATTCCATGACTTTGGTGATCCAACCAGCCCTTTTCTCATTAACATCTTTACTTAACAGGAACTCCTTTATGCTACGGTGAGCAACCATCAAATGTATCTTGTTATTAGAAACAAGATGCCGAAACTTCTTCAGGCTCCTTACCACTGCGAGGACATGTTTCTCAATGAAGCTATACCTTTGCTCATACTCCTCCAGCCCCTGACTAAAGAAAGTGATTGGCTGTTCAAAGCCATCACTCTGTTGTTGTACCAGAATCGCAGAGATTGTATCTAGACTGTCGTAAGCATATAAAATAAAATCTTTGGAGAAGTGAGGATTTACCAGAGTTGGCACAGCTAACAATGCTTCTTTTATGGACTCAAAGCTGAGTTTGGTCTCTTTCATCCAACCAAACGTTGTACTCTTCTTCAACATAGACGTCAAAGGCTTCAAAAGATTTGCAATGTTGGGTATAAATCTTCGCAGAAAATTAATTCTGCCAATAAAACTTTGTAGTCCCTTCTTGTAACTGGGTAAAGATAACTCCAAAATAGCTCTTACCCTTTCAGCGTCAATGGTAATGCCCTCCTTCGACACCACGTGCCCTAACAGCTTGCCCTCATGCACAGCGAAAATGCATTTCTTGGGATTGGGCGATATCCCAAACTCTTTGCATCTCTCAAATACCTGCCTCAGGTGGGATAAGTTTTCAGATGCGTCCTTGGAAAAAACTATTATGTCATCAAGGTACACCAGCACCAATTTATATAGCAATCCCCTAAAAGCCATGTCCATAGCTCTCTGAAAAGTTGAGCCAGCATTTGATAGACCAAAGGGCATTCTCTTATAGGCCATGGTGCCCCATTTGGTAGTAAAAGCAGTTTTAAATCGATCTTCCTCCTTAACTAACACTTGATTGTAGCCAGAATATTTGTCAAGCAAGGAGAATCTTTCAGAACCAGTCACTACTTGTAAAATTTGCTCCATTTGGGGCAGCGGATAGTGGCCTTTTAGGGAGGCTCTATTTAGGTCTCTGAAGTCGACACACAGCCTAATCTATCCATTCTTTTTCCTCATAGGGACAAGGTTGGAGACCCAAGAAACATGCTTGATTGGGAAAATGATCTTTCCCTCGATTAGCTTGGTTAACTCTCTAATCATCAAAGGCTCAAGTTTTAGATTTAAAGGCCTTTGTTTCTGTCTCACAGGTTTTGTACCTGGTTCTAACTCTATAGTATGCTTGGCAATATGAGGGTCAAAACCCTTCAGTTCTGAATAATCTCAAGCAAACACATCTTCAAACTCTTAACAAAGAGCAACAAAAGCTCTCCTATCCTCAGGTGAACAGATTTTACCAATTTTAAGAAGCTTACCCTTAAAAATTTCCAGCTCCTCATAATGTTCCACTTTTATCTGCATGCCAGTTTTGCTCTTCTTCAGCTGATCATCAGTACCAAAAATAGATTCCAAGGTTACCAATCCCTTGGGTAGCTTGTTTGTTCTTAACTGAAAAACTTGACCATCATCATATTGTTGTTTGAGTTTATCCTGATTCATCATGGAAAACTCATCCTCCTCTAACAGGAAACGCAGGATCTGCTCGACACTCTCAAAAACTTGCTAATGAATATTATTGTCAGGGATGGAGGGTCTGTCAACTATTTTTACATGAGGCTACACCTTTTCTCTTTGAATATCACTGGGGATGTCAAACTGAGCCCCAATTGTAGCTAACCTATCTACATGACAGTTCTGACTTCTTGGAATAGAGATTAGATTGAAAGCATCAAACTCCTCGTTCATGTCCCATACCCTACTTTGTAGCATTTCAAAACATCATTTTTTGTAACATGCAGCCCTCTCACCTGATTTACAATGAGTTCACTATCACCATATACCTACAAACAACCAATTTTCCTCTTTCTTGCCCACTGCAAACCTTGGATCAAGCCCTCATACTCAGCAGTGTTATTTGTACAAGAAAAGGCAAAACGAAAAGCAAAATAATATTTTTCACCTTGTGGAGACACAAGCATTGCACCACCACCAGATCCATTCCTATTCCTTGAGCCATCAAACTACATTTTCCACACCTCATTTTGTTGTTATGTCTGTTGTTCAGCATCCTTTACCAGATTTAGAATTGTTGTTTTAGGCTCATGCAGTATGTAAACCAACATACCAGTTTCTTGGATGTGCCCCTCAGGATCATCTACAACATTTTCAGAGGCCCACTCCTTTAACAGCACCTCTGGTATACTTTCAGCTTGTAGCTCTCGAGCAGCAACAAGTTCAAGGTTATTAGAGATAATGTAATTTGCATTAACAACTCTTGGTGTGTAAGGCTCTATGTGGTATTTGGCAAGTAATTCAGATTTTAGGGTTACTTTGGTGCCATACCTGGTCTTGAAAAACATGTGGGACCAGTCCGAGGATAAATATCCTCCTATCTTGGCTGTGAACTCTCTTGACAAGCACATAGCAAAATACGGAGGCAAATCTATGATGAACACCTCCTGGGAAATAGAAAAATTTGGGCAAGTGTGCAGAGTGAGACCTAGGTCTTTGATGATAGCTACAGTATTAACAGTTGTGCCATCTAACTGAAGTACACCCTTCTCGAGGGGCTGGTACCTCAATCCTAATTGATCTGCAATCTGTTTTAGCATCACAGAACTACTTGCACCACTATCCACCATGTAGTTATGTAGTAACTTGTCTCCAATTATTAATGACACATAAAATGGGAGTGGTTTAGCACTTTTGTTTGGTTGTTTGTTGTTATCCTGGGATGAATTGGTAAGTACAGCCCTATTTGGGTTAGCAGTTGTATCATTGGGCACTTTTAAATCAGACAAGGCAGATTGCAATATGTCCTTTTGGCCTGGGATGGCTAGAGAATCCCACATAGACATGGTCACATTCATCTTTTTCATATTTTCAATAATATTGAAAGATGGAGTGACACTTACCTTTTGTTGTGACTTTGTAGCAATAGTATCAGCCTGTAAATGAGGCATTTACCTTGCTGTTGCTGAAGTATTTCTTTGTAAAATATGGGGAGTCTGGGATACAGAAGCATCAGTAGGTCCTTTTCCTCTATTTGTTGCTTGATCTACCTCATAATCCCTCTTCTTGGCTCTTGTATTCGCCACAACTGGAGTATTATTGCTGTTTATACCACAGAATTCACCTTCTTGCCAATTTATGAAGGTGAAATCATTATGAGGTTGCTCCTACTGTTGTGCAGCCCCATCATTAGGTGTGCTTGGCTATGAGGCTACAACACTCTGTACCATTAAAGCCTGATTTATAACTCCATTTGAATAGGTTGCCTAACTGTGTGGCTGATTACATGGAAAACACTATTCATATTTAGCTGCAAGGTTATTCTGAATAGGGAGAAGGTCCTTAATAGCATTAATGGGCACCAGATTGTAAGGCTGAGAAGGCCTCTGGTTCATGTTTTGCCTAGTACCCTGGTAATTGCTTTGCTATGGAGGCCTGTTGGCCTGATATGGTTGGTTTTGCCCTTGATAAGGTTGATTTTACCCTTGAGGTTGTGGCTGATAAGGCTGCCTGCTCTGGGACTACTATTTTTTGATGTTTACCAGCTCATTCCCAAAAGTTTGCAGGATGTTCTCTATTTTTTGTTGGCTATGTTTAATATCTTTCAACTCTTGTGATGAGCTAGAAGCAGCATTTTCAGAATTGGCAGCACTTGGTAATGTTGCAGTAGTAGGTAAAGGGGCAAAATATGGAATTGGTAAGGGCAGTGAAGCTTGAATCTCGGGGAAGATGGGCATTGGTGGTCTAGGTGCTATTTTTTGGCCTGAATCAGGCTATTCTCTGCTCTAATAGCTATTTCATATGCATCAGGTAAACTAGTACCTCCTAATGATCGTATCATCACTGAAATATCACTATTTAAGGCTTTAACAAAATACAGAAAAGCATATTCAACTAGAGGCCTTACCATGGCAGGAATTCTGTCTCATGTCTTCTGAAATCTGAAGTTGAAATCCATCATTTGCTCCTGGGGAGCTCTCTTTATTGTTGTCATCTGTTCAACCAGTGACAAGTTGTCTGATTTATCTTGAAATTGCTTATTTAACTTATCGCCTAGATCATCCCAAGTTGTAATGGTTTGTACTGGTAAACTCCTAAACCATTGCAATATTTTTCCCTTGAAAGAGCCAGCCAGCAGCCTGATGGCTACATTTTCTTGGGTCACATGATGGACACCGCATAGAGAAGCTACGTCTCTAACGTGCTCAATAGGGGTAGTTTGATTCTCCCCTATGAAATAAGGCAAACTCTTCAAAGATGCCATAGGTATGACATCATGTACTGTTAAATTCAATGGGTTGCCCCCATCAAAAGCCACAAATGGCTAATTTCTTGCCATTGGAATGGTTGAGGGTAGATTTGCTTGTGTTGCTAGAGGAACTACAGGGGCAACTGGTCTAAAATTTGGTGGAGTTGATTGTATCCTTTTAGAAACTGGGGTCCTTACTGCAGCTCTACTTGGTCTTCTTGGTGGAGATAGTTGCAAGTAATCAAATGTACTTGAACTCCTAGTTTGAATCTTTATCATAAAATGTAATAGTAGAACTGATCTGTTTGTCCTTCCTCAGTGAGTCACCAGATATGCAAGTTTTCACCTCTTACAGGTCAAAAAATCAATAGTTGCACATCAAAACCAGCAATAAGAGATAGCATTTGATTATTGTCTAACTCTTGTGTCCCACCGGGCGTGCCAAAGTTGTTATCACCCAGA
Source organism: Cunninghamia lanceolata (assembly GCA_027924645.1). Taxonomy (NCBI): domain Eukaryota; kingdom Viridiplantae; phylum Streptophyta; class Pinopsida; order Cupressales; family Cupressaceae; genus Cunninghamia; species Cunninghamia lanceolata. The sequence continues at coordinate 1,134,909 of BSBN01000787.1, read as the reverse complement.
TTTGCACCCTTGCTACAATTGTCAAACTTTAGCAATCTAGAGTAACATGAGAATGATTTCTAAGTGTGGGACTTTGCTAAATGAGATTAGACCTTAGGAGAAGGCCAACTTCCTTAACTGGTTATCACCTAAAACTACTAAATCTTAAGAGAAAAAGGGAGAAGGAATGCTTTTGAATGAAAGATAAAATAAAAAACTTGAAAGTAAAAAGGGTGATTCACCAAGTTAAACAAAAGAACTCCTCCAGCACTGAGAAAATGCACAGCATAACCAAATACAATAAGTATGACATACATAGATTCAACTGATCCTAGCAGAGGTGAGAAACAAGATGATTGAAAGGAACAGTATGTTCACAGGCAATCATATGCGGATTCACACTAAACTAAAACTTAGTAGAAGAGGCAAAATAACTTGCATATATTTGATGAGAAGGCAAAGTTACAGTAGCAGAAAACTCTGTCTGGAAAATAGAAAAAGCCTAAATGCTAAAAAATTTCCAACCCTTATAACATCTCATCTCTATGCTTATATAGCATTTCAATCTAACCTAAGTCGGTTACAAAAATTTGCTCAAAGAGCTGCAACAGAAAAATATCTCCTGAAGGGATGTCTACCTACAAGAAGTTATGGCATGAAATATCTGGAGCAAGGGCAAATGGAAGATATTGGGAGTCTTTAATGCAAGTTGTTGCATCATCAATCTGCACCCCTGAATTGGTGGAAGATATTTTGAGCATTGAATGCGAGCAGCTTCCATTACCTGCAAAAATGAATGCAACAAATATCTGCATCCTGCCCCAAAAAAGTCACTGAAACGTCCAGTCGCCCAAAACATGCAAATCCAGATCTGAAATTGAAAAGTGAGTATTTCCCTGAAAAGCCTGCCAAATGAAAGAGACAAAAACATGCATTTTTGTCTTTTGCAGCATGTGGAAATTTGCTAAAATGGAGGAGATATGGGCAGTCAAAGTTTCGGTCAACTACCTATACATATCGCTTTGCACCTGTGTATATATCGCTTTGCATCTGTGTATTATTCGGCATCTGAATCAGCCTCTGAAACTTCCTTTGGATATGCATAGCACTCTGTATGTCAGCCTTGTATATGCAAATGTATGTGTAAATGTACAATGTGTAAAGATACAATTGCAACATACAATCACGAGCCTTTTTTACCTTTGTATCAACTTTTACATGTATGCCCCCTAACACGTGGCACCACTTGATTCATCGCTGAGCTAGTCTAAGAAGCATCGCTGAAAAAAATTGCATCTTCTTCCTTGCATCTTTTCTTTGCATATCACATTGTATATACATACAATCGCAAATATACAAACCATATGGAACTCTAAAGATTATGAAGCAAGCTTGAAATTACCATCGGGTCCGGTTTGCATGTACCTTCTTTGTATGTTGGCATATACAATGCACATAACATGCAAGCCAGGTGTCAGCCACTTTATCAATCGGATTGGGATAAAATTGAAATTCGGGCCTTGTATCTTCATTCTTTGTATATTAACATATACAAATGCCATATACATGCAAGCCGCGAACCCCAAAAGATCATTAACTGTATTTGAGTTCGCAGTCGGGTCCGCCTTGTACATTTTCCCCCTGTATGTCTCCTTTTGTATATCTCAATATACAATGCCATATGCATGCAAGCAAATTATACATACAAAATGCGAAATTCTGCCCTTTATCAACTGGAAAGTATGCTCCTTTCAGATCCGGCTTGTATATTAGGAATGCATATTTGATTGTATGTGCAAACATACAATCACAAATATACAAGTGGTGGGCCCCAGCTTTGAACCACTTTCCCTTGCATGTTGACTTTGTATATTTCCTTTGCAGGCGCCCAATGTGCATTCTGCTTTGTATGTCTGCGGGCCCCACCAAATGTATGTCGGCCCTGTATGTCGACTTGTATATCGGCCTTGTATGTGCGAACATACAACCCGATATACATTCTCCTTTTGCACATTGACCCTTGCATATTTGCCAATGTACAAAGGCTTTTGTATGCATTTCTTTGTATGTGCCCGATGCATGTTTTGCTTGTATGTTTAACCCCTTGTATATCGGCCTTGTATGTGCGAACATACAAAGCAAAATATACAAGCCACTGTTACACTTACCTTACTATATCACTCATGCATATCTCCTTGTATCTTTGGTGAAAGTCCCTTGTATGTTCTTCGGATGTACATTGCAAAATGTACATTCATCCTTGTATGTTTGCCAATTGCATCTAGGCCTTTGCATATTGCAAATGTATGTTCCAAACATACAATGGTGAATGTATATGCGAATGTACATTCAAAAATTCATATTGAAATACAAGCATGAAACTAAGAAATCCCAGCGATAGAAAACACTTAAAGCTAAAAGATTTCTGGGTTTTTTTGGATTTTTTGCAAAGACTCTCCAGGTGATATTTTGGGAAATTTGGCAAGGCAAAGCATGAGTAATTGAAGAATTTACGCCTTGTATGGTCATTTTCTAAAAGATTTGCAAGGAAAAATGCAAGGTGAACTATTTAGCTCTGGACAGAGGAAAATAGGTCAACAGTCATGACATGGATTCTTGAGTATATTGTGTCATTTCAGAGGGATGCCCCCTTCAAACCTAAGATTGTTGAGAGTCAACTAGGTTACTTTGATGTTTCTACATGGGTTGTGGCTACCCTGAGAAATACAGATTTCATTTCAAATCCTTATAGAGACATGGAGGGGTTATGGCTAGGTGATAGAGTGATTTTATATTATTGTAGAGAGGTGAGACACTTGACGAACAGGAATGGCTTGATCATGACTCGTCTGATTACATAAGTGCTTCAACAATTGGGAGATGACTTTCTAGAGGATTTTCCCTGGTGCCCCCATGTTATAGATCTATTCAAGAGGTGACTAAAATGTAGTGGGGAGCACTTATATGGGTATCACTTGTTCCAAGAGTTCCAATCACATGATCATTCTAAGGGATAGGCCCTAAATAGAAAAGAGCTCATTGATCTCAGAGAATTGTCATTCAATATGACACCAATGACGAGATTGATGAGGAGTATAGTCTTGAGGAGGAGATGGAGAGGACTTGGCCCCAGAGTATGAGGAGGTCACAGCAGTGGAGGTTGCACCTACATGTCAATTTGTTTCTTTTGTGGATCTAATAGAGGAGGAGATGAGGATTAGATTTTCTTCATGGCAGCCTAGAGACCCTCATTAGTATTATGCTAATCTACTCCTTACTTTCTTGCACTTACTCAACTAAAAATGATTATGCTTTGAAGTTGGACTAACACTCTCTTTGCTTTCACTTCTACAAGGGCATTGCTAATGGGTGGAGGGATCTTATCAAGAATGCTTCTTTGGATATCTTGGTCCCTACTAGTAAATGTACTAGAGAGGCATTTTTGGTTGATGTTGGGATGCCTACTCTAGTAGGTTTTCATATAGATGTGTTTGCTCCTATTTACCATGTTAGAGCTAGGATATGGCATCTCAGAGGACTAGAATTATTGCATTGGAGACTAAGAATGCTTTACTTTGAGAGATGGCTAGCCTCGAGGTCCATAGATGGACTTCTACTTCACAGGTCTATACACTAGGACCTTCACATTCACATATTCACAACCATGTTCCCTCATTGTCACATACTCAAAGGACTTCCAAAACTTTAGATATAGAATATAGTAGGAGGGAACCTTGAAGTAGGAGCCCTAGAGGTTCTATGGGTTAGAGTCATCCTTGAGGTCTTTAAGAGACCTACTCTTTATTACACAGATTTTATACTTGTCCCCTTGCATGGAGAGATTTGCATGCTTGAGTGCACACTTTCTGCTCTTTGACTTTGATAGAGGAGTGACTTGTACTTAGACATTATTATGCACCTATTATTTTGAATTCAATTAGTTGAGATTTATATTTAGTTGTACTTGACATCTTGTACTTTTCTTTGTCTCGTGTGTATATGGTTGGTTATATGCTTATGCTTATGTTTTATGGATATTATGATGATTACAGATGAATGATGTTTTTTGTTTTTTTTTGCTATGATTGAGATGTATGCAATGTGAATATGGATTTATTTGAAACACATGGATGGAAATGCAATATACTTTGTATATTTTTGCTACTACGGATGCCATGATTTATTACTTTATTTTGAATGATATGCATATGGCACAAACATTGTGATTTCTCTTTTAGCATAGGGTGACATGTTAGAAATGAAGGCAACAATTACCCAAATGGAAATCTAATTACAATATGTTTATGATATCAAAGAATTGCAATATGAACAAAGATTGCAGACATGAATAAAATTGAAACACAGGAATTAACACCATAGAAGAATAAACCACAAAGGAGAAAACCCTTTCAGGTAAAAAACTCCACCAAGAAAAGAGGCTCAAGTTGTATTATCTTCAAAATCTAAAATACATAATACATGCACTTTCTCTGTCTCTCCAATAATCAATCTGGAAAAACCTGTGTACAAGAAAACTATGATGAAAAACACATACAAGGCACTGTATTTATAGAGATTTTAGAATCCCCAAACTAGGTGTCCACTTTCTCTCTCCTTAAAAAATCCAACATGCAACATTAAATGACCTCTTACATGCTCATGCCACATGTCAATAGTCAACCATGCAAACTTGGGCACCCATGGACAAGAATAGGCACTTATGGGGTAATAAATGTTGTCATAACGATCATAGATTTTGTCATAATACCCCCTGAATAGTATATTTTTCATATGGGTGTCTAGAGCTAAGTATAGCAACTTACAAGCAATAAGTATATGTCCTAAGTTGTCATATTATCATAGAATCTTATGACAATTTACAGTTGTCATAGATCCTCTTACAACCTCTTACCAACTTTATGATGGGTGTCATAACTACCAAAAATAGTAGATTCCTCCAAGGTGGAACTTACCCTCAATTACTCTTGATTTTGACAGTTATCATTAGTGATATTACTCCTTAACTACCGTAGGTAACTCTAGAACTTACCGATACAGTAAATCTGTAATTACTATACCTAGTAAATAATTTTTACTACTAATGAAACTTGTACATCCCTTATGGGTGATTTACAAACAATATTAGGAATAATAATTACAAGGATTTACAAGGTTAATGGCACCTAAATCCTAATATTATCCCACTTGACATTATACATTGTAAATACCCATAGGAAAACATAAAACAACTAAGTACAAGAAACAAGGCCCATGGCCTCCCTACACCAAGTAAACTTCTTTGTGCTGACAGGTTTGGTGAAAACATCTGCAACATTCTCCTGAGTATCTACTTTCTTCATATTAATCTATCCACTTGCAACCATTTCTTGAACAAAGTGATATTATACATCAACATGCTTAGTCCGAGCATGATACAAAGGATTCTTGGCCAAACAAATAGCACTCTAACTATCACAACCAATTTGAATGACCCTACAATAAAAACCAATACCTGTACACAATCTCCTCAACCAAACTACCTCCTTAGAGACATCGATAGCAACCATATACTCTGCTTCGGTGGTGGGCAAAGCAACCATGGGCTAACTTTTGCTCATCTAACTCATTGCTCCTCCAAAAAAAGTAAACACGTAGCCACTAGTGGATTTCTGACTATCCAAGTCACTTTCCCAATATGCATCAACAAAGCCATGTATGTTCAATGTCTTTTCTACACTATCAGTACTAGAATAAACCAAATAGTAATCAGAAGTACCAGCTAAATATCTAAATACCCTCTTCACATAATTCCAATGCTATCTACCAGGGTTAGACATAAGCATGCTCAAAACACCCACTGCTTGGGCAATATCTGGGGTGGTACAAACCATTGCATACATCAAATTCCCTATAGCACTAGCATATGGCACATAGGGAGTTTGATGTACATATGCTAGTGCTATAGGGAGTTTGATGTACAAAATGGCACATCTTTACAAAACATCTTTACAAAGCATGCTAAATCTCTACAAAATGGCATTCACATACTTACTCTAATATAACCAAAGCTTTTTGTTGCCTCTATCTTTCCTAATCTCCATACCCAAAATATACCTGTCTTCTCCAAGATCCTTCATATCGAATGCACCTAAGAGTTGGACTTTCAATTCACTAATCATACTCTTAGTATTGCTAAAAAATAACATGTCATCATCATACAATGCAATTATTAGTATAGAATCATCAATACAACAAATGTACATAGTGATCCTCCTCACTTCTAACAAAACCCAGTTTCAAAACAAATGAATCAAACTTCTAGCACCACAGTCTAGGGGATTGTTTTAGACGATTAAGAGACCTCTTTAATCTGCAAACCTAGTGTTCTTTCCCTTTTACCTCAAACCCTATAGGTTGTTGCATGTAAATTTCTTCCTCAAAATCTCCATGCAAGAACGTGGTCTTAACAGATCCATTTGTTTAACCTCAAAATTAAAAGTTACAACAATGGATAAGCAAAATCTAATAGAAGATAATTTAACAAGAGAGAATATTTCACTGTAATCAACTCCCTCTCTCTAGGAGTAAGGGCTACCAATCTAGCCTTGTACTTCTCCAATGAACCATATGTTTCAAACTTTTGTTTGAAGACCCACTTGCAACCTATGGCCTTTCTTCCTTTGGGAAAAGGAACAAGATCCTAGGTGTTGTAAGTGTCTAAAGCCATCATCTCCTCCTACATGGATAACTACCAAGACTCACTATCATCTACATGAATAGCTTCCCTATACGATCTAACCTCATTGTCGGTACTTAATAAAGCAAATACATAATGGAAATCCGGTGGGCTATACCTATCAACTGGGTTCCATTGCCTTGCTGATCTCCTCAAGGCTAGAGTAAGAGACTCTTTTGGTTCTTCTAAATGCTCAACTTCTTATGTAACAACAGAGTCTTCCTCATCACAACTACTTGAATCTTTTTCTTCGTCTTCACCCCTTAATCTATCATTATGTTCTTCTGGTTGTGCATCTTCCTTTTGTAAATCAAAATGTACTACCTTTGACCTTTCTTTCTCTTTTGGCTATTTAGGTTTAGAAATAGTTCTAATTTCCCTAAAAATAACATCTCTAGAGAAAACAATTTTTCTAGTTAGAGGATCCCAAATCTTATAACCTTTAACATTCTCATCATGTCTAATGAAGATACATTTTTCTGCTTTTGGATCCAACTTAGATTGCTTTTCCTTAGGCACATGAACAAAAGTCTCACAGTCAAAAACCCTTAAATGTCAAACAGAAGGTTTCTTACCTATCCACACTTCATAAGGTGTTGAATCAAGAGCCTTACAAGAAGTTATGTTAGTCAAGTAACAAGAGGTACACATAGCCTCTTCCCAAAAGCATTTCTCCAACTATGAATCACTCAACATACTTTTGGCTCTTTCCATGATTGTTTGGTTCATCCTTTCTGCAACATCATTCTACTATGGTGTATACGGAGTTGTCTTTTGTCTTATTATACCTGCATGCTTACAAATATCATCAAATTCCTTAGAGCAATATTCCCCTCCATTCTCAGATCTTAATATTTTTATCTTCAATCTCGCTTGGTTTTCAACTAAGACTTTAAAATACTTAAACTTAGTGAAAACTTCATATTTGTGTTTCATAAAATAATTTCATGTAAATCTAGATACATCATCAATGAAGGTGACAAAATAACAAGATTTTCTGATAGAGTCATTATCCACGGATCCAAACACATCTGAATGGATAATATCTAACTTCTCTTTTGCTCTATTACTTCCTAAGGGAAATGATGTCGTGTTTTCTTTACCAAACACACAATGCTCACAGAAATCAAAGTGCTCGTCAAAATAATAGAAACCATCCAACAAATCTTAATTCTTAATTGTTTTTAAAGCATTATTACTTGTGTGACCCAATATACAATGCCGCAACATACAAGTGTTTTCAGAATCCTTAGAAATATAAGATGAATTACAAACTATAGTGGCATCTAGCTTAAACAAGGTTCCCAATCTTTTCCCCTTCGCTACCACCAAGTTTCCTCTCACCAATCTACAACCATTCTTATCAAATATTACATGCATTCCCAAATCATTCAACTTTGAAATTGAAATCAGGTTTCTAGCCAATCCAGGAACATGCAAAACATCAGGGAGGGTTTTAATTCTCCCATCACTGAAACACAACATTACCTTGCCTTTCCCAACTATCAGATATGTAGAGTTGCCCCCAAGGTACACTTTACCTCCATCATACCCTTTGTATGTGGAAAACCATTCTTTATGTGGGTTCATATGATATGAGCATCCTGATTCAACCAACCAATGATCATTAGAAACAAAATTGCATGCAAAAAGTAAAACATCTTCACCTGCATTTGAGGACTTATCAGTAACAGAATCACATTGTTTCTTCTTGTTTTTGCAATCCTTCATCACATGCCCTCTTTTACCGCAGTTCCACCACTTAACTATGTTCTTCTTCCCATGAGACTTAGACCAAACCTTAGATTTGTCCTTAGATTATTTCTCTCCTTTTGGCCCTTTTTTCTTGGACCTTCCCTCACATTGAGAGCCTCAGTGTTACCCTTCTAAGTCTTCTTCCTCGTCTCCTATACCAATAAAGTTACAACAAGGTGATCCAACTTTAGGTCTACAAGGTTAGCAGTAATAGCAAGCATAACATTCTCCCAAGATTCAAGTAAAGAACAAAGTAGAAGTATACATTTATCTTCCTCTTCAATTGTAGCATCTACGAAATCAAGTTGACTCAAAAGTAAATTAAAATTATTCAAATGCTCTGCAATGGAATCACCCTTTTTCATTTTTACGAAAAATAATTTATGCTTTAAATAAAGCTTATTTACCATCTCTTGGCTTGATAGATCTCACCCAATCTCTTCTAGAGTTTGAAAGTAGTCTCTTCCTTTGAGACATTTAATAGGATGGAATCTATAAGACACGTTCGGATGGTTCCTCGTGCCTTCTTATCCACCCTTTCCCATTCTTCTGCAATCACATCATTGGGCTTCTTCTCTTTTGTAACAGCCAACCACTGGTTTCTTTCCTCAAGAAAATCTACCATCTTCAGCTTCCACATTTCATACCCCGTACCATTGAACTTCTCAATGTCCAAATGAGAGGTTGAAGCAACAGATTGATCCATTAATACTACATAAGATTTGCAAAACAAAATAATCAAATCTCCCACTACAACTAAATTACCTTCACACTACCACCCAAGAATCAAAACTAACCAGGCTATGATACTAAATGTTAGAAATGAAGATACAAACTACCGAAATGGAAATCTAATTACAATATGTTTATGATCTTAAAGTAGTGCAATATGAACAGAGACTGTAGATAGAAATGAAATTACCAACACAGGAATTAACACCATAGAAGAATAAACCACATAGCATAGTATGTAACATGGAGAAAACCCTTTCAAGTAAAAAACTCCACCAAGAAAAGAGGCTCAAGTTGTATTATCTTCAAAATCTGAAATGCATAATACATGCACTTCCTCTCTCTCCAACAATAAATCTGATAGAACCTGTGTCTAAGAAAACTATGATGAACAACACATATAAGGCACTGTATTTATAGAATAGAGATTGCAGACGGAAATGAAATTACAACATAGGAATTAACACCATAGAAGAATAAACCATGTTACGTAGTCTGTAATATGAATAGAGATCGCAGACAGAAATGGAATTACAACATAGGAATTAACACCATAGAAAAATAAACCACATAACACAATATGTAATGTGGAGAAAACCCTTTCAGGTAAAAAACTCCACCAAGAACAAAGGCTCAATGTCATGCCCACATTTGCCATGTGGTTATGACACGATAACCACATGTCATGGCCACATTTTCCATGTGATCATGACACGAATTACCAAAAAATTTTCCTTCCGACTCTACAAACCCCCTCGCGTGCAACATGTGCACTCGGTGACACACGCACACAACATAGTTGTCTCAACAACTAACATCATGTGCATCACTCGAAGGCGGGGAAGGTCAATCACATTGGGATGAGATGACACTCACTTTGCCATCCCTTTGAATGTAAGCCACTAAAGGGGGTGTATGTCGCATGAAGTGACACTGAGAGGGTTAAATTCCTTCTAGTTTCTAACCCTAGATTTTCCTAAAATGAAGCTAGTCGATTTCGATATGAATCAAAATCTGACCCTAGGTCCATTAATGACCTAAGGATCTAAACATCTAAAAAGATTAATATAAATTCCTAAAACATTAATCTGCTATATAATACAAAGAGGAATAAATAAAAGCATTTAACTCAATAAACCCTAGAATAATTTCGATAGCATAATGAGGCATTATGGAATAAAATAGGATAATTCCTATCATGATTTCGGTAGTATAATGCCACATCATCAACTATAGGAGGTTGCAAAAAATAATTTAAAATAAAATCCCTATTCTAACCCCTTTCAAAAATAAATAATTTAAATGCATAATTTCACTAATTTCCCTCCCAAGCATTTTGAAATAAATTTAATAAATCAACCTAAATATCTCTATAGCCTAAAATATAATTATTTTAAAAGGCCCACAATATGGTTTCAATAACATCATGTATTATATATGCAAGGGCAAACTTAATTACTTTCACAACAAAGGAAGAAATCAAATCAATAAATTAAATGCACAACACAATAAAAATTTAACTAAATAAATCAAATAGATTTCCACACACACACTAAAAGACAAAATAGGTCTACCAATTGCTAAGTGGGATTGCACACTAAACCCAGTTTAAATAAATTTAATCAACTTCCCCAAATTAGGGCACCAAACCCTAGGCCAGCATTATAAAATTGTCAAAATGTTTCATTTGATCACATCTACAAGTTGAAAAGTTTCTGGTTGGGTGCAGGTTACAAGTAGGAGCAAATGGATGGGACGATACCTCCCCAAGTGGGAGGTATCTTCCCAAGCAAGCAAAAGTTGTCTACCTCTAAAAGTTTTCTAACATGTTTCAAAATTTGTTACAAGTTGCTATCTTTTTCTTCTAACATTGTTTTTGTTTAAACCCATTTTCTCCATTTTTATATTGCACAGGTTTCCATAACTCAAATTTTTCTAAAATTTTTCTTATATGAATATTCTAAGTTTTCTTTTTGCAATGCACAAGAAATTTCCATATTTCTTTATAATCTTATTTGTTCAAATCTAATTTCTAAAAGATCCATGGTTTTCTAATTTCCAATGCAAGTAACTCTCTAGTTATTTACATAAACCAGAGATACAATATTACACAGAGGAACAAAAATAATAATATTGACCAGAGCATTGATATGGCAAGGGTAAGTGTAGGAGTATAATATATATATATATATAACTAAAAAATGAATTGCAGAGATGGACGGCCAAAAGTTAAATAGACCGGGTTTAGGGTAAAGGAGACAGGAATATATATTGCCATGGCCAAATGGCAGAGATAGTCGCGGCTTCTGCCGCTGTCAAGGGAATCAGATAGAGAGGGAGCGGGGGGCTCCACCGACCCCACAGAGCTTAACCCACTCTGCAACCACTACACAGCACAGCGGCCGCACGATTGTTCGGCCCTACGACTGCCCAACATCCTATTCTCTTTTTTTAAAAAAAAACTAAATCCTATCTTACAATGGGTCTGCCAACAATGCAATACATAACTTCGAAATTACCCAAGTGATTTTAATTCAATTTTATTAATAGGTTTTCAATACTAGTGTATATATATATATAATTAAATATAACACTGGTAAATAAATCCAGTCACTATCCAAGAAATACAGTGACTAAAAAAGAACAAAAACAATAGTATTAAATCTCTTAAAGTTTTAATCTAAACTCTGTGTGTGTGTGTGTTTAGGGTAAAAATTGGATTGTTTAATGCTTTAGTGTTTAGATGTTTGAATCCTCCTTTCACCCTTTACATTCAAGGACCTTAGGGTCGAGTGGTAATGCACTATCATAACCTAGGTCGCTGTGAGATGTAGGGAAACTTGGATTAAGGTATTTAATTATCAATTTTGATTCTCTTATGCTTAATTGACCATTAAAACCCTAATTTTGCAAATGTGACAGTAAATGGATGAATTGCAGAAAAAGCTCTTGCAGAGGGATGTAAAATGTCAAATCATAGAGTACCTATTTTTAGGGCTCCAAGGTGGAAAATTTGGGGACAAAGAGCGGGCGCCCAAGTCCAGTGCCCTACTTTTTGTCGGGATCTACGGACAAGATCTGCAACCTATTCCTGCTGCACCGAAGGTTTTTCCGTCACGAAACTATGAGGACTAATGAGCAGGCACCCAAGTCCAGGGGGTAGATTTTATTCATGTTCTACAATTTCGACACTCCAAGATGTCTTCCTGCAACTTCACTTTGTCCAGCTCCTCAATCTGTAACCTGCAACCATGAAAACTTTGGGAGGGGGTTGTGGCGTTTAGAGGCTTGCCTCAGTCAAGCCCTAGACGACACTTAAGTCTCTGAACACCTTTGTCAGATAGAGAGTGTGTGCCTAGGGAGGCAGAGGAAAAAACCAAATGAAATAATGATCACAAACATAATATAATGTCACCTTGTAGTGAAGATCTCAAGGGAGGAAGATGCTCTTCATTCCATGAGGAAATGGATGCCCAAATCTGCAAACACAAACACATAGACCACACAAATCTACTCTTGCAACACAATGAAAGCCTTGAATCACCTTGAGAATGCATAAACATCACAATTGCCCTCTAGTTTCTAAATGAATGCCTAAACATGCTTTTATATGCAACTACAAACATTCCCACCAAGATTTCACAAATTCAAACTTACCAATCGGTACAAGACCCAAATAACAGTCACAAGCTGACACCCAAAAATTGGGACTGCCCCAAAATAGGGCAAGACTAGGGTGGGGGTGTCCAAGTCGTCCCCCCCTATTTTGGGCAGTGTCTAGCTCAAGGGGTCCTCCTAGATCCCATTTGTCGTGTTACCTAGGGCTCATTCCATCGGGATGCCAAATTATGAAGCAAGATGTCCTAAATGCATGCAAAAGACACAGGAGCTAAACCTTATGAGGGAAAAGCCCCCAAGGGTACATTTTTTGACATTACATTTAGCCCCCACTTTAATGTATGTATAAACGTGAGGCCAATACATGCATTAAAGTATGGTCAACAAACACAGCAAACACTCCAAGCACGGAGAAGACACACCAAGCACATAGAAGACAGTAACAGGCATGCAAAACATGGAGAAGACAGTTACAATCACGCAGAACACGGAGAAGATAGTAAATGCATAGAAGACATATTAATGCATGGAAGACAGAAATGATATATTTTCTTTTCATTTTCTCATATATATGAAATGTAGATGCAAGTACTAGAAAGTAAACAAACCTCCCATAATGTAGGAAGCACTCATTGTGCTGATCTTTAAACTACATATATAGGGCAACACACATCTAAGACACGCAAAACCTCCCAAAATGCAGGAAGCACTCATCAAGCTAGTCTTTAGACTGCATATGGGGCAACAAACACTCCAAACAAAGCAAGCACGTCAAACACACACACTTGAAGACACGAAGAAAACACGGTAGACAAGTAATGGAGTGTTCCTATTTCTAGGCTCAACACCATCTCAGGCACATTACAGGCACACATCGATGATTGCGCTTCGCCACAACAATCACCGAAGACACGCTTAAGGGTTGAGTTAGTCACAAAACCGCTCCCTGCCTCCGTAGAGGACTTTTGAAAATGACAGGATGATGCAATCTGCTCTGAGAAATACACCATCCCCGCCACCGCAGAGGGCTTAAGATAAAAAGGATATACGCGATATCCCATCTCCGCAGAGGGCTTACATGATTGATTGATTGATTGCAAACAAACTTAGGATGCAGGAAGCACTCATCGAGCTAGTCTTTAAACTACATCTGAGGACAAGCACATAGCTAACATCTACAGCAGATAGCTTACCTTATATATGTCCCCACCTTAAGGTGGTTGATACCATGCATCAATATCAAGCACATTAAGGTAGGAAGAAAATACACTAGGGAACATAGACTTTCACAAATCTCATGCCCCCCCAGAGGTGACATGTACTTCACGATCGCCAAATGTTCCCACAAACACATCCCTGCAAGAAACATGTTAGTGTCTACAACATCATGATAAACAACAACATCAATGCATATGATTAACCACACAAAGATCCAAGGTTATACAATGAATTTAGAGTTCAAGGATAACCGTGGGGCTATATCACGAAGCTCTCTGAATCGAGTACCACCAAGGCTATATTCAAAGAAAAACAAAGGTGCACAAAGCAGCAGTATTGTTAAGGTTTGTAAATGAGATAAAAACATCATCAAAACCACTACGTGGAAAGCATGAGTGCTTCCACTAGCCAAGCATCGGATAAGATATATAACCCCATCATCATATTAGGAACTAAGTCCATTTTTTGATTGCTCTCGAAAGGGACACTAGGTCTGCATCAGTATAAATGTTTGTCGTCATCCGTCCACTAGATAGAAACACTAGAGGAAGGGAAACAATAAATAAGAGAGGAGAAACAAGTGTCTTAGGGACAGTCACGTAGGAGGGTGCCCCCAAGTCACCAACCGCAATGCTATGTCCGTAAGACACAACACACAACGATGAAATCAGAGAGAGAGGCAATATAGAACAATGATGATACAAATAGAAGGTCACAACAGAGGCAGTCTCCTAGTATCCTGGACCTTACAGGAGAATCTGAGGTCATCCTAGGAGGCCTAAACAAGACATAACACATCACGGGGGAAGCAAATCATGAGAGAAATAAAGGGTTAGAAATACTTACCCGGTAGCACCATCGTTAAGAACATACACATTTAGGATATCTCTCATGTTGATTTAATATTGTATTAACATTAAGTTTAGGACGACAAGAGGCTTTGGTGGATTTCAAAGAGTGGTATCCTATACCAGTTGTGTAGTTAATTCCAGCAACTTGTAAAGGTACTCTAATTCCTTGTTGATTTACACCGCAACCATTGCCTACATAGTCGTTATTTTTGTACAAGATTTGAAATCCATGACCATATAGAGAGTCCATTTCTTTAGAAGAAGGTGAAGCCTCATAGGTATCATAATTTGTAGTATAAGTGAGGGTGTTGTCTTTATTTTCAACCAAGGAAACTTTGTTTTTCTTAGATATTTCAAAAGATTGTTTAGATGAGGTCGATGCGACTTTTGATGTGTCAGGTTTACTAAATTTGTATTCCCCTGTACTACAAGGGTTAAAATCTAGTGCACCCCAATCATCACCAACAAGTGCATTTGATGGTTGAGAGTCTTGCACAACATTAGTCATTGATGGATCACCTCACAAATTGTTTAAGCTCATATGATTGTAAACTAGTTTTTGCATTTCAATGTGTAAACAATTATCTGGTTCAGGATCAGCATGAATAGTATGAAGTTTACCATTGAATATAAATTTGATTGAACTATGTAGAGTGGAAGGGACTGCCCCCAATGCATGAATCCAAGGTCTACCAAGAATCATGTTATAAGGTAAAGAACAAGGCATGACATGAATCAGGGTAGGCACAAGCACAGATCCTACTTGTATAGGTAGAGTTATAGTGCCCATGGATTGTCGTCCAACATTATCAAAGCCACGAATGCTAATGCCATTTGGTGTGATTTGTGATGTGTCAACCTTGATTTTGTGTAGTAGATCAATGCTACAAACATTAAGAGCTGATCCATTATCAATCATAACTCTCTTAACCAATGATTTGTTTATTGTGACGAAGATAATGAGAGGATCATATTGTTTTTGAACTTCGACTGATGGTAATTCATGTGGTTGAAAGAGAATATCTATTTTTGTCGCATGCATACTATCCAATACGGCTGCTACATCATTAGGCTTTACAGTAGATTGCACAATCACCTTTTGTAAAGCTTCTTGGAGCATTCCATGGTATGTAAGCGATGTTTGTATTAAATCCCAAAGGGAGTAGCGTGAAGTTGTTTGACAAGATCATACTCTTGACCACTTTTGTGAGTAAGGCGAGGTGGTGGAGGGAGCATAGGTTGAGAACATGGAAGAGAGATAGGCACATGCGGTGCTTGCTTACTTTGCTTGTTATTACAAGTGTTATATGTATGAGTAATCACATTTTGTACACCCTAATTTCCTTGAGCAATTTGCTTTGCATAGTCATAGATGTGATCCGAAGGTCTACCTTGAACAGTAATCACCAGCTTTAAGCAAGAGGGTGCACTAGGTGCCCCCTCAGACAATCATCTTAGGAATATTGCTACAAGGTCTATTAATGATGATTGAATTAACATTGTTTCCCTCTTGATTGCACCCGATATCCATCCCGAAAGGATTTAATGTGAGAAACCTTTTCTCATCCACTAATTCTACATCTTGGCTAGGGAAAGCAATGGGATGAGAGGAAGGTACATCATCATCATCATACTCTATGGTGGAAAAAGGATTTTCACTCTCATCTTTCTCATGAGTGTTCCTAGAGATGAATTTGGTTAAATCTTCTAATATCAAAGGATGTTCACTCATGAGGATTAGGAATTTGTCAAAATCAAGATCTTTGATAAATACATGCAGAGATACCATAGAAAAATGACATGAAGGTGCCATTGCATTGTTTTCAATGTAAACTCAAATTTTAAAATCTTTGCAAATTTGATGCAAAAGACAAGTGCAAAAGAATGTATGAAAATGACTTAAAATGCTTCATTTTTTTATACTTTTTCAATGCAAATATATGAAACAAAGGGTGTTGTAAGGATTTTGATCAGGGAAAGAAAATGATATGTCTAATATCAGTCTAATATAGCAATAATATCCTTCACAACACACTCTTGATGTGAATCTTGTTGCAAGTATGAGGTTAACCAGTGTTGTCATTGATGTCAACATACTCATATTGCATTGATAAGAAGGATTGGATGAGCTGTGTGCTGAGGATGTTGAGAAAATTAGTCTCAATCAGGAACAGTGAAGAACAGTGATAAGAAGAAGGCAAAAGTACTCAATAGGTTGAGGATCAGAGGATGTGGATTAAAGGGTTTGTAGATATGAGTCTTGAGATGTTCCAGTTAAGATTTTAGAGGTCCGCATGAAGCTATGAAGAAGTTGTGATTGATCAAGTAGAACCAGTTCCGAGAGATGCTCTGGAATGATAGAGTGTTACAAAAAGGTCCGGTGAGATCCGGAAGTGCATTGTCAGATTCTGCGGATTGGAAGGAGTGCTTGAGATGTCCTTGTGATGTGTCATCTCAGTTTGTACATAGTTTGGAGGTCCAGAAGAACCTGTTTCAGCTTGATAGTCATGACAGACTGTGTTCTTGAAGTTCTGAAAGAAGAGGAGAAGAGATTCCAGTAGGAAAAGGAAATGCGGATGTACCTGGTCACTCAAGCAAGCTTGTGAAGGTTCTTGGATCATGTTGTGTTGTCGGTCCGCATGAGTGTTAAAGCCCGGAATTGAAGATATTCTTCCGGATGAAGATTTTCTTATTCAGACTGGTCGACCGGATGAGTTATTCATCTTGCGAATGTTCTTGTGGATGATTGTCGACTTGCGAATGCTCTTATGGATGATTGCCGACTTAGATGATAGTTCCTAAGTTGATGCCTTGTATAAATAAAGGTTTGTGAGTTCATTTCGTAGAGCGTTGTGAAGCGGATGAGTGTGGTATAGCGAAAGAGCGAAGGGTAGAGCAGAAGTATCTCGGGCTTAAATGGAACTAATCCAGACATGGTAAAGATGTCAATCTACAGTTCAAGTTTGTGATTCTTATCACTTTGTAGACAGTGTGTCTCTTGTAGGCATTGTGCCTCTTTATGAGCAGTGTGCTCAGGCAGTGAGTCCTAATTGGCATGTGCCATTCATTTTTCTTATTCTTCTAATAGAGAATAATCCTTGTGTTAATCACCCCGTGGTTTTGCCCTTAACTGGGTTTTCCACATCAAAATCTTGGTGTCCAATGTGTTGATGTTTATCTGCTCCTGTGTTATGCTTTCATGAATGGTTAACTGATATGCTATTAACTAACAAAGAAGAATCAAGTGTTTGAAGTAGAAGCAAGTTTTTGTACAACTGATTCACACCCCCCCCCCTCTCAGTTGTGTGCCCTAGATCTAACAAATCTAAGATGATGACAAGTCCAAATATAGTCAAAATGCACTAAAATATGCAATTTTTTCACCATATCTCAATGTAAAAGAGCATGACAAAGGGTGTTGTGAGGAAAATGATGATGGATAGAAAATTATATCAGTAATAATAGCCACTTGGTGCCAAAATATCCATCACAACATGCTTTTAGTGCCACTTAAGGTTAAACCCTAATGAAAATGTAGCTAAAATAGGTAATTTTTCACAATTTTTTACTTCCAAGAGTTAGCCAAAGGGGTGTTGTAATTAATTTTAGGAGGTGAAACAAATAATAGCAATGGTATCAATCCCCTTAATCCATAAAATTGGTCACAACACACTTGGAGTGCAAACTAGGCCAAACCCTAGGGGAAAAATAGCAAAAATGTGTAGTTTTTCACCAAATTTTCAATACAAGAGCCCAATGAAAGGGTGTTGTGAATATTTTTAGGAGGGGAAAAAAATGATTACCCTGATAATATAAAATTAATGCAAAAATATTCTTCACAACACATCTATAGTGCAAATCTAAGGAGTCAATAAGGTCAAATCTAGTGAAAATCAATGTTTTTGAAACCCTAGGTTTGAGATCTTGAGACAAAATGCTATATGAATGTTTTGAAGTCTGATTTATGATGAAAATGAAGTGTACTCAGATCTGAAAATGAATTCCAAGCTCTAAGATACAAAATGCAAGTGCAAATTTAATGAAAATGCGTGAAAATTGCTAGTTTTTTGTTAAAATTTTCTATGCAAAAATGCAAATATTTGAAATCTAAATGCAAATTTACACTAAAATGAAAGACTACAGCCAAATGCAAGTTTGAATGAGTCTCTAAAATCAATAGAAAAATCTGAAAGAAGATTTTGCCTACTAACCCTAGATTTTGGAATTACTAGGTTATATGAAAATTGTCAAATTTTCTACAAAACCCTAGCAATTAAATGATGAAAATGCAATGCAAAATATTAATTTTTTTTTAATTTTCTATATTTTATATCAGATCTGATGCAAAAATCATGAATTAGGTAAATTTAGAAAGAATTGATGCAAATTAGTAAGCCTAACAATGCAATTTTTTTGAATTTTTTTTAAAATTTTCCAAATTTTTTTTAAATTTTCTTAATGCAATAAGATGAATAACTATATGAATGAATGAATAAAATCCAAATCTAAATACAAACACTCAACAAGTTGCAATTAAGTCCAAAAACATGGGTTCACCAAAATGTTTAGGGTAAATTTTGGATTGTTTAGGTTTTAGTGTTTAGATGTTTGAATCCTCCTTTCACCCTCAACATTCAAGGACTTAGGGTTGAGTGGAAAAGCACTATCATACCCTAAGTCACTGTGAGATGTAGGGAAACTTGGATTAGGGTATTTAATTATCAATTTTCCATCTCTTATGCTTAATTGACCATTAAAACCCTAATTTTGCAAATGCGATAGAAAATGGATGAATTACAGAAAAAGCTCTTACAGAGGGATGTAAAATGTCAAATCATAGAGTACCTATTTTCAGGGCTCCGAGATGGAAAAGTTAGGAACAAAAGAGTGGGTGCCCAAGTCCAGTGCCCTACTTTTTGTCAGGATTTGCAGACAAGATCTGCGACCTGTTCCTGCTGCACCGAAGGTTTTTCCATCATGAAACTTCAAGGATAAATGAGTGGGTACCCAAGTCCAAGGGGCAGATTTTATTCCTATTCTGCAATTCTGACACTCCAAGATGTCTTCCTGCAACTTCACTTTGTCCAGCTCCTCAACATGTAACCTGTAACCATGAAAACTTTGGGAGGGGATTGTGGTGTTTAGAGGCTTGCCTCAGTCAAGCCCCGGAGGACACTTAAGTCTCTAAACACCTTTGTCAGATAGAGAGTGCGTGCCTAGGGAGGCAAAGGAAAAAACCAAATGAAATAAAGATCACAAACACAATATAATGTCACCTTGTAGTGAAGATCTCATGGGATGAAGATGCTCTTCATTCCATGAGGAAATGGATGCCCAAATCTACAAACACAAACACATAGACCACACAAATTTGCTCTTGCAACACAATGAAAGTCTTGAATCACCTTGAGAATGAATAAACATCACAATTGCCCTCTAGTTTCTAAATGAATACCTAAACATGCATTTATATGCAACTACAAACATTCCTGCTAAGATTTCATAAATTCAAACTTACCGTGTCGGCACAGGACCCAAATAACGGTCACAAGCTGACACCCAAAAATTGGGACTGCCCCAAAATAGGGCAGGACTAGGGCGCGGGCGCCTAAGTCCTCACCCCTATTTTGGGTAGGGTCTAGCACAAGGGGTCCTCCTAGGTCCCATTTGTCATGTTGCCTAGGGCTCATTCCATCGGGATGCCAAATTATGAAGTAAGATGTCCTAAATGCATGCAAAAGAGCCAAGCTAAACCTTATGAGGGAAAAGCCCCCAAGGGGACATTTTCTGACGTTACAATATATATATATAAAAACCATCTATTTATATATAAAGCTATATATATATTAAAAATCTCTTCAAACCTATAAGTAACTTATTAAAGGGATAAGAATAAATTTAATGACTATGATTATAAGTTTGTATAAAATACCTAACCAAGGAAGAGGCCCAATTTTCTTTTATAAACAAACTACTAGAATGGTTTCTCTTTTACAACCAACATAGGAATTTCTTATTTCTTCAAATCTCATACATACATTTAACCATTTTCTTTCCAAAACAATTTAACTAATACAAGAGGTGGATAAAGTAGAGTAAGGTATTTTTCTTTCCATACACAAAATAAGGAATATATTTTATTTCCACAATCATTCATATGGATTACAAAACTTGAAAGCAGAAGTGACTACAACCTAAGAGAGAACAATTTCTCCACAATAGTATTATTACAAATCCCAAATGAGGGTAGGGCATCTCAATGTCATTAGTTTTACAAACTACAAAATGCCACTAAAACCAAGATTCCTCTCCAAGTTCAACATCTCCATAGCCTCCATAGAAACCTATAAAACATATAAACAAGGTAGCCATATCCATGGGAAGCTCTCCTCCCAACCTAGGCCTAAAATGGCCACCCCCAAGCTAGGAGGCCTTCCAACAACCAAGTTTCAAACCACATAAAATGCAACACTCACATCAAGCATATTTACACCCAACCAAGGCCAACACACATAACTAACCCATTTTAAGGATGGATTTGAAGGGTGAGAGAGTGGACTCACTCTACTGAAGGAGACCCACACTCTTAATACTTAAAATACTCAATATTCACTTGGCCTCTTGCCATACTTATCATTTCACAAAACCAAGGCACTCATGCCATAAACTAAACTCCTCAAAACTCCAAATAAAGGCCCTTGGCCACAAATCTATACCAAAAACAAAGATGGGAAACCGAGGAGGTTCACATCCTCTCTCACCCAATACAAAGGTGAGATCTCTCACAAGGAGAGCTCACCCAAACAACCCTTAGACCCACAACACATAAATCTAAAATAACATAAGCATAAAACATGCATAAACACATTGCATAAGTAAAACAAGTAAGCAAATGGCTTGTAGCCTTGAGAAATACCTCTCAAGCTTCAAGGATGGAGTATGTTTGGTGATGAGCTTCCACAATTCCTCCCAAAATCTCCAAGTCCTTCACTCTCCCAACACAAGTCTAAAATTTCCCAAAAGAAATGAAAAAAAAAACCCTCCTCTCATCAAAATGAGAGAGATATAAAGACAAGGCTCTCAAACCCTAATGGATGAGAAGGTGACACTTGTCACCCTCTCCTCCATCCACATAACCCTCCTCACAACTCCACAATAATGTGGAGGTGACACTTGTCACCTCCCCATTCCACAAAGCTACACATTCTCCCACAAGTGCTCTCACACATGTGTGAGAGCATGGGGAGATGTGAGCACACAAAGGAAGCTTCTTATGAATGAGGAGGTGACACTTGTCACCTTTTCATTCATCTAAGCTACACTCTTCCCCACAAGTGCTCTCACACATGTGTGAGAGCATAGGGAAGAGGTTCACACATGTGAGAAGCTTCTAAAGCATGAGAAGCAAAGGTAACCTTACCCAAGTGGGTGAGGTTAGGGTTAAGTGAGATGGTGACCTTCCAACCACCCCTCACACTTCCCAAACTCGTCACTTGACTTCAGGGTCAAGTTTGGGTGACCATACAAGGTCCAAAACAAGTTTAAACAATCTAGGAATGGTCCTAGACCCTAGGGGTATGACCTAGGGTCAATATTTGACCATTAGCAACACTTAGAAACACATAAAATTACTTTAAAAGGGCTTCAAACATTTAGCACTAAAAATTGTGCAAACTCAACATTACACCTTTTTACAACACATCAAAAGATAATTTGAAAAGGGGTAAACCATACAAAAATGTCATAAATCAATTACAACAAAATCAACATTCCCAAACACATATGACTTTAGTCCTACTTAGGACTAGGTCTGCTGAATAGGGGTATAACATATGGTTGTTGTCCAACCTCCAATTTTCCATGGGTATGGAAAGTAACCTGCACACTTCCACAAACCCATTAATACCACATGATAAAATAGCCGAAGCAAGTGAGTGACATACATCACACACACATGATCACAAAATCACATACAACATCAAAATAATCACATGATAATTTAATGTCTCTCAAATCATACATCACCCATAAGTAAAATCAGGATCACATAAGGTAAAATATAATCATCAGTCTCAACATCTATGCACATATCAATAGCATCAAATGACATCATAGCATCTAACATCATATCATCAAATGGAAATCTAACATGCCATCTAACCATCCATAAAGCATAAACCATCTATCTAATCAAGTATAAGATAAGGTAATAAGGTCCAAGTGTGGGATCAACTGTCCCCAAATATCCACATGACCATCATAAATCCATCGAAAGAGTACTATAAGCAAAATAATACAGGTGAGGTAAAAGTAGGCCTCACACTCAAGTTGTATTATCTTCAAAATATGAAATACATAATACATGCACTTCCCCTGTCTCTCCAACAATCAATCTGGTAGAACCTGTGTACAAGAAAACTATGATGAACAACACATACAAGGCACTGTATTATAGAGGTTTTAGAATCCCCAAACTAGGTGTCCACTTTCTCTCTCCTTGAAAACTCCAACATGTAACATTAAATGATCTCTTACATGCTCATGCCACATGTCAATAGTTAACCATGAAAACTTGGTGATGCGGAGCAAAAACAACTCACCCAATTCCACATAAAACTCAGATTACACGAACTCAGTGACGATTTAATTCAGAAATTGGCAAGTGCTTGTGTCAATTTAAAATCAATTACAATTGCATACAAAACATTCAGATTGAAAACAATTCAAAGGACTTTTATTATTTCTTATCTCTGCACCTTTAATGATTACAGATCTGGCAATTTCAACAGCCACAGCCTACCTATCCTCTAGTCTACTACCTAGCGCTACATTCTTCCATATTGTTCCTTCTCACATACCCTCACACGGACTTACCAACTTCCTGCTATAAACCAATTCCAACAAGCTTGTTCCTTATCCTCCTTGCTAGGCATTTTGTTCTTGCTTTACTCACCCATTTACTTTGACACATTTATACAGCCCTTATCTCACCTTCATCTATAAATGTTTATTGTGCATCACTGTCAAGTGAGAATTTCCTGTGACATAAAATTTCAAAGCAATACATAGATGTGAAAATTGCATGGCTTTTGAACCCATATGCTAGCCTCTAATGGTGGTGCGGGCTTCCTCAACCTACCTTAAATCTTTTACTAGCCACTTCATCACATATGACTTTAATCTGTGTGGTGCATGCTCTATATCCTTCCTTGTGTAATTAGGAATTAATGCTTATTCTTAACTTCTTGGGCATATCTCCGCTTAGTGCACGGCACGAGTAGGAGGAGATTTTCTATATTTCTTTTACTCCTATGCAGACCCATTTACCTCCTTTCCACCACCACCTTCGATTGCTATTCCCACTATATGAAATAATGCTTGTGATGAGGCGTTTCATTTCCTGTCGCTTTACCTTCCCAATGATGCATCTTCGCATTCTATTCGTAATGCTTCAACTTCCCATCTTTTTATCTTCCAAGTTCTTTGGTTGTCTTTTCCCATTTCATATGGTCGATTCCCTCTCTTTTCACGATCATCAAGAGGAATTTGATAATTATGCACACGATTATCCGATTGAGGAATTTGTCCTACCTTCATATTTATCTTTGCCTTTACTAACACATGAATGATTAAATTGCATTTGTATCGAATCATGAAAGTTGACTTCAATTCTGAAATGCAATATGAGACTGAAATTAAATCAAAATGGAAGGAAAATTGAACCACTACTATTTTTGGATGATGTCGATTGCACATGCTCCTACATCATACTCTCAAGCAAAATTTTGCCTCAAGTCATCTTGAGGACAGTGTTGTACAATTGATTCAAGCTTGTCCATATGATTCTTCAATCCTCCAAGTAGTCTTTGCACTTACCAACAACTGAAAATCTGCATTTGCCCTTTGTCTTTAATTGGTTCTTCATTGTTGAATGTTGTCTTTCAATTGATGATTGATCCCTGACCTGTTCTTTTTCTAAAAATGGTGTTGAACCTACTGTTTCAGCATCTCCATGGTTTGAAATGGTTGCATCCTTCATGTGCTCTTCCTCAGGCATATACCCATCTCTCTCACTACTTCATCACACAATCTCTCACAACACACTATCAATCTACCCAACAAAGATCCTGGAAGATGCTTCCATCTACCCACTCTCTCTCAATGGAGGAACTCTTGCACCTTCTCCCCAGCTTCATCTTTGTTGGAGGATAGTGATCACAGACCTCTTCCATGTCTGTAGCAAACACACCTTCTCATAACTCTTTCTCTCTTGCAGCTTTAAGATGGACCACAAGCACCTGCAACCAACACACTTCACAGTCCATCAGATCAACCAGCTCTGATACCAATTGATGCAGAGCAAAAACAACTCACCCAATTCCACACAAAACTCAGATTACACGAACTCAGTGATGATTTAATTCAGAAATTGACAAGTGCTTGTGTCAATTTAAAATCAATTACAGTTGCATACCAAACATTCAGATTGAAAACAATATAAATGACTTTTATTATTTCTTATCTCTGCACCTTCAATGATTATAGATCTAGCAATTTCAAAAGCCACAGCCTACCTATCCTCTGGTCTACTACATGGCGCTACATTCTTCCATATTTTTCCTTCTCACATACCCTCACGCGGACTCACCAACTTCCTGCTATAAACCAATTCCAACAAGCTCGTTCCTTATCCTCCTCGCTAGGCATTTTGTTCTTGCTTTACCCACCCATTTACTTTGACACATTTATACAACCCTTATCTCGTCTTCATCTTCAAATGTTTATTGTGCATCACTGTCAAGTGAGAATTTCCTGTGACATAAAATTTCAAAGCAATACATAGATGTGAAACTTGCGTGGCTTTTGAACCCATATGCTAGCCTCTTATGGTGGCACGGGCTTCCTCGACCTGCCTTAAATCTTTTACTAGCCGCTTCATCACATATGACTCTAATCTGTGTGGCGCATGCTCTATATCCTTCCTTGTGTAATTAGGAACTAATGCTTATTCTTAACTTCTTGGGTGTATCTACGCTTAGTGCATGGCACGAGTAGGAGGAGATTTTCTGTATTTCTTTTACTCCTATGCAGACCCCTTTACCTCCTTTCCACTGCCACCTTCAATTGCTATTCACACTATATTAAATAATGCTTGTCATGAGGCGTTTCATTTCCTGTCGCTTTACCTTCCCAATGATGCCTCTTTGCATTCTATTTGTAATGCTTCAACTTCCCATCTTTTTATCTTCCAAATGTCTTTTCCCATTCCATATGGTCAATTCCTCCTCTTTTCACAATCATCAAGAGGAATTTGATAATTATGCACATGGTTATCCAGTTGAGGAATTTGTTCGACCTTCACATTTATCTCTGCCTTTACTAACACATGAATGATTAAATTGCATTTGTATCGAATTCTGAAAGCTGACTTCAATTCTGAAATGCAATATGAGACTGAAATTAAATCAAAATGGAAGGAAATTTGAACCAATACTATTTTTGGATGATGTCAATTACACATGCTCCTGCATCACTTAGGCACCCATGGACAAGAATAGGCACTTACAAGGTAATAAATGTTGTCATAACCATCATAGATTTTGTCATAACACCCCTCAAATAGTATCTTTCCAATATGGGTGCCTAGAGCTAAGTATAGCAACTTACAAGCAATAAGTATCTGTCATATTGTCATAAAATCTTATGACAATTTATAGTTGTCATAGATCCTCTTACAACGTCTTACCAACTTTATGATGGGTGTCACAACTACCAAAAATAGTAGATTCCTCCAAGGTGGCGCCTACCCTCAATTACTCTTGATTTTTACAGTTACCATCAGTAAAAGTTACTCTGTAACTACCACAGGTAACTCCAGAACTTACCAATGCAATAACTCCATAATTACCGTGCCCTATAAATATTTTTTACCACTATCGGTGAAACTTGTACATCCCTTATGGGTGATTTACAAACAATATTAGGAATACTAATTACAAGGATTTACAAGGTTAATGGCACCTAAATCCTAACATGACCTACTAAACTTTTGAGATATGATTCATTAGGGAATCAAGTGGGAATGGGGAAAGCAATGGAACAATTTTTGGATTAAGCCTCACAAAAGGATAAACATTGATTCTTATCTAGATCAACCAATTTAACTAGTTTTCAACACAAACAAGCAACAAATTTTATGGGTATCTACTAGACTTAGATCAAAAGATGGCCAACAGGTCAAATCTAGGGTAAAGGATTTAAATTTCAGTGAGGATGGACCTAGAAGATAGGTTAGGCTCTTAGTTACCTAGTTTGTGCATGTGTGTGTGCTTAGGTTATAACTCATTTTTCTTTTGTAATGCCACCCCCATAGCTTAAACTTTTTAGGTCTTCACTTTTGAGTACAGACATTTGAGCAATTTTTAAATTTATTTTATTTTGACCTTTTGACGTCACCCCATAGCCTAACCCCATGCAACTAGTAAGATGCAAGGGCTTATCATCGAAGATTAGATTAGGCAAGTGTGGGCATGCTACTTTATTTTGTAGAATTGGACTTCTGACCCCCTTAACCTAACCACACACTACCAAGAAGAGGCGAGGGATTACCATTGAAGGTTAGGCAAGACGAGTAAAGGACTAGGTATAACTAAAAGGATAATCCTAATACTTCCCCCATACTAAGAAGAGTTGGGAAGATCTACCTATTATATTTCATTGGGTATTGTAGGTTTGAGAACTTGCTTTGTTTATACTCAACTATATGATAGTTAGGATGGGGATCAATATAAAGCTTAGAGTTTAACTTTATTTCAGATTGTTGGGAATGGAAAGAAGAATGGATAATGATGATTTAGAAATCTCTAAATCCTAGTATGAACACTTTATACTAGACAACCTTAACACTCCTTACTAGGATGAAAATAGAATAAGAGGAAATCACTGACAGATGCAAAGATGGACAGAATGAAATGCATGCTTTAATCATTTAGATTTTTCTTAATTTTTTTTATTTTTATTTTTTAAAATTATTTAATTTTATGGATTTTTTAGATATAATATTTCTTCATATGAAAGGTGTTAATCATTTCACTAAATTCTTCTCCTTCCATGGTGCATAAGAGATCAGCTCCATTTTTTACTTCCTTCACTATGTATGGTCTAATCCAATTTGGTCTAAATTTTGGCCCTTCGTCAACTCTTTTGTCAATTAGATTGGTAATTCTAAGTACAAGATCTCCAACTTGGAACGGTCTAGGAATAGCCTTCTTATTGTATTTCTTTTTCACTTTGGCCATTTTGACTGCTCAATATTCTTCATTAGTTGAAAGTCTTTGCAAGGATACCCAAAGACTTGGTGTAAAATGTCTATAAACTCAGTGAGAAGTTATGTGTATTCACATATTTCATTGTTAGATAATTTATCCCCTAGCTTTATCATTTTCTATTCTTCTAGAGTTACAATGTTTGTTTCAATAGTTTCAGTAGTCAAAAATGGGTGATCTTCTTCAAACTTCAGAGGGGCAACTGGTATTGGTCTTTGAACATTTTTTTATGACTCTCCTAGTTCCCATGTAGGTTTTAGTTCTTTTCTCTCAATAGTGACCTCAACCATATGGATGTTCATATCTTGCTCGACAAGAATGGTTGCTAGGTTGAACAGGGCATAAGATTTTGTTGAGTGGGGATCAAAAGGGAATTCTCCTGTCATCCCTTCCCCTATAGATTTTGAATTCCTAGTAACCTTTGTGATTTGTTTGGATGTCTCTCCTTTTTCAAAAAATTTGATTCCCAAGTCATTGGTAGTTTTGGCTGGATCTTCCATCTTTTTGGGTTGTTCAATTCTATAAATGCTAAAAGGATCAAGGTCCCATTTGATTATGTGGATTTGATCCATGTGGAGGAAATGTACCTCTTGAAATAACATGGAGGGAACATAACTAATCCTATAAATCTAAGGTCTTCCCAGAATCATGTTGTAAGTAGTCTCTTCATTTATGACAAAATTCTATAGGTAAGGTTTTGGGACCCATAGTAATAGGATGACTAATTTTTCCAGTGGTGTGAATTTTGAGACTATCATGAATTTTGAGGGCACTAGCGTCACGAGTAATGTGAGATTTGTCATAACCCATCCTTGGGAGGAGAGAAAAAGGGACTATATTGACTGCAAACTTGTTATTGATCATGCCATGTTTACTAGAATAATCATGAACTTGGATTAGCAAGTAAAGGGGGAGATCGTCTTGTTTAGCGATGTTATCATTTGAAGGTATCTTTTCAAAATCAAATGTGGAAGAAGAATGTTTTTTTCTTGGAGTGGTTTGAACTAGATGGCCTAAATCTAAGGCATTGAGGAGAGCATTCTTATGAGTATGAGAACTTCTGAGAATGTCTAGCATGTGAGAAAAAGACAAATCACTAGGAGTGCATCTAGTTCATGGGTAATGCAAATTTCATGATCTTTGTCCAACTCTATGTGACTTAGCATGTTTTGATCAAAAATAAGTTGGTAATTTTGTTGTTGATTATTCGGTTTATGTTCTTTATTCTGTTGAGATAAAAGAATAGTCAAGAATTTTTATCACTACTTATCAGAGAGCTTTGAGATGGTCTTGTTGTAACTATAGCATGTCTTTATATCATGCCCCTTCAATTTATGAAACAAGCAATATGTGTTAGGGTCATAGGGATGGTGATACGATCCTTGAACATTTCTCATTTTTCTTTTGTTTTATAGATGTCCAATAGCATTCACATTCTTTTGAGTCATTTCCACTTTGATCATTGTGTCTTGTAGAGGGTGTATCAATCACCTAGTCCATCATTGTATTTCAATTATTTTTAAGATTTTGATAGCAAATGGGTTGTTTCCACTATTATCATTTTTTAGGTAATTAATCGTCCATTTGGACCATAAGTTTTATGTCCACTGTCAATGGTTGCTTGATCAATCCTTAGTGCACTCTCCAAAGCTTCTTCATAGGATCTATGGGGCAACTTTTTCACTTCCTCCCTTGTATCCATGTTGACGACATGCAAAGCAAAGTTCATTATGATCCATTTTCAAGGCATTGGTTGATGAATAGAGGACTTTCCTCCATCATGTTAAAAAATGTGCTACTAACTCATTTGTGTCTTATTTCATGGTTAGTAACTCTTGGATCCCTATCTTTATTAATTTGTTCATGTTGAAGGTTGTCATGAATTCACCTATTACTTGATGGAAGGAATGTATTGAGGCCCAAGGGACATGATAATACCAATCTAAGGTGATTTTTCAAGCATTTAAGGGAATATTATAGCTACGACTACGCCCCATGGGAGGAGTTCCTTATAACTATTGTGTATGCCTTGATGTGTGAATTTGGGTCACCCTCCCCTTTGAATTTCAGCAAGTTTGGGAGGGGACATGGTAACAAAACATTACGAATGTTATAGTCAAAAGGTTCCTTCAAGTATTCTAAGTAAGTTCCTGAGAATTGGTTTTGAGAAGTTGGGGATGTTCCTGTGAACATGAGCCCATGGGTTGGGCTTGTTGACTTTGCATATAAAGATTGTTTTGGTATCCAAGCATAGTTGTATATGTTAGTTGAAAATTAACCACATGATATACCATGGGAGCCTAATAGTTCTATGTTGAATAGACTCTGCTAGCCTTTTGAAATGGTGGAACTATATCGTTGTTGGCATTGCTAGATTAAAAGTTCAAATAGGGAGGGATTTGAGTTTCCCCTTTGTTCGACCCAAGCAATGAATGGATTTGTTTGTGTTATGGGTCTTTCTTCATTTTTATCTTGTTGGAGTTTCTCAACATCTCCAACTAGCATCTTGATCCAATGTTATAAGGTCAGCAAGGGTCACAGCTTCTATTCTTTGAACTTCTCTACCTTGCGGTGGGTTCTCTTGAGATGGAATTGCTTCATGTGTTTGCTCTTCCAAGATATTTTCTAGTGGTGGTTAATGTGCAGTAAATCGCTTGGCTTGATACGCAACATGGAGAGCTTCCCGAGCCTACCTAACTTCTTGCAAATTTTATTCTAAACATCTCACCTCATTGTCTGTGTGGTGGTTGTTTCCATATAGCTTGTTATGGGTTCGCTCTATTAATGAATCTCAAACCAAACAATCACTTGGCATGGTCTGCCTTGGTTGGGTTGAATAATCATGTCTTGGTTCCATGTTAGGTTGTTAAAAGTCAAGAAGTTATGGGGCTCTTGTCGGACCCCTCTAAATCTAAGTCTTCAAAGTCATATCGATTTGAAATTGGTGCCAAAGGATCTGGTGAGATGTATCAATCGAACAAAGGTGCAATAGGTTCATTAGAGGTGAAGTTCCCCTGAGTTCTATTAGATTCCATCATATTCTGGGGGTATTAGAAAAACCGCATAATAAATGGAATGGACACGAAGAGATGAAAATGAAGGCAAATTGGAAGAAAAGCAGTGGAAACACAAAAAGCTCACCCAAAAGGACTTTCTATTCACGTCAGGTTCACTAAAATATGTGTTGCTTGAAATCGACTCAAGCTTGTGTTAATGAGTCAAACCTTGACACAACACATGAACTGTATCCTTGATAAGGGCGCATGTCCCAGTCACTTTGTTCTTGTGCCAAAATCCAGTGGAGTGGTGGTGGAACCAAGGGGGTGTTCTGTTCTTGAGGAAGCAAAATGTTGTGGTTCGTGATTGAATTGATCGTGTTGTTGATTGTCACAATTGTTATTGTCTCAATGTTGATGAAAACGTTGAATGGAAGTTGTGATTCTTATGAAATTAGGAGGATCACTGGCTCTAAGTATGTTAAGTTGGTTTGCCACATAGAGGTAAAATGTATGTAGCCTCCTTTGTTCAAGATTAATGAGTTCCTCGGGGGGTCTTAACTCTTTGTTACAAAGCTCATCTCTTTGTCTTAATTGTTCAGTTTGTTGTTGAGTGAGCCTCAAGATTTCTTGTTGCTCTTGGGTTGCTTCCTCTGTTGGATTTGCTTGTGTGGGGAGATTCTCCCTAATTTCCTCTAAGACTTTTTAAATCCAATTTTCCCTCATCCCTAGGCACATTGAATGCTAAGTGGAGGAGATGGATGTTTTGATATAAATGTTGGTCCTTTTGATTGTGACTTTATTGAATTTATCTACCTCATGATGAGATCGAGGGTTTCCTTGTTGTTTTATAAGTCGATCACTTGAATGTTTGATTTGTTGAAGGCATTTGTTTGCCTCATGATGAGATTTGGGCTTCCCTTTTCTTTGTTTTTGTATTTTTGAATATTTGATGAATTTCTAAATGCAACTATTGCTAAATGAATGCGAGTTTTTTATTCCTTTTTTTTTAATTTTTAAGATGAGCTAAGTACTATTGGAAATAAACTATGCATGCAAGTCTATATGGCTTTTCCTAATACAATTTATCTATTTTTTATCTTTCGTGTTTTGATTTTAGATCTAAGCTATGAAAGCAAACTTTGCAATTACTCTAAGAAAACAACAAATTAATTTAATCGAGAAAGAAACAACTCTAAACTACCAAGAGAAAGATAAATATCAATTTACTTCCTCAAGGGCAAGATGTGAGCTAATTACTACTCAAAAGCAATAAAAGAACTTGTAGAATTTGGGCGCCGTTACTAGGCTTTTGTCCTTAGAGATCCTTTGGCAACCATCTCCTTTGCAGTAATAGGGTCCTCTTGATGAGTAGAGAAAGGGACAAGGATATGAAGAAATGGATTTGGGCTTAGAAGCAATAATAAAATGGAAAGAAAAGGCACATCTGGTCTGGTACGAGCATATGAATGCTATGGGGGTTGCCTTTGCATAAGCTTGACTCTCAAGAGTGGATTGACTCAGAAGAATGCAAGAACGCGGGAGAATTTTTTGGCCTCCTCTTGGGAGTGAGGACTTAAGAGCAAAACAAAAAGAGAAGAAAATTAGCCTCTAAGAAGAATGCAAGCATGCAAGTAATTCTCAACCTCTTCTAAAACAATAGAGGGAGGTATTTATAAGTAAGAATGGGCACAATGGGTGGGATGATCAAGGAGATAAATTGAAGAGAAGGTGAGATCACAGAAGATTAATTGGGAAATTTCTAAGAATGATTGGGAGTTAACACAGAGTGATTGGAATCTCAAAATCAATCAGTGGGAGTGATGGATTAGCCATGCATGGATGAACTCACAATCAAAAATCAAAAAGTGGAAGTTAACTAGGCAAAACTGAAAGAAATCATGCATACCAAAACACGAAAGGATCGCTCCTTTCAAGAAGTGGCTCACCCCTTTTTCTAGGCAGGTCATTCGAGTGACCCTACAACTTAAGGACAAGTTGCTCAAGCAACCCTGAAGATCTATTAGGTGACCCTCCTATTGAGGATCTAAAATGGTTATTAGGCAATTTGGAAAGTCTTGGAACTCTGTTCGAGGGTTGGAAAAGATGGTCAAGGGGGAAAAACACAATGGGGCACATCATCAAGGGTGAAACTACTAAGAGGAGTGTAATTCAAGCCTACATGGTCATGATTAGGACCTTTATATCATCATCAGACTATCATCTAGGCTTGTACACCTTTTTTATACTTATAGTCTCCCTAATCTTCCACTCCAATTCAGGTTTGAATGGTTGATCCAAACACCTCCAAAACCCTTTCGACAGACATTACTTTAAAAATTGTTGATCGCAATTGAACTCGGCTTCTAGACTATGAAGGACTACCTTTTCACTGTCACAAGTGTTTTAATACTGGCAACGTTACTACATATTGCTTCAAATGCGAACTAGACAATTAGGAAACATGGTGGAAAGATGTTTCCCTCCACTACTCTATGGAATTAGAGGAATTTGAGCCAACACCCACACAAGACAATATACCACAGGAAACAACTCAGAAGGAACCCTCTGGAAAGAAAATGACTCTTGAGATGGGGAGTCTTGAAGCTTCAACCAATGGTTCTCCATCTCTATTTACAACTATTAATGGGTCACTTCCTCCTAGGGTGGAGAGTGTTAATGCTTCAGACACATGATTCTATCTAAAATAAGTTTGAAATCACACAAAGGTTTCAAAAGTGCCAGGCAACGATTTACTGCCTCCTGAGGACATGAGTGTTAATACCTCAGGTACTAATGTTGTGACCTTGGATGATGGGACTGCCAACGAAATATGGACGGTTGTGTAAAAGAAAAAGAAAAAGGACTCTATCGCCCACAATATGCATCTTCACTCACTCCAAAAGTGGCGTTAAAGCTTTGAATTTTGTTAAATAGATCTTAATGAGATTCTTTTGCTTTACAGGATCCTTTTGGTTGATGTAATGCACCCCTATTTATGGGTCCGATGCATCATTTTATTTTTGTTCCTCTTTTTAGAAAGGGCGCAGTCCCCGTGACTCAAATTTACCTAGCAAAAAAAAACAAAGAATCATATTAGATCAATCAACTTTCACATAACATCTAGATTAGGTCATCTTGAGGGCATATTTGAAAGCATGTTAGATCATATTAAAGCAATCTCCAATGTGTCCATATTATGACAAGTACTACACTTTAGGCATGTTGCATTAACACATCTTTTGTGCTTTCAACTCTTGTGAAAATAATGAATGAGTTTGACTAAAGGTTAAGGAAACTCCACCAATCTTCGCATAGCAAACCCCTAAAGGTGTTCATTAACACTACATTAGCTTAAAAGTAGATATCACAAGCATGCAAGATTGGAAGGTGCATGATACTTTAAGATAATATCATGTATGAACAAACTAAATCACCCCTAGAACAAGACAAAAGTGTGTGTGGTCGCATCTAACAATACAATTTTTTTTAAAGACTCCTCCCATTTCGTAGAGTTCATCAAGGACAAAACACTCGACGAAGGCAACTTGATAGCCAGTTTTGACATGGTTTCCCTCTCCACCAAGGTCCCCATCAATGACTCCATCAAAATAATTAGGCAGAAAACCTCTAGTGAGATCACCTCTTTAATTGAACTTTGCCTTAGGTCCACTTTCTTTTCCTTCCAAGGTATCGTCTATGAACAAACAGATGGTGTAGTTATGGTTATCGGTCCAAGAACCATACCAAAAAAAGCAGGGATTCACTCTAAGTCCATGGAGCATATAGTATGAGCAACTATTAATGAAAATCTTTTTAGATATTATTTATTGTATAATCATATAACTATTATAGTAAATTCTTTTTCTTAGTATTTTTCATGTTTTTTGTTTTTTGCTTTTTGTTATCTTCTAGATTGTCACAGTTTTTTTCCTCTACCTCAATATTTGCTTCAACCATATTTATTCCTATTCTTCTGCAATTTTTTCTTCATTCTCTTCTCATTGTTTTATCCTAAAGATAGATGATGCCGTATGATTCAAAAGTTGATAAAAAACTGCAAACACAATTTAATCCAAAAACTATTAGAAAACTACAATGGACTGTGGAAATATCATATTCCAGAATAAATTATACATCAAAAACAAATCAACATTTCCAACATAACATCAAAATTCTTAATCCAATAGTCAAGCACTTAAATACAATCAAATCAGTCACATAAATACTTGATGTCATAAAAAATCTAAGCACCTTCTAGCTTTCTATTTACATTTTTTTTATTAGATTAAGAAAATATATAGAATTACATTTATAAATAACTCTTTGATTACTTAAGTTTTTCATTATTGCATTGTTTGACTAATCATTTATTAAACCTAAATAAATCTCATTATTTGTACGGTATAATTATTTTCCCTACAACAACAAAATGTTCCTTACATTCCAAATGAATTTCAGTACTACAAAGATTCAGTTAAAACTTTAATAATTGAAAACAACTGAAAATTAACTATAAAAAAATATTTACATGCTTTTTGATGCTCGCCCTAAAGGGTTTTTTGAGGGTTGCATAAAATTATATTTATACTTTATGCTTAATGGAAAATAGTATTTTTCCTTTAAGTTGCTTCTGTGTGAATTTAAGTATTGCAGAACATATAAACAACTCTCTTAATTAGAGACGTCAAATTTCCACAGTCCATAATAGTAAAATCTGATAGTTTCTGGATATGACACAGTTAATATCCAGAAGCTATCAGATTTTAACTCTTTTAATTGTTATTGTTAAGTGTCCAATATTCCTCCTAATAGAATTTATTAATGAGAAAACCCAAAAAGAGTTCATATAAGTACTACTATGGCCACCGGTTGTCACCTAGAATTCAAGCTTAATTTTCAGGTGCCTTCGATTTTACATTTTAAGCAAATTTATTAAATGTCGAATTCTTTTTTCATTCCTGTACAGTATTTTTGTAATCAATTCTAATTGACCAACAGTGAAATTCAAGATTATTCAGAAAGTAAATATATGGTCTATATTAACTTCTAGTTATCAAACTTACAATTTCGTCAAAAATGAGAGTATAAATCTGCCACGAACCAAAACCTAAATTGAAATTTAGTGCAGAAGACCTTAAAAACAGGCCACTAACCATCATGCTCCGTATACCTGCTGGGCAAGAAACTACTAGTTAACATTTGATTGTTTGTAGTTCAGTGTTTCAGGATTTAACTGTGCAAGTTTTTTCCTCAACATTTCAGATCACACTTGATTGTTTGTTGTTTAACCAAGATTTCTTACATCAACACAGAGATCAAAAGCTGTAGTGTGCTCTTGTGGATTTTACGTGTTGGAATCCTATGCTCAACAATAGCACCCTTTTAAAACATTATAACAATGGCAACAAAATCATCCCCTGCAAGCTATTAACATATTATTTGTCTCTCAACGCATAAGCTAAGCAAAGACACCTTACATTTGGAAACTGTGATGTTGAAGTTGCACAACAGCACAAAGTTAACTATGCATGAGCACAAAATTGTATTGAAGAAATTACATAACAGTGTTCGTTGTGCCCTTGTCATGACAAGCTAGTAAATTAATCCCTATGCTCACACTACAATGGATCCTAACCCAGTCTCATCTTTCAAACTTTATCACTAGGAACTGCTTTGTCTAGGATACCTTCATCACATTCCACTATGTTAAAATAGAATTTGACGTATTGTAATGGAAAACCTGGAGCCCTGCCTAAGCAGGAGCTAAGGCATTTTTAGAAGCCATGGAATCTGTGACATATTATGG
Organism: Cunninghamia lanceolata; assembly: GCA_027924645.1. NCBI lineage: Eukaryota > Viridiplantae > Streptophyta > Pinopsida > Cupressales > Cupressaceae > Cunninghamia > Cunninghamia lanceolata. The sequence goes on along the minus strand of BSBN01000787.1, from coordinate 1,097,890 downwards.
ACTATATACATGGATAATTAATGTGTACTCCACAGATACAAGCAGTGATCATAACAATTTAAAGAATGTAGTTTACGTAAGCCATTGCAGCTAGCTGGCAGCTGTTAATTGGCTCATCAAACATATACCTATATATGAAACAAACCCAAACAAATGCCCAGAACAAAATATTATGTTCACCAACGACACTCGAAACAATTGCAAATTATTATTATTATTATTGTTATTATAGGCTGTTTATGCATTTTTTCATTATGTGAAGTTGAAAGAATTGCCAGCAGTATAATACTGAAAATTTTCCATCCTTCAATGTTTCCCTTAATAGTGCCTCTTAAAAACGTCTGGAAGCAGAGCTGTAGGCCAGATTGAAATAAATGTCCTGCAAATACACCTTGTGAAAAGAAAAAGCCGGTATGTTATTCACATTTACCCAACTTGCCACCCAGGCCAGAACCACATAAATACATTGGTGACAGATAAATGCACCTTAGAATCCAAACCTGCAGTATACTCACCACAACATCAGCAGCAACGAGGGGACAAGCTACCAAAACTTGGGAAAACCAAGTGAACAATTTGGTTTCTAATATTTTGAGCACCTGAAATTCAACTAACTCTAAAACAAATTCACCAAAGAATCAGCAGCAACCATTGTATAGAGCTCCCACAATATGGGAAAGTAATAATTTGATTTTCCTATACCCTGTAGCCCAAGTCATGTCAAGAACCTCTGGCGACATATAGTATGCTCATATCCAACAGGTGAATTTTTGACATCTCAGCTACTCCACCCCTAATACTGTACAGAACATTCCACAAGTTGCAAATCTGGAACATTCGCGTAATGCTGAGAAAATAACATAATCCTTGCATAACAGCTGAGTAAAAAACAACATCTAAGCAATTTCCAACAAAATTGACGCTAACAAATGCCTTGGATTAGAGGGGCCAGTCACTACACATGAAACTGAATTGCTTCAATGGTGTTTATGCACGGGCATGGTTCCCATTACCATTTGGGTATTTAAGTGGTGATAAACTCTTTGTATGGCCATTCATAGGACTTGAAATTCCATTTTCAATTATATTCCTGGCGCCATCCTCTGGTATACTGTGAGCTGACACTCTATGATTTGAAAACACCTTTGCAATCCGCTTCAAGTGTGATTTCAGCTGACCTGATGCTGCTAATATGAGGCCTGTAGAACACCCAACTATTGTAAACACACTTGAAATAAAGACAAATAGAACATGTTCTAAATAAAGATGTGAAGATTCCAGCTCTCAACATTGATGGCAATAAAAGGAAAGTGCTTCTGACAAAGCTTGTCTCAACTTCAACGTAACAGATTGTATAATTTCATCAGGAAATAAAGTTTTTAGTAGCCGGGTATGCTCGTCCCAGCCCCTGTACCTGTCCCGGAGGGTCCAGGTCCAAGTCCCCCGGGGTACCACCCAGGCAACCCAGGTACATCCCTGGTATGCCAGAGCAAAAGGCTGGAAAGCCTTGTAATTTTAAAAAAATGATTTTCAATATAAAAATCACTGCTAAGACAGATGACTAAAAACCTAAAAAGTAAAATCAAAGCCTGAAACATAAACAACTTACCTTTCATTCTTCTGGCATAAAAAATTTTTAACATAAAGCCAATCTTATTTTCCATGTACAAAACAGGGATAGAAATACAGCACCTAAGAAGACAGCAGATGCTTTGCCTGGCCTGGATTTGAACTCTGGATGGAACTGGACTCCAACAAAATAAGGATGCCTCGGTAATTCCAGTATCTACTCACGAACGCAAAAAAAATTAAAAGCCACTTGACAAAAAGGCCTAGAAAAATGAACTTGAGACATGCTTTTGCAGTCTCTTCCATAACCTGACCGCAACTATCATGATGAAAAAGGCAACACTAACATGGGAAAATAAACGCTTACCTCCATGCGTTTACCTGTTTCATCCTTGCCCACAAACATGAGCCCAGATTTTTCTAGTTTTTCTACCATGTCAGGATTGACCTGTGAAAATGGAATATTGAATAAATAAATAATAGTTTACAATCCGAACACTTATTCAAGCAAGCAGCCTTCACCTCAACAAAACCAACAAAAGTTCAAAAATGGGTCATACCAGAAATAAATTATAAGAAACCATAAAAATAAAGCTATAAAGCTCAATTTGCTTATCAAACCTCATATCTATGTCGATGCCGTTCATCCACATAATCAGATTTTTCATATCTTGACAAATAAACAACTTGTCAGTTGGTAGCTTAAATGGTGCATATAGTGTCTTCAATATCAACCAACAATGTACATTTAATCAACAATTAAAACTGTCTTAATCAGTATATTGAAAAACTACCAAAACCTCTAATAACTCCAAAAAGTCGACCTCAGTTGCATCAATTCATCCTAAAAGATTGCAAATCCTCCAACATGTTGGAAGCTAAAAAAGCTACATCATCACATAAGAATTTGTAGACCTACAGCTTTGCCGTGATGCAGTCTGCATTCTGAAAATATGTCCTTCTAGAACCCAGACGCATTGTACCCCCCATGTGAGTTTTAGACCCCTGCAAGATAGAAAGTTCATGTCACTTTGTCATCTAAAAGACTTGTATGTTAACTTAAATGATTGGATGGCTTTGGCGTATGTCTATTGGTTGGAACCTAATTACTTCAACTGTAGAAATACCAGACTCAGGCACAGGGATATTGACCTCTGGCATGAAGATAACACAAGGATGTGGGGTGTTTGAGTCAAATTCTGTACTGTTTGCTCCATCCATTCCAAGTACCTGTAAAATGAATACAAAATAAATAAGCAAATTGAATAAAGTTTATTAACAACCCACCCCACACAACCATTGATAATATCACACTTACTGAACGTGCAAACTCAATCACAGCAATCTGCATTCCCAAGCAAATGCCGAGATAGGGAACATCATTTTCTCGTGCATATTTTGCTGCCAGTATTTTTCCTTGTACGCCACGGTCTCCAAATCCTCCAGGAACCAGAATGCCATCTGAACCCTGAGAAAAGATATTATTTGATATATCAAGGAGATTAACATCAAAAGTTAATACAACCAACTAGAACACAACACGATATGATTATTTTTCACAACCTTTACATCATAACTAGAACAAGAAACCTTTAACAAGTTGCATGTTTGTCTAAACACTTGCCCCATTACGAAACAAAACTAACAAAAGACGGAACAAAGGAGAAACTCGTATTTGTAACTCACCTTCAAAGAGTTCCATGCAGCCGTATGACTGTCTGGCGCCTATATAAGGAAACAAAACTCTTGAATCAAAATTAATGAAGAAAGCAAAACTTATGCTAATACTATGTGAGACATGCTGTACCCAACCATCATATTTCACCATATGCATACCTCTTTTGCAGTTGTGTCTTCAAGATCAGATGCCGCAATCCATTCTATTGTTAATTTCCTCATACACTTAATTGAAGCATGTTGAAGGGCCTTCAAGAAAAAGAGAAGCAAAACCTTATTTTAAGGTAAATTTATAAACTAAAAGCAACTTGATCACCCATCCTAAATTTTTATAAACTAGACAAATTTTCAATAAGACCGAAAGAAAACACAAAATACATGACAACTACAATGTATATTCCATATTTGAGTTGCATGCAGCAACACTTACACAATAGCACTATTACTAGCTGAGCAGTATCTTCTTGCCATAAGTAAGCATGGTAATATGCAAGTTCAGGGATTTCAGTCTTTTTCAAAGAGGAATTATGGAATCATTAGCTACTTAGCATTACAGAAAAAGACACCAGTTTCATGTACAAACTTCAAGCAATCGGGACTGCTCTTGTCATTCTGAGCCTGCTTCTTCTTAGTTCCCCTATTATGTCTAATTCTAAAGAGATAAAGTCACAGAAAGCATTTACCTTAACAACAGATACATAAGCATCAGAAAGTCCAGTGTATTTTCCAACCATTGCAATTCTGACCTGGATATTTGAAGACATCAAATTCATAAACAGAATCAAACTCTAGCCCAATAAAATCTATTCTTTTAGACCGAAAGATACGGAAATTTGATGCCATACATACTGGATTTGTGAGCTTATCAGATTGAAGCGCTCTGGCAGTCCACTCCTCCAGACAAGGGGTTTTAGCAACACTGCCAGCCAAAAATAAATTCCAAGTAATTCTGCATAAGTGCAAATCACAAAAAGAAACTTTGAACGGCCAAAAAAACAAAAATATATTGATAAAGGGTTCCAAGGCAAAAGCTCATAACAACTCCACAAACACAATGAACAAGTCTTAAGATGATACCAAAAAATATAGTTTAGATTGAAAGCCCCAGAGCAAAATATAAATATACATTTACCTTAGGAGATTCAAGTCCTTCAGAATTGCTTCATGAGCCTTTTGATCCTGTTGCATTGTTTGACTCTAAATCAGAATTCACAATATTAAAATTTCTAGAAAATGCATGACCCAAAAACATAGATTATACCCTACATATCCATTTAGTGTAAACATATGCACACTTGACCCCCACAATTGGGTTTGTTCTTAACAAGAATAGGAGAGAATGTTAAAATGGACCACTCCTCCCAATGGTCTATTAAAGCTCAACAGAGCATCTAAAGGGAACCTGAGGTCTATGGGTGCTGATTGCTTAAGATCAGCTTAGGCAGCACTTGGGTGCTGCTTCTATTACGGTTCCCAAGGCACAAACCATTAAGTGAAAGCAATAGGCCTAGAAGAGAGCTAAAAGTGACAAAACAACTTGGCATAAAACATCTTATTGTAAAGGAGACTCCTTGCTTTGATTGAAATCCCTCTTGAAAACTGAATTTTGGAGTGTATTATCTGAGGCTAGTGATAGCTGCTCATTCTTCTCCAAAGTTCACTTCCAGCATTGTTACAAAAAATGCAATTGTTCACTTCAAGCTTTTCCAGTCCTTCAACATTCACTGTGAGTTAAAAACAGCCTTGCAAATTTATCATCAAAAATATAAGCTAAACTACAAGCAGAGAAATCTGGAAATTGCACATGGGAAGGGAAGAGGTATACAGTGCAGTGTCTACCTACCTGTCTCTGGGCCAGATAATCAATTCCAGATTGATTGCATCTCTGAAATGGTCTGGTTTGGGTGTTTGAGGGGGTTTATCTGTATTTCTTACAGACTCATGGTTGCATAGAACAGTTCCTGCCTAGGCCTGCTCTTCACTAAGTTTGTGAGAAGATATATAAGTTGAAATGCTTAAGAACTTGACCATTCCCAAAAGTACTTGAAACTCAGTTGAATAATTCAATGGGAATGATTATGGCAGCAACCTGTCAGTGGCTTTCAAGTATTTTGGTTTATGCATTTTCACAGTGAGAATTCCATTGTCTAATGTGGATGCACTGTATACCTTTTTCCACTAAAAGCCAATTTGGTTTTCCAGGTTGTCTTCAGATGTGGGCTCTGAGCCACCTTTGTAACTACAAAAAAATGAATTAAGGATTGTCAAGGTGGGCTCTGCAAATGGTCAAGTGGACACTGGACACACATACAGCATTGCATACTCTTTGTGAACACAGTCCTGCTACTTGGGCTCACAGCAGGTGTCAAGCCAAAATCAGTATCTGACCTCTGTTGCCATTATTACTCTCCCAGTATTTACCAGTCCGGGAGGCATTGAAACATGGCATGGAGCTCCCCTAATAAACAATTTAAAACAATTTCTTGTTACAGAGTGATGTTCCAATTGCTCTATTTATCATTTATACCCAGGAGGCATACAGATTGCTCTTGAATGAAGACGCAAAATAAGGAACCTTAGTGAGCATCAAAATGATGCTGTTTCGCTGAGGATGAAAGGGAGAACAATTTTGAGGGACTGAGAAATCTGATTGTGATGGCAGCATAAATTGTTTTAAAAAAAAATTTAAAATGTGGTCATTGATGGAATTCTGGCATGCAAAAGCAAAGGTGCAGGTGCAGGTTCTGGCTTGGATCTTTGATAGTCTTTGTATTTGATCTCCCTATCTACAAGGTTTTTGTTCAGTTTCCTTTCAGACTTTCTTTTCCAAATACACAAAGCTGTTCCATGGAATGCAATCATTGCTCACTGTTGATTAAATAGGGTCTGTTATAAAAACCTTGGAGTGTTGGCTCTACACTCAACAATCTCTACCAGAATTCTCCCAGCATATGTCAACTAAAAGTTATGGTCTAACAGACTACATTATCTGTTGGTTATGCATTATATGAGCATGTGGAGGACCTTCAAGATTCTGCAAGTTTGCAGAGCTAAAGCCAAACTCATCTTTATTTGCCTGCAGCCTCCCAACTTGCGTCTAACATGGTCAAGGAATCCTTCAAAATTATTGGAAAAGGATTTTGTTCAAGAAGATTGCAACTACCCTGTTAGACAGAATCTTCCACAACAGCTTCTTTGATAAACATGCAGCAAGCACAATTCAGTCCTTGCTCAGCCATGGACCTAAGCATTATGGTCCTCGTTGGCTTCTTCCATGGCCTTTCTGGACTCATGTTGGTGATAGTGCCATGCACTGCCCAGATTTCAAGATTTATTAGCATCAACTCAGTGCAGCGTAAGCTTCTGGAACATTTTGTCTGTTCTAAACTAGCATAGATATCTTAAATACATCTATCTAAAACACGCCAAGAGATGTCAATCTTGAGGTGTCTATACTGATATATCTGAACATTTCTTAGTTAAATGTATTTAAGATATCTATGCTAGTTTAAAAAATACATATTACTATATATAACTTCATCATTTGAAGTTGTTATGAATTAGTCTATATTGAAATTTGTATAACTGTGGGCATTCTTTTAATTAGCTTAAGATTAATATAAGGAAAGTATTTTTCTTTATAATATTTATATGAATATTATTTTTAATACCTATCTAAACTACTACATTATTTAAGCACATAAATAGGTAAGCAATGGATAAGAGAAAATATATAGACATTATTTATTTTACTTTTACTTAAAAGCTATTTTATTCTAGACATTATTTATTTTATTTTGCAATAACAATGCAATAAATCATAAAAACTATGCTCAAGTTCTTTTTTTTTTAATTTAAAAATTATTTTTTACTTTTGTTTCAAGAGTTAATATATTTTTCTATATGAATATCATTTTTAATATCTACCTAAACTACTAAATAGATGCACACATAAATAGGTAAGTAGATAGATAAGAAAAAACAAGGACTATTTTATATTTACTTTAAGAACTATTTTATTTTAGATATTATTTACTTTTAAGAGCTACATTTTGTTCCACTTACCCATTGTTTTTACTCTAATAAGGCATCACTAATAATATGTTTATTATTAAATATTAATAATTTGACATGTATATGGGTGTCAAATTTAAATAAAGGGTTTTTGTTAACATACTAATGCCATTACAATCCACCCCTTGCTGCCACTGTAGTTACGCCTCTTGGCATAAATATCCAGTTTGACATGACAATATGAGATGAACTGGAAATGTTCTCCTTTACTAGATCCTCAAAACTGCCAGAATGTGTTTACATTCTCGGCCTAATGCTTTTAATTCTTACTATTATATTGTTTAAAGGATAGAAGACCAATCAACAACCTCCATTAACCTATCAAAAACAATTCCACACTTGATTGGTTCTGCAAATATAAGTCACAGAAACATTTTGCAAATTTGTTAAATATATGACTAATTATCGATTATCAAACAAGTATAAACTATTTAACAAATATTGATCAATACTTTAAGATTAACCTTTTTCAGAAACCAATCCACCAAAGGCCAAAATGCTTTTAAAAAACAATATTTGGCATTTTTATAAACAATAATTTGCTGATTATTATTCTATTGCAGCAGTCCACTCACCCTTAGTAAGAGAGGAACATGCCAAATGTTGGAAACGTCATAGATGTTGAGAATATGCCCAGCCTGGAACATAAAATTATGATTAAACTCTATTTACCTGAATATCATTCATAACCTGTGACATAAAGACAAGGATCCCTTATGATATAAAAACGACTTACTGGAACATGACAAAACTGTGATAGCTTGTCCTTAACATTCTCTTCCAAAGCCTGTCCTAATAAATCATTAGATGTATCTTCCAAATTCTATTCTAACCAATCTTGCTTAAATGAACAAAAACAATGGGGAAAATCATGCAAGCCCAGCAAAAAGAAATAAGAGTAACCTGAGCACTGCGGCATGCTAGAAGATGAGGTGTCAAACCCAATCCTCGAAGTTCCCGGACACTATGCTGTGTTGGCTTTGTTTTCTACAATGAAGAAAAAAGGAAAACAGCATGTGAAAATTTACTTTAAAAAATTTCTTAAATGATTAGTGTCCTTGTATTTAAGCTACTGTCCGTAAACCATGGTGCCTCTATAAGTTTGTGGAGTGCAGAGAATCAAATAGCAAGATTCATGTATGATAGTTGTGTAGATAATTATGTTCTATACCTGCTCACCAACAACACCTAAAACAGGTACAAGGCTGACATGGACCAAACAAAAGTTTCCAGGGCCTGCAAGTCAGTACATATGAACTGCAGTAAGTCCCATACAGAAGAAATAGTTCATTAAAAGGCAATATTTTCCTAGTGGGATTAAACCCAATGCACCCAAAAAAAAGCCAGGGCTAAAGAGAACACACCAACACGGTAAGAGAGCTGACGCAAAGCCTCAATAAATGGCATCGACTCAATATCTCCTACATCCAAAGGAATATCAGTTGGTATTTGTTGCACTTAATGCATGTACAATAAATTCACATTCTGAAAAGAAGAATGCACTATAGCCTTCATTTAAAGGAAGATGGGGCAAAGTTGCTCTTACCAACAGTTCCCCCCAACTCAATGACACATACATCAGCGGGTTCTGTGCTCCCATCCACAGGAATGAGAGACACACGTTCAATCCACTCCTGAATGGCATCTGTAATATGTGGAACCACCTGGAATTCACAATAAACAAATTGAAAGTATGATGAACTTGTAGAATAATGATCAAACTAAACTTGGTATGTCCAAATCAATCTTAAAATAATGATCAAAATGCAACAATTTCAAGCTTCAAAAAGAGTCAGTCGAAGATGAATCAGAACAGAACTTCACAGTTAATGTGGAAAGACCGTTAAGATTTGTTAGGTTTGTAACAGTATTGGAAGTAGAACAGATTATGGTTGGAACATGAGGATATGCCTAATATAATACTCACACCGGTGCCCATGTGAAAGAAAAGGAAATTTAACTATGCTTAAAAAACTTCAGCAATATAGGCAAGGCCTCATACCTGAACAGTCTTTCCCAGATAGTCTCCTTTTCGTTCTTTGTCAATAACAGACTGAAAAGAGTTGTCAAAATTTAATTAATCACAAAATCCATAAATATATATACACTCTAGGGAAAAAATACCAATGCAAGGAATCCCTGGCCACTTTCCAGTAACTCTTGTCCTCAAATAAATTTCATTCCTGTTAATCAAAATAATCATCTCAAAATGAAAAATAGAACATTTGAAAGAATAAACACCTGATATATTTTCCCAGTAGTAATATTGTTGTCTCGAGTCAAAGTCACATCTAAAAATCTTTCATAGTTACCAAGATCCAAGTCAACCTACCAAGAAGTGGAAATCCATTAGCACTTTGTAGGCACAACTGCTTATCTTTATTGCATTAATACACGGTTATGTAAAGAACAGGAATGGATAATATGAAAATGATTATAACTCTTATGCTCAAAATCAACCTTGCAAAAGCAATATTTCTTGGCCGTAAGAAAATGTAAAGGCAAGATACTCCGCTACATTGTAGTCAGTAATCCAGGAAACTAATATTATAACAAGTATTCTACACAAGAATGCTTAAGATATTGAAATTATCAAGACATACTAACTCCAACCAATGGAAAAGCACCATCCTAACCTGATGACAGTGCCAGGAGTAATTAAAGAAAAAAAATATTGAGATTATCTTAGCTACTGAAATCTCAAACCAGACTTCTCAAGCTCAGATTTAGTTTTGAATATATGTGGATCTACATTGTTTATACTTCTAGGTTCTCTCAAATGCCTTAAATAGTATGCATTGAAAACCATTAATGTTACCAGATCCTCCTGATATACCCCACACCCACAACTAATTTTCAAGTTTTATTTGCAACTTTGCATCATCTAAATTAGTAATTCTATTCTTTGTTTTCTTTATGTATACTGCCAAATTTGCAAATCCTAGACATGAGGCACCTGCCACATTCGCACCAGAATTGCAAATACACCAGGCATCCTAACTTCATGTAACTTGGATTTAAATATTTGATGGAGTTGACCTTACAAGATAGTTTGGATTTTACTGAAGAACAAATAATAAAGCCCAAACTCCAGCTTGCTACTGCTGCCTGACACCTTTTAAACCAACCAAACATATCATCTAGTAGATGACTGGGCAAAAGAAAACAATAAACAAAAACAAAATCAGTTTTCATTTAATGTTAACAATGAGAACTAGTAGAAGAGGCCAAAGCATGGACAAAGAAGAATCGCTTATGCATGCAATTTTATGAGTTGTATTCTGTAGTAATTTATTAGCAGTGCACTTGCGCCAGTGTCAAGACAATAGAGAAGAGGTTGCAATATAAAGCTAGTCTTTAGCATTTGTTATTTGGTAACTAGTAAGCCCCATAGCAGTACACAGATGATATATGCAACATAAAGCCACATTTTAGCTGTATAATCGCCATAAAATGCTAAGGTATTTGACAGTGTATAGCTTGCCTCATTGGATTAGTGTAAATATTTCAGACAGAAAAACATACTTTTAAGTCAAAAGAAAGTTGCAGGTACGATGGGTGTTAATTCTCAACCTTCTTAAATTCTGTTCTTTAACCTATAGGGGAAATAGTATTTCCACTTGATGACACTATATCTTGACTACCATATGTAAACTCATTTCACAATAATGATTGCAATATAAAGCTACTTTCTAGGCTGTATAATTTGGTAACTACCGAGCCACGTAGGCACTACACAGAGGATATATGCAACATGGTGCTATGTTTTAAGCAATATAATCTAGTGAAGTTCTAAGACATTTACCAGTGCATGGCTTTCCTCAGTGAATTAGTGTAGAACCTAAATATTTCAACCAAAAAACCGTGAAGAAACTTTTTTAAGTACAAATAAAGTAGAAGATATCCAAAATATTGATGTAAAAAACTCACACAGTTGCATCCAGAAGCATTCATGATTTCGATTACATGGGATGTGGAAATATTATGTCTATTATCGTAGAAGATATCATCAATGTTAAATCTCAACCTTCTACAAGCTATTCCCACCCAATGGCTCAATGCCCTTATTACCATATGTAAACTCAAGAATCAGTAGCCACCGCAACATATTATTTAATAAGCTAATTGTGTGAGGCTTTAGCTTGCAACTTCTGGGTAAGATTCGGCTGGATATCAAACATGGTCAGCAATTCCATCTTATTGGCTTCTGGGAATGTAATTCGAAGCCACTGCTGCTGTCTAAGACTAATAATGACCGAAAAACGAGTGCAGTGATTGGAAAACCCACCAAAAGCAAACTGAAAATGAACAGACAGTTATGCCAGAGTATCATGCTATCTAATTCAAGCAGGAGCTACACCAAGATTTTCCTAACAACAGAGATTGACATGTTTAGAAAGGAATTGGTCTCAAATTGTTTGAAATGTTAATAACAGTAATCCATTCCAAAAACCAGCTGACAGAACAGAAAGAATATAGAGGATACCACTTGACAGTTCCAAAATTGAATCCCTTTTCAACCTATTTCTAAACAGGGATTTCCAAACAGAAAGAGTCAAGCATTTCTAGAAATAAAAGACAGCAGAATTCCCCTTTTTACAGTTGTGTTTGTCCTTTGTCTCTGCGCTATTGATAACATCAGCTACCAATCCACTCCTCTATTTGACATGTAGAGTAGAATTAGCAAGCATAACCAACCAAAGACCCACTGACAGAAAGGGAGAGAATTGTTTCTCCCCAACCCCCACACAAGATATTACTTCTGTGCCAAATTCCATTTTCAAACTTATCCAAGAAGAAAAGAAAAAAATACAGCAAAATAACCTAATGGAAAATCCAAAGAAGAATGATCTATGAGATCCACAATAGTTCGTGATTACCACCTCCATTATTGAATAACATGCCTTGATTGACATAATTGAGCTTGCAATGGCAACCAATCTGAGGGAGTGAATATATTGGCATTGGAACTCCAAAATCCTTCTATGTTTTTAAATAATATAGCCTTTGCATGCCAAGTCCTTCATTCATCAAGGGAAACCAAATTTGTTAAATTATTAGTGTAAGGGATGTCATGGACCACAACTGATTGCTGCCACTATCTGATAGATTATCTCTATCTTTCTGTCAAACTACTACTAATCCTTATCCATTGAGAAAGTTTCCAACACTAGCAAACTAGATACTTACCTTGCTGCTTAACAAAAACAAAAAGATAACTAAGCAAATAACAAACAAAGCACTTCAGTCATATGATGGTTGTTTCCAGTATCAGCATGTAACTATACTGCAGTCATATCAGGGCTGAAACCAGAACTAATGTTTAAAGTCTAAACAGATTTCCTCTTGCTGTAAAAAAAAATGATCAAATTAAATGCCCTTGCACTGCTACATGCTTCTGACTTAAGGAAATATGAAACAACAATCATCAAAGGCTGCCTACACCACTACACAACTTTAGGCTTCGTCAAACTGCTTCCCCACAACCCTCCAGTGAACTCTGTTTTTTTTTTTATCAACTGCAATTCTGCATTGACAAATTTCCATGTGGGGTAAGCAAATGCAAACTCTTATCAATAATGACAACGGATTTATATCTGCCACTCACAATTTTTCACAAGATACACTTAATTAAATGTGTATGATAAGAGTTAAGGTTTGGTGGATACTGGCAACGCAAAACCCTCCTGTGGACTTTTCTTTGTATCTTCATCAGTTGCAGGTCTACATTGCCAAGATCCCACAACAAAGAGTACGCCAATACACTCTCTCATCCAAATAATAAGGGATTTATATTTGCTACTCCCATTTTTACAGGATACACTTAATCAATGTGTATGACAAGTGTAAAGGTTTGTTGGAAACTGGCAAAATTTCAACCACATGACTGAACAAAATATTTTCTCATGGAAGATGATAATTGCAGCTTACCAAGGGCATATGTTTCCTCTAGATGATGCATCGACCATTTTTCACCAAAAGCAATTTACAGGTGGTCCAACCCGATCAGTTCATCCCACAATTTCATCAATAAGAATGGGATTTATATTTGCCACTCAAACAATCTTACAAGATACATCTACTAACATGCATGAAAACTCACAGAGGCATGCTCAGTGCTGTTAAGATTTGACAACTCACAGAGGCATGCTCAGTCCTGTTAAGATATGACAACTTGCAGACACATGCTCAATGCCGTCAAGATATAACTAATGCTGGGTGCTGTCGAGATATTACTACTCAAGGGAACATGCTTGGTGCTGTCAAGATATGACTACTCGCAGAAGCATGCTCGGTGCTGTTGAGACATGACTACTCACATAGGCATGCTCAGTGCTGTTGAGACATGACTACTCGCAGATGCATGCTCCCATCGAGATATGACCACTCACAGAGGCATCCTGAGTGCTGTCGAGATATGACTGCTGCAAGAGGCATGCTCAGTGCTGTCGAGATATGACTGCTGAAAGAGGCATGCTAGGGGCTGTCAAGATATGACTGCTCACAGAGGCATGCTTGGTGCTGTCGAGATATGACTGCTCACAGAGGCATGCCCAGCGCTGTCAAGACAACTAGGAGAACAAATAACACATCAAAGCACATAAAAAGCAAACTAAGAAAACTGAAAACTGCAAACATGGCTATGAAAGTATTATTATTGCTAAACGTACCTGTTGCTAAAAGAGCTTGGACAAATTGGGTTTCCAGCTACTCCATGTCAATTGCAAATCCCATACCCAAAATATCACTTTCTGACACAATGCAGGGCCTAATTCGAAAACTAGTTTTCAGGAAGGCAATAAGACACTATCATGTATCTTACACACACAATAGGTCACAGTGCCATAAGCATGGATGTGACCAACATATTGATAAATCCCAAAACTGGCTTACATTTTAAATTTACTCCATCAAACATTCTAAGTGGACCTAAAGGAAACAAAGTATTGGGTCTCCGGTCACTTCCGAACAAGACTCCATCAGTATTTAAAGAAACGGAAAGGCACATAGCGAATTGCATCATAGCTTCCAATAGGTGGAATTTGAGGATCCAACACATACAAAATACAGATGGTATCAGAATCAACAACAATATAACAAAACCTAAAAGAGGGAAAATGGTGATACAGAATGTACTAACCTCACCACCATCATCTAACACAAATACTTCCCCATGCTCAAATGGAGACATGGTCCCTGCATCTGTATTCAAATAAGGATCTGCAATCGTTGAATAAATGCAACACATTGACACATATTAAACCTCTTTCCAACAAAACCCACAATCCATATTACATAACAAAAAGCATGGAATGATTGAGTAAACATGTCTATACGAAAATACAAATGAATCTACCTATTTTGATGGATGTTACACGAAGTCCACAGGCCTTCAAAACCACCCCGATGCTGCTAGCCGTTACTCCCTTCCCAAGCCCGCTCACCACTCCACCAGACACTAAAACATACTTCATCTTCTTTACACAGTCCATAATACTCTGCAGTTTCTCATTGTTAAAAACAAAAACAAACTCACCATGAATCTCGGATAAACACCCATCAAGCCCAAAACAAAACATATATCAAATAAACATCTTTGCCATGAATGTCAAATACAAAAAGTTAAAACATATATCTTCTACAGATTACATTGATGCAGAATCTTATAACATGACATATTTTTTGAGCATAGTGCTAACCAAACCTGAAAGAAAAGAACTCTGGATAATGTTGTTCAACTATCAGAAACAGAAGGAATGAATGTATGAATCCCTAAAAAGTTTTGAGCACACAAAAACACCTACAAGCCCGCTATTTGCATAACACATCAAAAAAAAAAAACCCGGGATCCCACTGAGACTCCTTTTGTTTTTGTTTACTAAAACCCTTCGGTTTATAACGCTTAATATAGGCTAAATCTTTGACTTTACCTGTCATTTGCCATATTCATCCCGCTCAATTTTTACACGAACGACCTAATCACACTGCAATACATCCAAATGCTCCCTTTATGTGTATTCAAAAAAGAATCCTAAAAGAGAAATTTGTTTGACTTGTTAGCGTATCTCGTGTAAGTTATAGTGTAAAGATTTGTTATTTATTATTATTGTTTATAAAGAAGACACACGTTTGAATCCGAAGGTATAGCCGAAGGTATAGGGTTAATTTTTTAGTATTCAATAAAGTTGATAATAAATTTACAAATAGAAGAGTATTACAGTTATAAAGACCTAAAATGAATGTAATTGTTGTAATAAATAAAACCACCAAGACAACAAAATTGTTGTTCCAAGCATTTAGTATTCAATAAAGTTGATAATAAATTTACAAATAGAAGAGTATTATAGTTATAAAGACCTAGAATGAATGTAATTGTTGTAATAAATAAAACCACCAAGACAACAAAATTGTTGTTACAATCACTTTGAGGATAAGGATAGGGTATTTATATTTAATACTTGTACTATCATTGTTAAGAGGTGGAGTAAGTTTGTTGATAGAGAATGTGGACACCTGTCAATTAAAGTGTTATGTCGCAGTGAGAAGAACGGTTTTTCCTCACATAATTCCTATAACTAAATAATATTTTCCAATAGTGAGAAGAATGGTTTTTACTATAAATGAGATAATTTGTACAACTAAATAATATTTTCCAACATGAGACAACATTTCCTTTTTGGGGGTCTCAAAGCCCGTTTGAAAAAGCCTATCGACTACTAAAAATATAAAAACAGATAACTATGTGAGTTTTTATAAGAGGATGTCTTACATTAAATTGGTATCTTGTTTACATGTAACATAAAACATTGCATTATAGAAGTAGTGAAGTTGATTGGTTTGAATTTTATTCTTTGCTTTAGAGAAAGCAATAAGGTGATGGATTGTTTAGTGAATGTGGGAGTTTTTCAATTCCCTTTCTCGACTAAGGTTAACAAGGACCCAAGTGAATGGGATATCTTAAACATCATCAAGGTTGAAGCAATACATTCTTTTCTTCAACCTCCTCCTAATTTTCATTCCTTAATAAATTGAAATTTCATTATTATCAGTGGTAGGAAGTATCTTTCCTTGGTCATACTTTTTTGCCAACGGAGATCTCCCACGTGTCTCTTTCTCATCCCATGTGGGACATTTATTGCTCTCCCATGCTAGCCCTTTTATTAAGGATCATGGTTCTTGTTTCTTTCAAAGGTCAACCTTTGTGAAAGTTTGGAAGTTACTCTAAACTATGGGTTGTGGGTTTTGGTGGGCACAAGTAATGTTCATCTAGAGTTGATGAAAGGTGGTATGGCAAGTTATATTCCATTATAAAGTGGGGCAATTCCAAATTTATGGTTGAGAAGGATGTTCTAAATTAATGGTTATGCTACATTAGCTTTCATTAAAGAGATTCTTGGTGCATATGGCCTAGGGAACATGGGAGAGAAGAAAACTAGGGTTTGGATACCATTAGACTTTGTGGCTAAGTTGGAAGCTTGTGTTGTTGATGAGGTTGTTAGTGACTGGATTTTGCACTCTGTTATGCCTGCCCCTAAAGTTATTTGTGTGGAGATCAATTATGAGGAGTTGTTTCTCGAGGCAAGCAAAGGTAGTGGCATGATGGTACCTTTTGGCAGCCTATATAAACATTGGAAGGTAACGTCCTCTAATCAATTTGAATACCTAGTGTAATTCAATTTTAATCTAGAGATTTACACTGACAACCTACAAACAATTTTGAGGGATGGGAGCTTGGAAATATCAAGCTCTTTTACTCTTCTTGTATTGTCTAAGTGTGGGGTCATTTGAGTGGTCAAGAAAGATTTTGTTAAACCTAGTGTGATTATTGTGGAGAAAGCAAGTGGAGTCATTGTCACTCATGCTCCTTAAATCTATAGGATGATGATGGTCTCTTGTTAGGTCTAGTTTTTTATAGTCCTTTTATGGTTGGTAGATATAGCATTTTGGCTTGTCCAATGCTTGGTTTTCTTTTTGTGGTTGTTAAGTCATTGTAATTTTCATCATGTTAGGTTTTATGCCTCTATGTATGTTTTTTTTTTCTATTTGGGAGTGAGTCCCTATAGAACCCACAAGTTAATTATTAAAAAGAACTACAATAATCTTTTATAGTTAATAGAAACAATCCCAACACATCAACATTATCCAAGTTAATAAGAGAAAGTAAATGTGAAATCCTCAAATATTAGAATGTGCTACTTTGTTCAAAACAAACTCATAATTTTTCTTGACAAGTGGAATTAGCAACTTTATTCAAAATAAATATGTAAGTTTCCTTGACTAGTGGAATATGCCACTATATTTTAAACAAAGTTATAGTTTTTATCATTTATATTGGCAATTATCACAAGTTAAAGGGGCTTATGAAAAACAAAAGCACCTTTAGGCAACGATAGTAATGGAGATAATGGTGATGCTAATGAGTCATACTTGGACAAAGCTTCAAATATTTGTGAGAACAATTTTAAGCCAACAATAAAGATGCATTACACAATTTCATTCACAAACACAAAACTATAACTTGAATTTTGATAAACACACACAAAACCACAAGAATTTAAGATAAAGCTCAACCAAGAGTTAGGCATTCCCATATCCCAACATACATACTCACATACATAAAACCACAAAGGATAGGAGGTAAAGGTCAAACAAGAGCTTACACACCCCCCCAACCCTAGTATTTATACTCTCACGGAGCAACCATTATTAGCAATGTGGTGTAAAGAGAATATGTTTGTATACTAAATAATCAAAAGACACCAAAATAGACACATTTCAATATTTTATCCACTCAAGGAGAACCACTACTAGAATTCTTCTTAAAGTTACAGAAACATATAATTGTCAAGATGAATATAAGAGAAACATGAAACTAAAAGTTATACTCACCATGTTGTTACCATATCTCTAGAATCAAATTCATCCAAAACATATACTCTATATCATCAAATTTATCCAAGCTTGTCCATTCTTAAAAATTTCGAACTCAAAATAATACCCCACAACTCACCAAATGTTACATTATACTCCCACATGCTACACTGTACTCTCACATGTTCTAGTGTGAGAAAAGGCTAGAAGTAAAAACAATATAGTATCAAATATCTCCATGTCCAAGTACATTTAAATTAGTAGTTCATCACTCAAAGGTGTTATTAAATGGTTGATAGACAAATATTTATAGCTATGTCAGCCAAGTATTTTACATTTTTTTTTTGGATGTCATCTTATGAACCATGTGCCATTTCGGATTTATACATAGTTTCTTTCAATGAGACAAAATATCAAACATGAGGAGTTTTTTCTTAATTTGTTTAGTTTTCAAAGAAATCCACAAAGCTCAAGCACTTTTTTAGAAGTTTTATTGTTTAATGTTTAAAATATCCATGTACAATATGTTGCCTTTGTAGTAGTTGATCAAATAGTGAGGAAGCTCTATCTAAAATGTAATTTCGAAATTCACTTACTTCCCATTGTGGTCATTTAAAAATGGCTACTTGAATGATGAAGATTTATTACCAATGGGATAAAATAATTGGAAGAACTTTTGAAAGTGCCTTTGCAAATGATAACTAATTAATATTATGTCAAGAAATATAACTATTTAAAAAAAACATTCATAACAAATGAGTGGAAAAGTGGACCAACTTGTCTGAACATGCAAGGTTTCCTTATTAATTTCACATGGTGAGAAAAATCTAAATCTACAAGAAAATAATAAGATCAAATAGCAAGGCACTATAAGGTGTACATTTATTCTAGAGCTCACATGGAGTGCATCACTTTACTTAAACATCAAATGGTTCAATAATGAGGCAATCAATGATAAGTTTACACCTCATCTACACACAAAAGCAGTAAATTTAAATGTCCTATTCTATTGGCAAAAAAAAATTGTAACTTTTGAAATTAATGTTTAAATAATTGGAGTGCATATACACTATCAAATACAAAGTCCATTTCAACCAAAACATATACTCCATATCATCAAATTTCCCCAAGCTCAACCATTCTAAAAAATTTAAAACTCAAAATACTACCCCATAACTCACCAAATGTTACACTATACTCCCACATGCTACACTGTACTCCCACATGTTCTAGCATGAGAAAAGACTAGAAGTTGAGACAACATATTATCAAATATCTCTATGTTCAATAATGTTTAGTTCAATGGTCAAAGACCAATAAAAGTAGGACAATTATTTATCACTTTTTCTTTTAATTAGAATAATTAATTGAGCTAAAGAAGATTACAAACTATTCACCACCTTTGGTAGGGATGAGGTGTAAAATTGTTATTGATTGTTTGATAGTTGAAGAATATGATGTTTAGATATAGTTTGAATCAAATTCATCCAATATATATACTTTGTATCATCAAATTTACCCAAGCTCAACCATTCTTAAAATTTCAAACTCAAACTACTGCCCCACAACTCACCAAATGCTACACTATACTCCTACATGCTACATTGTACTCCCACATGATCTAGTATGAGAAAAGACTAGAAGTTGAAACAACATAATATCAAATATCTCTATGTTCAAGAATGCTTAGTTTAATGGTCAAAGGTAAATTCTAGCCAATAAAAGTAGGACATTTATTTATCACTTAAAAAAAAAAAAGAATAATCAATTGAGCTAAAGAAGATTACAAACTATTCACCACCTTCTAGTAGGGATGAGGTGTAAAATTGCTATTGATTGTTTGACCATTGAAGAATATGATGTTTAGATATAGTCTGAGAATCAAATTCATCCAAAAACATATACTCTATATCATGAAATTTATCCAAGCTCCTCCATTCTCAAAAATCTCAAACTGAAATGTTTAGTACCCCACAACTCACTATACTTCCACATGCTACATTGTATTCCCACATGTTCTAGTATGAGAAAAGACTAGAAGTTGAAACAACATATTATCAAATATCTCTATGTTCAATAATGCTCAGTTCAACGGTCAAAGGTAAATTTTGGCCAATAAAAGTAGGACAATTATCTCTCTTTTTTTTTAAATTAGAAAAAAACAATTGAGCTAAGGAAGATTTGTGAGTATGAGCTTCTGGAAAAGATTGCATGTTGCTTTGTTTGGATCGACATTTCGAATCACACTCTGTGATTCATCATCAGGAGAGAAGAAGAGAATAAGTGAGTTGTAATTACAGAAAGAGTTCCTTAAAAAGAGAGAGTAGGAGGTGTGGGCACAGAGTTTAGCCTAAGGAAGATTACAAACTATTCACCACCTTCTAGTAGGGATGAGGTGTAAAATTGTTATTGATTGTTTGACCATTGAAGAATATGATGTTTAGATATAGTCTGAGAATCAAATTCATCCAAAAACATATACTCTATATCATCAAATTTATCCAAGCTCCTCCATTCTTAAAAAACTCAAACTGAAAACAGTACCCCACAACTCACTATACTCCCACATGCTACATTGTATTCCCACATGTTCTAGTATGAGAAAAGACTAGAAGTTGAAACAACATATTATCAAATATCTCTATGTTCAATAATGCTCACTTCAACGGTCAAAGGTAATTTTGGCCAATAAAAGCAGGACAATTATCTATCTCTTTTTTTTAAATTAGAAAAAAACAATTGAGCTAAGGAAGATTACAAACTATTCACCACCTTCTAGTAGGGATGAGGTGTAAAATTGCTATTGAATGTTTGACCATTGAAGAATATGATGTTTAGATATAGTCCGAGAATCAAATTCATCCAAAAACATATACTCTATATCATGAAATTTATCCAAGCTCCTCCATTCTTTAAAAACTCAAACTAAAAATAGTACCCCACAACTCACTATACTCCCACATGCTACATTGTACTCCTGCATGTTCTAGTATGAGAAAAGACTAGAAGTTGAAACAACATATTATCAAATATCTCTATGTTCAATAATGCTCACTTCAACGGTCAAAGGTAAATTTTGGCCAATAAAAGCAGAACAATTATCTATCTCTTTTTTTTAAATTAGAAAAAAACAATTGAGCTAAGGAAGATTACAAACTATTCACCACCTTCTAGTAGGGATGAGGTGTAAAATTGCTATTGAATGTTTGACCATTGAAGAATATGATGTTTAGATATAGTCCGAGAATCAAATTCATCCAAAAACATATACTCTATATCATGAAATTTATCCAAGCTCCTCCATTCTTAAAAAACTCAAACTAAAAATAGTACCCCACAACTCACTATACTCCCACATGCTACATTGTACTCCCGCATGTTCTAGTATGAGAAAAGAGTAGATGTTGAAACAACATATTATCAAATATCTCTATGTTCAATAATGCTCACTTCAACGGTCAAAGGTAAATTTTGGCCAATAAAAGTAGGACAATTATCTATCTCTTTTTTTAAAATTAGAAAAAAACAATTGAGCTAAGGAAGATTACAAACTATTCACCACCTTCTAGTAGGGATGAGGTGTAAAATTGCTATTGAATGTTTGACCATTCAAGAATATGATGTTTAGATATAGTCCGAGAATCAAATTCATCCAAAAATATATACTCTATATCATGAAATTTATCCAAGCTCCTCCATTCTTAAAAAACTCAAACTAAAAATAGTACCCCACAACTCACTATACTCCCACATGCTACATTGTACTCCCGCATGTTCTAGTATGAGAAAAGAGTAGAAGTTGAAACAACATATTATCAAATATCTCTATGTTCAATAATGCTCACTTCAACGGTCAAAGGTAAATTTTGGCCAATAAAAGTAGGACAATTATCTATCTCTTTTTTTAAAATTAGAAAAAAACAATTGAGCTAAGGAAGATTACAAACTAGTCACCACCTTCTAGTAGGGATGAGGTGTAAAATTGCTATTGAATGTTTGACCATTGAAGAATATGATGTTTAGATATAGTCCGAGAATCAAATTCATCCAAAAATATATACTCTATATCATGAAATTTATCCAAGCTCCTCCATTCTTAAAAAACTCAAACTAAAAATAGTACCCCACAACTCACTATACTCCCACATGTTCTAGTATGAGAAAAGACTAGAAGTTGAAACGACATATTATCAAATGTCTCTATGTTTGCTTGACCATTGAAGAATATGATGTTTAGATATAGTGGGATAATCAAATTTATCCAAAAACAAAAACATATACTCTATATCATGAAATTTATCCAAGCTCCTCCATTCAGCTAAAAACAATACCCCTACACAACTCACCAAATGTTGCACTATACTCCCACATGCTTCCACTATACTCTCACATGCTCTAGTGTGAGAAAAGGCTAAAGGTTCAAACAGTATACGATCAAAACTCTCTGTTTTTTTAGATATTACAAATGGAGTGCAGAATTCTATGGTGTAGAATCTTTTTTTACAGTGTTTGCCGGCTATGGTCTGATATGGGAAGGTCCGAGGGGGCATCCGTGTTCCTCTCGCCACAGTCGCTGTTTTCGTCCTAAGTGAGATAAAGCTTAGATAATTTCAATGTGCGAGCCTTATCCATTCAAAGAGTCAGTAGTCAAGCCTGTAAAAAAATACTCCATTAAAATCTAGTCACGAGAAGAATTTCATTCCCTTGTTGCCTCCCTTGGAAAGAAAGAAAGAAAAGATGGCAGTTGGCACGGAAAAAGTGCGCGGAAGGAAAGAGACAAGCAAATTCCATTAATACGTGTCTGCGTAACCACATCTACTCTACCCGTATACAAAAAAATTAAATAAAATAAAATAAAAAATAAAAAGCCAGCAGTGCACATGGAGTCGGTTGAACGTTATCTCTCAACTAGGTACCAACTGTAATTTAAACATTATTTAATGTCTCAAACTATGATAGCAAAATAATCTAGCATATCCTCTGTAGATATATGACACATAATTTTGTTCCCTTCTCTATGGTTACTCCGCACACAACGAACTTAACTATGTCAACAATTTGCTTACTAGGAATGAAAATGAGATTTCTTATGGTGGAGTGTCGGTGTCGATCTTACTTGCCAACTAACGTACTTGAATGGATAATGTTTGTAACCAACCTAAGCATTAGGAACATTAATCCCTTGATTTATGATATCATAATTTTTCTCACACGTTGGTTTCTTCCTTCTTCAAACCTCTTATAACTTGAAGAAATAAAGTACCATTATCCTAACTTGAAATATTGAATATGTACTACCTAACCCTACCCATTTGACTAATGTGGTTGTTTATTCCTAAGCATGGGAAAAATGCTTAGTATTAAACCCTTAATTGTCGGTGTTTAAGGCATGCGACATGAATGTGGGGCCTTTTGTTTTTTTTTGTATTGAAAAAAAAGGCAAAATGTGGGGCCTTTTGTTAGGTATTACGGATTATGATCATGACCTTAAAGTTCAACACCACGACTTGATCAAAACAATTCAGGACTTCTATGTACGCTTCCAACACGATGGATGTGATATGTAGGACGACTTATCCAAAGGGTGGTTAGGAAATTTGTTAGTTAAGAGAGAGTATGCATTGTGTTGTGTTTTTTATATGAGAATATATTTGATTGGAAGACAATGTTGGGTTAAAGTAAGTTTTCTTGTTTTTATTGGGATTGGATGGGCAACCTAAAGTTATTTATTATGTCTCAGTTTTAAGATAAGATAAGATACGATAAGATAATGATGTTAATGCATATGAAAAGTTAAAGATTGTTGATGGGATTATAAAAGTACAATGAAAAATTAGGATAAAGAATACAATGTTAACACATTAGCAAGTTTAAAAGAGAAAAAATATAAAAGGTTTGTTTTTTTGTATTGATAGAAAGCAAATTTACAAAGAACGACCAAAGTTGAATTATAGCTTTTTATATCTCATAGATCTTGTCATATCTATAAGCTTATCATGAGGTTTATTTCTCCTTAATCTTGAAGAAAAAATAAGGTGAATGAAAAAAATGACCCTCCAAGTGTCGAGCATTATACAAACAAAGTATTTGGCTAGACATTGGCAAAGATCAAAGGAACTAAGCATCTTTGTTCCTCGTAATCTATGAAGGTCTCGAGAGAGTTATACGAGTCTTTGAAGAGGCAAAAGAATCGCCTCATACTCTCATTATAAGGAGAGCGTCTAAAAATGTGTGTGGGGTGTGCTCAAATGGTTGGGCCACTTGGTTATCATGATGGAGACTAAGGTTCCAATCCCCCCTGAGGACACATTATCGCTGAATGGTGTGTTGAATGTATATTGTTGTTTCATGTACCTTGTTCATAGCTCCGATCAAAAGCATTTGCCCAAACAAAAACAAAAAAAGAGAGCATCTAAAAATAAAATGGTCCTAATATGGAAAGGTTAGTGAGCATGTTGGTGTCACAATTGAAGTTTACCATATTTAAAAGTTTTTGTACAAAACAAAAATTACAAACGTTTATACTAATATATCAAAATCATAAAGCAAAAGCATCCATATGTTAAAATTTGGAACAAAAACATCAAAGAATACACCGTGGAAGTTCAAGTACTTAGATGATGTATTAAATTTTCTTAGGAAACAAAGATGAAATCTCCCAATTGTAACCATGATAATTTTGATCAATACAAACAAACACTAAATAAGGGATATTCATAGTCATAACATATATAAGAAATGAATGTGATAATATTGCCGAGAAGAATGTGAACCCCTCTACATATATTATATTAAATCTAAGAATAAGGACTATAAAAACACTCTAATGAAATTTTAGATAAATATAATTAAGTTGAGTAAGCAATACAAGTAGTGTTGGGTGAATATTTTGTCTTCAACTAACTGAAGGCAAAATGGCTATATCAACCACAGTGTAATGAGATAAATCTCTCCTCTCAGCAAGGGGAGGTTCCCTATTAACTATTACAAACTTATTTATACTAAAAACTAATTTTGGGGTGAAACCATGTCATCCATTTCTCTTTTTTCAGAAATGATGTTTACAATATAAAATATCACTTTCACAAAACAAATCAAACTACCCAAGAAACTCACGAGAGCACAAAGTCTATCATTGCTCTTTTCACTGATTTACAATTTAGAACCCAGCAGGATAAGGTGCAGCTCAAAGTCTTTCACCGAATACTACAACAAAACATACGATCACAAAAGATAATAGTAGTTCAAAGCCTTTCCAATATCTTTTACTTTAAAACATCACATCACAAGCTAAAGATAATTGTTGTAGCACAAAGTCTCCACAATCATCTTTAGAACATCTCCCAGATTATTCACACTCACACTACAATTTGATCAAGTAGATAAGATAGTATAAGGAAAAGGACATAAGAACAATTTCCAATACGCCACAAGTTATTCCAATGCAAAGATTGAAAGATCGCTTGCTTTTCTATTCACTTGATAAAATATGATTTAAAATTTGAACACAAAGTCTCAAAATGCTCTTCAATTTGGCAGAGTTTCGCTGTAATAACTAAAAGATATCTATTACAATAGAGATCGTCTTTATTTATAAGGAGGAGCCTAGAGCAAAAATAAGAAATTTACAACTACTTTGACTTATTCAAACAAAAAAGTCATATTTGACTTATGACTTCTTTTGTCTCATATGTAATCACATTTTGGAAAACTACACATGAATATGTCCATAACAAAATTCAAATTACATATACAAGAATAAAATAAACTAAGGTATCAAAAAGGAACTTCAGCTTCCTCCATCGTTCTTCTTTAGAAAGTCCCGATACATAGCATGTATAGCTGCCATTTCACATGCATCTGGCTTAGCTATATTTTCTGAGATAGTGTGGGCCCGAAGAACCGCATCTTTTACTGCCTTTATTGCCTTCTCATGCTTGTCAAGGTTGTCCTTCAAGTTCTCAAAAGTTGAATGCTGATCATAGAGGTTGTCCATAGAGAGTACTAAGGGCACTTCATCTTCGAATTTCTGTTGCACCATCTTTTCAAAGGAGCTTATCATTTCATCTGCTGAAAGGAACTTATGATCTTCACCTGTGAGGGTGCATGAGAGTTCTTCCAACCTGTGTAAAAGCATGACATCGATGTCCTCACTATTTTCACGAGCTTGGCATAAGTCATCAAGTAAGCCTTTTACTATATGGATACGATGAACAAGACACTCCTTAGTCTCAAGATATGATTCCCGATTTGAGATGACCCCAATAGTAATCAGATTCTTATCTTAATCTTTTTCATCTCTATCCACTCCTCCAAGTTCTCTTCCTGATCCTACAGTTCTTGGGAAAGTAAGTCAACTATGTTATCAAGCTCAGCTTTGGCTTTATCCATCTTTTATTTTCTTTCTACGGTGGTCTTCAGTAGAATTCGTCCTTGGGCTAGTAAATGTTCCACAATATCTCCTACCACCCTCCCTTTGGCTTGAGCTTTTTCCACCTTCTGAATCAGAGGATCTTCTACAGTCACTGCCATGGGTTCCACAATTTCAGATGACTTTACTATTTTTTGAAGAACAACGGCAAGTTGTTCTGCTTTAGCTTTATACTGTTCTTTCTCCTTCTTGACTTCATCATATTTTTCGAGCAAGGTGTTGGCAGTAGTTTGAAAATCTGCCTTAATGCCTTCATGATTTTGGCTTTGGATGGAAACGGCTCCGACATCAGCTCTGGAGAGAATTCTGGAAAAGATATCTACCACGGATGTTTGTTGAAAATTGTAAAAAGCCATGATCTCGCAGTTAGGGGAAAAATGGGTAAATTGGGATTACTGTGATTCGATGATCATGAACAGGGAAGCATGCATTAAAGGGCTTGAGTGTGCGCAAATCGAGGTAAAAGGTGAAAGTAGGTTAACAGGCCTTGAAAGGCAAATTTTCCCAGTGTTAGGAAAAATTTAGGAAAATGTGCATGGGCGGTCAAAATGACCACTCCTGTACAAGGGATCATTCACTCATGTAAAGTCAATCAAAAAGACCGCTATTGCATGTGCTTAGAAAAGGTTTGGTTGTAAGGCATGTGCAAGGTCGGTGAAAAGGACCGCCTTTACATGTATCTGGGAAGACATATATGTTTTGATGTAGGGGCAGTGGTTTTAACTGCCCTTACATGAGGGTGAAAAAACAAGTTTAAGGCACATGTAAGTATGAGCGGCAGAAATGACTGCTTGAGCATGAAAAGGGAAGAAACTTCTTCATATATGCAATGACGAAGAAAATGCCCGCCAACGCATGTTTAAAGGAAAAACTTAGATGTCAGGTCGATCATACTAACCGCTCTTACATCTCTTAGTTGAAACGTATTACATGTAGAAATGGTAAGTTTGACCGCTCTCAACATGGAGTAAAGTTTTTTCAATGTTTTGATGTAAGGACGGCAAATTTCGCCGCCCTTACATAGGGTAAAATGACAAAAGGTAAGTGTATCGACGATGGCTTCAACCGCCGATGCACTTTCTTATAAATGCAGAGGTAGGGTATCGAAAATACGAAAATGAAAACTAGGAATTAAGAACAAACCCTATTAAATGGTGATAAAACCTATTCAATACAGTTTAAATCAATCCATAACAAAAAAGAAAACTTAAAATGAATAACGAACACATTCAATACATATAAAAACCCTAGTTTTAAAACAGAAACAAGAACAAAATAAAGACTTACCTCTAATAATAAATCGAAAACCTAAACGCAACCACAAAGACCCAAAATCCGCCTAAATCCAAATTTTGCACGATCAAACAATCTCAAGGAGGTATCACAATATGTTTGAGGTTTCAAAAATAAGAAATTAGCACACAAAATGGATTTAAAGAGATTTAAAATGGTTCAAATCAAAAGCATTAACGCCAACACGAGTTCAAAGATCTCGGATAGATATGCTGCATCGGTCAAAATGGTTGCTTATGCAAAATTAACAAAGGACATGCATGAGCGGCATATTTAACTGCCCCTACATGGAGGACAAACAAGTCAAATATGTATAAGCGGCGATTTTAGCCGACACCACACATTAAAACATGAATGATAGGTAAGAGTGGTAATTTTGACCGCTTATGCACATTATGACTTAAAAACATGTAAGAGTCGTGTTTTTGACCGACTCTACACATGAGGACTTAAAATATTCTAACACTTTAAAATGATCAAAAATGATATTTCGACGAGCTTGCAACTTAATTAATTTTCACGAATCTCAAGAAATTAGATTAGGAGAATGTCACGAGCTATTCTACAATGTCAGATGACTTTGCACGAGGCCAAGAAAACTTGTCTCGATTTGCGAACTTAGAGTGTAGGCTACAAAATGGACAAGTTTCGTAGGGGTTGTCTACAAAAATGAGCGTAGCTGATTTTGAGAACAACAGCTGGCTCTAACTGGGGAACTTATGTCAATCGATCTTTGAAATGATCGAAGGGAGAAGAATCCAGTCTCTAAGTGCCTTCTTCCATGCCATTGGACCATAGAGTCAAGCTACCAAAAAGAAAAAGACACAAAAGACTAAACAAAAACACAAAAATAAAAAACATGAAACTATACAAATGTGCAAATGAACTTATTTGATACTTCAAGGATTGAAGTGCTTCAGATGTTGTCCACTATGAGGCAGCAAGAATGGTGTTCCATCAAAATACTCCAACAAGAAGCTATTTTCACCACAAAGTTGATGATTGATGAATGGGCCTCTCCATAGGGAATCAAACTTCCCATGCATTCCTTTTGGTTCTCTCCTCTTGTCCCATAACAAGACTTGATCTCCAATTTGAAAATCACGAGCCTTCACCTTCTTGTCAAAGAGCTTCTTCACCTGACTTTGATGTTCAACAATACAGTCTACTACGATAGCTTGTTCTTCAAGTTCAGTGAGGTACATAATCCTTTTGTCAATAGAACTTTCAAAAGTTCTATCTTCTACTGCCTTTGCCAACTTCAATGCCGACAATTCCAAAGTAATAGGTATTTCTGCATTCAAACCATACAGAAGCTGAAACGGTGACATACCTATCGCCCTTTTGGGGGTAATCATGTCTGCCCATAAAGCATCAAACAATGCTTTATGCCAAGTTCTTTGATTATCTTCCACCAGTATCCTGATAATAGTAACCAGATTTTTGTTACTAGATTCTGCTTGACCATTTCCTTGCGGATAATAGTCTGAAGAGTGAGAAAGAATGATCCCATGTTCATAGCAAAAGCCAATAATCTCGTTGGAAGAGAAACAAGTAGCATTATCTGCTACAACCTTGTTTGGAACTCCAAACTGGGAAATAATATTTTCCTTAAGAAAATTACATACCACTTCAGAAGTAGCGTGCTTTACTGGGATGGCTTCCACCCACTTGGTAAAATAATCAGTTGTGGTGAGAACAAAGTTGTGTCCCGCACTTGACGGCGGGTTCACAACACCAATGAAGTCAATGCCCCATTGCTAAATAGGTTCTTCAATTACAACTGGCTTGAGAGGTAATGCAACCAACTTAGGCCTTCCAACAAACTGTTGACATAACTCACACCTACGTACCTAATTGTACGCATCCTGAAACAGTGTGGGCCAATAGTACCTAGCCTGCAGAATCTTATGAGTCGTCACAGGCGTGAAAAAATGTCCTCCACAAGCTAAATTGTGAAAAGACTCCAGAAGTCTATTTTGTTGTGTTTTATCCACACAATGGAGAAAAACTTCGTCAAGGCTTCTTTTATACAAACCATTGTCCCACAAGACATAGTTCACAACTTTCAATTTGATTGTTCTCTTTTCCTTATAGGATAGATGAAAA
The DNA here is from genome assembly GCA_027924645.1 of Cunninghamia lanceolata. Lineage (NCBI taxonomy): Eukaryota > Viridiplantae > Streptophyta > Pinopsida > Cupressales > Cupressaceae > Cunninghamia > Cunninghamia lanceolata. The sequence continues at coordinate 1,067,865 of BSBN01000787.1, read as the reverse complement.
GGACACTCACCATAGGTGAGAAAATGAGCAATATTTGAATACCACTCATTTGTAGTAGTGACAAAAAGAACAGTTGGCATATCCTCAACTTCTTCTTCTTCATCTCCTATCTCTTTTAGTACATTGTCAGCAATCAACTGACACAAACCTCTGCCACGCACAAGTTTGGTAGGTTTGATATCAAGATCAAACTCTTGAATCTTGGCAATCCAATTGCCGCTTTTGGTTCCAAACTCCCGTTGAGTCAGGATGGACTTCACTGTTGTATCCGACACCAGAACAACAGTATGTGAATTCAAAATATAAAATCGAAAATGCTTTACCACCTTGACCACAGCATAAGCATGTTTCTCCATATTTGAATATTTTAATTCATGAGCCTTCAGAGAACAATTCATAAATGAAATGGGAGATTCCACACCTTCTTCATTCTGCTAAACAAGAATGGCTGAAAGTGTATGCTCAGAAGCATAACTGTATACTACGAAATCCTTGGTATAATCAGGACAAACAAGAACCGGAGCATGAGCTATGGCCCTCTTGATGTCCTCAAATGCTACTTTACCTTTCATACTCCAATGGAAAGTAGTCTTACCCTTCATCATGTTGACAATGTGACGGGTTTTCTCCGCGAATTTCGAAATGAATCTCCATAGAAAATTTACCTTTTCGAAGAAAGAGTGAACTGCAGTCTTACTGGCAGGCAGAGTAAGACTTTGGATGGACTTGACTCTTTCTGAGTCAATTTTAGTGCCTTCTCGGGACACAATATGACCGAGAAGTTTACCTTCTGTAACCCCAAAAACTAATTTCTTAGGGTTAAGAGAAATACCATTTTATTGACATCTTTCCAGCACCTATCGCAAATGATATGCATGATCTTGACGTTGTTTGGAGAAAACAGTCAAATCATCAAGATATACCACAATGAATTTCCCCATCTCATCTCTGAAAGCAAGGTCCATTGCTCTTTGGAAAGTAGTGCCAGCATTGATTAGACCAAACAACATCTTGCGATATGCAAACGTGCCCCAAGGTGTCATGAAAGTAGTCTTGTACTGATCTACTTCTCTGACCTCTACTTGATTATATCTCGAGAAACCGTCTAACATAGACAACATTTCTGAACTAGTCATAGTTTGCAACACTTGGTCCATGATGAGTGGGGGTAGTTATCCTTTAGAGAAGACTGGTTGAGATTCTTGAAATCAACGCAAATACAGATTTCTCCGTTCTTCTTTCTTACAGGAACAATATTCGTGATCCAGGTAGAATGATGAATAGGAAAGATTATTCTTGCATTCAACATTTTCTGAATCTCAGAAAGAATAGTACCTGATATTTTAGGATTATATTGCCTTTGTTTCTGCTTGTGAGGCAATGACCCAACTTTGAGAGGAATTTCATGCTGAATCTCCTTAGGCCTGAAGGACTTCAGATCATCATAAGAATATACCAAGACATCAATGTAATGGCGAAGGAGTGTAGTGAATTTGAATTTCTCGTCGGCAGTGCAACACTTCCCAATGTTGACCATTTTGGGATCTGCCCCAGAACTCAAATTTACTTGTTCAAATTCCATAGATGAACTTGAATCAAGTTGTTGCTACTGTTTAATGTATATGTCATGTTTATCAAATAGCTTTTCTAGGGAAACCAAACCTTTTGGAATCTTATTCCCTTTTAGTTGAAGAAACTCTTCACCAGTCTGTGAATCTACTTCAGAAACGTATTCCCGTGGGGGAGATTCACTGCCTTCAAAATAGAGCTCATCAAAGCTATCCGTCTTTTCCAAGAAAGCTATGATTTGATTATCACCATTGAACACCTGCCAATGGTTAGCATTATCTGATACACTTGGTCGGAAAACCAACTCAATTGTGTACTTGTTACCTTTGAAGTCTTTATGGGGAACCATGAGGGTAGCAGAGACAGCTAATGAATCAACACGATCATTAAACTCTCGGTACTACAAAAATGTCGAAAGCATCAAAACCTTCGATACAATCCCAAACACGGTTGCGATAATGACTCAACCTTTCATTTTTGGTCTGATATAAATTTCTCACTTGGAAAACAACTAATTTGGCATCTCCTTGAGCATGAATATTTTTAACACCTTTAGCATGAGCAGCCTCTAATCTGAGTAACAATGACTCGTATTTAACGGTGTTATTGGTATTGTTGAATTACAGCTTGTATGAGAAAGGGAAGATATCACCTTATGGAGATATCAAAACAATTCCGGCTCTAGAACTAGTAGAGGAACAACTACCATCAAATTCTAAAACCCAAACATCATTTGAATTTCTTACTTTGATGTTTTTGTTACTAGTAAATTCTTCTTCATCAGAAAGAGAAGATTCTGGCGTCACTATGCTCTCATTTGAACTTTCATCTAATTTACTAGAAATATCATTTGATTCTGCATCTGAAATGTCAGAGCTCTCGTCTAATGAACTAGAAGTATCTTCAGTAGACAAGAAATAATTACCCATTCCTGAGGACTCAAACAAAATTTGGGCTTTGGGATTTGTCGTTTGGGTAACAATATATTTTGTTTATTTCTCAAGAAGCAACTTTTACATGACACCTTTAATAGATATCCTTGCTTCGGACAGGTCCATGTTCAGTTCTCCACCCACATCTTTACAAAAATTACACCCGAGCAGAATGCCATAAGAGGCTGGAACATCAGCCACTAGCATGATCATCTTAATCCTCTTGTCTGGAAAGGTTGCAAATGCAAATTGGGCATCTTTGATTTGGCCCAACAATGGCACTTGCTTTTTTTCCATGGAGAAACATCTCCCAAAGGTCTTAGTTAAGGTGAGACCAAGGGCGTCCGCCACTTTGGCAGGCATGACATTATCGGAGGCCTCAAAATCTATTATGCAATTGCTCAACTTATGACCATTTACCAATAGAGAAACATAGAAAGGTTCTATTTTTCCTGGGACAACAAGGGGAGTAACGACAAGATTATTTTGGGTGGATTTGTTCTTTGAGGAATCATGGGAAACTTTGGGAGTATCTTGTCTTGTAGGAACAGTCTTGTTTTTGACGTATCTAGCTAACCTATCAAACTATTCGGGATTAGCTTGTAAATACTCAACCTCAGACATTTGAATTTTGGTCTTCCTAGCATGATCTATTATGTCAAATAGCTAAAATGAACTAGATACAGAGGAAGAAAATCCATCATTCTGAGTTTTATTAGGGGTAGTACTGGTCTGAGGGACAGAAGTAGAAGATACAGGATTGTTAGATGTACTTACTTGCTTATCGCCAACCGGGTCCTTCGGCTGAAAAGGCAATGAAGTTCCCCGTTTGGAAATTGAGATCACTGGCTGAGGATCTTCTATTGCCTTTCCTTTATTAACTTGCTAATTTGACTGATTCTGAGACCTAGTAAAAATAACATATGCTCCATCATATACTTCTTCTTTTTCAGCTTCATCTTGGTAATTCAGAAAGCTAATGGTAGAGTCGCCAACTAATTCTTCTTCTCCTTCTGTAAAAAGATTAGCATCATTCTCCTGATCCAACTCGGGTTGGAAAGAATGGTCATGTTCTACTTCATAATAGCCAACTACTGAGTTGACCGGCGCTGCTTCAATGGCGAGCTTCCCTTGTGTGGGTGGAAGACAATTTTGTTGCCCTTGATTTCTGGCAGCATTGCCTTGATATGAATTGTTAGGAAATGTTCTCCTTGGTATATCCCTATAAGAAGGAGGGGCAGACATACCTTGTGACATTTGCCTTTTCAAAGCTAGCAACTCATTTGCTAACTTTTGCACCATAGGATCTGTGGTGCTTGTGGAAGGATTATCAGTAGAGGATTGACCTTTATTCCTGTTGGAATCTCTTCTTATCTTACCCGCAAGGATAAGATCATCTTCAACTTCAGTAGCCAAAATTTGAGCTGCGGGAAGATCTGCGGGGCCAGCCCGCCTTAGCAGAAAGCTCACCTCAGGAAGCTGAGTATTGATAAAGAAACACTTAAGATTCTTTGTTGTTGGCTGAGCGGTTGTAGGAATCCTGTTTGTCAGCTTATTGAACTTAGTGATGAAGTCTCACATGGGTTCATGTGGCTCTTTCTTCATCTGTGTTAGCTGTGCTAACAAGGCATGTGCATCTTATGCAGGTTTGAACCTGGCTTCGAACTTGGTCTTGAGAGTGTTCCAACTCGTTATAGTTTGAGCTTGAAGATGGTAAAACCAATCTGCAACGACACCTTGCAGTGTTTCCACAAAAAGTCTTACTATTACATCATCATGTTCCACACGTAATACACTGCAAGCTATGCAGAAAGCTGCAATGTGTTCATCCTGGTGGACTTTCCCATCACCATAGAATTAGGAAAATTCTTTCTCGAACTACGAGGTAGTTCATGCAATGGTGGAGTTAAATTCAAAGGACCAAAAGTGTTACCCCAAGGGCCTTGAGCTGCCATGGTGCACTGATTAAAGGGTGGGATAACAAACCTTTGTAGAATATGAATAGACAAAACTCTATTAGTACTAGAACTAGAAGCTTCACCTGGTATTGGAGACCTAGCATTAGTAGGAGGAAAACTCCTGGTTCGCTGAAGTCAAGGTCGTGGACGCAAAAGACCAAAGTTATTTTGCTACATCAACTCAAATACAGGATCAATAATACCTTGATCTCTCTTGCTTCTTGTATACCGTGAGTCTGCCAGAATGCATTGTACTGAAATTTTTTTTGAAAAATCTCGAAACAATGGAAAAGAACTGTAGTGCTTCAACTCATAGCGTGAGGCTTCAAGTTGCACATTCCTTCCCCAGTAGAGTTGCCAAAAACTGTTGGGTGAATATTTTGTCTTCAACTAACTGAAGGCAAAATGGTTATATCAACCACAGTGTAATGAGATAAACCTCTCCTCTCAGCAAGGGGAGGTTCCCTATTAACTATTACAAACTTATTTATACTAAAAACTAATTTCGGGGTGAAACCATGTCATCCATTTCTCTTTTTTTCAGAAATGATGTTTACAATATAAAATATCACTTTCACAAAACAAATCAAACTACCTAAGAAACTCACGAGAGCACAAAGTCTATCATTGCTCTTTTCACTGATTTATAATTTAGAACCCAGTAGGATAAGGTGCAACTCAAAGTATTCACCGAATACTACAACAAAATATACGATCACAAAAGATAATAGTAGTTCAAAGCCTTTCCAATATCTTTTACTTTAAAACATCACATCACAAGCTAAAGATAATTGTTGTAGCACAAAGTCTCCACAATCAGCTTTAGAACATCTCCTAGTTATTCACACTCACTACAATTTGATCAAGTAGATAAGATAGTATAAGGAAAGGACATAAGAACAATTTCCAATACGCCACAAGTTATTCCAATGCAAAGATTGAAAGATCGCTTGTTTTTCTGTTCACTTGATAAAATATGATTTACAATTTGAACACAAAGTCTCAAAATGCTCTTCAATTTGGAAGAGTTTCGCTGTAATAACTAAAAGATATCTATTACAATAGAGGCCCTCTTTATTTATAGGGAGGAGCCTAGAGCAAAAATAGGAAATTTACAACTACTTTGACTTATTCAAACAAAAGAGTCCTATTTGACTTATGACTTCTTTTGTCTCATATGTAATCACATTTTAAAAAATTACACATGAATATGTCCATAACAAAATTCAAATTACATATACAAGAATAAAATAAACTAAGGTATCAAAAAGGAACTTCAGCTTCCTCCATCATTATTCTTTAGAAAGTCCCGATACATAGCCTGTATAGCTGCCAGTTCACATGCATCTGGCTTAGCTATATTTTCTGAGATAGTGCGGGCCCGAAGAACCACATCTTTTACTGCCTTTATTGCCTTCTCATGCTTGTCAAGGCTGTCCTTCAGGTTCTCAAAAGTTGAATGCTGATCATAGAGGTTGTCCATAGAGAGTACTGAGGGTACTTCATCTTCGAATTTCTGTTGCACCATCTTTTCAAAGGAGCTTATCATTTCATTTGCTGAAAGGAACTTATGATCTTCACCTGTGAGGGTGCATGGGAGTTCTTCCAACCTGTGTAAAAGCATGGCATCGCTATCTTCACTGTTTTCATGAGCTTGGCATAAGTCATCAAGTAAGCCTTTTACTATATGGATACGATGAACAAGAGACTCCTTAGTCTTAAGACATGATTCCCAATTTGAGATGACCCCAATGGTAATCAGATTCTTTATCTTAATCTTTTTCATCTCTATCCACTCCTCCAAGCTCTCTTCTTGATCCTGCAGTTCTTGAGAAAGTAAGTCAACCATGTTATCAAGCTCAGCTTTGGCTTTATCCATCTTTTCTTTTCTTTCTACAGTGGTCTTCAGTAGAATTTGTCCTTGGGCTAGCAAATGTTCCACAATATCTCCTACCACCCTTCCTTTGGCCTGAGCTTTTTCCACCTTCTAAATCAGAGGATCTTCTACAGTCATTGCCATGGGTTCCAGAATTTCAGATGACTTTACTATTTTTTGAAGAACAACGGCAAGTTGTTCTGCTTTAGCTTTATACTGTTCTTTCTCCTTCTTGACTTCATCATATTTTTTGAGCAAGGTGTTGGCAGTAGTTTCAAAATCTGCCTTAATGCCTTCATGATTTTAGTTTTGGATGGAGACATCTCCGACATCAGCTCTGGAGAGAATTCTGGAAAAGATATCTACCATGGATGTTTGTTGAAAACTGCAAAAAGCCATGATCTCACAGTTAGGGGAAAAATGGGTAAATTGGGATTACTGCGATTCGATGATCATGAATAGGGAAGCATGCGTTGAAGGGCTTGATTGCATGCAAATCGAGGTAAAAGGAGAAAGTAGGTTAACAAGCTTTGAAAGGCAAATTTTCCTAGTGTTAGGAAAAATTTAGGAAAATGTGCATGGGCAGTCAAAATGACTGCTCCTGCACAAGGGATCATTCACTCATGTAAAGTCAGTCAGAAAGACCACTATTGCATGTGCTTAGAAAAGGTTTGGTTGTAAGGCATGTGCAAGGTCGGCGAAAAGGACCGCCTTTACATGTATTTGGGAAGACATATATGTTTTGATGTAGGGGCAGTGGTTTTAACCACCCTTACATGAGGGTGAAACAACAAGTTTAAGGCACATGTAAGCATGAGCGGCGGAAATGACCGCTTGAGCATGAAAAGGGAAGAAACTTCTTCATATATGCAATGACGGAGAAAATCCCTGCCAACACATGTTTAAAGGAAAAACTTAGATGTCAGGTCGGTCATACTAACCACTCTTACATCTCTTAGTTGAAACGTATTACATGTAGAAATGGTAAGTTTGACCACTCTTAACATGGAGTAAAGTTTTTTCAATGTTTTGATGTAAGGACGGCGAATTCCGCCGCCCTTACATAGGGTAAAATGATAAAAGGTAAGTGTATCGGCGATGGCTTCAACGGCCGATGCACTTTCTGATAAATGTAGAGGTAGGGTATCGAAAATATGAAAATGAAAACTAGGAATTAAGAACAAACCCTATTAAATGGCGATAAAACCTATTCAATACAATTTCAATCAATCCATAACAAAAAAGAAAACTTAAAATGAATAACGAACACATTCAATACATATGAAAACCCTAGTTTTAAAACAGAGACGAGAAGAAAATAAAGACTTACCTCTAATGATAAATCAGAAACCTAAACGCAACCACGGAGACCCAAAATCTGCCCAAATTCAAATTTCACGTGATCAAACGATCTCAAGGAGGTATCACAGTATGTTTGAGGTTTCGAAAATAAGAAATTAGCAAACAAAATGGATTTAAAGCGATTTAAAACGGTTCAAATCAAAAGCATTAATGCCAACACGAGTAGCATTGAATGCCAACAAGAGTTCAAAGATCTCGGATAGATATGTTGCATCAGTCAAAACGGCCGCTTATGCAAAATTAACAAAGGACATGCATGAGCGGCATATTTAACCGCCCTTACATGGAGGACAAACAAGTCAAATATGTATAAGCAGCAATTTTAGCCGACATCGCACATTAGAACATGAATGATATGTAAGAGTGGTAATTTTGACCACTTATGCACATTATGACTTAAAAACATGTACGAGCGGTGTTTTTGACTGACTCTACACATGAGGACTTAAAATATTCTAACACTTTAAAATGATCAAAAATGATATTTCGACGACCTTGCAACTTAATTGATTTTCATGAATCTCAAGAAATCAGATTAGGAGAATGTCACGAGCTTTCTACATTGTCAGATGACTTCGTACGAGGCCAAGAAAACTTGTCTCGATTTGCGAACTTAGAGTGCAGGCTACGAAACGGACAAGTTTCGTAGGGGTTGTCTACAAAAATGAGCGTAGCTGATTTTGAGAACAACAAGTAGTAAATGATAAATTAAATGAGAGGTTAGGATGTGCTTAACTCTTCAATGATGACAGTAGTTGTTGTGATGGGTTCAAGCTATAGACTCACTCCAAGACCATTTCTGGACTATAAATTTTAGACTCAAGGTGTTACTTCTGAAGTAGAAGAGTCTAGATGAATAATACATTGCAACTATACGTGCTTGTGCTTGTGATGTTGTCTAGCTCTCCTGCTATCTTGTTTAGTACAACATTATTTTGTTTCTATTAGTCATTGTAAGTATGAAAAAGATGCACAGGCCTACATGGGAGTCCAATGATGAGCTATAGTCCTAATAATGTACATGTAAGCATGAAATATATAGACCTCTTAGCAACTTCTCTCTTGGTGACACATCTTCATTTGCTTTTCTCTTTATTTGTCCCTCCCTAACCTCCAAGCTAACCTTCTAAGGTCATGCACACTTTCTTATTAAACCACCTAACCCATGTTCAACAAATCATTCATGTCGCTTACTAACCCTGACGACATGACTAATCCACTTCACAAGAGGGGAAATTCATTTTCTCTAGGGGATTTTCATCATTCATTCTACTAGGATCATTCAATTAACCTTCTTAAGACCTTTGTGCCTTTAATTTGCATGTCCAAACTATCGTTTCTCCTTAGGTGACTCTACAACTGAAGTGTGGTCTCTAGGGGTGATCCACTTCTTTGATGTCCCATCCCTTATTTTAGGCCCTTGAAACTATTTTAGCCTTCCAAGACCACTCTCCCACTTTCAAACCACCTATTCAAACCATCTCTTCTAAGTCACCCCTTATGTCTTCATGGTCTCCCTAAGCAACCCTGCAACTTAAGTGTGGTCTCCAAGGGAAACCTACCTTGGTAAAAGGGGCGATCCACTTCTCAAAAGGGGTGACCTTGTCATCTTTTCCATGTGTGTTTCCTTCCAATTTTAGCCTAGTTTTACTCCATTTTTGGCTCTTGGTGGTGAGCTCCCTCATGCACAATTAACTGTCTACTCCCCCTAACTATTTCTAGACTCTCAATCAGTCATGTGTTATCTCCATTTCTTCTTCTGTGATCTACTTTCCAACCATTGTTCACTCCAAATCAAAGCTAGATTACTCATCAATCATTTTTGTTAACTCCTCAATCACCACCACCTTTGGTGTGGATTTCCAGCGTATCAATACCCCCTCCTCTATGCATTTGGGGAGGCAAGTCCATCATTACATCTTTGCTTTTTGCTTTGCATTTAGTTGTCTCTATAGCATTTTATGCTCGTTACAGGACTTCATGTGCCTTTTTCTTTGATTCATAGCTTCATAGCTCAAGTCATTCGCACTTCATAGCATCCATATGTTTGAATCCATTACCTTTATCTAAATTTCATAGCTTTAAAGCTCATTACCACTCACTTTTGTCATCATTTTGTCCCTGTTGACAAGAGGAGGACCCCCTACTGCAGAGGAAGGAACGATTGCCCAAAGGAATTCTAAGGACTCACGCTAGGCACTGTCTCCATATTCATACAGGTTTCTTTAAGTTTTTCAGTAGTAATTAGATCAAACTTTACTCTTAGGAAAGTAACTCATTGCTTACTTTTCTCTTGATAGGAAAATTTAATTCTTTGCTTTCTTAGAGTGATTTTTGCATTTCAATTACTTATTTTAGCTTTAATTTCCTTAGATTAATTTCCTTTCATTGCTCTTAGATTAGTTGTTACTTTCAATTTCATTAGATTACAAATCGAAAATCGATCCACAAAAACATAGTTTAGTTTGCATTTGAAAAATCATATTGTCTTGCGTTCATTTTCTATTTCTTAAATAATTAGATCACATTCAAATTTAGAGAAAAAAACCAAAATTGTATTGCATTCACTTAGTTTTACATAAAAAAAAACATTAGAAAGCATGAAAAAGCAAAACAAGAGATCAATTCAAACCCTCGATCCTATCATGAGGTCAACATAGTCAACACAACAAAACTTTACCCCTCTTGTCTAGCATTCGTTGTGCTTAGGCATTAGGGGAGATTGGATAAAATCCGTCCTAGTTGAGATTAGGGAGAATTTCCCCCATCCAATTCAAATCCAACAAGACATAGAACAAATAAGAGAAGCCGAAGAACACCAACAACAAACCATCGATCAACAAGAACTTATACAACAAGCAATTCAAAACAAAGAAAGGAGGTTAGAACGCCTCCACATCTTGAATGAACAAAACAATCTTCGTGCTAGACCTAGGACAAGTGACTCTTCGAGTCATATCATTATTACAACAATAATAATTGAACGCTTCCATCAAAACAATCATCAAACATACATAAATACACATCAAACGAATAACCCAACCACCATTCGCGATGTTCTACTCCCTTGTGAACAAAACAACCCCTTGGTTCTACCTCCACTTGACCGGCTCTTGCCACAAGAGCCAGAGTGACTAGGAAGTCGCCCATAGCAAGGATACCATTCATGTGTCATGTTGGAGTCTAATTCACTCGTAAAGTGCCTGAGTCAAATTCTAAACAATACAATCACATGCTCCCAAATCTTTCACCTCTATTATGACAACTAAATTGTGGTGAAAGTGGTGTTAAAGAACACTTTAAGAGCTTGATTTGCTAAGATTGAAGTGTGATACTTTATTGATCCTAAGTCAAACCACTTGTTGTTTTCACAATTTGTATGAGAAAATTTCAAGCACACATGAAATGCAAATGTGTGATGTAAAATTCATTATTGCTAATGAAAATTGTTCTAATTCGAATGCTTTAGATTGCAATTATTGTATACGCCTAAAAATGACACGATTCGGTCTAAATAAATATTCTTAATATTTATTCCCTTCTAATTCTTCTATCAATAAATAAATAAACAAATTTATTTATTCGATTCATATTCCTCTAAGTTAATTAAATATTGAAATATTTAATTACCTCTTCTAAAGTCAAAATTAAATAAATTCTTTTATTTAATTTAATTCTTCCAAACAATTAAATAATTCTTAATTATTTAATTAAATCAAATTATTCTTCCAAATTTGAATAAATCAAATCAAATTTATTTAAATCCTCTCACTCTCAAAAAATAAAATACAATCAAATATTTTATTTATTCTTCCAAATCATGCACAACAATTAAATAAATTTATTTATTTAATTTGCTTTCTAAATCTTCTAAATTAAATAATACCAATTATTTAATTGTTTCTTCCAATAATATCTTCTCTAAATTTAAATAAATCAAATATTTATTTAAGTTGTCTATTTCTTCTAAATTGAGTTATCTCTAAATATAATTCAATCTTTGTGCACATGCAATTAAATATTCCTAATATTTAATAAAGCAAAATATCTTCTTATTCTCATGCAAATCCCTTCTTCTTGTTTTAAATCACTTAACTGATTATTATATTCTTTTAATTGCTTTAACTCATTCTTCTATTCTTAGCAAATCCTCTTATGCAAAAGAAAGCAAGACACATGTCTTCTTCTTATTCGTTGCACGTTCCTCAACTGTTCTCAATCGTTGATCTTCTCATTCTTTCTATATCGTTGATCTTATTTCTCCCAAGTCTATAAATTGAACCCTCTTCTTCCATTTCATTCATCCAAGCTTTAAGTATCGTTACTCTGCAGGAATTATAGCACGCCTTTGGCACCAATTCCTTCATTGCTTGTGATCACACTCGTTACTACGCACTACTATCATCATTGTGAAGCTCATCTTCATGGCGATATTATCATAGCAATTCCCAATTGACATTCTTGAAGCATAGCATGGAAGTGCACTCTCTGAGGTCCTTATTCATACATGCAAGATCGATTGAGATAGGCGATCAATGGAAGCTTCGAATTAAGGAGGTTTGCTTTGTTATTGTTGATTGTTTATTTAATCTCTTTTGTTCACCATTTCATTGAGTTTTGGGTATCTTGATATTTGATATTATTGATTATTCATTTGAATCTAATTTTCCCTTAACACTTATGATGTTATCCTATTATTCAAATGGATGCTACTAAATGATCAAGATAATCTTCAAATGTCCTAAGACTTGCCTTTAAATATATCATCCTAGTTGCTAATTCAAAAAAAAATTGTGTATAAATAGACGAACAATGGTCCAATTTTAGATGGGAGTTAGTTAGAAGAATGTGAAAAAAAATAAATTTAAATTAATAAATAAGTTTGATTTCAACAACAAAAGTTAAATTAGATAAAAGTTAAGATAAGAAGTTGGATTCAACCAACATATATACTAGAATCCATAAATTAAATATTATAATAATATACTTGTCAACAAAATTAAAATAAATACAAATTACACACTTTTCACCCCTATAAATATATAAATAATTTTGAAGGATAATCAAACAAAATTAAAATAAATACAAATTACACACTTTTCACCCCTATAAATATATAAATAATTTCTTAGGATAATGAAACGAGATATAATTAAATTATTGTCATGAATCAATCTATAAAGTCGTGGAACTAAAAATAAGGGAAAAAATAATAAAATAGAAAGTAAAGTAGTTTCGGGATACGTTCAGTCAAATCTTTAGTAGAGATCATGAATTGGTTTAAAGACCATGTTTTTATTTATTCTTATCAAAGGTTTTAGAATTGATTTAAGATAAATTTGTGAATTAAAGGGAGAGGTTCAATGAATTAATATATTCGTCAACTTTTTGACAAGGTTTGATCTTTTGTCGGTTGGTGGGTGACCTAATAACTGTGTTGTTCAAACGCATCGTTACGCAATCCTTAACTTCCACATTTCCTCGTCATTCTCGTGATGTTCAACTTCATTTTTGGGTGGGGGGCTAAAAAGCCTTAGATCTTGGCTAAAAAGAATAACTACTTTCTTATATTATGACGACTTTTAACATACTTTAAATTATATTACTTTGTAGGTGTAATGAAAATAGATGCAATTTATTTAGAATATCAATTGGTATTAATAAAAACTAATGGAATTTTAGAGTTAGAGTTGATAATTACGTAGAGAGGCGTTTCTACATTCATAGTATAGATGGAGAATAAGAGCTGAAAGATTCCATAATTTCCGTATAAACAAAATTAAAAATAGCAAATAAGATTCCATAATTTAAAAATATATGAACGGATGGATAGGACGGCGGATGGACACGAATGACATATCGACTAACATCAAAGAAAGAAACGTTACATGAATGGCATATCAAAGGACACATATATATTTTTTAAATAGCAACATCTAATTTTTTAAATATGTAGTAGTTAAGTTAGAATTTTTAGGGAGAATCTTGTATGATGTTTAAAATTACTAAATCAATTTACCTCACATAGGTGGAATAGGCGCCTCAAGAAGACATCTCTCGGCGTACTTCAGATAAATTATATTAGTTTGTAGGTGTAATGAAAATAGATGCAATTTATGTAGAATATCAATTGGTATTAATAAACTAGTATATTTATGTTTAAAAAAATATATTTAAAGTACGTCGACAAATATCCTTCTCGCACTCACCTCAAATCCTATGATTTGATATGTTCATTCTACATGTGAAAATAATTAAGGAATGAGGCAATATAAATAGATTGAATGTGTCTTTTCATATGTCATTGTAACTTTTCTTTCTTTCATATTAGTGCATAGTGATGGGTTCTTTCTTTCACCTTCTTTTTTTTAGTTTTTTTTATAATTTGTGGAGTGACTATTTGGTTTTTTTTAATAAAGATTCTAGATTGGAATCTTATAAGTTTACATAGAAATTCTGGAATCTTTCAACACCCATTCGTGCTGTGAATGTAGGAACGCCTATCGGCATAAAAATAATGGAATTTAGAGTTACACTTGATAATTAAATTTGTAATAACTATTAATAGTATTTAGGGGTGTTATCAATCGATTGTTAGGTATAAACATTTATAGTTTTTTTGGCTTGCACATTTATCCACTCTACTTAAACATCATCCACGTCAATGGTCAAATAGTCAATAGTAATTTTACACCTCATTCATAACAAAAAGTGGTAAATATCTCTCCTATTTTTATTTGCCAAAATTGACCTTTGACTATTGAAATGGATGATGTTTAAGTCTTTATTTCAAATAAAGTTAGAAACATTTGTGTCTCTCAACCATTTCATAGTACTTTTAGGTGGTGTTACTAATTTTTAAGAATCAATGTGATAATGTAACAAATCTTAATAATTTTATAGGAAAGAAGTTAAAAGGTGTAAGAAGTTTTGAGAAACAAAAACATCTAAAAACTTTAGATTTATCAAGGTAATTTGCAACTTTAATGAGACAAAATTATGTATCTCACATTCAAACTTTTGAAATTGAAACTTCAACTTCTACAAAAATAAATTGAAAAATTAGTATTAGTTGTGCAAAGTAGATTGTTTGATGTTTGATGAGATATCTTAAGTTATTAACGAAATGTTAAAAGGACATTGGCTCAATTTCTTCATGAAACTAATTGCTTAACTAATAATATGTTAGGTGAATAGATTTCTTATATTTAGTTCCAACAAGGAGATCAAAAGACCCCCATCCATGAAGAAAATGAGTTGAAGATGGCATTTATGTTTGCATGCTCTTAACTATTTAAGATACAAAACATCAAATAAGATACAAACAATTTAAAGAAACATGTTAGTTAACTCGAGGTTCATTTGTTTGTACCAAAAAATTATTGCAAATCCAATCAACCATAAACTCAAAAGAAAGGTTGATAGTTGTGAAATAAGTTAATATATGACACACTTTTGAAACTCCAAAGGAAAATTTCTTTTCATGACAAGAAGTATGTTAAAGAGATATAGGCAAAAAATCTTTTGATGAAGGTAAAAAAAATTACACAATACTTATTAGCAAACGATTTTCTCATAAATAATGTATTAAGATAATCAAATTTTAATTTATTCATAGGTAATTCTAGAAACAATTAAATTAAAGGGATTGAAAACTTGAGAACTCTAATGTATTAAGACGTATCTCACATTCTGCGAGAGATCAAAATCTATATGAAATGTCTCACATTCCATAAGAGATCAAGATATTTTTTTTTATAAAAAGGGGTAAAAATCTATTAAATCATTAAAGCAGTAGTACAAATCTCAAGAAAACAACCCCACCCAGGGGGGGCCCACCCAACCAAGCAACCAACCTAAGCAAGACCAAACAAAAGCAAACTAAAGAAAGGCCCCACCATAGACACCTTACTGAAGCCTATCTTCCATAAACAAATCCTCCAATATTTGGGAACACTCCGGAGGTAAGTGTGCCCAACCATCAACCCTCCAATCTCCCATAAACTCAAAAGCCCATTTCACCAAACAATCTACACTTTATTCCACTCTCATAATATGGGCAAATAAGACATAATCCAAAGAATTGCTAATCTGATGAATCTGGCACATCACTGACTCCAACTACCAATTAGCTCCATCAAACTCCTACATGTTCAACATATTAATCAGGATATGAGAGTGAATCACAAATAATTATGCTCCAACCAAGAGCACATCCTCTTTCCAAAGCGATAAGGATAGCCTGAGCTTCCATAAGATTATTAGACTAGTGCCCTTTAAAGAAGTAAAAGATGAACATGGCTTCCCGTGAACAGTCCCTACCAACTCCTCCAACCCCAGTCAGTTCAGGGTTTCCTCTGGAGGAACCATCAGTGTTGATCTTATAGACACCAGTAGGAGGAGGAGACCATCTCCCCTCTTGTTGCATCCTCCATTGGGGGTGGTGAATACTCTTTGACAAGGTAGGAGCCAAACCTCCCCCAGAAAGACCAAGATTTTGCATCAGCTCCACCTCCCCATTGTCCAAAGGGGTATCTATGACACACTTAGATTGAATAGTCTCTTGGACCATTCCCAACATTCTTTGCCAAAGTTGCTACACTCCCAACTGTCGCTTCTAGAAGATCATATGGTTCCTTTCTAGCCAAGTCTACCAAATGATACAAGAAGGCCCTACATTCCAAGCCACCTAACCAAACTCCTCCAAAACTTAACAAGGGGGAGGCATGCACACATGCCTGCTTCCAAACATCCCACCAATGGTGCCAAATGGTCTGCGAAAAAGAGCATTGGAAGAACATATGAGATGTCGTTTCCTTGTCATTTGCATAGAGAACACAAACATAAGGACCCTGGAACCCTCTCTTGTGCAGATTGTCCCAGGTGAGACATCTATTATGGGCAACTAACCATATGAAGAAATTACATTTGGGCCAAGCATACTTGCTCCACACATTCTTCCACCAAGGTACTTCACCTCCCCCATATTTCTGCTTGTCCAAAACCTGGTATCCAGAGGCCATTGAGTACACCCCTCTCTAGTCCAAGCCCCAAGCTAGGATATCACTAGACACCAAAGACCTGCAATTTCTTCCTACAAGCATACATGCTAACTCTTCTTGATCCTCCATCGAACCACCCAATGGCCAAATTGAGGGGTCCTTCCACTTAAACATGTTCACCTTCCCCAAGTTCCTACTCTCCTTGAATTCATCCACCCTAGACCACCCAACTTCTAAGAAAGAAAGACACATTGCCTATAAGTACGGATACATGGACATGATAGGAGGGAATCTGTCCCAAGAATCAAACCAGAAAAGGGCCTTCAACCCCCTATTACAGATCCAAAACAAACCTTGCTAAATTAATTTGGCACCTCTCTTTAAAGTATCCCAAATCATAGAATTGTTCCTAGCGAGGCTTATCCTAGGTACATCTTCACTCGCCACTCCCTCCAGTTATTGAAGGGTGAGAATCTTGGCCCAAGCTTGATCTTGATTGGAGCACCATTGCAAGTACAACTTAGCTGCCAGGGCCTGACCCATGAGATTAGCATGCCTCAGGCCACGACCCCCCACCTGCTTCAATCTACAAATAGCGTCCCACTTCACCAAACTCCACTTCGTGGCTTCAAGACTACCTGCCCAAAGAAATTGTCTAGACAAAGCATCCAGCTCCTTCACAAAACTTGAAGGAGCCATTTGAACCATACACCTGTAAATTGGAAGAGCCTGCACCATTGATTTCAACAACAATACTCTACCTGCAAAAGATAACCACTTGACAATCCAATGACCGACTCTTCCACAAAACTTATCAAGAATAGTTTTTCAGGTTTCCCTAGGTAAGGGATCAATAGAGAGGGGAATTCCCAGATAGACAAAGGGCAACTACCCAATTTGGAATCTAAGGAGCTGAGCAATTCTAGACTGAATGCTAGGAGGGGTGTTGAAGAAAATAGAAGACTTTGCTTCATTAATTCTTTGCCCTGAAACTGCAAGGTAAATATCTAAAATTCTTCTAAGATTAACAGCTTCCCTGATTATCCTCCAGGGTACATCTATCGAGAAACTCTAAAAAGATCATCATGATCTTTAATGGTTCGCAAAACCCTCCCTTCCAGATGATTCACTCCACATGGATTATGGGTGTTAATGCTTTCAAGTATGCTCTATTCGTCTATTGTATCACCTTCAACTTAGTTTGCAGAGAGAAATATGGCATACAGTGTATCAAATTCATAATAGGGGGTGACAAAAATATGGTTGAACCTTCATCATGTGAGGAAATTAAGCAGAACCGGAAGGTTTGGAACATTCTTCAGGCAGGAGAGCTTACGTCGTTCATGGAAAAGCTTCACAGTGCAGACCCTAGTATCACTGATATATTTGTGAAGGGTTATAAGAATAAGAGGATTACAACTTTTGGATGGGATATGGCTATCACTGAGGAGTTAATCGCCATGGTTACAGGGCTTTCCACCTCTGGTAAGAAATTCTTTCAGGAAAGGAAGAAGAGCGAGGAAGCCCTCAATAACTTTTTCAAAGGGAATGAAAGGGAGAAGCTGGTTAAATTCCAGAGTGATGGGTACAATCGTCTGTCCATTAAGTCTATTTGGGCAGAGATTGCAGAAATTATCATGCAATATGTTACCCTTGATGGAAGGTATGTGGCCATTTATTCCTATCACTTCAATTTGTCAAATCATTTTAGACATGGCTTATCAGTTTTCTTTCCTTTCTACTTGTTTTATTCTCTGGAGTTTGGTCTGAAAGAACATAGTAGAAACCCTAGACTTCCAGTTTTGCCTGAGAGTCTCATTCTTCTCATAATGGAGCACATGAAAATCAACACCCCTAAGAAGTCTTTAAAACATAAACCCAGTGCTAAGAAAAAGGGCAGGGTGGTGTCTAGCAAAGAGGAGGCTAACTGTAAGGATGAGGAATGGGAAATGGATGAGGAAGAAGAAGAGACTAAGGAAGATTCCTCTAAAAAGAGAAGAAAAACCCAAAAGAGGGAAGTTTCCATCTCCTGGTTGGATGGGTTTGAAATTGGAAATGACATTGATGACTCTGTCAAGGAGATCCCTGACAAGAAGTTGAGGTCTTAGAAGAGGAAGACCCCTGCCTCTGGGAAAAAAGGCAAAAATATCTTGGAAGATGAGGAGGGTTTAGTGCAGGAAGTTGGTGACTCTTCTCAGAAACAGGGGCCTAAGACTGGTAATAAAGTGAAGCCTACCGATAAGATCTAGGGTGAGGAAGATATTCAGCTTCTTAGAAGTGCTAAATAGGGTTCCAAGCAGAAGCAGGGGGTTAGGGATTTACAGTAGAGAAGGACAATGTAAGGATGAAAGTTTCTCCTAACAAGACCATCCTGGATCCTAGAGTGGGAGTCAAGTTCCCTGAGATCAATGACCCCTCCATTAATCTTCCTGAGGATTTCGATAATCTACTGGCCCAGGTGAGAAACTGTGATCAAGTCTTTGAGCTCGTGAAGAATGCAGTGAATTCTCAACACAAAATGACCAAGTGGTTCTTCTTGGAGATTAGCAGAATAAATATCAAATTCCATGTGCTTCAAGATAGTTTAGGAACTGGGATCCATTCTACTACCGAGAAGGACTCCCTTGTCTTTAAAAACTGGGATGCCATCCCAAGAATGGAGGAAATGGATCAGGAAATTTGTAGGATGATAGAAGAATTCAATACCAGGCTTCAATATCTTGAGGAAACGATTGTTGAGGTTAATAATAACTTGAAGAAAATCTACAATATCAGCAAACTCACTATTCATAATGGTCTAAATGGGATGCATGTGCTGACTGAGAAGCTTTAAGACCTAAGGAAGGACCAGTTCCAGGATTTCAATGCTGAGAACATTATGACTACAGATGATTAGGATAATCAGGATCATGGTAAGAATACTAAGAACACAGGTAAACAGGTGGTTGGTGAAGACATAGGTGGTCCCTCAACCCAAACCAGAGGTAGAAACGAGAAGCAGTTCGAAGAAGAGAAGAAAGAGCTTCTGGAGTTTGCCAAGATGCATGAAGCCTTTTATGAACATGAATTAGAAGCAGCTAAAACTCTAAAGAAGATGAACTAATTTCTTGTTTTGTTTTAGTTTTGTCTGGACTCTTCGTAGCTACTCTTATTATGCTTATGTTTAAATTGTAGTTTCTTGTTGGCTGTTGGTTGGCTTACATCTTTTTGTATGCTTCTTGTTGTGAAGGGTTTCAGGCCCCCCTCTTAAAACCTGTTTGACCACTTTAATCAAAAACAACTTCCTTGTGGCTATCCCAAGCAATGCCGTATCATCCACAAATTATAAGTGAGATTGGGCTACCAGGTTATTATCCCATCTCCATCCATGAATCAAGCATTGCCTCACATGTGACTTAATAATCCTACCAAGGCCCTCTTCCATTAGAATGAATAAATAAGGTGACAGATGGTCCCCCAGCTAAAGGCCCCGTGAAGCACCAAAAAGACCTGAGGGCTCATTATTAATAAGGACATAATACAAAGTAGTAGTAACATAGCTCATCACCTAATTGACCTAGTCAAAACCAAAACCAAACGCTAGGAGGACTTTTGAAGAAAAGACCATTTAACTCAGTCATAAGCTTTGGCCATGTCCAATTTGATGAACATAGCCTTCTGCTTGGAACTCTCCATGGAATGAATGGCCTGAGCTGCAATGACCAACCCATCCATAATTTGCCCGCCAGTAACAAATCCTCCTTGCTCCTCAAAAATAACTCTACTAAGCCATGGCTTAAGTCTCTCAGCAATTAACTTAGTTATGATTTTGTACACCATGTTGCAAAGGGCAATAGGCCTAAACATATCCAAGGAATTAGACCCTTCCTTCTTGGGAATGAGCGTAAGAAATGTGGAGTTCATTCCTTTCAACATCTGCTTGTTTCTCTGCGACTCTTGCACAACCTCCAATAAATCATATTTGATGACCTCCTAGAATTCTTGAAAGAATTTGATTGGAAAGCCATCAGAACTAGGGGATTTCCCTTTTCTGATCTGGAACACAATACTCTCTGATTCATCCAAAGTTATGGGAATAATTAACCTCACATTCATCTCAGTAGGAACAATTGAAAGAATGCATTATAAAATAAGGTTCTCCTCAACCACCGCATTAGGAGAATCTTCCTTAAACAAAGAAGAGAAATACTAAATAACCTCATTAGAGATATCTCCAAAGGAATATAGATGAACCCCTTGTGAAGTCACGAGTGAAGAAATCATATTCCCATGTCTTCTGGCCTTAACTGAGTTGAAGAAGAAAGTCATATTCCTATCACCCTCCTATAGCCAGTCAATGCATGACTTTTGTTTCCAATAAATTTCTTGACATAGTTCCCATTCTGCAAGCTCCTTCAAAGCTTCCACTTCAACTTTGTGAGAGTCTTCAGTAGGCCCATGGTCTCTATTATGCTTGGTGATGATCTTGACCATGTTCTAGGCTTCCAATTTAGCCCAAAAAATATGTCCAAAGCACTATCTATTCCATTTCTTAAGCTGATATTTCACATATTGAAGCCTTTTAATGAAGGAGTACATGGTCGTTCCATGGGTAGGTAATCCCTGACTCCACCACTCAATCATAAGATCCTACAAAGAGGGATCATGCAACCACATCAACTGGTATTTAAAGGAAGGGTTCTTAGAAATTCCAACCTCCAAAGCTGAGAGTTTGATAGGCCAATGGTCCGAGCCCCTCCACCCCAAAATCTCAGACTTGGTAATCCACTTATTGCCTATCCAATAACTAGACACCAGAAACCTATCCAATCTTTCAGAGATAGAGTTGTCACCACCCCTCTTGTTGCTCCAGATAAAAACTCCATTCCCTAGCTTAATATCAATCAAATTCAAAAAAAGAATGTTGTCCTTAAAAATTACAGTTGAAGCCTCCAATCTACTAGATCCCCCTCTTTTTTCCTCCATGCAAATAATAATATTAAAGTCTCCTACAATGACCCAAGGAAGATAAGGAGCTAAGGATTGCACAAACTGAATGTGGGACCAAAGATAAAACTTACCCACACAATCCGTCGGGGTATGTACACATTGGTGAGTAAAATAACTTCTCCAGACACCATACTGGAAGCAACCAACAACATAGAATGCCTACTATAAATCCACCAAAGCAAACTAAGCTTATGAGCATCCCACAAGCAAGCAATCCCACCAAATATACCCTGAGCACCAATGCATTGACACTGACCCCTCCACCATAATTTATTGGCAATGTTCATCATTCCTTCAACAACCAACTTAGATTCCTGAATAAACATAACATCAGGAGAATGCTCTCTAATCAAATCATGAACAACCTTTTGTTTGGGGGTGATGTTTAGTCCCCTCGCATTCCATGACAGAACTATCATCTCTAAGAGTTAGAAAAGTGGGAATCAATAGTCTTAACAGACCCCGATTCCACTAAATTTTCACCCATTACTTTTATCTTATCCTGATCCTTCTGTCGCCCAACTTTAGAAGTCTTATCAGGACCTCCTTTTTTAATGGACTTTTGTTGTAGTCCTAAAGAGGGTGGAATCTTACCACCTTTGCCTGTTGCCAGAGACTCCATTTCAGAGATCACAAGATTAAATAACTAAAGGCTATATGAAATATCATGTGCTTGCTCATTATGAGTACTATGCAGCTTCTTGCATGCATTATAATAATGAAATTAGATAACCGCCCCTAAAGATAAACACTAAAATAATGCTATGATATATATTTGAATAATTACACAAAGAGTCAATAATAATGACATATGGCTTTCTATAATAGTTTTGGATTTCAATTTATTCTTTGACATTTGGCTCTATAAATTAGTGATGGAAGGTAGTTTAGATTTTGTTATGACTCTAAACAATTTGTAACCATTCATTTACCAATAAAAGGAACAATTTTTTTTAAGCAATTTAGAAGGATTCTAAAGCCTAGCCCAACTAACTTAAACATCATGCTTCAAAGATAAGACATGAAATAACTCTAAATAACTCACAAAGATGAGTAAACTTATAATAGTTGAATCATACAATATAATATGAATGCAACAAATAATTTGTAAAAACACACTAATATTATCTAAAAAAAAAGAAATATATGAGCACATTTAATTCAATCACCATGCTAGGGGTGGGGCCCCTGGCTCGATTGGCTAAACAATTCCATTGCGGTAAAGAAGGTCATGAGGTCCAATCTCCCCCCCGTCCCCATGGTACTGGAGGATGTGTTGTGCCAGTGTCACCGGTCACGTGAAAAATTTTTACCAGACACACTGTAGTTTATAGGGGGGGACTACCCGATTCTTGCAGTCTAAAAAAAAAAATTCAATCGCAATGCTTAAAAGTTAATGAAGATGTAAAATTCAACTTCTACATTGAAAAAATAGAGGGAAGTTTATTTTATTTCTTAATACCAATACAAAAATGCATAAAATTTTAGTTCTGCTATTGTGGAGAAGTTGGTTTTCTTTGAAATTAAAAAAACAACAAAAACCCTAATTTAAAACAAAGAAAAAAAGATCGAGTATTGGTGAACTTGGTAGCAACCTTTATACCCTCAGAGACTGCATGCTTTGCAAGCTCCCTAAGAAGAGTGACCCTCATAGCCATTTGACTCCCACAACTTAATGGTGTGTTTCTTGTTGTAGAGTGCAAATTTGGCTACCTCGCTAGCAAGTTTTTTCAATGATGCCATTGATAAAGTTGTTCCTAATCCCCATGGCCTTGCTAGAAAAACCAATATTAGGGTGCAACTACTTTAGAACTTTAAATAAGAAGATCTTGTAGGTCTCACTACTCTTTTTATATTTCTTGCCCTTTTTATTTATAGCCTCTTTGGAAATCTTCTTTTTGGCTTTGGAGACTGTGTTCTTTTCTGTAGCATGAGATTTCTCTACTGCAAGTTTTTGTCTACAATGGGCTTCTTCTCTGTCTTAAGCACCATCGATAAGCATTGCAAAAATTATAGAGCCAAATAATAATAATAATAATAATAATAACAACAACAACAACAATACCTTAAAATTGTAATTAAAACTATTTTTTACAATAAAGTCAAAATTAAACAATTAGAAAATTTACTTTTCAAAATGAAAATTGACCTAAATGACACAACATAATGCTTCATACAAAGGTCTTAAATATTTGTGTGTATCAACCATTTGCTAGCACTTTTAAGTGTTCTTTATAAGAAAAGCATCACTCAAATTAAAATAATTAAATTTAATCTAAAATAAACTAAAAAGATTACAATAAATCAATCAAGGTTACAATGATTTTTATGTATTAAAATGAATGTGTAGAGTGTACCAAAGCAAATTAAATGTATAGACCACATAATTAGAGTAGGCCTATGGACTCTACATTGTTTAGGTACAAATAGATTTGTGTTGTTGATGTCAGGAAATATGTTGTTTGTTGTGTGTGTTAATGTGCACTAAATCTAATGGTTGTATAATCATACTTGTTCTCTCTTTTTTACCATCAAAATGTTGTCAAGATTTCCTACAAGGAATTTTTGAGGACAAAGTTAAATATTCAAAAGTATTGGACTAGATATATATTTATTAGGCTGGGTTAAATAGTAGTGAAGTGAGGATGGTAGGAAAGTTACACGTCAAAATAAAATATATTATTATTAAGTTTGCTGCTTATTAAAATAAACTTAAAAAAAAATGAATTTTATATATTATTAAATTTGTTACAAGTTAAAATAAATTTTGAAAAAAAAAATTATAATTATAATTTCACATGACAAAATATACTATTATTATTAAAAATAAAAGTTACAATAATGTTTATTATAAAAAGTACATAAGGGAAAATGCATTAGATAAGTAGCTTACAAAAAAGTCTATAGGTAAATGTTTGAAAAAGTGGTGGACAAAAAAGAGAATAACCCACACATATTTAGATGATCTATTGAAAGTGAGTAAATGAAGATCTTAAGAGTGACCAAGTTTTGTAAAACTATAGTTAGGATAATAAGATGGCCCAACATATTTAGCTTGAAAGATTAGAAGGCCCAACAAAGATCCTTTGTACATACTCAAAATGCACACACTTTAAAGTTAAGGTATATCTACTAGCACTTGCACCCATAGGAGGTTCAAGGGATATGTTGATAGGAAATTAAAGGTAACATTTAAATATATATTTTTAAGTCAATTTAGAAATAGTAAGAATTAATTATATAACAATAAATCTATACATGCTCTAACTACAAATTTGTATTTTGATAAGTTACGACATCTATTTATTCAACCCTCCCAAGACTTGTGTGTCAAGTAAGGTGATCCATTTTCCCATAACCTTGACAGTCCCAAAATATTTTCACAAGGCAATTCCATTATAGAGGCTATTCATCCATGTTAACATGTGCTCAAGAGATTTACTGAAGATTTAATTTATAGAGTTGCAGAGTTCCAATCATTGCAAATAATTGGGCTTGAACAATAACTATGGTCTTATGTTACAGAGATGGCAACCAAAGAAGTCCAAATGTACCATTTTACTTTACTTCCCATTGAGACTACAATTTGGACAGCTTAAGGCTCAACATCTAATTTAAATCAAAAGTGGCTTAGAATTGTATTTGGGTACATGCTTGATAATAAGCATAGGTTTAAGAGATATAAATTAAAATGTTTATGACTTCAATTAAAGTGAACTACAACAGATAGATTGACCATCCAACATTCTCCTGCACAATCATATAACAATGCCAACAAGAGTGACCATGTCTGGATTCTTTATATGTTGAATGGAAGATATGTATTAGCTTAAACACTTAAATTTCATTATCATATGAGGTGTCCCAAATGTGCATCTAAACTATTATAAATGCCCGACATACTCTCTTTCATCTATAGGCATCAAAATCTCCATTTATATACTTTTTAGGTCATGGTAGTTTGATTGTGTGACAAATTTCCAATTCTCTCTTCCCTTCTACACTCAAAATATACAAGATTTTGTTTCAAGAAAGGTCAATATTCTTAGCTACATAATAAATTATTATGGTAGTTAGTGGAAACTACCTGAAAAGCATCTGAAAACCATTATTCTCTTTTTGACACTAACACTTAGAAGAAGTAAAATGCTCAATTTTACTATCATGCTCTTTCATTTAAGCAATTAAATTATAGTACAAGGTTTTTAAGCTCAAGAATTTGCAATAGAAACTGGTAAGTTTTACTTGTCTGTTATCAGTTAAACACTTCTTAGAGGACCATGTCTGAGCATACACTATTTGCAAGTCTTTTATATAGCTAATTCGTTCTCAGTTAAACACTTGTTGCAAGACTATGTGTGAACACACACTATTTGTAAGTCTTTTATAAGGCAAAATTAGCTACAATTTGAAATTGGATTGTTATCTTGTGATGTGAATTAATGGAACCATGATGTTCTTATCGCTACTAATGTTTGTGAAGAAAATTACAAGACTTGTAATTTTGACTTTAAATATGTATGGCATCTAGGTCTTATGGGAATTTATGTAGAAATTCCTTTAAGTGTCTACAAATATATATCATCCCATGTTTGTAATAGCACCAATATTACCATATTGATAAGAATTGTAAGTGAAGAAAGGTTCATAACAACCCCCCTCCCCCACCAAAATTCCAATTGATTACCTTTTCTCCTCCATGACTTTCAGTTGAGACAAATTGATTTTGCAGGTTGATTTGCCTCCCCCATATGACAATTAATTCATTGCAACAATTTTTAGGTTATTATTAAATGCCCATTGTTTAGTGTTAGTAGATGGATTCTCTAGTAAACACACATTGTTGAATGGTATATTTAATTTGCAAATACCCAATCTATTGTCTATTCTCTTTCTTGATGCAAATTTTCGTTGCCACAAATCTAAAATTTGAGGCCAACGGAATAGGCAAGTCTTCTAAAGTTAATGAATTGTCAACTTAAAAAGTTCTATTCTTTCCCAAAAATAAAAAGAATGCCAAAAAAAACTATCTTTTTTCTAGCTCCGAACATAAAGCAGAACATTTAAAAAGGTAGTAATGGGGTTTCAGTTTTTCTGTACTTAAAGAAATTGCAGCAAGCAAACAGATATTAGTTTTTGTGCTAGAAAAACAAAGAATTGATCCAAATACCTTTAAAAAAAATTGCTCCACGGCTTTGGATCGATTCCTCCGAAGCTGATTCTATTGTTTTATGTTCACGCTCCCCTTCACGTCACCTCATATCTAGCAATTTGATATGCTCGCCTGAGTTATTTGCTTTCAACCATTTTCCCTTTCCTTTTCCTTTGAAAAAAATAGAAATTCTAGAGTATCCCGCAAGGGATATTTAAATGACATGAGATTGTTTTTGACATGATTTTTTCCTAGCGTGAGAACAACCGACAAGTTTATAAAATTTTCCAGCGTGAATTTTCTTTTACGGCGTGAGACAATTTTGAGCACTATAATGCTCACATATAAAAGCCTATTGGCTAATGATGCTTTGAAGAACACTAGTTTTTAGTGTTGTGGATGTGGTAGGAATAAATAAAAGGTGGAAAGAAAAAAGAATTTGAAAGACTAATGTTTCTTGCAATAAAGCCGAAGGAAAGACATTAAGAATCAAGTTGCCAATTTTTGGCTATGAAGTACAATCGTTTTGGAAATTATTTTGAGAATGGGGTGAAAAAACAAATTCAAGTTTAAATACTAAAACAATAGAGATCTCAAGCAAAAACACAGTTTAGTAAATATATATTTTTAATTAGTAATATTAAATATTATTTTACTTTTTGTAATATATGGTCCTTTTTTGGGGGGTTAAGAATTAAAGATTGAGGGGTGTCCATTTCACTGGGGACATTTTATGGCGTGGAGGTCTTGCATTCAACAAGACTTGATCCCTAGTGGGTTCATTCATAACCATTCAACTTCACTAGTAGACCAAAGGCCCATTGACAAATCCCCTCTTTTATTTTTACTTAGTTTAGGTTTTGTTGTTAGTTTTCTTTCCCTTCTATTTTTGTCAAAGAGAAGTGTGTGTTCTTCAGTCCTTAGTGTGAGGCCCACCCCCTTCCCTTTTGTTCCCATTTTATTTTAATGGACTTGTTTATATAAAACTCTTATCGATGTGCAATTTTACCTTATTTTGATCATAGATAGTTTAGACACTAATATTATATTCAAAATAGTATTTGATTATTGGTTCTGAACATGAATTGGTTGATTAATTATGGACTTAATTATATTTGTTAGATTAGAGTTACAAATTATAATTAGTTGTCTATATAGATTGATTTTAGAATGAACATAATTGTGAATGATAAATCTAGATTTTATTTGATTAAATGTTATTTGTTTATGTGATTTTGTATTAATATGATGAATTAAACTTGTTATTTGATTTTCATTTAATTACGATAATATTGTTAATTATGAAATATTTATGATGCATATATTAATTTATTTATGAATGGTTGTTTTTGCTAAATAAGTGCTACCAGAGGGGTAGCTCCCTTTATATTAATACTGTGAGGACCGCCCTTTTTACTACTGTTGTTATGACTATTTACAGTACTGTTATTGTTACTTTCATATTTGTGGGATAGCAGTTCCCGAAATTTGTCAGACTATTTAACTTTATTATGTTTTCGGAAAAACTAATTGGGTGATGTTTGGATAAGTTACTTTTCAGAAAAATGAATTAGGTGATGATGGAAAATTGTAATATGATTTTTAATTATGTTAAATTGTACTAAGGCATGAGAATGCATGTGTTATTTAAGTTGCTTCGGCTATGATGAATTTATGTGGTTACTGATCTTGTAATTGAGTGTGCAGGGACTACTAATCAAACCACAGATTTCGGAGATCATTCCACACCTTGTTATTTGTTATTCCCTGTTAAGCCGATCTGGTTCCACGAGGAACCAAGATCTCTTTGTGTTTGATGTCATGATGTAATGTGGTCTTTCGTATGGTCGAGTGGGTTAGGTTACCCTCATGTAACATCATTTTTTTTATAAGTAAGTGTTGTAAAGAGGTTGAATTTGAAATTTCTATTTTTTTTTATATTTAAATTATGAGGCCCTTTTTCTTGTGCTTTACCTTGACCTGGGGTGTCTTGTATGGGTTAAAATTGACCCTGGGTTCTACCCCATGGGTCCAGGGGCCCATTTGACATGGGTAACCCTTGAGTAACCTCCATCTAGTCAACTTAACCTTCCCCTGAAGTTAAGTGGCGAAAATTGGAGGTAGGAGGGGACATGATGGGTTGTACCAACACTCAACCCATCCCCTCTACTTTTCCCTAGATAAGAGATGCCATCCATTAGTGAAAGTCACCTCTTCTTTAGTAAGATTCCCCCATGTACTATGGGGACACCCATGTGAAGAAAGGAGAAAGAGGCATGGGTCACTTGTCTTGTTCCCATTTAACTCTTTTTTTTTATTTCTCCCATGAGAAAGTGGAGTCACATGAGAGGAATAAGGAGTACCCTTGGGAATGGAGAGTGACATAAGCCACCTGGACAGAATAGTGGTTTTTGGGAAGGGTGAGGAGGTGACAAGTGTCACTTCCCCATTTCTCAAAATTAGAAGGAAAGAGAATTTTGGGTTATTTATTTTAAAAATTTTGGGATGAGAGGGAGTTAGTTGAATTTTGGGGAAAAACTTTCATTTTGGCCTTACCAAAAATAGAGAAGTTAGTTTGGAAGATAGAGAAGGGAGAGGGAGTTGGTGGCTAAGGTTGGAAGTGAACTCTGTGGACTCTGCAACAACTTCATCCCAGGAGGGCTTTGCAAGGTTGGTCTGAATTTTACCTGTGTTTTGTTAGAACTGAAATGTGCATGAAATGTGTGTGAAATATGTGTTTAAATTTGTTTTCTGTGGGTTCTTGTCGGGTTGTTTGACAGAGCGTCTCCCACTTGGGAGAAATGCTCATCACGTTTGGGGTAGGGGAGGAGAGATCCTCCTCGGGTGCATACTTGTGTCCATCTTTTGGGATGTTGAAAGCCTTGAGGGCATGTATCTGTGACTGTATGTTTGACTTGAGAGTCATATACAGATTTCTTACAAATTGTGATCACACTTGGTTGAGACCAAGAGAAAATTATATTAGTTCATTTATCTGTCAGGGTGACACTCTGGAGTCGAGTGTGTCCACTCTCCTGCCCCTTATGAAACTCACTGTAGTTGAGTTTCCGTATTGTGTAAAATACCCACGGGTGTATGTGTGCTTTGGGATTGTTGTTGTTTCTGTTGTGAAGTGGAGTGTTTGAGTACCCAGGTGTGAGTATGGTCTCCCTAGCTCGGGGGTGACCCTCTTGCGGGTCTACGGTAGGGAGGAGAGCTAGACGTGTGGTCTTTTCTTCTTGTTTGTCTTTGATATGCAGGTTTTTCTCTTGGAGCTTTTGGTTGGCTATTTATGAAGAAACAGTTCATCTTCTTGTCATGAGAATTAGGCCTGGTTCATTTCATAGAGATGAAGAGAGAACACCTCTCTTGTTATTGTTGTAAATTAATGTTATTCTGGGAGTGAATAAAATCACCTCCCTGATCTTGTTATTATTGGACTTTTATTGGTTGTCATAAGTTTTCAGTGGTATACTGTTTGGGAGGAGAAAGTTCATATCTGGGAAGTTGGTATTCATGATTGAGAAGCTGTAATATGAATGTGCTTAAATTTTAAGTTGATGTTTGCAAACTTTGTTCAATAGCAATTTTTGTGTTTCAAGTATTACTGAAAGGAACAAGTTCCTTTTTGCAATTTAATCTGAGTTGTTTACATTTGAAAGTTTGGAATTGCTTCACTGAAATGCTAATTTTATTTATAGTTCAATGTTACAATGGAAAAGACAGTTTTAAATATTGGAGTTATTCTCATGGATTCTGATAATTTAGAGGAAATCTAGCATGTAAATATATAATCTGTTTGTAAATTTACGAAGTCTTAAATGTTTATGAAAATGGAAATTTATACTTATAATAAGGGGATAGTCAGTTACCATTTCTATCGATTAAGTGAAATTGGGATATATATATATATATATATATATATATATTTATATCTAATTATTATGACAATTTCTTTATAACAGGGTGATTTGGAGAAAATGCATAGAGTAGTGAAATTGAGAAATTGTAGAAATTGGAATTATACAAATACATAAAAATAATTTATAAATATATATATAGTGATATATATATATATTTCATTTTGAGTAATTATCATTTTATAAAATAATAGAGAAATTGAAAGTAATTATAATTGTTATATATCATTATAAAAAAAAAGGGGATATATATATATATGTGAAATATATATATATGATATATATATATATAATTATATTATCGTTGATATATATACATATATATATATATTTATATATGAATATATATAAATATATATATATATACTTGTTAATATATTATTATTGATAATAATCAACGATTGGTGAAAGACTGTCAAAGTTTAAGCCGCGGATTAAAAGACAGTCGCGGTTAGAATAGGCGGTGGGGAGAAATCCCCACCGCAGACCCTCATTCAAATATATGAAGGTGTGGAGTGGGGCGGAGCCCCACCCACACCCCACGTCGTGGGAATGTGGGTGGGGCTCCGCCCCACTCCACATCCCCCCCCAATCCCTTACGCCTCCCGCGGCCTGCACAGGCCGCCGCTCTGCGGCCACCGTTGCTCCTGTCCGCCGCTCTGCGGCCACCGTTGCTCCTGTCCGCCGCTCTGCGGCCACCGTTGATCCTGTCCGCCGCTCTGTCACTGCGGCCACCGCCGCCCATGGCCGCCGTCGGCTGTGGAATTTAATGCAATAAAATGTTAGGGCTTGGGCCCTAACATATGATTGGTTTAGTTAAATATAAATACAGTTTTTTATATAACTCTATATATAGGCATATATATATTCTATATATGTCTATGTATATAGCTATATATATGTAATATAATAATGATTATATATCTATCTATATCTATATATTTATATATATATATATATATATATATATATATATATATATATATATATATATATATATATATATATATATATATATATATATAAATATATATATATATATAGAGAGAGAGATATAGATATATAAATCGTGGTAAACCAATTTCGTCCTATGCATAGACATTAAAATAAATATATTATATATATATGTATATATATATAGATATATATATATATATATATATATATATATATATATATATATATATATATATATATATATATATATATCATATCGATAGGGGTAAATCTATGAACCATTTTGTTGGACCCTCGTTTAAAATCGTTATAAACTATGTCTCATGGATATAGAGAAAAAAAAATATATAACAATTATATTCTCACAGTAGATGTTATTAAATGTTAAATGTTGAACACAACAACCAAAGAAGATATATTATCATGAACAGAGTTTTATAAAGTGGTGAACCACCTACATCTATTGACAACGTCATACGAGTCACAATCAGTGTATGAATCGTAATTAAGAGTAACAGTAACAACAGTAATTCTAAACAAGAGAAAATAAAATTATAATGTAAAAGAGAGTTTAGGAATATTCAGTGATACTCTGGAAAGAGTTTCTCGGAAGTTTCAACTATTAATGTACTAATAGTCACCTGGAAAATGAAGAGGAAAATTACACAACTCCTTGCTCAAAAGAACACTGGAAATAAACTTAAGAAGCCACCACTGACAATCCATGTGGCCATATTAATCTCAACTGTAGCAAACGATCTCATATGTAAACCTGTAAGAGGTTCCGAAGAAGAAAAAAAAAACTAACATTGGAAAACACAGAGGAGAAAATGCGCGACATTTCTCACACGAGATAAGAGAACTAAGTTGACGGACCCTTCTGCCAAATTTGCTTAGGAACAAGTTGACTAAGTATATACGAAGAGGAGGAACCTAGATCGGGGAAGATTAGGAGACCGAGTCCAGCGAAATAGTAAACCAGCCTTTGTGACCTAGATCATCCTGAAATTAGGTTTAATATCAACAATAGCTGCAGTAATAACCCTGATTGACGTAAATCATGAAGAAAGGTCAGGATGCACATAAAGAAAGCATAGAAAATGAAAGAGAGAGAGAGACCGAAATATAAACACACTAAATGAACTAAGAAATAGTTAAGGTAAGGGCGATAAAGATATAATCAAAATTAAGAACTTGTGAAAAGGGAAGAGAGGGCAACCAAACCGCCTTGTTGAAAATGCTAAGTCATAGGAGAAGTATGTTTCAGGAAACAAGAGAGGAGACAGACAACCGTGCCTGGCTGAAAAATGACTAAATAGGGAGATCACTAGCCGGTTTAGTCGGAACAAGGCGTCGTGGGGAGTGGATCCTCTATCAGCGAACCACGTGCGTAAATGAGTGCAGCGTAATTCCCACTAACGCCGTAAGGCATTATGCTACCGAACATTGCCGAGGGTTCGATTTAAGAACTTTGGTAATCTCACTCTTGCAATGACGTTAGCAGCGTTGTATAGACCCTCTTGTGGAGTATAGACCCTCTTGTGGATCTATATGCTTCTGGATGCACGCAATTGTACTTGTATTCCACCGAAGAGTGTAGCGTTTCGCCATGAGAGAACACCGTTGAGCATGTGTACGCATGTGAAGGGGTTTTTAGGACAGTGTGAGAAAAGTTTTTTCATATCTCGTGTCATAACCACATGACAGATGTGGCTATGACACGTGCGATGTGTGTTGTGACCACATGGAAAATGTGGGCATGACATTTGGTATCAGAGCCAGTTTGTAAACACTGGGCGTATTTGGGCACGTTATTATTCCGCAACTTTGGCTAATTAGTTTCTACCTTGTTTTGTAGGATGCCTCCCCGACGTGTTCGACGAGCGCGATCATGCCACACAGCGTCAGTCGAGGTGCACAGCGATTCCTCAGCCGAGGGACTGGCACCCGCAGATTCAGCAGCACCACCTGCACCACCTGTGCCACAAGCACCACTAGTACCACAGGCGACACCAGTATCGGATATAGGTCCACAGATCTTACAGGCACTACAGACTATGCTAGACAGGTTACCACCAGTGATTCCTGAGCCACGTATAGAGCCTCGTGTTGATCCGCGAGAGGAGCCACGTGCCGAGTCACGTATTGAGCCACGTATGGAGCCCCGCGTTGATCCACTAGAGGTGCTACGTGTGGAGCCCTTCGTTGAGATTCCCGACACAACAGTAGAGGAGGTAGGGTCGGCCTCCCGAGCACGGAGCAGGAGTCCTCCGAGACTTTTGAGACAAGAACAGGTTCAGCAGGGAGTATATGAGGATGGTGTGGAAGAGCCACTTGGGAGACTTAGAGACGGAGGGGACCCTATCAGAGATCTACTGAGGCTCAACCCACCCACATTCGCAGGAGCTACAGAGGGAGCTGTGGCCGAGGCTTGGCTAATTAGCTTAGACAGGTGTTTCGCATTGCGACCGTATGGGAGCAACACGAAAGCACGAGTGGCAGTTCATCTTCTTAGGGATGCAGCAGCCACCTGGTGGCGCACAGAGGAGTGCAAGCGCCGACTCTCCGTGGATACACTCACATGGGACACCTTCATTGAGCGCTTCAATGCGCGATATTTGTCCGAACATTATAGACAGCGCAGAATCGATGAGTTTCATGATCTACAGCAGAGGGGACTCACCGTTACTCAGTATGAGAGCCGATTTATAGAGCTTTCTCGTTACGCGGAATACCTCCATGACGAGAAAATCTTAATACACAAATTCATCAGGGGGCTAAATCACGGGATAGCAGGACCAGTTCGTATGGCAAATCCCCAAACCATGAGCGAGGCTGTTGAAAAGGCCCTTATATCAGAGGAAATTCAGGGACGAGGACAGAATTCACGCCCATAGTACTAGGAACGGAATCCCCAACAACAGCAAAATTTCCGAAGGCCTCAAAACACAACACAGAGAGGAGGATATAATCCTTCATCATTACCTCCTAGGCCTCCACAGCAACAGCAACATCAGCAAAAATCCAAATTTCAACAGAGGGGACAGGGAGGACAGAACCGTGGATGGCAGCAGCAGGGACCACGCAGGGATCAGAGATAGCAGGGTTCATCGGCAGGACCCGCAAGGTCCCAGCAGTCTTACAGAGGCTCACAGGGATCCACCGGACGGACCGGGCAACAACAATCGGGCAGAACACAGTCAGGGCAGTTACAGGTTAGAGGACCATGTTATGTATGTGGTGGGGCAGGGCATCTGGCTAGAGAGTGTCCGCAGGGATTTACTGCAGGGGGTCAGCCCCGATCAGGAGGGTCTGAGCAGACCGTAGGTGACGTGGGCAGATCTCACCACATGTTTGCAGCGATTGATAACCGCCAGGCCGATTTCCAGGCTTCTGTCATCGAGGCAGCAGGTACGATTAGAGACTTTCCCATCTCGATCCTTTTTGACTCAGGAGCTACTGACTCCTTTTTGTCTACATCGTTAGTGGAGCGTTGCAGGCTGGTGGCTTCTAGGCAAGACATTAGGTGGGAAGTTGAGTTGGCCTCAGGGGCCAGGATGTCAGTAGATACCTTGGTTAAAGACTGTGAGATCACATTGGGACCCTTCACCACAACATGCGACCTTAGGATTATGCCATTAGGGTCTTACAGAGTAGTTCTGGGTATGGATTGGCTTGCGGCACATAGAGCCAAGCTTGATTGTCGCCAGAGAACGATTAGCTGTTTAGACGATCATGGTTCGTCGGTTGAGATAGTGGGCATTCAAAAGCCCACGGCGGTTCGTATGATATCCGCACAACAACTTAAGCGCTGTATGCGGAAGGGATGTCAGATGTTTGCCATCACAGTCAGTGATAGAGCAGAGGATGAACCTGAGGCTACTTTAGATGATCACCCTATCCTTAGAGAGTTTGCCGATGTATTCCCGCCAGAATTACCTGGTATGCCTCCACGTAGAGAAGTGGACTTCCACATCGACTTAGTGCCAGGTGCAGAGCCGATATCCCGCGCACCCTATAGAATGACGACCCATGAACTCACAGAACTTAAGCTGCAGTTGGAAGAATTACTTGAGAAGGGACACATCCGACCTAGCGTTTCACCATGGGGCGCACCGGTGATCTTCGTGAAGAAGAAGGATGGGTCTCTTCGTCTATGCATGGACTACAAGCAGTTGAACAAGGTGACGGTGAAGAATCGTTATCCTCTACCTAGGATTGACGACCTTTTTGATCAGATGCAGGGAGCCAGAGTGTTCTCGAAAATCGATCTAAAATCTGGGTATCATCAATTGCGCATCACGGAGTCAGATATTCATAAAACTGCTTTTCGAACCAGATATGGCCATTATGAATTCACAGTGGTACCTTTCGGGTTGACGAACGCTCCTGCAGTATTCATGAGTCTCATGAACGGGGTGTTCCGTACATACCTAGACCGGTTCGTGATCATATTCCTAGATGACATTCTGATTTATTCACGGACTGAGGAGGAGCATGTAGAGCACTTGCGTCAAGTTTTGCAGCAATTACGAGGGCAGCAACTTTATGGCAACTTGGCGAAGTGTGCCTTCTTCAGGACAGAGGTGCAGTATTTGGGACACATTTTATCAGGCGATGGCATCTCCGTAGATCCATCTAAAATTAGAGCAATCCAGGAGTGGCCGGCACCCACGAACGTGACAGAGGTCAGAAGCTTTATGGGGTTAGCCGGGTATTATCGTCGGTTTGTCGAAGGTTTCTCCAGGATAGCACATCCCATTACTTCCCTTCAGCGAAAAGGGAAGGGTTTCACTTGGACCGAGCAGTGTGAAAAGGCTTTTGGAGTCCTCAAAGAGCGTCTTACGAGCGCTCCTATTTTAGCAGTTCCAGATCCTTCAGAAGAGTTTGTAGTTTGCACGGATGCATCATTAGAAGGTTTGGGAGCCGTGCTTATGCAGGATGGTCGAGCGATCGCATACGAATCGCGGAAACTAAAGACACATGAGTTAAACTATCCTACGCACGACTTAGAGCTTGCAGCTGTTGTTCATGCCTTGGTTCGCTGGAGACACTTTCTCTTAGGGCGACGCTTTGAACTCCATTCAGACCATCATAGTTTGCAGTATATTTTTACACAGCCTAATTTGAACGCCCGCCAACGGCGTTGGATGGAATTCTTATGCGAATATGACTTCAATGTCCATTATATCAAAGGGAAGGAGAACGTGGTCGCTGATGCTTTGAGTCGAAGACGTCACGAGATCCAGACCCTGACCTTGAAGATGGACTTGAAGGATCGCATCTTACAGCATCTGCCGGAGGACGAATGGTTTCTTGAAGTGCAGCAGGCAGTACTAAATCAGAAGGCCCTTGAGGGCAAATTTACAGGATATACCCTTGATTCAGATGGAATGCTTCGACATCGGCAACGCATCTATGTACCCCATGCGGGTAATCTTCGTACAGTAATCCTATCAGAGGCTCATAGAGCACCCTACGCAGCACACCCAGGAGTGAAGAAGATGCATGCTGATTTACGACAGCTTTATCATTGGGCTGGGATGAGGCGTGACATTGCCGAATTTGTTGCTCGTTGCCTGGAATGTCAGAGGGTCAAGGCCGAACATCAGCATCCAGCAGGACTGTTGTACCCTCACGAGATACCTGAATGGAAATGGGATACCATTTCTATGGATTTTATCGTTGGTCTACCTATGTCATCGCGTCGCCATGATGCTATTATGGTGACAGTTGACAAGCTGACCAAAGTGGCGCATTTTTCACCAATTTGTACAACATACAATGCACCATCAGTGGCAAAGGTGTTTCTTGATCAGATTGTTAGACTTCATGGGGTACCTCGCCGCATTATATCTGACAGAGACTCCGTATTCACTTCATCGTTCTGGAAAGCCTTACATCAGGCGTTGGGCACACAGCTCAACTTCAGTTCCGCATATCATCCGGAAACTGACGGACAAACAGAGAGAGTTAACCAGGTGTTAGAAGACATGCTTCGCATGTATGTGATGGACCACCAGTCTAGATGGGAGGAGTACCTGTATCTAGTTGAGTTCGCCTACAATAATGGGCATCATAGCTCGTTGGGTATGCCTCCTTTCCAGGCATTATATGGCAGACCATGCAGAACACCTCTGAGTTGGGATCGTATAGAGGACAGAACAGTCATCGGCCCAAAGATAGTTCAGAATATGGAACTGCAAGTTAAACAGATAAGACAGAGGCTTCTGGAAGCACAGGACAGGCAGAAAAAGTATGCCGATGCTAAAAGGACAGACCGAAGCTTCTCTGTGGGGGAAAGAGTATTTTTGAGAGTGCGGCCGCACAAAAGTCCAATCCGTTACGGAAAAGGCTCTAAACTCGCACCTCGATTTGTAGGACCTTTCGAAATCTTGGAGCGGATAGGACCAGTAGCCTATCGTCTAGCCTTGCCACCTAGCCTGTCACGTATCCACGATGTATTTCATGTATCAGTTTTACGTCAATATATTTCTGACTTATCTCATGTGTTGGATTGGAGTGCTCTTCAGGTAGAGGCAGACGGACAACTGGCGTTGGAGCCAATTCGCATATTGGCTCGTCGGACGCTGGCCCTTCGAGGTCGAGAGCTGGACCAGGTTAGAGTCCAATGGGACTTATATGACGAAGTCACTGCAACATGGGAAGATGCAGAGAGATTGAAGACCCTGTATCCTCACCTTTTTGACGACTTCCAGGAGGAAGTACCGTCTTAGGGGGAGAGGATGTGAGGACCGCCCTTTTTACTACTGTTGTTATGACTATTTACAGTACTGTTATTGTTACTTTCATATTTGTGGGATAGCAGTTCCCGAAATTTGTCAGACTATTTAACTTTATTATGTTTTCAGAAAAACTAATTGGGTGATGTTTGGATAAGTTACTTTTCAGAAAAATGAATTAGGTGATGATGGAAAATTGTAATATGATTTTTAATTATGTTAAATTGTACTAAGGCATGAGAATGCATGTGTTATTTAAGTTGCTTCGGCTATGATGAATTTATGTGGTTACTGATCTTGTAATTGAGTGTGCAGGGACTACTAATCAAACCACAGATTTCGGAGATCATTCCACACCTTGTTATTTGTTATTCCCTGTTAAGCCGATCTGGTTCCACGAGGAACCAAGATCTCTTTGTGTTTGATGTCATGATGTAATGTGGTCTTTCGTATGGTCGAGTGGGTTAGGTTACCCTCATGTAACATCATTTTTTTTATAAGTAAGTGTTGTAAAGAGGTTGAATTTGAAATTTCTATTTTTTTTTATATTTAAATTATGAGGCCCTTTTTCTTGTGCTTTACCTTGACCTGGGGTGTCTTGTATGGGTTAAAATTGACCCTGGGTTCTACCCCATGGGTCCAGGGGCCCATTTGACATGGGTAACCCTTGAGTAACCTCCATCTAGTCAACTTAACCTTCCCCTGAAGTTAAGTGGCGAAAATTGGAGGTAGGAGGGGACATGATGGGTTGTACCAACACTCAACCCATCCCCTCTACTTTTCCCTAGATAAGAGATGCCATCCATTAGTGAAAGTCACCTCTTCTTTAGTAAGATTCCCCCATGTACTATGGGGACACCCATGTGAAGAAAGGAGAAAGAGGCATGGGTCACCTGTCTTGTTCCCATTTAACTCTTTTTTTTTATTTCTCCCATGAGAAAGTGGAGTCACATGAGAGGAATAAGGAGTACCCTTGGGAATGGAGAGTGACATAAGCCACCTGGACAGAATAGTGGTTTTTGGGAAGGGTGAGGAGGTGACAAGTGTCACTTCCCCATTTCTCAAAATTAGAAGGAAAGAGAATTTTGGGTTATTTATTTTAAAAATTTTGGGATGAGAGGGAGTTAGTTGAATTTTGGGGAAAAACTTTCATTTTGGCCTTACCAAAAATAGAGAAGTTAGTTTGGAAGATAGAGAAGGGAGAGGGAGTTGGTGGCTAAGGTTGGAAGTGAACTCTGTGGACTCTGCAACAACTTCATCCCAGGAGGGCTTTGCAAGGTTGGTCTGAATTTTACCTGTGTTTTGTTAGAACTGAAATGTGCATGAAATGTGTGTGAAATATGTGTTTAAATTTGTTTTCTGTGGGTTCTTGTCGGGTTGTTTGACAGAGCGTCTCCCACTTGGGAGAAATGCTCATCACGTTTGGGGTAGGGGAGGAGAGATCCTCCTCGGGTGCATACTTGTGTCCATCTTTTGGGATGTTGAAAGCCTTGAGGGCATGTATCTGTGACTGTATGTTTGACTTGAGAGTCATATACAGATTTCTTACAAATTGTGATCACACTTGGTTGAGACCAAGAGAAAATTATATTAGTTCATTTATCTGTCAGGGTGACACTCTGGAGTCGAGTGTGTCCACTCTCCTGCCCCTTATGAAACTCACTGTAGTTGAGTTTCCGTATTGTGTAAAATACCCACGGGTGTATGTGTGCTTTGGGATTGTTGTTGTTTCTGTTGTGAAGTGGAGTGTTTGAGTACCCAGGTGTGAGTATGGTCTCCCTAGCTCGGGGGTGACCCTCTTGCGGGTCTACGGTAGGGAGGAGAGCTAGACGTGTGGTCTTTTCTTCTTGTTTGTCTTTGATATGCAGGTTTTTCTCTTGGAGCTTTTGGTTGGCTATTTATGAAGAAACAGTTCATCTTCTTGTCATGAGAATTAGGCCTGGTTCATTTCATAGAGATGAAGAGAGAACACCTCTCTTGTTATTGTTGTAAATTAATGTTATTCTGGGAGTGAATAAAATCACCTCCCTGATCTTGTTATTATTGGACTTTTATTGGTTGTCATAAGTTTTCAGTGGTATACTGTTTGGGAGGAGAAAGTTCATATCTGGGAAGTTGGTATTCATGATTGAGAAGCTGTAATATGAATGTGCTTAAATTTTAAGTTGATGTTTGCAAACTTTGTTCAATAGCAATTTTTGTGTTTCAAGTATTACTGAAAGGAACAAGTTCCTTTTTGCAATTTAATCTGAGTTGTTTACATTTGAAAGTTTGGAATTGCTTCACTGAAATGCTAATTTTATTTATAGTTCAATGTTACAATGGAAAAGACAGTTTTAAATATTGGAGTTATTCTCATGGATTCTGATAATTTAGAGGAAATCTAGCATGTAAATATATAATCTGTTTGTAAATTTACGAAGTCTTAAATGTTTATGAAAATGGAAATTTATACTTATAATAAGGGGATAGTCAGTTACCATTTCTATCGATTAAGTGAAATTGGGATATATATATATATATATATATATATATTTATATCTAATTATTATGACAATTTCTTTATAACAGGGTGATTTGGAGAAAATGCATAGAGTAGTGAAATTGAGAAATTGTAGAAATTGGAATTATACAAATACATAAAAATAATTTATAAATATATATATAGTGATATATATATATATTTCATTTTGAGTAATTATCATTTTATAAAATAATAGAGAAATTGAAAGTAATTATAATTGTTATATATCATTATAAAAAAAAAGGGGATATATATATATATGTGAAATATATATATATGATATATATATATATAATTATATTATCGTTGATATATATACATATATATATATATTTATATATGAATATATATAAATATATATATATATACTTGTTAATATATTATTATTGATAATAATCAACGATTGGTGAAAGACTGTCAAAGTTTAAGCCGCGGATTAAAAGACAGTCGCGGTTAGAATAGGCGGTGGGGAGAAATCCCCACCGCAGACCCTCATTCAAATATATGAAGGTGTGGAGTGGGGCGGAGCCCCACCCACACCCCACGTCATGGGAATGTGGGTGGGGCTCCGCCCCACTCCACATCCCCCCCCAATCCCTTACGCCTCCCGCGGCCTGCACAGGCCGCCGCTCTGCGGCCACCGTTGCTCCTGTCCGCCGCTCTGCGGCCACCGTTGCTCCTGTCCGCCGCTCTGCGGCCACCGTTGATCCTGTCCGCCGCTCTGTCACTGCGGCCACCGCCGCCCAT
This sequence comes from Cunninghamia lanceolata, assembly GCA_027924645.1. Taxonomy (NCBI): domain Eukaryota; kingdom Viridiplantae; phylum Streptophyta; class Pinopsida; order Cupressales; family Cupressaceae; genus Cunninghamia; species Cunninghamia lanceolata. The sequence continues at coordinate 1,026,134 of BSBN01000787.1, read as the reverse complement.
GGCCGCCGTCGGCTGTGGAATTTAATGCAATAAAATGTTAGGGCTTGGGCCCTAACATATGATTGGTTTAGTTAAATATAAATACAGTTTTTTATATAACTCTATATATAGGCATATATATATTCTATATATGTCTATGTATATAGCTATATATATGTAATATAATAATGATTATATATCTATCTATATCTATATATTTATATATATATATATATATATATATATATATATATATATATATATATATATATATATATATATATATATATAAATATATATATATATATAGAGAGAGAGATATAGATATATAAATCGTGGTAAACCAATTTCGTCCTATGCATAGACATTAAAATAAATATATTATATATATATGTATATATATATATAGATATATATATATATATATATATATATATATATATATATATATATATATATATATATATCATATCGATAGGGGTAAATCTATGAACCATTTTGTTGGACCCTCGTTTAAAATCGTTATAAACTATGTCTCATGGATATAGAGAAAAAAAAAATATATAACAATTATATTCTCACAGTAGATGTTATTAAATGTTAAATGTTGAACACAACAACCAAAGAAGATATATTATCATGAACAGAGTTTTATAAAGTGGTGAACCACCTACATCTATTGACAACGTCATACGAGTCACAATCAGTGTATGAATCGTAATTAAGAGTAACAGTAACAACAGTAATTCTAAACAAGAGAAAATAAAATTATAATGTAAAAGAGAGTTTAGGAATATTCAGTGATACTCTGGAAAGAGTTTCTCGGAAGTTTCAACTATTAATGTACTAATAGTCACCTGGAAAATGAAGAGGAAAATTACACAACTCCTTGCTCAAAAGAACACTGGAAATAAACTTAAGAAGCCACCACTGACAATCCATGTGGCCATATTAATCTCAACTGTAGCAAACGATCTCATATGTAAACCTGTAAGAGGTTCCGAAGAAGAAAAAAAAAACTAACATTGGAAAACACAGAGGAGAAAATGCGCGACATTTCTCACACGAGATAAGAGAACTAAGTTGACGGACCCTTCTGCCAAATTTGCTTAGGAACAAGTTGACTAAGTATATACGAAGAGGAGGAACCTAGATCGGGGAAGATTAGGAGACCGAGTCCAGCGAAATAGTAAACCAGCCTTTGTGACCTAGATCATCCTGAAATTAGGTTTAATATCAACAATAGCTGCAGTAATAACCCTGATTGACGTAAATCATGAAGAAAGGTCAGGATGCACATAAAGAAAGCATAGAAAATGAAAGAGAGAGAGAGACCGAAATATAAACACACTAAATGAACTAAGAAATAGTTAAGGTAAGGGCGATAAAGATATAATCAAAATTAAGAACTTGTGAAAAGGGAAGAGAGGGCAACCAAACCGCCTTGTTGAAAATGCTAAGTCATAGGAGAAGTATGTTTCAGGAAACAAGAGAGGAGACAGACAACCGTGCCTGGCTGAAAAATGACTAAATAGGGAGATCACTAGCCGGTTTAGTCGGAACAAGGCGTCGTGGGGAGTGGATCCTCTATCAGCGAACCACGTGCGTAAATGAGTGCAGCGTAATTCCCACTAACGCCGTAAGGCATTATGCTACCGAACATTGCCGAGGGTTCGATTTAAGAACTTTGGTAATCTCACTCTTGCAATGACGTTAGCAGCGTTGTATAGACCCTCTTGTGGAGTATAGACCCTCTTGTGGATCTATATGCTTCTGGATGCACGCAATTGTACTTGTATTCCACCGAAGAGTGTAGCGTTTCGCCATGAGAGAACACCGTTGAGCATGTGTACGCATGTGAAGGGGTTTTTAGGACAGTGTGAGAAAAGTTTTTTCATATCTCGTGTCATAACCACATGACAGATGTGGCTATGACACGTGCGATGTGTGTTGTGACCACATGGAAAATGTGGGCATGACATTTGGTATCAGAGCCAGTTTGTAAACACTGGGCGTATTTGGGCACGTTATTATTCCGCAACTTTGGCTAATTAGTTTCTACCTTGTTTTGTAGGATGCCTCCCCGACGTGTTCGACGAGCGCGATCATGCCACACAGCGTCAGTCGAGGTGCACAGCGATTCCTCAGCCGAGGGACTGGCACCCGCAGATTCAGCAGCACCACCTGCACCACCTGTGCCACAAGCACCACTAGTACCACAGGCGACACCAGTATCGGATATAGGTCCACAGATCTTACAGGCACTACAGACTATGCTAGACAGGTTACCACCAGTGATTCCTGAGCCACGTATAGAGCCTCGTGTTGATCCGCGAGAGGAGCCACGTGCCGAGTCACGTATTGAGCCACGTATGGAGCCCCGCGTTGATCCACTAGAGGTGCTACGTGTGGAGCCCTTCGTTGAGATTCCCGACACAACAGTAGAGGAGGTAGGGTCGGCCTCCCGAGCACGGAGCAGGAGTCCTCCGAGACTTTTGAGACAAGAACAGGTTCAGCAGGGAGTATATGAGGATGGTGTGGAAGAGCCACTTGGGAGACTTAGAGACGGAGGGGACCCTATCAGAGATCTACTGAGGCTCAACCCACCCACATTCGCAGGAGCTACAGAGGGAGCTGTGGCCGAGGCTTGGCTAATTAGCTTAGACAGGTGTTTCGCATTGCGACCGTATGGGAGCAACACGAAAGCACGAGTGGCAGTTCATCTTCTTAGGGATGCAGCAGCCACCTGGTGGCGCACAGAGGAGTGCAAGCGCCGACTCTCCGTGGATACACTCACATGGGACACCTTCATTGAGCGCTTCAATGCGCGATATTTGTCCGAACATTATAGACAGCGCAGAATCGATGAGTTTCATGATCTACAGCAGAGGGGACTCACCGTTACTCAGTATGAGAGCCGATTTATAGAGCTTTCTCGTTACGCGGAATACCTCCATGACGAGAAAATCTTAATACACAAATTCATCAGGGGGCTAAATCACGGGATAGCAGGACCAGTTCGTATGGCAAATCCCCAAACCATGAGCGAGGCTGTTGAAAAGGCCCTTATATCAGAGGAAATTCAGGGACGAGGACAGAATTCACGCCCATAGTACTAGGAACGGAATCCCCAACAACAGCAAAATTTCTGAAGGCCTCAAAACACAACACAGAGAGGAGGATATAATCCTTCATCATTACCTCCTAGGCCTCCACAGCAACAGCAACATCAGCAAAAATCCAAATTTCAACAGAGGGGACAGGGAGGACAGAACCGTGGATGGCAGCAGCAGGGACCACGCAGGGATCAGAGATAGCAGGGTTCATCGGCAGGACCCGCAAGGTCCCAGCAGTCTTACAGAGGCTCACAGGGATCCATCGGACGGACCGGGCAACAACAATCGGGCAGAACACAGTCAGGGCAGTTACAGGTTAGAGGACCATGTTATGTATGTGGTGGGGCAGGGCATCTGGCTAGAGAGTGTCCGCAGGGATTTACTGCAGGGGGTCAGCCCCGATCAGGAGGGTCTGAGCAGACCGTAGGTGACGTGGGCAGATCTCACCACATGTTTGCAGCGATTGATAACCGCCAGGCCGATTTCCAGGCTTCTGTCATCGAGGCAGCAGGTACGATTAGAGACTTTCCCATCTCGATCCTTTTTGACTCAGGAGCTACTGACTCCTTTTTGTCTACATCGTTAGTGGAGCGTTGCAGGCTGGTGGCTTCTAGGCAAGACATTAGGTGGGAAGTTGAGTTGGCCTCAGGGGCCAGGATGTCAGTAGATACCTTGGTTAAAGACTGTGAGATCACATTGGGACCCTTCACCACAACATGCGACCTTAGGATTATGCCATTAGGGTCTTACAGAGTAGTTCTGGGTATGGATTGGCTTGCGGCACATAGAGCCAAGCTTGATTGTCGCCAGAGAACGATTAGCTGTTTAGACGATCATGGTTCGTCGGTTGAGATAGTGGGCATTCAAAAGCCCACGGCGGTTCGTATGATATCCGCACAACAACTTAAGCGCTGTATGCGGAAGGGATGTCAGATGTTTGCCATCACAGTCAGTGATAGAGCAGAGGATGAACCTGAGGCTACTTTAGATGATCACCCTATCCTTAGAGAGTTTGCCGATGTATTCCCGCCAGAATTACCTGGTATGCCTCCACGTAGAGAAGTGGACTTCCACATCGACTTAGTGCCAGGTGCAGAGCCGATATCCCGCGCACCCTATAGAATGACGACCCATGAACTCACAGAACTTAAGCTGCAGTTGGAAGAATTACTTGAGAAGGGACACATCCGACCTAGCGTTTCACCATGGGGCGCACCGGTGATCTTCGTGAAGAAGAAGGATGGGTCTCTTCGTCTATGCATGGACTACAAGCAGTTGAACAAGGTGACGGTGAAGAATCGTTATCCTCTACCTAGGATTGACGACCTTTTTGATCAGATGCAGGGAGCCAGAGTGTTCTCGAAAATCGATCTAAAATCTGGGTATCATCAATTGCGCATCACGGAGTCAGATATTCATAAAACTGCTTTTCGAACCAGATATGGCCATTATGAATTCACAGTGGTACCTTTCGGGTTGACGAACGCTCCTGCAGTATTCATGAGTCTCATGAACGGGGTGTTCCGTACATACCTAGACCGGTTCGTGATCATATTCCTAGATGACATTCTGATTTATTCACGGACTGAGGAGGAGCATGTAGAGCACTTGCGTCAAGTTTTGCAGCAATTACGAGGGCAGCAACTTTATGGCAACTTGGCGAAGTGTGCCTTCTTCAGGACAGAGGTGCAGTATTTGGGACACATTTTATCAGGCGATGGCATCTCCGTAGATCCATCTAAAATTAGAGCAATCCAGGAGTGGCCGGCACCCACGAACGTGACAGAGGTCAGAAGCTTTATGGGGTTAGCCGGGTATTATCGTCGGTTTGTCGAAGGTTTCTCCAGGATAGCACATCCCATTACTTCCCTTCAGCGAAAAGGGAAGGGTTTCACTTGGACCGAGCAGTGTGAAAAGGCTTTTGGAGTCCTCAAAGAGCGTCTTACGAGCGCTCCTATTTTAGCAGTTCCAGATCCTTCAGAAGAGTTTGTAGTTTGCACGGATGCATCATTAGAAGGTTTGGGAGCCGTGCTTATGCAGGATGGTCGAGCGATCGCATACGAATCGCGGAAACTAAAGACACATGAGTTAAACTATCCTACGCACGACTTAGAGCTTGCAGCTGTTGTTCATGCCTTGGTTCGCTGGAGACACTTTCTCTTAGGGCGACGCTTTGAACTCCATTCAGACCATCATAGTTTGCAGTATATTTTTACACAGCCTAATTTGAACGCCCGCCAACGGCGTTGGATGGAATTCTTATGCGAATATGACTTCAATGTCCATTATATCAAAGGGAAGGAGAACGTGGTCGCTGATGCTTTGAGTCGAAGACGTCACGAGATCCAGACCCTGACCTTGAAGATGGACTTGAAGGATCGCATCTTACAGCATCTGCCGGAGGACGAATGGTTTCTTGAAGTGCAGCAGGCAGTACTAAATCAGAAGGCCCTTGAGGGCAAATTTACAGGATATACCCTTGATTCAGATGGAATGCTTCGACATCGGCAACGCATCTATGTACCCCATGCGGGTAATCTTCGTACAGTAATCCTATCAGAGGCTCATAGAGCACCCTACGCAGCACACCCAGGAGTGAAGAAGATGCATGCTGATTTACGACAGCTTTATCATTGGGCTGGGATGAGGCGTGACATTGCCGAATTTGTTGCTCGTTGCCTGGAATGTCAGAGGGTCAAGGCCGAACATCAGCATCCAGCAGGACTGTTGTACCCTCACGAGATACCTGAATGGAAATGGGATACCATTTCTATGGATTTTATCGTTGGTCTACCTATGTCATCGCGTCGCCATGATGCTATTATGGTGACAGTTGACAAGCTGACCAAAGTGGCGCATTTTTCACCAATTTGTACAACATACAATGCACCATCAGTGGCAAAGGTGTTTCTTGATCAGATTGTTAGACTTCATGGGGTACCTCGCCGCATTATATCTGACAGAGACTCCGTATTCACTTCATCGTTCTGGAAAGCCTTACATCAGGCGTTGGGCACACAGCTCAACTTCAGTTCCGCATATCATCCGGAAACTGACGGACAAACAGAGAGAGTTAACCAGGTGTTAGAAGACATGCTTCGCATGTATGTGATGGACCACCAGTCTAGATGGGAGGAGTACCTGTATCTAGTTGAGTTCGCCTACAATAATGGGCATCATAGCTCGTTGGGTATGCCTCCTTTCCAGGCATTATATGGCAGACCATGCAGAACACCTCTGAGTTGGGATCGTATAGAGGACAGAACAGTCATCGGCCCAAAGATAGTTCAGAATATGGAACTGCAAGTTAAACAGATAAGATAGAGGCTTCTGGAAGCACAGGACAGGCAGAAAAAGTATGCCGATGCTAAAAGGACAGACCGAAGCTTCTCTGTGGGGGAAAGAGTATTTTTGAGAGTGCGGCCGCACAAAAGTCCAATCCGTTACGGAAAAGGCTCTAAACTCGCACCTCGATTTGTAGGACCTTTCGAAATCTTGGAGCGGATAGGACCAGTAGCCTATCGTCTAGCCTTGCCACCTAGCCTGTCACGTATCCACGATGTATTTCATGTATCAGTTTTACGTCAATATATTTCTGACTTATCTCATGTGTTGGATTGGAGTGCTCTTCAGGTAGAGGCAGACGGACAACTGGCGTTGGAGCCAATTCGCATATTGGCTCGTCGGACGCTGGCCCTTCGAGGTCGAGAGCTGGACCAGGTTAGAGTCCAATGGGACTTATACGACGAAGTCACTGCAACATGGGAAGATGCAGAGAGATTGAAGACCCTGTATCCTCACCTTTTTGACGACTTCCAGGAGGAAGTACCGTCTTAGGGGGAGAGGATGTGAGGACCGCCCTTTTTACTACTGTTGTTATGACTATTTACAGTACTGTTATTGTTACTTTCATATTTGTGGGATAGCAGTTCCCGAAATTTGTCAGACTATTTAACTTTATTATGTTTTCAGAAAAACTAATTGGGTGATGTTTGGATAAGTTACTTTTCAGAAAAATGAATTAGGTGATGATGGAAAATTGTAATATGATTTTTAATTATGTTAAATTGTACTAAGGCATGAGAATGCATGTGTTATTTAAGTTGCTTCGGCTATGATGAATTTATGTGGTTACTGATCTTGTAATTGAGTGTGCAGGGACTACTAATCAAACCACAGATTTCGGAGATCATTCCACACCTTGTTATTTGTTATTCCCTGTTAAGCCGATCTGGTTCCACGAGGAACCAAGATCTCTTTGTGTTTGATGTCATGATGTAATGTGGTCTTTCGTATGGTCGAGTGGGTTAGGTTACCCTCATGTAACATCATTTTTTTTATAAGTAAGTGTTGTAAAGAGGTTGAATTTGAAATTTCTATTTTTTTTTATATTTAAATTATGAGGCCCTTTTTCTTGTGCTTTACCTTGACCTGGGGTGTCTTGTATGGGTTAAAATTGACCCTGGGTTCTACCCCATGGTTCCAGGGGCCCATTTGACATGGGTAACCCTTGAGTAACCTCCATCTAGTCAACTTAACCTTCCCCTGAAGTTAAGTGGCGAAAATTGGAGGTAGGAGGGGACATGATGGGTTGTACCAACACTCAACCCATCCCCTCTACTTTTCCCTAGATAAGAGATGCCATCCATTAGTGAAAGTCACCTCTTCTTTAGTAAGATTCCCCCATGTACTATGGGGACACCCATGTGAAGAAAGGAGAAAGAGGCATGGGTCACCTGTCTTGTTCCCATTTAACTCTTTTTTTTTTATTTCTCCCATGAGAAAGTGGAGTCACATGAGAGGAATAAGGAGTACCCTTGGGAATGGAGAGTGACATAAGCCACCTGGACAGAATAGTGGTTTTTGGGAAGGGTGAGGAGGTGACAAGTGTCACTTCCCCATTTCTCAAAATTAGAAGGAAAGAGAATTTTGGGTTATTTATTTTAAAAATTTTGGGATGAGAGGGAGTTAGTTGAATTTTGGGGAAAAACTTTCATTTTGGCCTTACCAAAAATAGAGAAGTTAGTTTGGAAGATAGAGAAGGGAGAGGGAGTTGGTGGCTAAGGTTGGAAGTGAACTCTGTGGACTCTGCAACAACTTCATCCCAGGAGGGCTTTGCAAGGTTGGTCTGAATTTTACCTGTGTTTTGTTAGAACTGAAATGTGCATGAAATGTGTGTGAAATATGTGTTTAAATTTGTTTTCTGTGGGTTCTTGTCGGGTTGTTTGACAGAGCGTCTCCCACTTGGGAGAAATGCTCATCACGTTTGGGGTAGGGGAGGAGAGATCCTCCTCGGGTGCATACTTGTGTCCATCTTTTGGGATGTTGAAAGCCTTGAGGGCATGTATCTGTGACTGTATGTTTGACTTGAGAGTCATATACAGATTTCTTACAAATTGTGATCACACTTGGTTGAGACCAAGAGAAAATTATATTAGTTCATTTATCTGTCAGGGTGACACTCTGGAGTCGAGTGTGTCCACTCTCCTGCCCCTTATGAAACTCACTGTAGTTGAGTTTCCGTATTGTGTAAAATACCCACGAGTGTATGTGTGCTTTGGGATTGTTGTTGTTTCTGTTGTGAAGTGGAGTGTTTGAGTACCCAGGTGTGAGTATGGTCTCCCTAGCTCGGGGGTGACCCTCTTGCGGGTCTACGGTAGGGAGGAGAGCTAGACGTGTGGTCTTTTCTTCTTGTTTGTCTTTGATATGCAGGTTTTTCTCTTGGAGCTTCTGGTTGGCTATTTATGAAGAAACAGTTCATCTTCTTGTCATGAGAATTAGGCCTGGTTCATTTCATAGAGATGAAGAGAGAACACCTCTCTTGTTATTGTTGTAAATTAATGTTATTCTGGGAGTGAATAAAATCACCTCCCTGATCTTGTTATTATTGGACTTTTATTGGTTGTCATAAGTTTTCAGTGGTATACTGTTTGGGAGGAGAAAGTTCATATCTGGGAAGTTGGTATTCATGATTGAGAAGCTGTAATATGAATGTGCTTAAATTTTAAGTTGATGTTTGCAAACTTTGTTCAATAGCAATTTTTGTGTTTCAAGTATTACTGAAAGGAACAAGTTCCTTTTTGCAATTTAATCTGAGTTGTTTACATTTGAAAGTTTGGAATTGCTTCACTGAAATGCTAATTTTCTTTATAGTTCAATGTTACAATGGAAAAGACAGTTTTAAATATTGGAGTTATTCTCATGGATTCTGATAATTTAGAGGAAATCTAGCATGTAAATATATAATCTGTTTGTAAATTTACGAAGTCTTAAATGTTTATGAAAATGGAAATTTATACTTATAATAAGGGGATAGTCAGTTACCATTTCTATCGATTAAGTGAAATTGGGATATATATATATATATATAGATATATATATATATATCTATATATATATATATATATCTATATATATATATATATATCTAATTATTATGACAATTTCTTTATAACAGGGTGATTTGGAGAAAATGCATAGAGTAGTGAAATTGAGAAATTGTAGAAATTGGAATTATACAAATACATAAAAATAATTTATAAATATATATATAGTGATATATATATATATTTCATTTTGAGTAATTATCATTTTATAAAATAATAGAGAAATTGAAAGTAATTATAATTGTTATATATCATTATAAAAAAAAAGGGGATATATATATATATGTGAAATATATATATATGATATATATATATATATAATTATATTATCGTTGATATATATACATATATATATATATATTTATATATGAATATATATAAATATATATATATATATATATACTTGTTAATATATTATTATTGATAATAATCAACGATTGGTGAAAGACTGTCAAAGTTTAAGCCGCGGATTAAAAGACAGTCGCGGTTAGAATAGGCGGTGGGGAGAAATCCCCACCGCAGACCCTCATTCAAATATATGAAGGTGTGGAGTGGGGCGGAGCCCCACCCACACCCCACGTCGTGGGAATGTGGGTGGGGCTCCGCCCCACTCCACATCCCCCCCAATCCCTTACGCCTCCCGCGGCCTGCACAGGCCGCCGCTCTGCGGCCACCGTTGCTCCTGTCCGCCGCTCTGCGGCCACCGTTGATCCTGTCCGCCGCTCTACGGCCACCATTGATCCTGTCCACCGCTCTGTCACTGCGGCCACCGCCGCCCATGGCCGCCGTCGGCTGTGGAATTTAATGCAATAAAATGTTAGGGCTTGGGCCCTAACATATGATTGGTTTAGTTAAATATAAATACAGTTTTTTATATAACTCTGTATATAGGCATATATATATTCTATATATGTCTATGTATATAGCTATATATATGTAATATAATAATGATTATATATCTATCTATATCTATATATTTATATATATATATATAAATATATATATATATATATATATATATAGAGATATAGATATATAAATCGTGGTAAACCAATTTCGTCCTATGCATAGACATTAAAATAAATATATTATATATATATGTATATATATATAAAGATATATATATATATATATATATATATATATATATATATATATATATATATATATATATATATATATATATATATATATATATATATATATATATATATATATATATATATATATCATATCGATAGGGGTAAATCTATGAACCATTTTGTTGGACCCTCGTTTAAAATCGTTATAAACTATGTCTCATGGATATAGAGAAAAAAAAAATATATAACAATTATATTCTCACAGTAGATGTTATTAAATGTTAAATGTTGAACACAACAACCAAAGAAGATATATTATCATGAACAGAGTTTTATAAAGTGGTGAACCACCTACATCTATTGACAACGTCATACGAGTCACAATCAGTGTATGAATCGTAATTAAGAGTAACAGTAACAACAGTAATTCTAAACAAGAGAAAATAAAATTATAATGTAAAAGAGAGTTTAGGAATATTCAGTGATACTCTGGAAAGAGTTTCTCGGAAGTTTCAACTATTAATGTACTAATAGTCACCCGGAAAATGAAGAGGAAAATTACACAACTCCTTGCTCAAAAGAACACTGGAAATAAACTTAAGAAGCCACCACTGACAATCCATGTGGCCATATTAATCTCAACTGTAGCAAACGATCTCATATGTAAACCTGTAAGAGGTTCCGAAGAAGAAAAAAAAAACTAACATTGGAAAACACAGAGGAGAAAATGCGCGACATTTCTCACACGGGATAAGAGAACTAAGTTGACGGACCCTTCTGCCAAATTTGCTTAGGAACAAGTTGACTAAGTATATACGAAGAGGAGGAACCTAGATCGGGGAAGATTAGGAGACCGAGTCCAGCGAAATAGTAAACCAGCCTTTGTGACCTAGATCATCCTGAAATTAGGTTTAATATCAACAATAGCTGCAGTAATAACCCTGATTGACGTAAATCATGAAGAAAGGTCAGGATGCACATAAAGAAAGCATAGAAAATGAAAGAGAGAGAGAGACCGAAATATAAACACACTAAATGAACTAAGAAATAGTTAAGGTAAGGGCGATAAAGATATAATCAAAATTAAGAACTTGTGAAAAGGGAAGAGAGGGCAACCAAACCGCCTTGTTGAAAATGCTAAGTCATAGGAGAAGTATGTTTCAGGAAACAAGAGAGGAGACAGACAACCGTGCCTGGCTGAAAAATGACTAAATAGGGAGATCACTAGCCGGTTTAGTCGGAACAAGGCGTCGTGGGGAGTGGATCCTCTATCAGCGAACCACGTGCGTAAATGAGTGCAGCGTAATTCCCACTAACGCCGTAAGGCATTATGCTACCGAACATTGCCGAGGGTTCGATTTAAGAACTTTGGTAATCTCACTCTTGCAATGACGTTAGCAGCGTTGTATAGACCCTCTTGTGGAGTATAGACCCTCTTGTGGATCTATATGCTTCTGGATGCACGCAATTGTACTTGTATTCCACCGAAGAGTGTAGCGTTTCGCCATGAGAGAACACCGTTGAGCATGTGTACGCATGTGAAGGGGTTTTTAGGACAGTGTGAGAAAAGTTTTTTCATATCTCGTGTCATAACCACATGACAGATGTGGCTATGACACGTGCGATGTGTGTTGTGACCACATGGAAAATGTGGGCATGACAAATACCAGAATCAACACAAAATGTTGCAAGCAGCAAAAGCATGACATAGCTAAGCTCTATGAGCTCCAAAGAACCTGAAGGCCTTCAACAATCTCCATAGCCCTCTCCACTTGGGGGAGAGAAGGTCACCATATTGGCTTACATAATAAGAAAAGGTTTCCATGTTGTTCCTTCCAATTCCTTCACAGTAGAGCACCAATGACTTTGTTCTTGTTCACTGTAGTAGCGTCGAGGACACTGCCCATCAGCCCAAACTTTAGTCTCTTATTGAAGGTTGAGATTGCATCAAATGCAGTCGATCACATGTCATCCTTGATGTAGGAGGTGGTCATGATCTTCCTGCACCTTTTACCACCTAAAATCATAACAGAAGTCACGAGGAACTCCTCATAGAGGACATTGTCATGGACGTGGCCATTAGTGAAATGATCAGAGCTAATTACTTTCATGATGGCACTGGCCACTCCGTTGGCCTCTGCTTTGAACAGGCGCTGGATATATTCCTCCCTCGTTTCATCTAGTGTTGAATCCTCTCTTTGCTCTTCTTCGTCCTCTTCTTCCATCTCCTCTTCGCCCTCTTCCATCTTCTCTTCATCCTCTTCACCCCCGTCATCCTCCACTGACTTGACATGATCCTTCCGTTGGTAGATGCTTACAATAAAGCTGAAGGAAAGACATTAAGAATCAAGTTGCCAATTTTTGGCTATGAAGTACAATCCTTTTGGAAATTATTTTGAGAATGGGGTGAAAAAACAAATTCAAGTTTAAATACTAAAATAATAGAGATCTCAAGCAAAAACACAGTTTAGTAAATATATATTTTTAATTAGTAATATTAAATATTATTTTACTTTTTGTAATATATGGCCCTTTTTTAGGGGGTTAAGAATTAAAGACTGAGGGGTGTCCATTTCACTGGGGTCGTTTTATGGTGTCGAGGTCTTGCATTCAACAAGACTTGATCCTTAGTGGGTTCATTCATAACCATTCAACTTCACTAGTAGACCAAAGGCCCATTGACAAACCCCCTCTTTTATTTTTACTTAGTTTAGGTTTTGTTGTTAGTTTTCTTTCCCTTCTATTTTTGTCAAAGAGAAGTGTGTGTTCTTCAGTCCTTAGTGTGAGGCCCACCCCTTCCCTTTTGTTCCCATTTTATTTTAATGGACTTGTTTATATAAAACTCTTGTCGATGTGCAATTTTACCTTATTTTGATCATACATAGTTTAGACACTAATATTATATTCAAAATAGTATTTGATTATTGGTTCTGAACATGAATTGGTTGATTAATTATGGACTTAATTATATTTGTTAGATTAGAGTTACAAATTATAATTAGTTGTCTATATAGATTGATTTTAGAATGAACATAATTGTGAATGATAAATCTAAATTTTATTTGATTAAATGTTATTTGTTTATGTGATTTTGTATTAATATGATGAATTAAACTTGTTATTTGATTTTCATTTAATTATGATAATATTGTTAATTATGAAATATTTATGATGCATATATTAATTTATTTATGAATGGTTGTTTTTGCTAAATAAGTGCTACTAGTGGGGTAGCTCCCTTTATATTAATACCAGAATCAACACAAAATGTTGCAAGCAGTAGAAGCATGACATAGCTAAGCTCTATGAGCTCTAAAGAACCTGAAGGCCTTCGGCAAGCTCCATAGCCCTCTCCACTTGGGGGGAGAGAAGGTCACCATATTGACTTACATAATAAGCAAAGGTTTCCATGTTGTTCCTTCCAATTCCTTCACAGTAGAGCAGCAGTGACTTTGTTCTTGTTCACTGCAGTAGCGTCAAGGGCACTGCCCATCAGCCCAAACTTTGGTCTCTTATTGAAGGCTGAGATGGCATCGAATGCAGTCGATCACATGTCATCCTTGATGTAGGAGGTGGTCATGATCTTCCTACACCTTTTACCACCTAAAATCATAACAGAAGTCACGAGGAACTCCTCATAGAGGACATTGTCATGGATGTGGCCATTAGTGAAATGATCAGAGCCAATTACTTTCATGATGGCACTGGCCACTCCGTTGGCCTCTACTTTGAATAGGCACTGGATTTGTTCCTCCCCCATTTCATCTGGTGTTGAATCCTCTCTTTGCTCTTCTTCGTCCTCTTCTTCCTTCTCCTCTCCGCCCTCTTCCATCTTCTCTTCATCCTCTTCACCCCTGTCATCCTCCACCGACTCGATAGGATCCTTCCATTGGCAGATGCAAATGCAATCAACCTCCATGCCAAACACAATTGATTTGGCCCACACTCTTGATGCTCTATTTAAAGAATGGAGGGAATCTCTTGCTCAGAGCATACCGCCATCATGGAGAACTCCAAGGATCCAACAATGATTTCCCGTAAGATCTGTCCTATGACCAATCCCATTGGCTTCAGAGATTCATGTCAGTCTTGTGATGGCAAGCTAGGCCATGGTTCAAGAGTGTTTGAAATAATCTCTTCTTTGCCCTGTTCACACGCCCAACTAGCCAAAAAATAAGTTCTATTATCTTAAATATATTAACGTCTGTGTGCAAGTGTGCAGATTATATTTCATGACCAATGAACAAATTGTGGAGATTCCCCAAAAACCACTATTGTGTTTACCATGTGTACTTAGGCCTCATTTTTAAGAGAGTATTAAGGTTTTTTTGTATAAAAGTGTCATGAATGTGATTGTGTTAATAATTTTTTTAATTTAATTTTATTATCTAATGTAAGGTGTGGTTGAATTCTCTTAAATATTAAATTTCAAATTCGAACTTAAGATAGAGATTTTGGGGTCACAAAGTATTATTTTCTTTATTATTTATGTAAAATTAAACCCCTATAGTGATAACTTATGAGTGGAGCCCATATTTGAATATTTAAAAAGTGTTTTGGAAGTGTCTAGAGCCTAGAAAAGTGCCTTGAAAGGTAAGTGACGAGTTGTTGGAGGCAAAATATGATTTGAATTATAAAGTCAAATTTAATCTCAGGTTCATTGTATCTAGACATTGGTCTTTTATTTAATCCCTTCTTGAAGCTTTGGGTGGGGTTGGTCTTTCTATTGTAGATTTATTTTATTTTATTTTGAAGAGAAAAGATTTGGAAGATGAGAGATGAGAGGAAAATCTTGGGATGTTTGGAGAGGATGAAAAATTTGGATCAATGCTTCACCTAACTTGGTTGAAGCATTGAGAAATTTTCTATTTTGAAGAACAAGGGTTTTAGAAGAGGAAAGATGAGAGAAAAAAACTTGGGAGCTTGGAGAAGATGAAGAAATTGGATCAAGGTTTCACCTAACTTGGTTGAAGCATTGAGGTAGGTTTTTAAGCCATTTTTATATTATGGTAGTGTTGTTTGTGAATATTATGAAAAAAATATGATTGCTAATTTTTCTATGGATCCTTTTGTTTTTGTATATTGAAAACCCCTTTATGTATTTCTACTTTGTGTATTGATTATTTTAGTTATGAGTTTGTGTTGGGTGTTAATCTTCCCACTCGGGTTAAGATCCACCCATGTATTGGGGTTGAGAGAGGTGTGAACCCTCTCTTGAAAAACCATTCTATTGTATGGTGTTTTGACATGAGTGCCTTTGCATATGATGATTGAGTTGTAGAGAGGAGTTGCATATTTTTGTGAGTTATTTGTGTTGTGACAGATATGTGTTTTGGCATGAGTGCCTTTGTGTATGGTGATTGGGTTGTAGACAGGAGTTGAATATTTTGTGGGTTATTTATGTTGTGGATATGTGTTTTGGTATGCACGCCTTTGTACATGGTGATTGGATTGTGGAGAGGATTTGAATAATTTTGTGGGTTATCTGTGTTGTGATAGATATATTATTTGGCTGATGGAGTATTGTGATGAATTGGAGAGTTGAGGGAATCTTTGATTTATGAAGAGATAGAGATTGTTGTTATACTTTGATTCTTCTCCAAGAGGTCAGTGAGTCCCCTTGGCTCTCCCTTATTAATGGATCTTGAGAAGATCTATTTGTGTGTGTTATCCATTGAGTAGTTTTCAAATTTGTATGTATTTGTGTGTACTTGTGTTGTAAAACTAGTTTCTTGGGAGCCTCCTAGCTGGGGGGTGGACTTGCTTGCAAGTCCTACGATTGGGAGGTGAGTTAGCCTTGGCCATGAGAGACTTTGTGAATATGTGTGTTACAGATTTAAACTACTTTATGGATGAGAATCTCATTGTGAAGATATGATGTTTAATTTCTTATTGTCTTTTAAACAACATCATTGTTGATGGGTTCATATGATTTTACCCATTTCAGATTTGACACATTAATTTTCCTTAAAATAATTGAGTCTATATTTTTTTATTGCATATCGTTTACAAATATTTTGCTCATACAAGCATCAACATGAGACTAATACAAGCTCCTTATGAGAAAACACATTAGAAATCACCTAATACAAGCTCCTTATGAGCAACCACATTAGAAATCGCCTATGGAAGACCAAGAGTCACTACTTAGAAATCGACTTTTTATTAAGAAACCACATCCACATTAGAAGCCAACTATGGAAGACCAAGAGTCACAACTTCGAATTCCACATTAGATGTCTCTATGGGGATTTGAACTTGGGTCTCCACAATGAGAACTCAACATTTTAACCAACTAGTAAAAGCACCAAAGGTGCTATCAAATGGCTGATAGGCACAAATATTTATAGGCCTATCACCAAATCATATATATTTATATTTTGATATGCACAGTATAACTGTTCTTTGTATGTTTTGGCCATTTTGATATGCACACTGTAACTATTCTTTGTAACGTACCATCATGATTTGATTAGTTGATCCTTTTAATTATAAAACATAATTTTAAAAGGATGGAAAAATACTTGCAATTCAACTCTCTTATTAAAATAATATTTTTTGAAGCATGCCTTAGAAATATGTGTTTGATGAATGTTGTAAAAAGTCTTACATGAACTCTACAATGTAGATTTATGATACTATTTTTGCATCCTACAAAATTTGAGATATCCTAATTATAACCCTAACCATAATTCTAACCCAACCATAGTAATAATCCTAATTCTTATCCTAACCTTAACCCCAAGCCTAATTTTAACTAACCTAACCCTAACCCTAACCCTAACTATAAATCTAACTCTAACCTCAATTCTAATGCTAACCCTAACCCTAACGATAATCTTAATGAATGTTGGCATTCACTCCATGTGCATGCATATCTATGTGTGTGGGTGTGAGTGAATGATTAATTTTGGC
This sequence comes from Cunninghamia lanceolata, assembly GCA_027924645.1. NCBI lineage: Eukaryota > Viridiplantae > Streptophyta > Pinopsida > Cupressales > Cupressaceae > Cunninghamia > Cunninghamia lanceolata. Next base: position 1,008,656 of record BSBN01000787.1, on the reverse strand, counting down.
ACACTTTGTCTAACGTGGATGTGTGTTTAATGTGGATGTGTGTGTGTGGAAAGTTAATTTTGGCATTCACTTTGTTTGAAGCGCATGTGTGTGTGTTTGAACTAACTTTGATGTTCACTCTATGTGTGTGGCTTTGGAAGTTAACTTTAGCATTCACTATGTGTGTGAATGAATGTTGGCATTCACTCTATGTGCATGCGTGTGTGTGTGTGTGTGAAAAGTTAATTTTTTCATTCACTTTGTTTAAAGTGGATATTTGTGTGTATGTGAAAAGTTGATTTTGGCTTTCACCTTGTTTAAAGTGCATGTATGTGCGCTTGAACCCTAACCCTAACACAAATACTTTGACATTCACTTTATGTGAAGGATATATACAAAAATACTTTCAAACTTCAATGATGTTCACTTTGTGTGTTTGAACTAACTTTGACTTTCATTGTGTGTGTGGGTTTGAAATTTAACATTGGCATTCATTGTGTGTGTAAATGAATGTTTCCAAACACTCTATGTGCATGCATATGTGTGTGCATACACATGTATTTGAAACTTAACCCTAAGAAAAATATTTTGACATTCATTTTGTGTGAAGTACATGTATAAAAATACTTTCAAACTTCAATGTACACTTTGTGTGTTTGAATGAACTTTGGATTTCATTGTGTGTGCATGGCTTTGAAAGTTAACTGTGAATTGTGTGTGTATGAATTTTGATATTCATTCTATGTGCATGCATGTGTGCGTGTGAAAATTTAATTTTGGTATTCACTTTGTCTAAAGTGGGTGTGTGTGTGTGTGAAAAGTTAATTTTGGCATTCAAATTGTTTGAAATGCATGTGTGTGTTTGAACTAATTTTGGTAGGCATTGTGTTTATCTATTTGAAAGTACTTTGACATTCATTTTCATTCTGTATGAATGTACTTCAACTATCACTTTATGTAGAGTGTGTTTGTGTATGTTTAGAAGTTTGTTTTGTGTGGATTGTGTTTGTGTATGTATAAAAATAGTTATTATATCTATTATGTGGGAGAAAATTCCTCTTGCTACTATTTTGGACTCTTTATGTGCGTACTCATCTTCCTATTATTTAGATTTTAAGATATTTTGTCTAGTTTTGTGACATAGTAAAACTTAGCAAAGAATAATATATATTACACAATATTCAAATACTTTGACTTCCCAATTTGAAAAATTTTAATATCAACATTCAATAATCTAAAAGAAAAATTCCACCCCGCAATTAAATTAATGGAACTATACAAAAGAAGACATGAAGGAATATGTCAATTAAATTAGAATTAATATATTTATTTTAATGACAATAGTAATAAATCACAATTAAATTGAACTTCAAAATAAAAACCATGAAACATTGATATTTATTAGTTTTGGGGAAGAGGTTAGTATGGTTGACATGACACTTGATATGACCAGTCACAAGCCATGAATTCATAACCAAAGTACTAACTATTTAAAATAATTGCACCATTCCAAGAAATTGGGATTGAGAACATCAATTTCACATCTCAACTTAATTTCACTGAAGATCCCTTCACATTTGAATTTCACTTATAATGGCCTATTAGCCAAATTATGAAATTTAAAAAAAAATTCTAACTAAAAACAAACTATGATGGCACAACAAAGCTCACTGAAATCAGTAAGGCCTAAAGATTTTGGATTCTATTGCATATTAGGAAAAGGGTAAAGAGTGATACTATGCAGTTGAATCAAAAAACTTACCTTACCAATACACATTTTAAACATCACATATACACTATAATAGAAATCATTTAATTTATTTTTTTTCAAATTAACTGTCACAAACATATTGAAACAAAAGACATAAAAAGTGCAGGCATATAGCCCTATAGACACTGAATCATTAAAACAATCATACAAGCCACAAACGCATAAACAAACATAAATCTCATTGATTTGAACAAATATTATTTAAAGCATGTCAAAAGATTGAAGAACCCAAACATCAATCATACTACATTAACACAAAAAGAAAATGTGATATGAAAAAAAAACTGCCTCTTAGGAAACTACCACACTATTTTAAAGATATGGACAAGTGAATTAAAGCAAGGAAAACTATCAAAATCCAAGACCGCTAGCCTTTATGCACTACGAGCCTCACACCATGCTAGCACCATGTTCTTCATGCCTCCACTATATCAAGATAATTTCTAAATTTTCAGCCATAACTTCAATACACGCTAATTTCATTATCTACCTCTATTCTCACCACCATCTTTTACAAGGAAACTCATAAGCCACTCTCCTTTTACCTAAAATCCTAAGAATTAAGGCCTTCAACGCATTCACTTCATCCTTATTAGAGAACACTTCAAAGATAGTTCCTATGTCATCCCACAAAAATAAATATTTAAGTATTCTTTAAAGTATAGCATACTAAAGAAATTATAGTTAATATTCCATTAAAAATATAGATTTTGTGAGAGTGTATTAAAATAAATAAATATATAATTTTATTTATAAAAATAAATGATTTTTTAATTTTTCTAATAAAATATAAAGTGTTTTAGATTTGATACATCTTTGAAATTTATATTAAAAAAATAAATATAAATAAATAAATAAACAAATAAATATATATTTACATGAATCAAAGAACTTTTGTATGCAAAAAGTAAATAAATTTTAGAAACTTCTATATTCTACTAGTATACCTAAGATAATCAAGAGTGGAAAGAAAGCAACCACAAATTATAATTACTTTTAAAAAAATTAAATGTTTTTCCATTTACCTAACACAATATTATGAACATAATAAATATTACTATTTTATTTACCTTGGACCCATAAGTAATAATGACAAAGGATACCTTCAAGGCACAAATCTAAGCATTAATTTAGAACCTAAATTTAGAGTGCCATAGAATTCTCCTATTTTTAATTATTAAAAAAGTACTTTTTAATATATGTGTGTATGTATATATGCAAACTCTAACAAGTGAACCATTTAATTTTCAAATTACTTAAGAATGGCATCATTTATGACAACTCACTAAATGTTACAAAATTAGTCCCCTAACTTATAGGGAGGTGGAAGAGCACAATTAAAATTAACTTAATATTTTAATTTCACATATAAAAAAAGAAACATATAAAGCTATTCTTTTCCTAAAATCTTATCATTTGCTCTTCCATCTTATTTCTTTTGCTATTGATTTTTTTGTATTTGTTTGCAGGTGAATGGCAAGTTGAAGATTGCATCTCCATGAAGGAGTTGTGGATATGCTCATGGGTTCTCCAAACTTTTGAATTTTCTTTACTTGTTTAATTTTTGTTTATTTATTATTATTTGTTTTAACCCTATCCCTTGATTATATGGTTTGTTTTATTTTACAGATTTGCAAGCATTCTAGAATTGCATGTTCAAATAGGATGTAGTACCTACTATTAAGATTGAACTGTTTGTAGGCTAGATATATATAAAAAACTTTTGTTATAGAGAATTCATTCTATGACAAGGGAAAATGTTGTCTCTATCTGTCATGAGGGGTCAATATGGTTAAACATACCAAAATAATAATATTCATGTTGTAATTGTTTTGTTGAGAGTTATATGATACTATAAATATGATCAATATACATAAACACATCTTGTCCTATGCAGGTTTTGTCAGTCTCACCACCATCTTTTACAAGGAAACTCATAAGCCACTCTCCTTTTACCTTAAATCCTAAGAATTAAGGCCTTCAACACATTCACTTCATCCTTATTAGAGAACACTTCAAAGATAGTTCCTATGTCATCCCACAAAAATAAATATTTAAGTATTCTTTAAAGTATAGTATACTAAAGAAATTATAGTTAATATTCCATAAAAAATATAGATTTTGTGAGTGTATTAAAATAAATAAATATATAATTTTATTTATAAAAATAAATGATTTATTTTTCTAATAAAATATAAAGTGTTTTAGATTTGATATATCTTTGAAAATTTATATTAAAAAAATAAATAAACAAATAAATATATATTTACATGAATCAAAGAACTTTTGTATGCAAGAGGTAAATAAATTTTAGAAACTTCTATACTCTACCAGTATACCTAAGATAATCAAGAGTGGAAAGAAAGCAACCACAAATTATAATTACTTTTTAAAAAATTAAATATTTTTCCATCTACGTAACACAATATTATGAACATAATAAATATTACTATTTTATTTACCTTGGACCCATAAGTAATAATGGCAAAGGGTACCTTCAAGGCACAAATTTATGCATTAACTTAGAACCTAAATTTAGAGTGCCATCGAATTCTCCTATTTTTAATTATTAAAAAAGTACTTTTTAATATATGTGTGTATGTATATATGCAAACTCTAACAAATGAACCATTTAATTTTCAAATTACTTAAGAATGGCATCATTTATGACAACTCACTAAATGTTACAAAATTAGTCCCCTAACTTATAGGGAGGTGGAAAAGCACAATTAAAATTAACTTAATATTTTAATCTCACACATCAAAAAAAGAAACACATAAAGCTATTCTTTTCCTAAAATCTTCTCATTTGCTCTTCCATCTTATTTCTTTTTCTATTATTTTTTTGTCTTTGTTTGCAAGAAAGTTGAAGATTGCATCTCCATGAAAGAGCTGTGGATATGCTCATGGGTTTTCCAAGCTTCTGAATTTTCTTTACTTGTTTAATTTTTGTTTATTCATTATTATTTGTTTTAACCCTCTCCCTTAATTATATGGTTTGTTTTATTTTACAGATTTGCAAGCATTCTAGAATTGCAAGTTCAAATATGATGTAGTATCTACAGATTGAACTGTTTGTAGGCTAGATATATATAAAAACTTTTTTTTATAGAGAATTCATTCTATGACAAGGGAAAATGTTGTCTCTATCTGTCATGAGGGGTCAATATGGTTAAACATACCAAAATAATAATATTCATGTTGTAACTGTTTTGCCAAGAGTTATATGATACTATAAATATGATCAATATACATAAACACATCTTGTCCTATGCATGTTTTGTTCCTACATTTTCTTTCATTCCATTCTCATTTCCTTACATTAGATTTTTCCACTTTTATATATATAAGATTAAAGAAAGATTCAAGTAGCATAGAGAAGGGCTTTCCATGTACTGCTTCATTCCTCCTGCAGATCTCATCAACGCTGCCGACTCCCACAACATCCTCCATCAATATAGCTTTGAACTATTTCTTTACTTCAAGAATTCAAGTAGCATATAGCTCTAAAATCCTCCATCTGACAAGAATTCAAGTAGCGTGAGCAGGCACAGTGTACTGGGAAACTAGCATAGCTAGCAGCATAGGAGATTACTGGGCTGTGGATGGGGTGAAGATAGCTCATTCGGGCAGGTCAGTTGTGACTCTCTTTAGATTTGGAGATGTAGGCACGCCCCACACAAAGACTCGTATGGAAGAAACATGGACTATAGAAGACATTGTGTTCAATGTGCCAGGGCTTTCCATGGATTGTTTCATTCCTCCTGCAGGCAAAACAAGTTACAGAGAAACGAATGAAAGTAATCAAGAGGGAAAGCAAAGCAAGTTACCTTGTTACAATCTATATTCCCAAACAGAGCTTGCGTTCCCAAATCTGCCTCCTATTCCAGAGGCTAAACATGAAAATATATAGAAAAGAACATTTCATTATCTCTCCTTCTTGTAACATCCATCATGATTCTTCCACTTCCATTTCCATCACCCATATTCTCATAAACTAAAATTAGCTCCACTAAAATTAATGGATGATGATTTATGTGTAGCAGGTTTTTTATTTTATTTTTTAAATTTTGGAGAAAGTTTTTTTTGAAGAACTACCAAAATTTAAATTTGTGGAGGATGAAATTAGTGGGACTACCAATTTTTTTAAAAATTTGTGGACGACGAAATTAGTGGGACTACCAATTTTTTGGCAGTTACAAGATGTGTGCACATATAGAATGGCCTATCGGCCAAATTAAGCTCAACCCCTTGGACAATTGAGTCTATATTGTAAATAGGATTACTATTATATTTGACATTGTAACTATCTTTTTTAAAGAGAAACATACATGTTTGTATGCTTTGAATATTTGAAATGCATAAGTCTCCTTTCAACATTTCTAAATTTGTATTATTATGATAGAGGATAGCAATGTTTTGACCATAACTTTTAATTGGTCAAGTGGGTTGGGCCAATTTATGGATATGCTATTTTGAACTCAGTATTTGAAAAATGTTTTAAATTTTATTTCTCAATTGCATGTCTAGCACTTTATATGATTAAATATATAGGACTGATTTATAACAATAGATAGAGGATAGTAGTGTTTTGACCATAATATATAATTGGTCAAATGGGTTGGGATAATTTGTGGATATGATTTTCTAAGCTTAATATTTGAAAAAACTTTTAAATTGTATTTCTCAATTCTATTTCTACCATTCTCTATAATTAAATTTATAGAATTGTTTTATAACAGGTTATTGTTTGAGATAGATAGTAGTTGTGTTTTAACCATAATTTTTAATTGGTCCACTAGATTGACATAATTTTTGGATATGTTGTTTTAAACTAAAGATTACAAAAACCCTTTAAATTTTATTTCTCAATCATATGTCAGTCATATTCTATGAATAAATGTAGAGAACTGTTTTATAATAGTTTTATAATAGAGTTTTATGCAAACTTATAGAAATTTTTTATTCATAATCCTCTGTGAATTTGTAAAATAATTTCTAGGTTTTCTATTAATTTAAGTCTTCTTTATTTTCCATATTAAAAGTCAGATATTTTTTATGTTTTGATTAAGTTATGACGATTTTACTCCAGGGTGTATTTGTGTGAGTACAACCTTGTTTTGCATGATGAGAGTAATTTGTTTGCACCATTGAAAAGGTCTTGGAAGTCTTTAATTTTGTTTGAGTTTTTGAAAGGTTTATAAAGTCTTTTCTACAAATCCATTTCATTTTTATCTCATCTTCATGGCATTTCACATGACCATTATTCTTGAAGGTGTTTCATCCAACAAATCCTATGCCTCCTTACACTTGAAATTTATTTGAAACATTTGGTCAAACAAATTGCACACCTCCATTGTAGGTACACATTTCATGAGGTATTTTGTCAAACAATTCACTTGCATTCATAATTTTCATGAAATGGTTATAGTAATAGTCTTCACACAATATATATATATATCCGTATGCTTTTATGAATATCCTCTATAATCATATTTTCAATCACAAAAGTTGTTGAGTTTAGGTCCAATTAGTTTTAATTGATGTGCTCTATTATGATGCGGTTCTCTTTTGTATTGTGCCTAGATTGGTATGTCATTGTGAAAGATGGTAGCACCTTAGTTTTCTCCCATTAGTGTTATTATTTTATGCCTCAATTTATATGGTTGTTGTATTAGATTTGACTATGGTCCACCTTGATTTTCTTTTACTTACTTGAGCCATATATGAAATATATAAAAAACAAGTTAATAGTTAGTTCAAATGTTTCTTACCCCTTTTGGATGGCTTGAGATTTGAAGGCTCATGCCAAGATTCATGTTTTCTCAACTTGTGTGGGATCTCTACATGGCCAAGCCATTAAATTTTATATTGTTAATAAGAATTAGCTTGTTTGGCTTGATGTTGCATTTATGAGTGATGTAATATCATTATATATGGGTAGTATATAGTTATAGTATATTGATTTATTGTACAAAGTCACTATACTCTATTATGTAAACTTACTCATTCTGATGAAGTAGTGTTGCATCAAATAAAGTTGCAAAGTTAACACTATAATCTCTTGCTAGAATGGATTATTATGGTTGTGAATGGTTGATACAGAATAGCTATAATTGCATCATAGGCATATTATTCCAAGAGTAAGTCTTTAAGGATTTGATCTCTTTTTCATAAGTTTTGACTATTTTGTATGCTCACACTTAGCTAATAATGAGAGTGAAAAAAAGTGTACTAGACTTCATTTATCATAATTTCAAAGCAACAACATTCTTATGATTATATCATTGTGTACTACACTTTAGGGTATATGTTTAGAAAATTTTGTAACTAAAAATAATATGAAATTTATTAGTATGTTTTGCCACAACATAACTATTAAATACTATAATTAGATAATGGAAAATTTATTGCAATTCTTGCCTTGTTCCTTGGTTTATGACTAAAGCTTGTAAAATGAGATTGGTGGATGAATGATGGGGTTATCTTATTTATATTTTATTAGATAATTGTATATTTATAGCTAACTAATCTCTTATTTTGTGGCTTGTTTAAGTGACATGAATTTAAGTTGATTTATCTATGTAGTCCATAACTATCTATTTACTTCATAAATTTATTGCAAGTCAAAATTTGAGTCAAAATATTTTACAATCATTTGATTGTAGATTGAGTTTAAAGACTATTAAAACAATGCTAGATGCCAAGTTAGATTTATTATTAAATTAAGTTTGTTTGTTTATCTTTAGACTCTTAGAATTTATTGGTCAAGTCACTTTAACGTGATGATGAATTATCACTTCCTCTTAGAAAGATTAGAGGGAAAATACTTGTGAGCTTTTCTTCCCTTTGTGATGGGGTTCCATGACACCTTCTTTTGTTATTATTTCTCATTGCCTTGAGTGGCATGTTCTCATTCTGTTACATGTGCAACAATGTTGAGTGTGCATAATTCACTAATGTGAGTAGTGTAACCATTGTATCTAGTGTTGTAAACAAAAAAAGTTAGTTGCATTGTGTTTATGCCTATTTGTACATGTATGTATAGGTGGGCATGACACTTAGAATGGCTATGAATTATTTCATCAAATACTTTAGTCATTTGAGTTGATTTCCTTTGTAAATTCTTAAGTTTCTTACTTCTTATTAATTTGCAGACTTTGGGCTTACTAGCGGATGTCATGTCTCTTGGTCATTTGTCATGTTGTCTTGGATTTCTTTGCAAAGATTTATTTCATTGTTCTAAGTGTTCAAGTTGCTTGTATTAAAGTTTGTGGAATCTTGACTTGATATCAAATATGTATCACTTTTCCTATTCTAACCACGAAGTGGTCCAAACTTATGTTTTTAAATTTGTTTGCAAAATCTTGACATGCTACCAGATGTGTTGTGTTGATTAGTATGTCTAGACATCCTAGTTTTTTCTATAATTTCTTGTAAAAGTGAGTTTTAAAGTGTCAGGTGCTCGAGTGTCAATTTTTGTAGATTTGTAGAGTTTTAATGTCCTACTTCCATTTTGAAATAAAATTTCAAATGTTCACTCCTTCTGGTGATTCCTACAAAAGTGACATTGCTTCTACATCAACATTCACCTACTTCCCCTATATTAATGGCAACACAAATTGAGAACCTAATGTAAGGATTAACTAAATTAACCCTTTATTTATTTTCTTAATGATGTAAATATTTTATCTAAATACTCAGGCAAGGAACATCTATTCAAACGGAACAAGCACTCATCATACCAAATGGTATAGACAATACATCTGTCCATACAGGAGAGGAAAATAAGATTTGCTCTATCTAGAGACTTAGACTCATCAGGGCAATATCGAGTCCTGAGTCATTCGGATATACTAAATCTCCCTATTAGAGATGCACTAAGGTCTATGTCTATCAAGATAATATTTAGCTATGTTTGCATCTTGCCTCAGAATTTGGCTTAAGCTTTGAGGATGCAAAAGTTCACCTGGAACTCTTTTGAGTATCAGTGTTCATAGTTGGATTTTCTTATATTAATAGTGCAAGTTGGTTAGTTAACTCACCAAATTGCACCCGAAAAACTTGCACCTGGGAACATCCTTCATTCAACCAAGGTTGCCTACATACCCGCTTCTAAATGGGATCAAGGTGTAATATATATGTAGTTCTATTTTCTAATCTAGGTTTGATATGAATTGTTAATTGTGGGTATGCAACCCTTTCTAGGGTCCCTTTTCCCCAGACAGTTCCTCTGTGACTGCTACCCAATAAGGGAATCATAATTTAATAAGTACTTAGTCAAGTTGACTAAGACTGGTTTTTAATTGATTCTACAATCCTACTCCTAATTGAGTACTTAGTCTTTCAACCAAGATTAATTTCAAAAACATAAATATTCTTGAGAAAGGTTTCCCACAAACTTTCAACTTTGATGAAAGATAACTATGATTAATTTAATTATAGTTTTTGGTGTTTGTCCATCGCTCATTTATCCAAGGAAGATTTCTTTTTCACTCAGATTTATTCATAGGATGACCCTTATTACTCCCTCATGATTTATAGGGACGATGCCACAGACGTCATTGTTGCAGCTATATTAGGCAAGTAGATGTAGTAGTTCAAACGTGATGACATTACCCGTAAACGTGAACTGGAGGCACCATTATTGCTGAACATTGCGAATGGTTTTGGTTTCATTCTTGTTTAAAGTTTACTAATCTAAGAAATAAAATTCTTATATCTTAATGAAAGAATAACTTGTTCATATGGAAAAATAATAAATCTTGACTATACATTTGACTTGATAAAATTACAACTTTGAAGGAAAAAGAATTATATTTGAAATGAATCTATTTCTAATTGCTTAAGTGAATCTAATTGCATAATTCATCAAATAAAAATGAATTACTTGATTTACATAATTACGTGATTGAAAATAATTCAGTTTCTTAATCCAACAACTTGATAAATTGGAAAAGAACATCATATCTACTATTTCACCCATAACTTTATAATTTCAATTACAAATCTTATGACTTGATATAATTTAGATTAATCACTTCACTTATTTGAAATAAATAAATCTAATGTTACCTTAACTAAAATTATAAACTTATTTGCACAATAGATTCAATTTCACATCTAATTGAAATAAAACTAGAATAATATATATGAAGTTTTTAGGTTATAAAACTAACCCTTAAGATTAAGTAGTGAGCTTCATAACATCAGGATTTCATTGCTAAAATTAAAGATAATGTTACTAACTTGGTACTAAGGCATTCCTGTTATTTTTACATTTATAGTTCACACTATATGAACTGATGGTTGATTCAAAAACTTTCCATTTCTCCTACTATATTAGCGATATTTTCTTTTTCTTAATGGCTGGCATCTATCTATTTTTTTTATCATTAAGGATGCATAACATCATAATATTATAATAACATAGAAAGAGTATTTATATATTATAGAAAAGCCCTTTAGGCTAAGATATGATCAAGAAGATCCATAAACAGTTGACAGAAGAAAAGCCCAAAAGGCTAGATATTCCATTTGAGAAGTAGAGAACCAAAAAAAGACCCTTAGCAGAAAACCCTAGACATTACCCATATTAAGATCAGTAACCCGAAAGCCATGAAGAGCAGTAGGGTTTTCCTTGGCCATGATAGGATCCACTGGTGGTTGAAAGTGAATCAGAAAATTCCATGCATTAAACACCTCTTCAATTCTCTCACGCTTTGAACAACCAAAAGCAAATTTGTGTGAATGAAGAGAATTCTCAAATAGCTCTCTGTTATCAGATTGAAAGCTAGTGATCATAGATTGGAAAACACAGTTGAAGTTTGATTTCTTAATGAGGTCATCTTGAAGGAACAAACCACCAATTGGAGCTGACCCATCATGTAGATTGTAAATGGTAAAAGACTCAAATAATTTAGCCTCAGGTATTAGATATTCATGCACAAATAAGGCAGCTAGACGTTTAACCATGTCGACATTTTGGAAGACGTCCATAGCATTTGATAAGAAATGAGAAACTAAATGAGAGGCAAAGCATACCCTAGATTGGTAGAAGAACTCTTTGTCACAAACCTCCACCAATGCATCTTCGACTTCTTCATCAAATAACTTAAAAACCCTTGCCAAAAGTTTAGAGTTGATATTGCCATGCAGGGGTAGTTCCCATTGCTGAACTGGAAGGAAGATATGACCAATACGAGGAATGAGAGACATTTTCCAGAAGTTGCACAAATAGGAACAGGGGAAGAATGGAAGAGAAGCCACCATTATCGTCATCATAAAGAGAGGTGCACATGAACCAGAATAATGGTGATGAGACCTTTGAATAGGTGAAGCCATAAAGGAGATGCAGGTGAGATCTAATTGAGAGTGAAAAGATCCTCTCACATCAAATAACATCCTCAAAAATGAATGAGCCCACATGATCAATACGTGTGCAATGCTGAGAGAGCAGTGCCACTTGGAGGTGGCAGAACAAGCCAAAAAGCAAAGGGGCTAAAAAAACAAGAGCATACTTGTCAACAAAATAAAATGTTAGAAAAAATATACCGTTGTAGACCTGAGATCATCTCCTCTTTGATAATCTTCTCAAAATCCAGGATTTGGCCAATGTTGTTATGATGAAGTTCCATCGAATCCTCTCCTTTAAGAAGACAAGCAATATTTGAAAGGATGTCTGAAGCTCTATTTCCCTCTCTAAGAGTATGAATGCAAAGGAAACCCTCAAAATGGGAAAGAGGACTCCATGCTTCATTAAGAATGTAACTTAATTTCCAATTATCCAAAGATCTTTTTGAAAAGCATGAACAATTACTTGGGAGTCACCTTCAAGAATTAGATGTTTAATTCCAAGCCTTATTGTTGTTTGTATTCCTAAAAGAAAGGCTTGTGCTTCAACAATGTTATTAGTCCCATCAACCACCCCAAAGGCTTTGGCAAACAAAAGGTTTCCAATATGATTTTTGACCACACAGCCAATCCCAAACTTACCTGGGTTTCCCTTAGAGGCCCCATCAACAATGATTTTAATCTAACTAGGAGGTGTTGGAATCCAATGGACATTTTTTCTGACAATAGAGGAAGTTGAAGATTTAGAACCAAGACAACCAGGAGTTATAACATGAAGATATTTCCACTTTTTCAGCATGACATCATCCCAAACTATAAAAGTTGCTCCCAAATTTCCATAAACTTGTGTCATAACCAATTCAGAAATGGAGATTTCAATTTTAGAAATCATTTTTTCCCAAGATAAAATTTCTTTTCTAAAGATCCTCCTATTTCTTTCAAGCCAGATATTCCAAGTGATAATAGAGGGAACCACTTCCCAAATGGAGGAAAACAAAGAATTTCTGAAGAGGATAGACCAACTTTGAAACAAATTCAGAAGGGTGTTTGGAATTGGAGCTAACCAATTAACTTTTTGAAAGAACCAGTTCCAACAATCCAAAGCAAAAGGACACAAGAGGAAAGATGATTCACAGTTTCAAACTCTATATCGCACAAGAGACATTTGAAGCTGGCATCTATCTGTTATTATCAACTTATTTATATTTTGAGGAGATATTTACTGAGTTGTTGTTTTAATTGAAGTGATATATTTCCAAGTTTAACACTATATTTATGCAAGTTGATGAGTAATATGTTTAATTTTCCCTTAAGCTATCTAAAAGTTGTTGTCAAAAGTATATCCATAGAATTGGAGTGCAGGAAAAAGTCTTAAACTATTCTAAGAACATGTATCCTTTCAGAGTGCTAGAGACCCCCCATGCTATGCCTATAGAATCTTTTTAATAGGTTTAATACTAACATGAAAGGTGATAAACCTAAATTTACTCCACAAGCTTCCAAAATAAAGGCATTGCCAATAAACAAAAATAGGATGATCACCATTTTACTTGCATTTCGATGGGAAAAAGCCTAGGAAAAAGGCGCAAAGTTTCATTGGTTTATAAACAAAAAGAAAGGTGCATGGGTTGCTTATCAAAGTGCCAAGAATTTCAAAATTTAAAAGCAACAAAAAAGAGTATTTAGGTTGATTAGACACCTCAAAAAAATATGGCTCAAGAGTCAAATACTTAGTGCATTTTTAGTTAACTTAGAGACCTTAATGCAGTGGTTGTATGGTGGATATAATACAGAAGCATTTATAAAGTAATCAGAAAATGTTTTTCAAAGATCAATGCAAGAAAAGATAAAGTTTATATATATATATATATATATATGTTTTGTTATATAATGAATTAGATGAGGTTTGAATTAAACCAAAATTGTATTTCTATGCAGTCACAACTGAGGATACTTTTAAATGAAACGATACAACTACTGATAATGATCTTCCCATATTGCATTCAATATTTCACAAAACATAACATTAAGAATTTCAAATCGAAGGAAATTCATATTTTTCCAGAATTACAAACAATAACTTAACCTTATGAAGTCGTAGAGAGAGAGATTATTCATCTAAGGACTTAATTAATTTTCTTTAGAAACCAACAATACCAAAACATAAATGAACAAGTCTAAATCACATACCCGTGATCCAACTATTTCTCACAAACAAATCCTGCTTCGTCGAAAGGTAAGAACACCCTTCCCAACTCCAATTATACAAAACTAATTTTTCATCACAAAAGCCTTCCCAATTCAAATATTTTCCAATTAATAATCATACACCCTTTTTTCACACCCCCTTAGTCATATTTATATTCAAATTTTGCTTTCTTATCTTGTTTTTCTTTCTTTATCCTTATCTTTATCTTTATCCTTATCCAATATCTTTTTCTATTTCCTTTGCTTTATTTCATCTTTATCTTTATTTTTGTTTTAATTTTTATTCCTATGTTTATCATTAAAAAAATTTATCCAATTTTTTTTTGATTCATTCTTGACTGCTGGAGGTCACAAGGGGGGCCTCCTCCCCATCCACATATTCAACATAGAAACCATGTAATCAGCTGAGAAGCCACATAGAAGCCACCGATGTTACTTGGGGGATTCAAACTTGGATCTCCATCGTGAGAACCTTATGGCCTTGCCATTTAAGCACAACCCCTTTCACTTATCCAAAAATATTTTATTTAGTATTTAAAATATCTTATTTATATTTTATTAAAATTTATTATTTACTTATATATATTTTCTAATCTATTATTTATTTTTATAATTTATTTGTTTACCAATTGTTTAAATTAAATAAGTATTAGTTGTATATCCACAATTAATAATTGCTCAATTATTCAAAATACAAACACTTAGGGTTCAAGGGCTAGGGTTATGACATCCTCCCCCCTTAAATGTTGCATCATCCCAATGCACAACAAAATAACATAAGTATATAAATGTTGATCAAACATATATAAAGAAAAAGTTTTACAAAAAAACAAGTTCAGAAATAACTGTGGATAAAGAGTCTGAATCTCAGTAGATCTTCTCATGTAGCATTATCTTTCGAATACTAATCCCAGTGCACTTTACATTGATCTACCACTCAGTTGCACAATTAGCACTGGCACTTCTCCAAGATTCTACAAGGCTCTACCATTATCAACTCCGGTTTTGCACCTATAATGCATGCCAATTTAAAATATGCTTAGCGTCAAGTACATATTTCTTAAGTAAGGACATATGGAAAACACCACGAATTCAACTCAAGATTGGGGGTAAGGCTAAGCGATAAGCTACATGGTTTATCTTTTCTAGAACTTTGAATGGTCCTATATAACGTGGCACTAATTTAGCTTTCTTTCCAAAAGATATGAAAATTTTATGGGGTCTGAATATGAGGAAGACCTTTTCTCCAACTTTAAAACTCCTCAAAGTTTTATTATTGTTAGCATAACTCTTCTGCTTGTTAGATGCTTCTATTAGCCTTTGCCTTATACCTTTTACTTGATTTTCAATTTCTCTTAACATTTATGGCCCAATCACAATACTATCTTCTAGATTATGCCAACTCAACAGTGTTTGACAATTCCTTCCATATAACACCTCAAAAGGAGCCATTCCCAAAGAAGATTGAAATGAATTATTATAGGAAAATTCTACTAGTGGAATATATTCCTCCCACTTTGACTGATGATCCATACAATACATTTGTAAGAGATCTTATAAAATTTGATAATTTGTCCTTTCTATTTGTCCATCATTTTTTGGATGATAAGTTGTACTAAAATTTAGTTGAGTTCCCAAAGCTAACTGTAATGTAGTCCAAAACCTTGAAGTAAACCTTGTATCCTTGTTTGAAATAATTTTTTCTAGAAGCCCATGCAATCTGACTATTTCCTTAATAAACCTTCTAGCCACAGTAGGTGCATCATCTGTTAAATTCCCTAGTATAAAATGAGCTACCTTGGTAAGTTTATCCACTACTACCAATATGGTATTATGTCGATAAGGTGACATTGGTAAGCCTTGCAAAAAGTCCATACTAATGACTTGCCACTGTTGATGAGGTATTTCATGAGGGTACGATAATCCCACTGGGTGAACATGTACTACCTTAACCCTTTGGCATTCCAAACACTTTGCAACAAAGAGAACTATCTCTTTCTTCATCCTAGGCCAGAAGTACAATATTTTAAGATTTGCATATATCTTGTTAACTCCTGGATGTCTAGAATAAGGAACATTATGGGCTTCGGTCAAAACAAAATTTCTAAGGTCTCCAATGTTGGGAATAAATATTCTATTATTATATCTTAGTCATACCCTAAAATTTTTGGATCACTTGGATTAATTCCTAATGTTGCACTAACTTCTCCACACCAAGGATCATTTTTCTGTGCCATTAAAGCTTGTTGCTTAAATGTAGTTCTAAAGGTTACTATTGCCA
Organism: Cunninghamia lanceolata; assembly: GCA_027924645.1. Lineage (NCBI taxonomy): Eukaryota > Viridiplantae > Streptophyta > Pinopsida > Cupressales > Cupressaceae > Cunninghamia > Cunninghamia lanceolata. The sequence continues at coordinate 992,064 of BSBN01000787.1, read as the reverse complement.
TTAAATGCCTTCTTCTTCTTAGAGCATCTTCTACTCTATTTTCTTTACCCTAAATGTATTCAATTTCAAAGTCATACTCACTTAATAATTCTAACCACCTCTATTGCCTTGCAATCAAATGTGGTTGAGTGAAGATGTACCTTAACCCTTGATGGTCAATCTTTAATTCAAAAGGTTTCCCTAAAAGGAAATGTTTCCATTTCTGTAGAGCATGGACAATGGATGCCAACTCAAGATCATGTGTAATATAGTTCATTTCATGAGTTTTTAGTTTCCTAGATTCATAAGCAATCACTCCACCATTTTGCATGAGTACTCCCCCTAAGCCTTCTTTAGAAGCATCAATGACAACCATAAAATGACCATTTGGATTAGGAACTCTTAAGATAGGAGTTGAAGTTAGTTTTTCTTTTAAGGTTTGAAAGGCCTTATCGCATTGTTCTGTCCATAAAACCCTTGTATTTTTTCTTTGTAATGAGGTAATGGCATTGGCAATTCGAGAGAATCCTTCCACAAATCTTCTATAATATCTAGCCAACCCCATAAAACTCCTTACTTCCACCACATTTTTAGGAATTGGCCACTCCATTATGGCTTTAATCTTTTCAGGATTTATTGTGATTCCATCAGCTAATATTATGTGCCCTAGATAGTGAATTTCCCTTTCAAAGAATGCACATTTAGACAACTTTCCATATAATTTATGTTCTCGTAACCTTTAGATAACCATTTGGAGATGTATATAATGCTCTTCTTCATTTTTGGAGTAAATTAAAATGTCATTTAGAAATACCAAGACAAATTTGTCTAGTTTAATAATGAAAAACACTATTCATCAAGTTCATAAAAGTAGTAGGGGCATTTGTTAAACCAAATGGTACAACTGTGAACTCATAATGCCCATATCTTGTTCTAAATAATGTATTTGGAATATCTTCTTCTTTAATTCTCAATTGATGATACCCTAATAATAGATCAATTTTTAAGAATACAGTTTCCCCCTTCATCTGATCAAATAAATCTTTTATTCATGGCAGAGGATATCTATTCCTTATAGTTACCTTTTTCAACATGTGATAGTCTATGCACAATCTAAGGGTTCCATCTTTCTTTTTGACAAAAATAATAGGTGCTCCCCAAGGTGACACTCTTGGTCTTATCAACCATCTTTCTTTTTGACAAAACTAACAAGTGCTCCCCAAGGTGACACACTTGGTCTTATCAACCCTTTATCTAATAATTCTTGCAATTGCATATTTAGTTCTAGTAATTCCAACACATTCATTCGATAGGGAAACTTGGACATTGGTTTTGATCCAGGTACAACTTCAATGGAGAAGTCAAATTTCCTTTTAGGAGGTAATCCTGGTAAGTCATCAGGAAAAACATCCTTAAATTCTTGAAGAAAAGGAAAATTTTTAAAAGTTGGAGTACTCTTTTCCTCTTTCTCATCTAGGGCCACTACAAACAATTGGGCTACCTTCCTGCTAGCCTTCTTTAGTTGCATAGATGAAATTGTCTCCACATTTATTGGTTTATAAGTTCCATACAATCTAACCTTGTTTCCAAAGTCATCCAAACAATCCACTATTTTATTATAACAATCCACACTTGCTTGGTGTTTAGTTAACCAACTCATTCCAAAGATAATATCATAAGATCCCAATGGTTCCACATATAGGTCTACCCTTGTTGTAAACTCAGAGACTTGTATTGGGGTGTTAAACAAACACTTACTTTCTTAGTAGATTTATCCCCATACAGAACCGTCCATGATGTCTCCATATCACTAACTCTTAAGGACATTTTTTTAACTAGTTCAAGAGCAACAAAACATTTAGATGATCATGTTTCTATTAATATAGATATAGGTGATTCAAAAAGCATACTTGTGGTTTCAATAGGTGCATTTTGAAATCGTGTTTGCTGATTTCTTACTGCAACATAGATTCTTTATGGAGGTGCTTGTTGAGTTGGTATTGGCCTATTTTGACCTTGCACTCTAAGACAATCTTTGGCATAGTTATTTCCTCTACACATAAAACATCCACCCAGTGGACCTTGTTGAATAGTATTCTGTAGAGGAACATTTCCTGAACCATTGGGTCATGGCGGTAAGACTGACCTTACATCCCCTCTTGGATTAATCTAACTATTACCCCACCTGTTATTAGTCTCGTTCCTTATATTCCTGGGATTTTGGTTTACACTTTATTTTCCTTCTGAGGAATTTATTTTCTTGTTCATATTGAAGATTGAATTTCCCTTAAAATTTTGTTTCCTTTTGAAAGGAAAATTCATGTTCCTGCTATTAAATTGTTTTCTTGCAGTAGCTAGAGCTTGAAGCTTCCTTTCTTGTTTTAAGATATTTTCCAACACATCATTCATATTTTTAGGACCATGCATATCTACCTCTACACCAATGTTTGTATTTAATCCTAAGAGGAATTTTCTTACTTATGATATTTCATCCCCTTGATACATTGACACATATTTCAATAGCTTTGCAAACTTATCCCAATATTGTTGTACAGTTAAAGTGCCTTGCCTAGGTTATGGAACTCAGTCATTTTCTCATCAAATAAAATTTGTGGTAGCCATCTCTTTTGAAAGTGTGAAACAAATTGTTCCCATGATATGTTATCCATGGTATAGCCATTTTGGTCTTTAACATTTGTCCACCAATTGGTAACTTCTCTTGTTAACTGATAAGCTCCCCATAATGCTTTAACTGACTTAGTGTAATTTCTCAACTCAAAACATTTTTCCATCTTGATCAACCAATTTTTTGCTCCCTCACCTAATTGTTTCCCATCAAATTTTGGAGGTACAATTTTCTTTAGATCCTTAGATAATTCTACTATTTTGCTTATCTATCTTAGGTGCTTCACTAGTCAAATTGTGTACCAATGGGTTTTCTCCTTCATGAATGTTTTCCCCCAAATTGTTCATATTATCCACATTCTAAAATTTTGGCTCTATTGCATTCTATATATTTGACTGCCTTGTCCTCAAATCATTCACTATTTTATCAAGATTGTTTAGTATTTTATCCCTTTGTTCTATTAACAAATTGATTATGTCTTCTATCCCTCCATTGTTATTGTCTTTTGATGTTTTCTGTCGTGCATTAGGGTCCACCCTTTGATTACGAGCAGTCCTAGCATGGGATGCTCTAGTTTTTGCCATTTATGTTTCCTATTGAAATAATCATCAATCAATGATTGTTCATAACACTTAGTCGCTAATAAAATAATAGATCTATCTTTACTAAATGTTTGCACTCATGCAAGTCGTAGCAAGCTCAAGGCCTAGCTTCTGAACCTTATGCTCTGATACCACCTGTAAAGACCCAACTAGATCTTTAACTAAATTATCCCTTTATTTATTTGCTTAATGATGTAAACATTTTATCTAAATACTCAAGCAAGGAATATCTATTCAAACAGAACATGCACTCGTATTACCAAATGATATATACTACATCTATCCATAGAAGATAGGTAAATAAGATTTGCTCTAGCCAGAGACTTAGACTCATTGGGACAATATTGAGTCCTGAGTCACCCGAATAGACTACATCTCCTTGTTGGAGATGCACTGAGGTTGACATCTATCAAGATAATATTTAGCTATGTTTGTATCCTACCTCAAAATTTAGCTTAAGCCTCGAGGATGCAAAAGTTCAACCAAAACTCTTCTGAGTATCAATGTTCATAGTTGGATTTTCTTATATTAATAGTGCAAGTTGGTTAGTTAACTCACCAAATTGCACCTAAAAAATCTACACCTAGGAGCATCCTTCATTCAACCAAGGTTGCCTACATACCCGCTTCCAAACGAGATCAAGGTGTAATACATGTGTAGTTTTGTTTTCTAATCTAGGTTTGATGTGAACTATTAATTGTGGGTATGCAACCCTTTCCAAGGCCTCTTTTACCCAGACAGTTCCTTTGCGTCTGCTACCCTCTAAGGGAACCATAATTTAATAAGTACTTAGTCAAGTTGACTAAGACTGATTTTCTAATTGATTCTACAATCCTAATCCTAATTGAGTACTTAGTCTTTTAGACCAAAATTACTTTCAAAAACATAAATATTCTTATGAAAGGTTTCCCACAAACTTTCAACTTTGACGAAAGACTACTATGATTAATTTAATTATATTTTTAGTGTTTGATTATCGCTCATTTATACGAGGAAGATTTCCCATTCACTTGGATTTATTAATAGGACGACCCTTATTACTCCCTAGTGATTTATAGGGACGATGCCACAGATGCCATTGTTACAGCTATATTAGGTGAGCAGATGCAGTAGTTCAAACGCGACTTGACATTACTTGTAAACATGAACCAGAGGCACCATTATTGCCGAATACTACGAATGGTTTTGGTTTCATTCTTGTTGAAAGTTTGCTAATATAAGAAATAAAATTCTTATATCTAAATAAAAGAAATAAAATTGTTATATCTAAATAAAAGAATAACTTGTTCATATTGAAAAATAATAAATCTTGACTACACATTTGACTCGATAAAATTACAACTTTGAAGGAAAAAGATTTCGATTTGAAATGAATCTATTTCTAACTACTTTAGTAAATCTAACTACATAATTCATCAAATGAAAATGAATTACTTGATTTACATAATTACATGACTGAAAATAATTCAGTTTCTCAAACCAACAACTTGATAAATTGGAAAAGAACATTGAACATCTACTATTTCACCCATAACTTATATTTTCGATTACAAATATTATGACTTGATATAATTTAGATTAATCACTTTACTTATTTGAAATAAATAAATCTAATTTTACCTTAATTGAAATTATAAACTTATTTGCACAATAGATTCAATTTCACATCTAATTGAAATTAAATAGCTAGACTAATATATATGAAGTTTTCAGGTTATAAAACTAACCCTTCAGGTTAAATAGCGAGCTTCATAACATCAGGATTTCATTGCTAAAATTAAAGATAATGTTACTAACTTGGTATTGAGGCATTCCTATTCTTTTTAACATTTATAGTTCACACTGTATGAACTGATGGTTGATTCAAAAACTTTCCATTTCTCCTACTATATTAGTGGCATTTTCTTTTTCTTAATAGCTGGCATCTATCTATTATTATCAACGTATTACATTCTAAGGAGATATTTACTGAGTTGCTATTTTAATTGAAGTGATATATTTCCAAGTTTAACACTATATTTGTGCAAGTTGATGAGTAATATGTTTAATATGCCCTTAAGTTGTCTAAAAGATGTTGTCAAAAGTAGATCCATAGAATTAGAGTGCAGAAAAAAGGTTTAAATTATTCTAAGAAAACATGTATCCTTTCAAAGCGCTAGCAACCCCCCTGCTACGTCCATAGACTCTTTTTAACATGTTTCATACTAACAAGAATGGTGATAAACCTAAATTTACTCCACAAGCTTCCAAAATAAAGGTGCTGCCAATAAACAAAAACATGATGATCACCATTTTACTTGCATTTCAATGGGCAAAAGCCTAGGAAAAAGGCACAAAGTTTCACTGGTTTATAAATAGAAAGAAAGGCACATGGGCTACTTATCAAAGCACCAAGAATTTTAGAATTTAAAAGCAACATAAAAGAGTATTTAGGTTGATTAGATGCCTAAAAAAAATGGCTTAGGAGTCAAATACTTTGTGCATTTTTAGTTAACTTAGAGACCTTAATGTGGTGGTTGTATGGTGGATATAACACAAAAGCATTTATAAAGTAATCAAAAAATATTTTTCAAAGACCAATGCAAGAAAAGATAGAGAGAGTTTAAAATGATCCACACACACACACATATATTTTATTATATAATGAATTAGATGGAGTTTGAATTAAAACAAAATTGTATTTCTATGCAGTCATAACTAAGGATACTTCAAAACAAAATGATACAACTACTGATAATGATCTTCCCATATTGCATTCAATATTTCATAAAACATAACATTAAGAATTTCAAATCGAAGGAACTTTGTATTTTTCTAGAATTGCAAACAATAACTTAATCTTGTGAAGTCATGGAGAGAGAGATTATTCATCTAAGGACTTAATTAACTTCCTTTAGAAACCAACAACACCAAAACATAAATAAACAAGTCTAAATCACATACTCGTGATCCAACTATTGCTCACAAACAAATCCTACTCTGTCGAAAGGTAAGAACACCCTTCCCAACTCCAATTATACAAAACTAATTTTTCATCACAAAACCCTTCCCAATTCAAATCTTTTCCAATTAATAATCACACACCCTTTTTCACACCCACTCAGTCATATTTATACTCAAAATCTTGCTTTCTTATCTTGGTTTTTTTCATCTTTATCTTTATCCTTATCTTTATTTTATCCTTATCTAATATCTTTTTCTATTTCCTTTGTTTTATTCTATCTTTATATTTATTTTTGTTTTAATTTTTATCCTATGTTTATCATTAAGAAATTTTATCCAAAAATCTTTTATTTAGTATTTAAAATATCTTATTTATATTTTATTAAAATTTATTATTTACTTATATATGTTTTCCAATCTTTTATTTATTTTTATAATTTATTTGTTTACCTAGAAAAAATCATGTTTTCTTTTGTAATAATGTCTATTTAACCAATGCATTTTCATTTCAGTTTGTATCTAGGTTCATTTTGTAAGTCCCAAGTGACTTAGGACACTTTTGTCAAATTGTAACCACATAATGCCAAAAAATAGGGCAGTAGGGCAGTTGGAGGCTGTTTAGATGGTTGTCTCCCAGCCGATAGGAATCGGTCTCCCAACCGCTTGGAATCGGGTTTGGTTTTCCTCAGGACGAGTTTATAAACCCAGAGGATGGAACCAAATGTGGATATCATTTTTCATTGTAATCAGATTGAAGAAAGAGTGTGATTGAATGTAATTGTGATTGTGCTAAGGAGAAATAGAATCATTCTGTTCCATCAATTCGATTTTCGTTTCCTGTAATTACAATTTGTATAGTTGTAGATTTCTGTTCTATCTGTGCTTTCCATTTTGTTGCTGTATGTCATCGTGAAGCATTCCACTGGTGAGATTTCTGTTGAAATCAGTGGAATGGCTTCGTTGTATAAATATTTGCTTTCATTTTCTATTTTGTTCCATTGTTCAGTGGTGCAGAGGATCCAGACAGTGCATTTCACATAGTAGGTTGACCTAGCATCTCCATGTGCTAGGGTTCAGAGAAGGTAGACTGCGTGATGGTGTATCAGTGTAGCAAACCCTAAGGTGGCTGATAGCAGTTGTCACATTGATGAGCGGAGGTTAGAAGTGACATTGGGGTGATCAGTTTGTCGGCAACTCTGGAGAAAGCCCGACCGATAGTGAAAGTTTCACCGAGGATGTTGTTTCATTGGTGCATCGGCCAGGGCCTATAAGCGCTCACTGAAGATAAGGTGAAGTGGAGTTATCGGTGTAAGTTTGGACAATGGTAAGACTTAAGAAAGTCTTCCTGACGGTGTTTGTCTGGCCAATGGTGATGGATCAACGACTCGTTTCTTAGGTCTTGCTGAATGAGAGGTAATTAGGGCCTGATCTGTTGTTTTTGCTGTGCGCTCCCCATCATATTGGTATCAGAGTAGGGAAAAGATTTGGGTAGCAAGTCAAATTGAGGACTTGCAGGAGTGTTGGCGTTTGGGTGTTGTCTATGAATGTTTATGTCAGACAAAGAAAGTGAGACAGAGGCAGAGAGGATGCCTCCCAAAAGTATGTCGTAGGACGCTGTTAAGAAGTTGATCAAGGAGATGCTTGAATCCAAGTTGGGAAGTTCAAGTAGTTTAAAAGCAAAGATAGGGAAGATGAAAGTGACAACGATGAAGGCAATACAGAAATTGAGGAAACCAATAAAAATACAGAGGAGATACCAGCAAACCAGAGGGCATTTGTAAATGCTTTAAAGTCAGTCAATAGGGACACCATAGATGGGTTACCTATGTATAGCGGAAGTATGGAAGTTGAAGAGATGATTGACTGGATTGAGGCATTGAACAATCATTTCGAATACAAAGAAGTCCCTAATGATAAGAGGGTTAAGTTGGCAAAGGCAAGATTGAAGGGATCTGCTCTTGCATGGTGGAATTATGAACAAGGAGAGAGAGTCAAGGAGGGGAAGAATATGATAACCTCCTGGGAAAGGATGAAGACCAAAATCAAGGCACAATTCTTACCCCTGGATTATAACGTGCAGATATATAAGAAGTCATAGAATCTCAGACAGAGAGACCTTGATGTGAATGCATACACACAAGAGTTTCATAAACTCAGTCTCAGATCAAAGAGACAAGAAGAAGAGTCAGAGAAGGTGGCCAGGTACTTGAATGGCCTAAGGATGAACATCCAAGATGAGATCAACATCTTAGCACCAAAAATAGTGAACAAGTGTTTCTAAATGGCATTATGGGCTGAAGAGAAGATAAAGAGAAAGAGTGAGTAGAATAATAGAGGTAGAGGTGGAAGGAATTTTAGAGGCAGAGGCAGTTTTGGAGGAAGAAGTCCTAACTAGAGGCCTAGTGGTGAGTCTAGCCAAGAAGAGCAAGTTGGAGACTCAAGTAGTAGAGGAGGCTACCAAGGAAGAAGGCCTAATAGAAGAGGTGGGACAAATGGATCAAGTAGAGGATCCAAATTTTCCAATATGAGGTGTTATAACTGCAATCAGATAGGGCACTCGGCATACAAGTGTCCAGAGAAGGCCTCAACTTCTCATGGTGGTGAGAGGAGAACCACTTTGATTCAAGAAGATGCAAGGAGTGTGACATCTCCTGAAGTGAATCTAGCATCAAAGATGAGAGAAAATTTGATGATTAAGAGGATGCTGCTCAAGGAACCAGTGCAGACTGAACCATCTCAAAAAAGGGCTTTGTTTAGAATCAACTGCAAGATCCAAGGTAAGGTTTGTAAAGTTATTATTGATTCTAGTTCTACTGATAATATCATATCATTGGAAGCAGTGACTAAGTTGAATCTAGAAAAGATACCCCATACCAGTCCATATAAAGTCAGTTGGTTGAATAAGGGGCAACACATACTCATCAATGAATAGGCATGGGTAGAATTCAGTATTGGGGGGTGTAGAGATAAAATCTTGTGTGACATCCTTCCAATGGATGCTTGCCATCTTTTGTTAGGCAGACCATGACAGTTTGACAGGAAGGCCCATCATGATGGAGAAAAGAATGCTTACTCATTCCAAAAGGATGGTGTGACTTATGGGATATAGTCATTGGTAGAAGAGGATTCACAACATGTAGGGTCTACTGTAATGCTGGTAGGAGAAAAAGAATTCATGGACACATTAAAGGAAGGTGATGGAGTAGGTTTTGCTTTGATTGTGAAGCCTAAGGGGGAAAGGAAGGAAAGTGAGAGAAGTAGGGCCTAAAGAGGTCAGAGATTTGCTTGAAAGTTACAAAGGAGTGATTGCCAAAGATATACCTGATTCCCCACCACCTATCAAAGACATTAGCCATCAAATAGATCTCATACCAGGAGTAGTACTTCCTAATAAGGCAGCATATAAGATGACACCTCAGCAGAATGAAGAGATAGCAAACTAGATTCAAGAACTCCTAAATAAAGGGCTGATAAGGAAGAGCCTTAGCCCATGTGCAGTACCTACTATTTTAGCCCCAAAGAAGGATGGGAAATGGGGACTGTGTACTGATTCCAGGGAAATAAATAGGATAACCATTAGATACAGGTTTCCTATTCCTAGAATAGAAGATCTAATGGATTGTTTGGGAGGTCCTACCTATTTCTCTAAGATAGACTTGAAGAGTGGGTACCATCAGATAAGGATAAGAGAGGGGGATGAGTGGAAGACAACTTTCAAAACCAATGAAGGGTTGTATGAGTGGCTTGTGATGCCGTTTGGTCTTTCAAATGCCCCTAGCACCTTTATGAGACTAATGAATGAGGTGTTACAGGAATTCATAGGGAAATTTGTGGTAGTCTACCTTGATGATATCTTGGTGTTTAGTAAGAGTAAGGAAGAGCACTTGGAACATTTGGAGATAGTCTCGAAGAGGATGCAAGATCAGAAGTTACTGATAAACTTGGAAAAGTGTGACTTCATGAAACCAGAATTGGTGTACCTAGGTTTTGTCATCTCTAAGGGTGATTTGAAAATGGATTCTTCCAAGGTAGAGGCTATTTTGAATTGGCCTACACCTAGGACAGTAGGAGAGGTCAGAAGCTTTCATGGCTTGGTCACATTTTACAGAAAATTTATTAAGAATTATAGTGATATTTGTGCACCTATGTTGGAAACCATCAAGGGTGGAGGAAATATGAAGTTTGTGTGGACAAAAGAGGCAGATCAGAGTTTTGAAAGTCTGAAACAGAAAGTTGCCAAGTATCTTGTTTTAGTACTTCCTGATTTCAATAAGGTTTTTACCATTAAATGTGATGCAAGTGGGTTAGCTATAGGAGCAGTGTTGAGCCAAGAAGGTAGACCAACCTTCTTCAGTGAAAAGTTAAATGAAGCCAAGAGGAAGTACTCCTCTTATGATTTAGAGTTGTATGCTATGGTACAAGCTTTGAAAAAATGGAGGCACTATTTGCTTCCTAAAGAATTTATTGTATACACTAACAATCATGCTCTCAGTTTTTTGAATGGACAAGAAAAGCTCAGTCATAGACACATGAAATGGGTGGAAAGTCTTCAAGCATACACCTTCATCATCAAACATAAGAAGGGGATAACCAATAAGGTTGCTGATGCTCTAAGCAGAAGGGTGTTGACAGTGCAAGAAGTGCAGCTACAAAGTATGGGTGTTGAGTCACTCAACGGATTGTATGAAGAGGACCAAGATTTTAAGGAGATTTACAGGGTATGCAATGAGTTTGCCAATGCTTTCCACAGTGAATTTTTAGATTATACATTGCAGGATGGACTTTTGTTTAAAGGTAGTCAACTATGTAGCCCTAAGTGTTCAATGAGGGATAATATTGTGAAGGAAAAACATAGTGGTGGTTTAGGAGGATATTTTGGACTCAATAAGACCTTAGATCTTATATGAAGGTTTTACTTTTGGCCAAGGATGCAATCTGATATCCGTAGGTTTGTTGAGAGTTGTATGATTTGCCAGAGAGCAAAGGGAGTCTCAACCAATGCAGGACTGTACCAACCTTTGCCCATACCAAACAGACCTTGGGAAGGTTTGAGTATGGATTTTGTGATGGGATTGCCCAAGACAAGGACATGTTATGATAGTGTGTTTGTTGTGGTAGACAGGTTTAGCAAGATGGCTCACTTTATTCCTTGTAAGACCACCAATGATGCTAGTTACATTGCAAGTTTGTTCTTTAAAGAAATTGTCAGGATTCATGGGTTACCTTTGAGTATTGTCTCTGACAGAGACAACAAATTTGTGGGACATTTCTAGAGAACTTTGTGGAAAAGATTGGGTACAAATTTGTCTTTTAGTTTAGCCTATCATCCTCAGACTGATGGCCAAACTGAGGTTGTCAATAGGTCATTAGGCAATTTGCTGAGATGTTTGACAAGAGAACATGGCAGTAGTTGGGATATGGTACTCCCACAAGCAAAGTATGCCTATAATGATTCTACAAATAGAAGTACAAGTCTAAGTCGTTTTGAAGTTATCTATGGTAGTCATCCTAGAGGAGTTTTTGAATTAAGAGATGTTCAAGGGTTGGACAAAAGGAGTGGACATGCTGATACATTTGCAGAGGCTATGAAAGAGATCCATCAACAAGTCAGAGATACTCTACACAAGAATAGTCAGAAGATCAAGGCTAGAGTAGATCAATGAAGAAGGGATGTGCAGTACCAAATAGGAGATATGGTCATGGTTCATCTCAACAAGAACAGGCTGCCCATAGGAAAACACAACAAGTTGATGATGAGAAAAATTGGACCTTGTCAGATTCTGGAGAAATATGGTCCTAATGCTTACAAAATTGAACTCCCTGATGATATTGCTATTTCACCTATATTTAATGTTGTTGATCTGACATTATATAAGAGTCCTGATATAGGCGAAGGTACAACATATTCTGTCCAAGACACTACAGAGTGGGTGCAACATTCACCACCTAAGGAACCACTGAAAATGGAGTGCATCTTGGATAGTAGGATAGCCAAGAAGACCAGAAATCAGACCTATTTTGAGCACTTAGTCAAATGGCAAGGACTTCCAGACTCAGAAGCCACATGGATGCTAGAAGAAGACATCAAAAAGTGGGGTGGTGATTTACAACAGTTAGTCTCTAAAAGGACTTGAGACAACTTTCACTTGGGGAGTATGGTGTAGGAGTACCTAGAAAAAATCATGTTTTCTTTTGTAATAAGGTCTATTTGACCAATGCATTTTCATTTCAGTTTGTATCTAGGTTCATTTTGTAAGTCCTAAGTGACTTAGGACACTTTTGTCAAATTGTAACTACATAATGCCAAAAAATAGGGTAGTAGGGCAGTTGGAGGCTGTTTAGATAGTTGTCTCCCAGCCGCTAGGAATCGGTCTCCTAGCCGCTTAGAATCGGGTTTGTTTTTCCTTAGGGCGAGTTTATAAACCCAGAGGATGGAACCAAATGTGGATATCATTTTTCATTGTAATCAGATTGAAGAAAGAGTGTGATTGAATGTAATTGTGATTGTGCTAAGGAGAAATAGAATCATTATGTTCCGTTAATTCGATTTCCATTTCCTGTAATTGCAATTTGTATAGCTATAGATTTCTGTTCTCTCTATGCTTTACATTTTGTTGCTATATGTTGTCATGAAGCATTCCAATGGTGAGATTTCTGTCAAAATCAGTGGAATGGCTTCATTGTATAAATATTTGCTTTCATTTTCTATTTTGTTCCATTGTTCAGCGGTACAGAGGATCCAGATAGTGCATTTCGCACAGTAGGTTGACCTAGCATCTCCATGTGCTAGGGTTTGGAGAAGGTAGACTATGTGACGGCATAGCAAACCCTAAGGTGTCTGATAGCAGTTGTCACGCTGATGAGCGGAGGTTGGAAGTGACATTAGGGTGATCAATTTGTTGACAACTCTGGAGAAAGCCCGACCGATAGTGAAAGTCTTGTCGAGGATGTTGTTTCATTGGCGCATCGGCCAGGGCCTATAAGCGCTTGCCGACGAGGTGGGTCTCACCAAAGATAAGGTGAAGTGGATTTATTGCTGTAAGTTTGGACAACGATAAGACTTAAGAAAGTCTTCTCGATGGTGTTTGTCTGGCCAATGGTGATGGATTGGCAGTTTATTTCTTAGGTCTTGCCGACTGAGAGGTAATTAGGGCCTAATCTGCTATTTCTGCTGTGCGCTCCCCATCAAATATCTTATTTATATTTTATTAAAATTTATTATTTACTTATATATGTTTTCCAATCTTTTATTTATTTTTATAATTTATTTGTTTACCAATTGTTTAAATTAAATAAGTATTAGTTGTATATCCACAATTAATAATTGGTCAATAATTCAAAATACAAACACTTAGTGTTCAAGGATTAGGATTATGACACCTAAAGACTATAACAATCATTTTAATATTGTGCAATCAAATTTCTTGGAGCTACGACGATTTGAAACCCTTTTGAGACCACAAGCAATCTACAACTACAAATTTTAATTAAATCAAATGATATTCTCTCGACCAGTATATTCAAATTTAGTTTGTGAAGATTTTGAAGTCTATTCTCACCTCTTCGAAGCCTTGTCATGAACTAGGGCTTCCCAAATTCAACCATTTCAATGTCTTCATTGATCTTCTACAACTAGTAGGTGGATTTCCCCTTTTTGAGTGTTTGAAACTCTATATATTTGAGTGTTTAGAAAAATGAAACCCCTAGATAGAATTAAAATTTAATTCAAACCCTTTGATTCATGAACATAAGTACCATTATTAAATCACCATCATTCAAATAAACTAGGGCACATCATGATTGCAAACAAATTTAACCCTAGTTCATGAAAATGACTCCAAGATTCAATTTCAAAAACTAGGGAAAACAATTAGGGTTTTCAAATTTTAAACCTTCATAATGCCCTAGGGGAAAATTCACTAAGTGTTGAAATTTCCTAACCTAGGTTGAATCCTTGCAAAAACCAGTGAAATTGAAAAAAATACTTTTTAAAATTAAAGTTTAAAATATGGAATTTATTAAGACAAATAAAGTTCTTAAACTCAAATCTTATGCCCTATCCTTCCTAGGTTCCCCACATCCATGTTGAAAAAGACTTGATTTGAAAATACATTAAAAACTTTAAAGAATTGGTAAATTGTGAAAGTTTGATGTAGGACACACCATGATTGCAAACAAATTTAACCCTAGTTCATGAAAATGACTACAAGATTCAAATTCAAAAACTAGGGCAAACAACTTGGGTTTTTCAAATTTTAAACTTTCATAATGCCCTAGGGGAAAATTCACTAAGTGTTTAAATTTCCTAACATAGGTTGAATCCCTGCAAAAATTGGTGAAATTGAAAAATGTGTTTTAAAATTGAAGTTTAAAATGTGGGATTTCTAAAGAGGAATGATGTTCTTAAACTTAAATCTTATGTCCTATCCATCCTAGGTTCTCCACATCCATGTTGGAAAAGACTTGATTTGAATATACATTGAAAACTTTAAAGAATTGGTAAATTGTTAAAGTTTGGTGTACGACCGAAGTTTTAACTGATGTTAGTTTATTTTTGGAAGTGCTGATAATCCTTGTATTTGTGTCACTTATCCTTGAAATTCAAAGATAGAAAAATCTTTAAGGAATTTGGTTGCAAAATTTTGGTAGAGAAGTGAACTTTGAGAACTTGTATTTATGACTTCACCTCTTTTGCTTTCCTATGAGATTTTCCCACAAAATGAAGTATTTGTTGAAAACTATGAAGTTTTGGTTTGGAGCTAAAACTTTAAACCTTTAGATTAACCTCTGAAAGTCTTAATGATTTCCACATTTTAACTTGCCTTGAGAAGTTTCTAAACAAAATACTTAGTGATTTTTTTAAAAATTTAACTGTGGAATTATAACTAACATGAGGATATTTCTATTTGGTATTTTATTTCCCATCCTGTATCATTTTCCCACAAAATTTTAAAACGATAAGACAAAGGCGTGAAAGGTGGAAGATTTTAAATGTAGACTTCAACCCAATTATCAGAGATTACAATAGAAATTAAAAAACTAGAAGTCCTTTCCAATTTGGCATTTTATTAAAAGCAATGCACTCATTTATAAGATTAAGAATTATGCATGGTTTTTTTGAGAAACTTTTTCTTACTGTAGGACTTATGATGTTAAGATGTTATATCTAGTTCCTTATCAATTTTCTACAAAATTAAATTTACAAAGGCAATTTAGTTTAAAATTGATTTTTACAAAATTTCTTTAGACCATAGGATTTCTGAGGTCTAGATTTGATGTCCAGTTGTCTAGTGGAATCCCACAAACTATTGTAAATTGCTTAAAACTTAAATTTCTTAAGATTTTTAGAATCTAATGATTTATTTTATTCTTGTAGGGTTATGTCAAGGACAAAGAAGATGAAGTACAAATTCCAAGCAGTCACCACACCATCCAAGATCAATTGATCTTGGCATGTAGTATTAGATATTGACTTGGGCCATCTAGACTTGGAATATTTCAAGGATATAATGTATGGAAATAATCCTTCCAATAGAGCAAATAGAATGACAAACAATGGGATTGCACAAGCTACAGGATTCCCATCTTTAGTGCAATGTCTAGAACTAGTGATAGCCTGCACAAAGCATTATGATGCAAGGCCAAGGAGAATTGTGGCAAATGATGGAAGAATATTGGTTGACCTATCTACCAATACCATTGTTGAAGCATTTTGTATTCCCTATCATAGGTAGGTAGTCAATTTAACTAAGGAAGAAGGTTTGACTTATTTCAATCAGGATACATACACTTGCCTAAAGTCAATCAACAAGAAGTGGATGATCACCCCTAAGCCAACAATCTCAAATCTTCCCAATGTGAAATTCATTGATTGACTCAAGCCACCAGGATCACCTGCAAAACCTAGGATTAACCATCTATAAGAGAAAAAGACAAAGATGATAAATTTTCACAATATTGGATGCAATTAATGAATTGGATTAAAGAATTACATGTGAGAACTTGCTTTTATATTTGCATGTTAGAAAACCCTAATATGACTTAAGAATAACCTAAGACTAAAATTAGCCCTAAGTGAACTTAATAAAGTGTAATTAAATATTTAATTAGACCAACATCCCCCATTAAGTGCAACTTAGGGAGAAATGAAAAACATGCAACTAATGCAAGAATGGGTCTTGGCTACAAGGCCATGTTAGGTACCTATGTACAACAAGAATCTCTCATAAAGTGGAGAAAAAAGAGAAAAATCCAAAGGGAGAAAACTCCTCTCCAAAAGAGAGAAAACACAAAATAAATGATGGAAGAAGGGCTCAACATCTAAGACCCCCAAGGACTAAATCCATCACAAAAATATAATCAATAGATATACAACTGCCCATAATAGAGGATGTAGAGAGAAGGTCTAGTGACCCCCCAGAAGTGAGAAGGATAGAACCCCATGTGAGGAAATGCTCCCTTCCAAAATAGAGATGAGAAGAGAGACCATGCAAACGCTCCTCAAGCTGAGTCTTGTAGTGCTAGAATATGCTCGACATAGAATAAAGATGAAGATCCATGAACGTCAAAGAACATTCCTCCCCTTGGGAAGAAATAGAACTACAAATGTGTACATAATGTCTTCCCATTCTGGATAGGAATATATAGGAAGAAAGATAAATGTCTTTGAGCTCTACACATGATCCAAAGACAACAATTATGCTCCTGAAAACTACTCAAATGTCTCCAATCCACTACAAAACTATGACTGAATAAGAGAATGAAGAATAATCTTTGAAGAAGATGATGGTGATGCAACTCCATCGAAGTTGTCATCAGATAGAAGACAAATGTCCTTAACGCGGTCCTCCAAATTTGCAAGGTGGGACTCTACAAGCAACAATGATATATTTGGTAGATATGTGTCCCAATGAGCTATCTATGGAAGATAGATAATGTCTTGCTGCAAAGAATCTGATGTAGCAATAGGTAATAAAGATGTGATCTCGATAAGAAGAGAAGGAGAAGCAAGAGAAGTCTCTTTCATTTGAACTAGCAAGACCTGTCAAATATGCAAGCTCATCAACTGTATCATCATCAAAGGCTATATGATCTGCATCATCAAGGGTTATGTGGCAATCCATAGCAAGATCATCTAGGAATGGAGAGATATGTGGGTCTCCATACAACTCCCAAATGCATGTCCAAAGAGCGCGTGGGCACTCAATATGTGAGATAGAACACATAGTGTCAAAATCAACACTATAACCAATCAATCTTACAATATGATCAATATAATTTCCCCATGTAGATTTCCTCCCAGGTGTATCTAGTTTAGGTATGAGTCCATAAAGATAAGGCAAAATATTAAGCCACCTGAGATGTGTCAAGATGCCCTTTCGCCAAGACTCATAATTATCCTTACCTAATGTTACCACATAAGGGTGAATAGAAAAACCCATGATATCTCCTCAAATAAATTAAATCAGAGATCAATAATATGAATATGTATTAATGTTGATAAATGAAGCCCAACAAAACAAACATAACTTCTCCAGGTACCAAAATGTCCAGAATATCAAATAGAATCCATAAAACTAACAGAATGAATAAAGAATACCTAGGGATGAATCTAGAAAAAGTACATGGATGGCTGTGTATAGCTCCTCAATACCTTTCTGATGCTACAAGAATCACAAAAAATGGAGATCGTGGCAAAAAGATACGAGCTCAAAAGACAAAAAGGTATCTGGCCTTTAAATAGAAATAAATGTCACCCATAGAAAAATATGAAAAAAATACCTACATCACTGGATGGTGTTTGGAACCAGCTTTCTGACACCTATTTATTTTTGAAAATTTGATTTCATTTTCCCAAGATATGCCTGATTTACCAAAACTGCTCCTTTAGGGAAAACAGGGAAAAAAATGATCCCTGTCGGTAGATTTAGCAGAATCTCCACCAAATTTAGTGGTTTCACTAGAATGGCAAAACAACAAAAAAAATGCGAAATTTGGCACTAGCACATAGGGTAAATGCAATTTTAAAAATGTTTGATTTTTTTGATTAAAAAAAGATTTAAAAAAATATATGAAGGGTTTGTAGTTTTTTTGAAAAACTTTTAATAAACAAGGCCAAACTCCATTAAGGGGTCCACCCTTGAAGAAAAGGGCATGACTTGCAAGGGGACATGGAGCCCTATGGGTGCTCGCAATAACCCTGTGGCTTGCTAGGGGTGGTATCCCTGCTGTAGGTACCCTGTACAGGGCCTGCACAGGGGTAACCCAAGACACTCCTCAAGAGTGATTTTCAGAAAGAGATTAGTGATATCATGAAATTGCTACGCATAATAATGGGCTTGCCTTCTGCTTCCACCTTCATGCCATGGATGTTCAAATTTATCCATGAGGTTCTAGAAAATAAAAAGATGATTAATTGGGATAAAATCATCAGTGATAGTCTACATGCCTAAATTACAAATGTGAATGATTCAAAGAGATTTTTCACATGACTTCCTATCTGGTATACTTATTGGCAAGACCAATCACTTATCCAAAATTAACAAAGAGAGGAGTAATATGTTCAAATCTACATTAATTCAAGGTTTTTGATTGCTATCCCCAACTCTAGCCAAGGAATTCCTTGATACACTACAAAAGAGAAAACGATGTTTTCGTAATGTATATAGTGAGAACCCTTGAAGGAGACTTAACCTAGAGGTTGTCATTGGATGCAACTGAGCTCATCTAGAAGTATGGAAATTGGTTCATTCAGTTTCCAAAGTTTACCTATATTAGACTGGAGGAATTCACAAGTCCTCCCTATAAGATGCCAAAGTATCCCACATATAAGATCATATTTCTGGAATTGACAAGGGAACTTTGTGAAGCACACAAAGACCTTAGTGAGAAGCATAGAGTAGGAGTTCAATTCCCAATAAATTTAGGTGGAATATATGCATGTCCTTCTTTTCCTACTACTAGGGAATTAGATGTATAAATTCAGAGATACAACCTACATTTCCATGCAACCAAGGAATCATTTGATCCAAATGGAAAGATGGAGAAAATGGTTGGATCCCATATGAAGGATGTGCCTTTTTGGGACCCAAATTAAATTTGCAAAATCAATTGAGTCTCACCCAATTTTTTTACTTGCCTTATTCAACCCATCACTTATAACTAGTATAAGATATTATAAATAAGATACCCCTTGATCAAATGTGTTTTTGGTGTGGTTAGTAACTTTCTAGGGATACCATGAATATGATAGGTGAATTCTCAGCTACCATTTGTGCCTACGCAAGCTCTAGATTGTTCTTTTTGAGTGGGATACATTCTCATCCTTGGATTAAATGGGATTTGATACAAATGGAATTCATATCTCAACCTCCTATTGTGCATCATTTTTTTGCACACGACCAAGGATGTAGTAAACTGAAATGATTTATATACATGTTGGGTGAATATTTTGTTATCAACTAATTGATGACAAAATGGTTATATCAACCACAATATGATGAGATAAATCTCTCCTCTCAGAAAGGGGAGGCTCCCTTCTTATTGCCCACTACAACCAACAAGTACTTAACTATGTTTATTTACACTAAAACTAACCTGTGGGTGTTTCCATATCATCTATTTCTCTTATTTCTAGAAAAGATGTTCACTTACAAACTTTGAATTAAAAACTCTTGATTCTTACAAAGTGTGATAAACTAAAAACTACTTGTTGGAACTATAATAACTGATATCCAAATTGAATAGAAGTAAGAATAACCAAGGTGATACCAGGATGTGTTAATAACAAGAAACCCACAAAAGCACAAAGTCTTTTGTTCCTTCTTATGCTACTTTGAAGTTGAAAAGGTATAGAATAAGGTGCAGCCCAAAGTCTTCACCGTATGCTACAATAAGATCAAATGAACATAGAAGATAGCCAGCAGTATCTTCCCAATCATGAACATAAACACAATTCTAAAGACAATACTGCAACTCAAAGTCTACAAAATCAGATTTGGAGCACCTTCTAAACACTTGATTCCATGCTACAATTCAACCACGTGCACAAAATAATGTAATAGAATAGACGTAAGAACAATTCTAAAACATTACAAACTTGATTCAAGACAGATTGGATGCCAAATTGCTTTCTTTGTATTGATTGAAAATTGTTTTACAATATGAACTCAAAGTTGCAATTTGCTCTTCAAAATGGCAGCGCTTCACTTCAATAGATAAAAGATACTAATTACAAAAGAGCCCCTCTTTATTTATAGGGAGAGGCTATGAGCAAAAATAGGCAATTTACAACTAATTTGACTTATTCAAAATCAGAGTTCTAATTGACTCAGGACTTTGTCTCACTACTTCATGTATTATAATTTTACAAAAAGACATGGAGTTTGTCATCTACAAATTACAAAATACATAGCTAAAGCATGGGAAAATAAACTAAGTGTCTGAAGACACGTCTTCTTCTTCTTCTTTCTCTTTCTCCAGAAAGTCTTCATATCTTTTCACAGCCGACTAATCTTCAATGTCATTTGGCCTTGGTGTGTAATTGGAGATGGCTAGAACTCATGTGATAGAGTCCCCTATGTTCACATGCACTTTTCTATGTTTATCCAAGATTGTCTGCAACTTGTCCAAGATCACTTGAAAGTCCACTAATTTGTCAATGGAAGCCAATGAGAAAGCTTCCAATTCTATCTCAGCATGAATTAGTGTGGTGAACTCCTAAACAACTATATCCACGAGAAGAGTTTTCTAGTTGTCATCAAGTATTTGGAATGAAAGTTCCCTTATCAGTGATATCTAATCCTTTGTCAATGCTTTCATCCTAGGTCTCCTACATATCTTTAACCAGTTCCTTGAGGACATCTCTTTTATGCTTCATTGCTTCCCAGTATTCAATGTACATCTTCCTTGTGGGGATCACCCCATTCTCAACTAACACTTCTAACTTGAAATCTTTCAACCTTGTCCAAGTTTCAAGATCCTTTTCAACTAGCTGTAGATTTTGTGTTAGAAAATCAAGTGTATGGCTTAGCTCCAACTTGACATCAATCAAGTTGTTAAACAATTCAATAGATGACTCTAAGAGCTGAGATCCTTGTTAATGAGTCTTTCTATCCAAGTACTTACAACTCAACCTTGTGCTCTAATCCTTTTAGCTTTATGAATTGCTTCATCATCAACACATGTTGTTATAGGTTGTACTTGTTCTGAGGATTGACCTATTCTCAACAACACATAAGAAAGTTGTTCCACCTTGAGCTTAAGTTGGTCCTTGATCAACTTATCCTCATCATACCTCTCAATCAACATAGCACATGTTTCTTGCATATCTTACTTGGCACCTTCATGAGTTTGTTTGCTAAGTTCTATTATTGAGATAGTATAATCAGAAAGCTGAACTTCATTGAGGTTTTTATCCAATGGAGGTATAGCTACCTTAGCATGTTTGTGTCTTGATGGGTCAAAAAGCACTCTAGACCAGGTTTTAGCCTTCTTAGCTGCTTTGGGCTTGGTTGGGACAAGTTGACTAAAATCAAACTCATTAGGACAAATTGCTTGCTTCTTTCACTTCAGGGTTTTTGACAACAACCAAGGTGGAAGAACTAAAGAATCACCTCCTATTTCTGTTAGCAGAGCTTGGGATGATGGGGTAGAATCTATGGGTCCTTGTGAAATAGGTAGGGTGGAAATTTCTTTTCCTGATGTAGGCACAAGTGGAGTAAAAGTAACAATGGGTGGAGTCTGAGTTTGCACAGTAGTTGGATTAACCTCAATCGATACTTTTGATGAGGTAGAAGACAAAAACTTATCAAAATCTAATTGTGCAATTGAGTCAATCATAGACGTGGGTACATATAATAAACTTGGAAAGGCAAAAAGGGTACCAAACACTTCTTCCATGTTACCCTAAGGACTATCAAACAATGGTTCATTAACAGGTGTAGAGGGGGATGAATGAACAAAATGTATGGACACAGTGGGTGTAGTACGAGTAGTAGAAATGGTTGGCAATTGTTGAACACTTGAAGACATAGGAGGACCATGAATTTGAAAAGTTGAAACTATAGGAGGAGAAGAGGGAGGTGTTACCTATGTTGATTCAGGTTGAGAAGTAATAGGAGGTTCTTGTGATCCCTCAACAACAACTTCTTCTTGTTCAACATTTGGATGAGTGGATGTTCCCTCTTTTTCTTTCCTCTTGCCTTTATCTCCCTTTGTCCTGAAGATAATCCTTGGCTTCTTGCTAGTGCTAGGAGCATCCTCTTTGTTCTTGTATGTTAGGGTAAAATTGCAAATAGGATAAATGAAGAATCAACAATGATAAAACCCTAGCAATGCACAATGAAGCACAAGACAACATGAAAATCAAAATAACAAATGTAAATGCAAACCGATCTCCATGCTATGTTTGATTTATCTCCATTGCTCTTCTCCACCTCGCATGAGCATGCAAGATTTTGAAGGATTATTGTTGGAAGAATGTTGGGTGCTCACTTCTGCAGCATAACATTAAGATGAAGATGCTAGAATGAAGGATGCAAAGGCTCTAATGATATTTCAATAGCATGTGGATACTTGAGGATCAATACATGCTAATGATAATTTGGCAGAATAATGGTACTTGAAGCTCAATGCATGCTAATGGCTTATGAGGGGTTTGATTTATAGAAAAGGCTTGGTTTAAAAGGATGGTTGAGATTAAAAAATAATTGATTGATGTGGACGGCTAGGATTGATTAGGTATTCCCACTCTTCAAGGGAGTTGTAGTCATTTGACAAGTGGAGGGAGGATAGGGCTCATGTGTGCTTGTGTACATAAAAAGTACTACATATAAAAGATATTAAATAAAATGCTGTAGTACCACTTATCTTTTTTAAATGAAAGAGGCACACATGTCGGCTAAATGATAAGATAAATTAATTAAATAAATAAGATTTATTTAATTAATTGGAAAGTCAGCTTATGATGAGAACTTAATTCAAATAAAATATTTGAATTAGTTGGGATATGAGTTGGATATTAATTAAATAAATAAAATTTATTTAATTAATTGGATAGTGGGGAATTTAATTCAAATAAAATATTTGAATTAGTTGGGATATGAGTTGGATATTAATTAAATAAATAAAATTTATTTAATTAATTGGATAATGGGATTAGGATGGGATTGAATGGGATTTTAATTAAATAAATAAAATTTATTTAATTAATTGGCTAATGGAATAAGTGGGGTTAAGAGTGGGATTTAGGACAAAATGCTACATGATGTCTAAGTGATGTTTTTGACAAGGTGTTGCTAGACATGAACAAATTTGGGACAAATTTGGGTGTCTACAGTTCTTTGTCCTCAATTCTTCCTTCTTACTAGAAGGTCCTTCTGTTTGTTCCTCTTCTGATCTTGTTTTGAATTTAAATTTTAACTTTATTTCCTTCTTCTCCAACCAAACATTGGTATTCATGAGAATAGGTTGAAACCTTTCTCTTATTGAGGTCATCTCCTTTTGAGACCATTGGATTGAAGCAAGAGGAGTATCAACAATCTTGTTACCTACATATACAACTTCGACTATGTCACCTTCTTCTTGCATATCCTCTGGGATATCAGCCAATTGAAAGTTCCTGATTTGATCTAAAGAAAGTTGACTATAGTCCAGTCTCCTCACATCTTCCTCATTTCTACATTCAGCTCATATGTCTTTGACCTTATGAACATGAGTATAATTAACTTCTAGCTTATCCTTCATTCCCCAGTAATCAAAATCAAGTCTTTTCTTGTACCTCTTTATCGTGCCATTGCATTTCTGTTTCCATTGCTTTTGCCTTGGGAGTTGAGGAGATGGAATACCTACCAATTTGAAATTGAAACTTAAATCCATCTCTATGTGATCCTGCCTGCTTGTTATGCACATCCACAATTTGTTGGCACAACTCCATCAAAATTAGCTTATCACCTCGATACATGGGAAGCATATATGGCTGCTTACTGAAACAACTAGCTCTGATATAGGTGAAAGTAGGAAATTGTAGAAATATGCATCCAAACATTTTTGACCTGTTCCCAAGCCTCATTAGAGACACTTTTCTTTTCAAGATCCTTTTCTAATATACAAATATAGTTATAGAAAAATGCATCATTCACCCTCTTGAAGTGTTTGATGCATTCCTTCAAGGTGAACTCAGGGTAGTACTCATATACTAGAATATTCCTCCTGTCACCTTCCGAAGTGAGCCCTGGAAAGTACTTCATGGAAGCAACATCATACACTAAATATGAAGTCATATATAACTTAAATGAGGTAGACACCTTATACAATTGATCACATATTGAGTCATTAATCTATTGTCCCCACCATATCTTCTGATTACCCTTTTTGATAACAAGAATATACTGATACATCCATTCCTGGAAAGTGTTCGATATAAGAAGAACTTTTACCCTACTGTGGAGGGTTATGAGATCACCTTCCTCATCTATAGACTCACTCTAGAAAATGTTCTTAGGCCACCTTGAAATTGTAGGCCTAGGATTCTTGAGCCACTTGGTGTTGATGATCTTCTTACACTTCTATGAATGCATATCATAGTAATCTTATGCATCTTTAATTGTGAGGTTGGCATAATCAACAATATCTGGACATATGAAGACCTTGTCAAAGAACTCTTCATTCAACTTTATGATGACTTTATCTTCTACATCTGATATGCTTCCGGTGTCCTTGTCAAATTTCCTCACCATTTCTAATATGAAATCAAGATTTTGAGCAAACACGGGAAAGGTGGAAACCAACTGGATATCACTATTGAGAATGCATTGCATGTGTACCGGCATAGGTCGCTGGTTTATCCTTTCCAAGAACTCTGACATGTCCACATGCCCAATTTATGTATCTTTGATGTCATTAATATTTGATTCCACATAGGTCATTGGGATGACACCTTGATATTTGTACTTCATGATTTTCTTTTTTGGAGAAGGATAAAACATCTGGAAATTAACTGCAAAAATTTGATTTTTAGAAATTTTCCCAGAGTTAGAAAAATTTCATGTATTCTTCCTCATGCAGTTGCAAAAAAATTCAGCACTTTTGCACTATAAAAATCCTTTTATGCAATGTGGGAGAAAATCTCCACTTAAGCATTTTGATATTTCATAAGATGTAATTCAGAGAAAAATCTCCGCATTACATGTATTAGGTAGTTTAAAAACAAAGGTGATGCACTTCGGAGAAAATTCTTCGAAGTGCATCCTTTGTAAAAATCTAAGTCTTTACTTAGCATTTTAAGGATGGAGAATAAATGTGTTGTGCCAGCTTTAAACTTCACACAACACATATACAATAGTGTTGTACAGAGTTTAAAACCCACACAACACTTAGATATTTTTAAGTGGCAAAAAGTTGTAAGGTAGGCGGTGTTGTACGGAGTTTATTCTTCGCACAACACCATATCAAAGGATGTTGTGTGGAGAATAAACTCTACACAACACATAGTGTTGGTAGACTTCCAAAGGGGCGTAATGAAATGTTAGGGATGTTATGTGGGTTTTAAACTCTACACAACACATAGACACTAGATGTTGTGCGGAGTATAAAACCTGCACAATACCCTGAATATGGGTATGGCAAAAAAGGTATATGTTGTTTAGAGTTTAATCTCTGAACAACATATGATCCCAAGATCATGTTGTTCGGAGATTAAACTCCAGACAACATGTTCGAAATGGTAAGGCACAGTAAAACAAAGAAAAATAATCAAAACAAAAATGAGGGTTTTGATTAGGGAAGAAATAGGGGAACAAAGGTCACAAACAAACCAAAAGAGAAGGGACAAAAAACACACATAACAAAAACCTTAAAAATTCACATACAAGTTTAGATCTTAGGGTTTCAAACACAAAGATAATAACGTGGCAAAGCTAGAAACAATAGGAACACATAACGAAGAGAAAACTAAAAAACGTAGCCTAATGATATCTAGGGTTTTGAATACATAAATTAAAACTTCAAAACTTAAAATAGTAAAAACACAGAGTTAAAAGGAAAGACGACATACCCATAAACAAAGTCAAAAATCTGAAGGTGAGATTCACAATTTCAGGGAGTTTAATTTGCACAAAGTAAGGAGGAAGGCAGGAGATGCAGCACAAAGGAGACAAATGAAGAAATAAAACAAAAATAAAAAGAAATAGGGAGGAAAAGATTTTTGAAGATCTTCCATTAATGACCATTAAAGGTCATACATGCCACTTCAGGAGTGTAGTTGTAGAGAATTTCTCCATAATTACATGACATGTGTAGTTGTAAAGAAATTCTCCAACTAAACATAACATGCAAAAGCGTAGATTTTTTGCACTTTTAAAACTCAGAAAAAGACTAACACTGAAAATGCAAACACTTGCAAAAAATAAAAAAACAAACAACGACCCAAAATCAGAAAGATTCGTAGAAGGGCCGAACCATGCTCGAGATGACCTAAATTTGTCTTGATTTGTGTGTTTAGAGGACGTAGGCTACGAAATAGACAAGTTTCGTAGGGGTTATCCCATGAATTAAACAAGCAAAATTGGAGGATAACAATACATGAAAAAAGATATAAAATTGGTTAGTTGTTGAGCCAATTTTCTGGTCTACAAATGCTTCGAGGTGATTCTAGGGCATCAAGCAATGTTTGTTTAGTCTATAAGGGGTAGGAATACATCTTGTAATTCATAGGAAGAGTTTATAGTGCACATCTGCATGTGATGGTATGTCTCCGTGGTATTTTATAGTGATTCAAGGGAATATGTAATCACAACTATGTATTATCACTCGCCACATTTGTTTGCATGATGGTAATAAGGGTTTGATGTATATGTGACACAATTTAATGCATTGCAAGGCTCTAATGGTCATTCATTTCTTGCATATGGGTTATTGCAGTTCCATTATAGATTATTAAGTATGTCCATTACATGTAATGTATTTTTGATTTGTATGAAAATGCACATCTAGTTCTATTGATGTTTTGTTGGATGCATCTCTTTCCTCCCTATAGTTCATGACTTTGTTTCCCAATGGAGTAGGCACTACTCCAAATTGGTGAGAGGCCAAACACTTTCTTTTTATTATCCTCTGTTCTTGTTGGTTGTTGGAGTAGATTAGGTTTCACATGCATTTCATGATTCAATATTATAACTAAGGAACAATATTAAGTGGCATCAAACTATAAAATGTTAGAAAATCATGTCATGCATGCCTACACCTTGCACTTATGTCTGAAAAGTTAAGTGAATTCATCTATGGGGATTATGATAATGTTGTCATTTATAGGTGCATATGCAAGGTTGTATTTATTATCTTAAGAAGAGTTTTTATAAGTAGCTAGTTAGTCTTTGACCTAGTCATAAATATAGAGGTCAAGCATACATTTGGTATAGATGCTATTGTTGCAATCATGTTGTACTTTAATTGGTTTAAAACCATGTTAATGATACCTTCAGGAATACCCTCCTAGGTCTAGCTTAGCCTGAAGTAAAGGAGAGCATACCCACTCTCATTAATTGGCCCTTAACCACTCACATTTTATTGATGAGCTACTTGATTCACCTTCAAGATGACAAGTCCCTAGCCTTGAGGTGAGTTGATACCTTTAGGAATGTGAGATGCAATTTTGGGACTCAATAGAATGACACCATTGCTAAGGAAGTAAAATTTTGGTTCATATTTTGAAAGCTCTAGTAACATAGTCATTGAAGTTTGTGGCTATTTCTGTGTGTATTTTGTTGTGTATAGTTGTCATCTTGTTAACTTATGCCAATAGAATGGCATTGTTCCTGAGGATATGTTAATCTAGAAGTTACTTTGAAACCTTTTCAACACAATCATTGAAGAAAGTCTTGTAGTTGTTCTCTTTTGCTTATGTGTTGATTTAGTATCATGTCAACTTGCACCAACAGAATGGTGCCAGGGAAGAAGATATAGGATGGGTTGATGAATTATAAGACTTTGTTGGTGAAAGAAAACCCAAAATTTTTCCTACCTTGGTGGTTTTTTCTACTCCAATGTTTTCCTCATTTTATGAGGTGGTTATTCTGCTATCATCAATCAACATTCCTGTTGATTGGTACATTCTTGTTGGTGGTGCACATTTCCTTTCGACATTGGTGTTGCAACAAGTGATTAAGGTACATAAAGTTTATTCTCCTTAGTGTGACTTTGTTCCTTCATTAAGAGGTAAATCTACTTGTAAGAAGTAATATCCTTTTTAAGCATTCTATGAATTTGAAGTCACAACCTTTAGATCTGAGGGTTACTCTAGGGATGCTCCTTCATATGCATCTTCATATGTTTCAGATCCTAGAAACTACATTGGAGTAGATCCCTATAACTCTTATGATGATGTTTCATGTTGCCATTCAAGTATCCTTGCATCTCCAATTTATTCTCAAGACCAAGCATCCCCACACCATCTTGATGAGCTTGTTAGGCAATACATTGAAATTAAAAATCAAATTAGGTTGCTTGAATCCATATGACAACAAAAGGAAATAGAAGAAAAATAAATAAAGTTGCTTGAATCCAAATTGCAATACAATACTCATCCTATAGCCACAAAAAACCTAGATGCCCAATCTCCTTCCATTCCCCTTAATTGCACCTACAAATAGCTAGACCTATCTTGGGTCAATTATGAAATGCATACCATGCCAACCAATGTCTACAATCAGATGCCTATCTTTAGTAGGTGTAATATTTATGAAGGGGATACACATGTTGCATTCTCAAAATTTATAGAAAAACTATAATTTGATGATGAAGACATGTGGATGAGGTTCTTTGTTAGATCCTTCTATGGGTTAGCAAGAAGATGGATTGAGGGTTTTCTAGAACATTCCTTTGCTTCTTGGAATGACCTTGTGGCTGCATTTTATGAGAAATACATAAGTGATCTAGACCCTACTGCTCTTGTCCAAGAATTGGCAAATACCAAAAGGAAAGAGGAAGAGTCTAGTATGGACTTTAGTCATAGGTTTGTTGTTGCTTGATCTAGAATACCAAATTCTTGCAAACCTGTTGCCCATGTTTCCATTGACATGTTTTTTGAATCATACGAAGATGGTTTGAGTTTAGTGCAAAAGTATTTGAAGCTTACGAGCTTGCAACAAGCTTATGAGTGCCTTGACTATTGAGAAAAAACAAGTGTGAACAAGGTAAAATTGCAGCTATGTTGCTTTTAAATGTTTTCAAAGCTGAAAATTAATCATGTATGGTGTTTCAAATCTGAAATTACTTTCAAGATTATCCAATTTAGATGTATTAGTGTTTATCCAATTTAATGAATAAGTCATGAAGAATTTAATCAAGGAAGTTGACACATAATTTACGTGGAGAAACCCTTGCAGGGAAAAAATCCACACCCAAAGAGATATTTATGCTTGTATTAATTCTTGTAATCAAATTTACATTAACACTAAAATTCTCTCTAAATTTTGGCAACACTTCATTACTCCTTCAACTTCAAAAACCTATGATTGCCTATCTTAAATTTCTACCAACTCAAGGCAACATTATATAGAAACCATGGACCTCAAAATACAATTAGTTGTATCCAATAACATGAGAAGAATCCTCATACAAAACCAAGTGCCCAATATAGTGAACTCTAAAGCTGCATAGTAGAAATCATCTGTTAACTACAAGTCTCAAACATGGGCACCCAAGAAGTCCCATTCAAACTTAGTCAATTGAAGTGTTATGTGACAACAATGAGGTACAACTAAAAGTCTCAACATGGGTGCCCAAGAAGTCAAACTCAAACTCAGTCAACTGAAGTATTATGTGATAACAACAAAGCTGAATTGAATGTCTCTTCATGAGCACCTAGTAACTCCTAATTAACTCTATCAACTAAAGTGCTCCAACTCACACCAATGTCATGAAAACAACATGCATTACTTGGTGTCTCCAATGTGAATTTGTAATAACCTATTTGTATCATGCAAGAGTCATGTAACAACCTATAGTATCATGCACAAGTCATACAAAGCTGAACCTGAGTTAGAGTGACATGCAAGACACATGCAACTCCATATAAGTACATGCAACTGACATGCAAGTACATGCAACTAAAATGCAAGTACATGCAACTAAAATGCAACAACATGAAAGTAAATGCAACTCACATACAACAACATGCAAGTCCATGCAAGCTCATACAAATGACATGCAACAACATGTAAGTCCATGCAAGCAACATGCAATAACATGCAAGTAACATGCAACAACATGCAAGTCCATGCAAGCTCATACAAGCTCATGCAAGCATCATGCATCTCTAACTCCATTGTTAACTCCCACATCATATCCATGCAAAGTATATCCACATTATCCACTCATGCAAACAAAAAAGTAAACTCCACTTGTCTACATTAGAATCTCCTCTGAAGTGGGCGCCAACGATGGGTCTCACCTCCTAGGAAGTATCACCAAGTCAAGATAGACTTCAAGAAGTCAACTCTAAGTCTTCATGGGCTCCATTTCCAAAGTGGGCACCCATATTGGGTCCTACCACATAGGAAGTAACTAGAACATGTCCAAGTGATATAATTAAATAATATTTTATCTCTCAAGTCTCTATGTGTTTGAGAAAACTTTCCAAGAACTTTGGAGATGTTGGGTTTTTCTCTTCGAATCAGCAAAGGGTTTGCCAGTTCCTAAGCTCAGGCAGATTCATCCAACAGATACAAGAGGTTGCGTGAGAGGCCTCCCCTTCACTTCTGGTTCTGCCGCACCGAGGGGGGTATCCCTATAGCTAAAGATTTAACCTTGACTCACCTAATGACAAAAAGATTTAGCTTTACAACAACATGCAGAATACTCTCATGTTTGGACCAAGATTTGCATGATAAATCACAAGGCTGATAATGTTCTTGGACATATCTAATTGGTTAGGAATGAGAGTATGCAGAGGTCCTATTTCAAATCCTACAAACTAATAGGTTGGAATTATGAAATGATTTGTTTTAATTTTTTGGATGCAAGACAGGGGGTTTTGGATCATAACTACTACACAAGGGCAGACCAGTGCCTATCTCAGGGCAAGGAGTCAACTAGATGTATACAAGTGAATGATTTGCACAAACTCAACAAAGATTCAAGTTTCAAGGGGTTAGATTGGTGCTTGCCTTACAAACATCACCCAAGAGTGAGTATTTAGCTATCCCTATTTACAAACATCCCTGCTGCCATACAATCTTCTTCATACTTAACCTAAAACAGTTTAATCCACTCCTTGAATGGAGGTCAAAAGTCAAGCATGCAATATAGAAATATATATCCTAGAATCTAAGTAACCCTTAGCAACCACATTCAAAAGAAGGGATGCATACAACAAATGGAGACAAATAGCTAAACACATGCCATGAAGCATTTTTCATATAAACATGACATGAAACTGAACATATGTGCAACGTGCATTCGAGTGCAACTCATAAACTCACAAACGAGATAGAATATCCCAGAAAAAGCTTGGTTTTTCATTATTTCCTCCAAAAAATTGCGCAAGTCTTCAACCCCAGAAAAATGAGTAACACAGTTCTGATATACCTAGAACATGTACCCAGCAATTAATTACATGGTCATTTCAAAATTTTGCCAAATACAATGTACCATCAGAATGGCACCCAAAACATTCAATGCAACCATGAGAAGAAGAGGAAAGGGTAGGTGGGTTTGGGATGTGAGTCGTTGACTGAAGATTTTCACCCTTAATCAGGTAGTTGACCCGTCAATCAAGACCATGCCTCTACAAATTTTGCCATTAATGGCTGACCTACTCGCAACTTCTAGAAATACGATGGCTGCGTGCTTTGCAATTCTTCCCACCTTAAATGCGACTACAAACATAGGAAATCCTTTGCTTCCTAAAAATTTGAAATTGGCTGTTGATTTCCTCCCTACGATTGAGATCTACGGCTTCAAATCACACCAAAACGTCATCGGCCAATGAGATCGCGCCATGCAGGTGGCTTTTGCTTCTTTGACTTTTCACATCGCGACATACATTTTGCCTTTTCACCCCTTTTACCTTTGTATATGTAGTAGTATATAGATACAACTGCCACATACAAGGGCAGACCCCAAATCTTCATAAAATAAATTGCAATTGCTATCGGGTCCTACCTTGTATCTCCTTCCTTGTACATCGCTCTATATATCACATATACAATGCGAACATACAAGCAACCGCAGATTCCAGCTCATCTATCAATTAGATCGGAACAACTTTTGAAATCTGACTTGTATCTCACCTATTGTATATCAAATATACAACATATACATGCAACTTTTACATACAAGCATGGAATATTCTGGGAATCTGCAACATACAACCATATTTTCACACCTAAAATTGCATCTGGAAGCCAAATACAAACCCGATATGCATACAACCATTTTTCTACTTTTTGAAGCCGATTGAATGTTCCTCTCGGGTCCGGCCTTGTATATCTGCACTTGTACATACAAAGACACATATAAGCGGCCATGTACATACAAAGATACATGCATAAAATGCGAAGGCCAACAAACTTAGAATTTTATGGGTTTAGATGAGATATGCCTACGGATTCAAATGCTCGAAACCCGAACCAGCAGCAAGCACCAACAGGAGACACATGAAAATGGCTAGGATTTCAAAGTTATCCCTTAGCCAATAATGTACCATTGATTCTTCAACATGCTTTTATTCTCTAACAAGATACCTGCAAAAGCAACCATGATGACTACCATCTCAAACAAGAACTCCTCACATCATGTCACCCATGATACGATAATGAATATGCCAAGGTGAAACATATCAACTATCACTGAAATGTGCACCAATCTCTACATGAACACAAGCATCAAATTCAAATGATAACAGATGAGTCTGAGTGATTGCCACACTCATACCAATTGGAATAAAACCACAACAAATTACTAGCTCATCCAAACTATCCCTACCTCAAAACTAGGGTAAACAAAACCAACATAGGTAGAACTCCATGCCATCAACATATCAATCCAAAACTGCAATCAAGTCCCTATATATCCACCATGCTAATCATCCTTCCACCCATCTCAATGCAACATACCAATGCACAAATAACCAAAGACAAGGCCCATCTAACAAAATTTGCATTAACACTGAATGGATTTGTGGATATTGACAGTCCACATCCAAGTCTTCAATGCAACCAATGGGTAAAGACAACCCACTAAACTGCACAACTCATAGATCCCAAAAGTGAAACATGCAAACTCATCATCACATCAATAACCTACAAATCGAGACAACGAAGAGGATATCGTGATAATCAAGATCATACATATCCAGGAACTCCCACTGCATGGGTAATGTCAAATCTGAAAATAAGATCAAAGTATTAACAAATCCTTCTATAGCACTTCTTATAGAGGGCGTGGCTAACCCCTCAACCATATACTGTCAAAACACAAATGATATACAAAAAAAATCTCTCATTACCAATCTCCAAATAACTCTCCCAAGTCCTCTAAATAAATGAAGAAAGAGATCAAGGAGCTACCAAATTGTTGTTAACAACAATGAAGTACAAACAACAATACTTGACTCCAATCAAAACCTCAACTCCATAAACATAAGAACCTTCAAGAAGAAGACAATATACCAGGAAAGAGAGAACTTGAAAATCAAACCATGTCTTTATACCACACTAAAATGTGCCAAACTGTGTAAAATAAGATCTCCTTCAACACTCCCAAACTGAAAGGTTATCAATATCTAACATTCAAATTGTGATGAAAACATGGCAGTAATAGATGTAAACCTCTCATTGAAAGTAGATCAAACTAGCCAAACATTCCCACAACAAAGGGAATATGCCTAAAACCATAAACCTTTTCCTGTACCTCTCCAAACAAGTACTTAGAACTAGTTCCATAGCTCAAGACCAAAACAATGAGAACAACATAAATCCATAAAACCATGCATCTACTTCTCAACAATCCTTCAGAACTCACAAATCTCAAGACTAATGTATATGAGAAGACAAGATACAAAATAAAGAGTGCATCCGATAATTAGGCATGCAACACATATTAGATCATTCACTTGCCAATTAGATCAAGAGTGGGATACAAGATTATCTTCTACATACAACACTAAATAAAAGCTTATAATAAAGGGCAAACTTCTCATTAGGTCCATAATGGATTCACATCCATTTCCAAGTGTAGGCTCCTCGGTCCTTTTGTTGAAATCTCATAATGAGTAATCATTCCAACACATATCTTTAAGTATAAGAGATATCTAGCCTCACCCAAGTCTCTCTAGTATAAATGAGCATCCACCAATCAATCCATACCAACTTCAAATGCAACATGTGAAAAACATGAAACTCCAAGCAAATGATTAATACTCAAAACCAAAGAGAACTATCCAAACTATTTTCAAAGATCCAACTATAGATTCGGGAACATATCATGACATCATGATCTAACATCTTCTCAAAAGAAGATCATATGCTCCAACAAACATATCCTACTCCCAAGAGCACTTGTATCATTCCAAAACTCTAACTCATGATCAAGAGTGCATCATGACATAATACCATACATTCTCTAAACTAAGGACCATTTCTCAAAAGTGATATGTCATAAACTTGACACCTCACCAAAGACTCCAAGAGTCCTCCATGGAAAACCAAGATGTCAACACCTCTTTAAATAACATGAAGATCTAGCATCCTTTATCAATAGGACCAAAGATGTTAGTGAACTCTCACTGCAAACTAAGGGCATATTCCAAGAGCTCCTTATGACACCAACAACCATTGCAAAAGATTATCCATCTTCTAATCAAAGATTATCCATGGCTCACTACACAATGCAACAACAACAATTTAGAACCAATATCTTGAAATAAAGAAGATCAAACACACTGTGTAACTACACAAAACTCCCATTGAAAGTGATACCAAGCTATGCATGATATCATGACCAACATCATTACCAAAAATCCACCAAAAGTGAATAGAACTTCTCATGCACCATAACTTACTACTATAGATTTCAATGAACAACTAAATCAGGTACCCCAACCATCCTTTTGTCTCACTACAATAAATATACCAATGCAATCAATGTGACCAAAAAGAGACCTACCAAATAGAATCCACATTAGCTAATTCATAAGATCTGATTTGCCAAACAAACCCACATAAGAGTAACCATAGATCATAAGAACCCAACAAGCAACCTTTCAAATCTGTAATTGTTTCCATCTAGAAAGTCTAAACATAATTTTTCCATAGATTTACAAACCACAGATTTTGGTTAACATGTAAAACCTGCAAAACCATCTCTCTGTAAATCTAAAACCACTTAAACATCTAGAAATTCACACCAATGAACAAGATCAAATATGTCATCTGAAACAATGGAATACCACAAATCTAAAAACCACCAATTTTGGTTAACATGTAAAACCTGTAAAATCATCTCTTCATAAATCTAAAACTACTTAAACATCCAGACATTCACACCAATGAACACCATCAAATATGTCATTTGAAATAATGGAATACCACAGATCTACAAACCCACAGTCTTTTGAAATAAGAAAATTGTAAACCCTACATATTCAAAATAACATGAATATAAAAAGGAGAAACTAGTTGTTCAGGATTGTCCATATCATAGAAATACCAACTCTACGACCCACATACAACCCGAGGCAAATCGTCCAATGCTTTCATGTAACTAGAGACCAAAACCATGAACCCAACATAAGCACTCTATACTGTAGTGCAAGTAGTGAGTGTTCTTCCATGTGATCAAGGTACCAAAAGAAACCATCAAACATAAACACCCTTTCATTGCACATGACCACAAGATAAAGGAATAAAACCACCAAACAAGAGAATACACACATATTGTCAAAATGGAGCTCCAAGTCACTACCACAGGACTGACTCCATAAAGATCCATAAACTTGACCCTTAAGTGCCCAACATAGATTCTATTGACAATATCCATTTGAGAGTTACCTACCATGGCTTCCAATTTCACAGATCTACAAAGCAATGTTAACACCTAGAACATCCACTTCAACCAAAAAAAATTCAACACTTAAGAGAAATGCATCTCTCTCTCAATAGAACCATTGGCTCTGATACCAAATGTTGAGAAAAAGCAAGTGTGAACAAGGTAAAATTGTAGCTATGTTGCTTTTAAATCTTTTCAAATCTGAAAATTACTTTCAAGATTATCTAATTTAATGAATAAGGAAAGAAGAATTTAATCAAGGAAGTTGACACAAAATTTATGTGAAGAAACCCTTACAGAAAAAAAATCCACACCCAAAGAGATAGTTATGCTTGTATTAATTCTTGTAATCAAGTTTACATTAACAATGAAATTCTCTCTGAATTCTGGCAGCACTTCGTTACTCCTTCAACTTCAAAAAATTGTAATTGTCTGTCTTAAATTTCTACCAACTCAACGCATCATTATATAGAAGCCATGGATTTCAAAATACAATCAATTGTATCCAATAACATGAGAAGAATCCTCATGCAAAACCAAGTGCCCGATATAGTGAACTCCAAAGTTGCATAATAGAAATCACCTGTTAACTGCAAGTCTCAAACATGGGTGCCCAAGAAGTCCCATTAAAACTTAGTCAACTGAAGTGTTATGTGACAACAATGAGGTACAACTGAAAGTCTCAACATGGACACCCAAGAAGTTAAACTCAAACTCAGTCAACTGAAGTGTTATGTGACAACAACAAAGTTGAACTAAATGTCTCTTCATGAGTGCCTAGTAACTCCCAATTAACTCTATCAACTGAAGTGATCCAACTCACACCAATGTCATGCAAACAACATGCATTACTTGGCATCCCCAATGTGAATCTGTAACAACCTATTTGTATCATGTAAGAGTCATGCAAAGCTGAACTAAGTTAGAGTGACATGCAAGACACATGCAACTCCATATAAGTACATGCAACTGACATGCAAGTACATGCAATTGAAATGCAACAATATTCAAGCACATGCAAGTACGTGCAACTCACATGCAAGTCCATGCAAGATCATACAAATGACATGCAACAACATGCAAGTCCATGCAAGTAACATGCAACAACATGCATGTCCATGCAAGCTCATACAAGTGACATGCAACAACATGCAAGTCCATGCAAGTAACATGCAACAACATACAAGTCCATGAAGCTCATACAAGCTCATGCAAGCAACATGCATCTCTAACTCCATTGTTAACTCCCACATCATATCCATGTAAAGTATATCAACATTATCCACTCATGAAAATAAAAAAACAAACTCCAAGTCTACATTGAAATCTCCTCCAAAGTGGGCACCTAATATGGGTCTCACCTCCTAGGAAGTATCACCAAGTCAATATAGACTTCAAGAATTCAACTCCAAGTCTTTATGGGCCCCACTTCCAAAGTGGGCACCCATATTGGGTCCTACCACATAGGAAGTAACTTCAACATGTCCAAGTGATATAATTAAATAATATTTTATCTCTCAAGTCTCTATGTGTTTGAGAACACTTTCCAAGAACTTTGGAGACACATGAAAATGGTTAGGATTACAAAGTTAATGACAACATCCCAACATTAACATCCTTGAAAAACTGAAGAAGGATTATATTGAAAAATTGTTGTCCTTAAAAGAGAGTGTTGTAAGTAATGAAATAGTTGTGGACAACAATATAGTGGATTAGGTTGAGTGTGTAGTCAAAAG
Organism: Cunninghamia lanceolata; assembly: GCA_027924645.1. Lineage (NCBI taxonomy): Eukaryota > Viridiplantae > Streptophyta > Pinopsida > Cupressales > Cupressaceae > Cunninghamia > Cunninghamia lanceolata. Next base: position 954,133 of record BSBN01000787.1, on the reverse strand, counting down.
GGTTGAACTTTATGATGCAACATCATATGATAGTTGTGTAGATAGTGAAGATAGTGCAACCACTTATCTTTAGTTGGCTAAGTCATCTTTTGGGGATGATAATGATGTTTTGCCAATTGACTCCCAACCTGAAGTCAAGGATGACATTGATATGCCCGCACTCAATAATGTGACTATTCATATTGTTGATGGTGGAGACATTAATTTTCTATTTGAAGTCCTTGCCATGGATGATGGTGTTGTTGTTGTGGATGCATGTAAGGACGTTAAAGTGCAAATGATTTGGTACTCATTTGATGTACTTCCTTGCTTTATTGATCTTAAAGGAGATAATTCTCACACTTTTCTTGCTACAAATAAGAAAGAGGAAGATGAAGGTGTGCGTGACCTAATTACTTTTATCCCTTGTTATGTCAGAAAAAGTAACCTTGGGGGATTTTTCCTCTTAAGGTTTAGCTCCCAGGTCCTTCAAAATGCATTTAGAGCATCTTGCATGTTATTTCTGACTCTTGATGAGAAAACCCTGAAGTCTCATGGTAATTAGGACTCAAGGGATGCATTTAACATAAATCCTACTTGAAATAGGGGGAGGACTTGGGCGCCCGTGCCCTAGTCCTACCCTATTTTAGGCCAGGACCAATTTCAAACTATCAGTTTATGACTGTTATTAGGTCCTATGCCAACACGGTAAGTTTGAATTAAGAAATTGTTAATGGGAATGTTTGTAGTTGCATATATAAGTATGTTTAGGCATTCATTTGTAAACTAGATGGACATTAGATGGAAATTAGATGAGCATTGTGATTTTGTGAAAGTGATTCAAGGCATTCATTGTGTTGCAGAGTAGAATTTGTGTTATTCTTGTGTTTGTATTTGCAGATTTGGCATCCATCTCCTAATGGCATGAAGAGCATCTTCCTTCCATGAGATCTTCACTACAAGGTGATATCAATTGTATTTTCAATCATTTATCATTTGGATTTTTCCTCTATCCCATAGGGATACACACTCTTTATCTGACAACGATGTTCAGAAGACTTGAATGTCTCTCCGAGGCTTGACTAAGGCAAGCCTCTAAACACCACAACCCCCAACCCATTTTTTTTCGTGATTACAGGTTGCTGTACACTCAAAATCATGACTTTGGTTACCTGGGGATGTCAGGTCAATTTTTGGCACACACACAGACCCTTTCCCTCCTTGCCACGGGGTGATCTGCCACGTCACTCTCACTCACGTGGAATTAGCTAGTCAAGAGGAGGTGAGACACGGTGGGGGTCTGGCTCACTGGAGAGCTAGACTTCACGGAGAGGGGTTGACAAGTACTACGACCTTTGTTGTTGTGTGCTTAGTTGTATGTTTCATTCTATTATTGTTGTAGTTGAGATAACCCTATGACCTGAAGGGTCACTAGTTTCTCTTCTTCTGTTTGGATTTCTTAGATTCCACCTCTGTGTGGGTAAGCGATTGTTCTCGTTGATGTCCTCTTGTCTTTGTAAGTGTTGTAAGAGTTCTTGTTGTATCTGGCGTTGTCTAGTTTCTTCTAACAACAAGAGGACAAATGGGTCTCCTTGTGGTAAAATGAATGTTTCTTGTTGTGGTCATGGATGGATCTCTTTAATCTCATCACAGATAGCCCTCACCCACTCTCCTCTCACTCCTAAGCACATTCATGAATCAGGATAGAGGTAGATGAGTGATTACTAACCTTAACCAGATCTAGGGTTTTTACCTAGGGTTTGACTTGTGTTTTGACTTGTTTTTATCTCATGATGGGATTGAGGGTTTGATTGGATTGTTTTAACAGTGGTTACCTCATGGTGCAATCGAGGGTTCGCAATTTTATCTATTCTAGTGTTTCTATATGCATGCAAGCTAAATGATATGTAAAACATTTTTTGGTATTTTTGAGTATTTTGGAAATAGAAAGTGCTTCTAATCTATGAAAAGGAAGAAAGTGCTTCTAATCTATGAAAAGAAAATATGTATGCAATTCTATATGACTTTTCCAATGCAAAGCTAACCTATGTTTTTGTGTTTTTGATGATTTTAATGCGATCTAATCTAATGAAAAGGGAAAATGTTTTTTTCTAACAATCTAGATCTAGAAATATGAAAGCGACTAATCTAACACGCAAAATCTAATTATCAAGGGAAAAAGCAATATTTTACTATTCCCAAGAGCAAATTTGATTCTCTACTTACTATTAATTAAATGAAAACAATGAAAGAACCTAAGAGAAACAAAGATTTGTTGACTCCACTACCCTCAGCAATCCTTGTAATAGGTAACCTCAAATCCTTTTGTGGCAGCAAGTGATCCTCTTGACAACAAAATGACACAAAGAAGCAAAAAGAAGCTTTGATGAAGCTTGTATGAGCTCGATGAGAGCTTGGATTGAACACAATGGCATAGAATGAAGTAGCGTGATGCTACTTGGTTGAACAAATAAAGCAAAAGGCACCTTCGTCCTGTAAGAGCATTTGAATGCTAAGTTGGAGAGTAAAATTGGCAAGAGCTATGTGCACAATGAATTTACCTCCCTTTGTGCTTGAGGGAGGGGGTATTTATAGGTTTAGAAGAAGGAATTGATTGAAGAGTTTGCTCATTTTGATTGATGAGTTAACAAAGATGATTGGGGAGTTAACAAGGTTGATTACCCAGTGGACTTAGTTGATTGGAGAGTGATGAAGCAAAGATAACTTATCACTAGAGAGAAAATGGAGGTGAGGGAATGCATGAGATTTATTGAAGAGTTAATTTGAGATTAAATAGAGCTAATTATGCATGTGTGGGTGCATTATATAGTTAACTCTATATTAGGGATAAAAAACCATGCAAACTGGAAGAAAAATGGGCAAAAACGGAGCAAAAATGAGTGAGAAACTCAATTTTTTTGTGGCTGCAAAATGGAAGGGTCACCCCTTTCACTAGATAGGGTCACCCCTGGGTGACCATGGGTCACTTGGGGGGGACCTTAGGTCACCCAAGGGGCGACCCTAGGTCACCCGGGGGAGATTCAGGCTGGATAGGGTTAGATGTAGAAAAATAAGCTGGGAGATGAAAGAAGGGAAGAAAAGGAGGGGTTTTGCATCAAGAAATAGGCTAGTCATGTGGAAGAATCCAAATCTCCACTTGCGTTAGTAGGAGCTCCCAAGGGAGATTTGGAAATAATAGGTAGAGATTTGGATTGGTTATACAAAACTAAAAACTGAAAGCGGGAGATGGATAAGGAGACATGTAGAAGGCTTCTAAGAGGTGCACTAGATGAAAAACATAGGGGAGAGGTGAAAACTCACGTACAAGACACTCACAAGGCTTAGGATCAAGGTTTAAATCTCACAAAACGCAAGTCAACAAGTGTCAAAAAGCATCGCAAATAGGGAGAGAGGGAAATCAACGAGGAAGAAACAACACAAGACAAGAAAGAGGACACATCATCAAGAGGCTCACTGCTTAAAGGACTTTATTTCATGCTTACATGTACATGACAAGGATTTGAATCATCATAGGGGTCATCATGGAGGTTGTGCATGATTTTTGTGCTTACATATTTGCCCCCTCGGGGACAATAGTCTACATGAAAGGTAGGTACCATTCCTGAACTAAGCCTTACCTATTGTCAATTTTCTTGCAATAACTAGTATTAGTCTGACATTTAAATATATCAAAGTGAATAATGAAAACCAAAATGATGAAATTACCATAGATCATTTGAGTTCGACTAGTTGCTTGCCTTTGTCGGTTTGAACTTGTAGGGATGAGAGCACGCAAAACAATGCACAAAACAAATGCATAAATGAACTAAGCTAAGGGAAAACAAAGCAAACTAAATTGTGATATCAGAGCAAAACGGTGATGAAATCATTCATGTGAGAAATTGTTAGAAAGATATCGTCAAGGAGATTGTGAAGATGGCCACCTTTTCTTCAGCTGTGAAGAATCATGTATGCAATCAGTGAAAAACCCTTCTCTAAACCCTAGCTTGAATTTTGTGAAAAATCTCTTAAAATTGTCTATTTTGGTGATTTTCTCTATTGCATTGTGTTCGTCTCGTCGTTTAGAGCAAGATTAGTTTTTCATTTTTTGAAATTGGTCAAAAAATGAGGTTTTTAGAGCAGTTTTTAGTTGAGGGATCCTCCTTTAGGGTCAGCCCTTTTGCCAGGCAGGGTCACCTGGGGGAGATCTGAAAAAACACTTGGGTCACTTGGGGGCAACCCTGAAAAACACCTGGGTCACCCGGGGGCAACCTTGTTGGGCTGATTTTTGACTGCATTTGATGTTGTTTAACACTCATTTCACTCTGATCTGACATGATTTGGTCACTGTGTTTACCTGTTTATTGCAATTTTGAAGGTTTATACACCTTTTTTTGTGTAAAGTTTTATGCAGTTTTACAATTTTTAGGGATTTTACGAGATCTAATCTAAAGTTCTCTTCTGATTTTGCAGGACATTTGTATCCGATGGAATGCCTGTTGTTGATCCGATGGAATGCCTACCGAGAGCAGAGATGGCTCTCACAGATGTTTAATTCACTGAGTACCAAGGATCGTGCTATTTTGAAGAGGGCAGGGCTTGCTAGAGTTTGTCATGTACCTGTGATTCATCATGTATCTCACATTTGCTGTGACATTTTGACTTACTGGGATGCAAACATAAATACATTTAGGTTCCCACAGATTTCAGGAGAGTGGACTATCACTCTATATAATGTGTATGGCATACTTGGGGTTCCTGTGAGAGGACAACCTTTGGCTCTTCCAGTTATTGAGTCTTATGATGACAAGGCTTCCTGAGCTACATTTATGGGGGTCAATCACCTTGGGGATCAAACAGGAGTTCATCTTACTTCCATGCCACGACTCCACATCCCACTCTTGAAGAGGTTCCTAATTGGATTGATTGCTTTGAGCCTGTCAGGAGACAAGGCCTTAGCTCGTCTGAGATGGTGCTGGGCACCCATCATTTGTGAGATTGAGGAGGGCATAGTTTATGTTTGGGGTCCTAACATTTTGGCCATGGTTTACATAGATTTCTATCAGATTTCACGGTGAGGGGCTCTAGCCTTTAGCCACTCTTCTTTGATTATGGCATGGATATTTGAGCACATGAGGCCCTACCAGAAGCCCATTCTGCTTCTAGATAGGCGGCTACTAAGAGAGGTGAGGTGGATGCATGTTGGTCACTTCAATGCTACTTTACCCACTGTTGCTACTCTTACTGATGAGGACATGTCAAAGAGTATTGTCGCAAGGTATCCAAGATCATAGACCGCAATGGTCTAGTTGAGGCTCATCGAGTTGATCGTGTCTTACAACAGTTTGGTGAGGATGTCCCTGAGGACTTGCCCCTAGTGTCTACTTGTTATAAGACCGTTCAAGAAATGGATGAGATTGGACATAGAAACGTCTTTTGGACTCCTTTGACTCCAGACATTTTCATTACTAGGGTCCCTAGAGGAGGATGAAGGGGAGGGAGAGGGACTCCTTCCCGATCTCTGATAATGACTATTGATTTAGAGTCTACTGATGAGGACTACATTCCAGATAGTAATGATTTGTTAGATGAGGCCCTTCCCGAGGATGAGGATTTTGATGATATTGATGATTCAGATGATGTTCCTGATATCCTCGAAGGTACCCCTATTGCTCCTCGACCTCCTCATTCAGATGAGGTGGTGTGTTAGCTTGACCCTAATTGGCAGCTTAGTGATCCACGTAAGTTTCACCTATTCACTTTTTATACTCTTGTCCTTTCTATCTTTATGTGGAACTAACTTGGTCTTGTTTTGATATGTTATTTCAAGAAATGTTAGAGAGTGGAGGGACTTTGTTCATGAGGTCAATGTTGGATTAGCTTCTCCCTTCACTAGGATGACTCGTGATCATCTTTTGGATGATCCTGGTGTGCCCCTAGCTGTGGGCTGATACACTGACATTTTTGCTCCTGTCTACCATGGGTGCTAGATACTATAGGGTTAAAGACCTAGGTTGACATGCTTAAGGGTGAGAACTATGTACTCTGAGAGATGGCCCACCTTAATTTTGGACAACGTTATGATAACATGGCGGGGCCTTCATAGTCACATGCTCACAACAGAGCACCTCATTCTCATAGGTCTCATGAAGCGACGAGTGGTACTTGTAGATGGAGGAGCTGAAGTCTTGAGGGTTCCATTGGAGGAAACCACCCTTGACTTCCTTTCTTGAACTCGTGCCCCCTTGCATGGGGAGCCTCTACTCTTCTCAAGAGCATTTTGTCTTAGCTCTTTGATACTCTTATATGTGAACTTCATATGTATTTTATGAAAGTTTGTCCTTTTATGGTTTTCTCTCATCAAATTAGTACTCATCTCTTGTGCATGTTTGGAGGTTTTGGGGAACTTTTTGATTATGTTCAACCTTTTCAACTTTTTTACCAATGCAAGTATGATAAAGATGACATATTTTTGTAATTTTTTTGGCATATATATGAGATGCAGTTTACGATATGATAATGCAAGAACACAATAAATGCTGAAATGAAACATCTATTTCTACTGAATGTCATGAGATATGACATTTGATTTGATTTCTTTGAGACTCTTTTTCTGATTTTGGTATGAATGCAATGTGGAACAAATAATGTTACTACTCTTTAAATATGATTTTTGATTTAGGGGATTGCGAGTAGTCCTAATATAAGAAATCTATCCAAGGCTATGAGATAGGGTTCAAGGAAACTCAAGTGGGGAGTGGAAATGAATTATGGAGTGTTTCTAATTTCTAGACTTCGCTAAAGGCTAAACACCGATCCTTATCTAGATAAGACAATCTAACAAGCTTTCAATTTAGACAAGTAACAAATTTTATTGGTGTTCGCTAGACTTAGATCATAGATGACAAGCAAGATAGACCCGAGGTAAAGGATAATAGGGAAAGAACAAGGGTCCCTAGATAGAAGATGATCCTAGAGACTACTAGACTCTTCAGTTTTGCTCAGCTAGTGCGTATGTGTACTTTGTACCTCTCTTTCTCTATTAGAATGTCACCCTTGAGGCTTCAAGATTAGACCAATCTCCACCCAAGAGTACTGACATTCAACAATCTTCCCTCTTTCACTATTTTTTTGTATCTCTCTTTTTTTTCTTTTCACTTTTTTTGTATTTTCCTCACTTGATTTTCTCATTTTTTTTTGGGTTTTCGACTTTTCAAGACATGAATGCTTTTAAAACTTTTGATATGCAATACTCTATCTCTCAATTCTCATTTTTGACACTCTTATATTGATTACTCATTTTTTATTCACTCGTATCTTAGATTGTTTCCTTCAGAGTTTTGATCTTCCTGACATTTTGAGCCAAGAAAGATAAGGGGCTGAGTGCCACCTAAAGTTTTTGTAATCTGTTTGGACTTCTCTACTACTAGGGAAGAATTGGGAAGGTCTACTTGCAAGCTTCCTTTGAACATTGTAGGTTTGAATACCGACTTTGCTTAGACCTAACATCTTGACTCATAAGACTGGGATCAGTGTAAAGCTAAGAGCTAGGTTTTCATTAGAATCACTAGGAATGAAGGGGATTAATGGCGATTTGTGAAAAATGGGGAATCCCTAGGTCCTAAAAGGATGATGTATATTTGGACAACATTAGACTCCTTACTAAAGAGAAAATAGTACAAGAGCAAGTCACTAACAGTAATGCAATATGAATAGAATGATACAGAAATGTAAGAAACAAATTGTTTTTGACATTTTGATTTTTTTTATAATTTTTTTGGTATTTTTATGTTTTATGATTTTTTTTTGTTTTTTTATAACATTTCTTGAGGTGAAAGGCATTGCCTAGTTCACCAAATTTCTCTCCCTCCATCATGCACAAGAGATAGGCACCATTTCTAACATCTTTAATTATGTAAGGACCTTTCCAGTCTTCCGAAAAAGCTCTCTTTCATCTTCTTTTCTTATTTTTCGTGCTACCTCTTCTTAAGACAAGTTCTCCTATTTTGTACAGTTTGTCATTTGAATCAACTTCTATCAACTTGGTGGTTTCTCTTGGCATTATGAGACAAAGCAAGTCTTGAAAGGCATGTTGATGGGAAGGAGTCCAATACAGAACTCCATCATAATTCAATAGCTCTGCTAATAGGTCAAATTATTCTTGCATATAGATCTTCACATTTGGTCTTTCTTGGATTCTTTGCAAGAATTGGAACAATTGAAGAGGAGTTTGTGGCTCCCTTTGTTCATCAGGAGGGACGAAGCTTATACTTGTCCTCCCGTTTGGTTCTAGTCTCAAGTCCATGGCATATTCGATATAACTTTTTGGGAGTTCAAAAATGATAGGGTCATCAACACCAACTGTCAATCTCATCTTCCATTCCTTGTGAAAGATACCTTCACTTTCTTCATCTTTGTCTAGAAGTCTTTCAACCATTTCTATTTGTATCCTGGGTGCTTCCCATTCACAGAGTTCATTTGATTGGACCAAGGCATAAGTGTTTTCCTTTTCTTATGGTTGTGCTACCACAGACATCCTAGGTAGCATTCCTATAACATTGGTTGATTCGTTATTAATAGAATGCGCCTCTTCCATGGGTATCACTAGTTGATGTAAATCCTCCGTTGGTGTGAGAGGTTCATATGACTATTTCTTCTAGTGTCTTAGGGACATGTGATATATCTAGTGGTGACAGTGGTGTATAACCTTCCGTCATGTCATCCTCTGCATCTGAGAAAGCATGTGGGTCTGCATTTCTCAGATCTAATCTAGTGGTTTGAAAGATTGGTCCTTCAGTTCTATGAGACTTCTCCCCTATGCAAGGAAAGAGTTTGTAATCCTCTTGGATGTCAATCATGAGTATCTCTAGGGGAAATTGGAGTGGTCCATCTCACTCTATCAACTCAATGATTTCCTTAGTTTTCTCTTTGGAAACTATTTCCTTTTGTTTTGGAAGCAGCTCATTCTCTCAAGCTTGATCTCTACAACGTTTATTGTTTTTTTCTGGGACCTCCATTCATTTGATACATATAGACTGAGGTGTGGGATTAGGGATGGTTAACTTGTTGGTAGGAAGTTCGTAGTCTATGGGGATACCTATACACTTGTTTGGCATGTTTGATTTTAACATACTGAAAGGTTCTGGATCTCCCTTTGCGACATATACTTTCCATAAGTGTAAAAATTGAGCTTCTTGAAATAATGTGGATGGCATAGCCTTCATTCTGTGTATCCATGGCCTTCCCAGAATCAAGTTATATCCCGTGTCCTTGTCTATGACATAGAAAGTGGTTGGAATGGTCTTAGGTCCCAAAGTTACTAGAAGGGTAATTTTACCTATGTTGGCCACTTTTAGATTATCATATCCGCTTAGAGTATCTCTTGAGGCGGTGATGTTGGTGTGTCCATAGCCCATCCTCTCTAGAAGGGAGAAAGGAACTATATTTACTGCAGCCCCATCATCAATTAATGTTTGTTTAATGCATGTATCATAGATCCACACTTGAAGATATAGTGCCAGGTCCCCTTTTTTTGTTAACTCTACCTTAGAAGGCATCTGTTGTAAGTCGAAGAAGAACCCCAGATCTTTGAGTTTTGAGTTTGGTGGACTGAGATCATAGTCCACTTGATTGATTTTCTCACTAGGTGGTGGCATAATTTGGTTGAGATATTTTAGACCTATTGCTCGTAGTAATGCAGAGCGATGTGAAGGGGAGTTCCTGAGTAAATCAATGAATGAAATGTGCACATACATTTTCTTTAGGTCTTCTATGAGCTTGTAAGGTCCAATTAGAGGTGGTATTGGTTCTACCATTGAGATGATGCCTTCATATGTTGGTATCTGCTCATTTTCATCCTCATAGTCTTCCTCTTCCTCTTCATTATGCATAATCTTGACTAATCCCATCATCATAGCTTCTCCTTTTTGTCCTAGTTGTGGTGGGATTTCGGGGTTACTACTCTAAGTTGTCTTGTTTTGATTCGTTATGTTTGTGTCTTTATGTGCGAGGAACGGATCCTGATAAATTCTCATGTTTGCATTTTGTGGCACTATTGGAGCTTGATTTAGTCTTGTATCTTTGTTATCTGGTGTGACCTCCTGTGGGTTTAAGAACATTTCTATGAACAAGCGTTGTTGGTCTTCCTGTAGTCTTGCTATGAATCTGTTGTATTCCCTACAAGATTCTGTGCTATGCCCCCTCATTCTATGAAAAGAGCAAAATTGGTTGAACTCATATGGGGGTCTCTCGGATCTTCCATCATTTCTGTTCCCGTTTCCATTGCAGTTCCAACTTTGGTAATTGTCTCGAGGGTAGTACCCATTGTTTCTAGGTTGATCTATGGCATTTATGTTAGGAGGCTAGTAATCCCTCATGTTGTAATCATCCTTCATCTTCTTGATTGGGGGTTGATCTGTCACCCCATCTGTGGTTGCACTCCTATTGTTTTTGAGAATTTTAATGATAGAGGTATTGTTCCCTGTGTCTTCCTTTGTCAGTTTTCCGTTTCAACCATAGACCTTTCTACCACTGTCGATGAAGACTTGGTCAATTCTCAAGGCACTTTCCAATGCCTCCTCATAGGATTTATATGGCAATTTTTGAACATCTTCCCTCATGTCTTTATTGAGGGCATGTAAAAAGAGATCGCATAGTTCTCGATGGTCCATGTTGGGATCACTAGTTGAAGAATAGAGGACTTGTCTCCATCAAGTGACAAAGTGGGCCACATATTCATTTGGTTCTTGTTTCATTGTGAGGAACTCTTTGATTCTTGTTTTAACGAGTTTGTTCATGTCGAATTCCATGACAAATTCTCTGATGAGTTGTCTGAATGAATGGATTGAAGCTTTTGGGAGATGATAATACCAATCCAGAGTGATGCCTTCAAGAGTTTTTAGGAAAATCTTTGGTACAACCCCATCCCAAGGGAGGAGTTCTCTTATGGCCGTGGTGTAGGCTTTATTGTGTGAGTTCAGATCTCCTTCTCCTTTGAACTTCGAGAGATCTGGCAATGGTCGAGGTAATTGCACACTTATGTTTTGGTCCAAAGGTTCTTTCAAATATTCAAGATACGTTCCTAAGAAGGCACTTTGAGATTGTGGGGTTGACAATAACAACCCCAAGGGTGGGTTTTGATAATTCATTGTTGGATTTGTTTGATTATTTTGAATAGGAGGATTCCCATTCAGACATGTGTCATTGCTAGCATTTTGCAAATAGTAATTGAGGTAGGGGGATTTTGTGATGCCCCTTGGTCCTGTTCATGGGACTTTTGTCTTCTTTTAGGAGCAGCTTGTTCTGCTTCCAAGATTCTGATTCTTTGTACTAGCGTTGTGATCAAGTCTGCAAGAGTAGCAGCTCTAGGTGTTTCTTCATTTCTAGGATGTTCTCTTCAAATATTTTCATGGTAAAGTGCTTCCTCGCATGCAACATTTTCTTTTTGTTCTTCTTGTAATGCAATTCTTAATGCCTTTTGAGCATCTTTGGTTTCTTGTAGACATTTTTCTAACCGTTTAACCTCCTCATCAAGGTGGGTGTTCGATGTGCTTGTGGAAGGTTGTTCGGGTCGATGTATCTCCAACCTCACCCTTCTTACTTTATGCTGCACATTTGGTATGGCCAGATTGTTTTCCCATGCTAGTTTGTTGAAAGATAGAGAGTGCCTAGATTCTCTTTGTTCTTGCTCATAGTCAGAATCCTCATAATCATAATAGTTGGTGATTGGCACGTTAGGATGCGGCGGCACATACGTATCAAATGAGGGAGTTTCTGGTTCTCTTAAGGGAATGTTCCCTTGATTTAAGTTAGGTTCCATCATATTCAAGGGTGCCATAGACACCAGAGAATAAATGGAATGGATGATGGCATAGGCAATAGAAGCTGAAGCAGTAAAAGTGGCTATGAAGAATGGCATAAAAATGTTTTGAAGTTTCTGTTAACTATTTTGAGGTGTTTGAAATCGGAGCACAAACAACATAACCAAGAGGCTCTGCTCTTCACGTTGGGTTCACCAAAATATGTATGCTCAAAATTGTGACTTCGGTTGCCTGGGGCTGTTGGTTCAGATTTCAGCATGCACACATACCCTTTCCCTTCTTGCCACGGAATGATCCACCACATCACTCACACTCACATGGAATTAGCCAGTCGAGAGGAGGTGAGACACGGTGGGGGTCTGGCTCACTGGAGAGCTGGACTTCACAGAGAGGGGTCGGCAAGTACTGCAGCCTTTGTTGTTGTGTGCTTAGTTGTATGTTTTGTTCGATTGTTGTTGTAGTTGAGATAACCCTATGACCTGAAGGGTCACTAGTTTCTCTTCTTCTATTTGGATTTCTTAGATTCCACCTCTGTGTGGGTAAGTGATTGTTCTTGTTGATGTCCTCTTGTCTTTGTAAGTGTTGTAAGAGTTCTTGTTGTATCTGGTGTTGTCTAGTTTCTTCTAACAACAAGAGGACAAATGGGTCTCCTTATGGTAAAATGAATGTAACTTGTTGTGGTCATGGATGGATCTCCTTGATCTTGTCACAGATAGCCCTCACCCACTCTCCTCTCACTCCTAAGCACATTCGTGAATTAGGATAGAGGTAGATGCGTGATTACTAACCTTATCCAGATCTAGGGTTTTGACCTAGGTTTTAGTTGACCTAGGGTTTGACTTGTGTTTTGACTTATTTTTACCTCATGATGGGATCGAGGGTTTGATTGGATCATTTAATTGTGGTTACCTTGTGGTGGAATCGAGGGTTTGCAATTTTGTCTATTCTAGTATTTCTATATGCATGCAAGCTAAATGATATGCAAAACATTTTTTTGGTATTTTTTAGTATTTTAGAAATATAAAGTGCTTCTAATCTATGAAAAGGAAATATGTATGCAATTCTATATGACTTTTCCAATGCAAAGCTAACCTATGTTTTTGTGTTTTTGATGATTTTAATGCAATTTAATCTAATGAAAAGGGAAAATGCTTTTTCTAACAATCTAGAGATAGAAATATGAAAGCGACTAATCTAACATGCAAGATCTAATTATCAAGGAAAAAAAAAAATTACTATTCCCAAGAGCAAATTTGATTCTCTAATTACTATTCATTAAATGAAAACAATGAAGCAACCTGAGAGAAGCGAAGATTTGTTGACTCCACTACCCTTAGCAATCCTTGTAATAGGCAACCTTGAATCCTTTTGTGGCAGCAAGTGATCCTCTTGACAACAAAATGACACAAAGAAGTGAAAAGAAACTTTGATGAAGCTTGTATGAGCTCGATGAGAGCTTGGATTGAGCACAATGGCATAGAATGAAGCCGCATGACACTACTTGGTTGAATAAATAAAGAAAAAGGCACCTTCATCTTGTAAGAGCATTTGGATGCTAAGTTGGAGAGTAAAATTGGCAAGAGCTGTGTGCACAATGAATTTGCCTCCCTTTATGCTTGAGGGAGGGGGTATTTATAGGTTTAGAATAAGGAATTGATTGAAGAGTTAAGTCATTTTGATTGATGATTTTATAACTGTTGGATTCAGGATAGACAACTAAGAGGGGGGGTGAATCAGTTGTCCAAAACTTGCTTCTAATTCAAACACTTAAATCCTCTTTGTTATTTAATATCATATCAATTAATCATTCATGAAAGCATAGCATAAACATCAGAGTAGATACACATCAACACATGAAACACCAAGATTTTGACATGGAAAACCCAGTCAAGGGAAAAACCACGGGGTGATTAACCCAAGGATTATTCTTTGTTAGAAGAATAAGAAAAATAGATGGCACATGCCAATTAGGGCTCACTACCCGAGCACACTTCTCACAAGAGGCACACTGCCTACAAGAGACACACTGTCTACAAAGTAACAAGTATTACAAAATTGAACTGGAGATTGACATCTTTACCATGCCTGGATCAGTTCCATTTAAGCCCAAAGACTCCTGCTCTGCCTTTCACACTTTTTTTCACTATACCACACTCATCCGCTCCAAGACACACTTTAAAATGAATTCACAATCCCTTATTTATACAAGGCATCGACTTAGGAACAATCATCTAAGTCAGCAAACACCTATAAGATCATTCGCAAGACATGTAATACAACTGGTCGGCCAGTCTCAGGAAGAACACCAACAACCGGTGGTGTTTACATCAAATCCAAACTCTAACTTCAATGCGGACCACCAATAAGAATTGTGCACAATCCGAGGATCACCAAAACCTTTCCTGAGTCACCAAGAACATCTACACTTTATCAGCTTACTGGAATTCTTCTCTTCTTCATCTGGAACTTCAAGAACATAGTCTATCGCCACTGTCACAATGAGAAAGGTTCTTCTGGACCTCTAAACCATGAACAAATCTAGTTGCCACTTCACACTGACTTCTTCAACACTCCCTCCAATTTGTAGAATGGGATAATGCAATTTTGGAGCTCACCGGACCAATCTGTGACACTCTGTCACCACTGAACATCTACCAGAACTGGTTCTACTAGAGCGATCATAACTTCTTCATATCTTTATGTGGACCTCTAAAATCTTGACTGGAGCATCTCAAGACTCATATCTAAAAACCCTTTAAACCGTATCCTCTGATCTTCATCTTATCTTGGCCTTTTACCTTAAAGTCATCACTGTTCTTCACTGTTCCTGATTGAGACTAATTTTCTCAATATCCTCAGCACACAGCTCATCCAATCCTTCTCATTAAAGAAATATGAGTATGTTAACATCAATGACAACACTGGTTATCCTCATACTTGCAACAATCTCCCCCTTTGTCATTGATGGCAACATATGATGTGAAAAACCATCAAGACAAGAACTTCTCCTTTCTGTCACAGCTCCCCCTATCAGCAACAACTCTTGACATGTCTTCTCTTTCTTTACTGCTCCCCCTTTGATAAACAACTTGTTTTTCACATGTCTTCTCTCCCCCTTTGACATCAATGGCAAAGGGCTCCTACTTGTAATTTTAACATCTCAGAATCATACCAGCTGCTCCCCCTGAGTAGCAGCTCCCCATCACCAATCCGGATCACAAGATATGACTATGATCTCCACCAGACTGATGCACATCAGTGCATCCTAGTTCATCACCGGAGGGGCAATGACCCCTACCTTCTCCCTGAGATACTCAAAAGAGTCCTTGGGAAGAGGTTTAGTAAAAATATCTGCAATCTGATCCTTGGAGGGTACATATTCCAATCTGACTTCATCCTTGTTCACTTGCTCTCTCAGAAAGTGAAACTTGATAGATATGTGCTTGGTCTTAGAATGCAACACCAGATTCTTAGAAATATTTATTGCACTTGAATTATCACAAAAAATTGTGATAGGCTCCTCATATTCTACTTTAATGTCTCTTAGCATCTGCTTCATCCATAAGATTTGAGTGCAACTACCTGCTACTGCAATGTATTCTACTTTAGTTGTAGATAGGGATATTGCTTCTTGTTTCTTGGTTAGCCAAGAAACCAACCTTCTTCCCAAAAAGAATGCTCCTCCACTTGTACTCTTCCTATCATCCACATCTCCTGTCCAATCTGCATTTGTATATGCATGAAGAGAAAAATCATGATCTCTAGGATACCATAGGCCATACTCAATTGTTCCTTTTTAAAAATTCTTTTGATTGCCATGACATGAGATTCTCTGGGATTAGCCTGGAATCTTGCCACAAGTCCAACAGCCTACATTATATCTGGTCTAGTCTGAGTGAGATACAATAATCCTCCAATCATTGATCTATACTTGGTCTGATCTGTCTTAGGAGAGTCATCATCTTTGCTCAACTTGCATCTGGTTGCCATGGGACTATTCATTGGTTTTGAATCTTCCATCCCAAATTTCCTCAACAATTCTTTCACAT
The DNA here is from genome assembly GCA_027924645.1 of Cunninghamia lanceolata. Lineage (NCBI taxonomy): Eukaryota > Viridiplantae > Streptophyta > Pinopsida > Cupressales > Cupressaceae > Cunninghamia > Cunninghamia lanceolata. The sequence goes on along the minus strand of BSBN01000787.1, from coordinate 938,286 downwards.
ATTTGGTCTGAGAAATGAAGATCCCTTTCTTTGTTTGAGTAATTTGTAGACCTAAGAAGAAATTCATTTCACCAAGCATGGACATCTCAAACTCACTTTTCATTTGATTTGAAAAAGTTTTACACATGCTATCTTTTCCTCCAAAGATGATATCATCAACAAATACTTCAACAATCAAGATGTTTTCATGATCAATTTTAAAATATAAGTTACTGTCAGTAGTACCTTTGTTAAAACCAATCTGCACAAGATGCTTATCCAACCTTTCATACCAAGCTCTTGGGGCTTGCTTCAATCCATACAATGCTTTCTTCAACTTGCAGACCATATCACCATGATTAGACAATTGAAATCCATCCGGATGTTCAATGTACACCTCTTCTTCTAAGTCACCATTTAAGAAAGCAGATTTGACATCCATTTGATATACTTTGAAATCTTTGAAGGCAGCAAATGCAAGAAATAGTCTGACTGCTTCAATTCTTGCCACCGGAGCAAAGGTTTCCTCAAAATCAATCCCTTCTATTTGAGAGTAGCCTTTGCAGACTAATCTGGCTTTGTTTCTGATTACTTCACCAACTTCATTTAGTTTGTTTCGGAAGACCCATTTGGTTCCAATCACATTCTTGTTTCTAGGTCTAGAAATAAGATCCCAAGTGTGATTTTTCTCAATTTGCATTAACTCTTCCTCTATTGCTTTGGTCCAACTTTCATCATTGCAGGCTTCATTTATTGTCTTAGGTTTAATCTTTGAAATCAGACAACATTCATCTAAATTTTGAGCAAATTTCCTTCTAGTTTGCACACCTTTGCTTTTGTCACCTATGATATGATCTTCCGAGTGGTTCGGTCTTACATACCTTGGAACTTTGGGAGTTTCTTGCACTTCTGTTTCTTGATTAGGATCATTTAGACCAACCTCTTCTTCCTGATTTATCAGATTAGTCTGAATCTGACTTTTAGAGGAGGATTAAGCTCCTTGAACCAGAGAACCATTCTGATCATCTTCATCATATTCATAAAATCTTGAGGGCTTCTCAATTCCTTCATCAACCTTCACATTTGTACTTTCTATCATCTTTCTTAGTCTCTTATTGTAACACCAGTATGCTTTGCTTTGAGTGGAGTAACCTAAGAAAATTCCTTCATCACTTCTAGCATCAAACTTTCCTAGATCTTCATCTCTTTTAATGTAACATTGCTACCAAATACTCTGAAATATCTCACAGTAGGAGTTATACCAAACCAAAGTTCATAAGGAGTCTTACCGGTATTGCTTCTAATTTGAACTCGATTGAGAGTATAGATTGCAGTGCTGACAGCTTCTCTCCAAAACATTTGGGGAACATTTGCTTCCATCATCATTGTCTTGGATGCTTCCTGGATGGTCCGGTTCTTTCTCTCTACTACTCCATTTTGCTGTGGAGTCCTAGGAGTAGATAACTATCTCTTTATACCATGCTTATCACAAAAGTCTATGAATTCACCGGATGTGAATTCACCACCTCTATCAGACCTCAGACATTTCAGTTTTAATCCGGTTCGATTCTCTACCATAGCCTTGAAGATTTTGAACTTCTCAAAAGCTTCTGATTTCTCTTTCAGAAAGGTAACCCACATCATCCCGAAATGGTCATCAATCAGTAACATAAAATATCTATCACCTTGCATACTCTTGATTCTTGTTGGACCACAAAGATTAGTATGAATTAATTCCAATAATCCGGTAGAGGACTGATCCTTGCTTTTGAATGAGACTCTGCTTTGTTTACCTAGCTGACATTCTTTGCACAAACTATTTGTAGGTTTCACCAATTTTAAAAGATCTCTTATAGCCTGAGTATTGCTTATCTTGATGATGTTATCAAAATTTACATGACACAACCTTCTATGCCATAACCAACTCTGATCAACTTGAACAAATAGACAACTTTATTAGAACCAACTAGATGGAAGATATTACCTTTTGTTAGAGTACCGGATGCAATCTCAGTTCCGGAGCTCTCAAAGATCCTACATCTTCCATTCTTGAACCAGAGATCATAACCTTTATCCACCAACTATCCAACACTGAGAAGATTGTGTTTCAATCCTTCAACATATAGTACATTACCAGTTTTTCTTTTTCCATCAAAAGAAATAGTTCCCCTTCCTCTGATTCTACCAGCAGAATTATCACCAAACTTTACCATTCCTCCTTCATACCTTTCCAAGTCTAAGAACTTGTTTTTGTCACCTGTCATATAGTGAGAGCATCCATTGTCAATAACCCAATCATCCTTTTCCTCAACTTGGGCAGCCAAAGCTCTTTCTACAACCTTATGATTGACAGATTTAGAGGATATTGGATCTTCTTCCTTTATGGCAATAAACACCCATTCATTTTTGGATTTGTTTCCTATTTCTGATTCATCATTTGTTACTCCTTCATTATCATCATCTTCATGAACATAATAACAATTCTTTTGGAACCTTTGTCTATTAGAAATTGACCTTGTAGATCTTCTAGACATCTTGAGGCAAAATGACCAATCTTATTGCAGTTGAAGCACTTAAAGGGTAATTTTCCTTCATACTTATCGGATCCTCTTGGCAGTCTCTTTGCAATGAGGGCTTCAAGTTGAGTTGTTTCTACTTCTTCCTCTTCCAAGTCTGTTCTTGCTTGATCATACCATGACAGCTTCCTTGAAGAGTTTTCTCCTGGATCAAATCTTTGTTTACCTTTCACAAAGGCACTGGCTTTGAATGTAGATTCAGTTTTGGGGGGATCATCTACAAACTCGATCATTTCAAATGCAGCCAGTTTGCCAACCAGTTGGTCTCTTGTGATAGTTGTATGGGCTCTGGATTCATCAATGGCAACACCCTTGATTTTGTAGATAGTAGGAAGGGATCTGAGAATTTTGCTAACAATCTCATTTTCATCCAAAACTCCACCAGCATTCCTAATTCCGCACACTAGCTCATTTACTCTTGGCATAAAGGTAGTAATATTTTCATCATCTCTCATCTCTCATCTTTCAAATTTCCCTTTGAGACTCTGCAACCTTGCACTCTTAACATACTCATCTCCTTCATGCAAAAGTTCCAGTTTAATCCAGATCTCATAGGCAGTTGGTAAGTCAATGACATTTGAGAGTTCTAAATCAGTCAATGCACTTAGGAGAGCCTCTTTGGTTCACAGATTATTTTTAGCATCTGTGATTTTATTTAGAGTTGTCGGACCACCTTGTGGAGGTCCATATGCTTTTGTGACCATGGACAAGTACGCCTTTCCCATACACTCCAAATGACATTTCATGCAACCTTTCCAAAGAGAGAAGTTGGTTCCATCAAACTTCAGACTATCCTTCTTGTATGACAACATCCTGGATCACCTCAAGTGGTTAATCTCCTTCAGAGGAACTTGGCTCTAATACCAATTGTTGGATTCAGGACAGACAACTGAGAGGGGGGGTGAATCAGTTGTCCAAAACTTGCTTCTAATTCAAACACTTAAATCCTCTTTGTTATTTAATATCATATCAATTAATCATTCATGAAAGCATAAGCATAAACATTAGAGCAGATACACATCAACACATGAAACACCAAGATTTTGACGTGGAAAAACCACGTCAAGGGAAAAACCACGGGGTGATTAACCCAAGGATTATTCTTTGTTAGAAGAATAAGAAAAATAGGTGGCACATGCTAATTAGGGCTCACTACCCAAGCACACTACTCACAAGAGGCACACTGCCTACAAGAGACACACTGTCTACAAAGTAACAAGAATTACAAAATTGAACTAGAGATTGACATCTTTACCATGCCTGGATCAGTTCCATTTAAGCCCAAAGACTCCTGCTCTGCCTTTTGCACTTTTTTTCACTATACCACACTCATCCGCTCCAAGACACACTTCAAAATGAATTCACAATCCCTTATTTATACAAGGCATCAACTTAGGAACAATCATCTAAGTTGGCAAACACTTATAAGATCATTCGCAAGACGTGTAATACATCCAGTTGGCCAGTCTCAGGAAGAACACCAACAACCGGTGGTCTTTACATCAAATACAAACTCTAACTTCAATGCGGACTGCCAATAAGAATTGTGCACGATCCAAGGATCACCAAAACCTTTCCTGAGTCACCAAGAACATCCACACTTTATCAGCTTACTAGAATTCTTCTCTTCTTCATCTGGAACTTCAAGAACACAGTTTGTCACCACTGTCACAATGAGAAAGGTGCTTTCAGACCTCCAAAACATGAACAAATCTAGTTGTCACTTCACACTGACTTCTTCAACACTCCCTCCAATCCGCAGAATGGGATAATGCAATTCCGGAGCTCACCGGACCAATCTGTGACACTCTGTCACCACTGAACATCTGCCGGAACTGGTTCTACTAGAGCAATCATAACTTCTTCATATCTTCATGTGGACCTCTGAAATGTTGACTGGAGCATCTCAAGACTCATATCTGAAAAACCTTTAAACCGTATCCTCTGATCTTCATCTTATCTTGGCCTTTTACCTTAAAGTCATCACTGTTCTTCACTATTCCTGATTGAGACTAATTTTCTCAATATCCTCAGCACACAGCTCATCCAATCCTTCTCATTAAAGCAATATGAGTATGTTGACATCAATGACAACATTGGTTATCCTCATACTTGCAACAATAACAAAGATGATTGGGGAGTTAACAAGGTTGATTACCCATTAAACTCAGCTGATTAGAGAGTGATGAAGTAAAGATAGCTTATCAATGGAGAGAAAATGGAGGTGAGAGAATGGAAGAGATTGATTGAAGAGTTAATTTGAGATTAAATAGAGCTAATTATGCATGTGTGGGTGCATGAAATAGTTAACTCTATATTAGGGATCAAAAACCATGCAAATTGGAAGAAAAATGGGCGAAAATGGAGCAAAAACGAGTGAGAAACTCAAGTTTTTTTGTGGCTGCAAAAATGGTAGGGTCACCCCTTTCACCAGATAGGGTCGCCCCATGGTCACCCCATGGTCGCCTGGGGGGAGACCTTGGGTCGTTGGGTTGGATAGGGTTAGATGCAGAAAAATAGGCTAGGAGATGAAAGAAGGGAAGAAAAGGAGGGGTTCTGCATCAAGAAACATGTCAGTCATGTGGAAGAATCCAAATCTCCACTTGCATTAGTAGGATCTCCTAGGGGAGATCTGGAAATAATAGGGGGAGATTTGGATTGGTTCAACGAGACTAAAAATTGAAAGCAGGAGATGGATAAGGAGACCTCTAGAAGGCTTCTAGGAGGTGCACTAGATGAAAAACATAGGTCAGAGGTGAAAACTCACCTACAAGACACTTACAAGGCTTAGGAGCAAGGTCGAAATCTCAGAAAATGCAAGTCAACAAGTGTCGAAAAGTGTCCCAAACGGGGAGAGAGGGAAATCGACAAGGAAGAAACAACACAAGACAAGAAAGAGGACACATCATCAAGAGGCTCGCTGCTTAAAAGACTTTTGTATACGCCTAAAAATGACACAAATCATCCTAAATAAATATTCTAAATATTTATTCCATTCTTCTATTAATTAAATAAATATTCCAAATTTATTTAATCAATTCACTATCTCACAATTAAATAAATTCTATTTATTTAATTAAAATTCTTCTAAAGTCCTTCACAATTAAATAATCATAAATTATTTAATTAAGCCCAATTCCTCTATCCTAAAGTTCTAAACTCAAAATTCCACATCACCTCTACACCTCACCTTTTTCCACCTCACCTTGTCCACCTCATCAGGTTGCACATGTAATTAAATATATTTAATATTTAATTGCCTTATTTTCCCTCACCCACATGGCCTATTTCTTCTCCAATCAGAGGTCAGTTAACCAATCAATCAAATCTGTTAACTAACCTGTCAGTTGAGTCAAATCCTCAATCAATCCAGTCAGTTCCACAATCCACTCTTCTAACTGATCAATCAATTCTGTTAACAGACCAGTCAATGGAGTTAACTCTCCAATCAGTTTTGTCACATCCCACCTTTCATGATGGAGCTGGGACACTTGTCACATTTCCACTGGTTGCACATTCCTCAACCATCCTCAACCGTTGATCTTCATATCTTCTCTCAACCGTTGATTCCTATTCCTCCGAGTCTATAAATGAAGCTTCATCCCTTCATTCTAATCATCCAGGCTTTTGACATCGTTACTCTGCAGAAATATCACCAGCGCGCCTTTGGCACCCATCTGTCATCCACAAGCTTGAGATCACCATTGTTGCATTGGAGCTCATCTTCATTGCACATCACACCATAGCCGTTCACCATCGACTTCCTCAAACAGCTTTAAAAGATTGCACTCTCTGAGGGTTCATCTCATCTGCGAAAGGACGATTCGTGATAGGCGAACAACAGAAGTTTCGAAACGGAAGAGGTTTGCTGTGTTTGTTCATTGCTTTGTTTATTTGAATCTTCTTTGTTTCTCCATTCTGTTGATGTTTGGGTCTTATTTAATTCATCTGATTGATCACTATTTTACCCTCACAACTTTATTTCATACTTACATGTACATGAAAAGGATTTGAATCATCATAGGGGTCCTCCTGGAGGCTGTGTGTGATTTTTGTGCTTACAGTTATAGGTTGCGAAAGCAGAAAAAGTGGAGTTATAGGAGAGTAGTGTAGACTATCAGAATTGTAGATCAGAGAAGAAAATAGGGACCTAGACTTGAGCTCCTACTTATTAGTCCTCTAGATCCTGCAATAGGACAATCTCCAGAACAACATGAATAGGTTGCAGAAAAGATTCCTAGATCTCGACAGAAACTGTGGCACTAGACTAGGGCACCCGCTCATTAGTCCTCAACTTTTTCGCTTTATGAACTTCAAAATCTGGTACACATTTGATTGTCATTTGATATCTTTGTGTGCGATCATTTTCTGTAATTTGTCCATTTGTTCATGAATTTACATAATTAGGGTTTTGAGCATAATTGGGCTTAATTGAATGACAAATCTACACAATTCTAATTTTCCCCTATGTTCCAAGTGACAAGAAGCTTGTAGTAGACTTCCTACTTGGCTGAATATCCTTAAATGTTTAGTGGTGAAAGGAAGATTAACACAAACCATTGAAATCAAACCCTCTTTATAGTTTACCCTAAACATCCCTAAAGTTTCAACCTAGACAAATATTTACAACTTTTTTGGAGCGGTTGAATTTTGCTGATGTGAATTGCAATGAAAGTACCTTTCTAAATTTATTGATTGAGAATTCAAAATTAGTTGTTCTAAAGAGAATCAAGTTACTTGTTTGCATGGAGAAGAAGAAGAAAAATTATGGATCATTTTCTTAACAATAGTGTTTTTATAGTAGGTTGCAATGAAGGATATAAAATAGAGAGGCAATTTGAAGATGACGAGTCTTGAGATGAAGTGCCTCAAATTTTTGAATTATATGTTGAGGATGTAGGATTAGATTTGAATCATGTCTTTAATTCAATCACAAAATAATACATAAGCATCTATGTTGCAGTTGGGTTGTAATATTTTGATGAACTTGAGCAATCACATGACATGGCCCAACTTGAATTTGCACTTGAATAAGACACATTTTAGTTTGAAGTTCAAGAGGATATTTTTTCCATGTTGATTTGTGTGCAGGTCTGGATGTGCATAATGCTGCCAAGGAGCTTGAAGATGATTAGTGTCATGTGGGCTAGAATGATGATGGTTCCTATTATTTGTGGTTGCCATGACCTAATGGTAGTCATTTCCATTTCCAGCATGATAATATTAACATTAATAGTTTGGGTGCACATTCTTGGAAGAAACATCATTTGTTGCAACTAAGTGATAGATGCAGTTCTAGATTGAGGGAAATCAATTCCTTCTTCAGGCTTGTCATTGATAGAGCTAAGTGATTTGTAGTAGTTTGTCCATGGCCTTATGCTATGGATCTTCTTTGGAGGGTCTAACTTTCACTTGTCTCAATTTTGTTTACAACCACACTCAAATTCCTTTGTGCCCTTGTGCCATTGGTTGTATGTTATTTTGACTTGTACATATGATCTTTGTGTTTGTCTTTCCCATGTTCCTCCTTGTTTTGTTTTGCAATTTTGATCTGCCTCCCAAAGATAGCTGAATCCTTGCTATGATTGGAAGAGGCACATGTCCCTAATTAGAGCCAATGTTGGGATCAATTCAAATTTAAAAAATCATGAGTCCTTGCCTAATTTTTGCACTTGCCTTATTTAGTCCATCACTTATAACTAGTCTGAGATATTTTAAATAGGCTACCCCTTGATCAAATATGTTTTTGGTGTGGTCATAACTTTCCAAGGATGCCATGAATATGGTAGGTGAAATCCTAGCTACCAATTGTACTTGTACAAGATCTAGACCATTCATTTTAAGTGGGATACATTCTTAGCTTTAGATTTCACAAGATTAGGCATGGATGGCATTCATGGCTCAACCTCCTATTGTGCGTTGAATTTATACACATGATCAAGGATGTGGTAAAGTGAAATGCTATATATATATGAATGAAAAAAATATAAAATCAGCTGGTCACTGAGCTAATTTTCTAGTCTAAAAATGCTTCGACGTGATTCTAGGGCATCAAGAAATGTTTGTCTAGTCTTTAAGGGGTGGGAATACATCTTTTAATTCATAGGAAGGGTTTATAATGCATATCTACATGTGATGGTATGTCTCCATGGTAGTTTGTAGTGATTTAGGGGAATGTGTAATCACAGTTATGTATTTTCTCTCACCACATTTTCTGGTGTGATTGTAATAAGGGTTTGATGTATGTGTGACAACATCTAATGTATTGCAAGCCTCTTGTAATGGTCATTCCTTTGTTGCATATGGGTTATTACAGTTCAGTTCTAGATTATTTAGTATGCCCATTACATGTAATGTATTTTTGATTTGTATGAAAATGCACATCTAGTTTTGTTGATGTTTTGTTGGATGTATCTCCTTCCTCTCTATAGTTCATGAATTTATTTCCCAATGGAGTAGGCACTGGTCCAAATTGGTGAGAGGCCAAAAACCTCCTTTTTATTATCCTCTATTCCTATTAGCTATAGGAGTATATTAGGTTTCACATGCTTTTCATGATTCAATATTAAAACCAGGGAACAATCTTAAGCAACCTCAAACTATAAAATGTTATAAAATCATGTCATGCATGCCTACACCTTACACTTGTGTATGAAAAGTTAAATGGATTCATCAATGGGGATTATGATAATGCTATCATCTATAGGTGCATATGCAATATTGTAGTTATCAACTTAAGATGAGGTTTTATAAGTAGCTAATTAGTCTTTGACATAGTGAGAGATATAGGGGTCAATCATACATTGGGTATAACTATTGTTGTTGTAGTCATGTTACATTTTAATTAATTTAAAACCTTATTGAGGATACCTATAGGAATACCCTCCTGGGTCTAGCTAAGACCAAAGTGAAGGACAACATACTCACTCTCGTCAATTATCCTTTAACCACTCACATTCTATTGATGAGTTGCTTGATTCACCCTTAAGATGACAAGTCCATGGCCTTGAGGTGGGTTGATCCCTCTAGGAATGTGAGCTATAGTTTTGAGACCCAACATATCTCATCTTAAGGATTTTTAGAAATATTGTCATGATGACCACGAGTTCAAAAAGAGGAGGTATTAAAGGCTCACAACCTTTGAAATGAATGTCTATAACATCTTTGAAGTTCCCGATTAGGTGTCTGATGATGGAAAAGTTTTGAAAGAAGCCTATGAGGCAAATCAAGTATTTAATGATCACATTCCACCTCTTGATTTGTTAGAAGAGGAAGTCGCATCCTTAGAGGAAATTACAAGAGAAGTCCTCCAAGCTAGCAAGACGTGGTTGGATGTAAAAGTTGCACATGCAAAAGGCGAAGGCATTCAACTGACATATACTAAAACTTAACCCAAGAGAACTAGAAAGAAGGATAAAGAGGAAGAGTCCTTAAAGTAGAAGGAAGTATAAGTTGAAGTAGTAGTAGAAGAAGAAGAGCAAGTGCCTCAATCTCCAAAAGAAAAATGAAAGAAGGCCACTACCACTCCTAAGGAAATCAAGAAACCTCCTCCTACTAAAGCACCATAGATAGTGTACAAGAGGAAGTATACAAAAGAAAGTGAAGAAGAAGTGGAAGAGGAGGGCATTCCACTAAAAGGGAAAAAGAAGAAAACTAAAACCACTTCCACTTCTACAATCCAAGTTTCTTTAGGTGGTAATGCTAGCCCCTCACAATCTATTATATACATTGAAACCATCTCCTCCATATCTTCTCAGTCATCTCCCTTATTGCAGTAGATTCCCACCATCATTCTAGTCTAGGTTCAAGTAACCACTATAATTCCCCTATCAATTGTTCCTTCCACTTCCATTCCTTCTTCCATCTCACATTCTTTTAGAACCATTGTTCTACCTCCCATTTCATCTCATATTTCAATTGCCGAGCCATTTCTTCTATGCCTCTCATTGCTACAACATTTTCTATTCTTCCTCCATTATTTTTTGCTATAAATAAGGTGACTTTGAATAAAGGGAACATAAATGACTTTGTCACTCCTCCAGGTTCTCCTCTACTACCTTCATCTCCTCATGTCCCTCTATTCCTACCTAATATTGATAAACCCATGGAGGAAATAAAGAAGAATGAAACCCTTCAGAAAGAAAAGGTCACAACTAAACCCCGAGGGCAAGATATACAAATTGAAGTAAGTCAGGAGGTTATTCTAGAAGAAAATATGTAGAAAGATGAAGAAAAAACATAAGCTTCAATTTCTTCCCCTCCAAAGGATCAAGGAGTTCAAGTAAATAAACAAGAAGGAAAACAATCAATTGATTTACAAAGAAATAAGAAGATTGATCTCCAAGGTGATAGGAAACATAAAGAAGAGCAACTTAATAAGGACCAAGATCCATCTCTACAACAACAACAATCAGAAGCAATAAGTGACACACAATAGGATGCTTTGAGTGTACAAGTGAATACGTTCTAGAATGGACAAGAAGCAGTTGAAATAAGCACTACGAAGGAAGGAGATGCTCCCCAAGAAGCAAGTGGATATAATGTAATAAAATCACCTTCACATGATCAACAAAGTCAATAGCATCAACAACAACAACAAAATTTGTCTTCTTTACAATAGCAATAGATTATATACTCCTCTTCCTTAGTGCCAATGTGGCTAAATGTTAACATATAATAGAGGTATCCCATTGTGAAGGCTACATATTTGGATCTTTATAGCCTCATAGTTAAGATTGACACTCCTAAGGCTAGGAAGAAACCAAGACTTTTTTTTGTAATCACAAGAGATGCTTCTTGATAGAGGGTAGCTAAAACAACTACTCCCATAGTAGACAAAGATGATAGGGACTTTAGAATAGAAGATTACCAGATCACAACTATTAATCTTGGACAGGAAACTAGGGAGCAAGAGATCCAAGAAGTCCTATTAGTTGTTTCCATAGTGGTCTCAAGAATAAAGTAATATTAGAAAACAAAGAGGGAGTTGAAGGAGCAGGTTGCAGAATTACAAGCCTATCTCAAATAGCTAGCCACCCCTTTGCAAAAAATAGATGGATTAACCACTCCTCTAGTCATCTTGTCACAAAGGGAGGTTACTAACTTAGAAAAGATGAAGCATGTTGCTAAAACAACCTAGGATTGGATTGAATAACTATATAAGAATGGTTGCAAAGTGATTGAAGAAGAAGTAGATGTCATAGCTCAATTCAATGACCTAAGAGAAAGAATTAAGAAATTAATTGATGAATGTAATGGAGAGCATTTGATCATTCTCAGAATGCCCCTAGAGTGGACATCCTTTGCAAGTTGGATCTATTAGTGTTGATAAAAAAAATATTTTGGATGAGAAAGCTCTTGACCTACCACTCATGTGGGTAGAAATCTTTAGATTTAGAAAGGTAATAATTGATAAATGTCTTATGGAAATGAATGGACTCAAGGAAAATGTACTAGACATACTAGGTGACATTTACACCATGTTGCATGATTTAACAGGGCAATGCATAGATTCAGATGTGGAGTTGAATGTTACCAATTTGAAAGATCAAATGAAATAAATTTTGACATCTAGGTTAGAGGAGTCTCCAAACACCTTTAGTGCTACTACCATGAATAAAATTATGGATATGAAGATAATGGTTAGAGATTTTGAGAAGGAAACTCCCAGAAGGAAGACAAAGTTGAATATTTTTCTAAATACATATGAGTCCCACAAATTTAGATATGAATTTTTTGATGAACCAAATCTAGAAGCTCTAAATTCTACCCTTGCCACACTCATGGATTACAAGAGGAGAGTAGTTGAAAAAGATAAACCAATTATTAAAGAGATGATGAGGGGGTCAATCCTAGAACACATAATAGCACAGATTGCACATAGAAAATATGAATGTTCTTTTATTGATTTGAACAACACATTGCATTACAAAAATTGGAATCAAATCAGAGGATCAATCCTCAACAGGTTGCAACACATTACAACTTCCTATCTCTATATTCTAGAACCTTCTACCTTCTATAGCTTCAAATCTACTAGGGTTTCTATTTTCCCTCCCTTTTCTAACTCTTCACTTTCCCCCTTTTCTCTCTCCCCAAAAGATTCCCAAAAATAGTCATAAATAGCTCATTTTGGTGCCTTCCAGCCAAAATTTCAAAATTTGTAACTTCCTCCAAAAATAGGTCAACTTTCGGGAGCCATAACTTTTGATACGGGTGTTCAATTGATAAACCATTTGATGAGTTGGAAGGATCCCAGAGTGCTCTACATGATACAAATCTGCTCTACTAACTCTACCAATTTTTGGGGCCGTATGGGGCCTCTAAGTGCCTCATCTATGATTTTGAAAAATTTTCAAGGGTTTTTAAAGAAACATAAACTTTAATATCTTTCAGCCCACAAGTGATATTTGGCCAATTCCTTCACCAAAGGTCATATTTTTCAATTTAGAAGCTTTGAGTAAATTTTCTCTTCCATACGTGCTCAAATGCAAACTTTCTAAAAATAACAGTTGGCTATATTTAGCAAATTAGAAAAACTGAAGCTTCTACATCATTATTCAAGCAATTGTGTATCCAAAAATACAAAATTTGAAAATAACAAGAAAAAAATCATAATTTTTTGGGTGATGCAAGATTTCTCTTACACCACTGGATGCTCCTACATTAGACATCCATGGTAATTTGAGAAGTGACCTTGTCACATCTCTAATATTTGAGGAAAACCCAAATAGTCAACATCTGCCTTAGACAACTAGGAAGAATCTTCGACATGCCTTCCTTTCCACTTCATTAGATATTCTTCATATTGCCTGTTTTGAGTACTTCTTCCCACATGACTATCCAAGATTTCTTCTATCTCCTCCTTTGAAGTAGATGCTGGGATATTCCACAGTTCTTCTGTTGGTCCTATTGCAAGTATGTGTAGTCGGTGTTATCATTGATGTCAACAAGCTTGTGTTGTCATTGGTGTTAGTTATATAAGTAAGAGTTGTTGCAAAAGTATGAGCAGTTGGTTTTGAGTGGATGCTATCTTTAATGATGAGGAAGTGTTAAAGATGGTGATAATATGTTTTTGGTGCTTGGTTGTAAAGTGCTTTTGAGAAAATTTGAATAAAATAAGAAAATAGTGTGTGACAGTGGTATTATGTGTTGGAGAGTAGTGTTCTAGTTTTGCTCCACATTTACCTTATATTAAAGATCTATTAATGTAGTTTGGATATGTTATTTAGAGATACTCAGAGATGCTTCATTCAGAATTTGGTGTGCTGGATCAATGTACAGAGGAAGATGTGTTCACCAGTGTGTGAACTATGTATTGCAGAGGTGTCTAGGAGAAATGTTTTTGCTCCACATTTCTCTGCAAAGTGATTTTAGGTCTTGCAGTTCTGGAAGTGTGCTTATAAGGTTGATATCTATCTTCAGTCAAAGTTGTTCATGGTTTGGTGCTCTAAAAGAGGATTTATTGAGTTGAAGTGTATGATAGAGACATTTGATTATGATGGGTAGACAAGATAAGGTTGTGCGGCAGGTGAAAGTTGTTGCGGAGGAATTTGTTGGTCTTTAGGATGTTTGTGGAATATTATGGATTGTGCTCAATCTTAGCATGTGGTTTGCGAGTCGTCTTTGGGTTTGAGGAAGTATGTACATAATTATTTATGGTGTTTACACCGGTTCGGTCGACCTTGGGTGTTTACACTAATTGTGGAGTTGTTTCAATGATTGTGGAAGCATTGTGTAACATGTATGAGTGGACTTAGGTCCAAGCTAAGGTGTGTTGAGGTCTGCTTTCATTCCTTTCCACCGCGAGAATTTTTTGGGTCTAACCTAATTTGAATTTGTGAAATTAAGGAATCCTTGTCGACATTGGAGAATGTCCTTAAGGATGAAGTGGTATAAATAAGTGTTAAACTATTGATGGATGATAAGATAGATGAGAATCATGGATGTGGTGCGAATTACTAAATCATACAGTGTGAATGTGCAGTGCAGTGTGAAACTTTCATGTGTTAGATTACTGGATGCAGTGAGCAGAAGGTGTCTACAATTTCTTAGTGAGACTGCGGAGGTGATGATGGAGTTGTGGTGGATTTCTCTGTTACATTGAGATAGTTTTCTCCTTGTAACAATCTTCTCTATCTTCTTCTCTATTCTGGCAGTGAGCTTTTCTTTTGGGCAGTGAGCCTTTTGGCAGTGAGCCTTCTGGTAGTGAGCCTATTATTTTTTGGTGTTGATATTACTTTATACTATGAGCTAATCCTCACCGTGGTTTTCCCTTCTTGGGTTTTCCATGTAAATCTGATGTTCTCTTACGTTTGATGTTGATTTGATTTAGTTTCTGTTATTTGCTTTCATGCTTAATCATCATAACAATTTAAGGGGTAATTAAATTGATGAGGATCTAAATATGTTTGATGGTTTTGGAACTATAAGTTACAACTAATTCACCCCCCTCTCAGTTGTCTTGTGCATTCAACATTTCCATCCTCTATGTCACCTTCATGATACTCTGTTAAATTAGCAATGTTGAACACAAGGAAATGCTGATTCTGTTATGTGAATTTTTACCCAAAATAGAAAAAGAAAGCTATTTATGAATAACCCTCTAAAATTATAAGAGGATAAAGTTTATTTACCCTTTATAATTAAAAGGGAGATGGAAAATAAAGGATATTATGATCCTTTTGGTTAAAATGGAGATAAATAAAGAATAATTATGAAAATCCCTTTAAAAAGGGAGGAGTTATTATGTTTATTAAACCATTATTAATGACAACCTTTGTGAAAGGGTGTGATGGTTTAGCAATCACTCCTTTAAAGGTTATATAAGGCATTTGTGTGAGACTTGGTAAGGGCATGGAGAACACTCAAGGAAGATAAAGAAAGAAAGACAAGAAACCACGAAGAAGGATTATAGATTTGACATGCATTGAGCATTGGAGAAGGGGCACACAGATTGTGTCCAAATCAGGGTACAGAGTACACTCGAGATTGTCCTGGCCAGGGCTTGTGTGTGCACTTGCATTGAGCATGTTTTGTTGAACATGGATCTAGAGTACTTGTGTGTGTATTTTCTAAAAAAGAGCTGAATGCTTGGAAAACACATGGTTGGTTCTGAATAAGAACTGGATTCATCTTGGAAGTGCTCATTTGTTGAAAGGGGGTTCAATCTATAATCCATTCTCTGGAGTGACATTTGGAATAACTTCCAAGATCCAAAAGATACGTATCTATTCCTTTCTATGATGGAAATTAATGAAGTATTGGACTTATTGTTAATAAAATAAGTTGATGGGTTTTGATGTTAATATGATTATGTGCTTATGTCATCTAATTTGTTTTGTTAATGATTTACTTAAGAGTTCTTATTAAATTATCACTTGTAATTTACATTTGTTATTACATCTATTTAACATCATTGAATATATTATTCTCTCTTAACTCAAAATATTAACCATAACAAATCTGTTGCAATTAATTAAATACATAGGGCGAAAGTAGCGTTACAAACTCCACTTGGTAGCTCTACTTCATATGCATTTCCTGAATCATGCTTCTTCAAGATCCTGCATGGTCCAAATTTCTTCATATTCAACTTATTATATGTTCCCACAGGATACCTTTCCTTACTCAGCAATTAATATGGAATGGAGATATACCAGTACTTTTGTTAATAGAATTGTTGTATGCAAACTCCGCCCGTGGTAACATCAAATCCCATCCCTTGGGCTTAGCTCCCACCAAGCATCTCAATAGGTTTCCTAAACTCCCATTCACCACCTCTATCTATCCATCAGTCTGCAGATAATGTGCAGAACTAAACTTCAAATTAGTCTTCAACTTCTTCCATAAATTCCTTTGGAAATACCCAATCAACTTGGTACCTTGATCTGAAACTATGCTTTTTGGTAGATCATGTAGTCTTACCACCTCTTTGAAAAATAATTTTGCAACATGAACAACATCACTAGTCTTATGGTATGGAATGAAGTGTGCCATCTTTGAAAACCTATCAACGACCACAAATATGGAGGCATGTCCTCTCTATGTTCTTGGCAAAACAAGAACACAATCCATGCTGATGTCTTCCCATGGTCTCTCTGGTACAGGTAATAGTTGATACAACCCTGTATTCTGACTCACCCTTTTAGCCACCTGACATATTTATAGATTTGGACAAATTTATTCACATCCCAGTGTAATTATGGCCAGTAGTAATTCTCACTGATAAGAGAAATGGTCTTATGTCAACCAAAATGTCATTCTAATCCTCCACTATGCTTCTCCTTGATTGGATTCTCTCTCATGGAACTCCTTGGAATGTACAACTGGCTTCCTCTAAATAGCATACCATATTGGATCATGAAATCTAGCCACCTTGTCCTATCCAAAGTAATAGGTTCCAAACAAGATTTCCAAGCCTTTACAAAATCTGGATCTTCAGGGTACAAATCCTTGAGTTCATTGAACCCAACAACCTCTACCTTCATCTCTGTCAACAAATTTTGCCTTCTGCTTAAGGCATCTACAACTCTATTTTATTTTCCACTCTTGTGCTTCAAAACAAAAGTATAACTTTGCAAAAACTCAACCCATTTTAAATGCCTCTAATTTAACTTCCCTTGACTATTAAGATACTACAAAGCATGATGATCAGTATATAAAACAAACTCTTTGGGCAAAAAATAATGTCTCCATTTCTTCAAAGCATAAAACTCCTAATCATAAACATAATACTTTTTCTTCACATCATTAAGCTTCTCACTGAAATAGGCAATGGGCTTACCTTCTTGACTCAAAACAACTCCTATAGAACTATCACTAGCATCACAATCTACTTGAAATACCTTATTGAAATTGAGAAGTACCAAAATAGGTTGCTTTGTGACTTTTTGCTTCAATGTATCAAAACTCTTGGCTGCTCTTGTAGTCCATTTAAACTATTTTCTATCCCCTCTCATTGTCTCAGTTAGGGGTGCACAAATATTACTAAAATTCCTAATAAATTTTCTATAAAAAACTTTCCAAACCATGAAAAGATCTTACCTCTGTAGCTCTCCTTGGTGTGGGTCATTCAACAATAGTCTTACCTTTTTTGGGTCCATCTTAAGACCCTTAGTTGAGACAAAAAATCCCAAGTATACCAACTCCTTTGCAAAACTACATTTCTTCATATTAATAAACAACTTCTCCTCCCTCAGCTTCTCTAAAACTCCTCTGATATGCATCAAATGCTCTTACCAAGTCTTATTGAAAATAAAAATGTCATCTAAATAAACAATAACAACTTTCCTAAAAACTCTTTCAATACCTCATTCATGAACCATATGAATGTACTTGGTGTATTGGTTAGCCCAAATGACATGACTAACCACTCATACAGACCCTCCTTAGTTTTGAAGGCTGTCTTCCATTCATCTCCCTCTCTGATTCGGATCTGGTGATATCCACTCTTCAAATCAATCTTCATAAAGTACTTAGCTCCACTTGTGCAATCCATAATATCATCCATCCTTGGAAATGGAAATCTATACTTGATTCTAATTTTGTTGATGGCTTAGGAATCTATACACATTCTCCAATCTCCATCTTTCTTTAGTGCTAGTACTGTAGGTACCGCACATGGACATAGGCTCTCCCTTATCAGTCCTTTCCTTAGCAGCTTGTGAACTTGTGTGTTCAACTCTTCATTCTTTGCAAGAGTTATTCTATGGGTTGCCTTATGTTGGAACTTCTAAAATTTACCTGATTATTCTAGTTTTATAAACCTTAAACCTAAAAATCCATTGTAAAGGGTATTAATCTTTCTGCCACTCATATCCTAAAATAAAAAAACCTTTGCTAATGTCCTCATTGGGTCATTTTCCATTGCATAGGTATGTTGCATCCTTGTGTTTCCATCTTGACATGTATATGGGTTAAATATAGCATCCCCGCAGAGGTTTGTAGTCACCCCTAATATTCCTTAGCAGGTTTGTGGAAGCTTGAGGTGCAGTGTAAATGCTCACCGCAATACTGCATCAGTCAGTGGGGGTATGTGCGGGATGGTGATAAGAAATTAAATAAACATAAGGTAACCCGCAGCCTCGTGATAGCTCTACCATGACATCAAAGGTGATGTGCAATATAGAAGGATGGACTAAAATGTGAAAGGTATGTGGTCCTACTGGTCCGCGGTTGTCTTGCTCTATTGTGGCAGGACTGTGGTACAGGTTGGCATAGAATTTACTACAAATATAGAATTAATTATATGAAGACCTTTGGACCGTTCGATCTTCTTATATCAAGGATGCATATTCAAACTCACACACGATGATTGACCATTGCATCTTTTAGCACGAGTTGGCACTAATGGTGAAGTGACTGAGTTCAGGAGCTAATATATTTGGAATTTGGTGCCATTTCAATCATTCACAGTAGCTCATTATGTTTAGAGACAAAGGGATTCAAGGCTTGGTGTGGGATCTGCAACTATTGTGTGAATGGGTAAGTGCATCTGTGCCTCTCTTCTATCAGGTCCATAGGTGTTTTCAATTACTGGTTTCAAATGACTCTGTGAACAAAAGTTTCAAACCCTAGTTAAGTGTAATTTACATAATGCCTCCTAAGAAAAGTGAGTCTGTGAGTAAAAAAGGAGAGTCCTCAGCTCCTAAAGAAAAGAAGAGACCACTTTAGCAATCAATCTTGGATGTATTACCGAAATCAATTGATAATGATTATAATAAGGTTTTCATGGATGAGGCACATGGATGTAGGGATGCTATTATTCCCATTTCAGGGTGGGACTTGTTTTGGTACTTCTATGACAAGAGGAATGCTAAGGCCCCGGTTTCAAACCCTTGGACTCTTGACTTGGCAAAGCTAGTTGTCCGTAATGTTTTTGTGGATGTTGAGTTCATCAAATTATTGGCACAACATTATCATGGAGTAACAAGGACTATAAGGATGCATGATGGGTCACCATTGGTAGTATTAACCAAATCTACCATCATAGAGTGTTTCATGCTAAATAAACAAGCTCTCACCAAAATTGATCTTCAAAAGAGTGAGGAGGACTATAGCAGATTGAGGAAGACTTATTAGAGTGATGAGTTTGCCATGTATATTAGGAAGGGTGCCAATAACAAAAGGATACCTGTCTCCCCATCTTGTGATGAACAATTTTTAGTACATGATTTTGAAGTATACTTCAAGAGGACATACTTTGTCTTGTGTCAAGTGTTAGGAATAGATGCACATGATAGGATGCTAGTTAGTCTTATGATGATGACCATGATGATTCAAAATTCAGAGGTGAATATTGAATTTGGTTTTGCTTCAGTAATTGAAAATGGATTACATGAGGGATTTATTCAAGTAAGAGAAAACAAGGCTTCCATTACCTTCAGACATTACTCCTTATTGTGCCACTTAATCTTATATCAAAACAGATATCGGTGGACCCAAATAATGAACATAAGAATGCTTGATCAATAGGGCAAAAGAATGCCAGTACAATGTTGGTGTTATATTTAGGATAGCAGGTGCAAGAATAGTGACTATGTAATTTTTCATGATGACTTTGTAATAAAAATTATGGTCACTCTTGGTAGTATTTCACTAAGGCTACTTGCTGAAATAAGGGAGTTGCTAAGACTTTTGGCATTAAAGCCAACAAAGGGACATACACATAACTTTGGTGATTGGCTTGATCATACAATAATGAGGATTTGTGGATGCCCTCAGCCTCCCCACATTTTGCCCAAATTTGTTCCTCCTTGTTTGGCATTTTTAGAATTCATGTGGCAAATGTTGTGGATGGAAAGGGATGTTATGAAAAAATAGAAGAAGGGTAAATTCTTACCTGACTTGACTATGTATGGAGGGCTCTCCATTGGTTCAGATACCATTGAAGAGTTGCATGATTACTTAAAGGGCAGGTATTCTTTGAGATCTAAAGTGGAAAGGGTCTTTGACCCAAAGGGACATATGAATTTTGTAAGGCACGTGATTCTCACCCAGATAGGGATCACCCATGAGTGGATTATGATGAAGATGTGATAAGGAATTGTGTCACTCCTCAAGAAGTGTTTCAGAGAAAGAGGAATTGGGATATTTTGATGAAATTAGAGGAAGAAAGGAAGAAAGAGGACCCTGATTTCCTAGGATTCTTTATGGAAGAGGGAAATTATCTTAAGAGAATTAATTTGATGATTGATAACTTTGAAAAGTTATATGATAAGTCAGTGGGAGGACTTGAGAGCTAGCCTACAAAGCCCACTAAGCTTCCTATTAAGAAACTAGGAGAAATTGTGATCTCTAAACCTCCTTTTGATGCAGTTTCAATGCAACAATTTTTATCAGTTTCACCTCCGGAGCAACCAAGGTCTAAGAGACAAAAGACCGATGATTTAACTCCCCTAGTATCATATGAAATGATAGAGGAAGTGGGGGATACAAAGGAGGTTTCTAGTGTATTAAGGCACATGAAGGATGATACTGAGATTGATCAACCACTTGCTGAACATGATACTGAGACTCATAAGCCTAATGCAAGGGTGGATATATAGGTACATGGTGAATAGGAGTTCCATGAAGATGAAATAGTAATAGCCTCTCTTAGGTTTATGGAGGATGATGAGTTTGTGAAGACCCCTAAGTTTAAATATTTTTGGGTCAAGATGAAAATGAAGGAATTTGAAGAAAGAGTTCAGATAAATAAAATAGGAATTGATGAGTCCCAACATGATCAAATTGTGGCTCAGACCTTCAAGGAGCTCAGGATAAATGAAGTGAATGTTAGTCCACAAGAAGCTAGAGAAATGGTGTTGAAGAGCAATATGTTAATCTTACTAAGAATAAAATTGAAGAAAATGTTTTTGCTTGAACAAGTAAGAAATCAAGAAGATTCCATGTTAATTGTAGAATTTGATTCAAAAGAAGGAATGAGTGGCACTGGGTATAACCCTAAGACTAAGACTTTGGCCTTTTGGGAAAAATAGAAGAATACATAGAAGCCAAAATTATTGGATGTAGTCAAGAAATGAGGGGGGTCACTATGTTTAAAACACTCAAGGACACTTCTGCACTAGAGGCAGCCACCATGACAATGCATTCAACCATGTTTAATCAAGCTACTATTAAGAGTATGGAGCTCAAGTTGGTGGAAAATGAGAAGGCCCAAATTAATATGAATGAAGAAGTAAATAGGTTATTTGTGGAGAATGTAAAACTAAACCAATAATTGCAAGAGTTGATTCCTCTCAAGGCAAGGAGATTGTGATTTATCAACCTTCCACATCTCATGAATTTGGTGCTGACACAGTTCCTATAGATCAAGTAAATGCATTAAAGCAAGGCTGGGAAAAGGAGATTGACAACTTGAAAAAACTCAATCAAATCACTAAAGAGGGGGTGAGATGTCAAATCTTTGGTGTATTGGAAAAGGTTTTAGAGAATAGGGTCAAGATTTTTATGGATAAGATAGAAGATGTGCACGAGTGCCATGTTGCTTTGTCACAAGCATTAGAACAGATGAAGGCTCATGTCCCAATTTTAGATCCTTTGTTTAAGAAATGGCAACCTATTCATCACACTTTGGTAACATTGTGTAAAGTTTTATACAGAAGTTTGGATGCTCCAACATCTCTGAAGCCCACTAAGAAGATGGTGAAGATGCTTATTGATGAATTTTAGTAAATATCTAGGGAGAGTCAAAAATTTAGAACAAAAATGGAATCCTTTCATACACTCAAGCATCAGTTTATACCAGAGATTCTAGGGGAAAGTGCTCATCTCAAAGGTCTTGATGATTGGAAGAAGGAATTCAATTAGATAGTTCCTAATGTAATCACTCATTTGCAAAAGGATCAAGAAGTAAATGTTCATAGTTTCAATCTAATTTCTGGATGGAATAATTGCATTAGATTCAGGCTATTCCAAGTTTATCATTGAAGTCAGAGGATTTTTGAATAGAAGGTGGAAGGATCATTTGATAAATGTGCCACAAATTCAAGAATATAAATGGCTAACTGATTATACAATGTTTCAATGGGAACAAGAATATTTGGCTTCTCTTGAGGATTAGTCTTGTCCCAGAGTATTGCGAAGTGATCAAGTTTTGTGAAGAAGGAACCTTACTAGATCCATCGATCAAGGGTGCTTCACAATTACCAATGGACCTTGGATGTGCCTCAGTTCTATTTTGGGCCTTTTATGATGTTTTATTTTTATAATTATTCTCCTACATCAATTATATTTTTGTAATATTTTGGTCGGTGTAATTAGAGATAAACAAAAGATAATCAATGTAATGCAAATTTGTTGCATCCAGGTGGGTAGTTGAAGTGTCTTTTGGAATTGCAATGGTTTGAACGTTGTCGCTTCCTTCATGTACCTATAAGAAGGAAACCATCACTGTTAGGAAAAAAAGGGGGATTGGTTTTTGGGGGAAAAGCTATACATTGTAAGAACCTTTTGAAGCAAAGTAATGGAAAGAAAGCATTAACTTGATGCCCAAATTCTGGTTTCAATTGTCTTGTTGAGGTTATTGGTAACAATTATTTGATTGTCTCAAATTTGATGTTTTCCTTGTTATTTAAATCAGTGTATCAAGTATATATCTAGTTTATCAAAGCAAATTTATGTTTTGTGTGGTTTATTTGATTAGTTTCTTCAAGTAAGAATTAAGTTCATTTGAATAAGTCACAGTAACCTAGAAGATTCATTTGGATTAAAAAGAAGAGCCTGGTAATTAATTTCCTTGTACATTTATGCAAGTCATAAACATCAGAGTGAAAAACAATTTGAATTATAACCAGTAGGAGGACACATATCAATCTATATTTTGACTCCATTATCTAGTGGAAGAAAGGTATTGATCATTTTATCCCCAAAACAATTCCTTGTAAAAGGTTTTCCTATATATTTTAATGTTCAGTTGTAGGAGTAGGAGTAGCAATTATTTTTTGTATTTTTATTGTCTATTTCAAACCCTCATGCCAGTGTGAAATAGATTTTTAGAGGATGATTTAATTGAAAAAATTGTGATCACACAAACTCTACAAATTTGTATGAGGTTTTCAATCTACTTGATTATCATTAGTTAATCCCAAAGAGTTAACAATCTATTTCAAACTCTTTACGCATAGTAGAGCCTAAAGAGTAGGGAATTCTAACCATCCTGGTTAATTCCATTCGTTGGCTAGATCACTTGTTGAACCTGATTATAGAGCATGGCATACTTGTAGGGTTTGACAATCTATTGATTTGGGAACTAACACCTTATTCAACAAAATGGCTCCTAGTATCAAATCCATTTGGTGACTTATCTTCCTAGCCGGTGGTAAACCTTTTGGTACATTATCAGAGACAATGTCTTGAAATTATTCCAACAAATCTAAGACTTCTATTGGTACATATTCACATTTCTCTTGGCTAATCTTAGGAATCAATGCAAAGCGATGATGCTCATGCTTCATACCATCCAAAATTTTCCTACCATTGACCAAGTAAATTTTGGCATTACTACATACCTTTTCTTCCACCTCCTTCAAGGGCTTCAACTTATGAGGAACTCCATCCTTTGTTAGGGAATAGGTGCCTGCATGGCCATCATGGATAGCACACCTGTCATACTGCCATGGCCTTCCCAATAGCATATGACATGCATCCATCAGTATGATGTCACACATCACCTCATCATGGTAGTCTCCAATCTTGAACTTAACTAAACACTTCTCATTGAACAAATCTCTATGGTCCTTCTGCAACCATGAAATCTAATATGGATGTGGATGCCTTCTCCTTGTCAACATCAACTTGTTAACCATCTCCTCTATGAGAAGATTATTAGTACTTCCACTATCAAAAATAATATCACAACATTTACCTTCACACTTGCACCTTGTGTAGAATAAACTCTTCCTTTGATCTTGTTCTTTCTCCTCATTTAACAAGGTTCTAACAACTTGGTTTTCTCCCCTTTCAACATCTTCAGAATGCTCAGACTGCACATCTTCATCTACATATGCAACTTGTGCATTACCTTCAGGCCTTCTATTTGTCCTTCCTTGATGTTGGGGACACTTGTAGGCTCGATGTCCTTCTTCTCCAATGTCCTTTTTCTCCATATTGGAAACATGTTCATGTAAAACCTCCTCTTCTAGGTCCTTGTCCAAGTCTTCCTCTTCCTCTTTGCTCACCATTATTTTGGTCACAAGGGTGGTAGGCATTATCTCCTCTTTGCTTTCGACTGGTGCCTGCTTCTTCACTTTTCTTTTGATCTTCATTTCGGCCTCCATAGGATCTTCCCCCAGTCCTTCTACCTTGACCTCTTCCTCTTTGCTTGCTTTTGAATCTTTTATTCAACTTCTCTTCCACCTTCAAGGAAAATTGGTACGCATCTTCTATGGTGGTCATTTTGACTAGGCTCAGCTCCTCTTGAATACTTGGCCTCAACCCATTAATATAACAAGCTACCTTATCCTTGTTGGCCTTTGCATGGCCTGTTTTGATAATAATCTTATAAAACTCTTTTGTATACTCCTTAAAAGACTTGTTACCTTGCTTCAATCCTTGTAGCTTCTTCACCAACTCCAACTCATAGTCCACAGGAATGAACTGCTTCTTTAGTTTGTCCTTTTCCTCTTCTATTTCTTTCTCTCTCTAACTGGACCTCCTTCCACCAAATACTAGCATGACCCTTCAATTTAGTTTTTGCAAACTTGACCCATTTTGGATCCTCCACATCTTCATATTCTAAATATTCCTCCATATCATTTATCTAATCAATAAGCTCTTCCAGATTCAAATCCCCACAATAGGTAGAAACTTCAATCCTAGATGTCTTTCCAATCTTTGAAATGGCCCTCAATAACCTAATTTGTGTAGGATCTCTTGCATCATCTTGTTCTTGCTCATATAACTCTTCTTCTTTAACTTCATCTTCACTTTCTTCTCTTATTCTTTGCTCAAACCCTCTTCGTAGCTCCTCTTGCAATGCATTGATTTGCCTTTGCAGTGATCTAAAACCCTCTTCTGCCAAAGAATTTCTCCTAGCACCACCACAATTCCTTCATGGAGACATTTTTTTGAGTTCTACAACAAACCCACAACCTCAGTTGATTTCTATAGCAAATCCACAACCTTAGGTCTTGGTGCAAACTACCTCACAGTCAGGGATCTGTTTACACACTCAGGAACCCTTGCTTTGATAGCACTTGATAAGGGGGTCAATCTTAGAACACATAATAACACAAATTGCACACATAAAATAAGAATTTTCTTTTATTGATTTGAACAACACATTACATTATAGAAACTAGAATGAAATTAGAGGATGAATCCTCAATAGGCTACAACACATTACAACTTCCTATCTCTAGATTCTGGAATCTTCTACATTTTGTAGCTTTAAATATGCTAGGGTTTCTATTTTCCCTCTCCTTTTTGACTCTCCACGTTTTGCCTTTTCTCTCTCCCCAAAGGACTCCCAAATATAGTCATAAATAGCTCTTTTTGGCGCCTTTTGGCTAAAATTTCAAAATTTGTAACTCCCTCCAAAAATAGGTCAACTTATGGGAGCCATAAATTTTGATCCAAGTGTCTGATTGACAAACAATTTGATTCATTGGAAAGATCGCAAAGTGTTCTACGTGCTAAGAGTCCACTCTGCTGATTCCACCCATTTTTAGGGCCGTATGGGGCCTCTAAGTTCCTCATATCTGACTTTGAAACTTTTTCAGGGGTTTTTAAAGAAATAGAAACTTTAATATCTTTCAACCCACAAGTGATATTTGGCCAATTCCTTCACAAAAGGTCATATTTTTCAATTTCAAAGCTTAGAGTAAATTTTCGCTTCCATACGTGCTCAAATGCAAACTTTCTAAAAGTAGCAGTTGGTTATTTTTAGAAGGTTGAAAAAACTGAAGGTTCTACATCATTATTCAAGCAATTGTGTAAAAAACAAAATCATCATTTTTTGGGTGATGCAAGATTGCCCTTACACTGTTGGATGCTCTTGCATCAAGAGATCTTTGATGGGGAGGATGTTGTAAAGTGAAGTTGTTTGCATATGTTGGGACATGCCACTTTATTTTTCATATTTGAATTTCATGTTTCAATGTACTTTTTCAAAATGGGTGTTGATGCCTAGAAATTTGTGCCACTTTATAATGTATTTTTATAAAATGTTGTTGTATAAGACTGAATTTGCCTCGGAACTTGTATTCTTTTCTAAGAATTGGATCTTGGGTGGCTATTGATGAGTAGTGGAGATTGTTTTGGCTCCAAAAAATTAATGCTTTGTAAATATAAACCCTTGATTGTAAAGTAATCTTAGCCATTCATTTTGTACCAAGTGTGCTACCTTCTCCTATAAAAGGTAGCCACTTCTCTTTGTAAAGTGGTTGGAAGTTGTTGATACTAAATAAACTTTTACAATTTGTATACGCCTAAAAATGGCATGACTCTGTCTAAATAAATATTCTTAATATTTATTTCATTCTATTTCCTCTATCAACAAATAAATCAATTTATTTATTTGGTTCATATTCTTCCCATTAATTGAATAAATTACCTTTATTTAATTAATTTCATCAAAGTCAAATTTATTCTTCCAAACAATTAAATAATTCTTAATTATTTAATTAAATCACTTATTCCTCCAAATTTAAATAAATCAATCAAATTTATTTAAATTCTCTCAATATCTAAAAATAAAATATAATAAAATATTTTATTTATTCTTCCAAAGCATGCACAAACAATTAAATAAATATATTTATTTAATTTACTTTCTTATCTTCAAATTCCTCAAGAATCTTCCAAATCTTCTAAAAATAAATCTTATTCTTCATGCAAGCAAAATTAAATAATTTATTATTTAATTTCTCTCAAATCATGCAAAAAGAAAATCACAAGTTGAGTTAATTGACTCAATTAATCTTATTTTTATCAACAACTCTTAAATTAGAAAAAAGCATTCTAATTTATGAAATCAAATCTTATCTTTATAAAAGAAAGCAGTTAACTCAAACAAAGCAGCTTTTGTGTGACACATGTCTTCTTCCTATTCGCGCACATCCTCTCAAGGTTTCTATATCGTTGATCTTCTCATTCTTTCTATACAATTGATCTTCTCTCTCTCAAGTCTATAAGTACAACCCTTTTCCTCCATTTCTATCATCCAAGCTTTTAGTAAAGTTACTTTGCAAGAATCACAGCGCACCTTTGGCACCAAATTCCTCCATTGCTTGCGATCAACTTGTTACCATCACCATTACCATTGTTGTGAAGCTCATCTTCATTACAAAACTATCATAGCCGTTCTCCATTGACATCTTGAAGAAAAAGCAAGGAAGTGCACCTTTTGAGGGCTTCATTCATTTACAAAAGATCGATTGAGATAGGCGATCAATGGAAGCTATGAAGTATTGAGGTTTGCAAGGTTTATCTTTGTTGTATTGAATCTTTGTTATTTCCCTTTCCATTGAGTTTATTGGATTACTTTGATATTATTGATAATCATTCCAATTTTCTGATAACATTTTTGGCACCCACCGTGGGGCCTTGCCCTGGTTTAACCCAAAAACTAAGTTTTTGTGTGTTAGGTTCTGAGCATAGGAGGATTCTGCACATATGATTAATTCTAACATGCATTTGATAGATCGGCACATCCATGCTTTGTTTCAATGCATTTGTGTTCTAAAATGACGTATCTATTCTTACTGCGCATATACTCTCTAATTTTGTACTTTTGACCTCTGTCTCAGCGCTTTTGTAGTACTACGCATATATTCGATGTTTTAGTGCATCTGATTCTGACAGTGACTTTTTTGAGTTGTTCCTTATGATTTTGCTAACATTAACACTTGTCTCATAGGAATATTCTCTGATCTACTTGCAAGTTAGGGGCTGGTTTAGTCATATAGCTGCATTTGTTAAATCATCTCTTGATCTAAAGGAAAATAAATGGATGTTCATGTAAATCTCATTTAATTCTAACTAGGAGGATTGTAGTTTGATCTTGTTGCATCAACAACTTGAATTTAGTCCCAATGCTAGGAGGATAAAATTGAACCATTGCTATCTTGTTTTCAAAGTTAACAAATTACGTGTGTGCCCAAGTAGCTTAACACATTTAGTCTTTTTCATTTTAATTAGGGAAAAAGAACCACTATCTTTCATGTTTTTGGAATGATATTGGGCCGATGCTCTCCCCTATCTTGGGTGACCAAAATGCTAGACATATCATTTCGCATTTGTTAAACCTTTAGAGGGGCCCGCCCTTGGATATCCTTTTGTCTAAGTGGGAATGACCTTAAGTGGTAACAAGCTAAAGCCAAGCTCTACCAAGCCACTATAAATAAATTGTGTTTGGAGTGAAAGCTTCAAGCAACAAGTGTTGTTGTGTTATACCGACAGCCAACTTCCCCCAAAACCCTCCAAGGCGTAGCCCTTGTAGGCTGGGAGACTCCATAACGGAGAGTAGTGCTGCCGCACATATAACCACTCGAATGGTTGCACTTACTAATCATCCTTTGTTTTTAGTAGCCAAAAACCCCTATAATCCGGTGCAGGGAAGGGTGATTATCACCTCCCGAAGATGCCTCAACTAGAAATAGTGAGAATTCAGTTTATATTGTCCCAACCAACCTAGGAATTGTACTTGCTTTTTAGTAAAAAAGAGTCCAAAAATTATAGAAAAAATTAAAAAAATCATGAAAAATTCTTTGTGTTTGCTGTGTCTTACTTGCCATAATTGAGAAAATCAAATCAAAAAGACCAACTTGTAGCCAAGAAACCAAAAACATAAGAAAATGTGTCAAAAACATTGCAAAAACAATAAAAAAATAGAGCTGCACATTTGTACTGCAGAGCTGCGCATCTGTGTCGACCTGCTGCGTATTTACATCAAATTTCTGTGCATTTGCTGCCTGTTACTACGCTTTTACCCTTCACCAGAGTTGCACATTTATCTCAACTTGCTATGCATATACCTTCTATTTTAGCACATATGTAGCTGTGCAACCAAAATAGTGAGCTTTTCCACATCTTTTGAGAGAAACTTTTTAGCATTTCTGGGTACCCATTTCAGCCTTGTTCCAATTTTTGAGATCAGATTTACCGTGCAGTCACCTCTTCCATCTGTTTCCATAGCATACCCTCTCTTTCATCAGTTGTCTTGTCCACCTTTTACCAGGTCTTCTCGTAAACAAGTCAAAGTATCTGTATCAAATTAGTACAAGACCTTTTTTCAGATCATTTTGGATTCAAGTAAACCTAGTAAGTCTCCACTATCAAGGATCAGACATCCTTTTCTCTCAGAACTTCACTAGTGGTCTTGGTGCAAGACTAGTCTCTACATAGTCAATGGGTATCGAGTATCCTTACTTGTGGCTATTGTCTTGTGTCGACCAACTTACTTGGAATCATTAATCAAAAGAGTCCCTTGTTCAAATCTCATCACTGCAAGTATCCTCTTCTCACCAACCTACACCAACACCTTACTAGAGTCTCTAGTTTCACCCCACTCCTTCCCACATCACCTTGCATGGTCTTAACTAGGTCCCAAAAACAAAAACAACTTGAAATGGCTAGAACATTAGATAGGATTGTGTCCCCTCATGACAACGATGAGGAAATCTCTCGTGAGTACCAAGGAGCCCTCCAAGATCGCAAATTTCAATGCATGATGGACAAAGTGCTCAATGAGGACCCTCAAAAGTACTTTCTTCATCTTGCAAACCAAGGACTTAAACTTCTCGCTGACTTTGACGTCAATGCATTAAAAGAACCAGGAGAGGAAAGAACTCAGGAAAAGAGCACAAATGAGGAAAGCTCCCTTGACAAAGACAAAAGTAAGAAAACAACAAACTCAAATACACCTATGAACACATTAACAAAACAAATCGAGAGCCTAACGCAGAAAGTGGTGGATCTCCAAACGGGGCCACCCACTAAAACTTATTCATTGGAGGATATATCGCCATACCCCTTTGACAAAAGTTTGAACATGGTACCCTTCCCCTTTTGGTTTGAAGTTCCTAAGTTTGACAAATACAAAGGGAAAGAAGACCCAAGAGATCACATTAGGGAATTTAGCACTGCGTGCCTAGAAGTGGCTCACAATGAAACTTTCCTAATGAGACTATTCCCTAGATCTCTAGGTGGACAAGCCATGGAATGGTTCTCACGACTTCCCTCAGGTATCACAACTTTTGATGAGTTAGTAAACAAGTTCATCACACACTTCTCATATAATATTGAACATGAAGTTTCCATGCTTGACCTATGCAATACAAAGCAAAAGAGTGGTGAATCCTTCGTCGCCTTCTTACAAAGGTGGAGACAACTCGCAAGAAAATGCTCATATCACATGCCTAAGAAGCAAATGATGGAGATGTTTGTCCACAACCTTAACCTCGATCTAAGTTACCAAATCCAAATTCAATGCCCTACCTCATTTACAAAAGTCATTGAGATGGGATTATTTATCGAGAAAGATATGATCGCCAAGGGGCAAATAAAGTTGTTCAAGGACATCCCTAACTCTAACTACACCATAGACAAGTCAAAGTTTTGGACAAAGAACAAAAATGTCATCAATGATGGAGTAGTTGATGCCAAAGTAGCGGCTCCCAAAAAACAACCAGTCTTCACTCTCAAAGGAGAAGTAAGCAATGCTACACCAAACAAAACCTTCTCTCGTGAGCCAAAGCAATGGTTCATTGCCGCTCCTAGACGAAGATTCAAACCAATAGGGGAGTCCTAGGAGTTTACATTAAGAAAACTATTAGCCAACAATGAGATCACTCTTCCGGCCACTAGCAACTATGAACCTCAAGTAAAACCTCACTATTGGAAAGATACTGATTTTTGCGATTATCATAGAGGAAGAGGCCATAAGACCAACTACTGTATCCATCTAAAACATGTCATTCAAGACATACTTGACCAAAATCAAGTAGGCACTAAAGAACATACCTCTAATGAGACGCATGTGGCATACAAGGATCCACTCCTCAACCATGATAGACCATACAACAACAACAACAATAACAACCACAACAGGCAGAATCAAAACAACGGACACAACAATGCTAACTATTCGAACGTGCCATTTGATTATACCGTCAAGTGCATATTGGAGCACATCCCACAAGTTAATGTGGTCACATTCAACCAATAGTCAGGACCCAACAAAATTGATTGCAGCATCATCACCCGCAGTGGTAAGGTCACATTAAGTACACTTCCTCCAAGGTCATCACCTTCTCCATCTAACTCCCATAAGTACAATGTCATAGACCAACTTTGAAAAACTCCTGCCCACATATCTATCTTAGAGTTGTTGCGTCTGTCTCCTTCCCACAAGGAAATTCTTGATAAAGCCCTAGTGTAAACAACTATGCCCACGAACCTGGCCCAATAAAAGTTTCAAGCCATGGTAAGACATCTAACCTCCTCCAATACCTTATCATTCACAAATAGGATAACCTTTCAGTGTCTTAGCCCCATAACACACCCTTGCATATCATCGTCTTCATTCATAAACACCATATCAAAAGAGTTCTCATTGATGGAGGAGCCGGTTTAAATATTTGCATGCTCAAGCTAGTCCTTACATTGGGGTTCTCAGAATCTGCAGTGGATCCTAGGAAAAAGATTGCCATTAAGGCCTATGATGAAGAAGAAAGAACTACTAAAGGAACAGTGGTGTTACCAATACAAGTTGGACCAGTAATAAAGGATGTTGTTTGCCAAGTCCTAGATAGGGAGCTAGCCTAAAACATCCTCCTAGGTAGACCCTGGATTCATACCATGAAAGTTGTGCCTTCTACCTATCACCAATGCATCAGATTTCCTCATAACGACAAGAAGATCACCATCCAAGGTGATCCAGATCCTTTTCAACATTGCAACTCTATCTGCTCAAAGCCTGATTACATCATTCCCAACAATAGAGCTTCCACTTCCCCCATCTCACAGCATGATTCTACCTCCAAAGCTTCCTCGTCCAAGCCCAAAGAGTAGAAAATCACAATCAAAGAAACATGGATAGGGGAATACTCCATCAAGCACAGCCTCAACTTAGCCAAAATGCCTCTATCTCCAAGATCCTTTGGGTGACCTACACCTAAGTACATTCCAAAGCCATCTTCTCCTCCTGAACCTCCCACAACTCCCTTTGTAAAATGGGGGATCCTATTAGACAAGAATGAGGAAAGAGATGTCTTGCAATGGATCTACACAAAGAAAGATAATATGTAACAAGAACCACCTAAGCTCCCAACAAAAATCTATGGGCGATAGTGAGTCTATTCTACACAGAATGGGTTATGAAGGACAAGGTCCCATTGGCCTAAGAAAATAAGGAATAATAGAACCCATCCAACCCTCCTTTTCCTCATGGGCAAGAAATACAAAAGGGCTAGGATACAAGGACAAAGGCAAAGCTAAGGCAAATGTTTATTTTGTGGAATAGATCCATAACCTACAAGAAGACAGTAACACAAAATCTAACAAGTATGAGTGGGATGAACTCATAGAGCACTCCTATGAGGACAAAGGAGTTGACACCATTCAAACCTATAGCCCCTATTGTGAGGGACAAACTCTAATGCATAGACCATTAGAGTGTGATTCACCAACTCCTGAGAGTACAACTTTTGAGGAAGGTCAGAGTTCCATCGCAATAAACAATCTGGAGGAAAGTACCATCCTGGATCCTATCCCTATCAATCTGAATCCTACACATGTATCCATTCAAACTATCACACCCAATGAATTAGATCTATCTTCTGACCCCCTCCCCCTTGTGCATCCTAAACTTATTGACTAGGATTTATGAGGAACCCCACAACTAGACATGTTCCAAAATGATGATGCCTCTATTGACTACATAGAACTTAGGGACCACCTACCTATAGGAGATCATAAAGCTAGCTTTGCCATTGAACTCAACACTGTGGCTTATTTTGGAGAGGGTGCCAAGCCTTCTAGTCGCAAAAACAGAAAAGTAAAAATTGGATCTAATGGTGAAAACTGCTCTATGGCAGTATCAAATCACAAAATAGTAAAAAGAAAGGATGCATCGGATGGTGAAAACCTCTCTGAGGCACTAGATGATGGAATGCTTGACATTCTCCCTAATGGCATGTACTAGGAGAAGTCTCAGATTGTTGTGGAACCTATAGAACCTATCAACATTGGAATAGAGAGCAATCCTAAGATCATTCACTTTGAAAAATCTCTATCTCCACTAGAAAAGACCAAATTTGTACCATTCTTCAAGAAAAAGCAAGTCAACTTTGCTTGGTCATATGTAGATAAGCCCAGTTTAGATCCAGATTTGATCCTACATCATCTTCCACTAGATCCAGGAGTAAAACCAGTCAAGCAGAAGCTCAGGAAAATGCATCCACACATTGCATTACTAGTAAAAGAGGACCTCAAGAAATTGCTGGATGTAGGGTTCATTAGGGCAATAGACTATCCAGAGTGGGTATCCAACATAGTGCTAGTATCTAAACCTGATGGTAGAGTTAGATTGTGCAATGATTTCTGAGATCTAAACAAGGCTTGCCGCAAGAATGACTTTCCTTTACTTAATATTGATATCATAGTCGACTTGATAGCATGATATACCATGTTATCTCTTATGGATGGCTTCTCTGGGTACAATCAAATCAGGATAGCACTAGAAGACCAACATAAAATAGCTTTTACTTGTCCATGGGGCACCTTCTGCTAGAGCGTCATGCCATTTGGGTTAAAGAATGCAGGGGCAACATATCAACATGCTATGACCACTATCTTCCATGATATTATGCATGTCACAATGGAGGACTATGTGGATGACATCCTTGCAAAGTCACTAACAAGAGAATCCCACCTAGATGTACTTGAGAAGGTCTTTCAGAGACTAGAACACTTCAAAGTCAGGTTGAACCTGAAGAAATGTGTGTTTGGAGTCACCTCCAGCAAGCTCTTGGGCTTCATTGTATCAGCAAATGGGATCGAAGTAGATCCTGCCAAAGTCAAAGCTATCATGGAAATGCCACCGCTAAAGAACATCACTCAACTGCAGTCTCTGCAGGGCAAGTTACAGGTAATTCGTCGATTCATCTCACAACTGGCAAACAAGTGTTAACCTTTTACTCACCTATTATACAAAAACATACCATTTCAGTGGGATGAAAAATGTGAGGAAGGATTTCACAAGCTAAAGGAATACCTCATGAATCCACCTATTTTGATGCCACATATCCAAAGCAAGCCACTGTATCTATATATATCTGCTACACCAACAGCTTTTGGAGCCCTATTAGCACAACAGGATTATGAAGGCAAAGAAAGAGCTATCTACTACATCAGTCGCACATTGGTGGGCTATGAACTGCAATATTCCCAAATAGAAAGATCATGTTTTGTTGTACTTTTTGCTTCCCAAAAACTATGATATTACATGCTAGCACATTTAGTCAAGCTTATTGAAAAGATAGATCCATTAAAATACCTATTAACCAAAGCAGCTCTCACAGGCCGCCTAGCCAAGTGGGTAATGCTCCTAAGTGAATATGACATTGAGTATGTAGAACGAAAGGTTGTCAAAGGTCAAATCATTACCGATTAGTTAGCAGAAGCACCACTGCAGGATACCACACAAATGACATTCATGTTTCCAGATGAATCCATATTCAATATCACGACACACTCATGGAAACTCTACTTTGATGGATCCTATACAAACCATGGATCGGGGGTAGGAATCTTGTTAGTCACTCCTCAAGGCAACACCATCCCTAAGTCTTATTGACTGCTATTCCCATGCACAAACAATATAGCAAAGTATGAGGCCTTAGTCATTGGTCTCAAAATGGTAGTAGAATGGAAAATAAAAGAGCTACATGTCTATGGTGACTCCCAATTGGTAATCAATCAGGTCAACGATGACTATCAGACCAAAGATGACAAGTTAATCCCATACAAGCATATGGTAGATGACTTTAAAGAGTACTTTGTGATCATCTCCTTTGAGAAGATACCCCGCATTGAAAAAAAGGTAGTAGATGCCATGGCAACCATTGCCTCGCTCCTTGAGATCCCAAAGAATGAGTCACGGTATGAGTTCTTGGTGGAGTCAATTATGCACTAGCTTATGATATCCCTAAAACACACCCCATTTGTCTCTTAGTCAGATTTGATTCACCCTTGTATGGTAAGATTTACACTTACCTCAAGGATAACTCCCTACTACTTGACTTGTCTTCTAACCAACACTGAACCTTCATTCGTCAAACCTCCTGTTACACCATTATCACCGACACCCTATATCAACGAGGTTTGGATGGTACTTTACTCTGATGTTTAGAATTTGAAGAATCTTAAACTGCCTTACAAGACGTACATGAATGAATTTGTAGAACACACTCTAGCGGTCCTTCTTTAGCTAAGAAACTCATGCATTTGGGATACTATTGGCCAAACATGGAAACTGATTCATATCAATTTGTGAATAAATGCAAGTAGTGCCAGATACATGGAAACCTAATCCATGCACCAACTCAAGAGCTACGACCTTTAACGACACCTTGGCCCTTTTTTCAATGGGGACTCAACCTTGTGGGAAAAATTCACCCTCCATCATCCAATGGCCACAAGCTCATAATAACTGCTATCAAATATTTTACCAAGTGGATTGAAGCTGTTCCACTCACAAATGTCACAGGCAAACAGATTGCCTCCTTCATCCTAAATTACCTCATTTGCAGATATGGAATTCCCTTATCCATAGTCATGGATAATGAAAGACCTTTCAAGAACTAGGATGTCCAAGAGATTTGTGACAAATTCAAAATCCAACACCATTTCTCCACCCCCTATTATCCACAAGGCAACGACCAAGTAGAGGCATCCAACAAAACAATCTTGAAAATCCTCAAGAAAACTGTCAACGATGCCGGCCGTGATTGGCACATACAACTGAATCCCACTTTGTGGGCCTATCGAACCAATATATGCACTCCCATAGGTAGTACCCCTTATGCCCTTGTCTATGGATCAGAATCCATTTTGCCCATTGAGGTCAAGTTACCATATCTAAGGGTGTCGTTAAAAGTTCTTATCACTGATGAAGACTACAGAGTTTCCAAATTGCAAGAGTTAGAACTATTAGAGGAGAAGAGACAGAACACCTTCAACCATCTCAAAGCTTATCAACAGATAATGTCACAAAGCTACAATCACAGGGCTCGTCTAAGGGTCTTCAATGTTGGTGATCTACTACTCAAGGAAAATCCCTGCAATCAGAAGGATCAAGAAAAGAAAGGTAAGTTTGAACCCAACTGGCTTGGTCCTTATGTAATCATTGCTGCTTATGGATCATGAGCATATCAATTAGCAACATCAGAGGGTGAGCTATTTGATGACCCAATCAATAGTATGCGTCTTCACCGGTTCTATACCTAAGAGAACCCCAATGTAAGGGGGGCAAAAATTCAAAAAATAGAAAAATAAAAAAAAAAATTAGAAAAAAGCAAAAAAATAAAAAAAGTGGAAAAAACAACAAAAAAAATTGTCCTCTGGTGAAAACCTGACAAACGGGTGCCTTGGATAGGTACCATGATGAAAACTTGGCAAACAGGCATCATGTGTACTTTTATCTTTCATGCAAATAAAAAGCAAGTGGTGAAAACCTGGTAAACATGCACTACTTGTGATAAACTACTTTCTCCATCTTTGGGAAACCAATCACCTTGTGTCCATTCCTCCTTCCATCATCCCTCATCCAATCCATATCTAGTTCATAATAAAAACATAGTGATAACCTATCATGGCTTGATACTCTATCTCTTTTATCGCCTTATCAACTAAGGTCTTATCTAGTATCCTATCCATAATGTCAACCTAGCATAGTGTTTGTCGTCAGTATCATAGGGTCACCCCAAACTACGTTGCCTTTGCATCATCACATAGGCAAGGCCATTATCAATGTGCCCCCGAGGCTCCACTTCCCATCCATGCGATACCTTGTTGTTTATCCTCTAGTCCATCCGCATCCAAGTCCAAGTCCTGAACTATGTTGCCTCTGTGTCATCATGTAGGCAAGGCCATTGTCAATGTGCCCCAGAGGCACTAGGTCAGTCTCTTAGGGTCCATTTCACCAGGTGTGCAAGCACAAGCAAAACCTGCTTTCCAACAGAAGTTTTGATGCAAGACATCAACCTATCCAAAGCAAAGCAAACAAATACCTAAAGCACTCTAAATGATTCTATCTAAATTATGGCAAGAAAACACATCTAAATGCAAGAATATTTTGTGTTTGTGATCAGGTTAGGTTACATCATCTTGATTTTTTGTTATCATGTCCTTCTACACTAATCAAGGATGCCAAAAGCTAGAGATTCTATGATGGGGGCATGATTATTTTCTTTGTTTGCTGTTTGTGGATCAATCTTTAGTAATGTGAAGCCTTGTCTAACGACATGATAAAAAAAAGATCATCGAGGACATCAGAGGTCTAACATGAAAGGGGGCAATCCTTGTCTATTGATATGCAAGAAATACTTAGGTCATCTCGGTTCAATTATACCTAGATGCTTGTATTAACTTGCTAAATCAAAATCCATGTAAGTGATGCTCAGGTCATCTCGATTTAATTATACTTAGATGCTTGTATTTTCTTACAACATTTCAAAAACACAAAAAAAAACCAAAAGCCCAATCATGAAATAAGCACTTCAAAATACTTGCAATGTCAAGATGGCCAAACCATTCACATCCACAAAGCATCCAAATCCCGTCCATAATAAAATTCCTGTACAGAGTATCAATGTTTACAAATAAAAGCTTGTGATCCTTCCATCAGTCAATCTTCTATCTATCATTTTGTCATTTCTGTGTCGATTGAGTACATTTGGACATAACAAAAAGGTGCATATCATATCACATGAGATAATCATTAACATGATTAAATCATTTGCATACATAGTAGGTGCATTAGATCATCCATATCCATTTGCATCAACATAACATAGTGTCAAACATAAAAAATCAAAAACATAGACAAGTACATGTAGATCATCGCATAATCTGCATAATTATATAGATAACATTCCCATTTTGCATATTAAGTGCATGAATGAAATCATCTAAGTCTACATCAGATCATATAGACATTGAAAGTAATGTGCATCCATCAAGACATCACATAGCATCATATAGACATAATATACGTGTGCATCACATATAAAACATCATAAGATAGAATGCATCCATGACATATAGCATAAACAACTACATATAGAGATCATAGAGCTGCATCATCATATAAATAAACATAAAACATGTCCAAATGTACAATATATCAAAGTGTCTGTCATCCATATGTCAAAGTCATATTAAGTGTATACATCACAAAAATAATGATACATGTCTCAGTGCAAAATGATACAAATGTATACATATCGAGCTATCCATGAGCCATCAAAAATGTGTATACATAATAAAAAAATGGTACTAGTGTTAGCTAGCCTTGCTACTATGGGACACTATTCCTAGCACTGCCCTCTCCGTCTCCACCTCTGCTAGCCCCCGACTACTGTGGACCCATAGCAGATGCTGCTGATCGTGAACCACCTGCTCTCTGAGGTGTGCCTACTATAGACTGAGTCCTATAGCTGGGTGCCCTCTGGTTTGCTGGCATCGTCCCATGATACAATCCCTTGTAATACTGTGTTTGAGCCTGCACTCTGGAAAGCTCACCCTATATCTATGTAATCTATGTTTGCAACTGATGTACCTAGGCCTGTCCTTGCTACACCTGTGTAACCAAGAATGTAGTGGCCCCATTAGTACCCAAGGTAGCCAAAGATGAATCTCTCTCTAGTCTAAGGGCCCGCATCCTTACCAGTGCTATATCCCACTCTGTAGTGAGCCTAGATAAAATCCATGCTCTGACTCTCTCCGGGACTCTGCCACTCTAAGATGTGCCCTGAGTTGTCTCAGCTGACCCCGCAACGTAGTAATAGCCTGCTGCTGTAAGTCAGGCTGGGCAGGAGCCTGAGGAACCTGTACATGTGCCTGCACTTGTTGCTGGGGCACCTACTACTGGGGCACCTGCTGCTAGGCAACCTGCTATTGTCCCACCTAGGGTACAACCTGTGGCTACACTACCTGCTGCTACTGGGAAGATCCCTCTCCCACTCTCCTCCTCTGTCCCTGCCTCCCTCTCCCTCCCTCTCCCCCTCCTCCTCCTCTATCACCTCCATCGTCTCCATCGTCTCCATCTCCTCATCCCCCTCTCCCCCTCCTCCATCTCCTCCTCCTACCTCCACCATCCTCATCATTTGAACCCTCCTCATCTAGGCGAGTAACCAACTCTCTTGGTCCTGAATAACTCAGGTATGGGTGGACAACAAACCACTCCTCATAGTTGAGGGTCATCCCCGCATCTGCTACCTCCCTCCTCATCAGCCAAGCCACGTAGGGAATCTGCTGGAAGTTTGCTAGAGCCTCCTCATAAGAAGTAACCAGGCCCCATCTGAACTGCTCTGAGTGTGTCCGAGCAAATAGTGCCTGGCCCTATGGTCAACTCTGTATCCTCCTAAACTATCTCTGTACTCGGCTAACAATCTACCTCTCTAATATGTGTCGTGTCCTCCCAATGAGCCACCGAGTCTGAAAGCAATATGGGAGCTCATCATCCTCATCATCCCATGGCTCACAATCTAGGTATGGGTGCCAGATAACTCTATCCACATTATCCAGTGCATGTCTCCAGTACTCAAGCTTTCCCAGCTTATGCTGGGAAATAACACCTGCATATCCATAATTATAAGGCTCACCCCTTTGCCTGGAAAAGACACATATCAGTCGAGTAATGAAAATATGCTCCCATAACCAAAACTGTAGTAATGAGACGCCGACAGACAAACTGGCACCCTTGTGATATACCACCTGATGCATATCGTGGTACAAGTGAGCCAACACACAAATACCCCATGCAAAGCGGGTGCCCTCTGTAATCATCCTCTCCATGGTCCTACCCCAACCAATGGGGAACCCATGTGACCTCCTATTGGGGTATACCACACTCCCGATCAACCCTACCACTATCTTGGGAAGTAGTCATAGTAGTCATGAATGTCCTGCCATGAGATCACCTGACCCTCTAGCTCTGGACCATCGAACACCCGTCTGCACTCTACCAGTCTGGCATCATGCTGAGCCTCATACTCCATGAGTTCACCCTGGATAGGTAAGTGTAGTATCCTATAGACATCCTCTAGAGTGATAGCCATCTCACTAGTAGGCAAGTGAAAGGTCCCATCCTCACTGTGGAAACTTTCCACCGCAATAGTCAGCAAACCGAGGTTCGCGCGAACCTCAGGCATGAAGCACACATAGTCCAAACCCTTAGCACCAAGAGCCTCTGGATCCTTCTCTGTGAGCATGTACCGCTGCAACATCGGTAAGGAAAAGTGCTCCTGTGACATAAGTACATCACGAATGTCCTCTTGCAATCAAGCAAGTCAATGCGTCAACTAAAATTGCAAAATTGCTCAAAACTATCAAAAGTATCCTATCACTTACTTTACATATCAGATTGATCAAAACAACATAAAACATCTCTTGACTAGATTCCTGCAATCTTGGAGATAGCTTATCGATTGATGCATTGATCAAGATGCCAATCGAGTCAATTATGTTAAGTAAACTGACTATCTAAAACACATGCACCGAACCAGAGGGTACATGCGCCATTTCATGGTAAACGCACCACTTTTGGTAGATGAGCCGCAACATTGAGTAAATACGCAGTTTCATATCAAAAGTGCAACTTCAGCATGAATGTGCCAAAGTAGGTGACACATGCGTCATTTTGGCATATGTGCAGGTTACCATAATGTATGCGCCATTCTATAACATATGTGCCAGTATTTGTCACATATGCGTAGAACTTTCACATGCGTTAATTTATATCTTATATGCGCGGCTTAATAAGATATGCGCTGAAATGCGAAATGGTGCATCTATCCTAGCAAGTTTTTCCTAACATTTATTGCTCTAATAAATGACCCTAGGCAAGTTTTGTCAAACTACATATTGGTGGTCCTGCCTCAGCTGGCTGATTGAATCGTTAAACAGGCTCAAAGTAGTGCTCCTCGCGTGGAATATCCATATCTATACCGACTGCTCTATCTCCTCTGCTCTCCTAAGCTTTGAGTGACCTATCAACAAAAGCCAAGTGCACAAATGACTAAGATTGTGGACCTAGCTCGTATATATAGCAAGTGAACCCTAAACTAGTTGTGTGGCAACCGTGACTACTTCCCAAGCCCATTTCCTTTCGTTTCTCCAAACCATGACCCAATTTCTTCAACCTAACCTATTTTTCACGTTCTTCATCGTGAGATTGTCCATCTCACGCCCTTTTGCCTTCCTTCTCGTCCAATCTCCCGAGGGGGCATTGGGGGCAATCTGGGGCATGTATCATTATCAGAAAAATCTATTCTTTGAAACATGATAGAACACATTGCATCAAAGAGGGGAAAAATGTATACGCCTAAAAATGACATGACTCTGTCTAAATAAATATTTTTAATATTTATTTCATTCTATTTCCTCTATCATTAAATAAATCAATTTATTTATTTGGTTCATATTCTTCCCATTAATTGAATAAATTACCTTTATTTAATTAATTTCATCGAAGTCAACTTTATTCTTCCAAACAATTAAATAATTCTTAATTATTTAATTAAATCACTTATTCCTCCAAATTTAAATAAATCAATCAAATTTATTTAAATTCTCTCAATATATAAAAATAAAATATAATCAAATATTTTATTTATTCTTCCAAAGCATGCACAAACAATTAAATAAATCTATTTATTTAATTTGCTTTCTTATCTTCAAATTCCTCAAAAATCTTCCAAATCTTCTAAAAATAAATCTTATTCTTCATGCAAGTAAAATTAAATAATTTATTATTTAATTTCTCTCAAATCATGCAAAAAGAAAATCAACAACTCTTAAATTAGAAAAAATCTTTCTAATTTATGAAATCAAATCTTATCTTTATAAAAGAAAGTAGTTAACTTAGACAAAGTAGCTTTTGTGTGACACATGTCTTCTTCCTATTCACGCACATCCTCTCAAGGTTTCTATACCATTGATCTTCTCATTATTTCTATACCGTTGATCTTCTCTCTCTCAAGTCTATAAGTACAACCCTTTTCCTCCATTTCTATCATCTAATCTTTTAGTAACGTTACTCTGCAAGAATCAAGCGCGCCTTTGGCACCAAATTCCTCCATTGCTTGCGATCAACTTGTTACCATCACCATTACCATTGTTGTGAAGCTCATCTTCATTGCAAAACTATCATAGCCATTTTCCATTGATATCTTGAAGAAAAAGCAAGGAAGTGCACCTTTTGAGGGCTTCAGTCATTTACAAAAGATCGATTGAGATAGGCGACCAATGGAAGCTATGAAGTATTGAGGTTTGCAAGGTTTATCTTTTTTGTATTGAATCTTTGTTATTTCCCTTTCCATTGAGTTTATTGGATTACTTTGATATTATTGATAATCATTCCAATTTTCTGATAAACAATTAAAATAATTTTTGCTTCATGGTTTCCAATCAGTTGATTGAATTTTTTTATTGTTTATGCATGAATGTCATAAGTATTTGATGGATCTTGTGTTCATACTACTGATTACTTGTTGCTTGTAAGTCACTTTGTGTAGTTAGCCTGAACATTTCATTTCTTATTTCTCATTGTGGAATATCCTGTTAAGCTACACCAAAAATTGGGTGTTTGATATATATTATTTAATGGTTTGAAGATCCTTTCCATTGAAGATTGCACTGTCTTTGTAGAGCTGTAAGTTATCTGGTTAAACAAAGATTGGTTTTGTTTAAGATTTATTTACTTATGTACCATGTCATGACCATAGAGGTTCATAATTAGAGTTTTCTAAAACCCTTTTCTTTCTTAACCTATTTTTTGACTAGATAAGGAACCAACCTTTTAATTGTAGAGATTGATTTGCTAGTCATATACCACATCAACAAATCTTTCCATTATTGTTGGTCCCAAATTACACATCTGTACATTTGTATTGAAAACATATTTTGACCAATAAATAGTTTTTGGCATGGCTGGTGGGATTCAAAGACTCAAAAGAGCCTTAAACTTGGGACCCAAATCCATAGTGACCAAGTATTGGTGAGCTATTAGTCTTCCTTTTTTAAAGTTATTTTAGCACCACCTAAGAAATTTGATTGGAACAACTTAGAAGCTTATTTCTCTTGGAAGTTCCACTAGGTATGCAACCAGAGCCAATCCACACATCTTAGTACAACCCCTTATCTTTGTTCAAAGGAGACGACCACGACTAGTGTCTCAAATACCTAACCAAACTCCACAAGTAAAACCTCTCATCGCTACACCACCACCATCAAGATTATTCCCTACATGAAACATCAGAGGCCCTCTCATTCATCCTATTCCTCCCAATGTATGGGGTGCTATCCTAGATGCTTCCCTATGTTCTATTACACCCCAATTTTGATGGACCAATCTACTTTTAAATTCTATGTT
This sequence comes from Cunninghamia lanceolata, assembly GCA_027924645.1. Taxonomy (NCBI): domain Eukaryota; kingdom Viridiplantae; phylum Streptophyta; class Pinopsida; order Cupressales; family Cupressaceae; genus Cunninghamia; species Cunninghamia lanceolata. The sequence goes on along the minus strand of BSBN01000787.1, from coordinate 894,132 downwards.
AATTACTATTTTGATGCAAGCTGATGTCATTATGATATTTAAATGTTTCAATAAAATAATATACAGAGAGATGTTTTTGCATTTGAATGAATACATGATATTTAATCTACATTATGTTATGTTGTGATTTTTAATGGCTAACTACATGAATGTTTCTCTAAGTGGAATGTAGGATAATTCTTGCCCTCTAGAGAGTGAGGGAGAGTATCACCCAAGAGAGGGGAATAGACTTTAATACCCATCTAAGTTTTCACACTCTTGTAGGTCTATTTTAAACTGCATTGAGTCCATTGAGTTATTTTCGGAATTGATAGGTGAGGTCAAACCTAGTCGAGTCAAGTTATGTCTTGGTCTCTTTTCCTATAACGAAAATTAAAACTATAGAATGATATGTTGACTATGCTAGTCGATTACAAGATATATATATATATATATATATATATATTACTATATATATAAGTATTTATCCCACATATAATCTATATATATATATAGAACTCATGTTGAAACAACCAGCTCGGCCATATTCTTATTTCTTAGTATAGATGTTTTGTTTCTTAATTCATTTCATGCCCATACAAAGGTGGTGATGTATACATGTGTTACCTATAGCAAATGATGCTTGTGGGCTGATAGGCCATGATAACTTTGCATGCAGTAACAAAACATTGTGTATCATATTTAATTAAGCTATTTTTATCTTCTCTATTGAGAAATGGTGGCAAGACCGAACGATGATGAAAATACAAGAGTCAAATTAAAACTGAAGTGTAGACAAATGTGACTCTCATTACTCAGTAGACTATATGTGCTATTTTGATATTTATACTCATAAATTTTTGGAGAAGAAGATTCTCATGGTTATATATATAAAATATATGTGTATTATCAAACTTAGTGCTAGACAACATTTATTCTAAATGGTCAAAGACTGGACAATATAGCAAACAAAATTGATGACGGATAATTAGTATAAGAAATAGATATTCTTTATGAGAATTTAAATGAGATTATGATCAAAGCTTAACCAAAACTAATATGGTATTATTCGTGAACATAACCATATGTTTTATATGAAACCCTTGAAAACTTATTACAATGAAGTAAACTTTTATTTAAAAAGATACTATAGTATTGTGGAACTTATTGGGCACATTTCCAATATACTATTATTTGAGACCAAGATTGTCGAGTCGATGACATTTTGTTGTCATGTTTAAGTAGAGTGCTTATAAAAGAAGAAAAGTTACTCCTCAATTAATAGAAAGGACTTGAACAAGTGGCAGTAGCCAAGACCCTAGAGGTTACCAGAGTGTGACATGGGTGTTCAAGGTTAGAGATGTTAACCAAATCAGTCATGTATGGACTTAATGAGACATCACTATGTGAATAAGATCTCTTTGAAAAGTCAAACTTTTTGGTCAAACAAAAGTTTAAGTTCACCATAGGTCATTGAAGGTTTCCAAGTCGAGTTAGAAGTGGGTTAACATATGACTCTACTTTTAAGTGGTTGATATTATTCAAAAACTTTGGCCAAAGTAAGTGCAAAAGTCTCTTTTTGCACTTGTTGGTTCATTGTGCTCTAGATTGCATAACCATCCAGTAGTTTCATACTCAGTTAGAAGGAGTCTATAGTTGTATGCCCATGTTGGTTATGTAGGACACAATTCTAGAGACTCAGATGGAATTACTATGGGGTCCTTAGTCTATTGATGTAGAAGCATCCCTAGTTCAAGAGCAATCTTGCATCAACCAAAAACATTTGCATTTTAGTTTGTTCTTTTCCTTTCCCAGTTCAGTTCAGGCAGTTTAGTCAGTAGTAATTTCTATATTTTGGTCTGCATTCTATCGTAGTTGCATTTTAGACCCTACAGAATTGGACTTAGCATCTAGATTCATTCATGCACATCATATCCAAAATTTAGAGCATTTGGATCAAGTACCGCTAAGATATCGCTATCAAAAGATTAACTATTTTCTCAAAACAGAGCATCCTGACAGTCCCAGATAATTAGCTAAAGGAGAAGACTTGCGGAGCATTTCACGGCTTGCAAAGTTAAAAGACACATCATTCAATGTTGTTTGGTTCATGATTGACCTTCCTTGAGATCTGTACATCATTCCATTCATTTGTGGAGGAACTCTATTCATTTAGGTCCAGCTGATCAAAATGGTGAAACCCTAGGAGATGAAGAAGAGGAAGAATCAGATCAAGTCAAGATGTTGCGAGCTATTTCAAAGATTGGTAAAAGACCTAGAGTTGATGTACCTAATTACACTGGCAATTTGAATTCTAAATAGTTGGTTGACTGGATAAATGACATGGAAGAATACTTTGATTATGAAGAAATTGAAAATCCAGAGAAGGTGAAATTTGCAAAGATAAAGTTGAAAGGACATGCTTCTATATGGTGGAAAGAAGTTTAGTTGGATAGAAACAAAAGAGGAAAAGAAAAGATTACAAAGTGGGACAAGATGGTGACAAAATTGAAGAACCAGTTTATACTTGTTGACTATGAGTTGGAATTGTTGAAGAGATTGCAGAACCCGAGACAAAGGAGAAATTTGTGAAGGAGTATACTGAAAAATTTCATAAGATGATCATAAGGATAGGATATAGTGAAGCAAGCAAGGAGAAATTTGCTAGATACATCAATGGATTGAGATTGAATATTCAAGAAGAATTGAGTTTGGTAAGGATGAAAACACTGGAAGAAGCATACCAATTTTCCCTGAAGGTTGAAGAGAAGCTGAATAAGAGGCATGATAAAAAATAGAGAGGTAGAGGAGGTAAATTTCAGAGAGGTAGAACATTTTCTGGAGTAGGAAGATCATATGTGGAGTAGAACAGACAAGAGAACACATTCAAGGATGACAGAGATAACAATGCATACCAAAGAGATGATAGAAATTTTTACGGCAAAGGAAACCCTAGTCTAGATCAGAGTGAAGGATAGAAGAGAAGGAAGAGGACTTGATAGGAGAACATTTAGAGGAACATGTTTCAAGTGTGGAGGTGAAGGACATAGAGCATTTCAATGTAATCAAGGGAGTACAAGTAAGAGAACGGAGAATAGTGGAAGAGCAGCCTATGTGGAAGAAGAACCCGTTGGATCACCTAGTTCAGTTGGTAAACCTGAGAAAGGAGAATAACCTAGTTTAGAACCAGATGTAAATCAGGAGGTAAATATTGTAAAGTTGTAATTGATATTGGTAGTTATGATAACCTAGTTTTAGAGGAGATGGTGACTAAGCTAAAGTTGGAAAGATTGAAACACCCTAAGCCCTATTAGATAGCATGGATTTAGAATGATCATAAGGTACTGGTAAGTGAATAATGTTTGGCAAAATTTCATATTGGATCTTATCACGATGAAGTTTTGTGTGATATTATGCCTATGGATGTATGTCATATCTTGTTGGGTAGACCATGACAATATGATAGAAAAGATATACATGATGGGAGAAAGAATACATACACTATAACATCAAATGGAAAGATAATTACTTTGATTCCTTTGGAAGATGATCCTAAGAGTGAAATATGTGGAAATGCTAGAATCTGTTTGGTAGATGGAAGAAAATTTCTGGATGGTTTGAGATATGAGAATATGTGTTATGATTTGATTCCTATGAAACCTAAAACATTGAAGGAGACTAAAGAATCATAACCGAAGGAGATAACTAGATTGCTGATAGAGTATGAAGACATCATATCAGACAATGTACCTAAAGGATTGCAACCAATCAGGAGTATCAGTCATCACATGGATCTTATACTTAGAGCTAGTTTGCCTACCAAAGCAGCAGACAGAATGACACTAACAAAGAATGAAGAATTGAATAGATAGATACAAGAGTTGTTGAGGAAAGGTTTGAGTAGAGAAAGTTTGAGTCCTTGTGCAGTACCTATAGTGTTAGCACCAAAGAAGGATGAAGAATGGAGAATGTGTATAGACTCTAGAGCAATAAACAAGATCACAGTTAAGTATAGATTTCCTTTACCTAGGATGGATGATATCATGGATTGTTTAAGTGGAGCAAAATATTTCACAAAGATAGATTTGAAGAGTGGATACCATCAGATTAGAATCAGAGAAGGAGATGAATGGAAGACTACTTTCAAGACAAATGAAGAATTGTATGAGTGGTTAGTAATGCCTTTTGGATTGACAAATGCACTGAGTACTTTCATGAGATTGATGAATGTAGTTTTGAAGAAATTCTTGGGTAAGTTTGTTATTGTATATGTAGATGACATTCTGAATTTCAGTAAGACAAAAGAAGAACATTCGTGGCACCTGAGACAAGTATTGCCAAGATTGATAGAAGAGAAATTGATGATAAACATCAAGAAGTGTAGTTTCATGAAGGAAGAATTGGTATACTTGGGATTTGTGATTTCTGTGGAAGAATTGAAGATGGACCCTGAGAAAGTAAGAGCAATTGTTGAATGGCCTACACCAGAGAGCATTGGAGAAGTCAGATCATTTCATGGATTGGCTAGTTTCTATCAAAAGTTCATCAGAAATTTTAGTTCAGTTTGTAACCCTATGACAGAGACAATGAGAGGTGAAAGAGAAGACTTTAAGTGGACATCAGGAGAAAACAAAAGTTTTGAATTGTTGAAGTAGAAAGTGACACAGCAACCTATTTTGGCATTACCAGATTTCAATAAGGTATTTTAGGTGGATTGTGATGAAGTGGGAATGCAATAGGAGCAGTGTTAATTCAAGAAGGTAGACTTGTAGCATATTTCAGTGATAAGTTGAATGATGCAAGAACATATTCAGTCTATGATTAGGAGTTCTATGCCTAATACAAGCCTTAAAGAAGTGGAGACATTATTTGTTGCCTAAGGAGTTTGTGTTGTATATAGATCATCAAGCTTTGCAATATTTGAACAGTCAAGGAAAGTTGAATCAGAGACATATGAGATGGGTAGAGTTCATGCAATGTTAAACATTTGTATTGAAGCATAGGAGTGGAAAATCAATCAAAGTTGCAGATGCATTGAAGAGGAGAAGTCACTTATTGATAGAGATGAGAGTTGAAGTGTTGGGATTTGAAGAATTGAAGAACATGTATGAAGAAGATCTAGATTTTGCAAAACCTTGGAAAGCATGTAAGGAACCTATTGTGACAGATAAGAGTAAGTGGTTGGAATATTTCATTCAGGAAGATATGTTGCTAAGAGGAAATCAGTTATGCATACCTAGGAGTTCAATGAGAGACAATTTGATCAAGGAGAAGCACAGTGGTGGATTGGCAGGACATTTTGCATTGATCAAACAATGACTTTGGTAAGTGAAAATTACTTTTGGCCTTAGATACATAAGGATGTTAGGAAATTTGTGCAAAGTTGTAGAGTTTGTCAAGTTGGAAATGGGAATAGTCAGAATACCAGATTGTATAAACCTTTGATAGTATCAGAGAGACCTTGAGAAGACATAAGTATGGATTTTGTAATGGGATTGCCGAAGACACAGAGAGGACATGATTCAATATTTGTAGTGGTGGATATATTTTCAAAGATGGCACATTTCATACCTTGTAAGAAGACAACTGATGCAGTGCATGCAACTGACCTCTGTTTCAAGGAGATTATAAGATTGCATGGATTACCTAAGAGCATAATTTCAGACAAAGACACAAGATTCCTTGGATACTGTTGGAAGATACTTTGGAAGAAGATGAAGATAGATTTGAAGTTTAGCTCAACATTTCATCCATAGAATGATGGACAGACAAAGGTAGTGAATAGGAGTTTGGGAAACTTGTTGAGATGCTTGGTTGGAGAGAAGGCAGGAAGTTGGGATTTGATTATTTCACAGGCAGAGTTTGCATACAATAATTCAGTGAATAGGAGTACTAAAAGAACACCTTTTGAGATTGTTACCAGAGTAAACCCTAGAGGAGTAACATAGTTGAGAGATATCAGTATGGAAGACAAGAGAAGTGCAGAAGTGGAAGAATTTGTAGGACATATGGAAACACTACATAATTAGGTGAAGAAGGATTTGGAGGAGATGAATAGTAAGTATAAGGAGAAGGAAGATGACAAGAAGAGACACAAAGAATTTGCAGTTAGATATGAAGTGACAGTATACTTGAGAAAAGAAAGATTTCTAGTTGGGACTTATAACAAGTTGAAGATGAAGAAGTTTGGACCATGTAGGATACTCAGAAAATTTGATTTAGGAAATGCATATGAAGTAAAGTTATCGGAGACATTGGGTATATCACCTATTTTCAACATTGTAGATCTATATCAATACCATGGAGCAGAGATTAGTGACAACATTAAAGAGGACTTGAAGAAGCAGTTAACACAACAAGCACCAGAGCAGATTGAAGACATTTTGAATAATAGAGTTGGACGTAGCACCAGAGGAAGATAGTACAAAGAATACATTGTGAAGTGGAAAGGTAGACTAAAAGAAGACTCATCTTGGATTTCTTAGGCCACGGTGGACCGTCTTGGTTTTCCTCTAGCCCCAGCAAAGTGAGGGACTCACTTTTTTAATAATCCTAGATGTCTAATGTAGGAGCATCCCTGGTTCAAGAGCAATCTTGCATCAACCAAAAACATTTGCATTTTAGTTTGTTCTTTTCCTTTTCCAGTTTAGTTCAGGTAGTTCAGTTAGTACAGTTTCTATATTTTGGTCTACATTCTATAGCAGTTGCATTTTAGACCTTGCAGAGCTGGACTTAGCATCTAGATTCATTCATGCACATCATATCCAAAATTCAGAGCATTTCGATCAAGTACTGGTAAGATATCACTATTAAAAGATCAACTATTTTCTCAGAACAGAGCATCTTGACAGGCCTAGATAATCCGCTAAAGGAGAAGACTTGCGGACAATTTCATGACTTGCAAAGTTAAATGACACATAATTCAATATTGTTTGGTTCGTGACCGACCTTCCTTGAGATCCACATATCATTCCATTCATTTGCGGAGGAACTCTATTCATTTAGGTTTGACCTATCTGTGTACACACGTTACGGCTCTTCATTGGAGTTTGTGATCTTCCTTGGCTGATGCAGAGGAATCATATGTTCTGGAGATGATATAAATTGATGTAATAGATGCCTAGGAAATGTAATTCTATTATGTCAGAAAATGTCCCCTTGGGGGCTTTTCCCTCTTAAGGTTTAGTTCTGAGGTCCTTAAATTGCATTTAGAGCATCTTGCATGTTAATTTTGACTCCTAATGCGAAAACCCTGAAGTATTATGGAAAATAGGACCTAGGGGGTGCTATTTTGATAATCCCTAAACATAAATAAGGGGGTGGACTTGGGCTCTAGCACCCTAGTCCTTCCCTATTTTGGGTCTATCCTAAATTTAAATGTCAATTTTATGACCATTATTTAGGTCCTATGCCGACATCTCAAGTTTGAATTACAAAATTCTTAGCGGGAAAGTCTGTAGTTGCATAGATAAGCATGATTAGGTTTCATTTGCAAACTGGATGGAAATGAGATGAACTTTATGCATACTTGTGATTATAGAGCATTCAAAATATTCATTGTGTTGCAGAGAAAAGCATTGTTATTGTGTTTGTATTTGCAAATTTGACTCCATCTCCTCATGGCATCAAGAGCATCTTTCTTCCATGGGATATACACTTCAAGGTGATATCTATTGTGTTTTCAATCATTTATCATTTGGATTTTTGCTTATATCTCATCGCGATATGCACTCTTATCTGACAACGATGTTCAGAAGATTTGAATGTCTCTCCGGGGTTTGACCGAGGCAAGCCTCTAAATAGCACCACCCCCTCCCACACTCCTTTGTGATTACAGGTTACAGGTACTAAGTTTCATAGAGTGGAGTCACAGAAAAGGAGTGGAAGATATAAGAGATTTAGGATCTAAGAAGTAGAGGACTTTGGTGAACATTCCTGGACTAGGGCGTTAGTCCCTATGTCCATTTTTCTTGAGGCAGAAATAGAAGATACAGTGTAGATCAGTGTCGGGAGAAGTTCCAGATTCTATGATGAAGAGTGTACCTTGGACTAGGGCGTTAGTCCCCATGTCCTTGACTTTTCCACTTTTCAGACTTTGAAAAATAGTGAGTTAAATGTCTCTGTCCTTCACCTTGGTCTGAAAGGATTTTTCGTAATTCGATAATTTGCTTATTGTTTTGCATATTTAGGGTTTTAAGTGAAATTGAGCATAAAATTAAGATATTGTGTGATACATATGAGCTTCTGCATAATTCCAAGTGGCAGCCTAACCTGATAGGTGAATGCTCCTACCAGTGGAGATTCAACTCAGTTGATATGTTTTTGAATGTTTGGTGTGAAGGGAGGATTTGCCTTTGAAACTTAAACCAAAACATCTCCCTCCTCTTTTACCCTTAAACATTTTGGTGAACCTATGTTTTTGGAATTTTTGGCACCTTGCTAAGTGTTTTTTGATAGATTTACATTTATTCATCTTATTGCATTCGAAAAATTACAAAAAAATTGAAAATTTTGAAAAATTTTAAAAAATTGGCATCTTAGGCTTGCATTTTAGCATAATTTGAATTAATTAGAATTTAATTTCATTAAATTTCTATTATTTTCATTAGATCTGATTTAAATTATAGAAATTCATCATTTAATATTCACTTGCATTGCATTTGCATGCTTAAATTGCCAAAAATTGCGTGAAATTGTGCATTTTTCATAAAAACCTAGTTTTGCATTAGCTAGGGTTTGTAGTTAAAATCTTGTTTCAGATTTTACTACCCTTTTCAAACCCTCATTAGGACTGATTTATAATTGTGGTGTTGCATCACAGTGGTTTCTTGCAAAATTTCATGTCTAGGGTTTGAAAACCTTGCATTTTCACTAGATTTGGCCTTATTGTCTCTCTAGAATTGCATCACAAGCATGTTGTAAGGGATTTTTCTGCATTAATTGGTTGTTATTAGGGTTATTATATTCTTCCCTTCCTCATATTCCTTACAACACCCTTTCTAATAGGCCTTTGCATTGAAAATTTGTGAAAATTAACATATTTTAGCTATATTCTCACTAGGGTTTGACTCAAATTGGCACTATAGGCATGTTGTGAGAGATTTTATTTCATTAGGTGACTGATATTACTGTTATAATCTTCTGTCCATCACAATTTTACTCACAACATCCTTTCTCTTACTCATTTGCATTGAGAATTGTTGAAAAATTGCATATTTTAGCACATTTTCATTAGGTTTTAACTTGTCATCACTCTAGGTTTTCCTAAAAAGTGTGTTGTGAAAGATATTGTTGCATAATTGGACTTTTATTAGGCATATTATTTTCTATCCTTCTTAAAATTATTCACAACACCTCTTCTCCTAGTGATTTGCATTGAAAAAAGTTGAAAAATCAAGCATTTTGGATCTGACACATATCTGGGTCCTAGGATTTGTTCTATTGGTTTATGCATTGAGTGTTGCATGCTTTTTTATGAGTATTATAACCTACTTCCCTAATAGAAATATCCCTTTAAGAATAAGTAGGAGACTCATGGGATCTAGTGCTTTCGAAGAAAATAATATTCCTACCTCTAAAAATCCATTGAATACCTTCTTTACAAAAGGAGAGACATAAATTTTGCAAGACACTATACCTCATACAACCACTATGGAAGATCAAGTATTTCATGATGTTGAGGACACAGTTGAGGTGGTCACACATGTACCTAATGAGCAAATAAATAAACTTGATAAAGAGTTAGCCAATTTTCAAGCATTTGTTGGAAATGAAAGGATAGTAGAAGAAGTTGTCCCTGTGATCCACCACATAAGAGAGTTGATAAAAGGAAGGACAAGATGGTATTAATGTTGTTCAAGGATTAACAAATATAGCATACCATAATGTCATGACAGTGACTGAATGTGCAAATGGTATTAAAAACATGTCGTCATCGTCTCACACACAAGTTTTAGTACCTATACCGATCACGAGAATATCTACATTTACATCAATGATTTTAACCACTAATGCAAATGCTTTTAGTAATGCTACCACTGGTATTGGAGTATCTAATGGCACAAATTCACAAAATTACAATGCTGTGGGATTTAACTATCAAAACTTGATATCTAAGGGGACCTCTTCTATGAATAATTACTCTCATCCACCTCTCCATCCCACTTATTCTCAGCCACCTCTTACATATAACTGTTCACAACCACCTTCCACCTATCACCATGTCCAACCATCACTGAACTATTCATAGCTTCCGCTCATCACTACTTAGGCTGAATCACCTCCTCACTTTGGTTCTAATTCCTTGCAACAAACTGCATCTCCCAATGATGCCATCCTAAACCAACTTTTGCAAGGTATGACTTCTTTACATTAAAAGGTGACAAACTTGACAAATTCTTCACAATCTAATATACCAACCTATCATGCTCATAATCCTCTATCTTATGCAATCTTGAGAACTCCTATGCTTGAGAGGTTTGAGACTCCCCGCTTTGAAAAATATGGTGGAAAAGGTGATCCTAATACTCATGTGGCAGCATTCATGACTATGTATAGCAATTTCTACTTTGAAGAGGATTTGTTAGCAAAATGTTTCTCGCAATCTCTTAAAGATACTGCTTTAGAATGGTTTTTCTCTTTGCCTCTGAATTTAATACATTCTTTTTCACAGCTAGTTGATCAATTTTTACAACATTTTCAAGCAAATATTTGGCCTCAAGTCTCCTTGATTGATTTAGTTCATTTCAAACAAGGTACAAAAGAGAAGTTAACTAAGTTTATTAGTCGGTATCAAGCCCTTTATGCACAAATTCAATATCAGATGAAGGACAAGGATGTTCAGAAGGTGTTCATTATGAATTTACAACCTAACATCCATGATAAGATTCTCTTGATGAAGTATAACTATTTTCAACATTTATGTACTGCCCTTTGTGATTATCAACTTTCATCTAGTCAGTATGAAAACCAAAACTCATCAGCTCAAGTTGGTCAATCCACGGATGGGCCTTCACAAAACAACTTTAAGAGGAATAATAAGACTTTCATCAGGGTTAATGCACAAAAATCAAACAATTTCTCACAAGTGTCTGTTATCACTAATCTGAAGAAGGCACTGTATCAACAAAGAAAGTTCACTCTGATATCTAAATCCTATCATTCTATCATGAATCAGGCTACAAGTAATAACCTCATGATGCTTCCCCTGATTAAACCTTTGGATCCTAGTAGAATGCAAGGACCTTATTTTGATGCTAATGTCTTTTGTCATTTTCATCGATAACAAGGACATGATACTCAATGATGCATGTGTCTTAAACATGAAATACAAGACCTCATTGGCTCAAATGTTATACAGGTATCAGGTGTGAATGATAATGGAAATAAGTCGGTTGCTCCACCGAATCAAAATTTATAGATTTTTAATAATCTCTTTCCTAAGCATACTGCTAATAACATGATGGAACAAAATACACTTGAAGTAGAAGATGACTATCTGAACTATGATGAGATAATTTCTATAATAGAAGTGGACAAGGAAAATACTAAAGTATTACCTCGCCCACAAAGGAATGGTATTTATGTTGAGGTTCCTCCTCTGTTATCCCTTCAAGGATCGGGAGATAACCAAAATAGATCAGAGAGACAAGTGGAACAACCAAAGAAAGAGACTCTGACAAAAGAAAAGATTGAGACAGTACAAGACAGTCCTTGTCACTATGGTAGACGAACTCAACAAAGAAAGATAGCTAAAAATTAGAAAAGAGTAAGCCAATTATCATCAGTTGGAAATAATAGTGGTTCTCTTCCTCATAAGAAACAAAATATTTCACATACACAAGTATTTGAGAAACAAGCATTGCATGGATTTCCTGACAACAAACAAGACTCTCATAAGAACCACTCAAGCTTCACATGAAACTTGATAGAGCATCTCTCCAAGAGGCTCACAAGTTCTAAATTTTAGTACGATTGTATTGGTAGGTAAGTATTTCTAACCCTTTACCTCCGTGTTGTGTTTCCCTCATGATGTGTTATGTGTTGTTTAGGCCTCCTAGGATGATCCTTGATACCCTCGTAAGGTCAAGGATATCAGGAGACTGTAGTGCCTCTCTAGTCCTGGCTCATTCAAGGTGACATCGAGATTAAATCCATCATTCCAAATTGGTATTATCATTTCAGAGATATGGTATTGATACACGATGTCTTGGTATTGATATACTTTACACATTCAAATTGGTATCATTGTCATTGATGCACAATCATGTTTATTACTCATATCAGTTACAATTCAGATTGATACATGACATACTCATTGATGGCATACCCATTGTAGTGATATACACTGATATGTTATTGGCATACATATTGATCTACTTTGGTCATATACACATTGACACACATTTCTCAGTGGACAGGATATAGGATACATATTGACCATGGCATATTCATGGATAGGTATATAGGTTGTTGTTACTTACTTCAGTAGATAGGTATATAGGATGGTTTGTCATATTTCACTTGTCACATGGTTGCATACATGCTTGATATATTGTATATCATTAATCATCATTCATGAGGTATTGACACCTTATACATCCTTGTCACTAATAAAGAATTGATATCTTATAAATATTTCATTTATAAACTATCAATGGATTATTTACGCAAGGTTGATAAGTTATCAATAACTTAGGTTACACAAGGATGGTTAATTGATCAATGACCTAATTGCAAAAGAATTGGCATAAGACTGTGTGATCTTGGAAAAAGACATGGTATTTTGATCTGGTATAGTATGTAAAAATAGTTTGGGTACATACTTGGAATATTATTTGTGACCATGGTATACACAAGTGACATTATGGCATGAGAAGTAATAATACTGTCTATTTGACTTTGAGAAAAAGATCATAACACTCGTAATGAGTTTTTAAAAAAAGGCATTAGTGTTATCAGCATTTGACATTCGGTATCATTTTTGCACTATACTCATTGAAGGATGATTGATGAGATGCTATCATTAGGGCACAAAAGATATCATGATAAAGGCATTATGATGGTATTGTTTTGGGGGGGATGGAGTTTTTGGGAGGAGAATATTGTGATGGGGGCAGCTGAAAACCCTAGCTGAGATATACTAGGACATGGGCAATTTTGTTTGTAGCAGCAGTATTTGGGTGACTGATTTGGGCTGAGGGGGTTCCACAGCTTTGGGGAGACCACAACAAAATATGGTGATCGTGGTGGTTGTATTATCTAGGTGACCCTGATCTATTTTTGTCCTTATTGTAGCATTGGAAATTTGTTGGAAATTTAGTTTTTGTTTGAAAGGGGTTTTTACTGTTAATCTATTGAATCTATGATACTCTCGAGACGTATTGTATAAAACAAACTCTTGAATCTAGAAAATACTTTGTATAATCTTGATACATCATTTTGTGAAAGCACTTCATAGTGTTGCAGATATCCTGCATGCACATATGAGTTCTTAAATCTCAAATGAAATGAGATATTCTAGAAATGCTATATGTTGGAGCAGAGGTTATACTCTGTATTCTTGTTTTCAGAATTGTGTTATTGTTGATTGCCAGTGAGGCACATACATTTGTTAGGGAGATACATTAGCGAGTGAGGCTTTGTAAACATCAAATCATTTGATCAAGCCAGTGAGGCATTTTACCGAGTGGTTTTTCATCCCTTTGAGGGTTTTCCACTCATGAAAAACACTGTGTCATGATTTTTTTTGTGGGCTTATGATTTTCATGTTGTTATACATTTTCAGTTATCTTTCCCTATAATACTTGTTGAAGGATTGCCATAACTAAAAACAATTGACAAAAATCCCCCTTCTGTTGTATTTTGATGGATGTCCATACCCTGTTCCAAGCCCCATTTTGGCACGGGCAGTGAGGATGCTAGCTACGATTGTGGAATTTTGGCCTTACTCCTGCCATTTGTATTTTCTTAAAAGTTTTAAGCCATTTCATAAATCCATTATGTGTGTAACCTGCAATGATTGCATCCACGAGATAACACCTCTTGAGGCACTCTGCCATACAACTTGTGTGCCTCCCTTTGCTTCCTTATTGGCACAGGCCGTGAGCTGCTAGCAAAGGCCATGGATCTAGCTTTACACCTATAAAACACATTACTAGAAAGTTTCTTAAGTCTTTTCAACAAATCCATTTTGTACATATCTTGGAATCATTATTTTCCTTGAGATGGCATTGCTACTAGGCATCCTATCAAACAGTTAGTGACTTGTCTTTACTTCCACATTTTCATACATGTATACCATATTAGTTCCATTTTTAACTTCTGATAAAATTCCCCTGTCATTGCACTTGATGGCTATTCCTTCAGCGGTACTAGAGATCAATTCTGCACATTATCATAGTGCAAGCTTAAATTTCAGATTATATCAATGGAATTATATTTTTTTTACAAAAAAAGAAAAAAATAAGAAGTATCTAATTTTTCGAGTTATGAAAATAAAGTTAGTTTTTAATGATATGACAGTAGTTCCACATTTGAGTTCAATGTTAGCTTTGGCAAGTTTATTAAGCTTGATTAGTTTTCTTTTTCAGAAAAATAGAATAGCAATGTTGGAAGACAACTTATCTCTATATTAGTTGCATCATCTCAGTGAGGAGTATTAGAAGTATCATTCATTAGAAAACAAAGGGAGTTGGCCTGGGAAACTTAAACCTTTATGCAGAGGTTGAAAATAAGAACAGAGGCAAAATATGAATAGTTTTATTCACTTGGCAAAAGATTTAACACTGGAAAACTAAATGACCTATATCTGTGAAGAATTATAGCATGTTTAGTGAGATGTTTAGACGTATCAATTTTCAGTAGACAAAGGATCATTGTCTTGAGTACACAATTAGTTATGTCTAGGATTGAATGTAATACAAAGACAATTTACACTTTTCTTGACTGTTAAATTAATCTTTTCTAATGAATACATTTGGTTGACTTAAACCAGATATACCGAAGATCTTAATAGTATGCTCATGTCTCAATAATTCACTAGCCTGCAAGCAATTAAGAAATTTATGAAAACCAAAAAAATAAAAAAGGAAGTGCCAAAAAATATAAGAATTCATAGAAGGCAAATATAATGAAAAAGTTCTTCCCAACAAAATGTCTTGCTCGTGACTGCAGTAAATAACATACAAATAAAGTAGCTCATTTTTAGACAAATCCATTTTGTGCATATCCAATGATCATTGCATTCCATGAGATGACATCTCTTTAAAGCATTATGTCAAACCGTTCATGTGCCTTGTAAATGCGTTGAAAGTAAATTATACTCTTTGCATTCTTAAAAGATTACATTACTTAGTAATAATTCCCTTGCATTCTTATGGCCTTACATATTTCAACAGTTATAAATGATTTCAATTCATAAGAGATTTCATTTACTTGCATAAGAGATCCCATTTTCTTTTATTTAAATTTTATGAATGGATTCATTTCCTAAATCATAAGAGATGTTTTATTTAGGAGTAAAGAAAATCGCACCAAATTCTCACTTTTAAAAATTTAATTAGAAGCTAAAATTTTCTTTATTAGAAACTATTCCTCTGTAGAACTATATTAAATTATAATAATCCTTTTGAATTATTCTTATTTTATATAAAGAACAAGAATTGTATATTCTATGTTTAAAGAAAAGTAAGAAAATAAATTATTTTTATAGAAAAAATTTATCTGGTTATATAGAAAGTTTATATCTTGTATTATATAAAAAAAAGGAATGATTTGTATCTTGTATTCTTGTATTCTTGAATAGGAAATTATCTTAAATTGTAGTTTTAAAAAAAAAACAAAGAAAATTTATTTTAGAAAGTGCATATGCATTATTCAAAGTAGTATTACTCTTTATCATTTCTTTAAATGGAATTATTTAAATTTAGTTAGATTATCATTTTTAATAGACTAGGAAATTAGGATTACCTCATTAGCATAATACTTCTTTTAAGACTAGTAAACATTTATATTACCTTCTTGATATACTATTAAGGTGCTCATAAGATGTAATTAGGTCACTCTCAATATGTTTGATATCATGGTATATGGCATGTTCAAAATGGAAGGAAGGTGTTATAAAGAAATCTTCACAGTGGCAGAAATAAACATATTTGTTGTATTGTATGGTGTTAGTTGTTGTGTTCTAGATAGATAAGCCTTATTAGCTAGGCAAGTTCCTTAGCGTTAAACTTTGGTTGTTTGTCATTAAAATGTTTGGACAAAGAGTAGTATAGTATTTTATTTGTAATTTAAGATTAGTCATCTTTATTCGAGTATGTGTAAAGGATGTTCTTTCAATTGTTCTAAGTGACTAGATATTACATGCATTAGTAAGGTGATTTCATTCTCTATACTTTTGGTTTTAGACTTTTATGCATCTATGATGACATTACTAGAATTTCATTGTGAAAATTCTAGGAAAGCATTGTATCAAATTATGGTGACCTATTAAACCTACGAAAGGTATGTCTTGCATTTTTGACCTAGTAGATTATTACCCTAGTTGTTTATCCCTAGCTCGCCTAGTTAATTCTTGATATAGAAGATGGTTGTGTGTAGACTAGTTGATCTTTCAAGATACTATAATTTAAATCTTTCACCTCAAACTATTGTTACTATTATTATCAAGTGGATTAGTGTAAGGAAATATGTGATTGAGGAGATGTCAATTTGGTAAAAAAAATGCATCTTAGAAGATAGGTTTTGGACAACCAATTGGGTTGGTTGAAAGTCAAGTTGTTGAACTGCGAAGCCTCTGCACATTGCATAGGCAAGGCCATCTTGGATGAGCCCCAAGGCCTAGGTCAAGCCCTTAGGACCTATGCCTTCACTCTTACATTTAACCATGTTAATTTCTATATTGTATTTCAAACTGTGAGAGCTATGACCTAGATTGGGAAAGCATATTGTAATGTATTGTGAATAGTCATAGTCATTCTATCTCGCACCATGTCTACCTTCCTCGTCTTTCTGCGACGGGGTTTTAGGGACAGGTGGAAATTTTTTTGGTGGTTCATGTCATGACCACATGGAAAATGTGGACATGACATGTTCTCTGTGTCATGACCACTTGACAAAAGTGGGCATGACAAAGACCGCCTCTATTGTGACCCTTCTTCTATTTGTATCATCATTCTTCTATATTACTTCTCCTCTATTTTTATTGTTGTGTGTTGTGTCTTATGGATATAGTGTTGTGGTTGGTGACTTAGGGGCATCCTCCTACATGATTGTCCCTAAGGCACTTGTTTCTCCTCTCTTGATTTATTGTTTCCCTTCCTCTAGTAGTTTTATCTAGCTGGCGGATGGTAAAAAACATATTATACTAATGCGGACCTAGAGTCCCTTCATTGGAAATAAAAAAATGGACCTAGTCCATACATGATGACAAGGTTGATATATATTATCTGATGCTTGGCTAGTAGAATCACTCCATGTGATCTTGATGTTGCCTTATCACACTTATAAAACATAACAATACTGCTGCTCTGTGCACTTTGTCTATCTTGGATCTTGCATTCCTTGATTCTTTATGTGAATGATCATATACATTGTTTTTTATCTTGATTATATGGATGCTAACACCTTTTCTTGTAGGAAATTGTGTGTTTGTGGGAACATTTGGTGATCGTAAGGTACATGTCACCTCCGGGAGGCATGTGCTTTGTGAGAGCTTGTGTTCCCTTGTGTGTTTTCTTCCTACCTTAATGTGCTTGATATCGTTACATAATATCAACCACCTTAAGGTGGGGGCATATATAAGGTAAGCTGTCTAATTTAGATGCTAGCAAATTGTGTTTGTAAATCTTGAATCTATTGCAATCATTTAAGCCCTCTATAGAGGTGGGATATCGCATATATGCTTTTTATCTTAAGCCCTCTACAGAAGCAGGGATGGTGTACTTCTCAAGGAGATTGCACAATCCTGTCATTTTCTAAAAGTCCTTTGCGAAGGCGGGGAGTGGATCTTAGACTATCTTAACCCTTAAGCATGTCTTCGATGATTATTGTGGCAAAGCCCAATCATTGGTGTGTGCCTGTAATATGCTTGAGATGGTTGCAAACCTAGCAATAGGTTTCTTCCATTGCTTGTTTGCCTATTTTCTCTGTCTTCTATGTGTGTGTGTATGGCGTGTTTGTTCCCAAGCATAGTATTAAAGACCAGTGGTGATGAGTCCCTCCTATGCTTTGGGATTTGTTTGGCATGCTTGATTTGTATGGAATGTTTGTTCTCAAGTGTAGTCTTAAAGACTGGTGGCGATGAGTCCCTCTTGTACCTAAGATTTGTATTGCATGTCTGTTACCCCATATGCAGTCTTAAAGACCGATGGCGATGAGTCCCTCTTGCATTTTGGGTTGTGTTTACTTTCCTTGTACTTGCATCTGCATTTCATATATGAGAAAAAGAAAAATAAATAATCACTGCATTCACTATATTAATTGTGTTTTGCGTGTCTTCAATGCTGCCTTCTCTGTGTTTTGCGTGACAGTAATTATCTTCTCTGTGTTTTGCGTGCCTATTACTGTCTTCAATGTGTTTGGCGTGTCTTCACCGTGCTTGGTGTGTCTGCTATGTTTGTTGGCCTTACTTTAATGTATGTATTGGCCTTGCATTTATACATACATTAAAGTGGGGGCTACATGTTATGTCAGAAAATGTCCCCTTGGGGGCTTTTCCCTCTTAAGGTTTCGCTCCTAGGTCCTTAAATTGCATTTAGAACATCTTACATGTTAATTTTGACTCCTGATGAGAAAAACCTGAAGTCTTATGGAAAATAGGACCTAGAGGGTGCTATTTTGATGATCCTTGAATAGAAATAAGGGGGTGGACTTGGGCACTAGTGCCCTAGTCCTGCCCTAAATTTAAATGTTAGTTTTATGACCATTATTTAGGTCCTATGCCGACATCTCAAGTTTGAATTATGAAATTCTTAGCGAGAATGTTTGTAGTTACATATATAAGCACGATTAGGTTTCATTTGCAAACTGGATGGAAATGAGATGGACTTTATGCATACTTGTGATTATAGAGCATTCAAAATATTTATTATGTTGCAAAGCAGAGCATTGTTACTGTGTTTGTATTTGCAGATTTGACTCCATCTCCTCATGGCATGAAGAACATCTTCCTTCCATGAGATCTACACTTCAAGGTGATATCTATTGTGTTTTCAATCATTTATCATTTGGATTTTTGCCTCTATCCTACTGGGATACACACTCTTATTTGACAATGGTGTTCAGAAGACTTAAATGTCTCTCTGGGGCTTGATCGAGGCAAGCCTCTAAACACTACAACCCCCTCCCACACTCCTTTATGATTGCAGGTTACAGGTACTGAGATTTATGGAGTGGAGTTGTAGAAAGGGAGTGGCAGACATTAGAGATTCAAGATCTGAGAATTAGAGGACTCCGGTGAACATTCTTGGACTAGGGAATTAGTCCGTGTGTCCTCCATTTTTCCTAAGGTGGAAATGGAAGATACAATGCAGATCAGTGTTAGGAGAAGTTCCAAATTCCATGATGAAAAGTGTACCTTGGACTAGGGCATTAGTCCCTAGGTCCCCAACTTTTCTGCATTTCAAACTTTAAAAACTAGTGAGTTAAATATCTCTGTCCTTCACCTTGGTCTGAAAGGATTTACTATAATTTGATAATTTGCTTACTATTTTGCATATTTAGGGTTTTAAATGAAATTGAGCATAAAAATGAGATATTGTGTGATACATTGAGCTTCCGCATCATTCCAAGTGGCAGCCTAACCTGATAGGTGAATGCTCCTACTAGTGGAGATTCAACTTGGTTGATATGCCCTTGAATGTTTGGTGTGAAGGGAGGATTTGCCTTTGAAACTTAAACCAAAACATCTCCCTCCTCTTTTACCCTTAAACAAATTTAATAGTTGATCATTAGTTCATAGTTAATAGTTTGAATTTTGTGCGAAGGAGCTTCAAAGCCATATCTTGTGCCTATCCTGTAATTCTGTAATCAGGCCTGTGACCCCTAATTGTAAGCCCACATGTTTCTGACCAATTTGTATTTGGATTCTATGATATACTGAATGACTAAATCTAAATTTGATTTATATCTTTGAGTTGTTTCCATTGTGTTTACTCTGGCCTAGATAGTTCACTTTGTGGACCCTCCTAACCATGACTGCACCATCTATACTCTTCGTTGAAGGGTAGGGCCACTTCCAGATGGAAGGTGAACGGGGGACCACTAGTCTGTGGATGGAGATAAAGTGCTTGGGTGATGCTCTTCCTCTTGCAGATGACATGCTAAGGCTTGTGAAATAAACGACTAATCCAGATATGGAAGTCTTGACCTTGTACTTATTTATAAATTGTAAATCTGTTACTTGGTTATAAATCATATATGAAATTTGTAATCGAAAAGATGTATTTCTTTTACAAATTGAAATGAAATGTTATTTCATTGTGAAATGATTTATGTTGCCAATTATGCAAATGATGATGTCAAAAAAAGAAAAAAATTATTCTCCCTACTTTTAAGGAATTGTATTATTTACCTTAGTTGAAAACCAATGAATTTACTTTGTTGTAAGGGTAGATTTGTTGCATGTTCCCCCTGTTGGCAAGAGACACTACTAGGCATGTCAGGTGTTGTCATTTATGGCAACTAAATCTATCTTACACATCTGTATTACATCATTTGATCATACTGGAAGTCATATTGCAGATTTGTCTAAGTCCAAATTGACAAGAATAGAGCATATGACAGGGTTCAACATTTTGGTCTGCATATCTCCATAGGTACTCATGTTGTGCTATGGATTTGAGTGGATGTTAAGGGATGTCAGAGCTACCTAAACCCAAATATTTAGTCTTTGGTGATGAAGGGATTGAAAGTTACAAGCATTTGAGTATCAGGTTTTGGTTAGAGAGTTCAGTCCAGTGAAGAACAGGCTAACTTGGTGTTTGATCCTTGTGTGGATTAAGAGAAGTGGTTGGTTGAGTGATTTATGAGATCTAATAGTACTGGCCGACATGTGTGGTGATTTTAATTCACAAGTTGTGGTCTATATTGATATTTGTGCATGGATTCAGTCGACAGAACAATGTTATCAAAAATGCCTCTAATTTTTCTTGAGGCTGACTGCAGTTGATGAAATTTCACATAGCAGATATATATAATCAATAGATACAAGCATTTTGAAGAATGAAGGTACAAATATGAGATAAGAGGTGCAAAGTGTGGTAGTAGCAGGTGTGAAGTAGAGATCTGAGGCTTGGATTATAGAAGAACAGTAAATCAGGGTAGAAAAAGATGAAGTGTGTGAAGTAAGTATATTGATCCTAACTAGAATTGTAGTCTTGCATTGTTAGATGCTATTCTTTAGTTCAAGTACTTCTGTGAACTCTTTGTAATAAATCTTGTAGGCAGTAAGCCTCCTGTGAGCAGTGAGCTCTAGACAGTGTGCCCAAAGGCATGTGCCTTCCAATTTATAATACTTTTAACAAAGTATAAAATCTTATGGGTTAACCCCCACTGTGGTTTTTCCCTTAACCAGGTTTCCACATAAAAATCCTGGTGTTCATGTGTTATGATTTTGTTGTTGCTGTTCTTGAGTTCATATTTCTTTCTTTTGAATGTATATGGTAAATTAATAAAGGAACAAAATAATAAGTTTTGCAAAACACTGATTCACCCCCCCTCTTAGTGTTCCTTAATTTGAACAATTGGTATTAGAGAAAGGTTCCTTGGAAGAAGTTTAACAGCTTGAGGAAGATCTGGGAAGGTGTCTCAATGGGTTCATCCAAGTATTCTGATGGCATCAATGAACAACTTCAAGGTACTTTAGAAGATCTTGATCAGTCTAGAGCAGAAGTCCAAGAACTAAAAGAAAATATTAAAGATGCTGATGATTTCATTCAGACTTTAAAAGGGAAACTGAACAAATCCAATGAAAAGAGGAGGGATCTACTTCAGTGGTTGGCAAATCAAATGATATGAATGAGGCTTTGAAGGAGGAAAAAAAAGAATGTGAGAATCTAACAAAAGAAGTTGTTGTTCTAAAACATGAAATGGAATCTAGAGTGATGAGACTAACCAAGGAAATCGAGGAAAGGAAGAAGATTGAGGAAAACTTGAATCAGTCTTTGAAAGAAAGAACTGAAGAGTGCTGCAGATTGGACAGAATAATTGGCCATCTAGAGTCTGATCTTCAAGAAACCAAGGATAATGAGGAACAACTTGAAAGGCAAATTGTTATTCTCAAACATGACCTAGAAGTTGCAAATGAATACAAAGAGAAGTTCAAAATAAGATCAACTAAACTTGAAGTGCTACTTGATAGTCAGAAGATGGAAGATGATAAGCATGGTCTGGGATATGAGAAAGGTGAAAGCTCTAGATCTAGTCAGAGAAATCCTAAATCAAGGAATGAGAGAAACAGACCTAGAAGACCTAAGACAACCTAATGCCCAAAGGTATCCATCTTTCAATGGAAATTGTTTCAATTGCAATAAATTTGGTCATAGAGCTACTCAGTGTAGAAGTAGAGTCAATCAAAGTCGTCCATCCTTCTTTGGTCAATGCTTCAATTGTAAAAGGTATGGTAATAGATCCAATGAATGCAAAAGTATGATGATGAACTACTCTAACAATAGAAGAAATGTCAATTCTTTCAATGGCTACTATTTTGCATGCAATAGGTTTGGACACATGGCTAATCATTGCAAATCAAGAGGAAATCAAGTAAATGAGCAAAGAAATTTTGTGTGCTTCAATTGCAATAGATCCGGTCATATTGCAAGATTCTACAGAAGCAGGATTGGTGATAGAAAAGGTCTGGTAAACAGAAACCAAAAATTGTAGGGACAAGAGAAAGGCAAAGGTAAAGTAAATGTGAATGAGATCTAGAATGAAATGAACAAAAATTGGGTAAAGAAAGGTGAAGTGAATGATGGTGATGGGTCTGCACCAGAATTTGGTGCTGTTAATTCCTCTAGGAATTGAAACAGGAGCTCTGGCTCAGGGGGAGCTGCATTAAAAATCTAATTCCTACTGCCAGTAAGTGGGTGCCTGAATTTGGCACGATGAATGAAGATAAAGAAATCTATTATAGATTTGTTGAAGTAAATTTTGGAAGAAAAGAAGTTAACGCGAGTGATTGCGGAGCAATTGAAAATTGACTGTATGCAGAAATAGTATAACCTGATGAATTAGGGAAAAATATTTATTACAATGGAGAATTAGGTTTTGCGAAGCATAAAAGGTCATTTACTCAATATTTGAATCACTTTGCATTCGAAGAGAACAAGGAGAAGAGCGTCTGAGTTGAGACTTCAAGGATTTGGAGTGTGAAAAGCGAATTCAACAGCTAACCCTAACCAACGAAACAAGGTATTCTCTGTAAAGCTCTCTGAATTTACAATATTTAGATATGGATACTCCGTTGGTTGTTGACATCACTGAAAGGCCTCAACCTAAATTCAAAAAGCACCCACACAAATCTATAGAGGTCGATCCGTTAGGTGCATTTTCTAATGTTGCACATGGAGTGTTGCATGTTGAAGATATTAGGGCTTATATTCATGCCAAAATAGATGAGTTTGGGGATTCAAACTTAATAGATTTGTTCAAGAATCATCTGAGGGATGAAATTCACAGTCTTAAACCTGAGTATAAGGCACTACAAGATAAACATTTCATTCAGATTATAGGGTTTCCATCCTTAGATGAAGATGAGTGGGTCCGGTATGTGCTGAGTCAGATGCATGATGAGTTTATGTGGTTAATGAAACCCTTCAAGATCACCAAGGATGCCATCAAGGCCGTGACAGGGTTGAACTTATCCGGTGGACTACCAATGTTGAAGTTAGTAAAGAATCAAACTGTAACTGATGCTATCGGTTCAAGGTTTGACAAAAGGGCAATGCCAATAAATGACATCACTGATTCAGATATCAAATTTGCATCAATGGTGATTAGATACAAGATATATCATTCTAGCAGAGAGAATTCTATATCTGGTATAGCTATCTATGCAGCTTATCAAATGTTGAGAGAGAATGCTGATTATGACTTATGTGAGTTGCTGCAGAATCAGCTGATGGAAAATTTGAATAAGGTTAACGATAAGAAGAACACTTTCAAATATGGTACACTGGTCCTGTGTTTGTTCTTCTATTTCATGAATGAGTTACCCAACAAGAAAACCATGTGTTAGACCAATGATAAGCCTATTTCCGTACAAATAAGAGAGCACTTGAACAATATTGGTGACTCCAGTGCCCGAAGGATTGCTCTTTGGGGATATTTCAAGAATTTTTAGAACATGATACAATCAAGGGAAAGAATCCCTACATCTGTGGTTGAATAATACAAGGATACAGTCTATTTTATGGTGGATACAGATTAGTGTTTAATGGAAGCGGTTGAACCAAGAACTATGTGGATCATGCAAATGGGGTATGAAGTTGATGAGCAAGTATTGGATATGTATGCTCAATACCTTTTGAGTAAACCAAAGGACACCATAGTTGAAAGCTCTGGGACATATGGTGAACTCAGTGTGAAATTGCATGTTGAGCTCCAAAAACCTAAATCTAAGAGAAAGATTCAAAGGCAAGTTGAAATGTATGCAGAAAGCATTGGAATAACAAAAGAAGTTGTGAGACTAAATAGAGAAAGGATAGAGAAAGTTGAGAAGGAGAAGCTATATAGGCAACAAGGAAGTGTTCCGGAAGAATCCTTCTCTAAGCCAAGAACTACTAGGAGTATAGGTATGACCTCCAGTGCATCACTTTCTCCTATTGTAGAAAAAATCAAAGAAAAACCTACCCGTAAGGAAAGAAAAAGAACAAAGGTAATGGCCAAAAGGTCATATGTCAGTATGGAGAAGGAGGATGAAGAAAAGATTGACTCGGATGATGAGGTTAAAGAGTTGAAGGCCTTAGGCACTAAGGCTACTCAAGTGTCTAAGGAGAAGCTCTCCGGAAGCAAAAATTCAAGTAAAAGGCATAAGACAAAGACTTATGTTGAAAAGCCTACTCTTTCTATTGATGACATCATTAAGTTAGTTACTGTAGATGGAAACTTGAAGCCAATGATTGAATTTTATGATCATTACAGCGATGCTGATAAGAGAGTCTTGGAGGAAGCAACAATCAAATACTTGGATATCTTTAGTAAGACTTTATTTGAAATAACTTCTAAAATTCTAGAAAGCCTTGCAAAAATTCTAGAAATAAGAAAAGAGAATGTAAAAGCTAAAGATTTTGAGCTCTGGGAGCATGTACTAATAAAATTGTGTCCTCAAATTACACTAGATCAAAAGAACCTAATATTCAAAGAAGTGAAAGAGGACCTCAGGAGTAAGATTAGAGTGAATATGCTCATGCTGGGAGAGATTGACAAGGTAGTTGGAGACACTCAGGAGATTCTTTTGAATGCATTGAAAAAGTATAATCTTCCCACTGTTGAAGAAGAGACTAATGTTGAAATTGATTCCTCCATTCTGGATATTGAGGAATTTGACAAATTTGATGATAATGTTGCTAATGAGGATACACAAAATCCTCTAGAAAGGAGTGTAGAAGACATTTCTGATAAATAGGATGCCTCTGTTGGTAATGCAGAGAAAGCAAAAGCAGAGAAAAATAATGATAATGATAAGCAAGACAATGAGGATGATTCCAGAAAGGGAGAAGTTGTAGGCCTTGAAGAGTATAAAATTGAAACTTCATATTGGGCAAGAGACACTGTAGAAGCAGTGAAAGAAATTTTGGAAAGAGAAACAAATTGCAAAAGATTAGGATATAATATAAGGACCAATCAATTTTGATACTCTGTCACCTGTACAAAAGATAAAGTTGACCTCTATTGAACAAGCTAAGGCTAGAGAGGAAATTTTGAAGTCCCATATAGAAGATAGCGAGTAGCTTGGCCTTGCATCTGGGATTTTAGAGAAAATCATGCGTACATTTCAGAAGGACTCATCAGCATCTCCCTCCGGTCAGTTCAAAAGTTTGATAAACTTTGTAAGTACTCATTTTGAAACTTTTGTGAAGTCAGCAGAAGTTAATGTCAAAAATGAATATAATGAGAAGAGATTTGATGAAATAAGGAAAATAATTAGCTATGATAGATCAGTGCTTGATACCAGTGTAAAGAATATTCAAAATGCCCTCTTTGAAGGTGCAGAGATTTATAAGTTTTGCATAAATCAGTCTGAAATTGTTGAAGATATTGACAAGAAGATTAAGGACTTAGAGCTCAAATTGTCTAACATTTCTTAGTCATATAGTCCTTTAACTGAGTCTGTAACTACCAGAGAATACCAAGTAGTGAGTTTGCAGAATGAGTTGAGTGATTTGGAAAAGGAAAAGGTTAAAGTTTTGGGTAGATTGGATGAGCTCCAAGGAATGCTTTCCCCTAAGTTAGAGACTATGTATGATACGTTAGTAGAATCCCAAGCTGCTGTTGCTACTTGCAATCCTACTGATCTTCAGAAGGCAGAAATCACAAGCATTTTTTTTTAGTGGGCATACATCTATTTTGGGCAGCATTAAGAAGAACTTGGATAGTGAATTAACATGGTTGAAAAACATTTTTGGTGATATCTTTTTGCTGATGAATAAGGCTTAAGGTTTATATGTTCATATGCGGAAGCATGTAAAGTTTTGACTCACATACATACAATTTTTGCAAGAATTTTGATGTGTATATTCTAGCCTTTGCCATTGATGTCAAATGGGGAGAGGAAAAATAGTGAAAAATAAGGAATTCATCAAAGGGGGAGCATTGGAAATCACAAGTGCACATTGTAAGGGGGAGCTGTTCTAACACTTAGTCATTTTTCACTAAGTGTTGCCATCAATGCCAAAGGGGGAGATTGTTGGCAAGAGACACTGCTAGTCATGTTAGGTATTGTCATTGATGGCAACTGAATCTATCTTACACATCTGTATTACATCATTTGATCATACCGGAAGTCAGATTGTAGATTTGTCTAAGTTTAGATTGACAGGAACATAGCATATGACAAGGTTCAACATTTTGGTCTGCATATCTCCATAGGTACTCATGTTGTGTTGGGGATCTAAGGGGATGTTAAGGGATGTCAGGGCTACCTAAATCCAAAGATTTAGCCTTCGATGATGAAGGGATTGAAAGTTACAAGCATCTGAGTATCAGGTTTTGGTTAGAGAGTTCAGTCTGGTGAAGAACAGGCCGACTTGGTGTTTGATCCTTGTGCGGATTAAGAGAAGTGGTTGGTTGAGTGATTTATGATATCTAGTAGTATTGGCTGACATGTGTGGTGATTTGAATTCATAAGTTGTGATCTACATTGATATTTGTGCATGGATTCAGCTGACAGAACAGTGTTCTTGAAAATGCCTCTAAGTTTTCTTGAGGTTGACTGCAGTTGATGAAATTTCACATAGTGGATATATATAATCAATGGATACGAGCATTTTGAAGAATGAAGGTGTGAATATGAGATAAGAGGTGTGAATTGTGGTAGTAGCAGGTGCGAAGTAGAGATCTAAGGCTTGGATTATGGAACAACAATAAATTAGGGCATAAAAAGATGAAGTGTGTGAAGTCGGTATATTGATCCTAACCGAAACTGTAATGTTACATTGTTAGATGCTATTCTTCAATTCAAGTACTTCTATGAACTCTTTGTAATCAATCTTGTAGGCAGTGAGCCTCCTCTGAACAGTGAGCTCTGGGTAGTGTACCTGAAGGCATGTGCTTTCCCATTTATAATACTTTTAACAGAGTATAAAATCTTGTGGGTTAACCCCCACCATGGTTTTTCCCTTAATTAGGTTTCCACATAAAAATCCTAGTGTTCATGTGTTATGATTTTGTTGCTGCTATTCTTGAGTTCATATTTCTTTCTTTTGAATGTATGTTGTAAATTAATAAAGGAACAAAATAATAAGTTTTGCAGAACACTGATTCACCCCCCCTCTTAGTGTTCCTTAATTTCAACACCCCCATAGTTCACTAGTGAAAAATCTATAAATCCAATAGAACATCTGCATGACATAGTGAACCACTACACAATGCATAAATTTGTTGAAGAGAGTATAGCTTTGAGACTCTTAACTAGATCATTTAAAGGAAAAGTTCTTGATTGGTATTGCTCTCTAGCTTCTCATTAAATAAGTGATTAGGATTAGATGGGCAAAGCGTTGATCAAAAAATTTGAAGAAAAAGGGGATGCAACTTCCTTGCTAGAACAACTCATTACTATCAAGAGAACCCCTATAGAGATTCTGGATGATTTCAACAATATATTTTAGAAAATATGGAAAATAATCCCACTTGAAATGTACCCTCCATTAGACTACATCCATTACCTAAAATAAATATATTTTGAGATTGCAATGATGATTAAGTCCAAAGGAAGAAAGACTTTCTTAGATGCATATGATATAGCCATAACTGCAGAGAATGATCTGATTCAAGTTGGTAGGTTGGCTTATAGACCCTTAATACCATTATTCCTAAGTATACAACCTCCATGCCAACCATTTTTTAGCACTCAACAAATGACCCATTAGCTAGTTATTAATCCTATTCTAGCCCCAACTCCTAAATCAATCCAAAAATACCATTTTGCCAAACTAGTGGCCAGTAGTGAGCTTGATAAAGTGAGGAATTTACTTAGAAACATATCTAACAAAATTACTGCTCTCAAAATACAAGGCTACCAAAATCATACATTCTTAGTCAATCAACGACCTCCAATGCAACAATATAACACCCAAGCAAACCAAGGTTATAGGCCTTACCGATATAATCAAAGCTACTAGCAAAGGACAACATTTCAACCTAACAGGACTCCTAGTTAGTCTCAAAACTAGATGGTTCTTGTGGAGGTTCCTCTCTAACAAATTCTTCATAATCCTACTAGATAAATGACTATAATGTAGATACCCCTCATACTTTGACCACTTGCCCTCAAAACCGTCAAATGCAAACTACTCCTCTCCCTAGCCAAGCTCTAGCTAATAACCAATGGGGTAGATATAAGAGACATATACTAGTCAAACATCAACCACTCAAGAGTATACCTTGGTCACTTGGGAAGAATATGAAGCATATGTGTTGATGGCTATTTTGACACACTTCTCAACTCATATGAAATACTAAGTATTCCATCTCTCCTAAAAGGAATCAAACTTCTCAATGAAGATCAATTACCCCAAGGTATTTATAACCAGGTCTTGTCCTTCCAGAATAACTCATCTAGTCATTGTAATGTTGTTTAAATCAAGGAGCCTGTAAATCTTAACACATTGTTGGAACTTATTTTCTAGGTCAGGGTTTAGTAACTTAAAATCTCATACAAATTTAACGCAAGAATATAATTGCTTTCATAATTGAAAATTGAAATTATAACAATGAAAGCACACTTACTACCATCAAATCTTCAATTTGTTTCCAATGCCTTTAGTTACAAACCAAATTCTAATTTAATCCTAATCTAACCATTTTGTAAAGAAAATACAAAATATAAGAGAGAGAGAGAGAGAAAGATAAAAGGATATAGAATGACCTAAATTGGGATTTTTATTTCCATGCAACATCAAATGAATAGTTTGATCTAAAAATAGCCAATCCTTGCTTTGCTAGAAATATCACAACTCCACAAAGAATAGTACAATCTTCAATATAATTTATCAATTCTAAAAATAATTTATATTAAGCACCCATTTAATGGACTATATTAATAAGAAATTTCCATAAATGATTAGAGACATAATGTTTCGGTTGACCATATAGAGTGTTCCACATGCAGAAAAATACCAGTGATATGAAAGACACATATCAATCAAATACTCATAAGATCACATGCACAAATAGCATAAATCCATCAAGAGATTGAAAACCATGTAGGAATACTACTAGAAAAGAAGAACATTTTAATATATTTTATTCATAAAATTCCTTTAGTCTCAATAATTTTCAAAACTAACATAATATATGAAAAGATTACCTATTTATACGCCCAAGCACGTCTCAAATGAATTATCCAATCGTTCAAATCAAATTAGATCAATGATTAAAAATGAGAGCACATTAATTTCCTTGAAGTAGTTGATGCAGGGACTTCTGAAGGTCATAACTTTTGACTCGGATGTGGGTTTTCTATGAAATTTTATAGGTGGATGCGTTATGAGGTGGCATGTGGTTTCCCAACTGACTCTAGTCGGTTGGATCCTGTCTTGGCACCTTTTCAGGGCTTGAAACTTTCATCTTGGCCCTCAAAATGGCAATTTAGTGTTTTTTCCTAGTTTTTTAAAAGTTGCTTTTTTTAGTAACTTGAAACTCATGTTTCAATTTTAGGATAGTGGAAGTACAAACAAGAGGTTGGACATACATTAGAAGGACCTAGTGAACTTCAAATGAAAAATGGGATGGTGAATATGAAAAGGTGCACACCAACCTCACCTCATCCTTCACATCTCAAGATCCCAAGGCCAAAATACTTACAATAATTATTTTTATCACTGGGAATTGCACCCATAGTGCAAGGATAGTAAAGCTCTGTAATTCCATGTAACATGGGACTAATTTCAGGTTGTGGGAGCCCTATAATGAAATTAGACCTCCAGATTGTGGGCTGGTTCCCTTTAAATGTTCTATTGGAATGTATGTGTTTTCTATTTTGGAAAAGAGAAGAAATAAACTATATGAAATGAAAATTGTAAAATTTGGTGATGCACCTAATTTGGATAAAAATATGCAATCTGGTCCAAAATATAACTCAGAAATCTGACTTTCACACAATACAATCTTGGCATAAATATCACAAAAAGTGATTCTAAGGAAGGCTTGAAAAAAAGATTTCTATGAAGGAAATGTTTTTTCACAACACAAAAAGATTATTTTTGGTTAACACAACCTAAGACCTGTGATGATTATATGCTTAATGCTGCAAGCAAGAAAGTGAGACAATAATTCTAAAGGTTTAATGGTTAAACACAACAAAATTTCATTAAATCACTTCAAATAATTAGCACTAAATGGAAAGGTAACTATTTGATCTCAAAGGAACAAAGGAAATACTACAAAGGAGATGAAAATAGAACCTGTAACCCGCCGATCTCTTAATAAAACTGTAAAAAAGTGAGCTACAAAAATTCTCTATTATGTCTGAATCAGAATGAGAACTGAGAACTAACTTCATAATGAATGAAGTTTTACAATATATAGAAAAGATAGGTCAAAAGATTGATCTATAGACAACTGGAATTTGAACCTTAGTTATCTCAAAAAGCACATGCATAAAATGATAATTGATTCCCATGCATGTCCTGAAATCATGCAAAAAACACCTCCAAACTGATGGAAAAATAGATATATGGTGTCAAAACTGTATTATTGAACTGATGACTTAGTTCCCCTCATCACTCCATGCAATGCAATGGCTAGTAAATAATATTCAATAAATGAATATTCCATCAAGTCCTCTTGTGTGCTGTATATGACTTATATTTAAAAATAATTTATTTAAGCTATTATTAGTAAGAATTAGTGTAATTGTCCTAATAATATCTCAAATAAATTATAATATATTTGCTATTCATAACATAAATCAAAACCTTATGTCTCCCATTGACTTCACATCCTCGCCATGCATTAAGGCAAAAAATATCCTTATTACTCCATCCATAATGCATTCACCATGCAAAACAATATCAAGGGTAAAATGCATTACAAACACTTATCACTCCACATGCAAAGAAAGAAAAACTTTTGATAAGTCTCTGCCACCTTGTAATTCTATCTTGTATTCGTTCATATACTGACCTTATATCTCCCTTATACATAAGGATTACATGCGTATCACTTATTTATCATAATCAAGATGCATCAAACTCCTTATTTCTCCCTAGTACATACAATCATATGCATAAAAAAAAGCCTCACCTTATGACTCCTGAACATTCACACCTATGCCAAAAAGGCACCTTACTTATTCCTTGCTTTCGAATGATTATCATTTTTTGACTTTGTAAAGTTTTAAGGAAAAAGCAAAAGGTGATCATGGCCTCACGTGCCCCATGCAAAATCATTGCTAGGTTTTAAGACTTGACCATGGGTTTGGATATGTTTACAATGATGTTTGATAAAATAAAGTAAAAAAGATGGGGAAAGACTATCATCAGGCTCTTTGGAAAAAAGATTTCAAACCCAAAATAGAATCATCATTTGCTTCTTTCATTTTGTGCCTCAATGTGGCTGCCATGCCGGTCGAGGGTTTCATCAGTTTCTCTGGTTTTTTGTTGTGTCAATGGCCATCCTTGAGTTTTTTTGCTTGGCATTTTCCATAGAGTCTGAGAAGGTGAGCAAGCTCTGAGGCTTTCATGGCATCTTTTGGTATTATTTTGCTTCTTTATTTGGTATACTATGGCCGCCATGCTATACTGTGTGTCACTGTGTTTTTGGCTTTGATATTGACACATTTCTCAACTCTTTTTCCCTTGTTATTTGCTCTCTGGTATATGAGCATTATCATGACTTCATGAGGAAAAAAGAACTTAGAAGCTACAACTTCCTCAATGGCCATAAAGGTAAGCTATGATCTTTGCTTCTAAACTTGCTCCTTGTGCTTTTCACTTTGCTTTTGTGTTTTAAGAATGGAGACACAATGCTTTAAAGAAGACTGTTGACACTCCTTTTGTATTGTTTGTGATATGAAGGAAAAAGGCTCCTGGCCACGGTCTGTAGGCTCTTTTCATGGCTTCCTTGCACTGAACACTTGTATCTCTATTGCTTTGTTTGAAGCATTCTAAAACCCTAAGGGTTTCGAAGAACTTTTTGCTTTCTTGCCTTTCAATAAAGCATGAAATGAACAATAAGAGGCCGTTGAAAACCACTAAATGGGTATGGCAGAAATATGTTTATTTCACTATAGGTTGATAAGAGTTTCATTCTTTTTTATAGGGGCTTTTTCACCTCTTGATGGGAGACTGTAGGACCTTTATTTTGCCTATAGGGGTATAGCAAGAATCTTTTTCTCTTTAAATGTATAACTGAGATGTCTATATTATACTTTATGACAGGAGACTTTGAACCTTTGAATCTCTTTAGTTTTACCATTTTGCTTTATATGAAGTAGTGGGTTTTTCAAAACACCCATCTAGATATCTATGAAAACCTCACTATATTTGATCAATCTCGGGCTCTTTTTCTGATAGTAATTGTATACTAAATTTTTTTTTAATGCTCCACTTGTGCATATTGTATTTCTTGGTAAATGGTTGCAAATAAAGGTTTTGATCCAGCTAGGGTTTTATTGACTATATCTTCCTTTTTCATTTGTTGAAGAAACATCCCTGTATATGCTCTTTCTCATACAAAATTTGAACATAATGATTTCCCCTTTTTAGTGGTAGCCATGCTGTAGGTGCTTCCTCTATATATCTTTTATCACTCAGGTATGATGAGGCTTTCTTCCCAGCTCCATGAGAGATGTTACATATGGATAGAAGTGGCTCATCTTTGGATACTTGATTATGATGTCATGCTTGTACCAACTATTTTTGATTAATTCTTCATTGCAAAATATAACTGTTGACCTTGTAGATAATATGACATTTCTCATGGCTATCCTGTAGCATATAGATCTCACTTGTTGACTACTTTCTGGTTGTAGAGGGTCCCCTGTCTGTATCTATTAATCATTCTTATATGGTTGCCCATCTGTATCTACTTCTTTGACATGTGGCATTACTATTGCATTTATCAACATTGTATTTTTGTAGCACTCTATCATACATGACCTTTTTGCACAGTCATCATGAAAAATTACTTCTAGATTTTAAAACATCACTCTGGCTAGATCATGACTGTTGCCTCATGTGTGATTGTGGGATCACTGTTATCTTCATTTGAGCACCTGGTTGTGGAATTCTTTAGATACTCCTCCTGATTGTCCTTGTGTATGCTCATTGCTTATCTTTTGATGCATTTGGTCCTATGACCATTCTGGAGAAATCAAACTACATCCTTTGTGACTTGGATAGAAGTCTGTCACCTCACTAATGTTGTTATGATTGTCCTCTTCAATGAGTTGTTGTTATGGCACTTGATTGGTCATCCTCTTTGGTATTTGATAAATCATACACCTTTTATACTTCAAGAAGGCAACTATGACAGTGTAATGGTACTAGGGTGATGATGATATGACTCCTTCTATGGATCATTGTACCTTCTGTCCTTCATGAGGCAAGGCCTATATCACTTGTTCTAGCTATACTTTATCTTCATGAACACATCAGTGTGACTCTATGATTTGCCTTCAATTGTTTGCATGAAAAATGAAGGCTCCTGTAGCCTGTTCTTTCTATCTAATATGCAATAGAAACCTGCCTAACATATGTGACCATGCCGGCACTTGATGACTATACTTGATGACTGTACTTATCTCTATTCACTCTTCTGTCATTTCTTAAGTTTGGTTTTGAAAATATGACATCAAATATGACAGAAAAATGGTGTTCTGATAATGCTATGAAAGAGATGAAATACCTTCCATGGTTGTAATTCTAATTTCTGCATTTGTCAACTTGATTCAGGCATTTTAAGTAAATTTGATTTGCTCCAATTAGCTGTAATGAATGTCATGATGACATAACTTTTCTACAAGTTGATTAGATGATGCATAGTGTAGCTTGGAATGATGCATCCTGTCTTTTTGATACTCTTTTTCAAATGAAAAGAAAACATGTTGTGGGAGCCACATTTAATCCACATGTTTATTTATCTTCAAATCAGCAACAATACTTGTCCTATACCTGCACAGTGAACAAACAAGTTAGCATAAAAAAATATACCTGATGGTATTGATTGATCTCCTTCATGATTTTTTCTGATTCGTAGCACTTATTTGATCTATTCTTTCATATGCAATGCATGATGTGATAAGTAGATATATCTATTTGATAAAAGCATATGATAACTTTAAACATCCGGAGTGCTAATAGGGCTGTCCCCAATTTTTTTGTAGGTTCAATTGATGATGGGTGCTGAAGATAAAGACTGAAGACTAAAGTCTAGCATCAACAAACAACCTTCTTGCTTAGGCAATGATGGATGTTTCATTTTATCATGTGTTCACTTCTTTTCTTTTATCAAACAGATGTATAGCTTGCATGTCTACAATTGCTAAGTCTAGTTACTCCCACGGCTTGTGTGGGACACATTTGAATACCTCCTTTAAACATAATTAGTTAATTTCTCATATGCACTTGATAAATGTGTACTTTTTCAATCAATGCATAGGATAAAGTAACATATACTTAAATGTACGTTCAAAACATGACATGAAATAATAGTTTAATACAAATATCTTTCTTTCTTTTATTCAAAACTGATTAACTAAATAATCAATCTAACTTATAACTCCTAAAAGATAACATGATGCAAAAATAACTGTATTTCTTGAATGACTCGTACCTTGGCAATCCTATTCTCTTGTCATGATAACTCATCAGTCTTGATTAGACTGATGGGCTATCCTGTCAACTGAATCTCCTTTCTGCTCTGTCAAGATATCAATTGTTTAGTAAATGCATAACTTTGAAGTTTTCTTTTATTCCTTCTGAACAATTGCACTTAGGTCCAACTAATTTTAAGTGTGAACAAAAAAATAGTAACAATTATATCATTTGGTGATGAGGAGGAAGCAGAATCAAATGCTTCAAGTTTTGAGGAATAAATAGTGTTGCAATAGGCACTTATACATTTGCTTAGCCATCAAGAAGTGGTGCTCCAAATCCATAACTTATCCAAATGGTGAAAGAATAGGCCTATATTCCTGTTGCATGGACATATATACAATAGACCCAAAAAATAGATAAGGGAGTCTATATCAAAGGAGGTGATTGTTGGCAAGTGCCATCAAGCCAATCAACAAGGAGATAACCTAGAACTACAAGGGGGTGGGGTGCAACCACCTCTTCATCTTAGGCCACATGTACTACAAAGTAGAGCTTACTCCAAACATTCATGAGTAGAGATGATGACCCAAAAGAAGAGAAGAGAACAAATATAGAAGGGAGATGATGTCCCCAAGAAGGTATAGAAACAAAAAGAGTAACAACCAAAGCAACAGGAGGATGTATCTCAACAAGAACCAACCTCTCGAAGAACCACTATAGATATGCCTTATCTCTTCCCTCATTCTTTTTTTCAATCTCCTTTTCCAATCTATATTCCCTCTCCCACTCAACCATAATTTCCTCAGTTCCCCCTTACTCCATGCCACAAGGCC
The DNA here is from genome assembly GCA_027924645.1 of Cunninghamia lanceolata. Classification (NCBI taxonomy): domain Eukaryota; kingdom Viridiplantae; phylum Streptophyta; class Pinopsida; order Cupressales; family Cupressaceae; genus Cunninghamia; species Cunninghamia lanceolata. Next base: position 857,840 of record BSBN01000787.1, on the reverse strand, counting down.
TAATTTTGGGAGCCACTCAGGTTCCCTATAATAAAAACAATTCATATAGACTTCACCACACTTCCCCTTCCCCCCATAATATTACCCTATCCAACACCTTCCTTTAATGAGTTAATACCAAAACTCTACACCTTAATTTCCCCTCACTAGAAGTTATCAACTCCCACCTCTCCAAGTGTCTCTCCCAGCACCTTCACATCCCTCGGATTCCCAACAACCATCATTCCCATCAAAACTTGTACATCTCCTAGACCTCTAAGTAATCACCCCTCCTCTCCCTACATAGTTGGTTTCTCCATCCATCCCCATTTTTTCTCCCAATGCTAGCCAAATGCAACACAAAGTTATAATTATAAGGTATCAAGTTGATGCAAACATGACTAGAGAATGATATTTTTTCATTACCACACAATGTATTGGTTGTCATAGATTACCCTATCAGAGTGTGATTTGGAACAAGTACACTTGATGATATAGATCACCTACAAAATTGATATATTCGTTCTGTAGCAAATTTATTACAAGAGCAATTATGATTAGCTCTATATGATTTAAAAGAAGCAATTGAAAAACATATGTTATCTTCATTAACCAATCCTAAAAAGAAAATAACTCTTATCAAATCACCTAGTCATGTAGCCAACCTAACACAACAGAAGCACAAATTCATAAAATAAAGAACAACAATCTAAATTTTATTCATATATATCATATTTAAATTCATTGTAGCAACATTCAAGAGTGCAAAATAATGCAGTTCAAAAATATTACAATCTTCTTCTAATTACAACATGTCTTCTTCAGAGTTTTTTCCAAACTCCATGAACCAACTCAGCCAATCACTTCTACAAGAAATACCACACTTCTCCCCATAGTTGAACCCCCCAACAAAGAACATGGATCATATTTTATATTTTCCCGAGTGGAAGTTGAACAGTTGGCAATAGTTTCAGTTGAGGAACCAAATGACCAAGGTGCCCTATAGGTTAAATTAACTTCAACAGAACCACTTAACTTTTCAAACAATCTCCAAAATAATTTTGGGGTATCAGGATTCTCTTGAATTTTTGAACTTTACAATATGTCTCATTTTGGTGAAATTCTATTTCCACAAACCATTTGTTTACAACACATTTCAACTTCTTCTTTAACAATATCATCTTTTGATGAACTGAACTAAGTTTGAACTATTATCGGCCTTCTTATCTATTAGCAAACTTGATTATGTGCCGATTTACATACCTTTGAAGCACTTTCGCTAACATTACTATCTTTTAATTGGAGAAGTTGGACTTTTATGAACTTCAAGTTTCCTTAGTTTTGGTGAAGTGTGAGTTTTAAGAACTTTCAATATTCGTATTGGTTTGTGAACCTGCCTTTTCGGCCAAAAACTTGGTTTGCAAACTTGAGAGTTCACCAAAACACTTTTCCTTCAGTTCCAAATGAAGTTTGAGAACTTAGAAAGTTTCCAAAGCATGTTTGAGAAGCTCTTTCGGTGCGATGGAAAGTTTGCAAACTTGAACATTTACTGAAAGTGTAAACTTTTTGACAAATCAGAAAAAACACAAACCTTAGAACTCTTTCAGAGAATTTCCTAGTTCATGAACTTGGAAGTTCACTGAAACTTCTTCTTTAGGCACTTATTTATCATTTTTGGTGAAAAGTTAGGTTTGAGAACTTGAAAAATTGCTGACAAAAAAAAAATTGTTGGTGAAATATAAGGTTTGCAAACCGAGAAAATTGTCAAAAAGGAAGAAACAAAAGGTTTTTGGTAGAATGAGAGATTTGCGAACCTCAAGTTTTGTTGAAATGCTTTAAACTTTACACTTTCACACTATGGAGGAAGTTTTCACACATTCTACCCAACCTTCATCTCTATTGGAGGACAACCAACATGTCTCACACAAATTTAACTCTCTTAACTCTCTACAGTTGCAAAAATTTCTCACACCTCTTAGCTCAACACACCCTAATGAACAAACCTCACTCTGATATGATTTGACATAGTCATGACTGGGTAGTTTGATAAGACCCCTTGGTCACAACTACATCACAGGATCTATACTAGTAGTAGATGCAACAAATACAAACAATCATGAAGTAGAAAGAGTCAAGGAGGAAAATGAGACAAGATGCTTCGCTTGCTTCTAAACGGGTCAAAACAAGATATGATTTGATCCATTATGCCATGCACTTTGCCCACTTCACTCTTCTAGTCCATAGTCTTGAAGGATAGATACTTTCTATTGACTATAAAATAGAGGTGGTGAGCATCAACATAAAGGATGTTAGGTGGAGGATAGAGTTGAATTCCTATAGGAGTGCACTAAGGCATTGGGCACCTTGTTGATCCTGAATGAGAATAAATTCAATAAAAAATCCATTGAACTTAAACATGCAAAGTAGGTGATCAATGCCAATGAGCTAAAAATCAAGGCACTTGAGAGCCAAGTCACAAAAGTGGTAGGTCACTAAGGTTGGGGACACACACATGTAGGCTACTAAGATACAACTCTAGGAAACCCAAATAAAGCTAGATGCATTGAGGATGGAGTTGGCTACCATCAAGAGCCAAATTGTCATGGTAAAAACCATCAAGAATGCATTGAAAAAATAGGTAGAGGACCTAAGGGGTAAATTGGCTCAAGATAAGGTAGACAAAGGCCTTAAAGCGGGTGAAATTGGCTGCCTTAAGTAGAAGGTTAGTGCCAAAGACTACTAGCTCACCAAATTATAAATGTAGGTAGATACCTACACCTAAACATTCAAAAGGCCAAGAGAGAAAGAGGAAGACCTAGAAATAGGATGGAAGAATCAAAATAACAAGCCAAGACATTGATTGCCTAGATAGAAGAATTGAAGTAATTTATAGGGTCTATTAAACTTCTTAGATCATTGTGGAGACATTACTAGGAGTTAATTGAGGAAGGTGTCTCTTCCTTCAACCCAACCCTACAAATTGTGGAAATGGTCTTGACACTCAATGCCATGGTGAAAAAGGAAAATGACACAAGTGAGGCAGCCCTCTCCCCAGAGATAGAGGTTGCTCAATCCTACATCCAAAAGCTATATGATTTTTCCATAGTTAGATTAGTTTCCAATAGGATTATAAGTAGGGTAGTGTCATGCCCACATTTCCTATGCGGTCACGACACGCAACACATGTGTCATGTCCACATTAGTCATGTGGTCATGACATGAAATATCAAAAACTTTTCCACGCATCCCTAGAAACCCCCTCGCATGCGTCAGCGTGCTCGGTGGCAATATACATAAGGCATAGACATGTCAATCTAACCTTAGGGAAATGTGAATACCTACGTAATCCCCTATGTGATGATAACCAACTAGGGGGTTATGCGACATGAGAAGCGTCACCATTAGGGTTAGGAGCAATTTGCTCCAACCCTAAGTTTTCCTAAATGAGGTGCAGTGATTTCAACATGTGTCAAAATCAAAACCTAGGAACTAGACTAAAAATTGATTAACTTAAACACAAGAAATTATCACTAATACATAATAAATCATTTACTTAATTCTACTATGATTTTGGGAAAATTTGGCAGCATAACACCTCTTGGGCACACATAGAATTAATTTTAAGACAAACTAAATTCCTACCACAAATCTTCCAAAAAGTTAAATTTAATTAAAAATTAAATTACGCTTAATTAAATAATTACTTCCCCAAAAACGTCTATGTAAAAATACCTTAGCTAAAATATTTAGAATTAATTACACTAAGATACACCCGTGAGTTAATAAAAATTATTTCAAATGTTGATAACTGAGAGGGGGGGGGGGGTGAATCAGTTATCCTAATAATTCAACTTTCTGTGCTTTCTTAATAGTTAATGCAACATCAGATTCTATAAAGCAAGCATAACTATGAAATGTAAATAACACCAATACACATGACACAATGATTTTGACGTGGAAACCCTATTAAGGGAAAAACCCATGGGGTGATTAACCCAAGATATTATTCTCTGTTAGAAGAATAGAAGATACAAAATGGCACTTGCCAGTTAGGGCTCACTACCTGAGCACACTGCTCACAAGAGGCTCACTACCTACAAAAGACTTACTGTTTACAAGAAGAAAACTTGAACTGATGAAAAGCATCCACACATGCTAAAGTTCAGTTCCGATTTAAGCTCAATAGACTGATCTGCAGCACTTCATTCTAACTCTTCTTGAGTACTGTTGTCCTCTTACATTCTGAACCTGTTTTTCTGCCTTTTATTTATTCTTCTACTTTTATTCATATTTCCACACACACAACTCCACTTTCACATCTAAATCCATCTTGTATATATATCCACACAAGTGATTTCAACACTTTTCTAGTCGGCACCCGAAATAGTCAATATTATCTCAAACTCTGGTCTGTCGGCTGAATCCTTGCATACCAAGTAATGCGGATCAAGGATATGCTTGTAGAAGTCTTCAATCATGTCAGCCAATCATGAATGATACCTTAGGAACCTTTATCACCATCAACATCTCATTCGGAATAACTTCTGATGCTCTGCCTGTCAGTTCTTCCTCTGTCTGTTCTACCGAACCAGACTCCAATACTTGAATGCTTATATCTCTTTATTCTTTTATCACCGGAGGCTCAATTCCTGGAATCTATTAGTCAAGGTACTCCTCTTGACTTTACCAAATCCATACTTCACTAAAATACTTCCTCTGAGAGATTCGGACTTGACTGTCAAACCTTTCCACATACTCTGTTCTTGCTTACCGGACCACACCACTCTTCAATCTGACTTCCGGTATAGACCCACCATGTCCTGCAGATGTGTGGGAAGAACTTTGTTGCCATCAATGACAACAATCATGAAGCTCCAATGTGTCTCTTGCCAACAATCTCCCCCTTTGGCATTGATGGCAACACTTAGTGAAAAATGACTAAGTGTTATACTATACTCCCCCTTGGTTGATGCTCTGTCTTTATGTACATTTTCCAGAGCTCCCCCTTAGTTGGATTCCTCATTTTTCACTGTTCATCACTCCCCCTTTGACATCAATGGCAAAGGGTAGGGTCCGTACATCAAAATTTTCAAAATTTCAACTATACTTGGCTGCATAAGTATATACATATAGCATACTTACATATACTGAAGTATGTCTGCAAAAGTTGTCTTCAATTCGATGAATTCTGTTACCCAACTTTGTTTCATCCTGTCTAAAATTGAGATGTGACCACTCAACAAGAATGCAAACGCATCTGCCCTTTTTAGATCTGTCGGATCATTGGTCTGGGCTGTGGTCTGAGCTTCTTTTAGGGCCTCATGCATGGCCTCTAACTTGGGGATAATTATCCCTCTGAGTTCACCCAACCTGCTTATTCTATTTTTCTTTTCCTTCTCCAGCTTCTTGATTTCATTCAAGACTGCAATAGTTTGACATTCTTGATTTATTATGGAAGATGAGAGAGGATCAAAATTCTTTGATAGATTTGTCAGTTTGTCCTCCTGTTCTTTTACTTTCTTCTCAATGTCCAATGTTACTTTGGACCATGATAAACAAAATTTGTACATTTCTCCGCTATCTTTAAGAGCATTTTCTAAGCTCTTTATCCCTATACTCATATTCCTCCTATCATTAGTTATTAACCCTTGTACCTTTGATAATCTTTTGGTCAAAAATTCCTTCTGGACCTTATCTTCTGCTATCTTCTCTAGGGAATCAAAATGTGTGCTAACACTATTTACTAGAGTTTTAAGATTACCGGATAAGGAGGCTGAGGGATCTTTCTAAAAAGATGGCATAATCTTTTCTAACACTCCGGATGCAGCTGCTATAAGCTCACAATCTTCCATGTGAGACTTCAGGAGTTTTTCGTTGGCCTTTGCATTAGCAAACGAAGCTATCTTCATTATTTGTACCAGGGATAGAGAGTCAAAATCAAATGGCCCTTTTAGTAGTTCCGATTCATCAATCTCCATAGTTTCTTTTGTCAAAAAGTCCTTGACCGATTCTGTAGTGTCTCTTGCCAGAGACAGATTCTTCTTTTCTTTTGTAGTCACATAACTGTCTCTTGGAGCTTTCTCTCCTTCCACAACCTTTGTACTGTTATCTTCTTTTTTCCTTCACCTCTGCTTCTTTCTCCTTTATTCTTTCTTCTCCTTTGGATCCGGAGTCAGCAAGGGAAACCAGAGGAGTGATGTTTGTCTGTTCATGCACTTCCTTTTCTGGAACAGAGGATTCCAAGTCCTTATCCTTTTCTATACCGGTGTCCATGATTTGCTCAGTGGATTCTTTTTCAACACATGTGGCTAAAGGATCAACACCCAAGTCCTCTATAATAGGAGGATTGAATCTTTTGAAGGCATTCCAGAGGATCTCTTCTATTTCCTTGGCTACCTTGTCAGTCTCACCAAGCATAAGCTGATTCATTCTAGCTTTACTTCTGAACTCATCCTTGCAATATTTGAAGATCATGTTCATTTTCTTTGAATTGATTGAAGGATATAGCTGAATAGCTATCTATTCCTAGATTTCTAGATCTTTGGCTTGGGCATTGTTCTTCCTTATTTCAAGTTCCTTCTCCAAGCTTTTGGGGATCAGAGATATAATTTCAATGAATGCTTTGTTGTAGACATTTAGATACCTGACTGTGGCATCTTATAATATCTTTTGATTAGCTTCACCATAATCATCATAGAATTCAACCATTGGCTGAAGATTTCCATCCATAGTGACTGATTTTATTATGTCATCAATGTGAAGAGTGGGTTTTTCAACATATTATTCTGCTTTTTCTTCTTCACCTTGACCAGTAGAGGGTTCATTGGATGTTTTCTTCTTTTTCTTCATTTTCCTGACTTCTTCATTAGATTCAATCTCCTTTCATCCCTTTGACTCGCATAAGCTCTTGTGGCTTTTGTCTTTGTTCTTTTCTCTCCTTTGCCGGATGATTTTGCTTCCGGTCGAGTTGTCCTTGAGCTTTTAGCAGTGGTAGGTGCAAATCTCTTTGATGATCTGGTCTAGGTGGGAGATTTTACCGGAACACTTTCCTCACTTTTGTTTTCTGCCTTCTTCTATTCCTCAGCCCTTTCCATTTTTTCCCTATTGGCATCAAGTGCCTCTTTTGAGATGCCAAAGCCTTTGGCAACTTCTTCAACTTCTTTTCTCACCTTCCTCTTGATCTCTGGCTACCTTAGCTCTATATGAATTTTCACACTTAGTTCTTCAAAGGTTCCAAATCTTTCTGCCTTTGGATCCTTTGGCTGACTGAGCATGTGTTGAACATGCAACTCCACAATTTGTTCATCAACTTTATACCCCATCGGCATGATCCATACTATTCTTGGTTCCATTGCCTCCATAAGGTACTGATCAGTTTCTACCATAAAACATATTGTATCTTTATATTTTTCAACTAAAGATTTGGGGATTCTCTCTCTTGCTTGCATCATGCTCTGAAAATTCTTGAAATAGCCCTAGAGAGCTATATTTTGTGCCTTGGCATCGCCAAGCCCATGTATATAATCTCTGATTTGAATAGCTACTGGTCTATCATCTGCCATACCCAGCCACTGGATCCGGGAAGCTCATTCATGTAATAAAAGAATAGGCAGAGTATCAAGCCACCATACTTGAAGGAGTTCTTGTCCTTCTTTATCTTTTGCAGATTTTCCAAAAGTTGGGTTAGAAGAAGTTCACACAGATCATAGTCAGCATTTTCTTTTAGCATCTGATAGGCTATACAAACTGCAATTCTTGGTACTGAGTTTTCCCTACTGGAGTGAGAAATCTTGTAACCAATTATCATGGATGCAAATTTGACATCCGGATCAGTGATATCTTCAATTGTCATAGCTCTCTTGTCAAATTTTGATCCAGTTGCATCACTTACTGTCTGATTCTTGACAGCTTTGAGAACATGTATCCCACCGGATGAGTGCAGACCAGTTACTTCCCTAATTGCATCTTTGGTGATTTTAAATGGTCTATTCAACCATAAGAAATTATCATTTACTCTGCTTAACACATATCGGACCCATTCATCTTCTTCAAAATAGGGGAAATGAATGCACTGAGCAAAATGCTTCTCCCGGATGGCTTTATACTGAGGTTTGATCTCAAAAGAATCATCTATTAATTACTTGTGATAGATATCCATTAACTTTGATTCGCCAAATTCTTCAATGCTTGCATGAATGTAAACCCTAACATCTTCTACATGTAGAACCCCATGCAGAATGCTTGAAAAGGCGCCTAGGGGATCAACTTCTAGAGATTTATATGGATGCTTCTTAAATTTAGGACGTGGTCTATCAGAGATCTTCACAATATTCAGAGTATCCATTTCCAAAAGGATTTTACAGAGAGATATTCAGCAATGAAAAATAGCTTTTTCGTTTCAAGTGTTCGCTGAAAGAGCCAGATTTGAGTAGCTGGATGAAACAATTTCAATGGCTGATCTTGAGAGTTGAGACAGTTTGATGCAGAGCTCCTTTTTCTTTTCTTCTTGAGTGCAAATGAGCAAATGACGAACGAATGAACTCTTTTATTTCTGAAAAGCTCTAATTTTCACCCTACAATAAATGTGCAACCTAATTCATTCCAGTTTTCCTTGTTTATCTTATTCAGAGACAACCTTTCTAGATCACTGAGACAGACTTTAAAGTTCTTTTTGGAGAATTATGACAATCCATCTTCCTTTCACTAATCATTTGATCTATCCACAGATCAAGATTCCATAGTTTGAATCATGTTAGGTTTAACTGTGAGAAACCTACTTCTCACCGGATGACTGAGGAATCAGATTAGTCCTCTACTTGTTTAAGACTTCTTGCGGATCTTTCATATCTTAATCACAGTTTACTTGGATGTTTCTCTGAGAGCCCTTTAATCCACAATTTTCCTTGTGCCAATTCTGGCACCAATTGACTGGCTAGGGGATAATGTTTTTCCTTGAGACTCCCCCTAAGCTAGAGCTCACTTTTCAGTTTCCGAAAGGAATATCATCACCAGAGTCTGGTGCGGATCCATCCCCTATATTCTCTATACTTTTCTTCACCCAAATCTTGTTCATTTCACTTTGAACTTCATCCACATTCACTTTTTGTTTTCCCTTGTCTTGATTCTGATTATGATGTGCCAGACCTCTTTTGTCCTAATTTTTGCTTCTATAGAATTTGGCAATATGACCAGATCTATTGCAAATTTGGAAAACAATGTTTCTTTGCACGTTTGATTGATATCCTCTTGATCTGCATTGATTAGCCATGTGACCCATTCTATTGCATGCAAAGCATCTACCATTGAATGTATTGTTCATTTGCATATTTCTGCATTCATGAGATTTGTGGCCATACCTTTTACAGTTGAAACATTGCCCGGAGAAGGATGTATTAGTCTGATTCATTCTCTTTCTGCACTGATCAGCTCTATGACCAAAGTTATTGCAGTTGTGGCAGTATCCATTGAAGGATGGATATCTTTGAGCATTAGGCTGCCTTACCAGAGGTCTTCTAGGTCTGTTCCTTGGATTTTCTAATCCAAAAATCTTCTGACCAGATCTAGAGCTATCTCCTTTCTCATATCCCAAACCATACTTGTCATCTACCCTCTTTTGACTTTCAAGAAGAACTTCAAGTTGAGCAGAACTTATCTTGAATTTCTCTTTATATTCATTTGCTGTTTGAAGATCCCTCTTAAGAGAGACAATTTGATCCTCAAGTTTTTCTTCATTATGTTTAGCATCTTCAAGATCAGATTCAAGATGTCTGATAATTCTATCCATCTTGTGGCAATCTTTTGATTTTTCCTTGAGAGATTGTCTTAGATCATCTTCAGTTTTTCTTTTCTCTTCAATCTCTTGGGTAATCTTTATAACTCCTAATTCCATTTCATGTCTTACCATAATGATTTCTTTTGATAACTTTTCACATAACTTGGTTTTCTCCTTCAGATCTCCATTTGTATCATTGGCTTCACCTTGTCTTGCCAGTTGTTGAAGTAGCTCCTTTCTCTTTTTCATAGAGAGACTCAGTTTCTCTTTTAATTCATTTATGAAATCATCAGCCTGTTTGAGTCTTTCCTTCAATTCATTGATTTCAGAATTTGACTGCTCAAGATCATCTAGGGCAGACTTAAGTTGCTCCTTCATACCATATGCATCCATTTGAATTCCCAGATCTTCCTCAAGCTGTTATGCTCTGTTTGGAGGAACTTGGCTCTGATACCAATTGTTGATAACTAAGAGGGGGGGTGAATCAGTTATCCTAATAATTCAACTTTCTATGCTTTCTTAACAGTTAATGCAACATCAGATTCTATAAGCAAGCATAACTATGAAATGTAAATAACACCAATACACATGACATAATGATTTTGATGTGAAAACCCTGTTAAGGGAAAAAACCATAGGGTGATTAACCCAAGATATTATTCTCTGTTAGAAGAATAGAAGATACAAAATGGCACTTGCCAATTAGGGCTCACTGCCCGATCACACTGCTCACAAGAGGCTCACTGCCTACAAAAGACTTACTATTTACAAGAAGAAAACTTGAACTGATGAAAAGCATCCACACATGCTGAAGTTTAGTTCCAGTTTAAGCTCAATAGACTGATCTGTAGCACTTCATTCTGACTCTTCTTGAGTGCTGTTGTCCTCTTACATTCTGAACCTATTTTTCTACCTTTTATTTATTCTTCTACTTTTATTCATATTTCCACACACACAACTCCACCTTCACATCTAAATCCATCTTGTATATATATCTGCACAAGTGATTTCAACACTTTTTTACTCGGCACCCAGAATTGTCAATATTATCTCAAACTTTGGTCTGTCGGCTGAATCCTTGCATACCAAGTAATGTGGATCAAGGCTATGCTTGTGGAAGTCTTCAATCATGTCAGCCAATCATGAATGATACCTTAGGAACCTTTATAACCATCAACATCTCATCTGGAATAACTTCTAATGCTCTGCCCGTCAGTTTTTCCTTTGTCTGTTCTACCGAACCGGACCCCAATACTTGAATGCTTATATCTCTTTATTCTTTTATCACCGGAGGCTCAATTCCTAGAATCTATCAGTCAAGGTACTCCTCTTGACTTTACCAAATCTATACTTCACTAAAATACTTCCTCTGAGAGATCCAGACCTAACTGTCGAACCTTTCCACATACTCTATTCTTGCTTACCGGACCACACCACTCTTCAATCTGACTTCTGGTATAGACCCACCATGTCCTATGGATATGTGGGAAGAACTTTGTTGCCATCAATGACAACAATCATGAAGCTCCAATGTGTCTCTTGCCAACATAAAACCCATGCCTAAATAAATCTCAAATACCATTACTAAATTTTTACTAAAGTTCCCTATAAATATTTTAATTATCATCTCAACAAACCCGCAATAAAACTTATTACCCTTAGGCAAATTTAAAAACATAGTAATATTAAAATCTACCCTTCACTCCTATTTTCCTTCAAAATATAATTAAACTTACCTAGGAATATCAAGTCTAGATTAAAAAAAGATAAAATTAAATCCCTCAACCAAAATATTCCAAAGGATAAAAGAATCAAATAAAAGTCAAAAGCAAAAGGGATGAAGGGAGAAAGAACTCACGTGCACGAAATCTCCACTATTTAAAAATTCCTTTTTCCCCTCAACCCTAATAATTTTTCCCAAATAAAATATTAACCTTTCCCATTGCCCTAACCCTAATCCTCTCTTATTCTCTTATTTCCCCTCTTTCTCTTCTTTCTCCATTCTAACCTTAATTTCTCTTCTTTCTCCATTCTTTTCTTCTTCTTCTCTCTATTCTTTTCTCTTTCATTTTGTTGCAGGTTTCTACATTTTGGGCAGCCATGGGCGGCCTCTAACAGAGGTATACACAGTGAATATGTAAATCATTATTTTCTTTTATTTTTGGTAAAACCCCTTTTTTTGTGGAATATATATATATATATATATATATATATATATATTAACGCAACATACACATTTTTCTATAGTCAAGGATTGATATATAGTGTGTATATATATATTATTAAATATTACTGTAGGTCTTAAAAGAAATAGAGAAGGAAAATTGAATGGCCCAAGGCCAAACTGATTTAAGAACGGTTGGCAGAGTTAACACCTACGATGTCGCAGGTTTTAATAGAGACAGGGAAATATTTATGAAAGGGGGTTTGGTGGGGGCCGGATCTCCCACCCACCCCCACCATATTGGTGGGGAGTGGGTGGGGGATCCATTCCCCACCCCTAAATACTACAACTAGAGGCCACGGGGGGCAGTAGCCAGTCCGCCGCCCCACCCATCATACAAACAACAAACTCAATAAAAAAAGAACAACGACCCAACTCGCCGATAGGGTTTCATTGAACAGTCTGTGATTTTTGTTTTAAATCCTGAAATCTCTATTGTACACAAATATATATATATATATATATATATATACACCATTTAATTATATATAATAGCAAGTTAGTGTGTGTGTGTGTGTGTGTGTACATATACCTCTATATATATAAAGAGAGATATTCATTTACTACTATTGTTTATAAAATCTTACTTTCAGGTACAACAATTTACTTAATGGGCAGAATATCAAGTATGAGTTTATATAAATATAAATATATATACATATATGTATATATATATACATATATGTATAAATATATACATATATGTATAAATATATACATATATGTATATATATATATACATATATGTATATATATATACATATATGTATATATATATACATATATGTATATATATATACATATATGTATATATATATATATATCTTCATAATTGTTCATTGTTGAAGAAGCAATCCACATCATAAACAAGGAATCATACAATCTAGGTGATATTGTTCTTGAATTGCATGCTTTGATTTCACTTGGATTCGATTCTTTGATGGTGGTAAGATTAGGTTTTCATTTGTTATGCTTGATCTTATTAACCTAATTTTTACCTATCACAATATATATATCTATATATATATATATATACATATATGTACATATATGTACATATATATATATATATATAATATATATATATATATATATATATGTACATATATGTACATATATGTATATATATATATATATATATAGATATATATATTGTGATAGGTAAAAATTAGGTTAATAAGATCAAGCATAACAAATGAAAACCTAATCTTACCACCATCAAAGAATCGAATCCAAGTGAAATCAAAGCATGCAATTCAAGAACAATATCACCTAGATTGTATGATTCCTTGTTTATGATGTGGATTGCTTCTTCAACAATGAACAATTATGAAGATCAAAGCTACCATGATGGATGGATGATAATGATAATAAGCTAGATGGATGCTAAAATGCTCAATATTCTCAGGATGATAATGCAGATGCTATATGCAAAATGTTGGATAGATGTAGTATAGAATGAGAGGGTGTGTATATAGAACTCAACCAAAATCAATCAATGGTGGAGATTTGGTGGCTATGTGAACGGTTGAGATGAATTGATAGTCATAGGTGAATGTGTAAATGACAAGTGGAGAGAAGATAAGGCTCATGTGTGACCGTGTACACAAAAAAGTAGTACATGTGAAAGATATTAAATAAAATATGTAGTACCACACATGTTTTTTAAATAAAAGAGGCACACATGTCAGCGCATTAAGATAAATGATAAGAGAAATTAATTAAATAAATAAAATTTATTTAATTAATTGGAAGGTGGGATTTTGAAAGGAATTTTAATTAAATAAATAAGATTTATTTAATTTAATTTTTTTCAAAATGCGTTGGTAAACATTTTAACGTGACCAGCGATGCTGGTGCGACACACCCTCTGGCTCCACACAAATGCTTTTGCCCAGAGCAATGAACCAGTGAGGCCACAACACGGGGGACCTCATCGCCTAGCAAGAACACTTCAAACCCAGTAGTTCCTTGGCCCAACGAAGGCATAAAGCCTGCGAGCTCATTGGCCCAACAGGGGTTTGAACTCTGGTGGCTGCCACTACAATCGAGTGACTTAACCACCGAACCACGCCCTTATCAGGAAATAAGATTTATTTAATTAAAATAGATAGAATAGAGATAATTAAATAATTAAAGATTATTTAATTATAGATTAGAAGAAATAGATAATGAATTAATTAAATACATATAAATTCATTTAATTAATAGAAGAAATAGGTTCTTTTGATGAATAGAGAAATTGCTCAAGTGTGTTAGACAAATGCAGATCGTATATAATGCGATATTTGATACTAATGATAATTAGGTCAATTTTGGGTGTCTACGTTTTGCCCCTCTTTGATACAATGTTCGTTAGAATGTTGTGTCAAAGAAGATATGATAATTCGCTCGATAAACAAGGTTATGCCCCAGTGTAACTGGCAGGTGATGCCCCCTTGAGAGGTAAGCTAGGCTAACCAGGAAGGGATGGGTTGACTTGCGATAGGATGAAAGGCTAGAAACAAGGTTGACACGAAGAAAATGGGGGTTGGGCGGGAGAAATAGGGATGGTATAGAAGAAAATAGGCTTTGGTATAGAAGAATTAAGGTTTGGAAAGGGGTTTGGCTCTAACACACTTGTTTTACAGGACGAGGAATGAAGAAAGAGGAATGAAGATGGAGGGAAAGATTTATCTTAGTTGAGGACTATATAGGAATATGATGGAATGGATAGATGGTATGGCAACTTTTAAAATAATTTCTCAAAAGTAAAGAAATGCAATCCTTATGTTTGATATAGCATATGGATGTTATGCACTAGGGTATAAAATACCAAGGTGTCGAGGTATCCAATGCATAACTAGTATACTACAATCTTGTCTAAACGCATGAGGTCAAGATGTTGAACCAACATACACAAGATATAAATAGAAACTAGTGTTTTGAGATAGACTTTGATGCTACAAGCAAAGGTTTGAGCTTATCTCTGCTACACATAATGATACCTTGTTGGTTATATGTATGGAGCTAGTCTTAACATAGAATAGTCTCAAATGCATAAGAGACTGTTTAGCTTCACAGATGTAAAAGATATGGATATGCAAGATGCTAATCTAAAACGTATAAGATACCAATATGCATAAGAAGAAAATAAGATCATCCCATAGAAATAGCATATGAAAGCAATATGACCATGCCTCATTTCATACTTCATCATAACATACCAAAATATGATAGATCAAGGAAGTCTTGATTAGGCATAGGAAAGGGACAAAAGATAAATCAAAGATAAAACAAAAGATACTATCATCATGTTCTCTTGCCAAATTTAAGTGCTCTTGGATAGATTTAAGTTAGCGCCTTGTTGAAAGGAAAGTTGCATCCTGTTAAAGGCTAAAAATGTTGATAAAATGCTATAGCAAATGCTGGCTTAAGGCATGTGGACAAATAGCTTTTAGCTTATCCCTAATTTGTTAAAGTGCTTGAGCTTTTGCTGATGCGCAGAGTCTACTTCTTGCTTGAGCTAGTCAAAGAGAAGAAGATGGAAGATGAAAGAAGATGAAGGTGGGGTGGATTGTCTATGATTTTGTATTGGATACTTCCTCTGTATTCTAGACTGCCTACATACCCTGTGTCCATGGGATTAAAGCACATTATGATGGTGATGAGACATGATGAATATGTAGTTCTGGGCTTATTGATGATGTAAGTGATGAAATATAGAAGAAAGGGAGATGAAAGATCAAAGGATGAGTAGAAGAAAGATGAAAGATTGATGATAAAAAGGGGGCTATCGTCTATGCCTGAATCAGAGTGTTTCCTTTGTATCTCAGATTGCCTACATACCCTATATTCACGGGATCAAGGCTTTGAACGATAGAGATGTGATGTAATTCTTGCTTATCGTGTTGATGGTTGATGTCAAAGGATCAACTTTATTGCTTGAATTTTTGTGATGTTTTTCTTTTTTTTTAGATTTTTTTTTGTGTAGTTTGTTGTGCTTTGGATGTGTTTCAGTTGGGATGTTTGTTGTGTTTTGGTTGCTGAAATGATATGAGCTAGAGATGTGACTATCCACTTCCAAATAAGGTTCAACAAGTACCCCCAGTGTAGGATGAAGTTGGTTATGGAGAGGTTGTAATGGATGTTTGTATACGAATAGTGTACTAAGGTGCCAAATGATATCTTAACCTCAATGAAGTCCAAACTACAAAAGCTAGCATGGCAGAGGTAAGGGCGAAAGGCTGTTATTATGGATAGATAAAGGATAGTGGCTTGCAATGTTTAGATAGGGACAATAGTGGATTATGTAGGTAAGATAGTGGATAATGATAGTTATGGAAAGCTGTGATCGAACAAACTAAGTAAATGATGGAAGCTAGTCTCTAGACATAGCGCCTGTTTGCCAGGTTTTCACTATGGTACTTATCAAAGGGGCCTGTTTACCAGGTTTTCACCAGAGGATGAATTATTTATCTTGTACTATTTTTTTTTGTCATCTAAAGTGCCACAAGGTGGTTTTCACTATTTGATGGATTTTTTTTTGATTGGATAGCATGACAATTACACATGGCACCTATTTTCCAGGTTTTCACCATGGTAACGGATAGGAGGGACTCAAGTGGCTAGTTTGATGGATGTTGGTAGTCCCAATAGAGAAGGATGTCGTCATATGTACCATGTCATTATGCTCATAGATGTTGATAAGGGATTGCATGAAAGGGAGATGGATTAGGTGGATAGTGGATGGAAGGCTAATGCATTATGAAAGGTTCATGGAAGGATGGAGAGAAGGCTTATGCAAAAGCATGGACCATAGGAAAGTGATGGGGGAGATATGTAATATAATGGATGAAGGTTGGGGAGATGGAGGTATGTGGGAATATTGCAGAATGGAAGGGAATCCTGACCAACGGTTGCACACACCATGATAAACATGGTAGCTTTTGATGGGAAGGCAGTGTAGGAAGCAAGGGAGATGTTTTCTTAGGAAATGGGTGATGGAGTAATTTAGGAAACCACATAGACTTAGTATTTTTATGATTTTTGTTTTGCTTGTGGGATTTTTGGATGTTTGAATGGAATGGTGATTTGGATGGAAGGAGATGGTTGGGATTTTTGAAAGGTGGATAAGGACACCTCATTAGGCTTGCTTGCCTGTTTGCTTAGGAACTCAAACCATTTTAGTCGTGGGCTCTTCTTGTGGAGTTATGGGCTCAGATGGATTTTTAGATGTACTTGGCTGAGATTCTTTGCATTGGTGCCATGAGGCATGAGAATCTTTAGGATTCTTGGTAAGCTTTCTGGCATTAGAAATAGAGGCATCCAAATTTTTATTTTTGAATCCCATGGATTTGATGGAAGTGGGTTTGGTGGAATGAGTGAAAGCTTTATGTTTAGACAACGTGTGCGTTTGTTGGTCACGATTAGGAATGTAATAGTGCTTATGGATAAGGGGATAATTATGTGTTGGGAGTAATGGTGGTAAGGAAAATGGAGGAATATTTGGAGTTAGAAGGAGTGGAGGTAAAGTTGATGGTGGAAGGTGTATGGTGACATGCTTTCACAATTTGTAGGATAGTGAAGGTGGTATATATGGAGATAACGTGGATGGTGGGAGTTTAGGAGTTGGAAGAATTGGAGGTAAATTGGATGGTGGAAGGTGTACGGTCACATGCTATTGACCTTTAGGGTTTGATGGAGGAGGGATGGCAACATATGTTTTGGGAACGCGATGTGGTTTTTGATGGGAAATGGTGGACTTAGGATTCATGGGGGAATTACCAATGTCTTTAGCTTGTGGGAGGATGTGATTGACAATGGGACTAGGAGTATTTTGAAGACTAGACTCAAGTTCATCATTAGATGGAGAAGAAGGGGTGGCAGAAATCATGAAGATGGAGGTTCCCTGAAAAAGGTTGGTGATATGAAGGGAGGAATCATTAGTGGTATCTGAATTTGAAGTTCCCCTACTGAAGAAGGTCCAACTTCTATATCAAAGATGGATGCGAGTGAAGATTCTTGAAGTGTGTATTTACTTGGTCCTTGTTCAGTGTACTTGATACAAAGATTTGAAGTGGCTTTGCTAGATGATGGCTTGAGTAAGGTTGATGGATCAACATAGGATGAAGATGGATAAGCTTCAGCGTTGAGGGGGATATGGTTAGGACTTTGATATTTGGCTTGAAAAGCACGACAAAAATAAATGGATTAGGATCGGCATGGATAACAACTTCAACACCGTTATGTGGAAATTTGAGACATTGATGGTATGTGGAAGGAACTACTTTGAGGGCATGAATCCAAGGGTGGCTGAGGATGATTTTATAAGGAAGATCAATATCAAGTACTTGACAACAGGTGTCAGTAGTGACAGGACCAACTTGGATAGGAAAATGGATAATTCCTTCAGTATCTCTCTCAACATCATCATATGCTTTGATAGTAATGACCTTAGAAGTGTCAACATCTTTCTCAGAGTATCCCAATTGTTTTATTAGTTTTAAAGAACATGTATTAAGATCAACTCCACCATCCACTAAGATTCATTTGATATGGCACTGGTTTACAAACACTTCTATGTGGAGGGATTCATTATGTGATGGGTTGATGGATGGTCAAAGATCTTTGTCAGAGAACATAAGATGGCAGGGGGCTGCGATGCTGGCTACCATAGATTGGAATTATGTGGTATCAATATCGTTGGGCACCAAAGATTCTTGTAATGCTTTGTCAAGGATAACTTTGTGGGTAGGGGATATGTGAAGCAATTCTACAATGGAGATATGTGCAGGTGTTTTGCCAAGGTGATCAAGGATATTATAGCTTGAAGACAGTCAAGGAGGATTGATAGGTGCCTCCGGAATGGTAACACAACCTCTTCTAGTAGTTACAGTACAATTAGGTGCTTTGCCTTGGATTGTAATGGTAGAAATGTGAGCGTGGTCAGTACGACCAATTGTGGATGATTCATAGTTGTAATGAATAGCATTCCCAATATGGGGCTTACTTGTCTTGTCATGAGATGGAAGTGGATTCTTGAAAGCATCTAGGTCATAGTTCAATTTTGGTTGATGTGTCAGTTGTGATTTTGGTGGTGTGATTTTAATTAGACCTTGATCGATGCAATCTTTAATGACATGTTTTAAGCGCATGAAACCATTGGTTTTATGTCCTTTGACCCTATGGTATTCACAATATTCATTCTGTTTGTACCAAGGAGCTTTGAAGATTGGTTCACCATTGGGTGGTGCTTCAAGGAATATGACATCTCCCTCTTGGAGAAGCTTACAAAAGATTACCTCCATGGGTTCCCCTAAGGGAGTAAACTATAGTCGAGGTGTTGAATTTGTTCTTGGTCGATTTCTTTGAAAAGGTTGATTTGCTATAGATTTGGCTTGGATGTTAATAGGAGCTTTCACTGTTTGTATGTTCTTTGCATCCACAATACCGTCATTAACAACATTTTTATTTTTGTTCCAAAAGCAGGATTTATCATTTGACAATTGAGGATTATCTTTGTTATCTCTAAAAATCTTGATAGTGCCCTTAGCAATTAAAGTGTGTTCAATGGTGGTTCCTTTGGATATGAGCTCATCAAAGGTGCTATCACTTTGCAATTGTAGTTGGAATGAAAGCTCGGGGTGAAGATTTTGGACAAAGATATCAAGCTATTGTTTCTCGGGTATTTGCCATGATAGTTTGCTAGCCATGTTACGCCATCGTTGGGTAAATGAGGAAAAAGATTCACCATTGGGTTGCTTTTTGTTGACAAGATAATTCATGTTCACCTCATGTTCAATGTTGAAAGTGAAATGGGATCAAAATTTATTTTCTAATTCCACAAAAGTCTTAATTCCCAGAGGTAAGTGAGAGAACCATTCAAGTGCTTGCCCCGCTAAGCTTTGGGGGAATAGTCTCAAGAGATATGTATCATCTTGAGCGACATCGAGACATGCAACATAGAATGCTCTAAGATGGTCATCTAAATTTCCTTTCCCCTTGTATTTGTCAAATTGTGGAATTTCAAAATGTGGCAGAAAATGTGTCAAATGAAGTGACTTGTCAAATGGATAAGCCCATATATCTCCTAAGGAAAATGTTTTCTTTTTTTGCCCTACCACCTTGTTAATCATTTGTTCAACGTCCACTTGAGATAGTTGCTATTGTTACAAAGGGGGCTGATGGTTTGGAGGTGAAACATAATATGGTGTATATTGTGGTTGCTATTGTTGCAAAGGGGGTTGATGGTTTGGAGGTGAAACATAATATGGTGTATATTGTGGTTGTTGTTGCGGAATGTATGTGGGTATGACCATTTGTTGAGGTTGTGTGTCACATTATATGTCAAAGGATTGGTATGTGACACATATGTGTTTAAGGATTGTTGTCCTTGAGACACAAGTGGTGGTTGGGTATATTACGATGGATTAGCTCCAAGAGTTTGCATCACATGGGAAGTGGAGGATGGATTGATAGTGGTCGACGATTGTGGATTCAGAGTTGGATTTTCAACATGGTAAGCAATGGAGCGATTGGTAGATGAGGATGAAGGATGGATATTTGGGTTTATGTTTTGGACAACATGAGGATTGGTATACGTCATGTGTTGGGTGACAATGGGTAATCCTTCTATTGCATAAGATAGATTGACGGTTTGTGAAGGATTATATGGAGGTGGAGAGGGTGATGTAAGTTGATTAATATAAGAGACAACGGTGCTAGGATTAGTTTGTGATATAAAAGGTGGGCCACTCATGTCAATGAGACTAACATTGGGATTATATGGTGTGTGAGATGGATTTGTAGAAATCGTTGAGACCATATTAGAGGTGATAGGAATATGAGTGTGGGGTGTGGTTTCAACATGTGATGCAGTACGAGTAGCGACTTGTAATGGCTGTGAGACTTGGGGTATTGGAATGGCTTGTGATCCTTGTGGCATTTGTGAAGTTGGGATAGCTTGTGAAACTTGTGGAGTTTACACTTACAAAACATGGATAGCGTGTGATACTTGAGGCACGGATACGGTCATGGTAGAGGCGGGGGTATGTTGTGAAACATGGAAAGGTGGAAAGCTCAAATTTTGTGAAAGGAAAGGAAGTACCCCAGTTGGTGTTATCAAAGGTTCTATAGTGTACTCCTTACATGATGGGCTTGATGGTGTAACAATAGGCAATGAGGGAGATGGGTTGGAAGGTGGATGAGATTGGATGGACATGTCATGAAATGGGGCGACTATAGTGGATGGTCCCTTTGCAACAACAACTGGAGTATTTGAATCTTGTTTGCAAATGGAAGATAGGTCAAAGTCAATTGGTAACTTGGCTCCCATATGGGCTAATTGCAAGAAATGACGGTCTAGATCAGATAAGATAAATTTTTCAGCTTGGTCCCATATGTGTGTGTCTTTAAATTTGGATAAGTCCTCTTGGGATTGCTCTTCACAGGTCTAAAAATGTTTGAGGTTGCACTTAGTTTGAAGATGATGGTCCAGCGGTGTATCCTTCAGGCACAAACATGTAAGAAGACATACCGGTTGTGAATTGAGTTACATCTCTAAGAGGCATTGATCAGGATTGTTGCATTTTGACCTCCATCTCACCTTGCAATTTTGCTTCCATTTCAGCTCTATATTGGCTCCTAGTTTGAGGCATGATGGTTGATGTTGAAAGTTAGACTTGGCTTGTGAAGGTTGAGACTGAAAAGATGATGGCTGGATGATTGTTTGGTGTTGGTTTGTTTTGCTAGTTTGTTGGTTGCTTAGTTTGCCAATGGGTTTCTTGGTTGTTGTTGTTGGATAAAATTCCCTAGAGGATAGCTCACACACTCAAGGGAAAAGCTGGTTGTTACTATTGTTTGTTGGTATTGCTAGGGCTAGGTAAAGCTAAAAGGATGATGTTTGGTTGTTGGTTTTGTTGGTTGGTTGCTTTTTTGGGGTCTCAAAAGATGGAAAGCTCAAAAGGTCCAATGGTTTGATAGGCTCAAGATAGGAGACAATGCGCAGGTGACTGTAGATGTTCAGAAGACTAAATAAAAGCTGATGACAGAGCTAAGAATGTTTGAAAATGCAACTGATTGGGCTAGATTAATACTAATTGCTGATATTTGACCAGAAGTGACTGGTAATAGCTTAGAAGCAACTTAGATAATTCCGAAAGCGACGGATAATAGCTCAAAAGTGATCTAGTTTTATTTCAGATGACAAACTGTAGTGTTGACCAAAGGCAAGTAGTTTTACTAGAGGTGATTAGTTACAGGTCAAAAGTGATTTACTGATGTTTAAAGTGATAGTTTTTGCCAGAAGTGAGTAGCTGTTGGTTAAAAGAGATTTGGTTTTTGAAAAAGGCAAACAACTGCTGTTTAAAAGAAATTTGGATTTTTGAAGGTGAGTAGTTAAGGTTCAAAGGTGATCTGTGTCTAGCAGAGGATATGTTTGAATGATGTTTTTGGCAAGAAAATAATGATTTCAGTCACTCACACTCACAACAAACACAAACTTGTACAACTTAGGCAAGGAAAGGACTGTATTTGTTGAGTCCCCTTTCCATGCTTATTCAAAGTGGATAGCTTTAGAATCTTTGTAGCACTGGCTCCCTTCCACGGCACTCACTTCTCACACATACCAAGATCTAGGTTTCCCAAGGCTTGTCCCCCCACCAAACCTTAGGATTGTCCCTACTATCTCTACTAAGAACCATGAGAATCGAGACAACTTCTGTTGGTTTTTCTTCTGAATTAGCATTAGGGTTTGCCAGTTCTAATGCACAGGTAGATTCAGCCAACTAAATATAGGAGGTTGCGTGAGCTCCTCCCCTTCACTTCTAGTTCTACCACACCAAGGGGGGTGTCCCTATTTGATAAAGATATGACCTTGACTAGCTCAATGACATGACATAAGGATTTAACTTGACAGCAACAGGCAGAATACTCTCATGTAAGGACCAAGATTTGTGTAACAAATCGCAAGGTTGACAACATTCTTGGACACATATGTCTGGTTAGGGATGAGAGCATATAGGGGTTTCCTACTCCTACTTCTACAACTAACAAGTGGAAGGATGAAATGATTTGATTTGATGTTTGGATGCAAACCTGGACCTGGTGTATAACCTCAACACAGATCTAGATTGGTGCCTATCCAGGGCTTGGAGTCGGTAGACATACACCTGTGAATGATCAACATGAACACAATAAAACTAGATTTCAAGGGGATTTGTGTGATATCTACCTTACAGATACCTCCCAATACAGGGTGTTAAGTTATCTCTACTTATGGCATCCCTATTACAGTATATTCTTCCCAATACTTAATTTGAAAACACTTTAATCTACCCCTTGAGTAGAAGTTAAAAGATCAAACATTCAATACAGGAATTCTATATTCTAGAATACCAGACACCCCTTAAATATCTAGATTCAAAAGAAGGACACATGCAATACTGGAGACATAATTAACAAAACACATGCAAATACATCATTTTTCATATAAAATCAATCAAGAAATTAGTAGATTCATGCATGAGACATACAACAAGAGATACATAAACTCACAAGACCTCCTATACAGAACAACCAAAACCAGTTGTATTTTATTACAGAGCCAGATATGTCTAATTTTTAACAACCACAGAAAGAGTAACACAGTCTGCTTAAAACAACCAGAAAGTGTACCTTCAGCAATTAATTACATGGCTAGTCCAAAATTTGCCAGATGCATTCATTTTGAGGAAAATGGCCTACAAATATTAAATGCAGTAGGGGACAAAACATGGAGAAGCAAAAGAAGGATGAGAAGCAGATGAACTCGAGCCTTGTGCCACCGTTGGAGATTTTTTTGCCATAAATCAGGTACATGATTGTCAATTGCTGACCCAGGCCTCTACATAACCCTGCCATTAATGGCTCAACCACCCACATCTTCTCCTGGAAATTGTGGTAGCACTCATATGGAAATCTCCCACTCAAAACACACCTGAGGACACAAAGAAAACCAAACCCCAACTTTTAAACATGGCCGTCGATCATTCCATCGCTTGAAAATTGATGGCACCAAATTCATGTTGAAAAGTTGCCGTCTTGTGAGAATGTGCCACGTAGGCACCCTTAAAATGCATGTTCTGCCCTGCATATCACGCCATCGGCGTGACCAAGACTATCAGGAAGACCTTCATGTCTGTACGATTTAAAATCCCACATTGGTCCTGTAGAGACCATTCCAACACTTTATAAGCATGGCCACAAGCATAATAAGTGTCGATCATTTTGCCCTGCTCAACCCACGAACCTTCCACCAATAGCTTATTGGCCTAGCTCCTACCGATAGCCCACTTCCTTCGGTGAGACCGCCTGCATTGGCTCACCCAAAAATTCTCCCACCGATCACATCGATCTCACCGATGAAGCCTCCGCAATCCCCTGTCGGCTAGACAAAGACTATTGGAGCAACCAAAAATCCCTTTGCTGACCACCCGTGTTACACTGATGACCACTTCGCATCCCTTGAGCCATCCACCATCGGTCAGACTAGCCTCATCAGAGGATCCTCCATCGGCTGGGCCGATACACAATGTTACACCGATGAACATCTCTCCATCGGCAAGAACAACCCCTTATGATATTTTATTTCAGGGTTTAACTGCGTAGTTTTTGGGTCAAACACATGACCCATATTTCATGAGGAGTGGTTCACATGAACCCATATCTCATGTTAATGAATGGTCCACTTAGCACAAATTGCATCTAGGTGATGCACACAGGGGTGAAGCATCGGGACTTCCCGGGAGGTCACCCATCCCAGTACTACTCCGACTCAAGCACGCTTAACCATGGAGTTTCCCCCAAGATGAAGCCCACTTAGCTTGCTACCCCATTTGCATCCATTTAGGTGGCTATATGTGCGGCAACACTACTCTCCATTATGGAGTCTCCAAGCCTTCAAGGGTTACACCTTGGAGGGTTTTGGGGGAGGTTGGTTGTCTATATAACACAACAATACCTGTTGTTTGTGGCTTTTGACACAAACACTTTTCTTATATAGCAGTTCGAAAGGACTTGGCTTTAGCCCATTACTGCTTGGGTCGTATCCCTTCTCACACCAGGAAGGTAGGCCCTCTAAAGATAGTAACAAGTTCTCATGCACCCAAGATCCATTTGATAGGCAAGGGGAGAGGATACTTTTGTTATTAAATTTGGGTTACAAACATGTGCAATCAAGTAATCAAGAAAGATAAAACTAGAACGGAGCAAACAATAGTTATTTTTAAGCACCAAGCACAAATATTCCTAAATTAGTGATAAAACACAATGTCTTGGACCGATCAGAGTTAAAATAGATATGTTAGTAGTTTCACAACCTCCTTTTCTTAGATAATCGATAAGATGCTGCACAAATAACTTATTAGTAGCCAAGAAAATTGAATTGCAAAAGATAAAACTAAAAGCAACACAGTTACTAGAGGTGACTGACTGTTCCTCAAAAATTTGTATTTTTTTGAAAGTGAACTGTTACTGGTCAAAAGTGATGTGGAAAATCCTGATGTGAACTATTATTGCTCAACAGTGACCTAAATCTGCCAAATGTGTAAAAATTCCCTGCAAAAAAGTTAAATGTTACCAAAAACCCTAAACTGCAGGAAGTGATCCTGACAACCAAAAGTGATAGATTTTAGGTTAAAAGTGATGCAAATTATGACAGATGTGACCAGGATCTGATTAAAGGCGATGCATATTTGATAGGAAGCGACCACTGTAGGCTTATAAGCGACCTAAAAATGCTGAAAGTGGTAGATTTCAACTTAAAAATGATGCATATGTTCTGTAGGTGGCTAGTTTTCGCTCAGGAGTGACTGAAACTTGTCATAAGCACTCCAAAAAATATGAACTTCATAAAACAACTTCAAACAACAAAGTTAATCAAGGACGTGGGTCCCACCAAGCGTGCCAAAATGTGATAGGTAAAATCAAGTTAATAAGATCAAGCATAACAAATGAAAACCTAATCCTACCACCATCAAAGAATCGAATCCAAGTGAAATCAAAGCATGCAATTCAAGAACAATATCACCTAGATTGTATGATTCCTTGTTTATGATGTGGATTTCTTCTTCAACAATGAACAATTATGAAGATCAAAGTTGCCATGATGGATGGATGATAATGATAATAAGCTAGATGGATGCTAAAATGCTCAATATGCTTAGGATGATAATGTAGACGCTATATGCAAAATGCTGGATAGATGTAGTATGGAATGAGAGGGTATTTATATAGAACTCAACCAAAATCAATCAACGGTGGAGATTTGGTGGCTATGTGAATGACTGAGATGAATTGATAGTCATAGGTGAATGTGTAAATGATAAGTGGGGAGAAGATAAGGCTCATGTGTGACAGTGTACACAGAAAAGTAGTACATGTGAAAGATATTAAATAAAAAATGTAGTACCACACATGTTTTTTAAATAAAAGAGGCACAAATGTCGGCTCATTAAGATAAATGATAAGAGAAATTAATTAAATAAATAAAATTTATTTAATTAATTGGAAAGTGGGATTTTGAAAGGAATTTTAATTAAATAAATAAGATTTATTTAATTAAAATAGATAGAATAGAGATAATTAAATAATTAAAGATTATTTAATTATAGATTAGAAGAAAGAGATAATGAATTAATTAAATAAATATAAATTCATTTAATTAATAGAAGAAATAGGTGCTTTTGATGAATACAGAAATTGCTCAAGTGTGTTAGACAAATGCAGATGGTAAATAATGTGATATTTGATACTAATGATAATTAGGTCAGTTTTGGGTGGGTGTATATATATATCTATATATAATTTTAAATACTAACAGTAAGATTATAATCTCTTTTTTTTTTTTACACAGAGATAATTATAGGATAATGTGTAAATACAATTTCCCCTTTTTTTTTAGCAATTATATAGGAAAAATTAGAAAGCTAACTCAAGGGGCCCCCTTTTCTTTTGTTTTAAAAATAAAATGAATGACTCATAGTTAGGATTCTCAACTATAACATTCTCTTTCATAGTCTAAATTCCACAACCACTTTAATAATAATTTCCTCTTTTACAACATAACATTAACATGCTTGTATTTTCTTTTTCACCACAAGATAAAACTAAACAACTTTTTTTTTTTGAAACATAAGAATAGCAACTTCATTTGAAATGAAAAAATATGATTACATAGATTACATTCTTCTCTCCTTTTTTTTTAACATAAACATAGAGAGTTTCCCTTTCCCAAACAAAAATACAAGGCCAAAAGGCCATGGCTCTCAAACAACCATATATGATACATAACCCATGAAGAAATAACAAGATATACTCCAACTCCAAAGGTCTCTCAACACAAGCTTGCAAAACCAAAACAATGGAGAACTTCCAAGCCACCAAAATGCCCTCCACCCTTCCATAGACCCGCAAGTGGGTCACCCCAGAGCTTGGAGGTCGATCTTCACATGGGTCTCATACCACAACACAACAAGGCAATCACATATAAACAAGAACATCCATAAGGCTTAAACAACACAAAATCCATAAAAATGGATTTGAGGGGGTAGGGGAGTGGACTCTCTCTACTCAAGAGGTTCACTCCTACTTCCAAATCTCATGATTCTAAAACAAGGCCTCAAGCCTAAAAATACCTCCATGAAAATTATAATTCTCTAAAACAAGGCCTCAAGCCTAAAATCTCCTCCATGAAATATATCACACCAAGGCACTCATGCCATAAAAATAACCACCAAAACCTCGCCAAAATTCCCTCAAGGAAACAATATGCCAATACAAAGAGGGTGACCTCGAGGAGGTTCATTTCTCTCCCATCCCTCACATGAATGGACACACCAAGAATGGTAGTCTCATTCAAAATGCCCATAAAACCCAACACAACAACAAATGTAAAACACAAAGAAATTTTATTCACACAATAAAAATAAAATGCATGAAAAAGGCTCTTATGCCTTGAGTCTTACCTTTGAAATCCCAATAATGGAAGAGAGTTGTAGAAGAGCTTTCCAACCTTCTCCTTTAAGCCTCCTTCCAAGATCTCCAACTCTCTCACTCACCAAAAATATCTCCGAAGATAACCAAAAAAAAGAAAAAGAAAGAACCCCTTTCCTCTCAAAAAGAGGAAATAATATAGGCTTCATTCCAAAGCCTTGAGGAATGAGAAGGTGACACATGTCACCTTCTCCTTCCTCTTTCCAAACCACTTGCAAGGGAAATAGAATGTGGAGGTGACATGTGTCACTCTCCCATCCATTCAAACCTCACCCTCTCCACATGTGCTCTCACACATGTGTGAGAGCAAAGGTGGAGAGGTGGCATCTCTCAAAATGGGCTCCAAGAGGATAAGAGATGGCACATGTCATCACCTTATTCTCTAAAGGAAGCCCATTCACTCCAAGATGCTCTCACACATGTGTGAGAGCATTGGAGGAAGGTTCCCCACACTTGGGGGTCTTGAAGACTCCTCAAGTCTTCAAGGTGATGGGAATCCATGCCTTGGAAAGGGGAATAGGTCATGTTTCAAGGCATGAATCATCCTCCACTCCAATTCAAATTTGAATTTCGTCACTTTACTTCAGGCTGAAGTTAAAGTGACTAGACAGAGGTAACCCTAGGGTTTGGCATGCTTAAATGGGCCCTAGACCCTAGGGGTACCACCTATGATTAGTTTTAGGCCATAATAAACATTTTAGGAATTAGCAAATCATAGAAAATAGCCAACAAAATAAAAAGATACCAAGTGGTGTATATTAAATCACATATTTTTACAACACTTCAATAAATAATATAAAAAGGGTGAAATCTAAGCCAAATAATAAAATGCAGACATTTACGAAAGCATCATACAAATTACACATGATATTGGTCCCTCTTGGGACTAGATCGGTCTAACATGAGAATCACATTAGGTGTGGGATTGATCTTTGATTTTCTGTGGCCTGGAAAATCACCTGCACACTTGAACAAATAGATTAATCCAACATATATATATTATAGCTGAAGCAAGGAAATGCATACATTCACGATATCGCATAATCATATAAAATATTATTAAAATCACATAGCATCATAAATGAGATTTATAACTTCATTTTTAAACACTATCTCATGATCAAAATCACATAACAATTCTATTTAATAATTTCACAACTAGCATCTCTAATATCATCAAAATGCATGCCACATGTCTAATAATCATCAATGAATCAGAATCAGGATATAGTCACATCACAATCTACTAAATATAGCCAAACAAATTAAGGGAATAGAGTTCAGAGAATCTGCATATCGGGATCAACAGTCCCAAGTGTCTAAATGTCATCAACTATAAATATGAAATAAGAAAAATAAGGGTGTGAAATAAAGAGGCCTCACATCCTCCCCCCTAAGACTAAACTTCCTCTTGGAAGTCGTCAAAGAGGTGAGGATAAAGTGTCCTCAATCTAACTGCATCCTCCCATATCATCGTGACCTCATCGTATTTGTACCACTGAACCCTAACCTGGTCTAGCTCTCAACCTTAAAGGCCTAGCATCTGACAAGCCAATATGTGAATTGGCTCCAAAGCCAAATGTCTGTCTCCCTCTACCTATAGAGCACTCCAGTCCAATACATGAGATAAATTACATATATATAATCGCAAAATAGACATAGAACACATATTGGATGCACGATAGGCTAGGTGGTAAGGCTAGACGGTAGGCTATGGGTCTTATCCCCTCTAAAATCTCAAAAGGATCAACAAACCGTGGTGCGAGCTTAGAGCTCTTTCCATAATAGATTGGACTCTTATGCGGCCGCACTCTCAAGAAAACTCTATCATCGACTGAGAAGCTCCGATCTAGTCTCTTAGCATCGGCATACTTCTTCTATTGATCTTGTGCCTCCTGAAGTCTCTATCTAATCAAGGTCACCTGCTGCTCCATATTCTGTACTAGCTCTGGCCCAATGGCAACCCTATCCTCTATACAGTCCCAACTCAACGGTATCCTACAAGGTTTGTCGTACAAGGCCTAATAAGGAGGCATACCCAATGAGTTGTGATGCCCATTATTATAGGCAAACTCAACCAGATATAGATACTCCTCCCATATAGACTGGTGGTCCATCACATACATGCAGAGCATATCCTCTAAGATCTGGTTCACCCTCTCCGTCTGACCATCTGTCTCAGGGTGATAAGAGGAATTGAAGTTGAGCTATGTGCCCAACACCTGCTGCAATGTCCTCCAAAAGGTTGATGTGAAAACTAAGTCCCTGTCAGAAATAATGCGGCAAGGTACCCCATGTAATCTCACAATATTATCATAAAATGCTCTTGCCACCGTCAGTGCATTGCACGTCATGCGTACAGGTGAGAAGTTCCCCACCTTGGTCAACTTGTCAACCATCACCATGATGGCGTCATGATGACAAGATGACATAGGAAGACCAACTATAAAATCCATGGAAATGGTGTCCCATTTCCACTCTGGTATCTCGTGAGGGTATAAAAGACCTGCTGGATGTTGATGTTCAGCCTTGACCCTCTGGCACTCAAGGCATCAGGAAACAAACTCTGCAATATCCCATCTCATACCCACCCAATGGTACAACTGTTGCAAGTTGCCATGCATCTTCTTCACCCCTGGGTGTGCTGCATAAGGTGCTCAGTGAGCCTCTGATAGAACTACTGCACGTAGATCGCTTGCACGGGGTACATAGATGTATTATTGATGTCTAAGGAGCCCATCTGCCTCTAAAGAATATAATGCAGTCAAGGTAGGAGGGTCTGGTTAGGGACTGTCCAACCTTGCAGCCTTTAACAATTAACTCCATGGTCATACATATATGCAATAGAAGCTTATAGTTTAACAACAGAAAGATAAAATAGATTCATGAACACACAACATCAGATTTATCTTGGGAAAACCCTAATAGGGAAAAACCTAGCCTTCAAAGCTCATCCTTCATTTATTATACTTCAAATCAAGTTACACATGCCTCAAGGGCTTTACAGATGCTAGGCTACAACCTAGGGATAACAAAAGATTCATACAACAATATTATTTCATGATTTCTTTCTTTTATAACTCAATTCTTTGCTCTGCAACTCATTCTGCTTTCGACTCTGCCTTCTACTCTGTTCTGCTACTCCTCCTAATCAAAACACTTTTAGATCTCACTTCATGTCTTTTGTCCTATCGATCACTACCTAGAAACAATCCTTTATCTCTTATTTATATCATACGCAAGCTTTCAAATCATCACCAGGTTGACCTAATTGTAATAGCTAGCTTATGTAACATGTATACAAAATAAGTCAGGCCTAAACATAAGGCACTATTCCACAAATGCATAGAACTTTGTGCAAATCTCACTGAAGGTTGGCCAAGTCCTTAAATTTCATCAACCAATTCTTCTTTTCACTCCGCAAGTCATGAGAATGATCTGCAAGATGATTCCACTTCACTAAACATATTCGGCTCTGTTCTGTCAGAACAGTCAATCTTCCAGTAGTGATAACTTTTCAGAATCAAAACCAAACAATCTAAATTCTTGATATGTTGTAATTTCCTATGTCTAGATGCTAAGTCTAGATCTGTAGCCCCTCATACTCAAAATATGGAATTCTCCAAGGTCACTTTTTCTACAAATTCAAGCTTCTATCAACTGTCTCAATATTTTGAATTCTTCCAGATGCTTTTGTATCTGACTTTTGGATGCTCCTGCATTAGAATCTTGGGGTTATTTGAGAAGTGAGCCCCTTCACTTAGGTTTGTATTAATTTTGATTCAAGGTTGGGTAATCTATTTTTAGGTACTTGCAACTGCCTCAAGGTCGGCGGTCTGTTCAAGTCCACCCTGCAAAACTGCCTCTAGTTCTTCTAGATTTGACATCTACCTACAAGGCTTGCACTGCCTCAATGATTGGTGGTCTGAGAAAGTCTTTTCCACAAGTTTCCTCCAGATCAAAGTTTGTTTCAATCAAATACATCCTCCAGAATAATCAAGTCAATACACTTTCTTAGTTTCTCTGCAACACTGTCTATTCTTTGGTTCTTAACATAATTTCATCTTCACTCACCAAAATCTTACAACTTCCACTCTGCTCACATTGCTTCTGTACTTTACTTTATTTCCCTTACCATAATCACTTCAATCTGGTACACAATTTTCTCAACTGGTCTGAACTCTTTTCTCTGCTATGCTTTACACTTGTTCACACAAACTTTATCTTGCACTGCCTTCTCAGATGATTTTACAAACTTTCTCTTGCACAATTCTATAACAAAAATCTCCTTAAGATCAATGCTTCTCCTTCTTCCAGTTTCTCTATTATACTCAATGATTTGAAAGGTTCTTCTTCCTCTTCTACATAAACTATCTTTGCATTATTTTCTTCTGGTTCCTCTATCAAACTTAGTGATTCAATCAGCTCTTCTTCTTCTGCACAAATCATCTCTGTATCAACAGGCCTTTCATCTTCTATACAAACTATCTTTGAATTACTTATTGCTTCTCCTTTATTAGCTTCTTTGATAACAGGTTCTTGATGACTTTCCTTGCTTGATTATTTTCTCCTCCAAAATTGAAAACAGGTTGTTGCAAATGGTCTTCTATCAAATCCTCTTACATCTCTTTTGTATCCTTTAGTGTGATAATAATTATGACTCTTGTCACTTCTCCCTCTGTAGTTTGAATTTCTTTCCTTGTTCTACTCCACATAAGGTCTTCTTTCTTTGCATCCTGATCCAACATATGAACATTTCAGTCTATATCTCCCCCTGAACATACCAGTAACATGTTTCTATTCTTGTCCATCAATCCATCCATAGTTCTTCTGTATACAACCTACCATAGGCTTTCTTCTCTTCATCTTGTTCCAACACAACTTTTCAGAATGGTTCCTCAATCCACATAACTTACAAGGGTGTAGATCCCAACAAGATTCCTCTTCATGTCCATGCCTATTACAATGTGAACAAAAAATTCCTTTTCTTCTTTGATTTGATTTAAAGTTTGCCATAACCTCCTTAGCTTTATCATATCCAATCCCTTCACTTCTTGATCTAATCACTGGTTCAATAGGTTCTATAATTCCTTGCTGCTGCTTTCCCAATCCTTGTCCTTCATATCCCATTCTTTGCATGATTTTAAAACAAATACCATCACCAACAACTCTAGGTTCTGCCACACTGTCATCTTTAATTTCACTTTCTAAAGGAACTTCTATATCATCACACAAATCATTAGTATCACACGAAACATCATAAAATTCAGGATTAGATTTTAGAATTTCATTCTTCTCTCTACATGCTACAAGTGACTGTTCTAACTAATCTTTCTACTCTTTTAATTATGATATTTCAATTTTCTGCAAACTATTCTCCTTCCTCAATTCTTCCAAACTGTCTTCTAGATCTCTGTTCCTCTGTTCAACCTTATAAAACAACTTAAATTCTTTCTCTAATTTTGAAAATTTCTTTTCAACATCCTCAAATAGTTTCAGCTCTGCTTCTAGGTCTTCATTTTTGCTCTTTACATCTTTTAGTTCTTCTTCAAGGGTTTCAAACTTGTCCACTGCTAGATCTTTCATCTTCTCTAACAAATCTGAATTACACTTCTTGACTTCGCACAATTCTTCTTTCAAAATATCCTTTTCACACATTAGGGTTTCATTTTCTTTCTTTATCCTTTTTCCAATATTCCCCATCTGAAACAAACTAGATAAACAACTAAAAACAAAAGCTAATCTGGATCTTTCTTCTACGATAATTCTTCTTTAGTCTAGGGTTTTGCACAACACTTGATCAGATTCTCCACCTTCTACAGATTCGTAACTAGCCCAACATATTTGAAACCTGCTTTGATACCACTTAATGCAATTTCAGGGTAGGAGGGTCCAACCTTGCAGCCTTAAACAATTAACTCCATGGTCATACATATATGCAATGGAAGATTATAGTTTAACAATAGAAAGATAAAATAGATTCATGAACACATAACATCAGATTTATCTTGGGAAAACCCTAACAGGGAAAAACCCAGCCTTCAAAGCTCATCCTTCATATATTATACTTCAAATTGAATTACACATGCCTCAAGGGATTTATAGATGTTAGGCCACAACCTAGGGATAACAAAAGATTCATTCAACAATATTATTTCATGATTTCTTTCTTTTACAACTCAATTCTCTGCTCTGCAACTCATTCTGCTTCTAGCTCTACCTTCTACTCTGTTCTGCTACTCCTCTGGATCAAAACACCTTCAGATCTCACTTCATGTATTTTGTGCTATTGATCACTACCTAGAAACAATCCTTTATCTCTTATTTATATCATCTGGAAGCTTTCAAATCATCACCAGGTCGGCCTAATTGCAATGGCTAGCTTATGTAACGTGTATACAAAATAGGTCGGGCCTAAACATAAGGTACTACTCCACAAATGCATAGAACTTCATGTGGACCTCATTGAAGGTTGGACAAATCCTTAAACTTCATCAACCAATTCTTCTTTTCACTTCGCAAGTCACATGAATGATCTGCAAGGCAATTCCATTTCACTAAACATAGTCAGCTATGTTCTATCAGAACAATCAATCTTCCAGCAGCGATAACTTTCTGGAATCAAAACCAAATAATCTAAATTCTTGATATGTTGTAATTTCCTATGTCTAGATGCTAAGTTTAGATCCGTAGCCCCTCATACTCAAAATTTGAAATTCTCCAAGATCACTTTTTCTACACATTCAAGCTTCTGTCAACTGTCTTAATATTCTGAATTCTTCCGGATGCTTCTGCATCAGACTTCCAGATGCTCCTGCATTAGAATAACCTGCAAATATGCCCACAAGGGTCCTTTGTGATTGGATCTCCTGCTGCACCTCAAGAAACCACTCATCATCTGGCAGATTGTATAAAATGTGTCCTCTCAAGTCTACACAATGTTAAGGTCAGAATCTCGTGGCACCTCTGACTCAATGCGTCAACAACCACGTTCTCCTTCCCTTTGATATAGTGGACATCAAAGTTGTACTCATAAAGGAACTCCATCCAACGACGTTGGCAGGTGTTTAGATTTAGCTGCGTGAAGATGTACTGTAGACTGTGATGACCTGAATGTAGCTCGAAACGATGACCTAATAGAAAGTGCCTCCAACGAACAAGAGCATGAACCACCGTTGTGACCTCTAAGTCATGTGTGGGGTAGTTCAGGTCATGGGTCTTGAGCTTTCACGACTCATACGTGATCTCTTGACCCCAGTGCATAAGTACAACTCCTAATCCCTCTAATGAAGCATCAGTGCAAACCATGAAATTAGCTACTGGATCAGGAACTACTAAGATTGGAGTGCTAGTGAGATGCTCCTTGAGGACCCCAAAGGCCCTCTCACACTGCTTAGTCCATGTGAAACTCTTCCCTTTTTGTTGAAGGGAAGTGATGGGGTGTGCTATCCTGGAGAAGCCCTCAACGAATCTGCAATAATACCTAGCTAACCCCATGAAACTCCTAAACTCTATCACGCTGGTGAGTGCTGGCCAATCCCTAATAGCCCTAATCTTCAATGGATCTATGAAGATACCATCACCAGATAGGATGTGCCCCAAATATTGCACCTTTGATTTGAAAAAGGCACACTTCACCAAGTTGCCATATAGATGCTGCTCTCTCAAGCACTGCAAAACCTAATGTAAGTGCTCCTCATGCCCCTCCTTGGTTCGTGAATAGATCAAAATATCATCTAAGAATATAATCATGAACCAATCCAAGTAAGTATGGAACACCCCATTCATGAGACTCATGAACACTGCAGGGGCATTCATCAAGCCGAAGGGTACCACAGTGAACTCATAGTGGCTATAAAGAATCCAAAAGGCAATCTTATGGATATCCACCTCTGTGATGCGCAATTGGTGATAACTAGACTTCAGGTCAATCTTATAGAACACCCTAGCTCCCTACATCTGAATGAAAAGATCATCAATCCTAGGAAGAGGATAACAGTTCTTCACCATCACCTTATTAAGCTGCCTATAATCCATGCACAGACGAAGAGACCCATCCTTCTTCTTCACGAAGATGACCGGTGCGCCCCAAGGTGAAACACTAGATTAGATGTGTCCCTTCTCGAGAAACTCCTCTAACTATAACTTGAGATCCATCAGCTCATGGGTAGTCATCCTGTAGGGTACACGAGACACTGGCTTGACACCTGGCACAAGGTCAATGTGAATGTCTACCTCTCTACGAGGTGGCATCCCTGATAACTCTGGTGGGAAAACATTGGTAAAGTCTCTCAAAATGGGATGATCATCTAATGAAGCCTTTGGCTCATCCTCTAACTTGTCACTAATAGTAATGGAAAACATCTGACATCCCTTCTGCATGTAGTGCTTAAGCTGCTGAACAGAGATCATGCAGACTGTCGTGGGCTTCTGAATACCGAATATCTCGACTACCATGCCATGGTCATCTAAGAAACTAATCACCTTTCAATGACAATCTAGCTTGGCTCTATGAGTCACAAGCCAATCCATGCCCAACAACACACTATAAGATCCTAAGGGCATCACCCTAAGGTCTTCTAATGTAGTGAAGGCTCCCAATGATATCTCACAATCATGAACCAAAGCATCCACTGCCATCTTGGCCCCTATCACCAACTCAACCTCCCACCTATCACCTTGCCTAAAGGCCACTAGCCTGCAACACTCCACTAATGATGGAGATATAAAGGAATTAGTAGTACTAGAGTCAAATAAAATAGCAATGGGGACATCCCCAATCATACCTGTAGTCTCGATCATGGAGGCCTGAAAGTCAGCCTGGTGGTTATCAACCGCTGCAAACATGCGGTGGGACCTACCCACATCCTGAACTATTTTATTGGATCCACCTACACGAGGTTGTCCCCTACCGTATAGCCATGTGGGCACTCTAGCTAAATGACCTACTCCACCA
Organism: Cunninghamia lanceolata; assembly: GCA_027924645.1. Lineage (NCBI taxonomy): Eukaryota > Viridiplantae > Streptophyta > Pinopsida > Cupressales > Cupressaceae > Cunninghamia > Cunninghamia lanceolata. Next base: position 820,898 of record BSBN01000787.1, on the reverse strand, counting down.
CAAACATAACATGATCCTTGAGCCTGCACCTATCCTAACTATGTCCTACTCGACTGTTGCTGCCCAGGTTGACTCGTGGAACCTTATGAACCTCTGAATGATTGCTGTGATCTAGCGGGCCCCGCAGATGGTCCCTGTTGTCACTGGTCTCTACACAAGCCTTACTACTACCATCCGTGATTATGACCCCCATGTGCCCTCTGTTGTGGCTTGGACCTCTGCTGCTGCTACTGTGGAGGTTTAGGAGGTAGCGGTGCAGAACTAAATCCTCCCCTCTGAGGTGGTGGTGGTGGTCAGTGATAGCCTTGATGCTACTGCTGGCTATGGTCCTGATACTGGGGATGTGAACTGTGACTTCGCCCCTGGATCTCCTCTGTGATGCATGCCTCCTCGGTAGCCTCACTCATGGTCTAGGGGTCTGCTATGTGCACTAGTCCTCAGATCCCATGATTCAAACCTTTGATAAATTTATGAACTAGAAGTTTTTCATCATGGAGGTACTCTACATATTGTGACAACTCAATGAATCTACTCTCATACTGCGCTATAGTGGAACCTCGCTGTTACAAGTCATGGAACTTGTCAATCTGACACTATCTATAGTGATCTGAAAGATAACACACATTAAAACACTCAGTGAAGGTGTCCCATGTAAGAGTATCCAGTGATAGGCAACACTTGCACTCCTTAGTGCGCCACCATGTCGCCACTGTGTCTCTCAAAAGATGAACCACCATGCGTGCCTGTATGTTGCTCCCATAGGGACGCAACACAAAGCACCTATCTAAGCTGATGAGCCAAGCCTCAGCCTCAGCTCCCTCTATGGTCCCCACGAAGGTGGGTGATTCAGCCTAAGTAAATCCCTAATGGGGTCTCTGTGGTCTCTGTGTCCTCAGAATGGTGCATCCACCTCATCCCTCTAACCATAGTCATATGGACCATGACAAATCTGCTCTATCCATACTCCCTCCTCACGCTCCTCATATCGTGGAGGGCTCCAGCTGCGAGCTCTATGTGTTGATGTGCCATCCTCGGCTGTGGTGGCTGGTACCTCTACATAAGGCTCGACATGTGGCTCCATGCGCAGCTCAACACGTGGCTCCACACACAGCTCTACATGGGGCTTGACACATGGCTCTACACATGACTCAACATGCAGCTCATGACGTGGCTCCACATGTGGCTCAACACGGGGCTTGATAAGTGGCTCGACATGTGGCTCTACACGCTGCTTTGTTGCGGCCAGTGGTAATCTCTCTAAGACTTCCTATAGTGCCTGAAGAATCTATGGCCCTAAATCAGGTGCATGTGGTGCCTACGATGCCTCTGGGGCCTGTCCCTCTACTGACGAATCACTATGAATCTTGGCTCCTCTCGACGCACTGGCGCGTGAGCACCCTTGTCACAGTCTAGGTGGCATCGTACATGGACAAGGTAATTACAAATTAATCAATTTTGTGGAAAACTAAATGTGCACAAACAAGCCCAGTGTTTAAACTTGGGCTCTGATACCAAATGTCATGCCCACATTTCTCATGCGGTCATGACACACAACACACGTGTCATGTCCACATTATTCATGTGGTCATGACATGAAATATCAAAAACTTTTCCATGCATCCCTAGAAATCCCCTCACATGCATCAGCGTGCTCTGTCACAATACGCATAATCCGTAAACATGTCAATCCAACCTCAGGGAAATGCGAATACCTATGCAATCCCCTGCATGATGATAGCTGACTAGGGGATTATATGACGTGAGGAGCGTCACCATTAGGGTTAGGAGTGATTTTCTCCAACCCTAAGTTTTCCTAAATGAGGTACAGTGATTTTGACACGTGTCAAAATCAAAACCTAGGAACTAGACTAAAAATTGATTAACTTAAACACATGAAATTATCACTAATACATAATAAATCATTTACTTAATTCTACTATTATTCTGAGAAAATCCGGTAGCATAACGCCTCTTGGGCGTACATGGAATTAATTTTAAGACAAACTAAATTCCTACCACAAATCTTCCAAAAAGTTAAATTTAATTAAAAATTAAATTACGCTTAATTAAATAATTACTCCCCAAAAACGTCTATGTAAAAATACCTTAACTAAAATACTTAGAATTAATTACACTAAGCTACACCCATGAGTTAATAAAAATTATTAAAACCCATGCCTAAATAAATCTCAAATACCATTACTAAATTTTTACTAAAGTTCCCTATAAATATTTTAATTATCATCTCAACAAACCCACAATAAAACTTATTACCCTTAAGCAAATTTAAGAAAATAGTTATATTAAAATCTACCCCACTCCTATTTTCCTTCAAAATATAATTCAACTTACCTAGGAATATCAAATCTAGATAAAAAAAGAAGATAAAATTAAATCCCTCAACCAAAATATTCCAAAGGATAAAAGAATCAAATAAAAGTCAAAAGCAAAAGGGATGAAGGGAGAAAGAACTCACATGCATGAAATCTCCACTAATTTAAAATTCCTTTTCCCCTCAACCCTAATAATTTTTCCCAAATAAAATATTAACCTTTCCCATTGTCCTAACCCTAATCCTCTCTTATTCTCTTATTTCCCTATTCTAACCCTAGTTTCTCTTCTTTCTCCATTCTTTTCTTCTTCTTCTCTCTATTCTATTCTCTTTCATTTTGTTGTAGGTTTCTACATTTTGGGCAGCCATGGGAGGCCTCTAACAAAAGTATACACAACGAATATATAAATCATTATTTTCTTTTATTTTTGGTAAACCCCCCATTTTTTGTGGAATATATATATTATTAAATATTACTACAGGTCTTAAAAGAAACAGACGACAAATTCAACAACCCAAGGCCGAACTGATTTAAGGACGACCGATGGAGTTAATACCTACGATGTCGTAGGTTTTAATAGAGACAGGGAAATATTTATGAAAGGGGGTTTGGTGGGGGACATATATCCCACCCACCCCCCACCATATTGGTGGGGAGTGGGTGGGGGATCCGTCCCCCACCCCTAAATACTACAACTAGAGGCCACAGGAGGCAGTGGCCAGTCTATCACCCCACCCATCATACAAACAACAAACTCAATAAAAAAAGAACAGCGGCCCAACTCGTCGACATGGTTTCATTGAAAAGTCTGTGATTTTTGTTTTAAATCCCGAAATCTCTATTGTGCATAAATTAATAGATACATAGTTTTAAATAAAAATAATATCCATTCAGTTATATATAATAGTAGGTTAGTGTGTGTGTGTGTGTGTGTGTGTGTGTGTGTGTGTGTGTGTGTGTGTGTGTGTGTGTGTGTGTGTGTGTGTGTGTGTGTGTGTACATATACCTCTATATATATATAAAGAGAGAGATATTCATTTATATGTGTATACAATATTTTACTTAATGGGCAGAATATCAAGTATGAGTTTATATATATACACATAATTTTAAATACTAATAGTAAGAATATAATTTATCTTTTTTACATAAATAATTATAGGACAATGTATAAATACAACTTCCCCTTTTTTTTCAGCAATTATACAGGAAAAATCAGAAAGCTAACTTGGGGCCCCCTTTTTTTTGTTTTAAAAATATAATGAATGACTCATAGTTAGGATTCTCAACTATAACATTCTCTTTCATTGTCTAAATTCCACAGCCACTTTAATAATAATTTCCTCTTTTACAACATATCATTAACATGCATAATTTTCTTTCTCACCACAACATAAAACTAAACAACAACCCTTTTTTTTTTTTAAACATAAGAACATCAACTTCATTTGAAATGAAAAAATAAGATTACATAGATTATATTCTTCTCTCCTTTTTTTATAAACATAAATATAGAGAGTTTCCCTTTCCCAAACAATAATACAAGGCCAAAAGGCCATGGCTCTCAAACAACCATATATGATACATAACCCATGAAGAAATAACAAGATATACTCCAACTCCAAAGGTCTCTCAACACAAGCCTGCAAAACCAGAACAATGGAGAAACTTCCAAGCCACCAAAACACTCTCCACCCTTTCATAGACCCACAAGTGGGTCACCCCCGAGCTTGTAGGTCGATCTTCACACGGGTCTCATACCACAACACAACAAGGCAATCACATATAAACAAGAAGAACACCCATAAGGCTTAAACAACACAAAATCCATAAAAATAGATTTGAGGGGGTAGGAGAGTGGACTCTCTCTACTCAAGAGGTTCACTCCTACTTCCAAATCTCATGATTCCAAAACAAGGCCTCAAGCCTAAAAATACCTCCATGAAAATTATAATACTCCAAAACAACGCCTCAAGCCTAAAATCTCCTCCATGAAATATATCACACCAAGGCACTCATGCCATAAAAATAACCACCAAAACCTCACCAAAATGTCCTCAAGGCCACAATATGCCAATACAAAGAGGGTGACCTCAAGGAGGTTCATTCCTCTCCCACCCCTCACTTGAACGGACACACCAAGAACGGTAGTCTCATTCGAAACACCCATAAAACCTAACACAAAAACAAATGCAAAACACAAAGAAATTTTATTCACACAATAAAAATAAAATGCATGAGAAATGCTCTTATGCCTTGAGGCTTACCTTTGAAAGCCCAATAATGGAAGAGGGTTGTAGAAGAGCTTTCCAACCTTCTCCTTCAAGCCTCCTTCCAAGGTCTCCAAGTCTCTCATTCACCAAAAATACCTCCAAAGATAGCCAAAAAACAAGAAAAAGAAAGAACCCCTTTCCTCTCACAAAGAGGAAATAATATAGGCTTCATTCCAAAGCCTTGAGGAATGAGAAGGTGACACATGTCACCTTCTCCTTCCTCTTCCCAAGCCACTTGCAAGGGAAATGGAATGTGGAGGTGACATGTGTCACTCTCCCATCCATTCAAACCTCACCCTCTCCACATGTGCTCTCACACATGTGTGAGAGCAAAGGTGGAGAGGTGGCATCTCTCAAAATGGGCTCCAAGAGGATAAGGGATGACACATATCATCACCTTATTCTCTAAAGGAAGCCCATTCACTCCAAGATGCTCTCACACATGTGTGAGAGCATTGGAGGAAGGTTCCACACACTTGGGGGTCTTGAAGACTCCCCAAGTCTTCAAAGTGATGGGAATCCATGCCTTGGAAAGGGTAATGAGTCATGTTTCAAGGCATGACTCATCCTCCACTCCAATTCAAATTTGAATTTCGTCACTTTACTTCAGGCTAAAGTTAAAGTGACTAGACCGAAGTAACCCTAGGTTTGGCATGCTCAAATGGGCCCTAGACCCTAGGGGTACCACCTAGGATTAATTTTAGCCCATAATAAACACTTTAGGAAGTAGAAAATCACATAAAATGGCCAACAAAATAAAAATACACCAAGTGGTGTATATTAAATCACATATTTTTACAACACTTCAATAAATAATATAAAAGGGGTGCAATCTAAGCCAAATAATAAAATGCAGACATTTACAAAAGCATCATGCAAATCACACATGATCTTAGTCCCTCTTGGGACTAGATCAGTCTAACACGGTAATCACATTAGGTGTGGGATCGATCTCTAAATTTTCGTGGCCTAGAAAATCACTTGCGCACTTGAACAAACAACTTAATCCAACATATATATATATATATATATAATCATAGCCGAAGCAAGGAAATACATACACTCACGATATCACATAATCATATAAAACATTATTAAAATCACATAGCATCATAAATATGTTTTATAACTGCATTTCTAAACACTATCTCATGATCAAAATCTCATAACATTTCTATTTAATAATTTCACAACTAGCATCTCTAATATCATCAAAATGCATGTCACGTGTCTAATATATATATATATATATATACATATATATCATAGCTGAAGCAAGGAAATGCATACACTCACGATATCACATATTCACATAAAACATTATTAAAATCACATAGCATCATAAATGAGTTTCATAACTGCATTTCTAAACACTATCTCATGATGAAAATCTCATAACAATTCTATTTAATAATTTCACAACTAGCATCTCTAATATCATCAAAATGCATGTCACGTGTCTAATAATCATCAGTGAATCAGAATTAGGATATAGTCACATCATAATCTACTAAATATAGCCAAACAAAATAAGGGAATAGAGTCTAAAGAATCTGCATATCGGGATCAACAGTACCAAGTGTCTAAATGTCATCAATTGTAAATATGAAATAAGAAAAATAAGGGAGTGAAATAAATAGGCCTCACAGGTAGCCACAACAGAAAAAATAATGATACTCTAGATAAGGATAGGGTCACTCAAGAGTGTAAAATACTCGGAGCCATCATAAAGCTAGATGCGTTGAGGATGGAGTACTCTAGGAAACCCAAATAAAGCTAGATGCATTGAGGATGGAGTTGGCTACCATTAAGAGCCAAATTGTCATGGAAACAACCATTAAGAATGCATTGAAAAAAATAGGTGGAGGACCTAAGGGCTAAATTGGATCAAGATAAGGTAGACATATGCCTTAAAGCGAGTGAAATTGGCTGCCTAAGGTAGAAGGTTAGTGTTGAAGACTACTAGCTCACCAAATTACAAATGCAGGTAGATACCTACACCTAAACAATAAAAAGGCCAAGAGAGAAAGAGGAAGACCTCGAAAATAGGATGGAAACATCAAAATAACAAGCCAAGACATTGACTGCCTAGTTAGAAGAATTGAAGTAATTTACTGGTTCTATTGAACTTCTTAGATCCTTGTGGAGACATTATTGGGAGTCAATTGAGGAAGGTGTGTATTCCTTCACCCCAACCCTACAACTTGTGGAAATGGTCTTGATGCTCAAGGGCATGGTGAAAAAGGAGATTGACACAAGTGAGGCAGCCCTCTCCCTAGTGATAGAGGTTTCTCGATCCTACATCCAAAATCTATATGATTTTTCCATAGTTAGATTAGTTTCCACTAGGATTATAAGTAGGGTAGCCACAACACAAAAAATAATGATACTCTAGATAAGGATAGGGCTCAAGAGTGTAAAATACAATTGGATGTGGTAGCATAGGAAATTCAAGGCATGTAAGCCCATATAAACTAGTTGGTTGGGTAGGGATTACCTTTGTCGTTGGACAAAAACTAGAAAGTGCTTCAATATGACAAGTTCATAGAACTAGTCAATCAAAAGGGCCATCTAAATTAGAGTTAGAAGGTTTCTGCCCAACTCCTTCTATACAAGAGGCATAGGCATCGATCAAGTCTAGGGTAAAGTTTGATGTGTTGGTGCAAATATCATAGCTCAGGTACATAAAATATCATATGAACCAACCATTGAGTTAGAAAGGTGCTTCAAGATCTTGATAAAGATAGATATGCCATCAGATGAGGAGTTCCAAAAGTTATTTCCTTCCCTCAAAATTTTTGAAGTGGTAGGTAGCACCATAATTTTAAAAACTTTGAAATTTTGAGATGAACTTTGTTGCCCAATAGACACATATATTGTGTGTTCATTATTATTTATTATTGAAAGAACCCCATGAGTCACCAAAACTATGGTTGATTTTCCACTATAGTTGGCTAATATACTCTTAGCCTTATGCAATTTTCTATTTGAGGTATTCTTCCTATTGGTAGATTAGTCTCCTAATGAAGTTTCACAATTTTGTTGTACACAAGGCTGCTTGAAAAGAATTAAAGTATGGGTGGGTGCACACTGTTTGATGATCACATAGTAGTTAGAAAATTACTAGGTTGATCAAACCAATTCATACATAACCCTATGAGAGATTATGATGCACACAAGCTTACATAATAACCATAATGTAAAGATCACAAGACAGGCCACAAGATAACACAAGATATATCATAGGAAAACCCTCAAAAGGAAAAAAATCCAACCTCCAAAAGCATCCACACTTAATATATTATTCAACAATAAAACATTACAATACACTTATAGAGTCTCATGAATACTTTTGAAACATCAAGCTCCTCCAATGCATCCTCCATGTGTCCAAGCATGTAACCACACATCCCATGCCATGCTTTACATATGCACTCACAAGAGACTTTACATATGCATTCACAAGAGACTTTACATATGCATACACAAGAGAAACTCAATACAATGACAGCCCACTCAACCAACCAATCCAAAACACTAACCATGTGCTTGCTTTTATAGACTCAAGCTCACACAAATACAACTTGTGGTATTGGGAAACCCATGTGTCTCAAAACCACGAGTACACAAAACCATTGACCCCTCATTTAATTCTTGTTACTAAGTTTTCACTTTATGTCCAAATATCATTAGTTATTCTATGTCTCCCACATGTAAAATAAATAACACAATATTATACACAACTTTACAAGTGGACTCCAATAAGTATTTAATGTGGCTCAACACATCACCTAGATGCACCACAAATAAATATTTATTTTACATAATTAAAATACTTTATTTTTATGCAAGTGTACAACACACCCTTTTACTAAAATTCTCCCACTTGTTGTATACATTCCATAAGGGTAAATGAATTAAATATATCATCATAGCCATACATGAAACCACATGAATCTCCAACATGCTCTCGTGCTCCATCAAGATACCTGCAATAAAACCAAGGTGACCACCATCTCAAGCAAGAACTCCTCTCATCCTCCAACATGCCATCTATAGAAGAAAAGGAACATGCCAAGGTGAAGATGCACCAATACAAAAAATGCGAGCATCAAATCTAAGTGATAACAAAGGATCGAAGCTATTGTCAAAGGTAGAAACCCACATGATTGGAAATAGAACCCACAACATATGCTAATACATCAAACCATCCATACCTCCTAGGTATCAACAACATCAGTAAACTCATGCCAACAATATATCCAAACCATAAATTGCAATCACAAGCTCCCTATATAAAACTTGTCAATGAAGTACATACATATCCAGGAACTCCCACTACATGGGTAATGTCAAATCTGAAAATAGATCAAGTTATACTAAATCTACCAATCAACACTCAAATCAAGGTTGATGCAGGAGCATCCAGTGGTGTAAGGGAAATCTTGCATCACCCAAAAAGAAGTTGATTCAAAATCATTACAATTTCTTTCATTTCTTTCCATAATTAGTGTTTCTGGTTCCATAATCTCCTGAATAATGATGCAGGACTTTAAGTTTTTTTCAAACTGCTAAAAATAGCAAACTGTCAATTTTGGAAAGTTTACCTGCTATTTTAGGAAAGTTTGCATTTGGGCATGGATTGAAGTAAAAACTTATAGAAAGATTCATAACTGAAATATAAGACCTTTGGTGAAGGAATTAGGCAAAGATCATTTGTGAGTTGAAAGATATTAAAGTTTTTATTTTCTGAAAAAGCCCCTGAAAATTTCTGAAACACAATATGAGGCACTAAAACATCCCATAATATCCTAAAAGTTGATGGAAATCCATTTATGGATTTTTGGCATGATAGTTCACATCATGAGCTTTTTGGTGCTTAAAACAGTTCGTCAATCGGACATCCAGATCAAAAGTTATGCTTCCCAAAAGTTGACCTACTTTTGGAGGGAGTTGTAAATTTCAAAATTTAGTTGGAGGCCGCCAAAAAGTGCTATTTATGACTATTTTGGGAACACTAACCAGTAGTAGAGTTAAGGGGGAAGGTGTAGAGTCAAGAATAGGCAAGAAAATAGAAACCCTAGCTGATTTGGGGTTACAGACGTTAGAAGATTCCAGAGCCTAGTGATGTGTAGCTGTAGTGTGTTGCAGCCTGTGGAGGATTGATTCCTCTTATTGTAATTGAGCTTTTGTAATGTAATGATTTTCCCAGATCAATAAAGAAATATTCCATTTTTATTGTTGTGTGTTTTATGATATACCCCCTTTATCAAGTGCTATCAAAGCAAGGGTTCAGACAGATTGCCGATCGTGAGGTAGTTTGCACCAGGACCTGAGGTTGTGGGTTTATTGCGGAGATCAAGATGCCTCCATGAAGAAATCATATTGGGAGGAATGCTTTGATAGAATTGGTTTTTAGAGCCCTACAAAGACAAATCGATGCATTGCAAGAGGAGCTACAAAGAGGGTTTGAGCTGAGAACAAGAGAAGAAAGCGAAGATGAAGTTGAAGAAGAGCTATCTAAGGAAGAACAAGAAGCTATAGGAGATCCTACAGAAGTTAGGTTGTTGAGGGCCATTTATAAGATTGGAAAGAGGCCCAAGATTGAAGTTTCTACATATTCTAGAGATTTGAATCCGGAATAGCTTATTGATTGGATCAATGACATGGAGGAGTATTTCGAGTATGAAGACGTGGAGGACCTAGATCGGGTCAACTTTGCAAAAAAAAAGTTGAAGGGCCATGTAAATATTTGGTGGAAGGAGGTCCAATTAGAGAGAAATAGAAGAGGAAAATGAAAGATCACCAGATGGGATCAGATGGTGGAGAAACTGAAGAAGTAGTTCATTCCTATGGACTATGAGATGGAGTTGTTGAAGAAGCTGCAAGGACTGAAACATGGTAACAAATCTGTTAAGGAGTATAAAAAAGAGTTTTATAAGATTACTATTAGGACAAGCCATGCAGAGGCCAACAAGGAGAAGGTAGCCTATTACATTAATGGGTTAAGGCCAAGTATTCAAGAGGAGATGAGCCTAGTCAAAATGACCACCATAGAAGATACGTACTAGTTTTCCCTGAAGGTGGAAGGGAAGCTAAATAAAAGATTTGACAACAAGCAAATGGGAAGAGGTTAAGGAAGAAGGACTGGTGGAAGACCCTATGGAGTCCGTAATGAAGATCAAAAGAAAAGTGAAGAAGCTGGCACTAATCAAAATTAGAGAGGGGATAATGCCTACTGCCCTCGTGACTAGAACAATGGTGAGCAAAGAGGAAGAGGAAGAGGTTGACTTGGGCAATGGCATGGAAGAGGAGGTTTCAGAGGAGCCTATTTCCAATGTGGAGAAGAAGGGCATTGAGCATACGAGTGTCCGCAACACCAAGGAAGGACAAATAGAAGACTTGAAGGTAATGCACGAGTTGCACATGTAGATGAAGATGTGCAGTTTGAGCGTTCTGAAGATGCTGAAAGGGGAGAAACCCTAGTTGTTAGAAGAACTTTGTTGAATGAGGAGAAAGAACCCAATCAAAGGAAGAGTTTATTCCGCACAAGGTGCAAATGTGAAGGTAAGTGACGTGATATTATTACTGACAGTGGAAGCACATACAATCTTGTTTCAGAGGATATGGTTGACAAGTTGAAATTGACAAGGAGAAATCATTCACATCTATATCAGATTGCATAGTTGTAGAAGGACAACAGAGCTTTGGTCAATGAGCAGTGTTTATTGAAGTTCAAGATTGGGGACTACCTTGATGAGGTGTTGTGTGGTATCATACCGATGGATGCATGTCATATGTTGTTGGGGAGGCCATGGCAGTATGATAGGAGTGTTCCATGATGGTCGTGCAAACACATATTCCCTAACAAAGGATGGAGTTCGTCACAAGTTGAAGCCCTTGAAGGAGGTGGAAGAAAAGGTATGTAGTACTGCCAGAATTTGCTTGGTAGATGGTAGAAAATTTTTGGAGGGTATGAAGCATGAGCATCATTGCTTTGCATTGATTCCTAAGATTAGTCAAGAGAAATGTGAAGTGTTGGGAATTAAGGTGTCTCAACCTTTGTAAATTCCTAATGTTGTATTTATTTATCCCATGTTGAGTTGGAATAGTTAGCACCTTGTGTATATGTAGTAGGGTAACTTTTGGTGATTTTGGCAGCTGTGGTTTCCCCCTTGAATAATTAACGGGGGTTTGGGGGCAGCTAAGAGGAATATGATATTTTTAGTCAGTGTATGATGGATTCTCTGACAGTTGTAAGGTGCGTAAGAGCATCTGTCATAACCTATCTTGAGACCAAATGCCCACTTTGGGATGGGATGTTGGACAAGTGTCCTTAGGCGTGGGTTTTGGGGCATGAGTCCAAGATGGACTCCCATCTCTAGAAGGTTCCATATTTGCCTTGTAAACTCTATATAAACAGGTGCTTGGATGGGAGATAGACAACTTTGGTACAAGTACTGTTATGCTGCTAGAATATCTCTAGATTCGACATTCAAAGACTACTGAAAGAGCATTGGCTCTGAAACTATATTGTAATCTGTTATTGTTTAGTATAATACATTTGAGCTGTGTTTTGGAGTGTGGGGTTTTTCACCCATAAGGGTTTTCCCCACGTATGTCTTGTCTCTCTCTCTTCTATCTTCTTTCTGGTTCTTGTGTTTTGATGCAATATCTCATGTTAATGCTTTAACATTGCTGTAATAGTTAGGATAAAGTTGAATTTGTATAGCCCTCTCCTCATTAGATTAGTGTAGGAAGCGTTTTCCGCACACCTAGCTTCCTTTCATGAAGATGTACCAGCAGAAGTTTCAGATATGTTGGAAGAATTTCAGGACATTATCTTTGATAATGTATCAAAAGGTTTACCACCAGTGAGGAAGATAAGTCATCAAATGGATTTGATACCAGAAGCCAGTTTGTTGAATAAGGTAGCCCACAGAATGACTCCAGTAGAGAATGAAGAGTTAAATAGACAAGTTCACAAGTTGTTAAGGAAGGGATTGATAAGGGAGAGCTTGAGTCCATGTGCAGTACCTGTAGTACTAGCACCAAAGAAAGACAGAGAGTGGAGAATGTGTACAGATTTTTGAGCCATAAATAAGATCACGATCAAGTACAGGTTTCCATTGGCAAGAATGGATGACATAATGGATTGTTTGAGTGGATCCAAGTACTTCATGAAGATTGACCTGAAGAGTGGGTATCACTAGATCCAAATCAGAGAAGGAGATGAATGGAAGATAGCCTTCAAGACAAAGTAGGGTTTGTATGAGTGGTTAGTCATGCCATTTGGGCTAACCAATGCACCGAGCACATTCATACAGCTCATGAACGAGGTACTGAAATAATTTTTGGGAAGTTTTGTTATTGTTTATTTAGATGATATTTTGATTTTTAGTAAGACTTGGGATGAACATTTGATGCATATCAGAAGAGTTTTAGAGAAGCTGAGGGAGGAGAAGTTGTTGATTAATCTGACGAAATGTAGTTTTGCAAAGAAGGAGTTGGTATACCTGGGATTTGTTGTCTCAGAGGAAGGTCTTAAGATGGACCTAGAAAAGGTGAGAGCTATCATTGAATGGCCTATGCCAAGGAGTGCCACATAGGTATGATCTTTTCATGGTTTGGCAAGTTTTTACAAAAAGTTTATCATAAATTTTGGTAGCATTTGTGCACCCCTAATGGAGACAATGAGAGGGGGTAGAAAAGAGTTTAAATGGACTAAAGGAGTAGACAAAAGCTTTCATACATTGACGTAGAAAGTCACAAAGCAACCTATTTTAGCACTTCTAGATTTTAATAAGGTATTTCAGGTAGGTTGTGATGCTAGTGGCAGTGCTATAAGAGCTGTTTTAAGTCAAGAAGGCAAGCCCATTGCCTATTTTAGTGAGAAGGTTAATGATGCCAAGAAAAATTACTCTATTTATGATCAGGAATTTCATGCTATAGTTCAGGATTTGAAGAAATGGAGACATTATTTGTTGCCAAAAGAGTTTCTTTTATATACTGATCATTAGGATTTATAGTATCTTAATAGTCAAGGAAAGTTGAATCAAAGGCACTTAAAATTAGTTGAGTTTTTACAGAGTTATACCTTTGTTTTGAAGCACAGGAGTGGGAAGTCCAACAGAGTTGCAGATGCCTTGAGCAGAAGGCAAAATTTGTTGAGAGAAATTGAGATAGAGGTTATTGGGTTTGATGAGCTCAAAAGTTTTTATCCTGAAGATCTAGATTTTGTAGAGGCCTAGAAAGCTTGTCTGGAACTTGTTACTTTGGACATGACAAAATGGTTGGATTTTATAATCCAAGATGGCATGTTGTTTAAAGGAAGCTAGTTGTGCATTCTAAGGAGTTCCATGAGAGAGAACCTGATTAAGGAGAAGAATAGTGGGGGATTGGCTGGACACTTTGGTTGAGATAAGACCATTGCTATTGTTGGTGAAAATTATTATTGGCCACAGTTGCAGCAAGATGTGAGGAAATTTGTGTAGAGTTGTAGAGTGTGTCAAATGGCAAAAGGAACAAGTCAGAATACAGGGCTATATTAGCCATTACCTGTACCAGAGAAGCCATGGGATGATATTAGTATGGATTTTGTTCTTGGTTTACCAAGGACATAGAGAGGACATTATTCCATTTTTGTGGTGGTCGATAGATTCTTGAAGATGGCACATTTCATTCCTTGCAAGAAGACTAATGATGATGTTCATATTGCTGAATTAGTTTTCACAGAGGTGGTGAGATTACACGGTCTACCAAAGAGCATAGTTTCAGATTGAGATACCAAGTTTGTTGGGTATTTTTGGAGGACATTGTGGAAGAAGTTGAAGATAGATTTGAAGTTCATTTCTACACACCATCCACAGACTGATGGACAAATAGAAGTGGTGAATAGGAGTTTAGGTAACTTGCTACGATGCTTAGTAGGAGATAAGCCCAAGGGATGGGATTTGATTTTACCACAGGAAGAATTTTCTTACAACAATTCTATCAATAGGAGTACTGGTAAATCACCATTCCAGATTGTATATGGCAATAGCCCAAGAAATGCTTCTGAGTTAAGGAAGCTGGACAAAGGAGAAAAGACAAGTACTAAAGCTGAAGACTTTGTAGAACATTTGAAGAATTTGCATGAAGAGGTGAGAAAGCACATTAATAAGATGAATATTTAGTACAAGGCTAAGAAATATTAGAAGAGGAGATATAAGGAGTTCCAAGTAGGAGATGAAGTCATGGTTTACTTGAGAAAAAAAAGGTTCCCAATTGGAACATACAATAGTTGAAAATGAAGAAATTTGGACCGTGCAGAATCCTGAAGAAGCATGATTCAGGAAATGTATATGAGGTAGAGATGCTGAGTGGGATCAATATCTTCCCTGTGTTAAACATTGCTGATTTAATAGAATATCATGAAGGTGGCACAAAGGATGGACCAACAGAAGAACAGTGGAGTATTCTGGCATCTACTTCAACGGAGGAGATAGAACATATCTTGGATAGCCGTGTGGGAAGTACCCAGAACAGGCAATATGAAGAATATCTGGTGAAATGGAAAGGAAGGCCTATTGAAGATTCTTCTTGGTTGTCTAAGGTAGAGGTTGATTGTTTGGGTTTTCCTCAAACAAACACCTGAGATGTGACAGGGTCACTTCTCAAATTACCCTGGGTGTCTGATGCAGGAGCATCCAGTGGTTTAAGGGCAATCTTGCATCACCCAAAAAGAAGTTGATTCAAAATCATTTTAGTTGTTTTCATTTCTTTCCATATTTAATGTTTCTGGTTCCATAATCTCCTGAACAACGACGCAAGACTTTTAGTTTTTTTCAAACTGCTAAAAATAGTAAATTGCCAATTTTGGAAAGTTTACCTGCTATTTTAGGAAAGTTTACATTTGCGCACAGATTGAAGAAAAAACTTATAGAAAGATTCATAACTGAAATATAAGACCTTTGGTGAAGGAATCAGGCAAAGATCATTTGTGAGCTGAAAGATATTAAATTTTTTTTTGAAAAGCCCTTGAATTTTTTTGAAATGAGATATGAGGCACTAAAACATCCCATAACATGCCAAAAAGTTGATAGAAATCCATTTACAAATTTTTGACTTGATATTTCACATCACAATCTTTTCGGCACCTAAAATGGTTTGTTAATCGGACACCTGGATCAAAAGTTATGCTTCCCAGAAGTTGACCTACTTTTGGAGGGAGTTGTAAATTTCAAAATTTAGCTGGAGGCCGCCAAACAGTTCTATTTATGACTATTTTGGGAACCCTGGGCAGTAGTAGAGTTAAGGGGAAGGTGTAGAGTCAAGAATAGGCATGAAAACAGAAACCCTAGCTGATTTGGAGTTACAGAAGTTAGAAGATTCCAGAGCCTGGTGATGTGTAGCTGTAGTGTGTTGGAGCCTATGGAGGATTGATTCCTCTTATTGTAATTGAGCTTCTGTAATGTAATGATTTGCCCAGATCAATAAAGAAATATTCTATTTTCTATGTTCCATTTTTGTTGTTGTGTGTTTTATGATTTACCACTTTCATTAAAGGTGTGGAAAATGATCAAAACCATGTAATACCAAGAATAATCATAATGATCCACACATGCAACACAAAACACTGCACACTCCCTCACAACATGTCACCATAACTCTCCCAAGTCAAACCATATGAACATGAACCTTCAGGAAGTAGCCATAGATCAAAGAGAGAAAACTTGTAAATCATATCAAGTCCTTCTCCAACACTTCAAAGTGCTAATTTGTGTCAAGTATTATCTCATTTACAACCCCAAATGAAAAGCCTTAACAACAGCCAACCATTCAATCTCATAGATCAAACAAAACATATGTATCATGTAAAACTAACATGGATGTAAGCCTCTCTAACCAAGGAATATCAAACTCAAATATCCATTCCCATAAACTAGGAATAAGCCTAATAAACATCTCCTAAACTCGTCATAAATGATATCATAAATTAAACTCATATTCACAAGGAGATAACTATGCTAACAACCCTCAAATGAACCCACCAGAACCAACAACTATAGCTCAAGATCCATATCCATGAGAAGATAAATCATAAAACAAAATGCATCTAAAAAGATGGACAATACCTCTTAGATGATAATATGCCAAGTAGTCCAAGAGCGAGGAATGAGAATGCTCCTCCAAGATACACCAAGTCACAATGACTCTCTCCAAGAATAATCTCCTCTAAGGTATATGAACTCATGCCCATATCCAAGTGTAGGCTCCTCTATCTTCTTGCTAAAGCCTCCAAAGAGTAACTATCTCAACAGATGTCTCTAATCCCAAGAGAACTCCATCCTTACCCAAGTATCCATGAGCACCTACAATCGATCAATCCATGCTAAGCTTCAAATACAACACCACACTATCATGAAGCTCCCTAGCACATGACCAATTTACTCAATACTAAGAGAACCAAAAAGATCATTGTCAAAGATCCAAATATAGAATTGGGAACCCAATCATGACAACATGATCTAACATCTCCTCCTAGAGGATCACATGCTCCAATGCACACATCCTGGTCTCAAGAGAACTTGCACCATGCCAACACTCTAATATAGAATCAAGAGTCCATTAGGACACAATGCCAACAATCTCTAAACCAAGGATCAACATCTCCAATGACATGAAGACAACCATCTCCTAATAATAGAAGTCAAGATGTCAAAGCACTCATACTGCATAAGAATCATGATCCAAGAGTTTGTCCATGAACCCTAACCATTGTAGAAGATCATCCATCACTAGGTAAAAAATACACATGACTACTTAAACTCCCACTGAATTGTGATACAAGCTAACCATGTTATCATGATGTGAGGCTAACCCTTGTGTGATAGGTTTAGTTGCACTATTAGGCCTAATTATATTGCTACACGTAGACTTAGGCTATAGTATATGGACTTATGACCTTATTTGATAGACTATATTGTATTTATGTGGATCTAATTAAAAGACTAATTGTGTTATGATTCAATTATGTATAGGATATGTATGTCTTAATTCATGTTAATTGTATATCACTCAAATGTGCTCAGAAATGATCCTTAGTGAATTGTTGTGAGGCCCACCCTTGTTAGACATCTTGATTCATCTTGATAGGCTTGTTAGATCTTGAATTTTATGTTGACATTGGATATTATTATGGACTTTTGGTCCTATTCACTAGATATTTTATGGATAGTATGACGTGATTAGAGTAGATAGCTATGTTTGTTATATTGAAGATGATTTGGTTAGATTGCTAATGTTATATTCTGAATTATCTATGATGAATGAATGTATTACCTTACGAATTTAAATTTGGATTGGAAATAGATTTTAATGAGTAAAGTGAAATTGAGTTGTTGCATCCATGATTATATTGTTAGGGTTATGATGATTAAATAGAATTGAGTAGAAATTGAATTGAATTATATCTTGACATATGAAACTAATTATCTTCATAATAAAAGCACTTGGATTATTGTGTGACTTTGAGTGTGATTTAATTCAAGTTTCTTTGGATATTTGTATACATTGGACGTATTATGTTTGAATTGAAGTGTGTAGATATTTCCATGGCCAATGGAAATTCAGAGGTCTCATAAGTAACCCCTGTAATTAAATCTCGTGATACTTACCTAGTCCATAAGGTGGACTAAGGTTTTGTGTGATCTTTGTATGATTGTAATATGTTTAATACTTTGTTTATTTTCATAATTGATTATCCTAAGGTTGTCTTAGGATGACTTGGATGATGAGTTGTCATCCATGTGTCCAATCTCTTGTATGGACTTTTGGGACTTTTTAAAAGGTGTAATTTGAGCTTTATTTTGATTATATTATAGTTTTTAGGGCCCTAGGTCAAGTACCTATGGTATGGGTACCTTTTGGACCATAAATCTTAGGTTTTGACTAAGATTTGACCACTTGAAATGGCCTTGGCAAATGAGTGATGAGTTAGGGTTTTGGGAAGAGGGATGGGTGACTTGTCACATCCCATTCCCACTCTCCTATGTTTAGGTATGGGCTTGGGTTTATCCCAAAGCCTCACACATGTGGGAGCATCCAATGGAAGAGCTTTATGGGAAAAGAGCCCAAGTACTTCCCACTCCCCAATGTCTCACACATTTGAGAGCAATTGTGGGGAATGTGAAAAGTGTCACCTCCCCATTTAAGGGAATTGATTTTTTAACCCTATTTATCTTTCTCTTTGAGGAGAGAAAATGGATTTTTATCATTTTTTGTTTGGAGGGATTTTGGAGATATTTGAGAGGAGATTATTGTGCAAGTGTTGGAGAAAATATATGTGTTGGGCTCTTGGAGAATCTTCTACAACATTCTTCAACCTTTGGAAAGCTTGAGAGGTAGGCTCTCAAGATTTCTAAGTTTTACATTTTTTATTTTTCTTATTGTAAATGCTATGAATGTATGAGTATGTTTTTGTGATGCATTTGGTTTATTGTTCTTGTGTGTTTGGGAAGGGGTTGTATTGGGTATGATCTCCCCATATGTGGGAGCATACTTTATATGGGGTCTTGAGAGAGGTGTGAACCTCCTCAGGGAAATATGACTCCTTGAGTGGAGTTGGGAGGCATGTAAGCCTTATTTATTGGTATTTTGAGTATCATTTGGTAGGCAAGAGTGCCTTGTATATTTGTGTCATAAGTTTGAGTAATGATAGCAAGAGGCTACGGTTTTGGCATCGGGTTATGAAGAGGTTATTGCAAGTTTTTATTCTATATTTCTCCTTGTAGGAATGATGTCCACTCTCTCCACCTTTTTGAATCCAAGCAATGAATTTGGTTATGTGAGTCTACATGGGATGGGAGTTGGTGTGTGTGAAATGGCTTCCCTTGAGTGTTTGTGTGTTCCTGGGTTACTTGCAGGCCTCCTATCTTGGGGGTGGCTCACAATCAAGACTATGGTTGGGTGGTGAGCCCTCCATTGGCCTTGCTAATGTTGTATGTCTATTTACAAGATTCATGGCTAAGAAGGAAGAAAGAAAAGGAGAAGTCTCCTTGTGATACATGTAAGCACTAAAATCATGCACAGCTTCTAGGAGGAGCCCATGATGACATATAATCCTTGTCACATACATGCAAATGTAAAAATAATACACTCTCAATGTGTTTCTCTTGGCAACACGTGGGTTTTGGTTTCTTCCTTTGTTTCCCCTTTGTCGTACTATCCTTTCCCTTGCTTTTAACACTTTTCGACACTTGTCAATTTTTGTTTTCTGTGCTTGTGACTTCATCCCTAAGCCTTTTATTCATCTATTTGTTGTAAATTAACCTTTCCCTAGTGTTTTTCATCCAACCTACCCCTAGGAGCCCTCCAAGGGACCTCCCAAGCCATCTCCAACTTTTAGTTTTTAGTTATATTCAACCAGAACAAATCTCCCCCAAGAGATTTGACATTTGCAAGTGGAGATTTGGTTTTTGACCACCTTTTGACTTGGTTCCACAGACAATTCACATCTCCATCCCCTAACTAACAATCTCCAACCCCGCTTCTCAACCTAGGACCTCCTCTTTGTGGGTCACCCATGGGTCACTTGGATTGGTGAAAGGGGTGACCCTACTATCTTTTCCAACCATAGAAAAAATTCAAGTTTGGACACAAAAAAACCTCTGTTTTGACCTATTTTTCTTCTTGTTTGCATGAGTTTTTGGTCTAAACATAGAGTTAATTATTCCAAACCTTCAAGCATGCATAATTAGCACCATTTGATCTCTACTTGTCACCTCTTGGATTTTTGATGACTCCAATTTTTCTTCTGTGATAAGCTATCTTTGCTTCATCACTCCATAATTAGCCCAGTTCACTGTCTAATCTAATGAGTTAACTCTCTAATCAAGGGAGTTAACTCTTCAATCTCTCCCACCTTTCATGTACACCATTCATACCTATAAATACCCCTTCCTTCTTCATTATTTTGCAAGTTGGAGAATTCTCTTCTCATCTTCACAAGCTTTTTCAAGATTCTTCACAGGCCCTTGAGCCTCTTTGTCTCTTTCTTTAGTTTTTCAAAGATTCAAAGCTTTCATGTCATTAATTTTTTAAAGCTTCAAATCTTTCATTAGTTTTAATTATTGCATTGCTTCAAAGCTCCCCCTTTTGGGAGGCAATTTGATTTGTGCATCCAAGCTTTGCATGTTTTTTCTCTCCATATAGCATTCTTATGCTCACGTAGGACTTATGTATCTTTTATTTCATTGTTGTTATGCCAAGATTTTCTAAAAGCTTCTCTTTATGTCATTACACTACTTGTATTGCAAGCCATAATGCTTTTTAGCTCACATTGAGCTCACATCTAGTTGAAGCTTTCTTAAGCTCTTTTGCATCCCTTCCCAATTGTTGCCAAGAGGATATCCCCGCTGCTACAAGAGGACAAAAAAGTTACCTACACAAGGATTCTTGAGGATAGTGGAGGCTCATGCATCTCACATTCCAAGTTCTTTAATGTTTTTTTTTTCATTTTGATAGTAATTAGTTAATCCAAATTTGCTCTTGGGAATGGTAAATTCATGTTACAATTTCCTTGATAGGTTAAGTAGAATTTGCATTGATAAATTAGTTTATTTCCAAGTTCCTTTACGGTCTTAGATTAGATTGTTCTTTCATTTTCTAGAATAATTAGATTCAAAATACCAAAGAAAATACAAAAACATAGATTAAGATTGCATTAGGTAAACACATTTAGAATTGCATTCATATTTAGATTAATTAAAACACTTTATTTTTTAGAAAATCATAAAAAGAAAAAAAACACTATCTTGCATACATATAGGTTGCATACATGCAAAAATAGAAAAACAACAAAAACATAGGCATAACACGAAGTTCATAAACCCTTGATTTCATCACGAGGTCAACACTAGTCAACACTAGTCAACCAAAGTCAATAAAGATTAACCAATGCAAAGCAAAGAAAATTAAACCTTAGGTCATAAACCCTAAGTCAAACATAAGTCAACTCAAGGTTAACTCTACCAACTCTCTCAGTTTAGGCTCATGAATGTGCCCTGGACTTAGGGTTGAGTGGGTGAGGGTGATCTAAGAGGAGATTGAAGAATTGCACCCAAAGCCTCAACACGATTAATTAACAATCCAATAACAACAACGTAGGCTAAGGTTACTTCAAACACGTGTCATCATACAATGATTTGAAGAAAGACTCCAACTTGATAGAAACATAAACTAAAACAATCGACAACCCACTCAATGTTGGAATATTTAGAATCCAAATAGGAGAGCAATAACCAGTGAACCTTTAGGTCAAATAATTTTCTCAACTACAATGGTCACTAAACACCATATACACAAAAATATCCAAGAAAGGCCCTAGGACTAACTGACCACTCTTTGCAAAGTCTAGCTCTCAAGCGAGTAGGACCGCCCCGTGTCTCACCTCCTCTCAACTAGCTTGTACCACGAGAGTGAGAGTGACGTGGAGGTTTGCCCCGTAGCAAGGAGAGGGTCCTGTGTGCTCCATCAAATCTGACTCGACTACCCCCTATGATTGATTCATATTTTTGAGTGTACATATTTTGGTGAACCTGACGTGAAGAGCAAAACCTTTTGGTTGAGCTTTTTGCATTTCATTGAAAGATCCCACTTTCATCATCGTTGTCACATACAATGTTGGATTCACCACATACTTTGGTGAACCTGAGATGAAGAGTAAATATTTTGGTTAATCTTTTTGTGTTTCCATTACATTATCCAAATTCATTCATCATCACTTCCACATCTGACGCCAGATTCACCAAATACTCTGGTGAACCTGATGTGAAAAATAAATACTTCTGATGGGATCTTTTGCATTTCCATGTGCTTCTTTCATTCCATGTTCATCTTTCATGTCCATCTTCATTTCATGGTGTTTCCTACAACCCAAAACTAGGACAAAATCACACAAAGTTTAGGGTAAATACCCCTCCAATGAAACTAGCACATGTTCAGATCCAATAGCTTCAATCTTAAATCAGTCAAAGTTGAAAGACTCAAAGGGGATCCAACAAGATCCCCAAAAAATTGACCAAATAAAAACATGCCAAGTGAGTGTTTGGTTTGAGATCCATCAACAAGACCAACCCATAATGAGCTATATGAAAATGGCCACCCAAATGGACAATGAGGTGAGCCATCAAAAGAAAAGCTTACAAGAAGCTTGGGGGGCACAAAACCCAGTCCATGTGGCACATCAAGATAAAAGACCTGTGATATATCAAGTATCATCATAAGGAACAAGTAGGGTCACTCAAGCCCTAATGCAAAGAAATACATCTCAAGGTTGTAAAACTCAAAGAATGGAGGAAGACTCACTCATAGACCTTATAGAAAATTTGGTCCAACGAATCAAGATCCTTGAAGCTAGAAATATTAGACAAGTTTGTCAAAGTGAAATTCAAGAAAAACCTAGGGCACAGGGAAATCATTTCATTGATAAGATTGAGTCAAGCCGGGGGACAACACAAAATCCCCCTCATCCAAACTTCTGTGAAACATTTAGGCCTCCCTTTCCCTCACCATCCAACATGAGAAGTCTTAATAAAATAGGTGAGATTCCTATGATGCAAAATCAACCACAAACGATCCCACCCAATCTTCAAAGAATAAACATGATGCCATCTAGTCATCCAAAATTTTTAGGATATCGACAATTTAGCATACCCTTTCAAAAAACACAACAAGCTCCACCTAGAGGGTTAATGTTTGGAGGAACAAGACCCTCTACACATAACTCCCTCTTAGGAACATACCTTGAATATTTAAAGGAGCCTCTTTACTACAGCATTCGATAGGTCATACTACCACATCCTCTCCCTTAGTTCCCAAAATTTAAAGGAGAGGGTGATCCCAACTCTCATATCAAGGCTTATGTCTCAGTAGTGCAGGAAATCCTTCCTTGGGATGGGGTGGTAGAATTTTTTTTCCAAAGACTTTGGAGGGTATCTCTCTAGATTGGTACTATCGACTTCCAGAAGCACCAATCCATAATTTTAGGCAACTCATCGATCAATTTATGGCTATCTTTGACATAAAAAAATTGGTCAAGACTTGAATACGCAAATTTCTAACAATCAAACAAGTAGCTTACACATTTTGTCACATGATGGAGGAAAGTTCTCTATTCTTCAACTAGCGCACCAAACATGGATCATAGAGAACTTTGTGATTTCTTCTTACATGCTCTCAATAATGACATACAAGAACAAGTCCAAAAAATCCCTTACAAATCATACAAAGAAGCTCTTGAAAATGCCCTTAGAATTGACCAAGCTATTAGAAATGAAAGAAACACTACTTTAATGGAAATCTTATTTGAATAAATTTCAGCAATCTTTAAATGTGCATTAACAATGAAGATTATAACAAAACATAAAGCCCACTACAGAAAAGATGTCAAACATAAAGAAGTCAACACAATGACACAGTGTTTACATGGAGAAAACCCTTGTAGGTAAAAAACTCTACCAAGAAGGAGGCACAAGTTTGTATTAATCCCAACAAGATTGTACAATACATCAACTACACAACTCTCTCCACAAGTCTTCAATCCGATAACATTCTGGCAGCACCTGAGTATCTGAAATTTGTATTGCAGCAACAAATACATGGCAAATACTTATAGAAAGATTTTCCAACTCATCCTAGGCATTCACCTTCTCTCTCCTAAGATTCTCCAACCTATAAATATTAATTACCATCTTACAAGCATCTTACACTTGTCCAAAAATAGCCATGCAAAGGTTGGGGGCCCAAGACTAAATCTGGCCTCTTCCATTATCTTATGACACGTCATAACCATCATAGATTCCATAAAAGAGTATCTTTCCAAAATAGGAATCTTGGGCTAAATATAGCAAATATACAACTAACATATCTGTCATATGTGTCATAGAATCTCAGAATCTTATGACAACTTGCAGCCGTCATAGATTCACTTACCAAACATTATGATAGTTGTCATACATGCCAAAAATAGTAGATTCCTCAAGGGAGCACGCCTACCCTCATTTACTTTGAGTTTTTACATTTGCCAACAGTAAAAGTCGCTCCGTAATTACTTCCGGTTACTCTGAAATTACCCCTACCAGTGAAACTAGTACATCTCCTCATGGATAATTACAAATTATATATAATAAATGGAATACATACAATATTGGGATTTACAAGGTTAATGGCACCTTATCCCAACATTCTCCCACTTGACATTATACATTGTAAATCAACCAATAGGAAATCAAATGAAAAATAATTAGGCACTAGAAACAAGGCCCATGGCCTCTCTGTACCATATGAAATTATCTGCGCTCACAAGCTTGGTCAATGAATCTGCAACATTCTCCTGAGTGTCTATCTTCTTCAGCTCAATCTCTTCATTTGCAACCAACGCTCGAACAAAGTGATACTTGTATACACCTAAAAATGACATGACTACCTAAATAAATATTTTTAATATTTATTTCATTTTAAATTCCTCTATCAATAAACAAATAAATCAATTTATTTATTTGATTCATATTTCTCCAAAAAATTAAATAAAATCATTTATTTAATTAAATCATCCAAATTCTTCTAAAATCATTCTAAATTAAATAATACAAAATTATGTAATTAATTCATCTCACACTCCAATTATCTACGCTCACAAGCTTGGTCAATGAATCTGCAACATTCTCCTGAGTGTCTATCTTCTTCAGCTCAATCTCTCCATTTGCAACCAACTCTCGAACAAAGTGATACTTGTATACACCTAAAAATGACACGACTGCCTAAATAAATATTTTTAATATTTATTTCATTTTAAATTCCTCTATCAATAAATAAATAAATAAATTTATTTATTTGATTCATATTTCTCCAAAAAATTAAATAAAATCATTTATTTAATTAAATCATCCAAATTCTTCTAAAATCATTCTAAATTAAATGATACAAAATTATTTAATTAATCCGTCTCACTCTCCATATTTAAATAAATCCAAATATTTATTTAAATTATCTATTTCCTCCAAAATTGAATTAATACCAAAAATAATTCAATTAATCCATGTGCACATGTAATTAAATATTTTGATATTTAATTAGCTAATATTCCCTCACCCACATGTCCTATTTCTCCTCCATTCAGATTAGTTAACTCATCAATCAAATCTATTAACTAATTGGTCATCTGAGTTCACTGATCAATCAATTCAGTCACCTATCCTGTTAACTGATCAATCATCTTAGTTAACTCCCCAATCTATTCTGTTAACTCCCCTGATGCATGAAAGAGCAGAACACTTGTCCTCTCCCTATTCGTGCACATCCATTCAAATTTCGTCTACCATTGATCTTCTTTCTCACAAATCTATAAATACAACCCATATTCCTCCATTTGAAGAATCCAAGCTTTTTATAAACTTACTCTATAGGAATCACAGCGCGCCTTTGGCACCAAATCACTCCATAGCTTGTGATCGATTGTTACCATTATCACCATTTTCATTGCATTGTGAAGATCCTCTTCATTTCAAACCTATCAACAACCATTCTCCATTGTCATCTTGGAAAAATGAAAGGAAGTGCACCTTCTGAGGGCTCTATTCATACACGAGATCAATTCGAGATAGATGACCAATGGAAGACATGAAATAAAAATGTTTGCAAGGTATTGTGTTCTTTGTGTTTGAATCTTGTTTATTTCAATTCTATCGAGTTGTTGGATTATATTAATATATTGATATTGTTCACATTTTCTGATAACATTACTAGTGCCCATTGTGGGGCCCTTGCCCCAATTTAACTTCAAAATTGAGTTTTTGTGTTAGAATCCGTACATAGGATGTTTCTGTGCATCTGTCATATTCTGCTACACATCTACTCTCTGTTGTTGTGCATCTACAAGATCTGTGCATTTATTCACTGTTTCTGCGCATTTATTCTCTGTTATGGTGCATCTGTCAGATCTATGCATTTATTCAATGTTCCAATGCATTTATCCTCTATTATGGTGCATTTATAATATCTGTGCATTTATTCTCTACTTCTGCGCATACATTCTCTATAATTGCACATTTGTATCTGTGTATACGTTCACTGTATCTGCACATTCATTCTTCTAGGGTTTTTGAGCTATTTCTCAAGAAATTTCTAATGCTAACATCATTTGCAGGAATATTCTCAGATCCATCTTGTAGGTTAAGAGCTAGTCAGTCATATAGTTGCATGGTTAACTCTCATCTAGATCTAAATAGCAAAGGAAGTAATTGAACTTGTTCATGCAAATTTCACTTAGATTCTAAATAGAAGGGAAGTAATTTTTACTTGTTGCATTACAACTTGAACATAGTCCCAACTAGGAGGATTAAAATTGAACAATTTCTTTCAAAAGCTTTTTTAAAGTTAAGAAATCTTGTGTACCCAAGTATAACAACTCATCTAGCTTTTCTCTTTTTAACTAGGAGGAAAGAACTGGTGTTTTTTGTGATTTTGGAATGATGATAGGACTATGCTCTCCCCTCTTTTAGGTGACCAAAATGCCAGAATCATCATTTCACATGTGTTTCCTTTAGAGAGGCTTGCCCTTGGAATTCCTTCCTTCTAAGTGGGACGACCTTAAGTGGTAACGAGCTAACACCAAGCTCTTTCGATCCACTATAAATAAACTATGTTTGAGGTGAAAGCTTCAAGCAATGAGTGCGGATTAGTTATATTGACATCCAACCTCCCCATAAACCCCGCAAGGCACAACCCTTGCAGGCTGGGATACTCCATAACAGAGAGTAGTGTTGCCGCATGTATAACCACTTGAACGGTTTCCCTTACTACATATATGAAAGGAAGCCAGGTACATGGAACACACTTCCTACACCAATCGAATGAGGGGAATGGAGTACAAATTCATTTTAATCCTTACAATTGTAGCAACATTAAACTAATAACATAAAGATTTTAGTAGCAACACAACACAGACAGAAGGTGACACAAGATATACTGTGGGGAAAACCTTTTCAGGTAAAAAACCCCACTCTAAAGCCTGCACAATGTATTATCAAAACACCAATAGTTTACAATACACTTGCAATGCAAGTCTTCCAAGAGTTCATGCATGTCAATTCTAGATTTATTCCGGTAGCATAACAGTACCTGTAAAAACACTATGCAACTACAACTCCAAACTATGCATTTTATAGAGATTATAATGCATATCTTGAGAGCATCTTGGGATAGGCGTCCACCTTGGTCAAATAAACATTTGCAGCATCAAAGGGCACTTGTACTTTTTTTCCTTACATCCCTTACATCTGTCATATATGGCAGATTTGACTTTCCCAATGTAGAGAGCTCTAGGCTAAAAATAGACTATGACAGATTCTCTTACGCGACTTACAACTGTCATATAATCTGCCCACAATAGCAATCTTGAAAGTTGTAAGAGAATCCATCATACAATGCTAAATATAGCATATTATACTTACAACATGTCATAGCCCAACTTGGGCACCCAAAGATGCCTTTCTCTCATGCAAAGATGCCAACTGACACTTGTCATTACTTGTCATAGGAATCTCCAAACTTGGCCCTTACGCGTCATAGATTTTGTCATATGGAATATTGCTTTCCACATACTAAAGATGCTAACACATGTAAAATTAATGCCACCTCAATATGGGATGCCCAAATACATGTAGGATTGACTTGACCATCCAAGTCACATTCCAAGTAAGCTGACATGTCACCATGCCACCTCACTATGTGACCAAACTGAATGTGCAAGTAAAATACAATATTAGGCAATAATTAAATATACAATTACATTACCAATGCTAGGAAATTGTAAAGGTTGAGACACCTTAATTCCCAACATTCTCCCACTTGTCAAACACTTTTCAAGAGCCAAAAGAACTGACAAGATTTAATTGCTATAGGGCGAGACACCTATAGACTTTGAACACCATCATAACTTGTCTGTGCCCACTGGCTTCGTCAATGCATCTGCAACATTCTTCAAAGTATCTACCTTCTCCAAATTTACCTTTATATCCTCTACCATGTCTCGTACGAAGTGAAACTGTACATCAATATGCTTTGTTCTGGCATGGAAAGTTGGATTCTTCACAAGAAAAATCACACTCTGACTATCACAACTGAACGTAATCTGACTTGATCAACACCAATATCAAACACAATCTCTTAAGCCAAATGGCTTCCCTACAAGCATGAGTTGATTCCATATACTCAGCTTCTGTCATGGATAAAGAAACCACAGGTTGTCACTTACTCATCCAACTAATAGCACCACCAAACAGTGTAAACACATAAGCACTGGTGGACCTCCTGCTGTCAATGTCACCTGCCCAATCTGAATCCACAAATCCACGAATATCAATAGAATGCGGAGGTCCTGTAACATTACCATGATAGCATATGGAATACTCAGAAGTACCCCTCAAATATCTGAACACTCACTTAACTGCATCCTAATGTACCCGTCCAGGATTAACCATAAATCGACTAAGGAATCCCACTGCTTGGGCAATGTCTGGTCTTGTGCAAACCATAGCATACATCAAACTGCTAATAGCACTAGCATAAGGTACTCTGCTCATGTTCTCCACCTCACTAGGAGATTTTGGAAAATCATTAATAGACAACTTTGTCTCCAAAGAAACAAGAACACACAATGGTCTACAATTTGCCATGTTGAACCTATCCAACATGGTCTTCACATACTTACTTTGGCTTAACCAAAGTTTTTGTTAGTTCTGTCTCTTCTGATTTCCATTCCTAGAATGTACTTGGCTGCCCCTAAATCTTTCATTTCAAACTGTGTTGACAACTGAGATTTAAAATTAGAAATCATATTCTTACCCTTCCCAATGAGCAACATATCATCAACATATAATGCAACAATGAGAATACGATCACCATCAAACTTATAATACACACAGTGATCTGATTTCGATCTCACAAATCTAATTAACAACACAAAGGCATCAAACTTCAAGTACCACATCCTAGGAGACTGTTTCAATCCATACAAAGACTTCTTTAACTTGCAAACCAAATTTTCTTTACCTTTCACCATGTAATGCTCTGGCTATGACATGTAGATTTCTTCCTCCAAATCACCATGAAGGAAAGCTTTCTTCACATCCATCTATTCTACCTCTAAGTCATAAGCTACTGCAAGAGATAACATGAATCAAATGGATGTCAGCTTTGTAACAGGAGAGAAGATCTCACCATAATCTATACCCTCCACTTGTGAATACCCCCTCGCAACCAATCTAGATTTATACTTCTCAACACTGCCATCTACACCAAATTTCATCTTAAACACCCATTTGCATCTAATGGGTTTCCATCCAGGAGACAAAGGCACCAAGTCCCAAGTTTGATTCTTTTCCAAAGAAGCCATCTCATCCTCCATGGCCTCCTTCTAGGAACCTGTATCTTTCATATCCATAGCCTCTGATACAGTTCTAGGTTCATCACTGTTGGTAAGCAAAGCAAAAGCACAACTAGAATCAAGAAATTTATAACCAAACCTCTTAGGTTGCTTCCTAATTCGTGTGGACCTCCTCAAGGGCTGAGGTGGAGGTTTTACTTCATCTTCTAAACTTTCAAAGCTACTAGAGTTCTCCTCATTTTCAAGTCCAACATTGTCTTTATGTTCAATCTTCTCAGGGGTAGAAGGAAACTGAACAACATCCTCTTTCTTTTCTTTTTCTTCTGGTTGTAAAATAGTGGATGAAGGTGTTAGCTCTCTAAAGATGACACTTCTGCTATACAACACTTTTTCAGCCACAGGATCTCAAAGCTTGTATCCTTTCACACCGACACCATAGCCAACGAAGATACACTTAATAGCCTTATTCTCCAATTTTGACCACATCTCCCTAGGCACATGTGCATATGCCTCACAACTAAAAACATGAAGATGCCTTATTGAAGGCTTTCTATCGGACCACACCTCCATGGGTGTCTTACCAACAAGAGCTGATGTAGGAGATCTGTTTACCTGATAGAAAGCGGTGGCAACAACTTCAACCCAAAACTTCTTTTCTGGGCCAGCTCCACTAAGCATACTCCTAGCCTTCTCCATCAGTGTCCTGTTCATCCTCTCTACAGCTCCATTTTGCTGCGGGGTATATGGAGTTGGCTTATGTCTTTCAATCCCAAGTTCCTTACAATATTTATCAAATTCTGTAGAACAGAACTCACCACCATTGTCAGTTCTCAAACATTTAATCCTTTTACCAGTCTGATTTTTAGCAAAGGCTTTAAACTCCTTAAACTTACTATAGACTTCATATTTACTTCTGAGAAAATAAATCCATGTCCTTCTACTATAGTTATCTATGAAAGATACAAAGTATACAGATTTTGATAATGAAGGAACATTAACAGGACAAAATACATCAGAATGAACAAGGTCCAACACACCAGAAGACTTATGAGAACTCGAATAAAACTAAACACGGTTTTGTTTTCCATATATGCAATGTTCACAAAAGTCAAACTCAAGATTACAATCATCTAACCAATCAACAAGGTTTTTATTTTTTAGGGTTCTAAGACCCTTCTCACCAATGTGGCCAAATCTTTTATGCCATAACATTGTCTTTTCAACAGGAAGCTTAACTTCCAAAGCATGAATACAACCATCAGGAGTAGATACAACAAATCTCTTCACAGCTGGTTTAGATGACGGGGATGAAGTGACTGTTGCCCTCTTCCTTGAGTCAGAAGAACTATTGCATTGTAAAATACATGCCTCTAGCTAAAACATAGTACCTCTCCTAGTACCCTTAGCAAGCACCATAGCTCCTCTAGTCATCTTGCATCATTCTTTCGAAAAGACAACCTGCACACCTGCATCATTCAAAATACTTACAGAAAGTAGGTTCCGTACTAAGCCTAGGATGTGCATAACCCAAGAGATCCCCTTCACTCATCCATCAGTGAATCAGATAGAGACTCTTCCATGACCAACAATCTTCAGATTAGAGTCATCACCCAAGTACACCTTTCCACCATCGAACTCCTCATACTTAGTAAACCATTCTTGATGCGAGGTCATGTGGAATGATGCACCAGAATCAATCAGTCACACATCATCAAATACATGGGTTACCAGGGCTGCGATGAAAGCATCACCATCATCTTGTGACTTGTCATAATCTGAATCTGGGTTCTTCTTCTTCTTTTTCTTTTCCTCTTTGCATTCCTTTCGAAAATGTCCAGTTTTGCCATAGTTCCAATAGAGAGCCTTGGCCTTTCCAGGAGATTTGGATCGCCCACCAGATTTGGATCTACCCTTCTCAGCTTTCTTGTCCTTCTTTTTCCTTTTCTCCTTGGGTCTTCCATGAACTGCAAGAGCCTCTTTGGCTACCTTAGAAGACTTTCTTCGCATGTCTTCAGATAATAGCAAAGATACCACTTCATCCATTTTGAATGTGGATGTGGTTCTTCCAATAGCCATGACAAGATGATCCCATGAGTCCAGAAAAGAACAAAGAAAGGTCATACAATGATCCTCTTCCTCCATCTTCACACCAACAAATGTCAATTGTGCAACCAACATGTTGAAAGCATTCATATGTTCTGCAATAGATCCTCCATTCGAAGAGAATGCAACTTCTTTCTTAGAAAAAGTTTGTTAACCAGGGATTTGGCTTGATACACATCTCCCGACTTCTTCCAAAGCAAGTTTGCAGTATTCTCCTCATGGACATTTAACAGGACAAAATAAAAAAGACTAAGTCTTATGAGTCTCTTAGCCTTCTGATCGATCCCAATTAGCTTGTGTCATTGCAGTTGGTTTTATGCCATAAATGGTTTCCCATAAATCTCTGTCAACAAGCATGTCTTCCATGTTGAGCTTCCACGGCTCGAAATTAGTGCCATTAAATTTCTCCACCTCTATTCTTCCAAATGTTCTTGCCATCTTCTCACTGCAACAAGATCATAGAATACTCTGCATAGACTCCAACTCAATTGAACATTAGCTCAAAAAACCCCTACGCAACAACTAGGATCATAGGTGATCAAGCTCTGATACCAACTGAAAGGAAGCAAGGTACATAGAACACACTTCCTACACCAATCTAATGAGGGGAATGGAGTGCAAATTCATTTTAATCCTTACAATTATAGAAACATTAAACTAATAACATAAAGATTTTAGCAGAAACACAACACAGAAAGAAGGTGACATAAGATATACTGTGGGGAAAACCTTTTCAGGTAAAAAACCCCACACTCTAAAACTGACACAATGTATTATCAAAACACCAATAGTTTACAATACACTTGCAATGCAAGTCTTCCAAGAGTTCACGAATGTTGATTCTGGAGTTATTTCGGCAGCATAACAGCACCTGTAAAAACACTATGCAACTACAACTCCAAACTATGTATTTTATAGAGATTACAATGCATATCTTGAGAGCATCTTGGGATAGGTGTCCACCTTGGTCAAATAACTATTTCCAACATCAAAGGACACTTGTCCTAGCTGTCCTTACATCCTTTACATCTATCATATATGGCAGATTTGACTTTCCCAATATAGAGAGCTCTAGGCTAAAAATACACTATGACAGATTCTCTTACGCGACTTACAACCGTCATAAAATCTGCCCACAATAGAAATCTTGAAAGTTGTAAGAGAATCTGTCATACAATGCGAAATATAGTATATTCTACTTACAACATGTCATAGCCCAACTTGGGTGCCCAAAGATTCCTTTCTCTCATGCAAAGATGCCAACTGACACTTGTCATTGCTTGTCATAAGAATCTCCAAACTTGGCCCTTACGCATCATAGATTCTGTCATATGGAATATTGCCTTCCACATAACAAAGATGTTGACACATGGAAAATTAATGCCACCTCAATATAGGATGCCCAAATCCATGTAGGATTGACTTGACCATCCAAGTCACATTCCAAGTAAGCTGACATGTCACCATGCCACCTCACTATGTGACCAAACTGAATATGCAAGTAAAATACAATATTAGGCAATAATTAAATATACAATTAAATTACCAATGCTAGGAAATTGCAAAGGTTGAGACACCTTAATTCCAAACAATATCCATTGTTTGTAGAAGCCAAAATCCCCTATTCAGTGATATAGGAGGAAAATATTCTCCAAAGCCATCCAACGTCATACACTCATTTAGTGTAGAGACATAAAAGTTCAACTCTGTGGAGGAACTATAGCTTGGTATGCATGAGAAGTGAGTGCCATGGAGGGGAGCCGGTACTACCAAGCTATTAGCTATCTGCCTTTATGCAAGTGGCTGGTGTAAAAACCAAGTTGAAACTCATTGAATACTGTCCTTGCCTACCTTAGGATTGTGCATACATTGTAATAAAAAAACAAAAAAAATAAACAATCATGAAAATGTTCTTTGTGTGTGATGTGTCTTTCTTGCCATAATTAAAGAAAAAAATAAAAAAGTGCAACATTCAAACAAAGAAACCCAAAAACATTGAAAAATGTGCCTTTACCAAGTCAAAATCAAGAAAAATAGATAGATCTACACATCTACTTCATCCTGCTGTGCATATGTCTTTTGCTACACATTTACTCTGTTCTGTTGCGCGTTTACTTAGTTTTGCTACGCATCTATTTTTTACCAATCCTACACTTTTGCTACCTACAGCTGTTCATCTATGCTTTGTTTTGGCACATCCACTTTTCACCAGATCTGTGCTTTTGTTCCATGTTGCTGCACATTTGTACTATGTTCCTGCGCATCTGTCACAGTGAGCACTTCCATCAAGTTTAAAAAAAAAAATGTTTACCTTTTTGAGCACCCATTTCAGCCTTATATCAATTTTTGAAGCCAAAATTAA
Source organism: Cunninghamia lanceolata (assembly GCA_027924645.1). Classification (NCBI taxonomy): domain Eukaryota; kingdom Viridiplantae; phylum Streptophyta; class Pinopsida; order Cupressales; family Cupressaceae; genus Cunninghamia; species Cunninghamia lanceolata. Next base: position 786,401 of record BSBN01000787.1, on the reverse strand, counting down.
CCATACAATCACTTCTCCTATTCATTTCAGCAGCGTACCCTCCTTTCCATCGTTCACCTTGTCTAAATTTTCACCAAAACTTCCCTAGAGCAAATCAAACTATCAAAACTAGGTTACTACAATGCAATTTTAGATCATACTAGATTCAACCATCACTAGTAAGTCTCCACTATTAGGATATATCATTCTTCTCCCTCAGAACTTCACTAGTGTGTCTTGGTGCAAAACTAGTCTCTATGAAGTAATCGGATTCCAACCATCCTTACTTTTGGCTACCGTTTTGTATCGACCGACTTGTTTGACACCATTGATCAAAGAAAACCCTTGTTCAAATCTTATCACCACCAGTATCCCCTTCACTACAACCTCCAAACACACCTTACCAAAGCATCCAATTTTAACCCACCCCATTCCAAATCACATTGCATAGTACTAACTAGATCACAAAAACAAAAAACAAATTGAAATGGCTGCAACATTCAACAAAATTGTATCCCCTCACGACAGTGACGAGGAGATATCTCACGAGGACTTACAAGAAGCTCTCCAAGACAAAAAAATTCAACGTATGATGGACAAAGTACTCAACCAAGACCCTAGCAAATTCTTTCTTCACTTAGCACACCAAGGAGTTAAGCTCCCCAAAGACTTTGATGTCCCGACGTTGAAAGAAACCGAAGAGGAAAGAACTCATGAAGACAACACACGTGAGGAAAGAACCCTTGGAACAGAAAAAGGCAAGAAAACCATAAACTCAACCACACCTTTAGACATGTTGACATAACAAGTTCAACCCCTAAAATAATAATTAGTGGACCTGTAAACAGGGACGCCCACTAAACACTATTCGTTGGAGGATATCTCATCATATCCCTTTGATAAGAGCTTGAAAATAATCCCCTTTCCCTTGAGATTTGAAGTTCCAAAATTTGACAAATATAGAGGAAAGGGTGACCCTAGAGACCACATCAGAGAATTCAGCACCGCATGTCTAGAGGTTGCCCATAATGAAACTTTTCTCATGAGACTCTTCCCTAGATCTCTAGGAGGGCAAGGCATGGAGTGGTTTTCTCGACTTCCCCTAGGTATCCGTACCTTTGATGAGTTAGTGAACAAATTTGTAACACATTTCTCATATAATATCTAACATGAGGTATCCATGATTGACCTTTGCAACACAAAATGAAAGAGTGGCAAATCCTTCGCTGCTTTCTTACAAAGGTGGAGGCAACTTGCCAGCAAATGTCCTCATCATATACTAGAAAAACAAATTCTTGAAATGTTTGTCCATAATCTCAATCCCGATCTAAGCTACCAAATTCAAATCCAATGCCCTACCTCATTCATGAAAGTCATTGAGATGGGGTTATTCATCAAAAAAGATATGATCGCAAAAGGACAAATAAAATTGTTCAAAGACACTCCTAACTCAAACTATACCATAGACAAGTCAAAATTCTAGACCAAAAACAAGAATATCGTCAACGATGGAGTGGTCGATGCTAAACTAGTGGCTCCTAAGCAACCAATTTTTAATCTCAAACGAGCATCAAACAATGCAACATTGAGCAAACCTTCGTCAAACAAACCAAGACAACGGTACAACTTTCCTCCTAGACAAAAATTTACACTCTAGGGGAGTCATATGAATCTGCTTTGAGAAAGTTATTGGCCAACAATGAGATCACCCTTCCCACCACAAGTGACTATGAACCAACAGTCAAACCTTCTTGGTGGAAGGATACCAATTTCTGTGAATACCATAGGGGAAAAGGCTGTAAAACTAATAACTGTATTCACTTGAAAAATGTCATACAAGACTTACTAGACCAAAATCGTGTGGGCACAAAAGATCATCCCTCTAACGAATCACACATGGCATTCAAGGATCTGCTTCTTAACCATGACAGGCCGAACCCTCATAACAACAAAAATAACAACTGAAAAAATCACAATAATGGCAACAATGATGCGAACTACATGAATGTGTCGTTTGACTACACTGTTAATTGCATATTAGAGCATATCCTGCAAGTCAATGTGCTCACGTTTAACAAATAATCATATTCCAACACCAAATCTGATTGCAATATCACCACCCATAGTGGGAAAGTCACCTTGCACACACTCCCTCCAAGGTCATCATCCTCACCATCTTCCCACCACAAGTACAATGTCATTGACCAACTACAAAAGACTCCGGCTAATATATCCATATTAGAGTTGTTGCATCTATTGCCAACCCACAAAGAAATTCTTGATAAAGCCCTAGTGGAAACCACTGTGCCTACCAACTTGGCCCAAGAGAAATTTCAAGCCATGGTAGGTCATCTTACCTCACCTAACATCCTATTATTCACTGAATGGAATGATCTATCCGTATCTCAACCCCATAATGCATCATTACACATTGAGGCCTTCATTAATAAACATTGCATCAAAAAGCTTCTCATTAATGGAGGAGTAGGTTTAAACATTTGCACTCTTAAATTAGTCCTTACATTGGGGTTCTCAGAAACTACAGTAGATCTAAGATAGAAGATCACAATAAAAGCATATGATGAAGAAGAACAGACAACCAAAGGAATTGTGGTGTTACCATTAAGAATTGGACCAGTAGTGACAGAAGTTGTTTTCCAAGACCTTGATAGGGAGCTCGCATATAATATTCTCCTAGGAAGACCTTGGATACATGCCATGAAAGTTGTGCCTTCCACATATCATCAGTGTGTCAAGTTCCCTCACAACGGCCATGAGGTCACCATCCAAGGTGACCCTAATCCTTTTCAACACTGTAACACTATCTAATCAAACCCAGATTTCAACATCCCTAATAATAGAGCTTCCACATCTTCCACCTCCCAGCAGGATCCTAGCTCCCAAGATTCCACATCAAAGGCCAAAGAGTAGAAAGTCAAGATCAAAGAAATAGGGGTAGGAGAGTACTCCATCGAACATTCCTTTTCTTTAAACAAAATGCCTTTATCTCTGAAGTCCTTTGGGTGACCTACACCCTTCCTAAAACCATCTGCTCCTCCTAAACCTCCCAAAGCTCTATTTGTCAAATGGGGCACCCTATCAGATGAGAGTGAGGAAAGAGATTTCTACAATGGCTCTACATAGACAAAGATGACACACCATAAGACAAACAACCAAAGCTCCCAACAGAAATCTATGCACATTGTCAATCTATCTTACTCAGAATGGGCTATGAAGGACACGATCCCATCAGCGTAAGAAAAGAGGAATAACTAAACCCATTCAACCCTATTCATCCTCATTGGCCTAAGACACAAGAGGGCTTGGATACAAAGATAACGGCAAAGGCAAAGCTAAGGCTAATACTTGTTTTGTGGAACAGATCCATAACCTCTAACATGATAGTGATACAGATTCTAACAAGTATGAATGGGATGACCTTTCATAACATTCCTATGAGGACAAAGGAATTGATACTATTCGTACCTATAGCCCCTACCATGAGGGACAAACACTAAGGCCTAGACCAGTAGAGTGTGATTCATCCATTCCCAAGTGAACAACTTACAATGAAGGTTAGAGTTCTCATGGATAAACAATATTGAGGAGAGTACCATCACAGATCTTAATTCTATCACCCCCAATCTTGATCATGTATCCATCCTTACCATCACACACACTGTATCAGATCAACCTATCGATCCCCTCCCCCTGGTACATCCTGAACTTATCGATTGGGATCTACAAGGAACCCCCTAACTTAAAATGTTCTAGAATGATGATGCCTACATTGATTACATGGAACTAAGAGACCACCTACCTGTAGAAGATCATAAAGTTGGATTCACCATAGAACTCAATACCATAGCTTATTTTGGAGAGGGTGCCAAGCCTTCCATTTGCAAAAATATAAAAATCAAACATGGATCTGATGGTGAAACTGCTCTGCAGCAGTGTCAGATCCCAAAATAATAAAAATAAAGGACACATCTGATGGTGAAAACCTCTCTGAGGTGCCAGACGATGGAAGGCTTGACACTCTCCCAAACGACATGTATCAGGAGAAGTCACAAATTGTGGTAGAACCTATAGAACCTGTTGACATCGACACCGAAGGTAACCCAAAGATCATACACTTTGCCAAGTCTCTATCTCCACTAGAAAAGATGAAATTTGTACCCTTCTTCAAAAAGAAATAGGTCAGCTTTGTTTGGTCCTATGCAAATATGCCCGGGTTAGATCCACACTTGAGCTTGCATCATCTACCCTTAGATCCTAGAGTTAAACCTGTTAAACAAAAACTCAAGAAAATGCATCCACATGTCACATTACTAGTCAAAGAGGAACTAAAGAAGGTACTGGATGTCAGGTTCATCAGAGCAATTGATTATTCAGAGTGGGTATCAAACATTGTACCAGTATCAAAGCCCCAATGAAAGAGTTAGATTGTGTAATGACTTTCGAGACCTCAACAAGGCTTGTCACAAAGATGATTTCCCATTGCCCAACATTGACATCATCGTGGACTTGATAGCTGGACACACTATGCTCTCTCTTATGGATGGTTTCTCTGGATACAACCAAATTAGAATAGCGCTAGAGAACTAGCAAAAGATGACATTCACTTGTCCATGGGGTACCTTCTGTTGGAATGTCATGCCATTTAGGTTGAAGAATGCATGAGCAACATACCAACATGCAATGACTACTATCTTCCATGACATGATGCACGCCACCATGGAAGACTATGTGGATGACATCCTTGACAGATCACTTACAAGGGAATCTAACTTAGATGCCTTAGAGAAGGTCTTTTAGTGGCTAGAACAATTCAAGGTCCGATTGAATCCAGAAAAGTGTGTGTTTGGGGTCACCTCCGGCAAACTCTTGGGTTTCATAGTATTAGTAAATGGCATTGAGGTTGATCCTGCGAAGGTCAAAGAAAAAATGGAGATGAAACCACCAAGGAATATCACCCAACTGTAGTCTTTACAGGGAAAATTATAGGCAATCCGTCGGTTTATCTCACAACTAGTGGACAAGTGTCAACCTTTCACTCATCTCTTGCATAAGAGCATCCCATTTAGATGGGATGAAAAGTGTGAAGAAGGATTTTGCAAATTGAAGGAGTATCTCATGAATCCACCTATCTTGATGCCACCTATCCAAGGCAATCCACTATATCTTTACATATCTGCTACACCGACAGCTCTAGGAGCCCTTTTAGCACAACAAGACTATGAAGGCAAGGAAAGGGCAATCTACTACATCAGTTGCACATTGGTGGGGTATGAATTACAATATTCTCAAATCTAAAGATCTTATCTTGTTGTGGTTTTTGCTTCCAAAAAACTATGCCATTACATGCTTTCCCATTCCATCAAGTTAATTGCGAAGATTGATCCACTCAAGTACTTATTAAGCAAAGTAGCTCTAACAGGTCACCTAGAAAAATGGGTAATGCTACTGAGTGAGTATGACAGAATATGTGGAAAGGAAAGCTATCAAAGGTCAGATCATCGTAGATTAGTTGGTAGAAGCACCATTGCAAGATACCACTCCAATGACATTCAAGTTTCCTAATGAATCAATTTTTAGTATCACAACACATTCATGGAAGCTATACTTTGATGGCTCTTATACAAACCACGGTTCGGGGGCAAGAATCTTATTGGTCACTCGTCAAGGAGACACAATACCTAAGTCCTATTGTCTACTTTTTCCTTGCACAAACAACATTGTAGAGTATGAGGCCTTACTCATTGGTCTTAAGATGGAAGCAGAATGGAAAGTGAAAGAGCTACATGTCTATGGAGATTCACAACTAGTGATCAACCAAGTGAATGATGACTATCAGGCGAAAGATGACAAGCTGATACCATACAAGCATATGGTAGATGACTTTAAAGGATACTTTGTGATAATCTCCTTTGATCAGATTCCTCGCATATAGAACAAAGCAGCAGATGCCATGGCAACCATTGCCTCGCTTCTTGAGATACCAGAGAATGAGTCACATTTTGAGTTCTTGGTGGAGTTAGTCATGCAACCAACTTATGATGTACCTAAAACACAATCGATTTGCCTCCTAGTTGGATCTGATTCACCCTTGTATGGTAATATTTACACTTACCTCAAGGATAACACCTTACTAGCCAACTTATCCAACAACGAATGCTGAACCTTTATTCGCCAAACATCCCATTATACTATTATCGCCAAAACCCTTTACCACCGAGGTCTAGATGGTACTCTACTTAGATGTCTTGAACATGATGAATCTCAAACCACCTTATGAGAAGTACATGAGGGAATATGTAGATCACACTCTAGTGGTCCTACCTTAGCTAAGAAATTCATGCGTTCAGGATACTATTGGCCGAGCATGGAGACATATTCGTATCATTTGTCAAGAAATGCAAGCAGTGTCAGATCCATGGTAACCTCATCCATGCACCAGCTCAGGAACTACGCCCTTTAATGACACCTTGGCCCTTTTGTTAGTGGTGACTTGACCTTGTGGGCAAAATCCACCCTCCATCATCCAATGGCCACAAGTTCATCATAACTGCCACTAAGTATTTTACCAAGTGGATTGAAGCTGTCACACTCACCAATGTCATAGGCAAACAAATTGCCTCCTTCATCCTTAATTACCTCATTTGTCGATACAGAATTCCCTCATCCATAGTCACAGATAATGGAAGACCCTTCAAAAATTAAGATGTTCAAGAGCTCTATGACAAATTCCAAATCCAACACCGCTTCTCTACCCCATACTATCCACAAGGCAACGTTCAGGAATAGGCATCCAAAAAAACCATCTTTAAAATCTTTAAGAAAATTATCAACGACGTTGGCTGTGATTGGCATGTGCAACTAAATCCCACTCTATGGGCCTATCAAACTAGCATATGCACTCCCATAGGTGCCACACCATATGCCTTTATCTATGGTTCTGAAGCCATTTTGCCCATTGAGGTCGAGTTACCATCTTTGAGGGTGTCGTTAAAAGGTATTATAACTGATGAGGACTACATAGTTTCTAGACTACAAGAGTTAGAACTATTGGAGGAGAAATGATAGAATGCTTTCAACCATCTCAAAGCCTACCAACAAAGAATGTCATGAAGCTATAACCATAGAGTCTGTCCAAGGGTCTTTAATGTTGGTGATCTAGTGCTAAAAGAAAATCCCCGCAATCAGTAGGATCGGGAGAAGAAAGGAAAGTTTGAACCCAACTAGCTTGGTCCTTATGTAATCATTGCTGCCTATGGATTAGGATTGTACCAGTTAGCTACATTAGAAGGTGAGCTGTTCAATGACCCAATCAATAGTATGCATCTTCATTGGTTCTATACCTAGAGAACCCCAATGTAAGGAGGGGCATAAAAATTCAAAATAACACAAAAATAAAAAATCAAAAAATGAAAAAAGTAACAAAAAAAATAAAAAAATAAAAAAATAGAAAAACAACAAAAAAATCATCCTTTGGTGAAAACCTGGTAAACAGGTGCCTTGGATAGATACCATGATGAAAACTTGGCAAACAAGCATCATGTGTATTTTAGCTTCCTTGCAATAAAAGCATAGTGAAAACCTGGCAAACAGGCGCTCTTTGCGATGAAAACTACTTCCTCCATCTTTGGGAAACCATCGCCTTGCATCCATCCTTCCTACCATTATCCATCATCCAATTGTATCTATTTTGCAAGACCACCGAATGATAACCTATCATGGCTTGATACCCTATCAACATTATCGCCTTACAACCTAAGGTTTATCCAGTACCCTATCCATAGTGTCAGCCTATCATAGCATCCATCGTTAGTATCTTGTGATCTGGAACTACGTTGCCTTTGTGTCATCACGTAGGCAAGGCCGTCTTATATCAATGTGTCCCCGAGGCTACCCATCCGTTCCATACCTTATCACCCATTCTCCAGTTCATTCGCATCCGCACCATTTCCCATTGCCTAGGTCCTAGGTCCACAGTTCACCCCGAACTACATTGCCTCTATGTCATCACGTAGGCAAGGCCATTTATGAATGAGCCCCCAAGGCACTAGGTCAGTCCCTTAGGGCCCATTTCTTCATGTCTGTTGTTAGTTCATCCATAATAAATCGATCCTCTACCTGACTGGGGGCAAGTCCTTGACCTAGTTATAGAGTTGGATTCTGAAGTGCCACATGTTCTAAGAGGACACCAACAAGATTGTGATACCTTTCACTAGACATGCACACGTAACAAAGAATGCTTTCAAATAGAAACTTTGATGCAAGATATCAACCTATCCAAAGAAAAACAAACAAAAACCTAAAACGCTCCAAATGATTTTATCTAAATTATGGCAAGAAGACACATCTAAATGCAAGAAAGTTTTGTTTTGATTGGTTGTGCCTAAAAATCTTAATTTTTTGTTATCATGTTTCCTATGCTACTCAAGGATGCCTAAAAGATAGAGATGCTATGATGGAGGCATGATTATTTTATTTTTTTTCTACTTGTGGGTTTATCTTTAGTAATGTGAAGCCTTGTCTAACAACATGATCAACATAACGATCATCGAGGACATCAGAGGTCTAAACATGAAATAGATGTAATCCTTGTCTATTTATATGTAAGAAATACTCAGGTCATGTTGGTTCAATTGTACTTAGATTCTTGTATTAACTTGCTAAATCAAAATCCATGTAAGCAATACTCAGGTCATCATGGTTTAATTATACCTAGATGCTTGTATTTTCTTACATGTTAAAAACACAAAAATAACAAAAAAATAGCCCAATGATGAATCAAGCACTTCAAAACACTTGCAATATCAAGGTGACAAGTATCCGTATCTGTGTCTATCAAATTGTCCACATTCATCCTTGTCTAATCAATCCGAGCAATGATCCAAATGCAAGTCCATCCTTAATCCATACCAATCGAGTAAAGTCAATCTTGTCAAATTATCCAATCACAATCAGTGGTCTTGATCCTAATCTCATTGTAAATCAACTCAATCAATCATAATTGTCAGTGGAATATATCTTTCTCGTGCCTATCGTGTTGATCTAGGGATATATCATTCCCCACAATGACAACACTATTGTCAATCATTGTCAATTACTCATTGGTTTACAGCTTGATAGGGGCAATACCTTGTTTGTTCTTATATCATTTGTGCATACTTGCTTTCTTACTTGTGTGTGTTTTCATTTTATCTTGCATAGCATATCATTTGGCTCTTTCATCCATCCCTTATCTTGCATCCAACCAATTTCTTTACCCTAACCTAACTGTTCAACCTATCTCATTGTGAGATTATCCATCTCACGCCCTCAAAATTTTCTTCCCGTCCAATCTCCCGAGGGGGCATCCTACCATTGTTAAACCTGTGCCAGGGGCAAACAGGGGCGTGTATCAAATCGTAGAAATTTTTCTTCTTTGAAATAACGTGATAAAACACATTGCATCAAAGAGGGGCAAAATGTATACACCTAAAAATGACACAACTCTACCTAAATAAATATTTTTAATATTTATTTCATTTTAAATTCCTCTATCAATAAATAAATAAATCAATTTATTTATTTGATTCATATTTCTCCAAAAAAATAAATAAAATCATTTATTTAATTAAATCATCCAAATTCTTCTAAAATCATTCTAAATTAAATAATAACAAATCATTTAATTAATTCTTCTCACTCTCCATATTTAAATAAATCCAAATATTTATTTAAATTATCTATTTCCTCCAAAATTGAATTAATACCAAAAATAATTCAATTAATCCACGTGCACATGTAATTAAATATTTTGATATTTAATTAGCTAATATTCCCTCACCCACATGTCCTATTTCTCCTCCAGTCAGATTAGTTAAATCATCAATCAAATCTGTTAACTAATTGGTCATTTAAGTTCACTAATTAATCAATTCAGTCATCTCCCTAATCTATTCTATTAACTGATCAATCATCTTAGTTAACTCCCCAATCTATTCTATTAACTCCCGTGATGTATGAAAAAGCAGGACACTTGTCCTCTCCCTATTCGCGCATATCCTCTCAAATTTCCTCTACCGTTGATCTTCTTATTCATTCTACACCATTGATCTTCTTTCTCACAAATCTATAAATACAACCCCTATTCCTCCATTTGAAGAATCCAAACTTTTTATAAACTTACTCTGCAGGAATCACAGTGCGCCTTTGGCACCAAATCACTCCATAACTTGCGATCGATTGTTACCATTATCACCATTTTCATTGCATTGTGAAGATCCTCTTCATTGCAAACCTATCAACAACCATTAGCCATTGTCATTTTGGAAAAAAGCAAGGAAGTGCACCTTATGAGGGCTCTATTCATACATGAGATCAATTCGAGATAGGCAACCAATGGAAGACATGAAATAGAAAGGTTTGCAAGGTATTCTGTTCTTTGTGTTTGATCTTGTTTATTTTAATTCTATTGAGTTATTGGACTATATTGATATATTGATATTGTTCCCATTTTTTTGATAACAATACTGAACATCAACATGCTTAGTCTGAGCATGATACATGGGATTCTTAGCCAAGCAAATAGCACTATGGCTATCACAACCAATCTGAATGATCTCGCAATTAAATCCAATACCTGTACATAGTCTCCTCAACCAAATTGCCTCCTTAGAGACATGAGTAGCAGCCACATACTCTGCTTCTGTGGTGGACAAAGCAATTGTGGGCTGCCTCTTACTCATCCAACTCACTACACCTCCAAACAGAGTAAACACATAGCCACTAGTGGACCTTCGACTATCCAAGTCACCTGCCCAATCTGCATCAACAAAACCCTGTATGTCCAAAGATTTATCAGCACTATCAGTACCAAAATAAACCAAACAATGATCAGGAGTACCTGCAAGATATTTAAACACCATCTTCACATAGTTCTAATGCTATCTACCAAGGTTAGACATAAATCTGCTCAAAACTCCCACTGCTTGGGCAATGTTTGGTCTAATGCAAACCATTGCATACATCAAACTCCCTACAACACTAACATATGGCACATTAGACATATCCTCAAAATCATCTTCAGTCTTTGGACACATATCTAATGAAATCTTAGTACCAATGGGTAAAGGAACTCTAATTGGGTTACAGTCCTGCAAACTAAACCTCTACAAAATAGTATTCACTTACTTACTTTGTGACAACCAAAGCTTTTTCTTAACTCTATCCCTCCTGAACTCCATTTCTAAAATATACCTTGCAGTACCGAGATCCTTCATCTCAAATGCACCTGAAAGTTGAGCTTTAAGCTCACTGATCATACCCTTAGTATTGCTGAAAAACAACATGTTATCAACATACAAAGCAATAACCAATATAGAATCATCAATACAATGAATGTAAACACAATGATCCTCCTTGCTTTTGACAAAACCTAATTTCAAAACAAATGAGTCAAACTTTTGATACCACATTTTGGGGGACTGTTTTAGACCATAAAGAGACATGTTTAACCTACAAACCCAATGTTCTTTTCCTTTTACCTCAAAACATGTAGGTTGTTGCATATAAATTTCTTCTTCAAGATCTCCATGCAAGATCGCAGTCTTAACATCCATTTTCTCAATCTCCCAATCATAAGTTGTAGGAATGGATAAGATAAATCTAATAGAAGTCAATTTAGCAACAGGAGAGAATATCTCACCAAAATCAACTCCCTCTCTCTGGGAGTAGCCCTTGGCTACTAGTTTAGCCATGTACTTCTCTAATGACCTGTCTGCTCCAAACTTCTTCTTGAAGACCCACTTACATCCTATGGCCTTTCTTCCTTTGGGAAAATGAACAAGATCCCATGTGTTACAAGAGTCTAAAGCCATCATCTCGTCCTGTATGGCTAACTGCCAATACTCACTATCATCTACAGAAATAGCTTCCCTGTAGGATCTAGGTTCATTGTTAGTACTCAATAAAGCATATACACAATGAAAATCTGGTGGGCTATACCTTTCAACTAGATTCTGTTGTCTTGTGGATCTCCTCAAGGGTGGAGTAAGAGACTCTACTCGTTCTTCTACATGATCATTTGCACCAACTTCTTCTGTCACAACAGATTCATCTTCATCAGAACTACTCAAATCTTCTTCTTCTTCTTCATCCCCCAATCCATCATTCTATTCTTCCTAAGGTGCATCTTGATGCTCTAAATCAAAGTGCACCTTCTTTACCTTTTCTTCTTTTTCTTTTGGCTGCTCAGGTTCAGAAAGAGCTCTAAGTTCCCTGAAAATAACATCTCTAAAAAGATAATCTTGCGGGTTAGTGGATTCCAAAGCTTATAACCTTTGACATTATCACCATATCCAATGAATGTACACTTTTCATCCTTTGGATCCAACTTAGATTACTTTCCTTAGGCACATGAACAAAAGCCTCATAGCCAAAAACCCTTAAATGTGAAACAAAAGGTTTCTTACCTGTCCATATTCATAAGGTGTCAAAATAAGAGCCTTACGAGGAGATCTATTTATCAATTAGCAAGCAGTACACAGCCTCTACCCAAAAGCATTTATCCAACTATGTATCACTAAGCATACTTCTGGCCCTTTCCATAATTGTCCGGTTCATCCTTTCTGCAACACCATTATGTTGTGGTGTATATGGAGTTGTCTTTTGTTTGATTATACCTACATGCTTGCAAAACTCATCAAATTCTTTAGAGCAATATTCCCCTCCATTGTCAGATCTTAATATTTTTATCTTTAAACTTGATTGGTTCATGTACTAAGACTTTGAATTCCTAAAACTTAGTGAAAACTTTAGATTTATGCTTCATAAAATAAATCCATGTAAATTTGGATACATCATCAATGAAGGTTACAAAATAATGAGATTTCTGATAGATTCATTATCCATAGGCCCAAACACATCCGTATGAATAATTTCTAATTTCTCTTTATCTTTATTGCTTCCTAAAGGAAATGATTTTTTGTTTTGTTTACCAAACACACAATGCTCACAGAAATCAAAGTGCTCATTAGAATAAGAGAAACCGTCCAACAATTCTTTATTCTTAATAGTTTTTAATACATTATTGCTTGTGTGGCCCAATTTGTGGTACCACAACATACATGTATTTTCAGTAGTGGCCTCAGATACATAGGAGACATTACAAACTATAGTGGCTTCAAGCTAAAACAAGTTCCCGAATCTCTTCCCTTTCGCTACCACTAAGTTCCCTCCCACTAATCTACAGCCATGCTTGTCAAATGTCACATGCATTCCTAAATCATTCAAGCTCAAAACTAAAATTAGATTTCTAGCTAATCCAGGAACATGCAAAACACCTGGGAGGGTTTTAATCCTCCCATCACTAAAACACAACAATACCTTTCCTTTCCCAACAATCGATATGAAGAGTTGTCACCAAGGTAGATATTACCTCCATCATATTCTTCATATGTGGAAAACCATTCCTTATGTGGGGTCATATGAAACGAGCATCCTGAGTCAAACAACTAGTTTTCATTAGAAACAACATTACATGCAGAAAGTAAAACATCTTCACCTGCATTCCAGGACTTATCCGAAGTACTCTCCCACTATTTCTTTGGGTTTCTGCACTCCTTCTTTACATGTTCCCTTTTAACGCAATTCCAACAATTAACTCTATTCTTTTTACCATGAATCTTAGACCATCCCTTAGACTTGTCCTTAGCCCCTTTCTGATCTCCTTTAGGTCCCATTTCCTTAGACCTTCCCCTAACACTGAGAGCGTCCCCTAAACTATCTAAACTCTTCTTCCTCAATTCCTGTGACAGTAGCACTGAAACAAGAGCATCCAACTTTGGATCCGCATGGTTAGCAGTGATAGCAAGGATAACATTCTCCCAAGACTCAGGTAAAGAATAAAGAAGTAAGATACATTTATCTTCCTCACTAACCTCAACATCTACTAAATCAAGCTGAGTCAATAACAAATTAAAAGAATTTAAATGCTCTACAACTGATTCACGTTCTCGCATTTCCATGGAAAATAATTTTCTTTTTAAATAAAGTTTTATTGCCATACTCTTGGCTTGATATATCTCACCCAACCAATTCCACAACTTGTGTGCAGTCTCCTGCTTTGCGACATTCAACAGGATAGAGTCTAAAAGACACAATCGGATGGTTCCCCGTGCCTTCTTATCTAGTCATCCCACTCATCTTGAGAGACATCATTAGGTTTCTTCTCTTTTTGAACAACCAACCATTTGTTTCTATCTTCCAACAAATCTTCCATTTTCAGCTTCCACAACTCATACCCCATTCCGTTGAACTTCTCAATGCCCAATTGAGAGGTTGATGCAACGGTGGATCTAGCCATAACAACAACACAAGATCTACAAAACAAACACAACCAAATGTCCCACTGTAGCTATAGCTTCCACACTACCACCCAAGAGTCAAAGCTAGCCAGGCTCTGATACCAAATGTTAGAAATGAAAGCAACTCTACTTTAATGGAAATCTGATTCGAATAAATTTTAGCAATCTTTAAATGTGCATTAACAATGGAGATTGTAACAAAACATAAAACCCACTATAGAAAAGATGTCAAACATGAAGAAATCAACACAATGACATAGTGTTTAGGTGGAGAAAACCCTTACGGGTGAAAAACTCCACCTCGAAAGAGGCACACATTTGTATTAATCTCAACAAGATTATACAATACATCAACTACACAACTCTCTCCACAAGTCTTCAATCCGACAACACCTGAGTATCTAAAATCTATATTGTAGCAACAAATACATGGAAAATACTTATAGAAATATTTTCCAACTCATCCTAGGCGTTCACCTTCTCTCTCCTAAGATTCTCCAACATGTAAATATTAATTACCATCTTACAAGCATCTTACACTTGTCCAAAAACAACAAGGCAAAGGTTGGGGGCCCAAGACCAAATCTGGCCTCTTGTAGCATCTTATGATGTATCATAACCATCATAGATTCTACAAAAGAGTATCTTTCCAAGATAGGAATCTTGGGCTAAATATATCAAATATACAACTAACATATCCGTCATATGCGTTATAGAATCTTATGACAACTTGCAGCTGTCATAGATTCACTTACCAAACATTATGACAATTGTCATACATGCCAAAAATAGTATATTCCTCAAGGGAGCACGCCTACCCTCATTTACTTTGAGTTTTTACATTTGCCAACAGTAAAAGTCACTCTGTAATTACTTCAGGCTACTTTGAAATTACCCTTGCTAGTGAAACTAGTACATCTCCTCATGGATAATTACAAATTACATATAATAAATGGAATAAATATAATATTGGGATTTACAAGGTTAATGCCACCTTATCCCAACACAAGCCACTATTGATAGCAAAAGAAGGGAGTATGATGCCAATGTAAGGTTGATAAACCATGATATAAATAAAAAATCCTCGACAAACGATCAAGACATAGATGGGTCAACAAACACTTCAACATCTAGAAAAAATAATAATTCTGACTACAATAGTCATGCAAATTTGGGGAATGAAAATGTCAACAACTATCCCTTCAGAATTAACAAGTAGTTGTACAACAATCATCATAAACCTCAAGATCATAGTCATGATAAATATTTCTCATTTCACAAAAGAAGGGAGCATGAGATCAAGTCATGTCAGGGGTGCCATCACTTCATATCAAACCTCCCAAAATGTCAACAAAAAGCATTCATCGACACATTTTCACAAGATGAAAGAAATAATCCTAAAAGCCATCAAAATGCCTTTGATCAAAACACCGTAGGCCTTGTGGAATTAGATAAAGATCAATAAATTTGTGTCCTCCAAGGACTAGAATGGCCAGATGACACCTCCAACAATTCAAATTTTTGTCACATGCTAAAACATCTCAAGAGTTCTCCTATGCACAAGAATGCTTTCTTCATGCCTTAGATCTAGGCCATCCAGTTCAAAACACTCCAAGCGAAAAGTGTTCTTCTTCAACATTTAATTTTGAAAAGTTACCCTCAGACAATGACATAGTTAAACAAGGTGATCTCCCCTCCATCTAATAGTCCAAGTTCAAGACTATTCCATTAAACGTGTAATGATCAATGATGGGTCTGTAATCAACATAGTCTCTTTCTCTCTTCTTCAAAGAATAGGATATGATAGAACTCAAATCACACAAGAAACTTCCATCCTTAAAATTCCTGATAACCCAAACAATCAAACCATGGGTAAAGTCAATCTTCAAATCACATTGGGTCTCAAAACCCTCCCAATTGAATTTGATGTCATCAATGAAGAAACCACTTACAACATGACCCTAGGAAGGCCTTGGATCCATATGATGAGGGCCATTCCCTCCACACTATTTCAAGAAATACACTTCTTGCACATGGGACAAATCCATATCATCAAAGGAGATCCTGATCCTTTCAGCCTTTATAGAGTTGAACAAGTCAAAAAGAAGGGAAAGACCATGAAAACCACTAGTGACCCAAAAATCAACACTTTTGAAAAAGGAGAGACATCAAAACAAATTGCAAACGTAGAAAAGACCTCAAAATGTATAGGAAAGGGGGAAATAGGAGAATTCCCCTTTGATCCCCACTCAACAAAGTCTTATGCTCCATTCAACTTGGTGGCCATTCCAATCAAGCCATACATTAACATTCATATGATTGAAATCATAACTAAAGAAGAAGAACCAAAACCCACACAAAAACTAGGAGAGTTAACACCAACCTCATTTGCCCCTCAAAAGTTCAAAACAAGCAACATAACTATACAAGAATAGAAAATGATAATTCTAGGGGTCAAATCATCAATCAATGAAACATGTGAGTACACAAAACTCCTCACTGAATGCAAATACATTTTTACACCAAGTCTTCGAGTGTCCTTGCAAAGACTTTCAAGTGAAGTATAGACTAAATTGGATAGGTCCAGACATAGTTAAGGAAGACATCAGAAATGACGCTGCCTCTTGTGCATTATGGAAGGAGTTCAGCACCTCAAAACATTGTAAAAGCCTATAAAATCCAAAAAAATCAATTAATTCAAAAATCCATAAAAAGCATAAAATCATGAAAGATCAAAATTTTGCATTTTTCATTCTGTTCAATCATGTATTTTGTGAGTGTCATGCTCTTGTTCAGTTTTTGTCCTAGTAAGGATTCTAAGGTTTCTTAGGTATAGGTTGACCCTTTGACCCTTTAAGATCCCATAACAATTCATGTTTACTCAGAAAGTTTAAAGGCATTCATTTCCATAAAATCAAAAATATAAAAAAAAAATGAGAAGATCAAGTGAGGCATTGAAAAGATACAAAAAAAGAGAGTAACAAACAAAGAGTGATAGAGAGAAGATTGCTGAATGTCTGTACCCTTGGGTGGAGATAAATCTAAGCTTGAAGCTTCAAGGGTGACATTCTATCAGAGGAAATAAAAGAAAAAGGCACAAAGCACACACACACACTAATTGAGCAAAGCCAACAGTATAGTAGTCTTTAGGACCATTTTCTACTTAGGGACCCTTATTATTTCCCATTTTCCTTTACCCCAAGTCTATCTTGTTGGCCATCTATGATCTAAGTCTAGCGAGCACCAACAAAATTCACTACTTGTCCAAGTTGAAAGCTTGTCAAATTGTTTTATCTAGATAAGGATCAATGTTCATCCTCCATCAAAGCTCAAAATTAGAAGCATTCCATCTCCTCGCTGCTCCCACTCGATTCCCTAATCCCATCCTAAAGATCAATAAGTCTCTTTATACCAGGTTAACTCACAATCCCCTAGGTCAAAAATCCTACTTAAGAGCAGTCACATTATTTGTTCCACCTGCATACATGCTAACATAGGAAATCAAAAGCAATAGAACATGTTGTAGCATCATGGCATTCATAGAACTTAGAATGTATAGTACTTTGAATTTCATATTTGTGAATCACATCCAAACACATTGCATGTCATTCCTATCAACAAAAGATAAAACAAAATTGCATCATCCATATTTGATCATCTTAGGTATGCATTCTCATAAGCAAAATAAGAGCTCTAGCCAACCATATGCACAAGAGGGAAAGTGAAGTAAAATATGTCAACTAAAGCTATGTATAGATCTCAACCAATGAGGTCTCATTTGCAAAAGAATGTTTGAGCACAAGTCACTCCTCTAAATGGAGTCAAAAGAACAAAACTGTGTAATCAAGTACACAAGTCTCCCCATGCAAGGGGGCAAGGGTGTAAATCTATTCAATAAACATAGGTATTTCAAAAACCTCAAGGAATATCAAGTTACACCTTATAAAAAACCATAAAAATTAGGGAAGAAAAAAAAAACCAAAAAAATTGTAAAACCTCAAAAATCCCTAAAAATCAAATATGTTCTACAAAATTTGCAATAAAAGGAGAATCTATTCTTCTCCTCTCTAGAATAGCATGTCTTTTATTTCCATAGTGTTTTTGCATCTTTTGTGCTCCCATTTTGCATGCTTTCATCCTTACATGTCTCCTTGACAAAGCAAACAACTAGGCAAATTCCCAATGAAATCTATGGTATGTTCGGTCATTTCATTTTTCATTATTTATCTTGATACATTTAACATGTCGAACTAATGCTAGTTATTGCAGGTGGGAAATCAACAAGTAAAGCCTATTTCGGGAATGGTACCTAGCCTTCATGTAGATGATAAATAATGTCTAGTCTCCAAACATCATGGTATGGGGCCAATTTGGATGCCCATGTGAGGGAAGGGATTTATTTATTATTTTCTTTTCTTTGAGATACTTGGGATATTGTGTAAAAAGACATTTAATAGATGGGTTATAAAGAATTGATCAAGGTTGCAAGTTGTAAGAAGATTTTTCATATTTGGTGCTAAGATAAGGTAATCAATGTAGGAGCACCTAGTATTGGGATCTTGGTCAATTTGACTATTATGACCATAGGGGCATTGGGTTTTTTCCATGGCTCATGGTTTTGGATACCACTTGATGGTTTCTTGTTTCTAATTTTCCTATATATTGGATACCTGGAATAGTGGATTATATGGTTCTTTGTAGGTTCTTGTATGTAGTTAGTCTACTATCAGAGGGATGAGTTATTATCGTACTTCATCTTTTGAGAATAATACAAACTTGGGTCTCTTTGGGGTGGGTTTTTTTACAAAGGTTTCTTTATGTATATTTAATGTAATGGTTTGCATTTTATGAGTTTCTTGATTTGTTCTATTACTTCTCCATTATTTCATTGATCTAAGTTTATTGGCTTAATCACATTGTAATAAGATTAAATTCTATATTATTCATTATTTCCATTTCCAGTCATTTACCCTATATTTCAACACCGTCTCTAAATCAAACGTCATTGCAACAAATAATAAGAATTTGATAGATGTCAGCATAGCAATTGGATAAAAAAATCTCACAAAAGCTTACCCCCTCATCCTAGGAATATATTTTTGCAACCAACCTTGCATTTTACTTTTCAACACTACCATCTAAATTTTATTTTCTTGAACACTCATTTGCAACCAACAAGTTTCTATCCTTTAGGAAATTGTACAAAGTACCATGTATCATTCTTTTTTAGTGCAACCATATCCTCATCCATGGCCAGACTCTAGGACTTAGAATCATCCATTTCTATCAAGCCTTTGTAATAGTTCTAGGCTCATCAATTTAGTTAACAAAGAAAATATGCATCTATAGGCAAGAAGAATATACCTATCTAGTTGACTTATTTGTTGAGTGGACCTCCTTAAAAGCTAAGTGGAGGTTCTACTTCTTTCAAATTCTATGAGCTCTCTTCCTCATCTAGTTCTCCATGAGATTTTCATTCATTTTATAGTTCAAAATTGTCACTTTGGTTGTATCCAAACATCTAAATTCTCATCCTCCTTTGGTTGCACAATTGTAGGAGAAGATTTGATTTCTAAAAATATCACACCACAACTATAAAATACTCTATCAGCCACAAGATCCTAAATCTTGTACCCTTTCACACTAACACCATAGTCGATGATTATACACTTCACTACTTTTTTACCCAAATTTGACCACTTCTCCCTAGGTACATGAGCATATGTCTTGCAACCAAATACATGAAAATGCCATAGTGATGGATTTTTGCATGTCCAAACCTCCATAGGATTCTTATCCACAAGTGATGATGTAGGAGACCTACTAATTAGGTATCATGTAGTAGTAACCACTTCTACCCAGAATGTTTGCTCCAAGCCAACCTCACTAAGCATACTCATAGCTCTCTGCATCAATGTCTTGTTCATGAACTCTACACCTTCATTCTACTAAGGGGTGTATGGAGGTGTATTATCTATCTTGATACCAATATCCTTACATAATCTATCAAATTTGTGGAAGAAAGATCACCACCATTATCAGTCCTCAACACCTTAATCTTTCTATTGGTTTGGTTTTCCAAGAGAGCCTTAAACTCCTTCCTTGGATTTAATTTTAAGAAAATGTATTCATGTCCTTCTTGAAATATCAATGAACAATACATAATACAAATATTTAAATAATGAAGGTACATTAACATGACCAAATACATTAGAACGAATCAAGTCCAATAACCCAAAATATTTATGAGAATTGGAATAAAGATAAACATACTTTTTCTTTTGATATATGCAATGTTCATAGAAATCAAATTTAAGAGTACAATCTATCAAACCCCTCAACAAGATTTTTATTTTCAAGGGCTAAAGACCCTTCTCTCCTATATGGCCCATCTTCTAATGCTATTGCATAGTCTTCTTAGCAGGTAACTTGCTCTCTAAGGTGACATCATGATAAGGTACTTAATCACAACTAATAGAAGTATATACAACACTCCTCTTTATTGCTAGTTTCAATGACAAAGGTGAATATTTGTAGATCTCTTCACTAAGGGAATCAAAGAACTATTTCATTGAGTAATAATTGTGTCACACTGAAACAAAGTGCCAACATAAAAACCCTTATTAAGAAACTTGGCTCCTTGAACCATCTTGCACCCTCCACTATGAAAGAATACCTGCACGCTCGCATAATTAAGTTTACTCATTGATAAAATGTTTTGTGCCAAACTTAAGATGTGCATAAATCCATTGATCCCCTTCACTATTCCATAATGGAACCAAGTCAAAACTTGATCTTAACCAACAATATCGAGATGAGAGTTGTTGTTAAGGCACACCTTCCCACCATTATACTTCTCATACACTAAAAACTACTCCCAATGGGGAGTCTTATGGAAGGAAACTCTCACATGCATAGGTTTCCAAGGTTATGGCAACTGAATATCTTGCATAATCATAATATGATTTATCAAATTCATAATTAGAATCATTCCTTTGATTCTTTTATCCTCCTTACTATCTCTTCTGAAGTGCCTAATCTTGCCACAATTCCAATAGTTTATCTTGGACTTTCTAGGAGACTTAGATCTCCCATGAGATTTCGATCTACTCTTATCCTTCTTTATTTTATTCTTCATTCTTCCATGAAAAACCAAGGCCTCCTTGGGTGATTCCATAACATTAGCCTCATCTCCTCTAAGAGTAAAGAAACCATGACTTCACCAAGAATCAATTTCTTTACTTCCCAAGGCTATCACTAGGTTGTCCCATGAATTTGGCAAAGAACACATAAGGGTCATGAATCAATCCTCAAATTCCATCTTCACACCTACAAAGTGAAACTAGGTCACCATTAGATTGAATACATTCAAATTCTCAACCATGAAATCACCATCACTCATCCTTAAAGTATGCAAATTCTTTAGAAGAAAAAGCTTATGCACCAGGGACTTAGCCTTCTATAAATCTCCCAACCTTTTTCAAAGGGCTTAAGTAGTGGATTGATCACATGCATTCAATAACACTAAATATACTAAATAGAGTTTGATGGGGCTCCTTGCATTTCTATCTAATACATCCCAATCATCCTATGATATTTTAGCTTGTTTGGATTCATATACTATAGCCCATAAATCTCAATCTATGAGCAAATCCTCCATCTTAAGACTCTATAGCTTAAAGTTTATTTTGTTAAATCTCTCCATTTCTAGTCTTGATATGCTTACTATCTTCCCTGCAACAAGAACTCCTTCTATGCATGCTCCAACTCAAGCTAATCTTGTGCCTAACACCGAAGACACAAGTTGATTACACTTTGCTACCAAATTTAAAGGAAGTAGAGGTGTGGAAATGCTTCCTATGCTAATCTATGAGGAGATAAATATGCAAAATAAAATTGTATATACAAATACAATAAAGAAATTAACACAAAAGCATTCATTAGAATAGAATGATGTATGTGGAGAAAACCCTTTTGAGAGAAAAACCACACATTCTAAATCACAAATCAATTGTATTATTCAACAACAATATTGGTTACAATACAATAGACAAGAACATGCCCTTATAGGAGTATCACCAACATGTAAATATAGAGTAATTCTAATAGCATAATGATAGCCATAAAATATGCTATGCATATTCTGTCCCAAGCACCTAAGAAATAGATGAAGTACAAATAGGAACCATCTAATGGTTTTGGAAACCCACTTTCCATCCCAAAATAAGTAAGGCACCCAAATCTCCATGGCACAAATTCCAACACCCCTTGGTCTTGTTCTTCTAGGCTGTTTTTGGATTATTTTGTACACCTTGTTATAGTTTTCATAACTTGTCATGTTTTACCACCCAACTTAGGCACCCAAATTCAGATCCATTATCCATTCAAAGATGCTCTATGCCATGCATCATAAACTATCATAATGTTGGTCAAGATTTCAATGTAACTTCCCTATAATCATGCTCTTACACATCATAGAATTTGCCATAATTAACTCCCATCTTACAATGCTATAATGACATTAGACGCTCTTACAACTTCTTACACACTTCCAAATATACTTGACACATGGCATAAAAGTTCCAACTCAAAGTGGGATGCCCCATTTCCCATATGAGGCAAAAATATCTACTAAATAAAAAGTAATAAATCAATACTAACATTATGATGCAAGGTTGAGAGATCTTTCCTAAGACAATGCACCAAGTATTTAGAACTTGGATCAATTCCTAATGTTAGCTACTTCATTATGGGTCCTAAGAGGGGCTAGTCTAGAATCATATTAAATGTTAAGACTTTTGGTTTGAGGTACATCTAAGATGCTGATTGTACACATTACCAACAACCCTAAATGTTACACAAGGATATTCTCCTAGTTCTAAGGCCAACCGGTGATCAAATCATTTAATTTTGGGGCCATTGGTTCTTATGACATTCGTCTATGATGTTATACTTCATTTCCAATGAACACACATCATTTTTACATCTTATATATAAAGAGAATCCTGATATCATTTGAGGACAATGAAGGGGAAATCAATGAGAAGCACAACAAAGAGATAATTTGAAGAATACACAACTGTATTGAGATCTCTAAGATTTATGTTGTAATTAAAAGGATGATGCCTAGAATGTAACTAAGCTCTTGAAGCTATTTGTTGAATTAATAAAATATAGCTCTTTGTGTAGTTTATGTTACTTCATTACATGCTATATCTAAGTGTTTCATTTGGCTATAAGGTTTTCTAGTCCTTAATTGGATCCTCCAAACTTGTTTGCATTAGATAATAAAGAAACTCTATTGATTTTAGGCTAGAATCAATCACCACATTAACAAAAATTGATGCTATCAGTCTGGAGCATATCTAGGCTCTATGCCAGATTAAAATTTGCTTTGGTTTATATTTGAATCCCTCAATTTTGAACCTGAGCAATACGACCTTGAATTGATGCATGATAATGAACTTGGCTGTATAAGAATGAATTAATAGAATGTGTGTGTGGAGATTTATTTGCCTTCAATTTCATGTGTTTAAATTTGTTAAGGTGCTGTTTACACACATCTATGGGGAGATTGTTGAATTTCTAGGGTCAAGTTCTCCTTCATCAACCCTTGGACAAACCAACTTTATAGGAATAATTGTAGACAACATTCAGAAACATACAGATGGCCTATATGATTTTGATGCAAATGATGATTCTTTGTGGACCTTAGAAAATGAAGTGCATTTTAGCGATTTCTCCTTTTTCTTGTCTCCTATCTAGCATTTGAATTAAATGCACATTATATATCTTTAAATACCAAGACATAACAACAATTTGTAAATTTATGCGTAACAAGTTGGCTCACAATGGCTAGTGAAAAGAGGTGGGAATTTTAGAATTCAAATTTAGGTTCAATCCTAAGTGGCATAGAAGTAAACCAAGTGGTGAAATGATCAAATAGAGGTATGGAACGAATGTATGGAATTGTGTGTGAATAAGAAATGGATAAATGACAAATGTATTGGCTTTTGCAAAAATAGAGATAAGGTCAAATTTATAAGGATAAATACAAATAAAAATGAAATAAAATATTGAGATGTGAGCCAAATTTAACAACATAGTATACCACTTGTCAATATATAATTGTATTAAGATATTCTATCAAAATGAACCCAAAACTAAATGAAAATTAGCATAGGTATACAAATTTTACTGTTACACTGATATAGTCAAATGAACCAAGAAGGAATATGCCACTGATTTGAAGATGCCAAAATCAAGTGACCAATTTGTTTTAGAACACATCAATAAGTAGAGCTTATAATGCTTTGTTTTCAAGCTACATTTTAATGAGTTCACTTTTTAAAAATAAAATTCAATGATTAGTGGAGGTTATGTAGGCCCTCCATCCTGAAATGATTTCTAAAGAAACATGTAGATTAATCGATTTCCACTACATACTTCATGACTTTGCCAATGAGAGACTAGAGATTTTACATTAATATGCATACCGATGTTTTCACAATGATTTCTAAAGCAATTTTAGATTGGTCATTTTACAAAGGCACTTTCACACAAACATTTCCAAACGAATGTTAAACCTTTATATTAGAACATAAACTAAAGTTTCAAAGAGACCAAAGAAACAACATACAAGGTGCCAAGCTAGAAACTATAAACTAACCAAGTGCTAGAAAATAGGTTTGAAAAGAAAAGAAAAACTATACTTCAAATGAGATGACACGTAATCCAAACAAAAAAAAGAAAGGGAAAAACTCTAAAATTATCCATGACCAAATGACTAACTGTTAAACCTAACTGATTGCTACACTAAGAGAAATAAATACAGATAACTTAAAATCAAAGTTTCTCCAGATCTCAATGACAAGATTTTCTGCCTTGAACATGACATCCACATTTGGTGAAGTTTAAATAGTCGATAAGTTCTTTATTTAAATTAAATAGTTAGGTGTGATTGGGATTGGAGCAAATGTGAGTTCTTGTTAAAACATTAAATTGGAATGCTAGCTTAAAAAGGTTTTAAGGCACTTTATCTTTATTGATAATAGTTTAGAATCATTGACTTTTCTTCTATAGCATAGATGGAAAACTAAAACACCACTTATTGTATAAGTCGTAAAGTTTTAAAAATGGACATATTATTTGTAAAGTTTAAATAATCTACATGTTGTTTATGATTTGAGACACCTAAAACTTTATTTAAGAAATAATGTGGATTGTTTACTTTTGAGCTTCACATTTAGTAATTGGTGTGAATGGCTAGTATGCTACAATCAATCTACCGGTACTTTACAGCGGGGCCCTCCCCAGTATATAAAGCATTGGGACATTGACCACAACCTCTAGTATTTTAAGCTCTTTCTACATTTAGTCATCTCCAATATAAAGTGCTGGCACATCAACCACAACTACTAGTACTTTAAGCTCTTTTTACATTTAACCAATGTGCCAAGACTTTATGGTGGAACCATTCAAAAGATAAAGTGTTGGCGCATTGACAACAACCACTGTTACTTTAAGCTCTTTGTACATGTAGAAGTTTCCCAGTAATTGTGAAACCACAACATACTGACATGGTGGGGGCCATCCTGACCAGAGTACATAGACACTTTAAGCATATTTTGGGGGCCATCCTGACCAGAGTACACACCCACTTTAAGCTATTCCCACATTTTAAAAGGACCATAGTAGTTGTGAAGCCATTGTCATTTCTGTTCAAAAGCAGATTAGAAACCAAACTGAACACAACAGAAGTTTTTCCTGGTTAGTTCAAGCGCACGAGGAAAGAAGTCCACAGTTCACTGACGATGTTGCTTGTCATACGGGAATTCCTGACCAATCACTACCTGCAGAAAATTTAAAGCAATTAAAGACATTGAAGGCATTTGTCAAATCATTTGACGTGGAAAAAGGAAACAAATACTGGAAAAAAAAAAGCTTTAATGAAATCCAGCCACCCCTTACAATGACGTCCAACAGATCTTTTGCATGCGTAGTATGCACGAACTAGAATTCATCATCCATTCCTCATAATTTCATCCATGGAATAGCATCACATAACAAACTTCACATAATGGTGAGCTATAGAGAATGTTAGCATCCGTAACAATAATTGCTATGAGACGGGTCTATCATAGCAAGTTAACAATAATTTGTGAATTCTGGCAACGGGAGCCACTCTTAAGCCCACAACAAGAGTAAAGGTCTCAACTCTATTATTCATTCAAGGGTATAACAGCCAAAATGTAATCTACAACTAAATCACTGATATATATTTTAACTCAGATAAAATAATTTATGTCAATTATGAACACCATTTTCTTTGAATTTCTTTAATAAAAACAATCAGTTGTTCTTATAGATGGGTTTCTAAGTGTTATGACTTATGTCGACCATTGTTGTAAGAGAAAATATAGATGGGTTTCTAAGTGCTAAGACTAATGTAGACCATTGTTGTAAGAGAACATGTCATTTTTTTAAGAATCCATGGAATGTATACTTATATGTATAAATTAACTTAGATTAATAAGTGATAGTTGAGGAATGATAATAGTAAAATTAAATATTAAGTTAGGAAGTTAAATATAGTGTATAACAATACTTAGCTTTGGATTTGATAAGGAAGAATGGAATTGATGTGACGTTGGAGATTGATGTGACACATTAAGTTATGGAGTTATGTATGATGGATAACAATACTTAGCTTTGGATTTGATGAAGAAGAATGAAATTGACGTGACACTGAAATCTGATTGTCTTGAGATTGAAAGTGGATCCTCTCTATCTATGTTTCACCTCAAATTTTGTGCAAGATCTATGATTGTGTTTGGGTTGATTATGTAGAGTAAGGACAATTCTATAGGGGTAGATTTGATCTTGCAATTTATGCACCTCTACCATTTAATTCACTGAATTTGTTGATATCTACTCAGTTGAAAAGTCTTTTCAACTGAGAAGATATCAATTCAGTCCTTGAATTTATGCACCTCTACCATTTAATTCTATAGCTGTCATTAAAGGATTTCATAAAGCTATGGATGCTTGTGAAAAGTTATAGAGCCTTGCATAAGTTGATGGAGCATTGTGTAAAGCTATGGAGCATTGTGTAAAGAATTGTGTAGAGCTATGGGGCATTGTGTTAAATTATTGATCCTTGCATTAATTTGGAGAGGCTTATGTAAACTACAAAGCTTCATGTAAGTCTATAGACATTGCATAAATCTATAGAGTCTTTGGTAAAGATAGAAAGTATTGTATAAAGCTACAGAGATTTGAGTGAAGTTATGGACCAATGCATAAAGTAAGAGATCCTTGCATAAGCCTATGGAGCATTATGGAGCATTGTGCAAACCTAAAAAGCATTATGTAAAGATATAGTGTGTTGCATAAAATTATGGAACCATGCATAGATTTGTAGAGCCTTATGTAAAACTATGGATCCTTGCTTAAGTCTCTAGGTCATTGCATAAATATATAGACATTAATAAAATCTACAAAGTATTGCATAAAGATGAACACTTGCACTAAGTGAAGTTATGGAGCTATAATGCCACTAGTATGTTTGCCTTGTGTGCCTTTTGATTTATATGATATATGTAGTATGGAGTATTTTATCAGTGTATTGTGTGTAGGTACATGGTTATTCCCCAATGGTGGTTATATTGAAGATGGTCATCTTTGGGTGAAACATGTGTATGTCAACCTCTATCTTACTAAATTGAGTGAGATGATCCTTGTGAATCCATGTGTAAACCTAGATCCAAATCGGTGGTGATTCTTGATTCTACATGTGGAGACCCATATAGTGTGTATGAGTCCTTTGTTTGTGGGTACTTTATCTTTTGCATTTGCATTTAAATTTACTTTGAAATGCATGTTTACCATGTTTATAGAATGTTTAATTCTTGTGTTGAAAAGATAATAATTATGCCTTAGTGGAAAAAGATCTATGTCATTATTTGCTTTTAAAGTGAATTTAATTACCCTCTTTGGAATTAAAGTATTTTGTACAAAAAGAATAGAATTTGCATTATACTTGGAAAATATTATTACGCTATTTGAATGCATTAGTTTTATTTAAAATCCATTTAAAGTTAAAATGCTAAGTGTTTGAAAGAAATAAAACAATTCTTATGTTTATTTAAAATATCTATTCCTTTAAAAAAGGCATATTTGAAATAATGAAAATAAAAATAAATAGAAAAGGGAAAAAGGAAAGGGGATAAAAGGAAAATGGAAGGTTTTAAAATTTACTCACTCCTTATTTTGGCATTTTTCTTGCTCAAACTCTCCTAATTGATTTGAAGAGAAATAATGGGTGGAATTTCTTGAAGTTGGATTTGAATTGCTTGTTCTTGGAGTGGGAATGCTTGCAAGTGGATAAGAGTTGCATGTGTGTGTGTGTGTGTGTGTGTGTGTGTGTGTGTGTGTGTGTGTGTGTGTGTGTTACTCAAGAGGAGGTTTTCCTTCATTGTGTGAGCTTGAGGAAGAGTTGTTTTGTTTAAATTTGATTTTAAAATAAAATATTTTATTTTTTCCATTCCCACATTAGGTGGAGGCATATGACATCATGTTATAGAAATAATCTAGATTTCAATTTGTAATTTAATATTACATTTTTAAATCTTGAAATTATGTATTTTGTGGCCAAGATTCTAAAATACTTATTTCTCAATCTTTGGACAAATCGATTGATATGTTGTGTATTTTTAAAGAAACATGGCACTCTTCAAATTTGAAAAATTATTGTAATTTAAAAGTTAGAAATTTAAGGTTGCATTCCAACTCCATTAACGGAGAATTTGGGGATTTTTATGGTTTTAGCAAATTTGAAAAATATGAAATTGTATTTTAGAACCTTAAACAGAAGTTTTATTTTGTGGGAAGATTTGTCTCCCTAATATTTTGAAATTTTGCATCTTAAATTGGCAGAGTCTCATGATATGTTGCATTGAATTATGTACCATGCTCGAATTGTGAATTTTGAGTGTTCGACTTTTATGATTGAGGTATAGAATACGGAAGGAGTGGGCTTTCACCACTTCCACGATCTAGAGTGATACATGAAAATTGAGCAGGGGAGAGTTTTAATTAAGTGATAATATAATACACTTTGGGATAATAAAATGATTAATAAAGATGGCCATGCCTTGATTGAATGCCTTGGGTGGATTCATCTAAGTCATGGACATGTCACAACTCTTGGAAGTTACTGAATGACATTGGGTAGCTTCATATGAGGAAGTTATACTCCCAAATACCCCACATAGCCCTCATACTACTCTGATGACACCTCTTGTCTTATTTGTAGGATCCTTATCCTTACCTTTAGTCAGATTTTGCATTCGACATGATTTGTGATCATTTATATATGCATTGATTGG
Source organism: Cunninghamia lanceolata (assembly GCA_027924645.1). NCBI lineage: Eukaryota > Viridiplantae > Streptophyta > Pinopsida > Cupressales > Cupressaceae > Cunninghamia > Cunninghamia lanceolata. Next base: position 756,676 of record BSBN01000787.1, on the reverse strand, counting down.
TGTGTGTGCCACATATGATCTCATATACTTTGGTTTGGCATGAGTTGCCACATGTGATGTTGTACACATTTTATTAGAATGTGTGTTGCTATATCTTCTTGTTTTGTGTGAGTGTGATTGTACCCAATTTGACCGTCTCTTAGGATAGTGGGGTGGGTTTGAGGGTACCACATGGTTTGGTGGCTCTAAACCACTATTGGATATAGGTGATCTTGGAGGATTATCATTGAAGAGCATGCTAGACTGCTTAGTATTTTATGCATTCGTATCTTTGATTTCTAATAATCTTATAATCATTGTAAACTAGGTCTGTGAGACCTTTGTAATAAGTACATAGTTGTATTTTATTATATTTTATTATGTGAGTTATGATTCATCCATGTTTTGGGTTGAGATCCTTTAATTGCAATAATTTATTGATGTCATTTTAGGTATTTCCACACCTCGTCTTGTGAGGGTGTTAGCATGTTTGTAATATTAAAATTATAATATATTAGCATGTTGGGTTTAAATTATATAATTTTATATTTATATTTATGGATGCCTTAAGGTTGGATTGCATTCTACCCATATAGGTGGCAATGATCCTATCTTTTCTTTGAGCATGTGTTGACATTGGTGTTGAAAGTTCATAGCATTTCGTAAATCTTTTGTCATATTTTGCAAGTATGGTTTTAAATGCTTGTTCTTTCAAATAGTTCTTTCCATTTTTCCTTGGGAATTGTGCCCTTTATGATATCCTCATATGACCAAGTTGGATCCGATGATCCCTTGAATGTTTAGTCCAAACCATTTTCTAATAGCACAAAAATTGATTAAGTTATGCCTCATTAAGTGAGAAAATGATCTTTGTTGTTTTTATGCCTTAGTTATTTTAAACTCTCTATTTTTCATGTTGGCCTACAGAGTTTGAACTTCTAGTTACAATCAGATTCTGAAGTCTAAATTGTAGGTGGGTCAAAGTTTAAAATCTCGTCAACATTTTACATGGTACAAAATGCATTTCAGATCCAAAGTTTGAGTTGTCAAGGGGTTGAAGTTCAAAGTTGATTTGACACTTTGCATGTTGAAAATACAAGTCAGACCTCAATGCCCACACCACCAAAAGTGTCTTGTTCTAGAATTTTGTTGGGCCTTTGCATAAGTGTGAGCTTATTTCTAGACCCAAAGCCTAAGATGCATGGTATAATTAGACCTCGAGGTTTGAAGTTGACCTAATCTTGGGAATCAAAGTCTCTTTGTACTTTCTAGTTGTAAACTACAATTATTTCCTAAACTTGAGCAAGTGCAAAAAGCAACTGCATCCCCAAATTGTAGCTTGATGCCAAAGTCTAAGGTAGTGTTGGTGAAAGTTGCAACTTGGGAAATATACTCAAATGGAAAGTCTAGCCTACAAAGCCAAGTTTCAAGGCCAAAAGGGAAGTCTAAACTTTGCAAGTCCTTCCCTGAAGTCTGAACCTTTGGTAGTTTTATCTATGTGCTTCTTCTCCTCCATGCTAACCATGGTGTCTTAAAGTCCTTTTCTTGTGTCACCTTCCATCATGCATTGGTCTGCATGCCATGTGCCTCTTTACTTGTTGTGACACTTTGGGCACATAGGAGTTCCATATGGCTTTCTTAATGCCACTTTTGTATCACAAGGAGGAGAGTCAAGTTTTCCAAGGGTCAAAGACCTTATCTTCTTCTTATCTTCTTTCTTTAATTCAGCAACCTTGGAAACCTTAACTCTCCTCCTTGTCTTGTTTTCTATGCCAACCATGGTGTTTTAAAGTCCTTCACTTGTGTCACCTTGCATCATGCATTTGTGTACATGCCACACTCAAAATAGATGATAAATTAAAGATAGCCACACTCAAAATTAGAAGATGTGATAAGAACAAGATTTGTAGTGCTCAGAATCTAGTTTCTAAACTACTATTTTTTTCTAAAAATGGTGGATATTAAGAGGTTCAAATAGGGGGAGCACACAAAGTGCTCCTATTTTTATCAGAAAAATGTAACATAGCATTTGATGTGCTCCCCCTAAAATGATTACTTTTTAAAAGTATTTCACAAATCACTTTGGTGGAAAATTAGCTAACATCATGTAGTTTATGCATGATTTTTCTGTTAATTTTTTAATGAATATATGAATGTTTATGAATTTTCAAAGTGGGCACTTCTTGAAAAATAAAAATTTGAGAATGCTCCCCCCTAATTTTTTTGAGAACTATTCAAAAATCATTTTTTTCAATGTGTATAGAATAGAGTCTAGAATCTAAAAATGTATTTTTTTTCAAATTTTGATGAACATGTGAAAAATAACACCAAAAATACTACACATAGGTTTTCTACAAAAAAAAGAACACATTAGCAAAAGAAATTAAAGATGAAAACCTTAATGTTATCAGATTTTAGAAAAAATTACATTCTTAGAAAGCTAATAAAAAATTGAAGTCATCCTGCATTTTTTCATATTAACATTGAAAAACATGTAAACCTGATGGAGAGAAGGCTCAAGATTTAGTTAATTTTCTATGTTTTGTTGAAAACACATCTTTGGCATCCAAAAGGCAGGTCCAACCCTTTGAGTTGGATATGTCCAAGGCAAATCCAACCCTTAGGATTGGAATTTTCCAAATCAGTAAAAAACACGCTCGCATTTCAAATCAGTTAAAACTTGGATGATAACTGGGACAAATTATATGAGGACTCATGTCACTCCTCCATATTCATTCACTCTAGAGTAGCCTCATGTCTAGGAGAGACAACCATTATATCATTAGGTGATGATGAGGAGGAAGATTGAATGCCTCCATACTTTGAAATGGAAGAGGGAGTGTTGGAACAAGTAGCATCATATGCACCTTGTTAGATGAGGAGATAGAGTTAGAGAGAGAGAGAGAGAGGGATAGAGATAGAAAGAGATAGAGAAAGAGGGATATAGAAATAGAGAGATAGTAATAGGAAGAGGGAAAGATATAGAGAGGAGAGATAGAGAGGGAGAGAGAGAGGGGGGAGATAGAAAGAGATGGAGAGATAGAGAGATAGAGTTAGAAAGAGGGACAAATATAGAAAGGGGGACAAATAGAGGGAGAGGGAGAAAGAGATAGAGAGATAGGATATATATATATAGAGAGAGAGATCTCCCTCTCCCTCTCTATATCCCCACCTATATATCCCCTCTATCTCTCCCTCTCTGTGTATCTCTTAATCTCCTCCCCCCATCCCTCTCCCTGTCTCTCTCCCCCTGTCTCTTTCCCCCTCTGTATATCTCCCTCTCTATCCTATCTCTTTATCTCCCCTCTCCCCCTTCTCTCTATCTCTCCCCCCTCTCTATCCCTATCTCTCTATCTCCCCTCTCCCCCTATCTCTATCTCTATCTCTATCTCTATCTCTATCTCTCCCTCTCCCTCTCTCTCTATCTATCTATCTCTCCCTCTTTATCTCCCCACCTCTCATTATCTCTCCCTCCCTCTATCTATATCTCTCAATCTCCCATTCCCCAATTTCTCTTCCTTTCCCTCTCTATATCTCTCTATATGTCCCTATCTATATATCTTTCTATCTCTATCTCTCCCTCTCCACCTCCATCTCCATCTCCATCTCCATCTCCATCTCCATCTCCATCTCTCCCTCTCCCTCTCTCTATCTTTATCTCTCCCTCTCTCTATCTCTCCTTCTCTCTCCCTCTATCTATCCCTCTCTCTATCTCTCTCTATCTCTCTATCTCCCTCTCCCTCTCTCCATATCTATCTCTATCTCTCCCTCACTCTCTCCCCTCTATCTCTCTATTTCTTCCTCACTAGATCTCTATCTTTCTATGTCCCTCTCCCCCTCTCTATCTCTTTATCTATTTATCTCTCCATCTCTCTATCTATTGCTTTTTCTTCCAGTATTGACTATAGTACTTGTGTATATATAACATCCTTAAATTCTCCACTATCTTGTTGCTTGAACATATTAATACCCTAAAACTCTTTCTGATTGGTTTCTCAATTTTCTTTTATCATAAAAATTATATGTAGATTTGGAATAAAGGAGAGAGTAGATTTCCTCTTGAAGGGTGTAAATGCATTTTACACTTCACCAATACCCCTGGAGAGAAAATTCAAGAAGTGTACCAAGCCAAAGTAGGATAAGAAAATACTTAAAGCATTTGAAGCAAAAATAAAGGCATTAGAAGGCTAGGTTACCATACTTGTAGAGAAATCCATTGAAGTTGAAGATACATAGGTAGAAGAAACTAAAAAACAACTCCTAGAGGTTAAAACAAAATTGACTAAAGTAAGAATAGAGTTGGTAGTAGGGTAAAGCTAGATGGTAACTAAGACAACCACCAAGAATGCCTTATCAAAGAAAGTGGAAGACTTGGAGGCATAATTGAGCCATGAAAAGGATGAAACTAGTGCCAAGGCTATTGAAATAAGATCACTAAAGAAAAAGGCCTATAGCCAAGATTATGAGCTAGCCAAGCTAAATAGTCAAGTGGACACCTAGGCCTAGACACTCAAGGGCCTAAGAGAAAAAAGAGGCTGACCTAAAGAATATACTAGAAGAATCAAAAGAGGAGGTCAAGAGATTAAAGGCCCAAATAAAAGAGCTCAAGTAGTTAGTGGCTTCCCTTGACCACATCAAGTTCTTGTGAAGATCATACTGCAATGCCAAACTGGAGACCACATCATCTAAACCTTGTGAAGATTAAACTGGAAGGGCATAATAGAGGCCACATCATCTTTACTCCAACCTTATAGTTTATGGAGATGGTGTAGGCTCTAAGTGATATGGTGAAGAAAGAGATTGATATGGTGGAGACTACCCTCTCTCTAATGATTAAAGATGCTTGGTCCTATGTCAAGAAGTTCTATAGTTATCCCTCAACCAAGCTAGTCATGGTGCAAATTACGAGTAGAACTAACATAGCATGGAAAATCAATGACATCTTAGAAACACATAAGGCAAATAAGGAATGTAAAGCACACTTAGATTTAATTAGACAAACAATAAAGGGTATGTAGACCTATATTCATCAACTGGTCTAGTAGGGATTTCCCTCACCACTAGATGAGAATCAAAAAGTGTTCCCACATGACAAATTTTTAGAGCTGGTGAATGAGAAAAGCCAAGAAGAAACTATATCTTAGTTATTATCATTTCATCTTCTATGGGTCTACCATATCCTGTGAGAGAGAGAGAGAGAGAGAGAGAGAGAGAGAGAGAGAGAGAGAGAGAGAGAGAGAGAGAGAGAGAGAGAGAGAGAGAGAGAGAGAGAGAGAGAGAGAGAGAGAGAGAGAGAGAGAGAGAGAGAGAGAGAGAGAGAGAGAGAGAGAGAGAGAGAGAGAGAGAGAGAGAGAGAGAGAGAGAGAGAGAGATGTTTGGCATGATTAACATTTCACCTTCTATATGTTTGATATTTTTTCTTACCTTAGTTTCATCTTCTATATATGTTTGACATTATATGTTTAGTTGGGGGAAGAGAGAGAGAGTTTGGGAAAGAGAAGAAGTGAGGAAGAGAGGATGAGAGAGACCAAAAGCTCTAAAAAATATTGACTAACAACCTACAAAAAGGCATATCACGTGATTTTGGCCCACATGCTTTGTTTTATTCCCCTATTATACACTTTTTCCGACATGCAAAGACACTTTTGATGCTTTTGAGGATCTATAATGATTGGTTGAAAAAATTAGTTCACTTTTTATTCTTGTATCAATATAGAAGATTCCAATTACATGTTTTTAAATCAAATTTGATATCACAAATCATTGTTTTCATGTTTTGAGGAATTGCAATACTTGATTGAATAAATTAACTAGTTTTTTGTCTTACATTGACAAAAAACATTCTAATTGTGCATGTTTTTTATTTGAATTTGATAAATTATTAGTAATTTTTTGTTTTCATTTGACCATTATTTTAGATTGATATAGAATTCAATATCATGCCAAGGAAATGACCAAAATCTGCGTGAAGCTGAGAATGCAAAGAAAAGAGAACAAATGATACAACTTCGTAAAAATAAGAAATTGGATTCCATAAACGAAGATCAACAATATTTTCAAATTGAATTGGACCATGAAGCATCCAAGGGAGAGAAGGATTTGGGGAAATAAAGGGAACAAATGTAAAAACTATGTGCAAGTAAGAAATTGAATGTGGGAGTTGAAGGTATGCCATCTTTGCCATCTCAATTTGATATTGTAGAAAATATGCAATCACTAATTTAAAATGATGATGCATTTTCAAATGTGAATATAGATGTTACACCAATTGATCAAGTGTTGAATGATAAAAAAAATCTATTGATTCAAGTTTTCCATTGAGAACATCTCCTAGAATTTTGCATAAAAAGCCTAAGTTTTAAATTGAAATTGATGAGAATATTCTAAAATCAATGCTTGATAAGATTCATGAATGTACTTGTAGAAGAAATGTGAATAAGATATGGAACATGTATTTTAAAAATATAAGTGAAATTAGAATATGTCAATTGTTTTTGAAATGATGAAAAATCATAAGTTTAGGCCAATCATGAAGATTCGTAGTCTAAGAACATGTTGTCACTTGGATTTGCACCCTATGTTGAAGCACTTTTGTTGTAACAATCCAGTGAAACATTGGAGTGATTTCTAGGTGTGGGACCCTGCAAAGGAAATCAAACATCCAGAGAAGGTTGGTTCCTTCCTCTGAATATGCAATTCAGAGTAGACTAAGACTAAACCTAATCTAATCAGAGTTGGGAAAAGGGGAAGGAGAAACTAAAAATAGAAAGGTGATACACCAGGTTTGAATGAAGAACACCCACAAAGCTAAAATGCATAGAATAATTGAATACAACTGATAAACTCACACAAATCCTACAAATATTAACAAAGGTAAAAGATAAAAAAAAGTATTGCAAGGAATTAAACATTCACAAACAATAACCAGTTCTAGATCTACACAGAGCTAGAAAGTAGCATGAAATGGTAAAACAATCAACATGTATTGATAAAAAAGCCATGGTTATAGCAAAAGAGGGTTTTGATTGGAATACAAAAATAAGTCTCTATATCCAACCCTCATTACATTGATTTTTCATCTATTTATACCATTTCATTCACTAATCTAAGTCACCTACTACAATAAATTCACCCCATGGGTCTGTCAGAAGATATTTCTGCAAAAGGAATGTCTATGTACATCTATTGTCAAAACATAAATGCAGAAAATATCACGAGGATGAAGTAGCTGGGAAATATTTGCTACCTTGAATGCAAGTAGCTGATTCATCTACCTGCAACAATTATATTCACAACTACCTCCATCTGATCTGATTGTGCAATAATGGCAGCTAGAGAAGATAGATATTTCAAATACATATTCCCGCCAAAATCCCTATGAAAATCTTTTACAACATTTTAAAATATGTTAACTTAAAAATATTTTAAAGCTTTACATTATATTACAAGCTTTATTTTCATTTTATTTCACTTTTCTATAATTCTAGCTTTTATTTTTTCTTATCGACAAAATCTCTTTTTACAAACCATTTTGTCTTTGCTTTTCTCTTACTTTCTCTTAGTCAGCGAAATCACCTTTTCGCAAACTTTTCTTGTTTCATCCTTTTCTGACCTTCAGTTGGCGATTTTTCAATTTTATGAACTTGCCCTGTGTTCTCGCTTTCCTCCTTGGTTGGTGAAATTTGAATTTTGTGAACTATCCTTCCTCTTTGTTACTTTTTTTCTTTATCGGTGATTTCTTCATTTTATGAACTTTGCATTGTCTTCATCTTTGCTTTTTTACCTTTGTTGGCAAAGTTCCACTTTCACAAACTTTGCCTTGCCTTTGTCTTTCCTTTATCTTCCTTTATCAGTGATTCACCTTATCGGTGAACCTAGGAAATCTTGAACTATTTGGCGAGTTCGAGTTTCCTCCGGTTTCCTAGGGTGAGTGCAGGATCATGATGGGCCAAACACTACCCCTAAGTGGCAATGTAAATGTGAAAAACAGACTTCAGTAACTTCATGTCAAAAATTGAATGAGTTATCTACACAATCCAGAAATAAGGTAGTAATAAAATTTGTAATAAATTGAATGTAGTTTATGGGCTACTACTTTTTTAAAAAAATTTTAAAAATAGTTTGGTGAAAATTGGATATTTCAATGAAGCACTACTAAAATTTTTAGAAAAATGTAAAAAGTAGGTGTCATTCCGGTCAACCTAAGTATGAGAAAAAGATAATATTTTCCTCAATGATTTGGATTTAAGTAAAGGACACATGAGCGGATGTGATGCATATTTTTTTTGAATTTTTTAAATAAATAAATAATTATTTATGAATTTTTTATTGTGACTTTTTAAAATATTAAAAATTAATTTTCCACCTAACCTAACTTGGTCAAAAATATATGAAACTCAAAAATTTTAAATTTTAAATTATACCCAATAAATCCTAGAATGTGACGCATCTTTTGGATTTAAAAAAGGATTAATATGTTGAAAGTTATAGATGTTTTTCAATATGTATATCTATGAGGAAATCATACATAGTATATGTAGAAAATTAATAAGAATTACCTATTAAAATTATTATGAGGTGTATATTATATTTTTAGAATCTTAATAGCTTCTTCTATAAACTCTTTTCATTTGATTAAATTTACTTAAAAAAAATGTCAGCTTCAAGGATGAAATTATGGAAAATTTTAGGATAACACTAAATGGGTGGTTTTGCAAGATTCTTTGGCAAGTTTTAGGACTCCCACTTGCCTAAACACGAGGTAATCCTAAGGCATTTTAGGAGGGAATCCATATTTGAGCTATAAATATTAACATCCTTTCCATCCAAATCAAAATATTAGTCTAAATGTTAGCATTTTTTTATCTAGCAAGTTTTTTCCATTGCCACTGTTTGGCCCATCATGATCTCACACTCCACCCCCGATAAATCTTTTCTTTTCCTTGTGTTAGTCATTTTTAAAGTCTTCCTTTTGCCTCTTCCTTGCCTTTGTTGGAGAATCCTCTGATCAGCAAACCTATCGGTCAACAAACTAGCGTGTTTGTGAACCACATAATTTACCAATAAAGGCAACCTTTTGCCTTGGTTTCTTCCTCTTCTTTCTTTGTCAGCGAATTGGCCGATCGACAAACTTTTTGGTTCGCAAACTGAACATTTTTCCAATAAAGGCTTCCTTTTATCTTTGCTTTCTTCCTTAGTCACTTTTTTGGCTTCTTTTGAACCTTCCCTTAGTTGGCGAATTGGCTAGTCGGCGAACCGACGGATTTGTGAACTTGAACTTTTGTCGAATAAGGCTAAAGACTAAGGCAAAAGACTTAGAAATTTCTTGGTTTTTTCAGGGGTTCAACCTAAGGAATTTTTGGGGATTTTTACAAGGACAACACCTTTACATGAAGAACATTGGGCACCTAAGGAACTTCAACAAGATTTTCAACATTAAGACTGGGCTATTTGACTCTGGAAAGGGAAAAAATAGGTCAACATTTTGGTGACCTATCAGGGATGTTTGCTTGCTAAACAAATGAACCAGTGGCCTTAAGCATCCATTGGGCAAGATTCAAAAGGGACTATAGTAGGCTGAAAACATCTTAAACCTTGCCTTCAAAACAACACCAAAAAAGAAAATGAGGCATGCATTCTCCTAATGAGAGTGCAACCTATGCAACAACACTTAGGGAAAAGGGAAAAACTAAAATAGAAACAAACCTATCCTAAACCTAAACTAGCCAACCAGAATATTGTCTTAAACAAAGCCGTTAACTGGTTCCTGAAAGTAGTTACCTTTTCTTATCAATTTACAATGCTTTCCTAGCTTATAGAAAGCTAACAAGATGCAGAAAAAGAGTGGGCATGCAACAAATTGATGAAATGCCACTCTTAGAGTAAAATCAAACTCACAAGTACCCACATGAACCAATTGTTGATGCAACTACTAGGAGGTGAGTAAGTGGGTTGATTCCTCTAATCTTGATGCTCAACTTCATGCTTAGGAGTGAGCATGACAAGTAGGGACTCCTCATGGTTTGTCCCTAGTTGGGCCAAATGCCTTATAAAGCATCCCCTTGAAACTATGCTTGAATGATCAATGTAGACCACATGCTTTTGCTCTTATTCCACAAACTTTTGATGGTCTGAATGCTCTAGTTGCTGCACATGGTTCAGAAATATGGCTACTTCCACCTTATGAATGAGATGCTCATGATTTTCTAAATTAGGCTTAGAGAATGAGCCTTGCACATGCTCAATGGTGAAATCTCCCCCACCAAGGAGTTGATATCCCTGTTGGATAATTAAGAACAAATCTTCAATTTGTTCTTGCCCATGCTCATACATTACATTGTTATTGTTAATAAATTCGGGAGTGCCTCTAACAGGCTTGTATTATCAACCTCTGTACTTTTCAGTATAGGGCTACCTATATGCTCCTCTTCATTAGCTAGAACCTCATTGCCACACTTGATCTTACATTCCATCAACTTACCATGGCCTTCAACATCTTCATGTTGTTCCAGAACTGTAGCTAATGTTGGCATTTGCATGCCATCTTTATCTTCAATATAATTGGGCAATTCATAAAACAAGGTGACATTGTCAACTTCTGGAGCCATTGCAACAATCTCCTCCTCAATGTCCTCAATCGACTGCAACTCCACTGGATTCTGCTTAAGTTGTCTATGTAGCTGAAGGCTCTCCCCATGCAATATTTACATTTCATCCTTGTTTACTTGATTAGATGCATGGGAAAAATCCTCAAAAGAACTAAAATCTAGAGGATTAACCCCTTATTTGAATTAACATTACTCATAGGTGTAAGAGGTTCAAACAATCCCACCTCTGTGAGTGTAGGAACAATAGATTGCTCTTCATTAGTTTCTTTCTCTTCCACCTCCAGCTTTGGCTCATCTCACCAACTAGCCTGGTAGACAATAGTTCCACCTTTGAAAAGTGAAATGGTGTTAGGGCAAGGGGCCTGAATATTTTCTTGAATTTCTTGGAAGTGAGAGGATTCTTGGGAAATTTGTTCCTAGGGAGTGATAAACTAGGTTTGCACAGGAACAAGATCTTGTGAAGGGAGAGAGCCTCTGAAACTTGGGAATATGTGATGTTGAGGCTGCTCTGTTGTAAGCTAATTTGTAGTGGTAGAAGAGGGGGTTTTAAAATTGGGAAAAGAGGGCACATAATGAATCACTTGCCTCATCTATGCCTCTTGATTTGTAGTCTACATAGCAAGGTTTTCCTGAAAAAACCTTTCTTATGCCTCCTGTTGTTGTTGTTGAAGATGGCCTGATAAGAAAGCTCCTCTTGCTACTGGTTATACTCTATCAATCCTTGAATTTCCTCCAACCTCTTTTGCAAGTCCATCATTATCTCCATGGAACTCATGTTATCAAAATAATAGTCCACTTGAGGCAAGTTAAGAGGGCAATCATATTGATTAGGGATGAAGTGGTTTTCTTGGGGTTGAAAATAAACATTGTTAGACTACCAAGAAGACTAAGTAGGGGTGGGTGGGAGGAAAGCACCATAAGGATGCTGATATTCTTCTAAAATAGAGCAATACTGTGTAAAACTAGTGGTATCTTGGGCCTGAAATGGCTGATATGGAAGCTAATGGCATGCATTTTGACAAGATGGAGGGGAATAAGCATCATGTGGGTGCTGATATCTAGAGCTTCCATAGTAGTTTGACATAATATAGTATGAAAACAAATAAAAATCATCCAAACAATATGGGAAAAAGAGCAAATAGATCTACCCTTTTGAGAAATGGGCTCATACCAGGGGGTCACCATGTGATTGAAATACTTCTGAAAGTAGTTAGACTAGGAATATCACCAAATCTTGATTGTTGAAGCTCTTTAGGCACTTGTGTTGCTTTCACCAGCAGATTTGATTAGTAGAGTCGCCATGGTGTTGGAGAGATTGCCTTGAAAGGCAAGATACACAAAAGAGCACACCAAAACTCTTTAATGGATGATGAGGATCATCAAACTAGTCCCAACAGGTGTGCCATAAACTATTGTCACTTGGATTTGCACCCTGTGTTGAAGCACTTTTGCTGCAACAATCCAGTGAAACATTGGAGTGATTTCCAGGTGTGGGATCCTGTAAAGGAAATCAAACCTCCAGAGAAGGCTGGTTCCTTCCTCTAAATATGCAATTCAGAGTAGACTAAGACTAAACCTAATCTAATCATTGTTGGGAAAAGGGGAAGAAGGAGAAACTACAAATAGAAAGGTGATACACCAAGTTTGAATGAAGAATTCCTACAAAGCTAAAATGCACAGAATAATTGAATACATCTGATAAACTCACACAAATCCTATAGATCTTAACAGAAGTAAAAGATAAGAAAAGTATTGCAAGGAATTAAACATTCACAAACAATAACCAGTTCTAGATCTACACAGAGCTAAAAAGTAGCATGAAAAGGTAAAATAATCAGAATGTATTGATAAAAAAGGCATGGTTACAGTAGAAAAGGTTCTGTTTGGAATACAAAAATAGGTATCTATATCCAACCCTCATTACATTGATTTTTTCATGTATTTATACCATTTCATTCACTAACCTAAGTCACCTACTACAATCAATTCATCCCATGGGCCTATCAAAAGATATTTCTGCAAATAGAATGTCTCTGTACATCTGTGTTCAAAACATAAATACAGAAAAATATCCTGAGGATGAAGTAGCTGGGAAATATCTATTACCTTGAATGCAAGCAGCTAATTCATCTGAAAGGAAGCAAGGCATGCGGAAACACCTTCCTACACTGATCTACTAAGGAAAGATTTATGCAAATTTTAACTTTTACAGTTATAGGTTATTAGATGCACATTAACAGAAAGATAATGATAACATCAAAATGCAAACTTACAACACAAGATATATGTGGGGAAAACCCTTTCAGGTAAAAAACCCCACACTCCAAAGCCACCCAATATATTATTCAGGAATCAAGAAGATTACAATATACTTGTAGAGCAAGCTTTCACGTGAGTATAACCAACCAGAGATCTAGGAGGTAACTCAACATCTATAAGACTCTTACACACAACCTCCATCTCAAGCTCATGATATATAGGAGATACAATACAGTAAACCATCAACGGTAATTACAAAACCATGATCTAAAACCACCCAAAAGTGACACCCAAATTATCTCTAATCAAAGATGCCTAGTGATGTGCCAAAACACACACACCAACATGTGTAACTCTCCCCTTTACAGCTCTTTTAAGTGTCCAACACGTTTTTACATTTCCCAAAAATAGGAGGTCCAACTTTCGGAGGCCATAACTTTTGATCTAGGTGTCTGATTGATGAACCGTTTGATGTGTCAGAAAGATAATGAAGAGATATATACCCCTATAACCCACTTTGTCAGTTACAACAATTTTTAGAGTGTTTAGGGACCTGTAATTGCCTCAAAACTAAGTTCAAAACTTTTTTTAGCAATTTCAAAAAATAGAAACTTTAATATCTCGCAATCCAGATATGATCTTGAGTTGAAACTCACTTGAGATGTTTACTTAGTTGTTCCGCACCTTCTAGGAAAATTTTAGGTCAATCCGAGGTCAAATGTAAAGTTACTAAAAATAGTAAGTCCTTCCATTTTTAGCCCTTTTGGAAACTTTGAAAGTTCTAGATCATTCTTCAAGATAAAGGGTATTCGAAAAGACCAAAACTAGGAAGAATAGTAACCTTTCAAAGTTGTAAGGTTGAGACACTTTTCTTAACATTATCTCACTTTTCGAACACCTTGCAAGAGCAAAGGGAGTATCAATGCCATGATTTAATTGCTAGGAGTTGAGAGGCCCATAGACTTTAAACACCATCTAAACTTTTCTGTGCTCACAAGTTTTGTCAAGGAATTTGCAACATTCATTAAAGTGTCAAATTTCTCCATGTTTACCTTCCCATCCTCTACCATGTCATGAACAAATGGTACTGGACATCAATATGCTTAGTCCTCATGTGGAAAGTAGGATTCTTCACCAAACATCTATGGCACTCTGATTGTCACAACAAATAGTAATCTTCCCTGCATCAAATCTAACATCAAAACATAATCTCTTAAGCCAAATGGATTCTTTACAAGCATGAGTTACTGCCATGTACTCAGCTTCAGTAGTTAACATACTTACTCTGGCCTAACCAAAGTTTTTTGTTTGCTCTGTCTCTTCTGATTTCCATTCCTAGAATCTCTCCAACATGGTGTTAACATACTTACTTTGGCCTAACCAAAGTTTTCTATTTTCTCTGTCTCTTCTGATCTCCATCCCCATAATGTACCGAGTTGACCCTAGATTTTTCATCTCAAACTATGCTGACAACTGAGACTTCAAATCAGAAATCAAACTTTTACCATTCCCAATGAGTAACATATCATTGACATATAATGCAAAAATGAGAATGCGATCATTGTCCAACTTATAATAAATACAATGATATGATTTCGATCTTAGAAATCCAATACTCAACACAAAGGCATCAAACTTTTGGTACCACATCCTAGAAGATTGTTTCAAACCATACAAAGACTTTTTCAACTTGAAAACTAGATTTTGTTTACCTTTCACCATGTAGTGCTCTGGATGTGACATATAGATTTCTTCCTCCAAGTCACCATGAAGGAATGCTATCTTCACATCCATCTATTCCACTTCTAGATCATACACTACTGCAAGAGATAACAGGAACCAAATAGATGTCAGCTTTGTAACATGAGAGAAAATCTCACCATAGTCAAATCCCTCCACCTGAGAATACCCCTTCACAACCAATCTAGCCTTATATTTCTCAACACTGCCATCTACACCAAATTTCTTTTTGAACACCCATTTGCATCCAATAGGATTTCATCCTTCAGGAAAAGGCACTACATCTCAAGTATTAATCTTTTCCAAAGAAGCCATTTCCTCTTCCATGGCCTCCTTCCAGGAACCTGCATCTTTCATACCCATAGCCTCTTTCACAATTCTAGGCTCATCAGTGTTAGAAATCAAAGAAAAAAAACAACTGGAATCATGCAATGAATAACCAAATCTATCAGGTTGCTACCTTATCTGCATGGACCTCCTCAAATATTGAGGTTGAGGTTCTTCATCTTCTTCTGAACTTTTAGAGCTACTAGAGCTCTCCTCATTATTAGGTCAAACAAATGTTTTTGGTTCAACTTTCTCAAGGGTAGAAGGAAGTTGAACCACATCCTCTTTCTTCTCTTCTTTCTCTAGCTACAAGACAATAGAAGAAGGATTGAGCTCTCTAAAGATCACACTTCTACTATATAGAACTCTCTCAGTCACTGGATCCCAAAGCTTGTACCCTTTCACACCAATGCCATAACTGATGAAGATACACTTCACAGCCTTGTTCTCTAACTTAGACCTCTTCTCCTTAGGCACATGTGCATATGTCTCACAACCAAATACTTGAATGTGTCTTAATGAAGGCTTTTTACCATACCACACCTCCATAGGCGTCTTATCAATGAGCGCTAATGTAGGAGACCTGTTAACTAGGTAACAAGTAGTAGCAACAACTTTAGCCTAGAACTTTTGTTCAAGGCCAAATCCACTTAGCATACTCCTTACCCTCTCCATCAACATTCTATTCATCCTCTCTACAACTGTATTCTGCTGAGGGGTATATGGAGTTGTCTTATGCCTCTCAATCCCCTATTCTTTATAGAACTTGTCAAAATCTACTGAACAAAACTCACCACCATTGTCAGTCCTCAAACACTTAATATTTCTATCCTTCTAATTCTCTACAAGAGCTTTGAACTCTTTGAATCTACTAAAGACTTCATATTTGCTTCTAAGGAAATACACTCATGTCCTTCTACTATAATAATCAATGAATGAAACAAAGTAAACAAAATTTGAAATCGAAGGAACATTAACAGGACCAAACACATCAGAATGAATCAAGTCCAACACCTCAGAAGATTTGTGAGAACTAGAATAAAACTAAACACGGTTTTGTTTTCCATAAATACAATGTTTGCAGAAATTGAACTCAAGATTACAGTCACTCATACCCTCAACAAGCACTAGTACAAAAAGAGCAATATATTACTAAAAAAACTACTAAAAACTACTTATAAATGACCAAATATGGTCATGTGATCATTAGTAGTTTATTGCCAGTCAATTATAACACGACCAAATTGACGACTAAACCAGTTTTAGTCATTTATTGGTTGTTTTGATTGATCGATTTGGTAGTATATTTAGTCATTGATTGTTGTAATCTAGTCACTTATTTAGTCATTTTTTATTCACTGATATATTTAGTCATTAATTTAGTCATTGATTGTTGTTAATTGGTCACTTATTTAGTCATTTTTATTCACTAATTTCCTTCCATTGGTAGTTTATTTAGTCATTAATTTTAATCATCATTTTGATCAATTTGGTAGTTTATTTAATTGTTTTTGTTCACTACTTTCTATGAACTGTAGTATATTGATACATTGTTCATTAAACATAATATCACTAGTTGCAAAGAGAAACACAAGTCTTGAAAACAGAATACTGTTGTCTTTATTAATTTGAAAAGAGTTGCTATTACATAAAATATCTTAAAAAAGAGTTACAAGGAAACTATTGTTGTTACAAAAGAAGCAAGAACTAAAGAATACAAGTCCTCTGAGAAGACCTTAAATAGAGAAACCTTCAAATAGAAAACTTTCCATGAAGAGAAGGCTGCAATTCCTTGTAATTTGCTGCAAACACCTTGTAATATTTGACAACATATCATAACATGTCCATATTCTGCCTTCTGCAATTCATAGTCAAAACTACTTCCCTCAAAACCATATGTTACCATGGTTTAAACCTTAATGAAGTCTTAATTACAATCTTGACTATGCAGGGTTTGGATTTTGCTGCATTACTATTTGCTGCCATCTTTATACATTGCAAACTTTACCTTGAAAGTGTTTGAAACCACCAATGTATACCTCAGTTCAAAAATCCCATAATGAGACTAATACACAACAAGAAGTCACTGTCTCAAAACCTTTAAGATTGCAAACTATCAAGTGAAATAAGGAACACACTGGGCACATCCAACATTCCTCTCAAGGTCCAACAAAATAGATGAAAAGCCAAGAAACAAAACATAATTACTAAAAATATATTGTGTAGTTGAGACTTGACTGCCACCTATACAAAAATTGCACTTGAGACTATCCTCCTTGGTCACTGTCTTTACAACCCTGTTGCTTTTGTGCTCTTTATTGTCACTGATAATTAGCTTCTACATCTCCCTGTTGGTTCTTTGAAGTGTATATTCATAGCTAGCAGCTACATTCTCTTAGCATAGTCATTTTAAACTGTTGTCACTATGGTAGTGTTTGTGTTCTTCATAGAATATCCCAAGCTCATGCATTATCAAATACAATCAGGATCCATGCCCCCTCCATCATCTGCAAAAGAAAATACAAGGTGATAATTTCAACTATAGTCTGTTCTCATAAAAGTAAATACAATACCAATTTGCACAAATAGTGATAGCAAGCTAGGAATAATGTTTGTACCTTGAAAAAGTAAAGCATGACTGTAATCGTGAGGGTTGTAAATCTGTTCCACTTTGACATAAGTTGCACCATGAGGTATCTGAATGTTATTGGACCGAAATAAGAAACACAATAAGGACAATTTCTACCCACAATATAGACAATAATAGAACACTAATCTTCAAATATAAGATATCTTATCATCAAAACATCATACATCAAGTTGACAAATAGTCATCATCAAGACAACCCTTCAACAAACAAAACTGACTGAGATATTTTAGAAATAAGATTTAGTTATGAGCTCTCATCCCTAGGGTAACTATCACAAATGAGTGATTGTAGCCACCTCAACAATTCATCTCAGGAAACAAAGTACAAAGCTACATTACCTCATCAATTGCATTATCAAGAAGCTTTGCAATCACTGCAATGATAAACAAATAAGAACAAAATTATAATTTATCTAATTCATAGCATAGATACTATTGAAAACTAGTCCTAATCTCTAATTCAAATAACTGTTAGAAAAATATGTAGTGCAGAATTGAGAATTAACACAATGAAATAGTAGTAAGCTATACAAAATAGACAACACAGATTTATGTGGAAAATCTAATTTGTACCAAGAAAAACCACTGGCAAAGATCTCTCAAAAATTTTATTCTTAGAAGAAATTCACTATTATAGAATTTTACCATGCATTTGCATTCAAGATCAATTGACTTTCGTCGACTACTTTACCAATGCTAGAATAAGATAAACTGACTTCACATACCAACAATAACTATTCCATCTCATACACACAAAAGAAGAAACATGTTAAGAATGCATAATGGATGAATTGGAGAACAGATTAAACAACCTAAAGACAAATTCTACAACCTTTGATAGCATCCTCCCAGCCTATGACAAAATGGGAGCTTTGCAACAGGGTATAGAAATCCATCAAAGCATAAAGGATAGAGAAATTTTGTCAGATGTTGTAGTGGCAACTGTCCTGGTAGACATGTATGCAAAATGTGAAAACATAGATAAAGCACATGAACTATTTGACAAAATGCCTCAAAGAAATGTGGTCTCATGGACTGCAATGATTGCACACAATATGCAAAAATTGAACTTTTTGAGAAGACTTTAGAAACTTTCAATAAAATGCAATTGGCAGGTGTAAAGCCAGACTCCACAGCCTTTGCCATCATCCTCCCTCCTTATGCCAAAATGGGAGCTTTGGAACAAGGTATGGACATCCATCAAAGCATGAAGGATAGAGGAATTTTGTCAGATGTTGTAGTTTGAACTGACCTGGTAGACATGTATGTAAAATGTGGAACCATGGACAAGGCACATGAAGTATTTGATAGAATGCCTAAAAAAAATGTGGTCTAATGGACTGCATAGATAGAGCTTAGAGAGAGCCTCTTGATCGACTGCAATATAAAGGAGGAAAGAAGAATGAAGAGAGGTGTAAGTAATGCAGATGTGCAGGATGAACCTACTTAGAAATTCATGGAAGACATCTATTGGATATTTCATTTGGCATGATTGCTGCCTCACATACTTATCTCTATGCAGTCCAGGCTCCCTGCAACCCTGCAAGGACCAAGGCATGAGGGCGTGGGATGGTAGGCTCTTCTCGCATCCCTGTGAAGGAAATTTTTGTATGTGCGTGGGGATGTAGGAAGAGAAAAAATGTGGAAGTATAGATAAGGAACATGAATTGTTTGATGGAATGGATCAAAGAGATGTCATCTCTTGGAATACAATGATTGCAGGATGTGCACAAAATGGATTTGTTGAAAAGGCTTTAGAAATTTTAAAGCAAATGCAATTGGCTAGTGTAAAGTTAAATTCCACAACCTTTGCCAGCATCCTCCCTGTCTGTATCAAAATGGGAGATTTGGAATAGGGTATGGACATCCATCAAAACATAATGGAAGGGGTATTTTTTTTCTAGATATTATAGTTGGAAATGCTCTGGTAGACATGAATGCAAAATGTGCAAGCATAGAAAAGGCACAAGAATTGTTTGACATAATGCCACAAAGAAATGTCATCTCATGGAATGGGATGACTGTAGGATATGCACAAAATGAATTTGTTGTAGAAATTTTAAAGTAAATGCAATTGACTAGTGTAAAGCCAAATTCCACAACCTTTGCCAACATCTTCCTTGCTTGTGTCAAAATGGGAGCTTTGGAATAGGGTATGGACATCCATCAAAACATAAAGGATAGAGGAATTTTGTCAGATGTTGTAGTTACAACTACCCTGTTAGACATGTATGCAAAATGTGGAAGCATAGACAAGGCAAGTGAACTATTTATTTCCAAGAATTCTAAAGATAAATAGTTGTAGATTGCAATGATGCTGAAAGAAAACTTTTTGCAACAAGTCCAAACCATCAATGTGTTTCTTGAAATCTGAACTCAGTAAGTGCCGATGTAAATCTTCCCTAAAATGCTTTACAAGATCATTTTGCAGACAAAAATCATAAAGTCTCCTAAGAGGATTTCATATAATCATAATCTAAAATTAGATTTATCAGTAGGAAACAATAAAAATAGACCTCTAGCTCTTGAATCTGTTCAAGACGATGCTCCTCAAACTTATACTTTCATGAAATGGGCTTTCTCTATCTTCTTGTAAGATTACAATTTTGTGGGTAAAACAGATGCCACTTTCTTGATGTGTGAAGGATTTTTTTGAAATAATGAAAATTATAGTAAATTCTATTTCTTTAGCCTTTAGAACACTAGAAATAGAGTATTAAAATAAATAGCAACATAACAACCATTGTATAGCCTCAACAATTTTTTTCTGAATACTAACCTTATTAGAATTTTTCAAGTTAAACAAAGCTTGTCCTTGAACTGCATAATCTTGAGCAACCAAAGCGAATGCTTGCTTTGAAGCCTTAGTTGGAAAAGTTCTCTGTAAATGAGATATCATAAAACAACATATTTTAAAAAATAGTCACAATCAAAAAACTAAATTTCCATTCATTAAATTTACTAGACTTCAAGATAATGAAGCAAGAGCAAGAGAAGTAGAAGAACTTGCCAAAGCTCTAAAATCAATTATTGAATTTGACAATGTAAATCATAAAATGGGTGAGATCATTTCTAAACAGTAGAATCAAGTAAAGGCCATTAAAGATCAAACTATGAAAATACAAGATGAACTTTGCTTGTGTTCTATGTGCATGCAGCCATGTGGGTTCAGTGGATGAGGGATGTACATATTTTAATCAGATTAGTAACCCTTATTGCATTACACCTACAATTGATCATTATGTGTGCATGGTTGACCTTCTTGTGTGTGTTGGCTATCTTGAGGACACTCTAAACTATATCATTAAGATGCCATTTAAATCTGTTGTGGTTGTGTGGATGTGTTTTCTTGGTGCCTGTAGATCACATATGAATGTAGACTTAGAAGTATTTACAGCAACCCTACTTTTTTATTTGGATCCTAAAAATGTTGCGACTTAAGCACTTCTTGTCTACCCATAAGCAAAAATACATACATTGTTCCCATCCAAGGTAGATACCTAATAAGACACCTCAACTACAAAGAAGGTCAATCTAACTTTATGTGAAAACATTTGGAAAGCTAGAACTTACTACCTGTAAGACTTGATTTCATAACAAATTCAGTTAAAAAACATCTCAACTATAGTGTACCAATCAAATCTAATGATATTTGAAAGTATTAATTTGCAGCATACATACAGATCAAACAATCACAAATATAAGTTTTAACAAAATGTCTGAAAAAATTCACAATTAGATAACTTTAGAACTTATGTACACAATCACTTTTTTCCATCTATGCCATAAATAGGCAATTTTGATGAAATACAAGGTCAATCATTCATTTTACTTTAGAGGGAAGAATGAATGGAATCTCTCACATGTTCATTCTGACGCTGAGACGCTTGATAAAGGGACCTCACAATATATCCCTGAAGGTCCATAGCATTACTTATTGCAACAATAAGAGTATGGAAGACTTCATTTGTCACATAACTCCCAGCCTGAAAACATGAAAATTGAAGAATGTAAAATAAATTGCTTAGAACCTGTCTCATGCATTTCAACAAGTTTAAATACTAAATATAAATGAACATAAGTATCAGCATCTCATTAAATGGAGAAGAATATATACTTAGCAGTGGATGAGCTTTCTGCTGTCATGGGTCAGAAACTACTATGCCAAGATCGAAAACATTTTCTCATCAAATATTGGGGATGTGAAAGATAGAACCAATTTATCATTGCATATTTCATTTAATACTAATAGCACACTTTAAAACCCTGAATACATTATCTTAAAAAACACACATGAAGCTATGCTTATGATCAAATCCTCTATTAGCATCTTACCATGATCTAGAGCCTGGTACATGACTGACTATGTCTAGGGAAACATGGATGTGTTGTATATTGGTTTGTAGACAGGTTTGGTGTATGTAGAGGGGAAACAACTAGTTTTACAATTATGTATTTTACATTTGAAAAGCCTTTTTGATCCAGGAGAATCTAAGTTTGATCAACATGTGCCATCCTATGGGTTCACCAAACATCATGTGATAAATAGTGTTGGCTTCATCACGGTTCCTGGCACTCATGGTCAAAACTGTAGAGCCTAACTCCCATTACATAGCACCAACAAACACTAACAGTGACAGCATGACCTTTGACACTAATAGTAGAATAATTGTGGAAAATGACAAACTACGAATTGAAATTGACTAAGGACAAACTATAGATCTTCTTGTAATCATCCATCCTATCTTTATCCTCTAAACCTAGATTAGCTATAAATATGTTATATGGCTACTCATAAAATAGATCTCTAGTTTTGTAGTTCATGTTTTTTCATTTCTTGAGGCATATATCCAACCTTCTAGATTCTATACAGAACTTATAGGTTTATGAATTAATATATTCTATCATTACAATTATAATATGTTGCTTTATAGGTTTCTTGTTAGTGCATTCATTTGTAGCCTATTTCATGGCACTCTGATTATTGTTTAGAAAAAGAAATACTAATTCCTGAACCATTAGATCTTGACCAGAAGCAAAATAACAATGTTAAATAAACTCTTGAACCAGAAGATAGCCATACAAATTTAAAACTCGTCTATTCCATATCAAAATGAAACTTAAAAAAATAAAAATTTGGGGAAAAGATTTAATTTCAGGCGTCTTCAAAAGAAATATAAGGTGAGAAAATATATAAACCCTAAGCCCTAAATCATAATGCAAATCTATTATGCCAAAAGATGAGATAAATTTTATAGAAACGCGATGAAAGAAGGAATGAAGAGAATAAAAATACCATGGCAACCTATCTATTTTGGTTCGCTAATTAAAACAATCTGCACCGCTCAGCTCTACAAAATCCTGTCGCTCACAGTCTCCCCTCAAGATAATTAATAACATGCCCAAACATGGTAACTCACCTGCATTCCTACAAATAAACCCTAAGAATAGTGTGGTGTTGCGGTTTGCCATTCCTAGCAATAGAGATTTGCTAACCAACCCTAGCCAAGCTTGGAGCAAACGAATTAGGAACATGAGCAGAAGCTTGAAAAGTGTTATTAAATGGTGGATCAACATCTATAGCTGCACCAACAACAATGGGTTTAGACAAGCCCTCTTCATATTCATCATATTTTAGTGAAATGGATTTCACTTTTGGTGCCCATCCTTTTCACTTTTGGTGCTTATTTTTTGAAAGTCTAATTTTTATTTGTGTATTTGTGTGACTAATTATTTAGTCATTATAGTTGTGATTTTACCCAACGATCAAATTAGTCATTTATTTAGTCATTTATAGCTGTGTTGCAAAAAATTACTAGAATTTAGTCATTTTTAGTTGTCATGGCTAAAAGTTTTACTCACGTAGTCATTTATTTGCCCAAATTGTACTAGTGAAGATTTTTATTTTTTAGGGTCCTCAAACCCTTTTCACCAATGTGACCAAGCCTTTGGTGCCATAACATTGTCTTCTCAACTAGAAGTTTCATCTCCATAGAATGAACACCCTTAGGTACCAAGAAAGCACGACCATCAGAAGTAGATGCAATAGTCCTCTTCATTTTTGGTTTCAATGTTGAGGATGAAGAATTTAAAGCTCTCTTCTTCGAAACAAAGGCACTATTGCACTGAACTGCACATGCATCAAGCTGAAACAAAGTGGCAATCTGAATACCTTTAGCCAACACCATAGATCCTCTAGTCATCTTGCATCCTCCATTCGAGAAAATAGCCTACACGCCCACATCATTCAACTTAGTTATAGAAAGAAGGTTCCATGCCAAACCAGGGATATGCAGAACACCATTGATTCCCTTCACTCGTCCATCAGGCAATTAAATCAAGACTCTTCCACGACCAACAATCTTTAGGTGAGAATCATCACCCAAGTACACCTTTCCACCATCATATTCTTCATACTTCGAAAACTAACCTCAATGCGAGGTAATGTGAAAAGATGCACCAGAGTCAATAAGCCACACATCCTCAGATGTATGCATTGCCAAGGTAGTGACAAACGCTTCTCCATCATCCTAAGAGGACTTGTCAGAATCCAAATCATAATTCTTCTTCTTCTTCTTTTTCTCCTCCTTGTACTCCTTGCGGAAGTGACCAGGTTTGCCATAGTTCCAACATAGGACCTTGGACTTTCTGGGAGACTTAGATCTCCCAAAGGATTTGGATCTTCCTTTTTCTTCCTTCTTCTAATCCTTCTTCTTTTCCTTCTCTTTAGATCTACCACGAACCGCAAGAGCCTCCTTAGCCAATTTGGAAGACTTTCTCCGTATCTCTTTAGACAACAATGAAGAAACCACTTCATCCATCTTGAAGGTGGTAGTGGTACTCCCAATGGCCATAACAAGGTGATCCCATGAATCTGGTAAGGAACACAATAATGTCATGAATTGATCCTCCTCCTCCATCTTCACACCAATAGAGGTCCACTGGGGAACAAGCATATTGAACATATTCAGGTGATCAGCGATAGATCCTCCATCTTCCATCCTTAGAGAATACAATTTCTTTCATAGGAAAAACTTGTTCACCAAGGATTTAGCTTGATAAACATCTCCAAGCTACTTCCAAAGATCCTTTGCAGTCTTCTCTTCATGGATATTCAAGAGCACTGAATCAACCAAACATAGTCTTATTAAACCCTTGATTTTCAATATTTGAGATCCTAATCTTCTTGAGACATTGCCATTGGTTTTGTTCTAGATATGGCATCCCATAAATCTTGATCTACAAGCATGTCCTCCATTTTGAGTTTCCACAACTCAAAATTACTGCCATTAAACTTCTCTATCTCAAACCTCCTAGATGTGCTAGCCATCTCTTTCCTGTAACAAAGATTTAAAAATCCTCTGCACAAGCTCCCACTCAAATGAAGATTAGTTCAAAAACCCCTCTACCCAATAACTAGAATCAAAGGTGATCAGGCTCTAATACCAACTAAAAGGAGGCAAGGTATGCAGAAATGCTTCCTACATTGATCTACTGAGGAAAGGTTTATGCAAATTTTAACTTTTACAGTTACAAGTTATTAGATGCACATTAACAGAAAGATAATAACAACATCAAAATGCAAAACTCACAAGACAAGATATACATGGGGAAAACCCTTTTAGGTAAAAAACCCCACACTCCAAAGCTGTCTAATATATTATTCATGAATCAAGAAGATTACAATATACTTGCAAAGCAAGCTTTCACATGAGTATAACCAAACATAGATCCAAGAGGTAACTCAACATCTATAAGACTCTTACACACAACCTCCATCTCAAGCTCATGATATAATGGAGATACAATACAGTAAACTGTCAACGGTAATTACCAAAACATGAGCTAAAACCAGCCAAAAGTGGCACCCAAATTATATTCAATCAAAGATGCCTTGTGATGTGCCAAAACACACACCAACACATGTAACTCTCCCCTTTACAACTCTTTTAAGTGTCCAACATGTTTTTACATTTCCCAAAAATAGGAGGTCCAACTTCTAGAGGCCATAACTTTTGATCCGGGTGTCTGATTGATGAACCATTTGATGCATCAGAAAGCTTGTGAAGAGATCTATACCATTGTAACCCACTTTGTTAGTTATGATAATTTTTGGAGAGTTTAGGGACCTCTAAGTGCCTCAAAACTAAGTTCAAAACTTTTTTCGGCAGTTTCAAAAAACAAAAACTTTAATATCTCGCAATCCATATATGACCTTGATTCAAAACTGACCTGAGATGTTTACTTAGCGGTTCTGCACCTTCTAGAAAAATTTTAGGTCAATCTGAGGTCAAATGTAAAGTCACTAAAAATAGTATGTCTCACCATTTTTAGCCCTTTTGGAAACTTTGAAAGTTCTAGATCATTCTTCAAGATAAAGGGTATTCGAAAGGACCAAAACTAGGAAGAATAGTAACCTTTCGAAGTTACAAGCTTGAGATACTTTTCTTAACATCATCTACCTATAACAATTAAATGCACAACTACCTCCAACTAATCTAATTGTGCAATAATGGTGGCTAGAGAAGATAGATATTTCAAATACATATTCCTGCCAAAATCCCTGTGAAAAGCTTTTACAACACTTTAAAACATTTTAACTTAAAAATATTTTAAAGCTTTACATTATATTACAAGCTTTTGTTTTCATTTTATTTCACTTTTCTATAATTCTGGCTTTTATTTTGCTTTATCAGCAAAATCTCTTTTTTACAAACCATTTTGTTTTTGCTTTTCTCCTACTTTCTCTTAGTCGGCGAAATCACCTTTTCACAAACTTTTCTTGTTTCATCCTTTTCTGCCTTTAGTCGGCAATTTTTCAATTTTACAAACTTAGCTTGTGTTCTCGCTTTCCTCCTTGGTTGGCAAAATTTGACTTTTGCGAACTATCCTTACTCTTTGTTACTTTTCTTCTTTATCGATGATTTCTTCATTTTATGAACTTTGCATTGTCTTTGCCTTTGCTTTTTTACCTTTGTCAACAAAGTTCCACTTTCATGAACTTTGCCTTGCCTTTGTGTTTCCTTAATCTTCCTTTATCGGTGATTCACCTTATCAGTGAACCTAGGAATTTCAAACTATTTGGTGAGTTCAAGTTTCCTCTAGTTTCCTGATAAAGATTTTCTTTTGCTTGCCTTAGTCATTTTTAAGTCTTCCTTTGGCCTCTTCCTCACCTTTGTTGGAAAATCCTTTGATTGGCGAACTGGTAGGTTCACGAACCACATAATTTGCTGATAAAGGCAACCTTTTGCCTTGCTTTCTTCCTCTTCTTTCTTTGTTGGCAAATTGGCCAATCGACGAACCTACTAGTTGGTGAACGTTTTGGTTCTCAAACACCACATTTTTCTTACAAAGGCTTCCTTCTATCTTTTCTTTCTTCCTTAGTCACTTTTTTGACTTATTTTGAACCTTCACTTAGTCGGTGAATTGGCCGGTCTGTGAACTAGCGGGTTCATGAAATTGAACTTTTGCCGACTAAGGATAAAGACTAAGGTAAAAGACTTAGGAATTTCTGGATTTTTTTAGGGGTTCAACCTTAGGGATTTTTATAAGGAAGACACCCTTACATGAAGAACATTGGGTACCTAAGGAACTTCAACAAGATTTCAACATTAACATTGGGCTATTTGTCTAGGAAGGGGAAAAATAGGTCAACAAAACATCAAATAGCAATAGTAAAAAATCTATTGTAAAAAATCTAATCAGTGCATATCAAAGCATTGGTCACACCTCACACACAAAAGATAGTAATGCTACATGATGTGTCATTACCTGAACTATAGTGAGAAATCAAACAAAGAGATCTTGCTTGATAAGAAAAACAAGTCAAGCACTAAAGATAAGTAGAAAAATATTGGTGAAAGCCATTGGGAGGTGTGAAAGAGTTGAGGACCCAAATAGCAATGAACTATGGGCATATTTTGGTAGACTCCCATGGAAAGATAAAGTCATAGTTGAAGCCTTGAAGTCCCTAATTGAGGAATTTTGGTGAAATAACACAAGAGTGTCTCCTAATTAAAGGGATGTTGTAAAAAGGAGAATTGGTTGTCAAAATCATGAGCCACATCCCAAACATTTTTTAGATATGACTCAAACATAATTTTTCTTCAAATTTGTAGAGAGTTATCCTCAAATTCAAATCAGTCAAAGGTATTTTGCAATGGTAAAATCTTTTTATGTCAAAATAAATCACACACACAACTTGTTATTGTAGAGTTCACATGGAATTTCCTATGCATTATGATGTTTTTCAACAAATATGTGTATATTTGCATACTAATGATATTTTGTAGGAATGTATGTTAGAAGCTCCACCTAAATCGGCAAGAGATTTCATTTCAATCATTTTTTGTGAAAGAGTAGATGGACAATTATTTTATAAGAAATCATGTTTGGATGGAACATGTGATAGTTGCAGTGATTTTCAATGTTTGAGAATTAGTAGAATCACACAAAGTTATGTTATGTACACTTCTTAAGTTTTGTGATTGGTTACATTTTTCTTCTCTTTTATTTATTTATTTCTAGTAGTGTTATTAATGTAGATTAGTAGTGCCAAACAAGCTTCCACCTTCTCATGGTTGGTACTATTAGTAGATAATTTTATATTCTTGAAGCAAAAAGAAGCTTAAAAATTTAACAATAAACTAGTATATCCTCATTTCACCTTCTATATTTTTGACATTTTTTCTTACCTTAATATCAGCTTTTGTATGTTTGACATTATATGTTTATTTAGAGAGAGAGAGAGAGATGCCTTCTCCCATTTCCCTTTCCATGCCTTCTTGCATCCTTTCTTGATTCTTACTTTTGTTATTAGTAGTTTTCTACCCATCCCCTTGTCCTTGATAAAATTTAAGTCCTCATATCATAGCATGATCATTCCATGTTCCTTATGATATTTACTCTCCCTTTGAGCCTCATCTCTCCTACTTCCTACCATGTTATACCTCTTGCTTTTGTTTATAAGACCTCTCTTCATTCTAGGGATGACATAATTGGCCTTGAGGAACATGTATTACATATTATGATTAGGTTATATGCTTTCTAGATTCTATATTAGATGAATTACATTATGAAATTGATGTTGATGTTTCTCCTTATTCTTATTTTTCTACTCCTATATTAAGCCTTCCCCTCTAGACATGGATCCACTTCATTGTGATTCTATGCATGATCTCTCTTCCAAGCCACCTTTGTTTCATATGTTGTCATTGAAGTCAACAGATTTGTGACAGAGAAGACATACTATTGCATATGATGTCAGAGGAGTAGATCAGAGGAGCAATGATGTTAGAAGATAAGGGATTGATATCATCTATACACTTTTGTACCTTATCTTCTGAAGTTCATGATAAGTGTAAGTTGTTAATATATTTGATGTGTTGTGTTGATAATGAATGTCATGAAAGCAATGTTGGTTGCACATTGTTGTATTTTGATGACTTGGACTCATGGTGGTTGTCGCTTAATAAAGAAAGTTGCAAAAAGCTTGAAATTTTTTGTCTAAGTAAAGTTCCAGTCTTGAAAGGTGTCATGGGATTAGGAAAGTGTACCGCATACCTCCACAAATGAAGATATGAGCTTATGGATTGAAATATAGCTAGAAATTGCTCTAAAGTATTTGTGGTTCAAATTTGAGATCATGAAACCTACTGCAATACATTTTAGAGTTGGCAGAGTGAAGACAGTGATGAAACAAGGTTGTTGTAGTCACAAAGGGACAAAAGATTGCCCTACACTTCTCCACTATTGAAGGTATGACATTGCGGTTTGGAGGATAGCTAGATACCGGTAAGATGCATACATGATTCAAGTTTCAAGTGATAATATGTACCACAATAATTTTTCTGGAGTTAGTTGTGTGAAGACAAGTCTTGTTGTTGGTTAAGACTATCAGAGGGAGAAAATTTCAAGTGTAGTGGAGTACTGCAAGTATGATTTTCAATGTTCTACATCAAGACTGTGTAATCAAAGTGTGTTAGGGATACCAGCTTCAGTGTTTGATTGTTTGCGCCAGCATGAAGTAACATGAAATGGTGAAATGAATGTTTAAGAATGTTTTTACAAGTCATATAATGCTTATTGTGTGATCCGCATGATGTTATTTTGTTTCTTTGGTACCGCTTTAGGTCTAGAGCTAAAGTGTGCAAGGAATAAGTATTTGTGAAGCTTACATGATACATTTAGGTGAATGCACCATATGCTTGGAAGTGTGCACTAGTGTGGAGATGTGTGCTAAGGTAAAACAGGTCATGGTTATCACTTGGTTTGAACCGCATAATGGAATTTGTTTCCTACATTACCACAATTGTTTTGGGATCTGACCAGCTTGGCCATTGTATGTTTCATGTTACACATCTCTTTGTGGCCAAAAAAGGTAAAGTTTTGAAGACTTGTGGAGGATATAAATGTAAGATCAAGATTGTTGGAAGGATATAGATGAGTTTTGTGTGTCTTGCAATAATAATGTGTAATTGAGATCTTTTCAGATGCAATATAATGATGAAGTGTGCAAAAGATCAATTTAGTCAAGCCTAATACAGAAGTGATGTTACTGCAGATTGAGGGAGTTGTGATGTTGTTGTGATAGAGTAGAGGTGTAGAAGCATCAGAATCAATCAAGCATTTTGGTACAGAGGTTGTAGCCTCTTCCTGTAAGTGTTGTAGCACTTTAGGGAGTTGTGGGTTGAAGCCCATAAACCGTGTTTCAAGGAGTTACCGCTTCCTTTGGGTTGTTTACAATAAACGTTATTGTAAACCTATTTTATTTGTGAGGCTGGATTTAGACAGTAGATCCAAGTAGCTCACTCACTGTGGTTTTTCCCTTCTAGGGTTTTCCACGTAATTTTGGTGTTATGGTTGTGTGCTCTTTTGTTTCTCATGGTTTAAATGCTTACATTTGTTTGAATGTTTTGGAAGGAAAGAATTTGATTAAGTACTAATTCACCCCCCTCTTAGTACTTCTGTGTGTTCAACAATTGGTATCAGAGCAAGGTTCCTTGATACAGTCTAATAGTTGAGTTAGATCTTGGATTGGAACCCATGGCAAATGAGGTTCTAGATAATGATAAGAACCCTATGGATATGATAGTCATTGATGAAGAAGAATGTGAAGTTGATTTTGAAGGAGAACTCATTTCTGCCCTAGAAGATTTGGAGGCAACAAGGAAAGAAAATGAAGAATATAAAGCCTAGATTGAAGAATCAAAAGAAACAATTGTTAACATGAAAGTTCAAATTGAAGAAGGTACTAGAAGAAGGTTACATATTGCCTAAATGCTAAGCTCAATGCAAAATCAGTTGAATTATCCAAACTTGAAGAAGAAATTGTCCTTCCGAGGAAGGAACTGGAGAAAGCAAAGAATCAGACAGACAAGAGTCTAAAACTTAAGAAAAGTACATACATCCTTGGTGAGATAATTGGTAGTCAAAGACAACTTAAGAATAAGGATGGTCTTGGATTTGAGAAAGGTAAGAATTCAAAAATAGATATACCTGAAGGCATGTATGAAATGAAAAAGGAAGAGCCCTACTCTGAAGTCTCTGAAAGGACTGAAAATGAGGAGCAGGAGTTGGATGATGACTTCATAAAGGTCAGTGATCTAAAGAAAGGTTTCAGGAGTCCTCCTCCTAGGAAGACTACTATTTCCAGGTTCTCTCAACCCTTTTATGGTTATTGTTACTCTTGTAATAAGTTTGGTCATAAAGCTATTGATTGTAGAACTAACTCAAGAAGAAATGATTACATGAGCAAGAATTCATTTGTGTCCCCAAAGTATGATCTCTCATTCCTTTTATGGTTATTGTTATTCATGCCATAAGTTCAGTCATAGGGTTGTTGATTGGAGAACTAAAACAAGGAGAAATGGTTATATGAGTGTAAACTCATTTTTGGCTCCGGAATATAATGTTGTTTGCTACAAGTGCAATAATTTTGGGCATAAAGCAATATTTTGCAAAAGAAGTTTTGTGGAACCACTTATTCAGCATAGGAAGATAGAGGAAACCCTGATTCAACAAAAGAAGGAAATGGCAAAGATATGGTGAAGGAAATCAGAGCAAGATAATGAGAAGGAAGAACTTGTGCTTCTACCTCATGCAGAAGACTTCATAATTGATTAAGAAAAGGCATAATGTCAGGGGGATCTAACCAATGCATATCTTTTTGACTTCCCTCCTAAATGATTGTGGCTTTTACAAATGGAAGCTAGGCACATAGATGTTTTGGCATGAAATTGATAGAGGAGTATGTTAATAAGGCAAGATAGTTTCAATACCCCAAATTTTTGGAATAATATCATAAAATGCAGAGGAATACTAAATGAATTTTGGTCTCTTTGGATTTACAAAGCACTTGACAGTAGATGATCTAACAGGAAAAAGGTGCAATAAATGTGAATGTTAGGGCTAAATGAAAAGTACTTATGCTTCATCTGCATGATCCAACTTCATTTGTGTTCAATGCAATTTGCAATTTTGAGCTGAGAAGAGAAGTCAAACCCCAACATTCAAAGTGTTCGACAAATTTGAGAGAAAAGTACCTGAAGCAGAAACCCTAGCAACAAAGCACAAAGGTATTTTCAGAACTGTTATTTCATAAATCCCTAGTTATAGAATATAGAGAAGTTTGAGATGGCGACACCACAAGTGGTTGATGTTTCTGATAAGCTGAGGATGAAATACAAGAAATATCCATACAAGGCCATGGAAGTGGACAAGGACGGAGCATTTTCTAATGTTCTTATAGATGTCATGTACACTGAGGATGTAAGGATATACATCCACTCTCAGTTGAATAAAATTAACCATATGAACTTTGAGGCACTAAGGGATACTCTCTTGGATGATGACAATTACAAACCGGAGTATGCAAACATTGTAGCCAAACGACTGGATGTGTGGAAATATTACCCTACTTTTTGTGAAGAACTTAAAAGGGTAAGGTATGTATTAAGCATAATTCATGAGTTTTTGTATCTTGACAAGCCCTATTGGATTACCAAGGATGCAATTCAATACTGATGATGAAATCAATAAAAAAAATGACAAGGTCACAGAGTTGAATGGTGAAAAATTTGACAAAAGAACCCTAAGTGTAAATGATATAACAGATCCAAGGGTCTAGTATACCACAATGGACATTGCCTACAAAGTTTACTATACAAATAGAGAGGGGTCATCCACTGGTATCACAATTCACACTGCTTATCAGATGGTGAAGGAAGGAAAAGACTTTGACCTCGTGAGGTCATGAGAGAGAAATTGTTGGAGAATTTGTAGAGAACAAAAGATACAGGTTATAATTCCAAGTATGGTACTCTTATCATTTGCCTTGTATTTTAATTCTTGAATGAGTTTCTAGGATGTAAGGGAAAAGTTTGGCAACAACACACTTCTGTTGCTGCACAAATCAAGAATCATATGAGGAGTTTTGGTGATATAAGAACTTTAGCACAATGTACTAGGGGTTTTTAAAAACCCTACAAACTGACATGAAAGCCAAAGAGAGATTTCCTTACAATCTTGTAAGGCAATACAAAGAGCAAATCACCTTCTTGGTTGATAAAGGCTACACATACATGGAAGCAGTAGAGCCAAGGACAACTTGGATACCTAAATTACCTTATGAGGTCTTTGCAAAGGAGATAAAGACTTATGCTGATATTCTTCTTAGTAAACCTAAGGACACAACGTTAGAAAGGTTTGGAATGTATGATGAAATAAGGGAGAGGATGAATAAGAAGAGTGTAAAGGAGAATTTTGAGAAGCACACAGAAGAACTACATAAGAAGTGGGATATACCACCAAAGCTTGAATCTCCATCACAAACCCATGCGGTGGATCCTCAAATTGTTCCTGCTAATTTGCCAGCTACCCAAATACCAAGAAGGACTAGTAGGTCCACCTCTACATCTATAAATGCTTCCCAACCCTCCAGCTCAACACAAACAGTTTCCACTAGAAGAAGGGCTGCTTCTAAAATTTTGGCACAAATGAAAACAGAAGAAAAGAAGCATGTAAGGCACAAATGAAAACAGAAGAAAAGAAGCAAAGTTCAAATAGAGGAGGTTGAAGAGTGAAAAGGAAAGGGAAGAATGTTAGAATGCACATGACAACTGAGAGGGGGGTGAATTAGTTGTCTATTAAAACATTAAACCCTCAAAGTAATTCCAAACATCAACCTCTTATTATTCATTAGCAGAATGCAAACATATGAAGCATCAATGCAACCACATTCAAACACATAAGAACACCAAATTTATGTGGAAAACCCAAGAAGGGAAAAACTATGGTGAGGATTAGCTCACATATATATGAATAACAACACTAAAATCAAATAGGCGCACTGCCTAGAAGAAAGGCTCACTGCCAAAAGAAAGGCTCACTACCCAGAAGAGAGAAGAAATAAGAAGATTGTTATAGAAAGATTCACTATCTCATAGCAACAGGAGAAATCCACCAC
The DNA here is from genome assembly GCA_027924645.1 of Cunninghamia lanceolata. NCBI lineage: Eukaryota > Viridiplantae > Streptophyta > Pinopsida > Cupressales > Cupressaceae > Cunninghamia > Cunninghamia lanceolata. The sequence goes on along the minus strand of BSBN01000787.1, from coordinate 722,649 downwards.
TACCACTCCTTGCCACCCACAACCTTTGGCTCACTGCCTCCAGTAACTTCTGGCACACTAAAATGTAGACACCTTCTACTCACTACATTATGGAGTCATAAGCATTTAAGCTCACACACAACTCACTGCCCTTGATTCACATTCAGATTATTTTCTCTTCCTTGCTCCACTCAACTTCATCTTTTATGTATACCATCTACAACCAAGACCTATCTCAATTAGGTTAGTCCTAATGAAGCGTGTGCACCTCAAACGTGCAACACCAATTAGGTTGTCACTAAATACTTCTGCAGTGGAAAGAAGTGAAGGTGGACCACATCAAGGGTTAATTAGGACTCAAATTTTCATCACCAAGTTGCTCATCCCATTCACAATCCACAAGGTACTTCTGCAAATGGCACTAGTAAGCCAGGTCAGCCAAACCTGAGCTAATGGCCACATCCACTCTTCTCCAAGTCGAAAAACATCATGCAGACTAGAGAGAGACACTCCACATCATTCACACACCTTTCCATAACATTCAACACCATCAGGATCTCTTGTAACACTTCCACAACCTCCTGAAACAAAGAATGTCTTCAATATGCACATCAGGACACACTGCTACTAATCACCAACACAAGAGTTGAACTTGCAAAGCAACCCATCACTAGAAACTTCAAGGGAAGGTATATATAGACTATATAAGCATATCCCCAAATCCACAAGACAAGAAACCTCAATGCAGAGAAATGTGGAGCAATCTCATTTCACCCAGACAGTCTTCTACATAGGAAAACACTCTGTAAAACACATCTTTCACTTCCGCATGATCTAGAACCTGAAACTCTAGATATAACACCTTTGAACACCTCTGATAAATACTTCCAAACTGCACAAGCATATCTTCAAGTAATAAGAAATGCGGAGCACAACACTGAGAGCACCTCTATCACACTGTACACCTTTTTATCAAAATTTCTCAAAAGCACTTTGAACCCAAGTGAACCATCTACTGGAGGTTGACATCATTGACAACACCAGTAAGTTTCAAACAATCTCCCCTTTGTCATTGATGGAAATACCAACTCTTTGAAAAATCATCAAGACCTAAAGCAATCAATCAATAGCTCAATAGTACTCTCCCTAACTGGAGCAACTCTTACTCTTCACACACATTTCTGTACTATGGTTTTTCAGCCACACTAACTCTCTCCCCCTTTGACATCAATGGCAAAGGGCAATAATAGCAACACTAGCAAGTACCTGCTCTATTTCCACTGCTCTCACTTTTCTGTACTCTCCCCCTTAATATCATAAGATATGCTCCATCCAACTGCACCAATCAATAGTATCACTACCTACTCCCCCTGAGAGGTAGCCTTCAACATCAGTCTAGGACCAAAAATGTATCTTGAAATGCTTCTTGGATAGATGCACACACTAATGCATCTAGTTAAGAGAAGGAAGGGCAATAACCCCTAACTTCTATCAGAGATACTCAAAGGTATCCTTAGGAAGAACCTTTGTAGAGATGTCTGCAACTTGATCCTTGGTAGGCACATACTCCAATTTCACCTCATTCTCTGCAACCTTCTCTCTTAGGAAGTGATACTGGATTGAAATATGTTTTGTCCTTGAATACATTACCAAATTCTTTGAAATGTTGATAGCACTTGTATTATCACATAAGATAGGAATAGGTTCATCATATGATACTTTGATATCCTTCAATGTAGACTTCATCCATAACACTTGTGTGCAACAAGATGTTGCTACAATATACTCTGCCTCTATAGTAGATAATGACACTAAGTCTAACTTCTTACTTAAGCATGAGACAAGTCTACTTCCTAGAAAGAAAGCACCACCACTTGTACTTCTTCTATCATTTGTACATCCTGCCCAATCTGCATCTGTATATGCACTCAAGGAGAAATTAGTATCCTTGGGATACCATAGGTCAAACTCCATAGTGCCTTTCAAGTATTTGAATATCCTCTTTATTTCTAAAACATGTCTCTCTGGGATCTGCTTGAAATCTAGCCATAAGGCAAACTACATGCATGATATCCAGTCTAGTAGCAGTCAGGTATAACAATCCACCAATCATTGATCTGTACTTGCTCTAATTAGCCTTAGGAGATACATCATCTTTGCTTAACTTACAACCAGTACTCATGGGAGTGCACATCGGTTTGGAGTCTTCCATTCTAAACTTCTTCAACATTTCCTTAGCATACTTTAATTGTGAAATGAAAATACATTTTTCTGATTGACTGATTTGTGACACAAGGAAGAAATTCATTTCCCCACACATTGACATTTCAAATTCTTTTTGCATCTCTTCTACAAAACTTTTGCACATACCTTCATTACCTCCAAAGATTATATCATCAACATATACCTTCACAATCAGGATTTGATTTTCTTCAACCTTGAAATACAGATTGCTATCTACAGTGCTCTTTTTGAAACCTTGCTACAATAGGTACCTATCCAACATTGCATACCAAGCTCTAGGAGCCTGTTTGAGTCCATACAATGCCTTCTTCAATCTGTAGACCATATTTGTACAATGTATACTTCCTCTTCTAATTCTCCATTCAAGAATGTAGATTTCACATCTATTTGAAAGACTTTGAAGTCCTTATGAGCTCCAAAGGCCAAGAACATTCTAATGGCCTCCAATCCTAGGAGTGAAAGTTTCCTCATAATCTATTCCTTCCACTTGTGAGTAGCCTTTACACACAAGCCTAGCCTTATGTCTGACTACTTCTCCATTATCATTCAATTTGTTCCAAAAGACCCATTTAGTTCCTATCACATTTTGTTAGCTAGTCTTGAGACAACTTCCCAAGTCTGATTCTTCTCAATCTGCATCAATTCTTCTTCCATAGCCTTAATCTAGTGCTCATCTTTGCATAATTTAGTCACTGTTTTGGGTTCTATTTTAGATAATAAGCACAAATTTACTTGTTCATTTGCCATAGCAATACTTCTTGTCAATACACCTTTGTTCTTATCTCCAATGATCTGATCTTCAGAATTATTCTTTTGCACATACTTGGGGGTCTTAGGAATCCTTTTCGGGGCATCTTCTTCATCAACTTGCTTCTCCTTTTCCTTTTCTTCTTCTCTTTCTTTTTCTCTGCAAGGGATCTCATCAAATTCATATCCTTCTATTAACACTAAACTTTGATATGGTTCTTCATCCACTTTGACATTTGCACTTGTTACATCAAAAAACGTCTCCCTAGGACTTTTTCCCTCCTAAGTTTAGCTCCCAGGTCCTTTAGATGTAATCATGCATGTTTATTTTTACTGCTGATGGAAAATCCATCAAAACCCATGTTAAATGGGGCCTAGGGGACAGTGATGAGCTTGACGCTACCTTGAAAATGGGGCTGATGGCTTAGGTGCTTGTGCCCTAGTCCTGCCCTATTTGGCAGGGTCTCAAATTTTAAATGTCAGTTATGTGACTGTTAGAAGTGTTTGTTGCTGAAATCTCAAGTTTGAATTATGAAATTAAAGCAGGAATGTGTTTTGTTGCATATATAAGCATGTTTAGGACTTCATTTTACAACTAGATGGATAATGTGAACTTGAGATCTTATGCTAAGGTCATTCAAGGTTTTCATTGTGTTGCAGAGCAATATTGTGTTGTTTTTGTGTTTGTTTGTTGTAGATTTGGCTTCATTAATCCATCTCCTCATGGCATAAAATAACTTCTTCCTTCCATGAGAGATACACCTCTGAGGTGATATGTATTTTTGTTTTCAATCATTTATCAATTAGTTTTTGCCTCTATCCCATAGGGATACGCACTCTCTATCTGACAATAGTGTTTGGAAGACTTAGAATGTCCTTCAGGGGCTTGACTGAGGCAAGCTCCTAGACACCACAACCCCCAACCCCCTTTCCTGTAATTGCAGGTAATAGGTGTTGAAGCAGAAGGAAGTGGAGTTGTAGGAGGTTGTGGTAGAGTTATGAGATCCTGTATCTAAAGAAAAAAGAAGGACCTGGACTAGGGCACCCTCTCTGAATCCCTCCAGATCCTTGAAGTAGAAAACCTCTATGACAGTGGTGATTTGTTGCAGACAAGTTCTAAAAGTCCTTGAAGAAGTTGCCACCTTGGGCTTGGGAACCTGCTCTTTAGCCCTTGACTTTCCTAGATTCAGAACCTCAAAGTTTGGTATGTATTTACCCTAAATATTATATTTTTTTCTACGAGCATTTGTTAGAATTCGTCTGTTTATTTACAATTTTATGAAATTAGGGTTTTAAGCATAATCGGGCTTTAATTAATCAGCAAATTCTAAGTTTCCTCTTCATTCCAAGTGACACTAAATCTATAGTGGAGCCCTCTTGCAAAAGTTGTGGCTTGACTTGATTTATTTCCTTGAATGTTTGTAGTGAAAGGAGGGTTTAATCCACACATCCATTAAAATTGATAACCCCTTGTTTCCTACTAAACATTTTGGTGAACCCATGTTTTATTTGAATTTTGCACCTTGCTGAGTCTTGTACTTTAGATTTGCATTCATCATTTTCATATTGTGTTTGAAAATTTACGAAAAACTTTAAAAATTTGAAAAAATTAGCATTTTAGGTTTCCATGTTGAAATAATTTCAATTAATTTTCATTTAATTTCTAATTTTTAAATTAGATCTGATATAAATTATAGAAATTCATTATATTATAATCTTTTGCATTGCATTTTTCATATTAAAATTGCTAGGGTTTGCTTGAAAATTTGAATTTTTCTTATAACCTAGTGATTTCAAAAACTAGGGTTTGTAGCTAAAATCTTGTTTCAGATTTTACTACTCATCTTAGGTACTCTTTCAAATCTGATTTTGTATGTAGTGTGGCAATTTAGTGTGTTTTTGTATTCATATTTCAAAAATTTGCATTTACACATAGATAATTTCAACAGAAACTAGCAATTTTTTTCATTCATCATCATTAAAAATTACACTTGCATTGAGCATTGTAGGACTTTAAAAGCATTTTCAGATCTAAGTTGAATTATTTACATCAAAAATTTGATTAGAATTCATTTACATATCATTTTGCACATAATCATGCTTTAATTTCACAACTAGGGTTTGAAAAACTTTGCATTTTTCACTAGATTTTGACTTGTTTTGCATAAAGGAATTGCATTATAGGTGTGTTGTGAAGGATGTTTCTGCATTATTGGACTGATATATAGCTTATTATTCTCTTCCCCCATCACTTTCCCTACAACACATTTTGCATTTTCCATTTGCATTAAAAATTTGTGGAAAATTGAACATTTTAGGTGTATTTCAATAAGCATATCTTGTTCCTTGGAATTGTTTTACTATTTTGTGCATTGAGTGTTGTATGCTTTTACATGAGTCTTATAACCCACTACCCTAATAGAAACATCCCTCTAAGGAGAAGTATTAGACTTATGGGTTCTAATGCTCTTCATAGTAATGCTATACCAACATCGACTAGTCCGTTAAATAACTACTTTACAAGAGGTGAAACACAAACTTTACAAGATAACATACCACCTACAATGGAAGAAAAAGTATTTCATGATTTTGATGATGCCATTGAGGTGATATCCCATGTACCTGATGAACAAATAGACAAACTTGATAAAGAACTAGTTGATTTTCAAGCATTTGTAGAGAAATAAAGGATAGCCGAAGAAGATGTCCCTATTATTCATGGTCTAAGAGAATTGATAAAAGAAGGACAAGATGGTATTAACACAGTTCATGGAATGCTTCATATAATACATGACAATGTTATGCCAATGACTGAATGTGTGAAAGTTATTAATAACATGTCATCGCTGACTCATACACAAGTATCAACACCTATACTAACTACTGGAATGTCTACTTTTACATCAACAATTTTGACAATGAATGCACATGCTTGTAGTAATTCTACCACTAGTAATGGAGTATCTAATAGAACACAAAATTATAAGGCTGTGGGATTCAACGATCAAAACCTAGCACCTAGGGTGACTTCTTAACACTCTCAACCACCCCTTCAATCCACTTACTCTCAAACACCTTTCACCTATCATTATGTCCAACCACCACTCACTTATTCACAACCTCCACTTGTCACTACTCATACTCAATCACCTCAACATCTTGGTTCTAATTCCTCACAACAAATTGCACCCCCTAATGATGCCCTATTGAATCAACTCATACAAGGCATGACTGCCCTTCAACAAAGGTGACAAGATTGACAAATTCTTCCCAACCTCATATACCAATTTACCACGCCCGTAGTCCTTTATCTATTGCAATTTTATGAGCTCAAATGCCTGATAATTTTTAAACTCCCCGCTTTGAAAAGTATAAAGGTAAAGGTGATCCTAATACTCATGTGGCAATATTCATGGCCATGTGTAGTGATTTCTACTCTAAAGAAGATTTACTAGCAAACCTCTTTCCGCGATCCCTCAAAGATACAGCTTTGAAATGGTTTTGCTCTTTACCTCCAAATTCAATACATTCATTTTCACAACTTGTTGATCAATTCTTACAACATTTCCAAGTAAGCATTGGACCTCAAGTATCATTGATTGATTTAGTTCATTGCAAGCAAGGTCCGAAAGAGAAGTTAACTGAATTTATCAGTCGATATCAAGCTTTTTATGCATAAATTCAATACCAAATAAATGATAAGGATGTTCAAAAGATATTTATTACAAATCTGCAACCTAACATCTGTGATTGTTAGTGAACAAATTTGTCCTTCGTAAATAAATGCAAAGAATGACTCAAAATGCCTAGGAAGAAGCGCAATAGTACTAACAGTTGGAGAGGCTGCCCTTGAATTGCTAACCTTCCTCTAAATTTTGGAGGTATAGCTCCCTCTTAAAATATACAATGAATAAGAATATGGGTGTGCTTTTGACCAGAAAGTAGAAAAGGCATATTAACATCTATTCATCACTATGAAATAGATGTGCAGGACTAGCCTAAGAAAGAAATGAATGCAGATAAATGATACACAGCCCATCCATCCCACACTCACAAACATGGATTAAAGGTACAATTATATTCCACCTTAACGTAAACTAATATAAAAGAATCAATATTGAAGACAAATTACTAATTGACATAAGAACAATTGTAATCATAGAAGATACTTGAAGACACAAAGTTCTATAGGTAATTCTTCATTTCTTTGATATAACAAAACTCAAGGTTTTTGCAATGCCTCTATACATAAATAGAGCTAAGAGAAATATAACTAGAAATTAATACAAAATAAACTTGCTCTTCTTCCCACTGTTCACAGACAACCCCCCAAAAAAGATATCCATCTTTCAAAAGTCCCTCCCCTTATATAACTTTCAAAACTTCCCAAAAATTATAACTATTCGAAATGGTCTTTTTCAAGTAACTGTTATCAAGAAAGTGAAATAAAAATAGAAACGGTTACATTACAGAGAAATAGTAATTATTATCACTAATTACAAAATATCTTCATACATGCAAGACAAGTGGCATTAATCTGTCCCTAATTCCAGGCGTATTTCCATAAAAAGTTGGTGTAGTTCAGCATGCTCTTCTTCTTCCTCCAGGATGTCATTTGTCTTGCAGTATTCAGCATAGCTGGTTTTCTCCTTCCAAGCAACTGTGCACAACTAAGAGATGATATCGATTTGCTCCTCCTCGGGCCAATGTAAGTCAGGTCGCAGGATAGGCATAGGTTCATCATCCCAAATTTTGTTGTTTATAGGAAGTTCCATTCTAAAAGATAGCTTGGTTGACAAGAAAAAATGAACTTAGAGAGCACCATCACCTTAACTTAATTATGCCAGTGAGTAATGATGGTTTTTAAACTTGTTAATGTTGTGCTACCACCTTGGTGAGCTCTGTTACACTTATCATTTAAGAAGTAATTAATGCATCATTAATTCTGCATCTTGAAAAATGAGTCTTAAGATTGAGCTTGCATTTCATAACTCCTAAAAAGACATTCATCGCATACCGCACAAGTAATCTGATGAGCTGACAATACCTTGGAAAACGAGCACCGCGAAGATGCTGATTAGTTAGGGGTTAGAGCAAATTTTGAAATTTGAACCTTGAAAAGGAGTTTCAGAAGATTTTAAAATTCCTGACAATGGGTGAGGTCAGGGTGTCGGAGCTCTTATGATCTTCGAACTGTGAGAGCACCATTCAAAAACTTTGAAATTCCCCGACACAAAGGAGAAGTCAGGAAGTCAGCTATTTCTTGAACTTGAGAACATAAGTCAGGGAAACAAGGGTTTTATGAACTTGAAAAATGTCTGATGACAAAGACTCATAAGACTAAAAACTTTTGGAATGAAAAAAAATGATCGGATCGGGGCAAGGCAGTGATTGCATCAATTTCGATACACTAAAATTTGAAAATTTTAGATTCAAATTTTAGGGTAACAATAGGCTTTAATTGGGGATAAGGACTACAAAGGATGAATCAAGGAACCCAGAATTATAGGTGAAAATTAGTGCATTATCCATTGGGCAATAGAGTTAGAGGGCGCAGGGGACAAAGAGACCAGAACAAGCCAAAAATAGGGCAAATAGGAAAGGAAACTAGACTACTAGCACAACAAAAACTTGTAATATGTACGTGGCAGGAAGACCCTACCTTAGACGGCTCTAGAATGATCATACAAAACTATTAACTGGTTGGGAGAAAAAGTAGCCTATGTGAAATAATGTCAAATGAGTAAATAGTCCACAAGCCACTAACTGCCAACCTGTGATCACTATGATCAGATTGATAAGAATGACTTCACATAAAGACCTCCTAAATGTGACCTCAAAAAGCCACTCTTCATTGTATGCTTCCTCAAATGGATGACTCATTTTAGTGTTGCTCAGTACATAACCACTAGCATCTGCTTGTACAATCTCATAAAAAATGTCAAAATACATTTGATTTTGCAGAGATGGAGAAATCAACCCTCCGATTGGACAGCCCACACACAAACCAACAAATAGAAATTTTGAATTCTAATTTGCAACATATGTGCCATTATGCCCTATATAATCACCTTTCTTAATACCAGAAAAACCAATATCCCATTCCTGAAAATAATCCTTTGGATGTGTATGCACTAGAGAAACAACTTCACTTTTAACCTTTTTCTTCACATACCTTTACTACTTCTTCAGAGGGCATTTCAAAAGAAATTTTGGCCTTCGTATCATTATCCTCTTTTTGAATCATGGCATGAGATTCTTCACCATGTGTATCTTTCTCATGAACTAAAGTCTTTTCAAGGCTGCAAGCAAGGAAATATGTATCTTTCCCATCCCTATGTTCAATTTCTTGCAAAGCTGGGTGTACCTTATTAGATTGAAATTGCATATTACCATAAAAACTCTTCAGAAAGCTTACTTGCACAGGTTCCTAATTAGGTATGGAAAAGGTGGAGTCTTCATTATTACTGAAGGGATAAGTAGATTCATCACTAAGCTCTTCTTTGCCTACTTTATCAAATGCTAACTCAAAAAATTTTGTATCTGAACTATGATCTAAAATCTCTTTTTTAGCCTTATGAGAACTTCTTTCTATCATTTGATCTTTTTCTTCCATGTCAAAATTAAGTATTTCTGATTCAGGAGAAGATACAGAAACATTCATACCTTCTTTCATACGAAGGGGGGCACAAATGGTTGCAGTCATTTTGATTTTAGTTACGTGACCATTTTCATGTTGTATAGCTTTAGGTTGCTTATCTTCCTCATTGAATGGGAAAACTACATATTTATCATTGTCTTCTTCATAATGCAAATAATAAGATTCAACTCTTCTATCCATATGAGCTTTAATTTCTGCAGCACTTACTTCACTTTACCAAAATGTTTGGAATAAAAAATAGAGAGATTAAAGTATTCAAGAGAAGGGAGTTGAGCATTATGGAAATCTATAGGCCGGGAATTTTGTTTATACATGATAGGCTTCTTCATAGGCTTACTAACATGATTTACTTTCCATAGACCACTTAATATCAAGTCATCTTCAATTTTCACAGCCTCTTGTTGGGCAACCTTTATGTCATTTACTTTACTCTGTTTCAACTCAAATTGAACATCAGGATGCAAAGAGGAAGCAAAAATGCAAAGATGAAGTTTATTACTTGGCTAAATGTGTGTGGGAATATTTTTGAACAACTGGTTGAATTTGTCCACAAAATCTCTGATAGACTCTCCTTCTTGCTTGTGGATGTGGAAGAATTGCTTCAGAAAAACAGCTTCATCGACACAATTTTTATACCTTGCCAAGAACTTCTTCTTCAATGAATCCCAATCAATTATGCATTTTTCTTCTAAATAACAAAACCAATCTGCAGTGGGTCTAGTATGTGATTCAATAAATAATCTGACAAAAACATCTTCTTCACTTACCCCCAAAATACTACATGCAACTGTGAATGCCAGAATATGGTTTTCAACATCCTGATGACCTTCTCCACTAAACTTTGGAAAATACTTTCTTGATCCATCAGGCAATGGTGAATATATAGGCAAAGAAGGAGGCCCAAAATGATTTCCCCATGGCTGGGAAGAAACCAAGGCCATAGTGTAAATCGATAGGGGTCTTCACTAGAATATAACACTTCTGAATACATTCCACTTCATAGAGCCGACAACCTCCGTCCTCGGGGAGGCACCTTCAAATTTCTAGGAAAATAGTGGCACTTATCTTCGATTTGTTACCCCCACTAGAGTCACCAAAAATCTGTTAGTGAACAGATTTGTCCTTCGTAAATAAATGCAAAGAATGACTCAAAATGCCTAGGAAGAACAAATAGTACTAACAGTTGGAGAGGTTGCCCTTGAATTGCTAACCTTCCTCTGAATTTTGGAGGTGCAGCTCCCTCTTAAAATATACAATAAGAATATGGGGTATGCTTTTGACCAGAAAGTAGAAAAGGCATATTAACATCTATGCATCACTATGAAATAGACGTGCAGGATCAGCCTAAGAAAGAAATGAATGCAGATAAACGATACACAACCCATCCATCCCGCATTCACAAACATCGATTAAAGGTACAGTTATATTCCACCTTAACGTAAACCAACACAAAAGAAGCAATATTGAATACATATTACTAATTGACATAAGAACAATTGTAATCACAGAAGATACTTGAAGACACAAAGTTCTGTAGGTAATTCTTCATTTCTTCGATATAACAAAACTCAAGGTTTTTGCAATGCCTCTATACATAAATAGAGCTAAGAGAAATATAACTGGAAATTAATACAAAATAAACTTTCTCTTCTTCCCACTGTTCATAGACAACCCCTAGAAAAAAATATCCATCTTTCAAAAGTCCATCCCCTTATATAACTTTCAAAACTTCCCCAAAATTATAACTATTCGAAATGGTCTTTTTCGAGTAACCGTTATCAAGAAAGTGAAATAAACATGGAAACAGTTACATTACAGAGAAATCATAATTATTATCATTAATTACAAAATATCTTCATACATGCAAGACAAGTGGCATTAATTTGTCCCCAATTCAAGGTGTATTTCCATAAAAAGTTGGCATAGTTCAGCATGCTCTTCTTCTTCCTCTAGGATGTCAATTGTCTTGCGATATTCAACATAGCTAGTTTTCTCCTTCCAAGCAACTATGTGCAACTTAGAGATGATATCAATCTGCTTCTCCTTAGGCCAATGTAAGTTAGGCTACAGGATAGGCATAGGTTCATCATCCCAAATTTTGTTGTTTGCAAGAAGTCCCATTCTAAAAGATAGCTTGGCTGACAAGAAAAACTGAACTTAGAGAGCACCACCACCTTAACTTAATTACACCAGTGAGTAATGATGGTTTTTAAACTTGTTAATGTCATGCTACCACCTTGGTGAGCTCCATTACACTTGTCATTTAAGAAGTAATTAATGCATCATTAATTATGCATCTTGAAAAATGAGTCTTAAGATTGAGCTTGCATTTCATAACTTCTGAAAAGACATTTATCGCATACCGCACGAGAAATCTAATGAGCTGACGATACCTTAGAAAACGGGCACCGTGAAGATGCTGATTAGTCGAGGGTCAAAGCAAATTCTAAACTTTGAACCTTGAAAAGGAGTTTCACAAGATTTGAAAATTCCTGACAATGGGTGAGGTTGGGGCGTTGGAGCTCTTATGATCTTCGAATTGTGGGAGTGCCATTCCAAAACTCTGAAATTCCTTGACACAAAAGAGGAGTTAGGAAGTCGGCTATTTCTTGAACTCAAGAACATAAGTCAGGGAAAGAAGGGTTTCACAAACTTGAAAAATGCTTAACGACAAAGACTCATAAGACTTTAAAACTTTTAGAACAAAAAAAATGATCGGATTGGGGCAAGGTAGTGATTGCATCAATTCCTATACACTAAAATTTGAAAATTTTGGGTTCAAATTTTGGGGTAACAGTGATAAAATTCTCTTGATGAAGTATAACTCTTTTCAACATTTATGTACATCCCTTTGTGATTACCAACTCTCATCTAGTCAGTATGAAAACCAAAACTCATCGGCTCAAGTTGGCCAATCCATGGGTGGACCTTCACAAAACAAATTTAAGAGGAATAATAAGAGTTTCATCAAGGTTAATGGACATAATTCAAACCATTTTTCACAAGTGTCCACTATCACTAATCAGAAGAGGGCACTGTTTCAAAATAGACAACAACAAAGACAATTCACTCCGATATCTAACTCCTTACATTCTATCATGAATCAAGCTATAAGTAATAACCTCTTGAAGCTACCTCCAATTAAACCGTTCAATCCTAGTGTAATGCAAGGACCTTATTTCAATACTAATGCTTTTTGTCATTTTCATCAACAACAAGGGCATGATATTGAATGATGTATGCATCTTAAACATGAAATACAAGACCTCATCAACTCAAATGTTATACAGGTATCTAGTGTGAATGATAATGGAAATAAGTCGGTTACTCCAAATAAAAAATTACAAATCTTTGCTAATCCTTTCCCTAAGCATATCGATAACAACATGATGGAACAAAATACAGTAGAAGTGGAAAATGATTATCTTGATTATGACAAAATAATTGGTATGATAGAAGTGGATAAGGAGAAAGTTGAGAAATCACCTCATTCATGGAGAAATGGTATTTATGTTGAGGTTCCTCCACTGTTATCCCTTCAAGGATTGGGAGTTAACCAAGATGTAGTAGAAAACCAACTTGAACAACCAAAGCAAGAGATCATGATATAGAAAAAAGATGCTACAATGGAGAATATCCCATTTCGATATGATAGATGAACTCAACAAGATAAGAGAGCTAAAGATCAGAAATGAGTAAGATGATTATCATTAGTAGAAAATAACAGTGGTTCTCCTCCTCATAAGCAACAAAAGATCTCACATATATAAGTATTTGAAAAGCAAGTACCGCATGAGTGTCCTGAAAACAAAGAACAATCTAATATGAATGACCCCAACTTCACACAAAACATGATGGAGAATCTTTTATGCCTCCAAAGGGTTAAAAGTTTATATTTTGTTTTGTTTGAGTTGTTTATATGTAATAAGGTCTTCTAAGACCATTTCATGTGTGTTAGAGTCTAAGCTAGGTCATTAGGTGAATGGAAGTGTCTAGTTGCAAAAAGTGTCAATGTTGCACAATGTTGTCAAATTGCACATTGGTGGAATATGAACAATTGTAAATTGAAAAGTTGGTTGACAACCATTAGAAAATGGTTGTAAATATTTAAAAAGTCCTTGTATGGTTGACACAAATTTTGGGGGATGATAAAAGATGATAAAACATTTGGTATTTGGAAGTTTTGATAAATAAAACCCTTATTTTCTGTGCATTTTTTTGTAACAGTCCTATTCTTTCACATGTTATGGATATATATGGCCTTTGTACAACCTGCATGTGGTATGGTTGGAAATATAATTGAGTTACCTTTCTAATGCTTTTGGTTCAGTTGATTTTTGTCATGTTTTGTGAAAGTTATGATCAATTTAGTGATTGTCATTTCTAGATTTTTATGGTGAGACAACAAAAAAATTGTTTAGTACGATCTAGTACAATTGAATGGCTGATTACCCATTGTAGAGGACACTCTTACCTTTAATGAATTTTTTATTTGGTTTATTTTCATTGAGTATCAAGGGAGATATTGTCATTTTTTCTGAAACTAGTCTAATTTAGTGTTTGAAAATTGTTTGCAAGCCTAATCAATAGAGGAACAGTCAAATTTTGAGCCTTGTGTTCCAAAGTAACCCCACCTGCATGTTGGATATGTTAAATAAATACCAAAAGTGTATTTAAATCTATGTTTAAATTATGGGTATCAGGTTTGAGTTAGAAATTATGAAAGAAAATGTCATTTTGGAGTACTACTAGGCCTAATCAAGAACGGGATAGTCAATTTTAGAGACTTTCCATACAAAATAACTCTATCTGATTTTGAGGTATGTTGAAATATGGCCAAATGGATACCTAAAACTATGTTCACCTTTTTGAAATCATATTTGTATGGAAAGTTATGAAGGAAAAACTAGTTTAGAAAGGCTACAAGGAGAATGAGGCCTAATGAAGGAAAACCCATCATAGGATGATTAAATGATTGAAAGATTGGTTGATTGAGATATGTTTGGTGTTATCCACCCTTGATCTACATCAAATTGGTATCAGAGCCTAAAAGGTCTGGGAAAAGAAGTTGAGAGCCCGAAGATCTAGGCAAGATAAGTTTTTTTTTAAGTTTGTGTATTATCTTTTTTTTTCGTAGGTTGAAGGAAGAGCCTGGATACCAAAAGACTAGGCCAAGGGAAAAGAAGGGGGCCTAAGGTGAGGTATCATGAAAACAAGAAGAAGCAAGGTGAAAGAGACTTGCTTGAGAAAAAAGAATGGAAATGTTGAGAAGATTAGTCCGTAGAGACTTGCAGAGTAAGGAGATACTAAGCAAGGAACCAGTGATGAGAAAAGAGAGAAGTAAGATAAAGAAGAAGGATGAGAAGGTAAAGCAAATTGATATTGAGCAAGAGATAATAGACTTGAGGCAAGCTTTCGAAGAAATACAAAAAAGAACGGATCTTGAGATGCAGCAGTTGCTTGAGAAAGCAAAATAAGAAAGTAGTGGCATTTACCAATAAGGAATAAGGTTAAGTGGCCTATGAAAAAGATTATTTTGAAGAGAAGAATGTGTTAGTTCTCAAAAATGCAGGTCGTTAACCCCAAGAGGTTCCCAAGCTCTCTTGACGTTTTTGGCTAATTGACACGGGGTAGAAATGGATAAACCCCCTTCACTTTAGGCTCTGCCAGACCTAGGCGGGTAAACCTCTAATAAATAAAGCAGATAAAAAGATGATCACTACTTTGATCAAAATTAATCTAACTATTGATAATGCCACAAATTATAAAACAGATGAAAAGACAGCAAGTTAATTCTAAATGATCTAAATTGTAATGCTAAAACAATAATGCAATCTAATTAAGTAAATCTGAAGTAAATTTGTATAAGTGATAATGAAAACACTAGACTAGTGCTTTATTGAATATAGAGTCAGTATGATCATGAAATAAATGATTGTATGTTTGGTAAAAACTCAAACTATCTGGCATGTAACTTGTACAACCGTACAAGGAAATAGTTAATATCCCATGCTTATATATATCCAATTGATAAAATCAAATTACCTGCATTCATCTAAAAGGATTTAATCCCTCTTTGAAGGAACCTATCAGAATAATACTGCAATTGTAAAAGATTTATAAAAAAACTAGAGACAGAATACAAACCCTAACTATATGACTCTTCTTATAGATCCATGACAATGTCTTCATAGTTACTATGACAGATTTAAAGGATTTAATTCTAAAAATAGAAACCAGTTAATCTTATCACACTATAATAGCAAATGTGTATAGACAACTTGAAGATATACTTGATAACTCAAATTGAATAATAGAGAAAACTTTGAAAGGAGACAGTCATATAATTAATAAATTAAATAGATAGTTGATACCGAAATTTGTAGTTACTGCTTCATGTTCACAGACTTGACTTCATCAAAGAATGCTTACACATGGCCTACTAGAAATAAAATATATTAAAAGTGAACTAGCATTGATGTTCAAATCTAATCTACAGTATCCCCTGTTCTATTCTGTAATCTCTCCCTCCTCTCTCTATCTAATTCTGGTCTTGGTCATCTCTTATAAAGAGAGGCATACAAGCTTCAGACCAGTTACAATAGTTGTGATGGTTGATAACCGAGCAACAATATTTGTCTTAATAAAATAGATTCGAGAAAATTAATACTCGTCTTTAATCCCCAAATGGATAACCATTTCAAGGTCAAACAAAGCTCTTTTAAATGTAGTTCTTCTTAATATCCTTTGAGGGTTTCTTTATTATCCCTAAAAAAACCAAATAAAACACAAATTAATCTCTGATCAAATGATCAAAACAAATTTATTTAAACATATGTATTTACTCAGATAATTACTTCCCTTATCAATAATTTATTAGTTCCTCATGATCCTTTCGTGGGTGTTTTTATAACTTGATCCCTGCTGTGTATAACCTGAAGTGGACATCGACGTGACACAGCCATCGGGAAAGTTTTTTGGTAGTTATATCGATCAATGAAGTTAGACAGATAGAAGTTTGCATCGGCGTAAGGTGCATTTTGTTTCACTGAAGGTGCAATGCGAATGTATATCGCAAATGCATCTTTAAGAATGTATGTGAGAATGTACATTGTGTTGGATACAAAAGGTGACTGGTAGAAATGGTAAAGAGAACCGGTGATAACAAGTCATGTCTTGTATATACAATAGTTTGGCATATCAAAGATATACATTGTTATTATACAAGCCCAATGTGCAAGCAGCAGGAACCACCTTATTCCTCACTCGTATTCCATGTTACAACACTACTTGTATCCAACCTTGATATACAATGCCTGATACATACAAACTCAATTGTATCTCTTTTCCGGACATCTTGCTTTTATGAACCATAGTTCATTCATTTTCAACTCTATCATGTATATAAAATGAAATGCATCTTTTGATATACATTAAAGTATGATGCATCATTTATATTAAACTTTAACTTCCTTTGAGTTCTGCATTGTATGTACACCGCAATGTATGTATCCAAAACATACACATATAAAGCCCAAAACATACAACAATAAAATTGTATTTCATATCCCTTTCGGTTCCGTGGTGTATATTACCGTTGTATATCCATTTGTATGTTTCCCTTTTCCAAACATACAAACACTTAATACATCCTATGGACTTAACCGATTATTCATCTAAGCTCTGAACTCTGTCGGGTCCAACTTGTATGCATACAAGTATAATGATGTAATAAACCCAATAACCCTTTACTTATTCATATAATGACACCACATACAAACACCTTTGTATATGCAACATACAAACCTTTTCCTTATGCATTTTTACCAAAACACGCATATCTTGCAAAAAACAGGGAATCTTCAGAAATTTCAAAAGGCAACCCCAACTCATTTTTGATGTTGATTCCAATTTTCATCATGGGTACCTAAAATTTTGCCATAAATTTTCCTGTCCCAACAGAATGTAAGAGAGGATAGCAGCACCAGATATTGGAGAATCTTTGTTGATGATGGAAGAGAAAAAGCGATCTGAGGAAGAGGAAAAATGTAAAGAAAATGGGTTCATTGAGACTCAAGATTTTATTTTTAAAAAAATTTGTGAGTATGTGTTCACAGGTACAATAGATGCAAATGAAGATGGAAAAGAGTCTAAAGAAAGAGAAGTGCATACAATGTATGAAGATGGTTATACAAATGTAGCACACTAAGGGGATGAAGATGTTGCCAAAACAACTGAGGTAATGGTTGTATTTTCTAATTTTATGGATGATGAATGTGCCGACATATTGTATTCCAATGATGAAGATAAAAAAATAAACAGTGGTACTGAGACATATGAACAAGAACTCTAGTTTTGGTACCTTAAAGCTGAGAAGATGCTAAGAGGTGGTACAAGAAGAAGAAGAAAAAAGATCCAGGGAAAGTTGAAGAAATGAAGGACAAGCTATGGAAGAATTGGAAGACTAGGAAGAAAGAGAAGACCTACACTCAAGTGGACTTGAGTTTTTCTTTCCCTTGGGAGTATGGTGCAGGGGCACCCGTAGTGCATTTATGGTTCCAAGGGGTCAAAAGTTGATATTTTGTTTTGTTTGAGTTGTTTATATGTAATAAGGTCTTCTAAGACCATTTCATGTGTGTTGGAGTCTAAGCTAGGTCATTAGGTGAATGGAAGTGTCTAGTTGCAAACAATGTCAATGTTGCACAATGTTGTCAAATTGCACATTGGTGGAATATGAATAGTTGTAAATTAAAAAGTTGGTTGAGAACCATTGGAAAATAGTTGTAAATATTTAAAAAGGCCTTGTATGGTTGACACAAAGGTTGGGGGATGATAAAAGATGAGAAAACATTTGGTATTTGGAAGTTTTGATAAATAAAACCCTTGTTTTCTGTGCATTTTTCTGTAATTGTCATATTCTTTCACATGGTAAGGATTTGTACAACCTTTGTATGACCTACATGTGGTATGGTTTGAAATATAATTGAGTTACGTTTCTAATGCTTTTGGTTTGGTTGATTTTTGTCATGTTTTGTGAAAGTTATGATCAATTTAGTGATTGCCACTTCCATATTTTTATAGTAAGACAACAAAAAAATTGCTTAGTACGGTTTTGTACAATCTAGTCTGGCTAAATGGTTGATTACTCATTGTAGAGGACACTCTTACCTTTAATGGGTTTTTTATTTGGTCCATTGTTATTGAGTATCAAGGGAGATATTGTTATTTTTTCTGAAACTAGTGTGATTTGGTGTTTGAACATTGTTTGCAAGCCTAATCAGTAGAGGAACAGTCAAATTTTGAGCCTTGTGTTCCAAAGTAACCCCACCTGTATGTTGGATATGTTAAATAAAGCTTAAAAGGCTATCTAAATATGTGTTTAAATTCTAGATATTAGGTTTGAGTTGAAAATTATGAAAGAAAATGTTATTTTGGACTACTACTAGGCCTAGTCAAGAATGAGACAGTCAATTTTAGAGCCTTTCCATATAAAATAACTCTCTAATTTTGAAGTATGTTGAAATATGTCCAAATGGGTATCTAAAACTATGTTCACCTTTTTAATATCATATCTGTATGGAAAGTTATGAAGGAAAAACTAGTTTGGAAAGACTGCAATGAGAATAAGGCCTAATGAAGGAAAACCCATCATAGGATGTTTAAATGATTGAAATATTGGTTGATTGAGATGGGTTTGGTGCTATCCACCCCTGCTCTACATCAAATTGGTATTAGGGCCTAAAAGGTCTAGGAAAAGAAGTTGAGAGCCTGAAGATTTGGGCAAGATAAGTTTTTTCTTTAGAGTTTGTGTATTATCTGTTTTTTTCAGGTTGAAGGAAGAGCCTGGATACCAAAAGACTATGCCAAGGGAAAAGAAGGGGGCCTAAGCTGAGGTATCTTAAAGACAAGAAGAAGCAAGGTGAAAGAGACTTGCTTGAGAAAGAAGAATGGAAATGTTGAGAAGATTAGTCCGTAGAGACTTGCAGAGTAAGGAGATACCAAGCAAGGAACCAGTGATGGGAAAAAAGAGAAGTAAGAAAAAGAAAAAGGATGAGAAGGTAAAGCAAATTGATATTGAGAAAGAGATAATAGACTTGAGGAAAGCCTTGGAAGAAATGCAAAAAAGAATGGATCTTGAGATGCAATATTTGCTTGAGAAAGTAAAACAAAAAGTAGTTGGCATTTACCAATAAGGAAGAAGGTTAAGTGGCCTATCAAAAAGATTATTCTAAAGAGAAAAATGCAAGAGAGGACAACAACACCAGATATTGGAGAATCTTTGTTGATGATGGAAGAGAAAAAGCCATCTGAGGAAGAGGAAAAATGTAAAGAAAATAGTTTCATTGAGACTCGAGATTTTATTTCTAACAAAATTTGTATGTGTTCACAGGTATAATAGATACAAATGAAGATGGAAAAGTGTCCAGAGAAGGAGGAGAAGTGCATAAAATGTATGAAGATGGTTATACAAATGTAGCACACTATGGGGATGAAGATGTTGCCAAAACAATCAAGGTAATGGTTGTATTTTTTGATTTTATAGATGATGAATGTGTCGACATATTGTATTCCAATGATGAAGATAAAGCCATAGACAGTGGTACTGCGGCATATGAACGAGAACTCGAGTTTTGGTACCTTGAAGCTGAGAAGATGCTAAGAGACGGTACAAGAAGAAGAAGAGAAAATATCCAGGGAAAGTTGCAAAAATGAAGGACAAGTTGTGGAAGAATTGGAAGACTAGGAAGAAAGAGAAGACCTGCACTCAAGTGGACTTGAGTTTTTCTTTCCCTTGGGAGTATGGTGTAGGGGCACCCACAGTGCTTTTATGCCTCCAAAGGGTCAAAAGTTGATATTTTATTTTGTTTGAGTTTTTTATGTGTAATAAGATCTTCTAAGACTATTTCATGTGTGTTGGAGTCTATACTAGGTCATTAGGTGAATGGAAATGTCTAATTGCAAAAAGTGTCAATGTTGCACAATGTTGTCAAATTGCACATTGGTGGAATATGAATAGTTGTAAATTGAAAAGTTGGTTGAGAATCATTGGAAAATGGTTGTAAATGTTTAAAAAGGCCTTGTATGGTCGACACAAAGGTTGGGGGATGATAAAAGATGATAAAACATTTGGTATTTAGAAGTTTTGATAAATAAAACCCTTGTTTTATGTGTATTTTTCTGTAACAGTCCTATTCTTTCACATGGTATGGATCTGTATGGCCTTTGTATGACCTACAATAGTATGGTTGGAAATAAATTTGAGTTACCTTTCTAATTCTTTTTGTTTGGTTGATTTTTTTCGTGTTTTATGAAAGTTATGATCAATTTAGTGATTGTCACTTCCAGATTTTTATGGTGGGACAATAGAAAAATTGCTTAGTATGGTTTTGTATGATCTAGTACGATGAAATGGCTGATTACACATTATAGAGAGTACTCTTACCTTTAATGTGTTTTTGATTTGGTCCATTTTCATTGAGTATCAAGGGAGATATTGTCATTTTTTCTGAAACTAGTTTGATTTGGTGTTTGAACATTGTTTGCAAGCCTAATCTTTAGAGGAATAGTCAAATTTTGAGGCTTGTGTTCCAAAATAACCCTACCTACATGTTGGATATGTTTAATAAAGCTAAAAAGGGTATCTAAAGCTGTGTTTAAATTATGGGTATTAGGTCTGAGTTGGAAATTATGAAAGAAAATGTCATTTTGGAGTACTACTAGACCTAGTCAAGAACAGGACAGTCAATTTTAGAGTACTTCCGTACAAAATAATTCTATCTAATTTTGAGGTATGTTGAAATATGGCCAAAAAGGTATCTAGAATTGTGTTCACCTTTTCGATATCCTATATGTATGGAAAGTTATGAAGGAAAAACCAGTTTGGAAAGGCTACAAGGAGAATGAGGCCTAATGATGGAAAACCCATCATAGGATGTTTAAATGATGGAAAGATTGGTTGATTGAGATAGGTTTGGTGTTATCTACCCCTGCTCTGCATCATTTAGGCCTCCTTGGATGACCCTTGATACTCATGTAAGGTCAAGGATACTGGGAGATCGCCTCTGTTGTGATCATTCCTCTATTTGTATCATCATTCTTGTATATTGCTCCTCTCCTCTATTTTATTATTGTGTAGGGGCATAGCATTGCAGTTGGTCACTTGGGGGCACCTTCCTACGTGATGACCCTAAGGCACTTGCTCTCCCCTCTTGATTTATTGTTTACCTTCTAGTGGTTCTACCTAGCTGGCAGATGACGAAAAAGAAATAATGCTGATATGGACCACGTGTCCCTTCAGCAAGTAAAGCAAAAATAGACCTAGTCCATACATGATGATAGGGTTGATATATTTATCCGATGCTTGGCTAGTAGAATCACTCTGTGTGATATTTTGATGATGTCTTATATTTTCTAACAAACCATAACAATACACTTGCTCCGTGCACTTTGTTTATCTTTGAATCTCACCTTGGTTACACTTGATTTTGAGATTTCTGTAGTATAGCCTCATGGTTATACTCAGATTTCAAACCTGTAGTATAGCCTTGGCTCTTTATGTAAATGATTACATGCATTGATTTTATCATGTGATGTGGTTATTATCTTAGAGAAAGATTCCTAACCTCTCTTCTTGCAAGAAATTGTGTTTGTGGGAATATTCAGCAATCGTGAGCACATGTCACCTTTGGGGGCATGGGCTTTGTGAAAGCTCTTGTTCCCTTGTGTGTTTTCTCACTACCTTAACATGCTTGATATCAGTACATAATATCAACCACATTAAGGTGGGGGCATATAAGGTAAGCTATCTGATGATTTTGGTACTAATGAAGCATGTTTGTAAGCCCTCTACGGAGGCGGGATGTTGTATCTCCATGTGAGTACACATCTTTTATTTTCCCCCATGTGTTCCATGTGTTTTCCCCCATGTTATAGTCTCAAGACATGTGGCAAAATTCCCCTCCTACACTCGGGTTTTGTATTGCGTGTTTGTTCCCAAGCATAGTCTCAAGACGTGTGGTGAAATGCCTCTCCTATGCTTTGGGATTTGTATGGCGTGTTTGTTCTCAAGTGTAGTCTTCAAGAGCATGGCAAAAGGCCCCTCCTACTCTCTGAGATTTGTATTACGTGTCTGTTGCCCCATATGTAGTTTCAAGACGTGTAGCGAAATGTCCCTCCTATATTTTGGGTTATGTGTTTACTTTCCATGTACTTGCATTTGCATTTATATATGAAAATGAAAAAGAAAAAGAAATAATCAGTGCATTCGTTGTATTCATTATGTTTTGCATGTCTTCAATGTTGTCTTCTCTGTGTCTTGCGTGCCTATTACTGTCTTCTCTGTGTTTTGCATTTCTGTTATTGTCTTCACTGTGTTTGGCATGTCTGCAATGTGTCTTATCTAATGTCTACCTGAGACTAGGGGCTAGAAATAGTTTCTCAATCTCTGTGTATGCATTAACTCTAAGTGTCTGGCGTGTATGCTATGTTTGTTGACTGTACTTTAATGTATGTATGGGCTTGTGTTCATACATACATTAAAGTGGGGGCTAAATGTTACATTGGAAAATGTCTCCCTAGGACTTTTTCCCTCCTAAGTTTAGCTCCCGGGTCCTTTATATGTAATCATGCATGTTCATTTTTACTCCTAATAGAAAATCCCTAAAAACCCATGTTAAATGGCACCTAGGGGACAGTGATGAGCTTGACCCTACCTTGAAAATGGGGCTAGGGCTTGGCCACTCGCGCCCTAGTTCTGTCCTCTTTGGCGGGGTCCCAAATTTTAAATGTTAGTTATGTGACCATTAGAAGTGTTTGTTGTCGACATCTCAAGTTTGAATTGTGAAATTAAAGTGAGAATGTATTTTGTTGCATATATAAGCATGTTTAGGACTTTATTTTACAACTAGATGGATAATGTGAACTTGTGATCTTATGCTAATGTGATTCAAAGCTTTCATTGTGTTGTAGAGTAGTATTGTGTTGTTTTTGTGTTTGTTTGTTGCAGATTTGGCTTCATCAATCCATCTCCTCATGGCATGAAAGAGCTTCTTCCTTCCATGAGAGCTACAGCTCCGAGGTGATATCTAGTTGTGTTTTTAATCATTTATCAATTAGTTGTTGCCTCTATCCAGTAGGGATATACACTCTCTATCTGACAACAATGTTTGGAAGACTTGAATGTCCTTCTGGGGCTTGACTAAAGTAAGCTCTTAGACACAACAACCCCTAACCCCCTTTTCTGTAATTGTAGGTAACAGGTGTTAAAGCAGAAGGAAGTGGAGTTGCAGGAGGCTGTGGCAGAGTTAGGAGATCCCGTATCTGAAGAAAAAAATAGGACCTGGACTAGGGCATGTTAGAAATAAAAGCAACACTACTTTAATAGAAATATGATTCCAATAAATTTCAGCTATCTTTAAGTGTGTATTAACAATGGAGATTGTAACAAAACATAAAACCCACTACAGAAAAGATGTCAAACATGAAGAACTCAACATAATGACATAGTGTTTACATGGAGAAAACCCTTGTGGGTAAAAAACTCCACCAGGAAAGAGGCACAAGTTTATATTAATCTGTAAAAGATCTGTACAATACATCAACTACACAACTCTCTCCAAAAGTCTTCAATCCGACAGCATTCCAGCAGCACTTGAGTACCTAAAATCTGTATTGCAGCAAAAAATACATGGAAAATAGAAATGTTTTCCACTCCATTCTAGGCATTCACCTTCTCTCTCCTAAGATTCTCCAACCTATAAACATTAATTACCATCTTACAAGCATCTTACACTTGTCCAAAAATAGCCATGCAAAGGTTGGGCTCCCAAGACTAAATTTGACCTATTACAACATCTTATGATGCGTCATAACTATCATAGATTCCACAAAAGAGTATCTTTCCAAGATAGGATCCTGGGGCTAAATATAGCAAATATACAACTAACATATCCGTCATATGTGTCATAGAATCTCAAAATCTTATGACAACTTACAGCTATCATAGATTCACTTACCAAACATTATGACAGTTGTCATACATGCCAACAATAGTAGATTCCTCAAGGGAGCATGCCTACCCTCATTTACTTTGAGTTTTTACATTTTACAACAATAAAATTCAATATGTAATTACCTCCGGTTACTCTGAAATTACCACTATCAGTGAAACTATTACATCTCCTCATAGGTAATTACAAATTACATATAATAAATGAAATAAATACAATATTGGGATTTGCAAGGTTAATGGCACCTTATCCCAACATTCTCCCACTTGATATTATACATTGTAAACCAACCCATAATAAATCAAATGAAAAATAATTAGGTACTAGAAACAAGGCTCATAGCCTCTCTGCACCACACGAACTTCTCTGTGCTCACATGTTTGGTCAATGAATCTGCAACATTCTCTTGATTTCCTATCTTCTTTAGCTCAATCTCTCCATTTGCAACCAACTCTCGAACAAAGTGATATTGAACATCAACATGCTTAGTCTGAGCATGATACATGGGATTCTTGGCTAAACAGATAGCACTTTGGCTATCACAACCAATCTGAATGATCCTGCAATCAAAACCAATACATGTACATAATCTCCTCAACCAAACTACCTCCTTAGAGACATGAGTAGCACCCATATACTTTGCTTCTGTGGTGGACAAAGCAACTGTGGGCTACCTCTTACTCATCCAAATCACTGCTCCTCCAAATAGAGTAAACACATAGCCACTAGTGGACCTTCGACTGTCTAAGTCACCTGCCCAATCTACATCAACAAAACTCTGTATGTCTAAAGATTTATCAACACTATCAGTACCAGAATAAATCAAACAATAATCAGGAGTACCTACAAGATATTTAAACACCCTCTTCACATAATTCCAATGCTATCTACCAGGGTTAGACATAAATCTTCTCAAAACTCCCACTACTTAGGTAATATCTGGTCTAGTGCAAACCATTGCATACATCAAACTCCCTACAACACTAGCATATAGAACATTAGACATATCCTCAAGATCATCCTTAGTCTTTGGACATATATCTATTGAAAGCTTAGTACCAATGGGTAAAGGAACTCTAACTGGGTTACAGTCCTGCAAACTAAACCTCTGCAAAATAGTATTCACATACTTTGTGACAACCAAAGCTTTCTGTTAACTTTGTCCCTCCTGATCTTCATTCCCAAAATATACCTTGTAGCACCAAGATCTTTCATCTCAAATGCACCTGAAAGTTGGGCTTTAAGCTCACTGATCATACCCTTAGTATTTCTAAAAAACCTGTCATGAACATACAAAGCAATAACCACTATAGAATTATCAACACAATAAATGTAAACACAGTG
This sequence comes from Cunninghamia lanceolata, assembly GCA_027924645.1. NCBI lineage: Eukaryota > Viridiplantae > Streptophyta > Pinopsida > Cupressales > Cupressaceae > Cunninghamia > Cunninghamia lanceolata. The sequence continues at coordinate 696,666 of BSBN01000787.1, read as the reverse complement.
ATCCTCCTTGCTTCTAACAAAACCCAATTTTGAAACAAATGAGTCAAACTTTTGATACCACATTATGGGGGACTATTTCAAACCATAAAGAGACCTCTTTAATCCTACAAACCTAATGTTCTTTTCCTTTTACCTCAAAACCCTATAGGTTGTTGCATATAAATTTCTTCTTCAAGATCTCCATGCAAGAACATAGTCTTAACATCCATTTGCTCAATCTACCAATCATAAGCTACAACAATGGATAAGAGAAATCTAATAGAAGTCAATTTAGCAACATAAGAGAATATCTCACCAAAATCAACTCCCTCTCTCTGGGAGTAGCCCTTGGCTACCAGTCTAGCCTTGTACTTCTCCAATGACCCGTCTGCTCCAAACTTCTTCTTGAAGACCCACTTACAACCTATGGCCTTTCTTCCTTTGGAAAAATGAACAAGATCCCACGTGTTACAAGAGTCTAAAGCCATCATCTCCTCCTCCATGGATAACTACCAAGACTCACTATCATCTGCAGAAATAACTTCCTTGTAGGATCTAGGTTCATTGTTAGTACTCAATAAAATAAATACACAATAGAAATCTGGTGGGCTATACCTATCAACTGGGTTTCGTTGTCTTGTGGATCTCCTAAAGGGTGGAGTAAGAGACTCTACTCATTCTTCTGTAACAATAGACTCATCTTCATCAGAACTACTTGAATCTTCTTCTTCCTTTTCACCCCCAAATCCATCATCATGTTCTTCCTAAGGTGCATCTTTCTACTCTAAATCAAAGTGCACCTTCTTTACCTTTTCTTCTTTTTCTTTTGGCTGCTCAGGTTTAGAAATAGCTCTAAGTTCCCTGAAAATAACATCTCTAGAAAAGATAATCTTGCGGGTTACTAGATTCCAAAGCTTATAACCTTTGACATTATCACCATGTCCAATGAATGTACACTTCTCAGCCTTTGGATACAACTTAGATCGCTTTTCCTTAGGCACATGAGCAAAAGCCTCATAGCCAAAAACCCTTAAATGTGAAATAAAAGGTTTCTTATCTGTCCACACTTCATAAGGTGTCGAATCAAGAGCCTTACAAGGAGATTTGTTTATCAAGTAGAAAGCAGTACACATAGCCTCTTCCCAAAAGTATTTATCCAACTATGCATCACTAAGCATACTTCTGGCCCTTTTCATAATTGTTTGGTTCATCCTTTCTGCAACACCATTCTACTGTGGTGTATACAGAGTTGTCTTTTGTTTGATTATACCTGCATGCTTGCAAAACTCATCAAATTCCTTAGAGCAATATTCCCCTCCATTGTCAAATCTTAATATTTTTATCTTTAAACTTGATTGGTTTTCTACTAAGACTTTGAATTCCTTAAACTTAGTGAAAACTTCAGATTTATGCTTCATAAAATAAATCCATGTAAATCTGGATACATCATCAATGAAGGTTACAAACTAATGAGATTTTTTGATAGATTCATTATCCATAGGTCCAAACACATCCATATGAATAATTTCTAACTTCTTTTTTACTCTATTACTCCCTAAAGGAAATGATTTTCTATTTTGTTTACCAAACACACAATGCTCACAGAAATCAAAGTGCTTATAATATAGAAGAAACTATCCAACAAATTTTTATTCTTAATAGTTTTTAATACATTATTACTTGTGTGGCCCAATCTATGGTGCCACAACATACATGTATTTTTAGTAGTGGCCTCAGATACATAGAAGGCATTACAAACTATAGTGGCTTCAAGCTTAAACAAGTTCCTGAATCTCTTCCCTTTCGCTACCACCAAGTTCCCTCTCACCAATCTGTAGCCATGCTTGTTAAATGTCACATGCATTCCCAAATAATTCAACTTTGAAACTAAAATCAGATATCTATCTAATCTAGGAATATGCAAAACACAGGGAGGGTTTTAATCCTCCCATCACTGAAACACAACAATACCTTTCCTTTCCCGACAATCAGATATGAAGATTTGTCACCAAGGTAGATATTACCTCCATCATATTCTTCATATGTGGAGAACCATTCCTTATGTGGGGTCATATGAAATGAGCATCCTGAGTCAACCAACCAGTGATCATTAAAAACAAGATTACATGCAAAAAGTAAAACTTCTTCACCTGCATTCGAGGACTTATCTGAAGCACTCTCCCAAATTTTCTTGGGGTTTATGTACTCTTTCACATGTCCCCTTTTACTGTAGTTCTAACACTTAACTCTGTTCTTTTTACTAGGAATCTTAGACCGGCCCTTGGACTTGTCCTTAGCCCTTTTCTGATCTCCTTTAGGTCCCGTTTCCTTAGACCTTCCCCTGATACTAAGAGCATCCCCTGAGCTATCTGAACTCTTCTTCCTTAATTCCTGTGATAGTAGCACTGAAACAAGAGCATCCAACTTTAGATCTGCAAGGTTAGAAGTGATAGCAAGGATAACATTCTCCCAAGCCTCAAGTAAATAAAAAAGAAGTAAGATACATTTATCTTCCTCACTAACCTCAACATCTACTGAATCAAGCTGACTCAATAACAAATTAAAAGAATTTAAATGCTCTGCAACTGATTCACCTTCTCGTATTTTCATGGAAAATAATTTTTTTTTTAAATAAAGTTTATTTACCATACTCTTGGCTTGATAGATCTCACCCAACCGATTCCACAACTTGTGTGTGGTCTCCTCCTTTGCGAAATTCAACATGACATAGTCTAAAAGACACAACCGGATGGTTCCCCATGCCTTCTTATCCAATCTGTCCTACTCAACTTGAGAGACATCATCAGGTTTTTTCTCTTTTTAAATAACTAACCATTGGTTTCTTTATTCCAACAAATCTTCCATTTTCATCTTTCACAACTCACACCTCATTCCATTGAACTTATCAATGTCCAATTGAGAGGTTGATGCAATGATGGATCCATCTATAATAACAACACAAGATCTGCAAAATAAACACAACCAAATCTCCCATTGTAGCTATAGCTTCCACACTACCACCCAAGAGTCAAAGATGGCTAGGATTTGATACCAAATGTTATAAATGAAAGCAACACTACTTTAATGGAAATCTGATTCAAATAAATTTCAGTAATCTTTAAGTGTGCATTAACAATGGAGATTGTAACAAAACATAAAACCCACTACAGAAAAGATGTCAAACATGAATAACTCAACACAATGACATAGTATGTACATGGAGAAAACCCTTGTGGGTAAAAAACTCCACTAGGAAAGAGGCACAAATTTGTTTTAATCTGTACAATATCTATACAATACATCAATTACACAACTCTCTCCACAAGTCTTCAATCTGATAGCATTTTGGCAGCACCTGAGTACCTAAAATATGTATTGTAGCAACAAATACATGGCAAATACTTATAAAAATGTTTTCCACTCCATTCTAGGCATTCACCTTCTCTCTCCTAAGATTCTCCAACCTGTAAACACTAATTACCATCTTACAAGTATCTTACACTTGTCCAAAAATAGCCATGCAAAGGTTGGGCTCCCAAGACTAAATCTGACCTCTTACAACATCTTATGATGTGTCATAACCATCATAGATTCCACAAAAGAGTATCTTTTCAAGATAGGAACCTTGGGCTAAATATAGCAAATATACAACTAACATATCCGTCATATGCATCATGGAATCTTAGAATCTTATGACAATTTGCAGCTGTCATAGATTCACTTACCAAAATTATGATAGATGTCATACATGCCAAAAGTAGTAGATTCCTCAAGGGAGCATGCCTACCCTCATTTACTTTGATTTTTTACATTTTCCAACAATAAAAGTCACTCCGTAATTACCTTTGGTTACTCTAAAATTACCACTATCAGTGAAACTATTACATCTCCTCATGGGTAATTACAAATTACATATAATAAATGGAATATATACAATATTGAGATTTACAAGGTTAATGGCACCTTATCCCAATAAAGTGCCCATTCTGAAGCCCTCTGGATCCCCAATGTAGAAAACCTCTATGACAGTGTTGATTTGTTACAGACAAGTTCTAGAAGTCTCCGAAGAAGTTGTTGTTAGGGTTAGGGTAGATCAGAGCAATATACAGTAACAATTATATGGAGATTAAATAACCCAAATATAACAATGAAGAACAACACAAAAGAGATCAACATAAAAATTTAACGTGGTTCACCCAATAAGGGCTACATCCACAGAAACTCAGCCATCCAATGATTTTATTATCCAGTGCAAAGCATATTACAATCTCACGAATTCCACACCCACAACATACATCCTAGCCACTTATATCAAGTTTTTTGGAAGCTTCTAGGATTTGGGTTTTACAATGTCATTTTTCTTTTGTCGGTTAACAAAAATTAACAATGGAAGTTGTCGCCCTGAACCTCTGCTTCTCGGGGGCTGCCACCCCTAAACCCCTGCTCAGGGCCCAACTCAACCTTGAACCCCAGTGAGGATACGTTACGAGTGTACAATACTTGCATGATCAGTCACTACATACCAACAATCTCCCACTTGGAGACTAATCAGGCTCCACACTAAACAATCTCCCACTTGGGGATTGATCCTGGATTACACCATTGCACTTGTAACTCCCACTGGATTATAGGCCTAGCTAGTTTCTTATGTCCACTAGTTTCACTTGTGAAGGCCAACGGAAACTGATGAGGAAATTAGTTTCTCCCATGTATCTACCTTTGTGAACATATCTGCAAGATTCTCACTTGTGTGAATTTTATCCAACTTCAACTATCCATCCTCCTGTTGACTTTTTCCCAGACTGGATGCTTATTCCCATATTTCCCTACAAGGTAGCCATCAGTGATCAACAGGATCTCTGGGCCAGGGGGTCAACAGTATAGGAGATAGACTCTATATTTTATCTCCTCTTCTTCTTCAGGCTTTGCAAGACCTAGGGGGGTATTCCCTACTCAACATCCATGAGGATATGCATGCAAGGCTGGGATGTTGACAGAAAGCAGATGAGTCCTCCTGTAAGTAGACCAAAACTGAAAGATAAGGGCAAAGGGGCTAGCTTTGGGCCTATTTGCAGTTGTAGACAGAGGACTGAGGTTCCTAAAACTAACTCTAATGTCCTAATGTTGGTTTTAGATTTTGCTTTGGAGTTTAAGTGTGGATGCAAAGCTGGATATGGTTATAACACAAAACAAAGCATGATTGGTGCCTATCCAGGGCCTGGAGTCAGTAGACATACACCTGTGAATGATCAGCATGAACAACTAAAACTGGATTTCAAGGGGATATGTGTGATACCTGCCTTACAGGCATCTCCCAATACAGAGTGTTAGGTTATCTCTACTTATGGTATCCCTACTGCAGTATACTCTTCCCAATGTTCAACCTGAAAACAGTTTAATCTACCCCTTGAGTAGAAGTTAAAAGATCAGACAGTCAACATAGGAATTCTATGCTCTAGAATCTAAACATTACCAAACATCCAGATTCAGAAGAAGAATACATGCAATACTGGAGACAGAATTAACACAACACATGCCAAACAACATTTCTCATATAAGTTTAATCATGAAATCAGTGGGTTCATGCCAAAAACAAACAACAAGAGATACATAAACTCACAGGTAAGCTGTACAGAGCAACCAGATCAGCTTGTTATGCATTACAGAGCCAAAATTATCAACTTTCAACAACAACCTCTCAAATGAACAACACAACCTGCTTATAACAGCCAGGTAGGTGTTCAGCAATTAATTACATGGTTGGCCAAAATTTCGCCAGATACACAGTATCATGAAAATGGCGCTCAAACACAACCGGATTGGCACCCAAACTTGAATGCAGCAGGTAGGGGAGGAGACAGGAAGATTTCTCGAGCCCTGCGCCATCATCCGCTGATGTACATCTTCAGTCGGGTACAAGATCGACCCACGCCATCGCCCATACCTCTGCAACAATCGCCATTAATGGCGCACCAACCCGCGGCCTTGGGAAGAACATCATACAGACTATCGCAAGCATTTCCCGCCGAGATTCATCATCATGATGTTTGAAAATGCAGGATAACAATATCCCACATGCACCCCGCGATGACCTCAATAACACTTTATATACTAGGTCATGAGCATATATCATGTCGGTGCTTTCGCTCCTGACGACACTAGTATATAACCTCATCATCATCATCCTCCAGCAGCATGATATCCTGTTGTTCGAAATATCACCCTGACGTCATCATGATATTTGAAATATACCCTTCATGATAATCGGCACAACCTGATCCATCGGAGGAACATCCTCCTGCTGAGCTTATTCCAAAAGTCTGGCCGATGAACATCCTGATGACGTCATCATCATATCCTGCTGACGTCATCATCATATCTGCCTACTGCGCACCTCCTCATATCCAGATGACGTCATCATCATGTTTGCAAATATCAGGAAGTCTCTTCAAGATGATCAGTGTTAGAAATATGACCCCCCCGGACCTTGATGATGTCATCATCATATTAACATCATCATGATATTCGGAAGACAACCGGATATTTGGAAATATCCTCCTGACGTTCAAACATCAGGTTGCACTGTAGCTCCTCTGTAAGATCGGGGCGATAACTGAATATGATGATGATGCTTGAAAAGATCACCCCCCGGAGATAATGCGCGAAGCTAGCAGGCGGATATCTCCCTGATATCAGCATCATCATGATGCTCGAGCAAACATATATCCGGGTGATATGAAAATATCACCCCTTCCTTCGGAATATCATGATGCAGATAGGCAGAGAAACAAATATCACCCTGATATATAAGGATGACGTCAGCATCATCAGGATGATAAAACAACGAACAAGAAGTGATACAACATCATCAGGATGATATTGACTAAGATCATCCTGACGTTCAAAATATGATGACCCTAGTGAATATCGGGTCGCACTTAGAACTCTTCAACAACATCATCAGGATGATCATAACCAAGATCACCCGATGATAAAAATATCACCCCGGCGAAATATCATGAATGCAGAAAATATGATGACCTCCGCAAGCAGCAGGATGACAACTGGAAATATCATGATGATGACGACGACCCTTAAGAAAAAACAAGTCAGGTCGAATCACATAGAGAATAACCCCTTCAGGATAACGGGGCAACATCATCATCATGTTTGGGCAAGGTGATAAATGGAAGATCACCGTATACTTGAAAAATCACCCTCGCAAGCAACTGAGGGCGCACTGTAGCTCACCAGTATCATCAGGATGATATCCAAACATCACCCGACAGTTAAAATATGATGATGACGATGAGAAACCGGTCGAAGAAGAAGAACATGATGATGCCGACCACCATCGAAAGCAAGATGATGATGATGACCTCCTCCTTCGAAAATATGATGCTGCAGCTGAAAAATGCTGAGGAGGTCCAACACTTAGAAAAATTGGGCAAGAAGATGAAGGCTTCAGATGAAGAAACCTCCTGATCATGACAAATCAACCCCAGGTCAAAATAAGTGCTAACACCTCCAAAACTGACCGGATGAAGAGGTATCTGTGTTGTATGTGCTTAGTTTTTGAATGCAGAGCTAAATTCTTAGCAAGATCAATGACACTCTAGCTATTAGTGTACAAAGGGCTATCTTCTTGTTGTTTCCCCAATTCCTCCAGAAAATGTTGTAACCAAATCATCTCCTTGCTAGGTTCCGTAGTAGCAACATACTTAGTTTCAGTGGTTGAAAGCGCAACAACCTTTTGTAGCTGTGAAATCCAACTAATTGCAGTACCTCATACAATAAAAACATACTCTATAGTACTCCTCTTTCTATCAATATCACCCACCAGATCAGAGTCAACATATCCTTTTAGAGTAGAATTTGTTCCTCCAAAACATAGTTTCTTTGAAGTAGTACCTCTCAAATATCAGAGAATCCATTTTACTACATTCCAATGTTCCATTCCTAGATTGCTCATATACCTGCTCACAACTCCCACTACATGTGCAATATCTAGTCTTGTACATACCATTGCATACATCAAGCTTCGAACTGCTGATGCATATGGTATCTTAGAAATTTTGTCTTCCTCCTCTTGTGTCTTTGTACACATGTCCTTAGTCAACTTAAAATGACTAGGCAAAGGTGTACTAACTGCTTTTGCATTCTACATGTCAAACCTTTTCAACACCTTCTCTACATACTCACTTTGAGACAAAAATAAATTTTTGTTTGTCCTATCCCGTGTGATCCTCATACCAAGGATTTGTTGCTGCACCCAAATCCTTCATAGAAAATGAATTTGCTAATTTCTACTTAAGTTCATTAATATGTTGCATGTTAGACCTAGCAACAAGCATGTCATCAACAAAAAGCAATAGGATAATATAGTTGCCATTACCCAATTTCTTAAAATAAACACAATAATAAGAATGACATCTTTTGTAACCTTGTACATAAAACTATCAAATTTCAAATACCATTACCGAGGTGCTTGCTTCAGGCCATACAAACTCTTCTTTAACCTGCACACAAAATCCTCCTTACCCTTGACCTCATATCCTTGTGGTTGTTGCATGTGTATTTCTTTTTCCAAATCGCCATGGAGAAAAGTTGTTTTCACATCTAGTTGTTCAAGATGCAAGTCTTCCATAGCCACAAGACTTAGAATAGTTCTAATAGAAGTCATCTTTACAATCGGAGAAAATATTTCATCAAAATCTATACCTTTTTTCTATGCAAAACCTTTTACCACAAGTCTAGCGGTATTTCTTTTCTTGCCTCCATATTCTTCCTTCAACCTATAAACCTATTTATTTGGCAATGCTCTTTTACCTACACGCAATTTGACTAATTCCCAAGTCTGATTTTGTAGTAAGGAATCCATTTCCTCTTTCATGCCTAACTGCCACTGCTTTTTGGTATCAACCTACTTTACTTCTTCATAACCTTCAGGTTCACTAGAATTAGTTAATAATATAGAATATAATGATGGAGAAAATCTTTGCCGAGGTTTAGTTATCCTTGTAGAATGTCTAACACTTGCAGGAGTCTGTGGGATAACTTGTTGCTAAGCATCAGGTACCACTGGCATTTTATTTTTTAGAATCTCATCTAGCACCACATATTCCTTTTTGGCCTATTCATGCTTCTTTTTCTATAGCTAATCCTTATACATGACCTTCTCATTGAATATAACATCTCTGCTCCTAATGATTTTATGATTTTCATAATCCCATAACTGATAACTAAATTTATCTACTCCATATCTAATGTAGGTACATTTTTTAGACTTAGCCTCAAGCTTAGTTCTATTTTCAATATCAATATGGACAAAAGTTTCACAACCAAAGGTTTTCAGAAATGAATAGTTTACCTTTTTACCCATCCATGCCTCCTTTGGAATGCCACCATCCAAAGGATTTGAAAGTCCCCTATTTATTAAATAAACAATAGTATATACAACATCCACCCAAAAGTGTAAGGGTAGTCCAACATGCAATCTCATGCTCCTTGCATGCTCCATAATGGTCCTATTCATCCTCTCAAACGCACCATTTTCTTGTGGGGTTCTAGGAACCATTTTCTACCTCTGGATTCCATTATATGAATAGTAATTCTCAAATTCTCTACTACAATACTCACCTCTATTATCAGATCTGAGACACTTCAACTTTTTCCCTGTCTCATTCTCAACCAAAGCTTTCCACCTTTTAAAAGTTTCAAATACTTCTGATTTTTGTTTTAGGAAATACACCAATGTTTTCCTATTCGCATCATTAGTAAAAGTAACATAATAGTAAGAGCCACTAAGAGAAGATACCTGAGCTGGTCCCCATACATCTAAATGCACAAGCTCTAATTTCTCACTCTTCTTCTCTTTCCCAACTTTGTGAAATCAAACTCTTTTCTATTTTCCATAAACACAATTTTCGTAGAACTCTAAGTCAATCTGCTTCAGACCTGGTAGCAACTTTTTGGAGTGAAGGATCTTCATCCCTTTCTCACTCATGTGCCCAAGTCTATGGTGCCACAATTCTATTTATGTCCCTATAGCAAGTGCTATAATTATTTTAGTAGCAACTATTTCTATAGTAGCTAAGGTAGAATAAGTATTACCGGTACACAAATACAATGTGCCTACCTTTTCACCTTTAGCTACTACTAATCACCTTTAGTGACCTTCCAGACTTTGTCTATAAAGGTAACTATACAACCTTCACTACCCAGTTTTCTCGTAGAGATTAAATTCCTTCTCAAATTTGGAACATGCCTTACCTCCTGTAACAACCATTCATTTCCATTCTGCAACTTGATTTTTATTTTTCCTTTTGCAACAATCTGACAGGGTTCATCATCACCCAAATATACTTGTCCAAAATCACCTTGAACATACTCTACAAAATATTTCCTATGGGGTGTGGCATGAAATGAAGCCCTTGAATCTATTACCCAGGAATCATTAGCATTATCTAAACACAAAATTAAAGCATCCTGTAATTTATTACTTGCAACATTAGCTTCCTTACTACCATCATGTTGTTCATCTCCTTGTTTGCCCTTTCGAGACCATCAATCCTTCTTCAAGTTTCTTGGCTTTCCATAGTGCCAACAATCCATTCTTCCTCTAGATTTAGATCTGCCTTTCTTCAACTTCCCTTGTGACTTCCCACGATTTGTTGGGATTTTTTCTCTCTCCTTTGTTCTTCCCCTATTCTCTATAGTCAAAGCATTACCCGATGTTGAACTCTCACCTGTGCTTTTCCGTTGCATTCCCTCACTAAGGATAACACTAACAACATCATCAAATTTCAAAGCATTTGAACTAGAGACAAAGTTACTTACAACCATTACCAAGCTATTCCATCTTTTTGGCAAAGAACATAAAACCAAGAGAGCCCTCACCTCTTCATCAAATTTCACTTTTATAGAAGTTAACTAACTAGTAATCGTATTAAACTCATTTAAATGATTTGACACAGATCCACCTTCAATCATTTTTAGATTAAACAAATGCTTCATGAGAAATACCTTGTTTGAGGCCGAGGGTTTTTCATACAATTTTTCCAAAGCTTTCATTAGTTCATCTGTTGTCTTTGCTTCTGATATATTGAACGCCACAGATGGTGCCAGGCACAACTAAATGGTTCCCAGTGCCTTTTTGTCTAGAAGTTCCCAATCCTCATTAGTCATTGCTACTAGTTTCTTAGCTTTTCCTTCCAATGGCCTCCATAAATCCTTCTGATAGAGATAATCCTCCATCTGCATCTTCCATAATTGATAGTTCTACCCATTGAATTTATCTACCTTCAATTTACCCTCGTCTACCATTGCTCCCACTTAACTGTGAGACTCCCACTCAACCATTAGGCCTTCCTATAGATGATAATCAAACACAACCGCCTCTAATACCAGTTGTTAGGGTTAGGGTAGATCAAAGCAATAAACACTAACAAGTATATGCAGATTAAATAACCCAAATATAACAATGAAGAACAACACAAAAGAGATCAACACAAAAATTTAATGTGGTTCACCCAATATGGGCAACATACACAAAAACTCAAACATCCAATAATTTTATTATCCAATGCAAAATAGATTACAATCTCACAAATTCCACACCCGCAACATACATCCCAGCTACTTATATCAAGATTTTTTGGAAGCTTCTAGAATTAGGGTTTTACAATGTCATTTTTCTTTTGTCGGTTAACAAAAATTAACAACTGACTCCAAACGAGAAAAAAGAGAGAATTTTTTTAGCCCAATGAAGATATGTTACAAGTGTATAGTACTTGCATGATCAGTCACCACATACCAACAGTTGCTACCTTAGGCTTGGGCGCCTGCTCTTTAGCCCCCGACTTTCTTGGATTTGGAACCTCAAAGTTTGGTTTGCATTTACCCTTAATATTATATTTCTATTTGCGAGCATCTGTCAAGATTTGTTCGTTTATTTATGATTTTGGACAATTAGGGTTTTAAGCATAATCAGGATTTAATTAATCAATTAATTAGCAAATTCCAAGTTTCCTCTTTGTTCCAAGTGACACTAAATCTGTAGCAGAGCCCTCTTGCAAAAGTTGTGGCTTGACTCGATTTATGTCCTTGAATGTTTGTAGTGAATGGAGGGTTTAAACTACACATCCATTAAAATTGTTAATCCCTCGTTTCCTACTAAACAACACATTCCACTAATTTCTTCGGTCTCTTGTTGTAGCACCTGTAAGCCTTGCTCTTTGTAGAATATCCAAGGAAGATTCCTTCATCTAATCTTGTATTAAACTTTCCCAAGTTTTCTTCATCTCTTCTAATGTAGCACTTGCTTCCAAATACTCTAAAATATTTCACAGTAGGATTTATTCTATACCATAGCTCATATGGAATCTTTGAACTGTTGACCATTGCACTTTGTTTTGTATGTCGACTGCAGTGTGAATAGCTTCTCTCCAATAGATATCTAGTAAACTTGCTTCTTTCAACATTGTCCTTGCTACTTCCTGAACTGTCCTATTCTTTCTTTCCACCACTCCATTTTGCTGAGGAGTCCTAGGGGCTGACAAATGCCTCTTTATTTCATGATCTTCACAAAAGTAGTTAAGCTAATTAGAGGTGAACTCACCACCTCTGTTAGATCTCAAACACTTGATTTTCAAATCAATTTCATTTTTAACCATAACCTTGAATGCTTTAAACCTATCTAAAGCTTCTAATTTTTATTTGAGAAAAGTTACCCAAGTCATTCTAGAGTAATCATCAATCAACAACATGAAATACCTGTCACCTTGAAGGCTTCCTACTCTTGTAGGTCCATACATATTTGTATGCACCAACTCCAGAGGTCCAGTGGTAGAATACTCTTTGATCTTGAAGTTCTTCCTTGTTTGCTTCCCAATCTGACATTCCTTGTAGGTTGCATTGATAGGCTTTGTAATTCTTGGTAGATCTCTCATAGATTGAGTAGAGTTGATCCTCACTAGACTGTCAAAATTCATGTGACACATTCTGCTATGCCATAGCCAACTTTCATTAAATTGAGTCATGAAGCACATACCATTAGCACCTTTGAGCTAATATATATTTCATTTTTGTCCTTGTTCTTATAGCAACCAGAGTTATAAAATTTTTCTCTATGATTTCACAGCCATCATCCTGAAAGACAAGGTTATATCCTCTACTACACATTTGTCCTACACTTAGAATATTATGTCAGAGACCCTTGACATAGAGAACATCATCTGTATTGTCCTTGCCATCAAAACTGATTGAACATTTTTCACATATCTTGGCAGATGCATCATCTCCAAACTTAACAAAACCTCCATCAAACTTCTCAAGTTTCACAAACTTATTCTCATCACCTGTCATATGATTTGAACACCCACTACAATTAACCAGTGGTTCTCCTCTTCTCTTGCATGAAAAGAAGTTACCAAAGCTCCTTTGATATTGTGCTATGTTTCTAGAGCAATTTCCTTCATGCCCCTTTCAGAATAGATTCCATCATTCAAAGCCATAAACAAGCATTCATTGCTTTCATCATCAGATATGATATCTTTCTTAACATAATAACTTCTACTGAATGATTTACCTTTGTTGTCCTTATATTTGTCATTTGAAATTTTGATTGGACATTTTGAAGCATAATGACCTATCTTTCCATAGTTAGATCATTTGAAAGGTAACTTACCTCTGTATTTTCTAGAGCCCTTTTTCAATATGCTTACAAAATTTGCTTCCACTTCATCAAAGTTATCTAAATCTGATTCAACATTCTTTTCCATCTGGCTAGCCTTAAAAGTAGTTTCTTTTCTTGAATCATCATGACCAAATTCACTTATCTCAAAAGTAGTTAGAGTACCAAACATTTGATCCCTAGAATACTTATCCAAATTTTGAGTTTCTTCAATAGCAAAAACTTTAGCACTATAAGATTTTGGAAGAGTTCTGAGTACCTTCTTTACCACTTCACTTTCCTCTAGCTTTCCACCAAGACCATTGATGCAGTTTATAACTTCATCTAATATCTGCATGTAGCTTGTAATATTTTCATCTTTTGACATCTTTAAGGTTTCAAACTTGGTCTTCAAAATTTGCATCTTTGCTTGTTTGACCTTGTCATCTCCTTCATAGGTACTTACTAGCTTCTTCTAGATCTCACGAGAAGCCTTGACTAATTCAGAATTAGAGAGACTGTTCAGAAGAACACTCCTTGCCTTGCCATTGTTCTCATATTCTTTAATCTTATCTTCATCCTTTGGACCATTAGGGGGTATAGTATTCTCTTTGTCAACCATCTTCCATACACCATATCCTAGTGAGACAAGAAAGCTTTCCATCCCAGTCTTCCAAAAAGTAAAATTTGTTCCATCAAACACTAGAACCTTCATACCTTTCTTGTGCGCCATTCAGATCTACCCCAAGTGGTTAATCTTCTTCAAGGAACTTGGCTCTGATACCAATTGTTAGAATGCACAAAACAACTGAGAGGGGGGGTGAATTAGTTGTCTATTAAAACATGAAACCCTCAAAGTAATTCCAAACATTAACCTCTTATTATGCATTAGCAAAATGTAAACATATGAAGCATCAATGCAAACACATTCAAACACATAAGAACACCATATTTACGTGGGAAACCCAAGAAGGGAAAAACCACAGTGAGGATTAGCTCACATATATATGAATAACAACATTCAAATCAAATAGGCTCACTTCCTAGAAGAAAGGCTCACTACCAAAAGGAAGGCTCACTACTAAGAAGAGAGAAGAAAGAAGAACACTGTTACAGAGAGATTCACTATCTCAAAGCAATAGGAGAAATCCACCACTGCCACTCCTTGGCATTTACAACCTTTGGCTTACTGCCTCCAACAACTGTTGGCACACTGAAATGTACACACCTTCTGCTCACTACATTCTAGAGTCATAAGAATTTAAGCTCACACACAACTCACTACCCTTGATTCACATTTGTATTATCTTCTCTACCTTGCTCCACTGAACTCCATCTTGCATTTATACCATCTATAACCAAGACCTATCTCAATTAGGTTGGTCCTAATGAAGCGTGTGCACATCAAATGTGCAACACTAGTTAGTTTAGGACTAAACACTTTGACGTTGGAAAGAAGTGAAAGTGGAACACATCAAGGGTTAACTAGGACTCAAATTTTCATCACCAAGTTGCTCATCACATTCACAATCCACACGGTACTTATGCATATGGTGCTAGTAAGCTAGGTTGGCCAAACATGAGCTAATGGTCACATCCATGCTTCTCCAAGTCCAAAAACATCATGCAGACCAAAGAGAGACACTCCAAATCATTCACACTCCTTTCCATAACATTCAACACCATCATAATCTATTGCAACACTTCAGTAACCTCCTGAAACAAAGAATGTCTTCATTATGCACATCAGGACACACTGCTACTGATCAACAACATAAGAGTTGAACTTGCGGAGCAACCCATCACTAGAAAATTCAAGGGAAGGTATATATAGACTGTATAAGCATATCCTCAAATCTGTAGAACAAGAAATCTTAATGTAGAGAAATGTGGAGCAATCTCATTTCATCCAGATAGTCATCTACATAGGCAAACACTATGTAAAACACATCTTTCACTTCTGCTTGATCCAGAACCTGAAACTCTAGATATAACACCTCTGAGCACCTCTAATCAATACTTCCAAACCACACAAGCATTTCTTCAACTAAGAAGAAATGTGGAGCACAACACTGAGAACACCTCTGCCACACTACACACCGTTTTATCAATTTTTCTCAAAAGCACTTGGAAACCAAGTGAACCATCTGCTGGAGGTTGACATCAATGACAACACCAGCAAGTTTCAGACAAAGAAAACTAAAAAAAATCTTTTGGTGGCCCCTCCACATGATCCTCTTCAGTTAGAGGTTGTTTTCAATGGGATTGTACATCATGGACTTCTAAAGGAGACTACAGAATTGCATTCAGATATGCCTTTTGTAAACCAGAGTACTGTAGAGAAGGTTGTGGTCATGTAGATGATAAAATACAATGTGCCTTTGAGTGATATCATTGAAAAGGTTCCAAAGAATCTAGCTCAGGCTTTGAGGTAGAGGAGAGAAAAAACCATAGAAATGGATGAAGAGCTGAGACACCAATCTCTAGATAAGGTTGGAACTTCTATTTCTTAGGAAGAAAAAGACAAACTGTCACAGATGCAGGCTCAAGATTTGAGGACAAAGCAAAGGATAGATGAAAGGAAGCTAGCTGTGCAGAAATTGCTTCCTACACTAATCTAATGAGGAGAGATGTATGCAAATTCAAATTTAATTCTTACAACTACAGTAACATAGAATAGCTAACAGAGATATTGCAGCAATACACATACACATAAAGTAGATAGAAGAGAGAGACAATATATACGTGGGGAAAACCCTTACGGGTGAAAAACCCCACACTCCAAATCACAACTCAAATGTATTATAGTAAACAATAACAGATTACAATCTAGTTTTAGAGCCAATGCTCTTTCAAGAGTCTTCAAATGTCAAATCTGGAGATATTCCAGCAGCATAACAGTACTTGTAAAACACACTACTTATCTCCCATCCAAGCACCTATTTTTATAGAGTTTACAAGTCAAATATGGATCCTTCTAGAGATGGGCGTCCATCTTGGACTCATGCCCCAAAATCCATGCCTAAGGACACTTGTCCAACATCCCATCCCAATATGGGCGCCTTGTCCCAAGATAGGCTATGACAGATGCTCTTATGCACCTTACAACTGTCATAGAATCTGTCATACCTGATAGCACATACAGTTATAAGAGAATCTGTCATACACTGACTAAAAATATCTTATTCCTCTTACAACTTGTCATAACCTCCCTTGACCACCCAAAGATGCCTTTCTCTTGTGCAAAGATACTCACCGACACTTGTCATTAAATAAAAGTCGGTTGAGGTTTCAGGGGCGTTGCCCCCGAGCCCCCACAGGTGTACTGCCCCTCTACCCCATCTTGGGGCACTGCCCCCAAACCCCCATTAATTATTCAAGGGGGAAACCACGACTTCAAAAGTCACCAAAATTTATCCTGCTGTATGTACACAAGGTGCCGACTATGCCAACTCAACATGGGTTAAATAAATACAACATTAGGAATTGCAAAGGTTGAGACACCTTAATTCCCAACAATAGATACCCTAATGAGTATGGAAAAGGATAACAGGGATAAAATCCAAAAGGAAACTAAGGAGGTGACAAAGAAAAATTTTGGAGTAAAAGAAACTAAAAATGTGGAGCAACGACAAATCTCTCCACCCCACAATATTGTGTCTCCTCTACATAACACTAATCAACAAAATCCACAAGAGGAGAAAGAGGAGAAATTTGCACAAGATGAAGGAAATGCATCTCCTACTCATAATATTGAGTATGGTAATCCTCCTCCAAACAATATAGAGTAACAACATAATCCTGATCATCAAGAGGAGCAGGTAATACTTGATGCAAGGGAGAGTTCTGAGAGAGCATAGGAAACATCTTTCTCCTCCACTCCTATAGATTCTGTTGCAAGTATGTGCCTAATTGGTGTTGTCATTGATGTCAACATATCTATGTTGTCATTGGTGTCAACTATGCTCTTACTTTGTTGAGGATATTGGGAAAATTAGCCCCTCCGGTGTTAACAATGTGTTGCAGTAGAAACAGTGCATTACATGCAGAAGAATAGTCAAGAAGAATGCTCCACATTTCCTGTAGAATAAATATCTTTACCTGTGGATTGGAAGTTATTTAGAAGCCTGCCTGAAGATGTTATATTCTAAGTTTGAGCCTTCGGTATGAAGAATTGAGTGAGTTATGTTCACTAGAGTGAAAACAACTTTTTCTGTATGTTTGGTGGTGACAAGGAGAAAGCATTTTTCTTCACATTCCTCCACATTAAAGTACTTTTGTCTACAATTCTAGAATTAAGTCTATAATGATGATAAGTGCCTTCAACTGCAATGGTTCATGATTTGGTGGTCTGCAAGCTATCTTTTATTTATGACGGTTGGCAGTGTTGTTCTTATGCTCTATTTTAAAGAATCTTATTGATAGAGTGGTTGGAGATTGTGCAGTTGTTCTTGGTGATTATAATAAGCTTGTGGATGTGTCCTGATCATGCTCCTACATTCAGATTGGTCCACAAGGCATAATTTAGATCATGCATGAAGCGTGTTCTTGAATACTTGTGTTAACATCAGTCTTAGCTGACCTGGTTGAATTCATCATCTGCGGAGAAGCATCGAAGATTGTGATAATGTGTTGTAGTGTGGAAGATTGTGTTTAAGTCCTTGCTAAGGTGTGGTGTGATCCACATTCATTTCTTTCTTTGTAAATATGTTTAGGTCCAGACCTATATGATGTAATGTATGTTTGCTGATCTTGGAGATTGTTCCAATGGTTGATGATTGTAATGCCAACCTTGATGATCATACCAAGGATAATGTAGTGTATAAATACTTGTAATTGAGTCATGAAAATGTATCCAATTGTGAAAATGCAAAGATAAAGTGAAGTAAGGTAGCAGAGTAGAGTAGATGTGTTTGTGCTTCAATGGAACTAAACCTTGGCATGGAGTAGATGATGTTATCGTAGTTCAACCCTTTGGCAGTGAGCCTCCCTTTGGTAGTGAGCCATCCATAGGCAGTGAGCCTTTGTTTGCAGTGAGCCTTGTAGGCAGTGAGTCTCTATTTTTTAGTATTGATATAACATATATATTTCTGTGGGCTAACACCCACTGTGGTTTTTCCCTTTTAGGTTTTTCCACGTAAAAATCCTGTATCTCCTGTGTTGTTTATGCTTTTGTGTTGATCTTCTCATTTGATGCTTTCATGGTTATATCTATATATAAGTAATTGATAAGTAGATGATCATATTTGGTTAAAATTTTTACGACAACTAATTAACCCCTCGTCTCAATTGTCCTATGCAGTTCAACAATTGGTATCAGAGCCAAGTTCCTCTGAAGAAAGCCTAACAGCTTGAGGAAGATCCAGGATGTCTTATAAGAATGAAGCTCTACATTTTGATGGGACAAATTATGCTCTTTGGAAGGTACGAATGAAAATCCATCTTCTTTGTCTTGGTTATAAAGTATCATGCCTCCAAATGGTTTGATGACTGAAGATGAAATTAAAGAATATGAGGTGGATATCAAAGCAAAGGATTCTCTGCTAAGTTCTTTAAATGACTCAGTGTTGACAAAAGTTGTGGACCTTGAAATTGCAAATGAGGTATGGGAGAAGCTAAAAAATCTGTATGAAGGAGATGATTCTATAAAAGAAGCCAAGCTACAAAGTCTAAAAGTGAAATATGAGGGTTTGAAAATGAATGAAGATGAAAACATAATAGTGTTTATGCAAAGAGTTGATGAACTTGTCACTGGAATAAAGGGTATGGGAGGAACTCTCGGTGACAAGGAAGTTGTGATGGAGATTCTCAGATCACTACCAAAGTCATATAGTCACAAGGTAGATGCAATTGAAGAATTCATGATTGTGAAAACTATTGACAAAGATCAGTTACTTGGAAAGCTTACAACCTTTGAGATGAGAGAATTTGGTGATGCCCTACCTAAAGTTGAAGCAGCTTTCAAAGCCAGTACTTTAGCAGAGATCTCCAGAGCTAAGAAATACAAGGTGGATGATGACTTTGATGAAATTGAAGCTAACTTTGTAGACAGGCTACAAAGAGGGTCCGGTAAGTTCAAAGGTAAATTACCTTTCAAATGTTTCTCTTGTGATAAAGTAGGTCATTACGCTTCCAGATGTCCTAAAAGAATTGAAAGAAATAAGAAGAAACATGAGAGCAAGCCTACAGTTCCAAAGAAATGCTACTATGTCAGAGATTTTCATGATGAAGGGGTGACTGATGATGAATCTGATGACGCTAATACTAGTGCAAATGAATGTCTGTTTATTTCTATTAAAGAAGA
Source organism: Cunninghamia lanceolata (assembly GCA_027924645.1). Lineage (NCBI taxonomy): Eukaryota > Viridiplantae > Streptophyta > Pinopsida > Cupressales > Cupressaceae > Cunninghamia > Cunninghamia lanceolata. Next base: position 676,711 of record BSBN01000787.1, on the reverse strand, counting down.
TCTTGTGTCTACTAATTCTGCTCGCTGTGTGAAGGATGCAAAACCAGTAGAAGAAAGTTCTTTGACTGTTCAGGTTGAGAAAGATAAAGATGAATGGATTATTGATAGTGGATGCTCACATCACATGACCAGTGAGAAAAGTAAGTTTGTAAGTTTGGAAAAGTATGATGGAGGACTGGTTAGATTTGGAGATAATGTAGCTAGTAAGATTTGTGGAAAATGATCTATTTCATTTGATGGAAAGCATAATACTGACAATGTTCTATATGTGAAGGGTTTGAAGCATAATCTTTTGAGTGTTGGTCATATGTGCGACAAAGGATATGATTTGATATTCGAATATAATGGGTACAAGATCATGGCAAGCTCCGGAACTGTGATTGCTACCAGTAAGAAGACAAAAGGCAACATCTATCAATTAAGAGGAACTAATGATTATTGTTTATTGGCTCATGCAGATGAACCTTGGCTATGACATAGAAGGTGTAGACACCCAAAAATGTCCTAACTTTGTCCATGTCTTGCAACACCTATTTAAAAACATTACTTAGACATCATTTAGCATTTTGTCCTAAACCCACTCTTAATCCCATTAATTAAATAAATTTTATTTATTTAATTAAAATCCCATCTTAATCCCACTTATCCCATTAAGCCAATTAATTAAATAAATTTTATTTATTTAATTAATTTCACATGCATAATTCCATTTATCTTATCCTCATTCCAATTAATTAAATAAATTTTATTTATTTAATTAATTTCCACATCATATCCCAATCCTATCCTAATCATCTACCCAATCAATTAAATAAATCTTATTTATTTAATTAATTTCCAACTCATATCCCAAAAAATTCAAATATTTTATTTAAATCAAGTCCTTACCTCTGACCACATTCCAACACTTGTCCACCTCTCAATTCAATCATGTGTGGTAGTACAACTTTCATTTAAAATCCTTCACATGTACAACTAATGGGACCTAATTTTAGTATTTATGTACATAACCACACATGAGCCCTATCCTTCTCCTTACACTTGTCAAATGACTACAACTCCCTTAAAGAGTGGGATAACCGAATCAATCCTAGCCATCCATATCAACATGTAGCATTTCAATCTCAACCATCCATTCAAATCAACCTTTCCTATAAATCAACCACCTCACAAGCCATTTACAAAGGGGGGGATCTATTCTTCAAGTATCCTCATTCTGTAAAAAATCATTCTTCAATCTTGCTATCCAAATCATCCATCTATCATCCTTATATCATTGTTATGCTGCAGAAGTGAGCACCCAACATTCCTTCAACAATAATCCTTCAAAATCTTGCATGCACATGCGAGCTGGAGAAGAGCAATGGAGATAAATCAAGCATAGCATGGAGATTGGGTTGCATTTACATTTGTTATTTTAATTTTCATGTTGTCTTGTGCTTCATTGTGCATTGTTAGGGTTTGATCATTGTTGTTTATTCATTTACCCTGATTGCAATTTTACCCTAACTACATTTGGCACACTTGGTGGGACTCACTTCACTTGATCTTTTTTTGCAGGTTTTTGTAGTAAAAATTTGCATTCATCTAACCCCCATTGTCAAGTTTTGTAGGTTTAATTAACTTTTTGTTGCAGATTTGCTATTTTTTGGACAAAACCCTAGGTTTTAAAGATTTCATCATATCTTCCAAACGACTGCGAATTTTTCTACAATATTTTTACAGAAGTTTGTCCATGATATAAGGAAGCTATAGAAGAAAATTTTTGGGTTTTTTGCGAGTTCTGTGGGATTTATCATGTTTTTATGTTTTTTCATAAAATAACAATTCTGGGCTCAAATCAACAATTTTTTCAAAAAAAATTTATATTTTTGGAAATCCCTCAAAATTCTAATTGGGGTCTGTGTTTTATAGATTTAATTTGGAGGTCATTTACAGTGAGAAAAAATCAGATCTTTTCTGACTATACCTTTTCCATAAATCTGCATTTCTGGGTGCAAAACAAGGAATTTTTCTGACTTCTTTACATTTTTAGAAAGCTCTCTGAAAATTAATAGGGTCTCTTCTTTGATTTCTTAATTTTTGAACCAAAAATATCTCAAAATAATCAAATCTAATTCGGCTATGTATCTAAAACTACAATTTTTCTTGCCTAATGAGCTTATTTTTTATGCCTGCATTATAATATCATTTTTTTTATGTTGTAGGTGATCATAAGGAGCTTTACTAGCAGCAATATCAATCATATACAATAGCTTGGAAAGTGAAAATAATCCAGGTGCATTCATTTCTATCTTTTATCTTTTCATTTCAATCAATCTTGTTTGCAAACACATTTCAATTTGGGCATAAAATGAACAATTGTTTGCTATCACATCAAAACTTGGGCTAAAACAAACCATTGTCTTTCATCACATTTGGATTTAGGCTTTAAAACAAACAAGTGCTTGCATTGTCTTGCACACATTGAATTTCTAAGGTTAATGAACCCCATGTGAGTGTGACCAAGTAAATGTGTATGCTCTCTCCTCGCGTCTTAACATGAACTTGGAGATCAAAAACATTTACTTGTGTTTCTTTTGTTAAACCTTAGAGAGGCCTTCCTTGGTGGGAAAAGAGGTACTCACCCCAAGAGAATGACCTCAAGCGGTACTTTCATCCGATTTGCTATAAAAATTAGAGGATAAGGCGAAAGCCAAGTCTAACTGGTATTAGTGCTCACCATACAGTGCTAACTCGAAAGGAGGTGTAGCTTTGTGTATATTAAAACTCCTAGTAGGGTTAGTTAAAGTCTTAAGTGGCTTGTTGGATGCTCGTGGGGTGCCGGTCCCGTAGATTTTCACTAGAACCTCCTTGTGATAGTGTCCTTGCCTTGACTAGGACTTGTTGAAGTGTCTTCACGTGCTTGCTTAACCATCATCACATTCTTCCAAACTAACAACTTGCTTATGTGTCTTGCATGAGTGATTCACGTGTGTATATGCATAATCATTTGTTTGAACATTGCCAAATCAAGCTATAAACATCAAACACATAAACAAATCAAACTAAACTTTCATCCTAATCACTTTCATCTGAACAATCCACATCATCATCGAATCATAACCAAGCACTTGCTAAAAAGGACTTAAGACTTAAACACTTGTGTGACATCATGTCAACCTTAGAGGACCTCCAAAAGCTCCTTCATATGCTTTGCCACATGCATGCAAGCCAATCACCTTTAGAGTAGCAAGCCTTTCAAAGCATTCAAGAACTAATTCAAATATGTTGAACAAACCAATCCTCACACATACAATACCTCTTGGCAGAAATCCAACACGTCTTGGCCACTTGCAAAGTCCAACGACCATCCTATCTAGCACCTATCCCATCATATCTATCCACTCATCAACCCAATTCGATACCAACTTATTCCATTTCTTCAAATGTTATCTCTTATCCACATCAACCAATTCAACAATTCCAACAACAACAAATCCAAACACCATCTCAACCTCAACAAATTCCACCTCAACCCTATGTGTCATCCACCTCAACTTAATACTAAACCCAAGACCTTTTATCTACATATCCCACCATTTCACCCAACCACCAAGACTATCAATGGCCTCCACAACAAGCACAAGTGATCCTAAGTCCACCTTTGCAACAAGAAGCACATGCAAATCCAAGTGGTCCCTTATACATAAATCAAATGAGTCCAAGTTATCCTATGCAAGATCTAATAACCTTTGAGAAGGGAGATACCAATCTAGAGTGGTCTCCACCATCTAATCACATGCCAACAAATGAGCCAACTAGTCCTATCCCAACACCACCATGTGATCCCAATCATAGTCCATTGATCCCTCCATCTTCCAAACTGCCAATCCCTTGATTACCTTCATCACCATGTCATTCTAATCCTTCACCAAAGGATGCGGCTGAGATAGTTTTACAAAGAATGCTTGAAGCAAAACTCATTGAATTTCCTGAAGTCAAACCATGTAAAGAAAGTCCATATGATGAACATGATTATTGTGCATACCATAGGACCAAAGGCCATAATACAAATAAATGCCCAATATTTGTCCCAATTGTTTACAAGGTGTACCCACCTATAATGGGAAATCATGCCACATCATTCAAATCCCATGTGTCACCCCCCTCTAATCCTAATCCATCCAACCCAATTAGCCCTCAACCAAATCCTAATCATAAGCCTACAACATCATCCATTATTATTGCTCATCCATTATATTGCCCATTCACTCATACCCTTGCGAAGGATGTGATCCATTGGCTACTAGCTAGGAATAAACTACCTCTATGTCAAACGCCCATTCATGAGCCTACCAAAGAACTTCCAAAAGTCATATCCAATCCTATAATCCCATCATGTGGTCCACCTATCCTTGAGCCTATCCAAGAGCGCTCAATTAACATTCTTAGCCTTTTAAGCCCATCATGTGACCTACAAGCCATCAAGCCTATTCAAGAGTCTCTTATTATGAATCCAAGTCAAGAGTCATCATGTTCTCATGTTGTTGACCAAGAGCCTATCCAAGAGCCTTCCACTTCTATTCAAGCAACCCAAGAGGTATGTCAAGAGTTTAATCCTAAGCATGTGGAAACATTAAGCCCTAGTCTAACTCAAGATCAAAACACTTTCATTCAACCCATCCATAACATTTACCTTCTTTATGATCAAGATGATACCTATGAAGAAGCTATCTATGAGCACCTTGATCCTATCCATAATCCTATATCTATCCATGAGCAAGATATCCACATTTCTCCTAGTCATCCTCCATCTAGCCCTATCCATGATGAGAAAACATCCACTTGTCATGATGAGACACTTTTTCCCCAAGTAAGCCTAAAAGATCAAATCAATAACTTGGATCTACATGAACACAATGCTAATCAAGATCCTAATGATCCTCCTTCCACATCCACTATCGATCCCACTTCAAGTCCACCATCATATCCACTTGGTCTTACCACCCTTGTCCATGAATGTTTTTCCTTAGGACAAAAACAACCTCTATCCACTTCACCTTCTCCATCCAATAACAAACTCAAGTCTAACGTTCAAAGCACACCTAGTCCCATTATCCATAGTATCCTCCGAAACATGAACTACAAAGGTAAAGGCCTAGGTCTTTATGAACAGGGTATTTTGGAGCCAAACCATGTCAAGGTCCCCCCACGCTCATATGGCCTTAGATATACACCCCAAGGTAAACAAGGCCAAGATGTTGGTAATCCCTTCATGCGTCCTATACCTACCACTTTCCATCACACCCCCCATCATCTACCCAAAACATATGTTGTCATTCCACCTCCATCATCCTATAAATGTCAAAAGCATGTGACCATACACCTTCTGCCATCCACTTTGCCTCCACTTTTACCACCTCCAAATATCCCTCCATCCACCTTATCACCGTTACTTCCAACACCTAACATACCTATCATTCATAAGTATCCTTACATCCCTAATCATGGCCAACAAAAGCACACATCGCCTAAGCATAAAGCTTCCAATCATTTCATCCACTCCACCCATCCCATGGGATTCAAAATAAAAATTTTTGATGCCTCTACCTATAAAGATAAAAATCCTACCAAAAATCCTAAATGTCTTCATATCTTAGGACATAAAGAATCAAACTCAAAACAAAGTACATTCACAAAGCTATCCAAGCCCATACCTCCAAAAGCAAAGCCCAAAAGAAAAATGGTTTGGGTTCCTAAGCAAATAGCTAGCAAGTCAAATGAGGTATCCTCATCCACATCTCAAGAATCCCAATCACCTATCTCCATCCAAGAGCCTATTTCCATCAAAAACTTCCATTCCCTTCACAAATCCCACAAGCAAAACAAAAGCACTAAAAATACTAAATCTATGTGGGTTCCTAAATCACTTTATGAACCATCTCCTAAGCAAACATCTCCATTGCTTCCTACACCGCCATCTCACCAAAAGCTTCAATGTTTATCAGAGTGTGTGCAACCATTGGTCATGATTCCCTTCGATTCCAAAACATTTCCACATAACTACATCTCCCCATCTTCCATCCATTATCCTACATATCTCCCCAATTAAATTCCTATGGTCCATGATTTTGCATAAACTTTTCATCCTTTTCCATAAGCCCTACCTAATCCATATCCTAATCTATTATCCACCTAATCCATCTCCTATCCACGCAATCCCTTATCAACATCGATGAGCATAATGACATGGTCCATGCGAAGACATCATCCATCTCTAATGGGACAATATCACCTCTCATAGCACTAGCCACTTGAGTCCCTCCTATCCATTACCATGGTGAAAACCTGGCAAACAGGCACTATGTGTAATTGTCAACCCATCTAAAAGCCAAAAAAAGAAAAAATAAAGAATAAAAAAAAATAAAAAAAGTAAAGAGAAATCCCTTCGTCCAACGGTGAAAAATTGGTAAATAGGCACCTTGGATAAGTACCACGATGAAAACCTAACAAACAGGTGTCATGTGTAGGTTGATCTTCTATGTTACTTACACTTGGGGGCACATTGTCTCATCCAACCTATCCATTTCCAAACTATTTATCCCATTATATCATTTTCCATCCTATCATTACCATACCATCCTACCATCCTTAGCCATTACATAAACATGCCTATCCAACTGAACCCATTCACCCATCCTTCCTCCTTTTGATTTTGATAAAGACATAGGGGCAAAATCTTGAAACATGCTTGGATATTTCTTGACATACCTTATTTCCAAACCAAGTCCTATCTATGAATCTTCCATCCATTTGAACCAAGTCAAGCCTATAAATCAAGCCATCTACAAGCCATTTGCAAGAGGAGGAAGTATCTATTCTTCAAGTATCCTCATTCTGTCAAAATCATTCTTTAATTTTGCTATCCAAATAATCCAACTATCATCCTCATATCATCGTTATGCTACAAAAGTGAGCACCCAACATTCCTTCAATAATAATCCTTCAAATTCTTGCATGCTCATGCGAGGTGGAGAAGAGCAATGGAGATAAATCAAGCATAACATGGAGATTGGTTTGCATTTACATTTGTTATTTTGATTTTCATGTTGTCTTGTGCTTCATTGTGCAATTGTTAGGGTTTGATCATTGTTGTTTATTCATTTACCTTGATTGCAATTTTACTCCCATTTAAACCAATCCATCATGTCCTCCTATCGTCATAAGCATCAAGTAAAATCCATCCTGTCATCCCTTGGTCATGCACTTTGTCATGTAAAAATCCTAAGCATTACCACCTAGAATGGGGCAAGTTCTTCCTATGCGACATAGCCTTTGAAGATCACATCCTAGCTACCTTATGATCCATCCACTATGACGTATCCTTATCACGAGCTTTCCATCTTATAGCTTATCCCCATCTGTTTATCATGAGCTTTCCACTATAGCCTACCTATCCATTTATCATGAGGCATGCATCCATCCCTTATATGGCCTATCCACTATCCCCATCCATCCAACTCTCATGAACCTTCCATCCCATCCAACTTTCATGATCTTGTTGTCACATTTACTATGAGTCCATCCTTTTATCCATCCAATCCCATTCATCCATCCTTGCACCTAGACTTGGTTTTCTCCCTTGTCATTGGTATCTAGCACAAAGGCTACCCAAATTGTAAATCCATTGACATTCAAAACATTCCAAAAAACACAAAAAAATTCAATATCCAACAAAAAATCCAAACAATAAAACTAATCACATCATTCAAAACAATCCACTCCATCAACATTCAATCAAAATCAAATCATCATCATCATCAATTCTTCCTATCAATAACATTAATTCATCCATTTCAATCAATCACTTCTTCCAATCATATCAATTAACTCAATCTAAGGAATGATCTTAAATCCAAGTCACACTAATCCATATCAAGCAAGCTAATCAATCAAGGAACATTATCCAATCAAATCAACAAGTTTTTGATCCTAATCTTGTCATGAGCTCAATCAATCATCATCAATCATCATCAATGGGATATAGCTTTCCCCACAATGACAACACTATCATCATCAATCAAACAATCAATCATTAGTTTATGACTTGACAAGGGCAATACCTTGTTTGTTTTACGTCCTTTGAGTATACTGAGAACACTTGCTTCTACTTAGATTGAGTTGACACTCTAATCCTCATACCATCACTATCATCATTCAATCCAAGCTAATCATCAAAACAATCAACCCAACAACAACAAACATCACAACCAAAACACATCAAGCCAACCATCAAAACAAATCTTATCAATCATCAACATCAACACCAAAGAAAATCAACTCCAATCAAACCAAATCTAACCACTCCAACAAACCAAAAGTAGCTCAATCCACCACATATATCATCCCATCATCAACATTTCATCAATCAATCTCAATCCATTTTCATCATCTCATCAATAAAACATAAATCAAAACTACATCTCATTTCCATCATTAAGTGCCTTGATCCCATGGATATAGGGTATGTAGGCAGTCTGGAGTATGAAGGAAGTGCGTAGATTCAGGCACAGGCAATTTTTCTCTATCTCCTCTCATCATTTCTTCTGTCATCTATCTTCTACATCATTAATAAACAACTTCTAATCAATCTATCATTCAATCAATCCAACCATCAAATCAATTCTTCAAATCAAATCATCCGTTCATATCAATTCAATTCACACCAATTCATCAATCCTTTATCACTCTTCATCCATCATTTCATCATCCTCAAATCATTCCAAACAATGATCCAAATGCAAGCCCATCCTTAATCCATACCAATCAAGTTATCCAATTTCAATCCATGGTCTTGATCCTAATCTTGTTGTAAGCCAAATCAATTAGCCAATTAGCTAACCAACTCAGCAAACAACCTTGTGTTGATCTAGGGATATAGCTTTCCCTACAATGACAACACTCTCAACTATCATCATCAAACAATCAATCACTGGTTTACAGCTTGACAGGGGCAATACCTTGTTTGTTTTTGAATCATTTATGCATGCTTGCTTTCTTGCTTGTGTGTGTTATCATTTTATCTTGCATTTGTATCAAATCCTTATCATTTCCAGCTGATATTCATATCTTGTGTATGTTGGAATAGCTTTTTGCACTATCCTTTCAATCTAAGGTTATATCATACCTTTTGTGCATTAGGACTTTAATGCTTTAAGTTTACTTCCTCATATGTTAGACAAGGTTGTATTACACTGGGGCACGAAACACATCGTCACCCTGGTCCTTATACCTTGGTGCATAACGTCTAGTGCTATACCAAACATCATGGTTGCTCACCTTCCATTGCAGCATAATGCATCATCCATTTCTTCTATCTATCCCCTTATCTTTCTTTCTTAGCCAATTGTTGAGACATGGACCAACTAGGATTTAAACCTAGGACCTTCCATTTGCTGCTGGAGTGCTCTACCATTGAGCTACTAGCCCCTCTTGGACTAGTCCATTGTTGGTCTGGGTGTGGCTTATTTTCAACACCAACACCCCGCCTTAAGACACACCTCTCGTGTGCTTGGGGCTCCTAGCTTGGGCCTGGCTCTGATACCATGTTGAGACATGGACCAGCTAGGATAGGAACCTAGGACCTTCCATACGCTGTTGGAGTGCTTTACCACTGAGCTACTGGCCCCTCTTGGACCAGTCCATCGTCGGTCCGAGTGTGGCTTATTTCCAACACTAACACCAATCCCTTTCATTTTGAAAGCCTACCCGTGTTTTTGCAACCCACCTATCCTCTCGAGGGGGCATCATCATCCCATTTCATCCTCATCCCATTTTATCATTATCATTTTTACCAACCTATCCAATCAGTCATCATCATCATCATCATCATCCTTTTCCTCTATCCATACCTTATCTTCTTTGAAATGATGTTGACGTAAATCTTATCATCTCGAACATCATCTCAAAGAGGGGCAAAATGTAGACACCCAAAGTTGTCCCAAATTTGTCCATGTCTTGCAACACCTATTTAAAAACATTACTTAGACATCATTTAGCATTTTGTCCTAAACCCACTCTTAATCCCATTAATTAAATAAATTTTATTTATTTAATTAAAATCCCATCTTAATCCCACTTATCCCATTAAGCCAGTTAATTAAATAAATTTTATTTATTTAATTAAATCCCATCCTCATCCTACTTAGCCAATTAATTAAATAAATTTTATTTATTTAATTAATTTCACATGCATAATCCCATTTATCTTATCCTCATCCCAATTAATTAAATAAATTTTATTAATTTAATTAATTTCCACATCATATCCCAATCCTATCCTAATCATCTACTCAATTAATTAAATAAATCTTATTTATTTAATTAATTTCTAACTCATATCCCAACTAATTCAAATATTTTATTTGAATTAAGTCCTTATCTCTGACCACATTCCAACACTTGTCCACCTCTCAATTCAATCATGTGTGGTAGTACAACTTTCATTTAAAATTCTTCACATGTACAACTAATGGGACCTAATTTTAGTATTTATCTACACAACCACACATGAGCCCTATCCTTCTCCTTACACTTGTCAAATGACTACAACTCCCTTAAAGAGTGGGATAACCGAATCAATCCTAGCCATCCATATCAACATGTAGCCTTTCAATCTCAACCATCCATTCAAATCAGCCTTTCCTATAAATCAACCACCTCACAAGCCATTTGCAAGAGGGGGGGGATCTATTCTTCAAGTATCCTCATTCTACAAAAAATATTCTTCAATCTTGCTATCCAAATCATCCATCTATCATCCTTATATCATTGTTATGCTACAGAAGTGAGCACCCAATATTCCTTCAACAATAATCCTTCAAAATCTTGCATGCACATGCGAGGTGGAGAAGAGTAATGGAGATAAATCAAGCATAGCATGGAGATCGGTTTGCATTTACATTTGTTATTTTGATTTTCATGTTGTCTTGTGCTTCATTGTGCATTGTTAGGGTTTGATCATTGTTGTTTATTCATTTACCCCATATAAACTTTGATAAGCTGGTAAAGATAAGTTTAGGTCAGATTGTGAGAGATTTACCAAAACTTGTAAAACCATTCAACACAATCTACAAGTAATGTCAGTTAGGGAAGTAGACAAGAACAAGCTTCAAGAACAAAGAGAAATTCTCTATCAGTTTGCTGGATCTAGTGCATATAGATCACTGTGGTCCTACAAGGGTGAGAAGCCTACAAGGTGACATGTACTTCATGTTTCTTATTGATGATTATTCTAGAATGACTTGGGTTTACTTTTCTAAGAGACAAATTAGAAGCCCTAGAGAAATTTAAATCTTTCAAGACAATGGTTGAGAATGAAATAGATTTGAAGATCAAATGCTTGAGGTCTGATAGAGGAGGTGAGTTCACATCAAATGTATTGAACATTTTCTGTGAAAAGCATGGGATAAAGAGACAACTATCTGCACCTAGAACACCTCAGCAGAATGGAGTTGTGGAAAGGAAAAATAGGACAGTTCAAGAGGATGCTAGGACTATGATGAAGGAATCAGATCTGCTGGAAGTATTTTGGAAAGAGGCTATTCATACAACTATTTACATCCAAAACAAAGTTCAAGTGAAAGGTAATGGTACTCAAACTCCTTATGAATTATGGAATGGAAAAATTCCTACATTAAAATATTTCAAAGTCTTTGGAATTAATTGCTATATCAGGAGAGATGAAGATCTAGGAAAGTTTGATGCAAGATACAACGAAGGAATCTTCCTTGGATACTCTACCAAGAGTAAGGCTTACCGGTGCTACAACAAAAGGCTCAAAAAGATTGTTGAGAGTGCAAATGTGAAGGTAGATGAAGGCAAGGAAAGAATATCAGACCTGAGTTTTTATGAACCAGATGAACTGGTGTCTATAGTAATTGAAGAGAAAGATAACCAAGCAGATAGTCATAATGAAGAAGAGGATCTAGAAAGTGTTGTGAAGACTCCCAGGTATGTAAGGATCAATCATTTTGAAGATTAGATTATAGGTGACAAGAATAAAGGTGTGATAACAAGAAGAAGAGATGTAGAGGAGCAAGTCAATTATTGTTTTCATTTAAAGATTGAACCAAAAACTGTGAATGAAGCATGCAATGATGAAAATTGGGTAAAGGCAATGGAGGAAGAACTATTACAGATAGAGAAGAATGAAACTTGGGAATTAGTTCCTAGACATGCTGACAAAAATGTTATTGGAACTAAATGGGTCTTTAGGAACAAGCTAAATGAAAATGGAGAAGTTGTAAGGAATAAATAAAGACTTGTATGCAAGTGATATTCTCAAATTGAAGGGATAGATTTTGAAGAAATTTTTGTCCCAGTAGCTTGGATTGAAGCAATCAGAATGTTTCTAGCGTTTGCATCTCACAAAGATTTTAAGGTATATTAGATGGATGTGAAATCTGCCTTCCTAAATGGTGAGTTAGAAGAGGAAGTATACATTGAACAATCAGAGGGATTCCAATTGTCAAATTAAGGTGATATGGTATGTAGGTTGAAGAAAGCATTGTATGGACTCAAACAAGCTCCTAGAGCTTGGTATGCAAGATTAGATAGGTATTTATTGCAATTGGGATTTAGTAAAGGTACTACAGATAGAAATCTATACTTCAAAATCAATGATGATCAAATCTTGATTGTTGAGGTCTTTGTTGATGAAATTATCTTTGGAGGAAATGAAGATAAAGGAATCTTCATATCTCAGTATAAGTATATGAAAGAGTTGTTGAAGAAGTTTGGGATGGAAGACTCTAAACTAGTATGTACTCCCATGGTGACTGGTTGCAATTTGAGCAAAACTGATGAATCACTTAAGGCTGATCAGAAAAATTATAGATCCATGATTAGAGGATTGCTTGACATAACTCAAACCAGACCTAACTCAAACCAGACCTGATATTATGCATGCAGTTTGTCTTGTTGCAAGGTTTCAAGATGATCTAAGAGAATCACATGTGATGGCAGTTAAGAGAATCCTAAGGTATTTGAAAGGTACTCCAGATTATGGCTTATGGTATCCAAAGGACAATTATTTCACTCTTAGTGCTTATACAGATGCAGATTGGGCTGGAGATGTTGATGACAGAAAGAGTACAAGTGGAGGTGCCTTCTTCCTGGGTAATAGATTGGTCTCATGGCTGAGCAAGAAACAAGATTCAATATCTTTGTCAACTGCAGAAGCAGAGTATATTGCAACAACATGTTGTTGTACTCAAGTATTATGGATGAAGTAGACTCTGAAGGATATAAGAGTTGTGTATGAAGATCTAATTGCAATCTTTTGTGATAATACAAGTGCCATAAATATTTCAAAGAATCTAGTGATGTACTCAAGAACAACGCACATATCAATAAGGTATCACTTTTTGAGAGAGAAGCTGACATAGAATGAAGTAAAGTTGGAATATGTGTCCACAAAAGATCAAATTGCAGACATTTTCACTAAGCCTCTACATAAAGATACATTTGAGTATCTCAAAGAAAAGTTAGGGGTCATTACCCCTCCTATCCTGAACTAAGATGCATAGGAATGCATCAATCCAATAGAGATCAAATTGTCATTCTTTGATCTAGATTGATGTTCTAAAGGCTACCTCTCAGGGGGAGTAGCTAAAATGCAAGTATGTGCCCTTTCCCATTGATGTCAAAGGGGGAGAGAAATCATGTGAAAAACTTAGGGGGAGAAAGAATGCAGATGTGTAAAGAGAATGGTGGAGAATTTTGTCTTAATGGTCTTTTCATTTTTTCACATCATATGTTGCCATCAATGACAAAGGGGGATATTGTTGCAAGTATGTGCCTAATCGGTGTTGTCATTGATGTCAACATTTCTGTGTTGTCATTGGTGTCAACTATTCTCTTACTTTGTTGAAGATATTGAGAAAATTAGCCCCTCCGGTGTTAACAATGTTTTGTAGTAGAAACAGTGAATTACATGCAGAAGAACAGTCTAGAAGAATGCTCCACATTTCCTATATAATAAATATCTTTACCTATGGATTGGAAGTTATTTAGAAGCCTATCTGAAGATGTTATATTCTGAGTTTGAGCCTCTGGTATGAAGAATTGAGTGAGTTATGTTCACCAGAGTGAAAACAACTTTTTCTGTATATTTGGTGACGATAGGGAGAAAGTGTTTTGCTCCACATTCCTCTGCATTAAAGTATTTTTGTTTGTGGTTCTAGAATTAAGTATGTGATAATGATAAGTGCCTTCAACTACAAGGGTTCTTGATTTGGTGATTTGCAAGTTATCTTGTATTTATGACAGTGGTTGACAGTGTTGTTCTTATGCTCCGGTTTGAAGAATCTTACTGATAGAGTGGTTGGAGATCGTGTAGTTATTCCTGGTGATTATTATGTGCTTGTGGATGTCTCCTGATCATGCTCCTACATTTAGATTGGTCCATAAGGAGTAATTCAGATCGTGCATGAAGCGTGTTCTTGAATACTTGTGTTAACATCAGGCTTGGCTGACTTGGTTGAATCAATTTTGTTTAAAATGGCTAGCAACTACCAAGAACATAAAGGATCAAATTGATTCTATTGAGTCACAAATCACTCAAGTGGCCAATGTATATGATCCAGTTAAGGACAAAGATGGAGCTACAAGGGCACAAATAGAAAATATTCACTCCCAACTGAAGCAACTTCTAGATCAAAGGGAGCAAATCAAGGGAGAAATTGGTCAGCTGAGGGAAGTTATGAGTTAAAGGTTAGCATCTTTGACTAGGATCTTGTTAGAGGTAGATAATGTTGCTTAGAAAGTAAAGGTGCCTTCTACACTGGAAGAGGCAAAAGAGTTGTATATTCAACTAGAGAGTCAAATGAACATCCTGTCTTCAACTAAGAAACACTAGGATACAACACTTGCCCAGTTGAAAGTAATATATAAAAATGTTCTACTTGCCTAGTTGAAGGTAAGACAATTTTTGATGTTGTATAGGAATTCAAAGAATAAGACAAGAATAAATAGTACTATTTTGATATGAACAAGTCATTCTATGTATATTAACTATGTACATCATAAGGAAAATGAAGAACAATTTTTTTGCTACATCAGTTTTGGAGTGACAGAGGACTACTTCTCAGGGGGAGTGGACTGATAAAGGATGATAAGAATTGTATAGTTGGGGGAGCCTACATGTTTTTACTGGTATAGAAGAAGACCACTAGCCCTTTGGCCTTGATGTCAAAGGAGGAGAATTTCTTCATATCAGGTTAGTGTTGCCATCAATGACAAAGGGGGAGATTGTTGCATATGTTGTCATTGATGTCAATAGAGTTATGATGGAGAAGGCATACTATTGTATATGATGTTAGAGGAGTAGATTAGAGGAGCAGTGATGTTGGAAGATAAGGGATTAATATCATCTATACATAGTCATACCTTATCTTCTGAAGTTCATGATAGTGTAAGTTGTCAATATCTTTTATGTGTTGTGTTGATAATGAATGTCATGAAAGCAATGCTGGTTGCACAATGTTGTATTTTGATGACTTGGACTCATGGTGGTTGTCTCTTAATAAAAAAAGTTGGAAAATGTTTGAAGAAATTTGTCTAAGTAAAGTTCTAGTCTTGAAAGGTGTCACAACCTGAAGAAAGTGTACTGCATACCTCCGCAAATGAAGATATGAGCCTACAGATTGAAATATAGCTAGACATTGCTCTAAAGTATGTGTGGTTCAAATTTTAGATCATGAAACCTACTGCAACACATTTTAGAGTTGATAGAGTAAAGATAGTGATGAAATAGGGTTGTTGTAGTCACAAAGGGATAGAAGATTGCTCCGCATGTCTCTGCTATTGAAGGTATGACATTGTGGTTTGGAGGATAGCTAGATACCGATAAGATGCATAAATTATTCAAGTGATAATATGTACCTCAGTAGTTTTTCTGAAGCCAGTTATGTGAAGACAAGTCTTGTTGTTGGTTAAGACTATTAGAGGGAGAAAGTAAAAGCCACCACATTTCACCACACCTTGGTATTTGGCTTTGTTGTTTGAAAGATAAGTTCACATTGTCTATATGTATGCTCTGTTCAAGTTTCAAGTGTTGTGGAGTACTACAAGTATGATTTTCAATGTCCTACATCAAGACTATGTAATCAGAGTGTGTTAGGGATACCAACTTAAGTGTTTGATTGTTTATGCTAGCATGAACTAACATGAAATGGTGAAAGGAATGTTTAAGAATGTTTTTTCAAGTCATATAATGCTTATTGTGTGATTCACTTGATGTTATTTTGTTTCTCTAGTACTGCTTTAGGTCTAGAGCTAAAGTGTGAAAGGAATAAGTATTTGTGAAGCCAACATGATATGTTTAGGTGAATGTCCCATATGTTTGGAAGTGTGCACCAGTGTGGAGATATGTGCTAAGGTAAAATAGGTCTTGGTTATCACTTGGTTTGAACCGCATAATTGAATTTGTTTCCTACATTACCATAATTTTTTGGGAGCCAATCAGCTAGGTCATTGCACGTTTCATGTTACATGTCTCTTTATGGCCGACAAAGGTAAAGTTTTTAAGACTTGCGGAGGATATAAATGTAAGATCAAGATTGTTGGAAGGATATAGATGAGCATTGTGTGTTTTGTAATAATAATGTGCAATTGAGATCATTTCAGATGCAATATAATGATGAAGTGTGCAAAAGATCAATTCAGAAGTAATGTTGTTGTGGAGGTATTTGAGGGAGTTGTGATGCTGTTTTGATAGAGTAGAGGTGTGGAAGCATCAGAATCAATCAAGTTTTTTGGTACAGAGGTTGGAGCCTCTTCTGGTAAGTGTTGTAGTACTTTAGGGAGTTGTAGCTTCCTTTGGGTTGGAGCCCATAAAATTGTGTTTAGGGAGTTGTAGCTTCCTTTGGGTTGAAGCCCATAAACTATGTTTCAATGAGTTGCAACTTCCTTTTGGTTGTAACCCATAAATTTTATTGTAAAATTGTTTTATTTGTGAGGATGGATTTGGACAGTAGATCAAAGCAACTTGCTCACCGTGGTTTTTCCCTTCTAGGGTTTTCCACGTAATTCTGGTGTTATGGTTGCATGCTTGTGTGCTCTTCTATTTCTCATGGTTTAATTGCTTACATTTGTTTGAATGTTTTGGAAGGAAAGAGTTTGATTAAGTACTAATTCACCCCCACCCTCTTAGTACTTCTGTGTGTTCAACAAACTTTACCAACTTCCCCTTCTATACAACCTCTTCCACAAGATTATGACATATTATTCACAATCATGGTGCCTACATCATTCCTTGTGTTGTTGATATATGACTACTAGAGATTATGGCATATTATTCATACTTGTGGTACCTAACTACCCATTACATTTTTCTAGCTTAGTTTATATAGATCCTTGAGTTTTGTGCTTGTCCCTATATAGCTTCATCTATTCTATTCACTCTTATCACACTTCATACCTATTCTCCACTATCATGATTATCATACACACATAGAGTGCCTTGATAAGAGCTAATGTTCATTTCAAAATACTCCATTCTCCTTAAGAGAGAAAAGGGGATGATGTTCACTATGGCTCCATCATTAGCTAGTTTTATATTGATGCAAGTGTCATAGATCCAAACTTGTAGGTACAAGGTAGGATCCCCTCTTCTAGTTAACTCATTCTTTTCAAGAATGTTCATTAGATCGAAGAATCTCATATCTTGCAAATTTTCTTTTCGAGGGTTAATATCAAATGGCCTCTAATAGGGATGGTTGATGAGCTAGATATTTTTAAGAGGTCTATGATTAAAATGTTAGTGAATATGCTCTTGAGATCATGGGGCCAATAGGAACTAGGGATATAGATTGTAGAAATTGTGTGCCCATGTTGTTCGATTGATTGAGTTGCATGGGTCATTTAGCCTTCATTATTTTAGACTAACTAGACTAACCATAACATTTTAGTGTGCCCCCTTATACCCAATTGGATGGGAAAAATTGGCCCTTGTAGGTTTGAGACACTTGTTGATCTAGATGTAGAGGGGTTAGAGAAATTATGTTAAATCATATTGTTAGAATGTTGGTGTGGAGGGAATGGATTTTGATAGATCCACAAATTTTGAATTTTGAGGGGTAGTTAGCCCTTGATGACTACCATTATTTGAAATCTCATGAGGGTGAAAGACCATTTTAATGAAAAGATGTTGTTCCTTTGGGAGTTTGGAGATGAAATAATTATACTGTTGATAGGTTTCTATATCATGCCCTCTAGTCTTGTGGAGTGAGTAAATTTTTTCAAGATCATAATATCTAGGTCCTTAGTTGGGGTTGTATCAATATTCATTGAAATTATGATGTTTTGTTGTCAATTATCTCTCTAATAGTAGTTATTCCTTTGAGTGTAGTCATTTTGAGGAGGGAAATCAACATTTTGGCCATCTCATGTACTTTCTAGTTTCCTTGATTTGGGTAATTATTGTCTCTATTATAGTTGTTACTATTGTAATTGTGATTATTGTTTTGGTTACTATTACTTTAGGGGTGGAATATCCATTGCACTTTTTTTACTTCTTAGGATCTTGGTTCTAGAGGGATTATTATTGTTGTTATTATGTAAATATTTGTTATTTCCCTAGTTTTGGTGATGCAGGAGCATCCCTGGGTCAAGAGCAATCTTGAATCAACCAAAAACATTTACATTTCAGTTTGTTTACATTTCAGTTTGTTTCTTTTCATCTTTCATTTCAATATAGTTTGTTCAATCAGTAGTAGTTTCTATATTTTGGTCTACACTCTATCACAATTGTATTTCAGATCTTGCGGAGCTGGACTCAGCATCTAGATTCATTCATGCACATCATATCCAAAATTCAAATCATTTAAATTAGGTACCAGAAAGATATCACTATCAGAAGATTGACTGTTTTCTCATAATAGAGCATCCTGATAGTCTCAGACAATCAGCTAAAATAGAAGACTTGTGGAGCTAAATTACACATCATTTAATGTTGTTTGGTTTGTGGCCAATCTTCCTTGAGATTTACACATCATTCCATTCATTTGCAGAGGAATTCTTTTCATTTAGGTTCTATCTATCCGTGTACACATGTTATAGCTCTTCATTAGAGTTTGTGGTCTTCCTTGGCTGACGCGGAGGAATCATAAGTTCCAAAGATGATATATATTGATGTAATAGATGCCTAGGAAAGTAGAATTTGATAGTTAGCATAGTTTACAAGTTTGATAGTCTAAATTTTGTACGAAGGACCTTCAAAGCCATATCTTGTTCATATTCTATAATTAGGCCTATGAGCCCTAATTGTAAGCCTGCATGTTGTCGACCAATTTGTATTTGAATTCTATGATATACTGAATGAGTGAATCTGCATTTGCTTTAGATCTTTTAGTTGTTTCCATTATGTTTACTCTTGCTGCATGGTCTAGACTGTTCTCTTTGAGGACCCTCCTAACCGTGACTGCACTAAGTGGTATTAGAGCAAAATTTTGAGTCTTTGGGACTGAATTAAGCAAAGTTGGCGAAGGAATTCCATAAGATCTTGCTATGAATAGATTGCCAAATCAAACATAGGTTACTTCTATTGCAACTGATCATCGATTGTGAGGCAGTTGTCACCTTGTAGCCCGATTGCCAAATTTGAGGTAGTTACACTTGATCCTAGGAAGAATGGCACCAAGGAGAATCCCTACTCTTGGAACAATGGCTGGTAGAATGAATGAGATGATGGAAATGATGAAAATCATGCGAGTTCTCTTGGATGTTGTTGAAGAAGATAGGCGAAGAGGACTTACACCTAGACCTAATGTTGAAAGTGATGATGATGAAGAATTTCAATCCGCTGATCAAAATGGAGAAACCCTAGGAGATGAAAAAGAAGAGGAATTAGACCAAGTCAAGATGTTGTGAGTTATTTCAAAGATTGGAAAGAGACCTAGAGTTGATGTACCTAATTATACTGCCAATTTGAATCCTAAAGAGTTGATTAATTGGATAAATGACATGGAAGAATACTTTGAATATGAAGAATTTGAGGATCTAGAGAAGGTGAAATTTGTAAAGACAAAGTTGAAAGGACATGCTGCTATATGGTGGAAAGAAGTCTAGTTGGATAGAAATAGAAGAGGAAAAGAAAAGATTACAAAATGGGATAAGACAGTGACAAAATTGAAGAATCAGTTTATACCTACTGACTATGAGTTGGAACTATTGAAGAGATTGCAAAATCTGAGACATAAGGAGAAATCTGTGAAGGAATACACTGAAGAATTTCATAAGATGATCATAAGGACAAGACATAGGGAAGCAAGCAAGGAGAAAGTGGCAAGATACATCAATGGAATGAGATTGAACATTCAAGAAGAACTAAGTTTGGTAAGGATGACAACATTAGAAGAAGCATATCAGTTTTCCTTGAAGGTTGAAGAAAAGTTGAGTAAGAGGCATGATCAAAGATAGAGAGATAGAGGAGGTATATTTTAGAAAGGTAGAACATTTTTGGGAGGAAAAAGATCATATGTGGAGTAGAACAGACAAGAGAACACATTCAAGAAGGGCAAAGATAACAATGCATACTGGAGAGATGACAAAAATTTCTGCCATAGAGGAAACCCTCTAGTCCATACTAGAGTGAAGGATATAGAAGAGAAGAAAGAGGACCTGATAGGAGAACATTCAGGGGAACTTGTTTCAAGTGTGGAGGTGAAGGACATAGAGCATTTAAATGTAATCAGGGGAGTACAAGCAAGAGAATAGAGAACAATGGAAGAGCAACCTATGTGAAAGAAGAACCTGTTGGATCACCTAATTCAGCTGGTAAACTTGAGAAAGGAGAATCACTTGTCATGAGGAGAACACTATTTCAAGCAAAGACAAATGAGGAACCACCGTAGAGGAAGAGTTTGTTCAGAACCAGATGCAAATCATGAGGTGTGTTAGGGTTAGCCGACAGAAGATATCAATTAAATGCAAATAAAGATTAAACAAAGGAATGGAAATACACAGAAATAATAACAGCGAGAGACATGTTTTAATGTGGTTCACCCAAACTTGGGCTACATCCACCAAACAAAGTCCAATATTATTATCCAGTAAAGCAAACTGATTACAATCAGCAATCCCTGCAACTCAATACCACTGCAAAATGCTACAAATACAATACCAAAACCCTAACCCTTGGCTGCTTTTTATTAAGCTTTTTGTCGGTTACAAAAATAGGGTTTTCTTATGTTGGTCAATGAAAAAATAACTCCCGGCGCTGCCCCCAAACCCCTGCAAGGGGCGCTGCCCCTTGACCCCGTAGAAACTACGCTGATAAAAGTGGGGTAAATATAACCTTTGAGTCTGATTAGGCTTCATATAACAACAATATCCCACTTGGAGACTGATCAGACTCCACACCATATCATCTCCCACTTGGTGACTGATCATAACACCACTGACCCTATAGCTCCCACTGGAAATAAGCACCCTGGACTCTGCTGTTCTATTTTGTTGTTTTCAGTCTAGAAGACCAACCAAAGCTGAAGAGGAGCTTAGCTTCTCCCTTGTCACTGCCTTTGTAAACATATCTACTGGATCGTCATCTATATGTATCTTAGCTAGTTGTAACTGTCTGTCATCCAACATCGATCGAATGAAGTGATACCTCAACTGTATGTGTTTGGTCTTTGAATGCAAGGTAGAATTCTTTGCAAGATGTATGGCACTCTGGCTGTCCGTAAACAAATAACTGTTAACCTATTGTGTGCCCAATTTGTTCATGAAAGATTGCAGCCATATCATCTCCTTTCTTGCCTCTGTTGCAGCTACATATTCTACCTCTGTGGTGGATAGAGCAACCACCTTTTGTAACTTAGAAATCCAACTCACCGCTGTTCCACCTACAGTAAAGACATAACCTGTAGTACTCCATCTGGTATCAATATCCCCTACCAAATCTGAGTCTACATAACCTGCTAAATCAGTATTAGAGCCCCCAAAACATAAGTGTTTATTAGATGTACCTCTCAAATATCTGAGAATCCATTTGACCACATTCCAATGCTCTAATCCGGGATGACTCATATACCTGCTAACGACTCCTACAGCAAGTGCAATATCCAGTCTCGTGCATACCATGGCATACATTAAACTTCCTATAGCTGAAGCATAGGGTACCTTGCACATTTTCTCTTCCTCCTCTTATGTCTTAGGACACATCTCCTTGGTCAATTTCAAATGATTAGGCAAAGGTGTGCTGACAGCTTTTGCATTCTCCATGTGGAATCTCTGCAACACCTTTTCAACATAAGTAGCCTAAGATAGAGTCAATTTTTTATTCTTCCTATCTCTGTAAATTTTCATACCAAGGATTTGTTTTGCTGCCCCCAAATCCTTCATATCAAATGATTGTGCTAACTGTTGTTTTAACTCTCGTATGTGATCCATGTTAGACCCAGCTACAAGCATGTCATCAACATATAAACATAAAATAATGTAGCTGTCATTATCCAACCTCTTAAAATAAACACAATGGTCAGAATTACACCTGATGTAGCCTTGCTCAGCCATAGAACTATCAAATTTTAAATACCATTGCTGAGGTGCTTGTTTCAGGCCATACAAACTCTTCTTCAATCTGCACACTTGTTTCTCCTTACCTTTGACCTCAAATCCTTGGGGCTATTCCATATGTATCTCATCCTCCAAATCACCATGGAGAAAGGCAGTTTTAACATCTAGCTATTCCAAATGCAAATCTTCAGCAGCCACAATACTTAAAACAGTACGAATAGAAGTCATCTTAACAACCGGAGAAAAGATCTCATCAAAATCAATGCTCTTTTTCTGTGCAAATCCTTTTACAACTAACTTGGCCTTAAATCGTTTCTTACCTCCATCTTTCTCTTTCAACCTGTAAACCCATTTATTTGGTAAAGCCTTTTTACTTGCAGGTAGCTTACGTAATTCCCAAGTCTGATTTTTTAGCAAGGAGTCCATTTCTTCTTTCATGGCAAGCTCCCACTGAACTTGTGTATCCACCTGCATAGCTTCATCATACCCTTCTGGTTCACCAGCATCTGTTAACAAAATAGAATACAAAGAGGGAGAAAACCTTTTAGGAGGTCTACTTATCCTTGTTGACCATCTAACATTCACTGGAGTTTGTGGTATTTCTAGTTGTTGTTGCAGAGCATGAGGAATCACTGGAACATCACTATTTGGAGTATCATCCACCACCACATAATCCTTTTCTTTCTTCTCATGTTACTGCAACTAATCTTTGTACAACACCTTCTCATTGAATATAACATCTTTGCTTCTCACAATTTTTTGATTTTCAAAATCCCAAAGCCTATAACTAAATTCATCAATGCCATATCCAACAAAGGTATATTTTTTTGATTTCGCATCCAACTTGGTTCTATTTTCAGAATCTATATGTGTAAATGCTTCACAGCCGAAGGTTTTCAGAAAAGAATAACTCACCTTCTTTCCTGTCCATGCTTCCTCTAGAATACCATAGCCCAAAGGAACTGAAGGACCTCTGTTAATTAAATATACAGTAGTGTTGACAGCCCCTGCCCACATGTTTAAAGGTAGTCCATCATGCAATCTCATGGTCCTTGCACACTCCATTATTGTCCTATTCATGCGTTCAGCCACTCCATTTTCCTGTGGAGTCCCTGGAACTATTTTCTGCCTATGAATTCCATTAAAGGAACAATAATCTTCAAATTCTTTGTTACAATACTCACCGCCATTATCAAATCTGAGACATTTTAATCTTTTACTTGTCTCATTTTCAACCAAGCTTCTCCATTTCTTAAATGTTTCAAATACATCAAATTTCTAAGGAAATAAATCCAAACCTTCCTAGTTGCATCATCTATGAATGTAACATAATACCAAGAGCCACTGAGAGAAGATACCTGAGCTGGTCCCCATACATCTGTATGCACAAGCTCCAACTTTTTATTTTTCTTTTACTTTCCATCCTTGAGAAAACTGACTCGCTTTTGTTTGCCATACACACAACTTTCATAGAAATCCATATTAATACATTTCAGACCTGGTAAAACTTTCTTAGAATAAAGTACCTTCATACCTTTTTCACTCATATGCCCAAGTCTGCTATGCCACAGTGTTGTCTCAGAACCTGCAACAACTTTTCTAATCTCTTCCTACAAACCTGCAGCAACTGTTCCTGAACCTGTTTGTTTTTTCTCTGTAACAGCTAAAGTAGAAGAAATAGTATGACCTGTACAAAGATATAAGGTGCCTACTTTCACACCTTTTGCTACTACTAAGGCACCTTTTGAAACCTTCCAATTT
This sequence comes from Cunninghamia lanceolata, assembly GCA_027924645.1. Lineage (NCBI taxonomy): Eukaryota > Viridiplantae > Streptophyta > Pinopsida > Cupressales > Cupressaceae > Cunninghamia > Cunninghamia lanceolata. Next base: position 652,390 of record BSBN01000787.1, on the reverse strand, counting down.
TTATTAGTAAATGTAATAGTGCAACCTTGTTCAGTTAGCTGCCCTGCTGAAATTAAATTCCTACTGAGCCTTGAAACATGCCTTACCTCTTGTAGTAGCCAATGATTTCCATTCTGGAACTTAATCTTGATTCTTCCCTTTCCAACAATCTGACAAGGTTCGTTATCTCCCAAATAAACCAGCCCAAAATCCCCTTAGACATAATCAAGGAAATAACTTCTATGGGGCATAGCATGAAATGAGGCCCCTAAATCTAAAATCTATAATCATCAGCATTATCTAGGGAAAGAATCAAAGCATCATCTTCAAACTTATTGCTTACCACATTTGCTTCCTTATTGCCTTCTTGTTTGTCTCCTTCTTTGTTCTTCTGAGACCAGCAATCTTTCTTCAGATGACCTGGTTTTCCATAGTACCAGCAATCTTTCTGTCCTCTGGTTTGGGATCTTTTGTGCTTTGATTTTCCTCGTGACTTCCCATGATCTCCAGAACCTTTTCCTCTCTCCTTTGATCTGCTCCTGCTTTCTGCATTCAAAACACTACCTGATTTGGATCCACCTGAGCTTTTCCTATGAATTTCCTCACTCAGAATAACACCAACAACATTATCAAATTTTAGGGTATTTGAACCAGAAACAGAGCTACTAACCGCCATTACCAAACTATTCTAGCTTTTAGGCAAAGAAGATAATATCACAAGAGCTCTAACTTCTTCATCAAATTTTACACTTAGAGAAGTCAATTGACTGACAATTGTATTAAATTCATCTAAATGACCTGTCACAGATCCACCTTCAACCATTTTCAGATTAAACAAGCGCTTCATGAGAAATACCTTATTTGAGGCTGAGGGTTTTTCATACAATTTAGCCAAAGCTTTCATCAGACCATCTATTGTCTTTGCTTCCATTACATTGAATGCCACTGATGGTGCTAGGCACAACCAAATGGTTCCCAGTGCCTTTCTATCAAGAAGATTCCAATCCTCATCAGACATTATTGCCGGTTTATTGGTTACTCCTTCCAACGGCCTCCATAAATCTTTTTGATAGAGGTAATCCTCCATCTGCATCTTCAATAACTGATAGTTCTGCCCATTGAATTTATCGACCTTCAATTTACCCTCGTCCGCCATTGCTCCCACTCAATCGTGAGACCTTCCTACAGATGATAATCAAACACAACCCGCTTTGATACCACTTGTTAGGGTTAGCTGGCAGAAGATATCAATTAAATGCAAATAAAGATTAAACAAAGGAATGGAAATACATAGAAATAATAACAGCGAGAGATACGTTTTAACATGGTTCACCCAAACTTGGGCTACATCCACCAAACAGAGTGTAATATTATTATCCAGTAAATCAAACTGATTACAATCAGCAATCCCTACAACTCAATACTGCTACCCCTTGACCCCATCTTGGGGGCATTGCCCCTTGACCCCGTAGGAATTTGGGAGGAAACCACACCGATAAAAGTGGGGTAAATATAACCTCCGAGTCTGATTAGGATCCATATAACAACAAAATGTTGTAAAGTTGTTATTGATAGTGGTAGTTCTGATAACCTAGTTTCAAAGGAGATGGTGACTAAGCTAAAGTTCGAAAGACTGAAACACCCTAAGCCCTATTAGATAGCATGGATTCAGGATGATCATAAGGTAATGGTGAGTGAACAATGTTTGGTGAAATTTCATATTGGATCTTATCATGATGAAGTATTGTGTGATATTATGCCTATGTATGATGTCATATTTTGTTGGGTAGACCATGGCAGTATGATAGGAAAGCTACACATGATGGGAGAAAGAATACATACACTATAAAATCAAATGAGAAGAGAATTACTTTGATTCCTTTGGAAGATGATCCTAAGAGTGAAGTATGTGGGTGTTGCAAGTATGGGCCTAACCGGTGTTGTCATTGATGTCAACATACTTCTGTTGCATTGATGTCAAGGATTGGATGAGTTGTATGCTGAGGATATTGAGAAAATTAGTCCTATCAGGAGCAAAGAAGAACAATAAAGACAGTGAGGTAAAGATCCCAGCTAAGATAAAGATCAGAGGTTGTGCATCAAAGGGTTTGTAGGTATGTGTCTTAAGATGATCTAGTAAAGATTTGAGAGGTCTGCATGAAGATTTGAAGAAGTTATGGGCAATTGAGTAAAACTAGTTCTGGTAGATGTTCAGAGCTAAAAGAGTGACACAGATAGGTCTAGTGAGATCCAGAAATGCAATATCTTGTTCTACAGATTTGGTGGAGTGTTTAGAAAGTCAGTGTGAATTGACAACTCAATTGGTTCGTGGTCTAGAGGTTTGCAAGCATCTATTCCAATATGACAGTGATGACAGACTGTGTTCTTGAGGTTCTGAATGAAGGAAAGAATGATTTCAATAATCAGAAGTAGTGTGGATGTTCTTGATGATTCAGGCAAGCTTGTGGAGGTCTTTGGATTATGTCCAGTTCGTGTTGGTGGTCCGCATTGAAGATTGAGCTCGTAATTGAAGAATTACTTCTGGATGATGATGTTCTTCCTAAGCTTGGCTGACCGGATGAGTTACACATCCTGGGGATGATCTTGAAGATGTTCTGTGAAGCATGGTGTGTTCTTAAAAGAAAATTGAAGTCTCAAATCTTTGTGGCCAATAGTGTGGTGATCTGCATGAAGTCTTTTGTAATTAGTCAAGTTGTATTTGTGTATTTTCTCTGTAAAGTTTGCCAACTTGGATGATTATCCCAAAGTCAATGTCTTGTATAAATAAGAGTTGTGAAGTCATTTCAAAAGCATCTTGGCGGAGATGAGAGTGTGGTAGAGAGGAGAAGAGAGAAAGGCAGAGCAGAAGTATTGAGCTTAAATGGAACTAACTCAAGCATGGTGAAGATGCTGTTTTTCAGTTCAAGTATGTAATATTTATTATTCTGTAGACATTGTGTCTCTTGTAGGCAGTGGGCCTCTTGTGAGCAGCGTGCTCGGGCAGTGAGCCCTAATTGGCATGTGCCATTTTGTTCTTATTCTTTTAACAAAGAATACAATCTTGGGTTAGTCACCCCTTGGTTTTTCCCTTAACCGGGTTTTCCACGTTAAAATCTTGGTGTCATATGTGTTAATGTGTTTCTTCTCTTGAATTGTTGCATTATGTTTCCATGATTGATTCATTATTATGCTACTAAATTACAAGAAGGATTTAAGTGTTTAATAAGAGAAAGTTTTGAGACAACTGATTCACCCCCTCTCAATTATCTGTATTGAATCTAACAATTGGTATTAGGGCTAAGTTCTTCTAAAAGAGCTTAACCACTTGAGGAGATCCAAGATGTCTTCCTAGAAGAAGGATAGTCTGAGGTTTGATGGAACCAATTACACTCTTTGGAAAAGCCGCATGGAATGTCACTTGTAATGTATGGGAATGCAATATTGGATCATGGCTTCAAAGAAGTATATTCCTCCACAGAATGGTCCAAGAATTGTAGATGAAGTTAGAGATGTTGAAAACAATCTTCAGGCTAAAGAAGTTCTACTAAGTGCCTTATTTGATTCAGAGTTGACAAATGTTATAGATCTAAAAAATGCATATGAGATTTGGGAAAAATTGGAACTTCTGCATGAAGGAGACAATTATGTTAAATGTGCCAAGCTACAAAGTTTGAAAGGAAAATTCAAAAACTTGAAGATCAGTAAAGATGAAAATATCACTACATTTATGCCAAGAGTAAATGAACTTGTTTGTGCAATTAGATGTGCTGGTGGAATCTTTGATGAAGATGAGATTGTTGCCAAAGTTCTCATATCCCTACCTGCTTCTTACAAATACAAGGTTGCTGCTATTGAAGAATTCAAATCTTTTTCAAATATCACAAGAGATCAATTGGTTGGAAAATTAGCTGCATTTGAATTGGCTAAGTTTGGAGATGCACCCCCCAAGACTGAATCTGCATTCAAAGCTAGTTCCTCTGTAAAAGGCAAACAAAAGTTTGATCCAGGAGAGAACTCTTCAAAGAAACTAACATGGTATGAAAAGGCAAGAAAAGATATGGAAGAAGATGAAGCAGAAGCTGCTCAACTTGAAGCCCTTATTGCAAAAAGACTGCCAAGAGGATCTAGTAAGTATGAAGAAAAATTGCCCTTTAAATGTTTTAACTATAATAAGATTGGTCATTTTGCCTCAAGGTGTCCGGAAAGATTTTCAAGAGCAAATCCAAACAGATCAAGATTCCAAAAGAAATATTACTATGTTCATGAAGATGATGATGATGATGAAGGAGTAACAGATGATGAATCAAAGACAGGAAACAAATTCGGAAGTGACTGGGTGTTTATTGCCATCAAGGAAGAAGATCCAATGCCCTCTGAATCTATCAATCATAAAATGGTAGAAAGAGCTCTCGCTGCCCAAGTTGAAGAAAAGGATGATTGGGTCATTGACAATGGATGCTCCCACCATATGACAGGTGACAAAAATAAGTTTATAGATTTGGAAAGATATGAAGGAGGAGTTGTAAAATTTGGTGATAATTCTGTTGGCAGAATCAGAGGTAGAGGAACCATTTCTTTTGATGGAAAGAACAAAACCAGTAATGTACTATATGTTGAAGGTCTGAAGCACAATCTTCTTAGTGTTTGACAGTTGGTGGACAAAGGCTATGATCTCTGATTCAAAAATGGAAAATGTAAGATCTTTGAAAGTTTCAGAATAGAGATTGCATCCGGTACTCAAACAAAAGGTAATATCTTCCACATGGTTGGTACTGATAAAAGTTGTTTATTTGTTCAAATTGATCAGAGTTGGTTGTGGCATAGGAGAATGTGTCATGTGAATTTTGATAATATTATCAAGATAAGCAACACTCAGGTTGTAAGAGATCTTCCAAGACTGGTGAAACCTACTAATAGTTTGTGCAAAGAATGTCAGTTGGGTAAGTAGAGCAGAGTCACATTCAAAAGTAAGGAACAGTCTTCTATCGGATTGTTGGACTTAGTACATAATGATCTATGTGGTCCGGCAAGAATCAAGATTTTGCAAGGTGATAGATACTTTATGTTATTAATTGATGACCACTCCCGAATGATGTGGGTGACTTTTCTGAAAGAGAAATCTGAGGCTCTTGAGAAATTTAAAATATTCAAGGCTATGGTAGAGAATGAAACTAGATTAAACATAAAATGTCTTAGGTTTGACAGAGGTGGAGAATTCACATCTGGGGAGTTCATAGAATTTTGTGAGAAACATGGGATAAAAAGACAATTGTCTACTCCAAGGACTCCACAGTAGAATGGAGTAGTGGAGAGAAAGAACCAGACCATCCAGGAAGCATCTAGAACCATGATGATGGAAGCAAATGTTCCTCAGATCTACTAGAGAGAAGTTGTAAGCACTGTTGTCTATACTCTTAATCGAGTACAAATCAGAAGCAATACTGGTAAGACCCCTTATGAACTCTGGTTTGGTATCACTCCCACTGTGATATTTCAAAGTATTTGGTAGAAAATGTTATATTAAAAGAGATGAAGACCTTGGCAAACTTGATGCTAGAAGTGATGAAGGAATATTCTTGGGTTATTCTACTCAAAGCAAAGCATACTGGTGTTATAACAAGAGATTTAGAAAGATTATAGAAAGTACAAATGTGAAGGTTGATGAAGGTATTGAAAAACCCTCATGATTTTATGAATATGATGAAGATGATCAGAATGATGTTTTGGTCCAAGAAGTCCAAGCTCCTTCTAAATTTCAGATCTAGATTGACCCAGAGAATTAGGAAGAAGAGATAAGTTTGAATGAACCTGTTCAAGAAATAGAAGTGCAAGAAATTCCCAAAATTCCCAGGTATGTAAGACTAAATCACTCTAAAGAACATATCATAGGTGATAAAAGAAAAGGTGTTCAAACAAGAAGAAAGATTGCTCAAGACTTAGAAAAGTATTGTCTGATTTCAAAGTTTGAACCAAAAACTATGAATGAAGCATGTAATGATGAAAGTTGGACTTAAGAAATGAAGGAAGAGTTGATGTAAATTGAGAAAAATCACACTTGAGATCTTGTTCCCAGACCTAGAAACAAGAATGTGATTGGAACCAAATGGGTCTTCCGGAATAAACTGAATGAAGATGGTGAAGTAGTCAGAAACAAAGCCAGATTGGTCTACAAGGGTTAGTCCCAAGTAGAAGGAGTTGATTTTGAAGAGACTTTTGCTCCGGTGTCAAGAATTGAAGCAATCAGATTATTTCTTGCCTTTGCTGCCTTCAAGGACTTCAAAGTATATCAGATGGATGTCAAGTCTGCCTTCCTGAATGGTGACTTGGAAGAAGAAGTTTGCATTGAGCAACCGGATGGATTTCAATTGTCTGATCATGGTGATATGGTCTACAAGTTGGAGAAAGCACTGTATGGACTCAAACAAGCCCCAAGAGCCTAGTATGAAAGACTGGATAATCATCTTTTGAAGATTGGTTTCAATAAAGGTACTGCTGATAGTAACTTGTACTTTAAAATTGATCATGAAAATATCTTGATTGTTGAAGTATTTGTTGATGATATCATTTTTGGAGGACCAGATAGTATGTGCAAAACTTTTACAAATCAAATGAAAAGTGAATTTGAGATGTCCATGTTTGGGGAAATGAATTTCTTCTTGGGTCTGCAAATAATTTAAACAAAGAAAGGAATCTTTGTTTCACAGACCAAATATGTGAAAGAATTGTTGAAGAAATTTGGGATGGAAGACTCAAAACCAATGAATACTCCTATGGCAACCAGATGTAAATTGAGAAAAGATGATGACTCTCCTAAGGCTAATCAGAAAAAGTACAGGTCAATGATTGGAGGACTATTGTATCTTACTTAAACTAGACCTGACATTATGAATGTTGTTGGTCTTGTTGCTAGATTCCAAGATGATCCTAGAGAATCTCATGTCATGGAAATCAAGAGGATTCTCAGATATCTAAAAGGGATAGTTGAGTATAGTTTATGGTATCCTAGAGATCATGATTTCTCTCTTCATGCTTATACAGATGCAGATTGGGCAGGAGATGTGGATGACTGAAAGAGTACCACTGGTGGAGCATTCTTTTTGGGGAAAATATTGGTTTCTTGGTTGAGCAAGAAACAAGAGGCAATATCTCTGTCCACTGTAGAAGAAGAATATATTGTAGTAGTAGGTAGTTGCACTCAAGTATTGTGGATGAAGAAAATGCTAAGAGACATCAAAGTGGAGTATGAGGAACCTATCACAATCTTCTATGATAATTCAAGTGCAATAAATATATCAAAAAATCTGGTGTTGCATTCAAAGACAGAACATATATCCATCAAGTTTCACTTTTTGAGAGAGAAAGTGAACAAGAATGAAGTCAGAGTGGAGTTTGTGCCCTCCAAGGATCAGATTGTAGACATTTTTACTAAACCTCTACCTAAGGATTCTTTTGAGTATCTCAGGGAGAAGTTAGGGGTTATTACCCCTCTGGTTCTGAATTAAGGTGCACTGATGTGCATCAGTCTGGTGGATCTCACAATCATATCTTGTGATCCGGATTGATGATGGAAAGCTTCTACTCAAGAGGAGCAATTGGTATGATTCTGAGTGATGCAAGTATGTGCCCTTTGCCATTGATGTCAAAAGGGGAGAGAAGACATGTGAAAAACAAAAAGTGGTTGTTGAGGAAGAGAAGACATGTGAATGGTTGTTGTTGACAGGGGGAGTTTTGTCAGTCAGTGAGGAGAAGTTCTTGTCTTGATAGTTAAAATAGTTTTTCACATCATATGTTGCCATCAATGACAAAGGGGGAGATTATTGCAAGTATAGGCTTAACCAGTGTCATCATTGATGTCAACATCAATTGTTGTTGAAGCAGTTCACATAGATCATACTCCGCATCTTCCTTTGCCATCAGAAATGCTGTATAAATTACAGTGTTGGAGACTAAGTTTTCCCTATTTGAAAAATAGATATTGTACCCAATAACCATAGATGTGAATTTTACTGCATTGTCTTCAATGTCATTGATGGTAAGTGCCATCTTATCAAACTTTGCTCTGGTCACCTCAATGACCTTGTCATTCTTTATGGCTTTCAATAATGGTAATGATCTAGTGGAACACAAACCAATAATTGCCCTTATGGATTCTTTTGTAATCTTAAAGGGTCTTTTGAGCCATATGAATTCATCATGGACTCTGCTCAAAACATATTGGACCCATTCATTCTTAGTGAAAGTCAAAAAATTGATGTACTGAATGAATTTCTTAGTTTCCAATATTTTAAATTTGTCCTTCAACACACAACCCTTCTCACTCAAGTGATTCAGAAATAAGTCAGTGAGATTTATTCTCCAATGTTCTTCTAGGGTGACATGAATATAAGCCCTAATATCCTCTGCATGCAAGACTTCGTGAGGAATTTCTAAAAATACACCTATCTAATCAACTTCTACTAATTTAAATGGGTGTTTCTTGAATTTTGGTCTTGGATGCTCAATAATGTCTACAACTTGTGGAGTCGCCATTTCAGATTTTGACCAGAGTTTCAAAAAAAGGTTTTTTAATGAGAGTACCTTGTTCCGTTGTGTTAGGGTTTTTTGAAATTCTTCAATTACTTCAAATCTTGGCTGTGGATGCTCAAAAATTGCTTCAATCTCTCTGAAAACCTAAAAGCATTGAGTGCAAAATGATTTTGGTACCCAACAAATTTCCTTTTATCCTTCGCATGACTTGACCTAATTATCATTAATGCTTATTTTAAAAGGCTGTCTATTTTTCTCTTTCTAGACACAGAAGCTCAAAATCACTCTGTAATGTACCGTATTAACTCAGCTCCTTCCAGAATTTCTTTCAATGGATTTTACTTGTTAGATTCCACCACATAACTCAGTGCTAGATTCCAACACTAATTATCTAGCTGGGGAGTTTGGATTTTCAATACTGTTTCCCTTGAGCCAGAGCTCTCTATTTATTTTTTAAAGAAGTTATCTGCATTAGATGTTGGTACGGATCTATCCTCAATTAAAATTACTTCTTTATGAATCCAGATCTTGTCAATTTCTTCCTTAGTTTCAATTGGATCAACCTTTTCTTTTCTTTTCTCATATTTTTGCTCTGTTTTCCTTTCTTTTCTTCATGTTCCTGTTTCTATAAAATCTTGCAACATGTCCAAATTTGTTGCAATTGAAGCACACCACGTTCTTTTGACCTTGATTCCTTCCATTGATTGAATTTGATCTACATTGATTAGCCATATGTCCAAATCTATTGCATCCAAAACACTTTCCATTGAATGATTGACTGTTCTTTGTATTTTGAAATTTTGTTCTTACCAAGCTTTTGCATTCAACAACTCTATGACTAGTGTTATTGCAGGTGAAGCATTTACCTTTAAAAGATTGTTCATTCCTCCTATTGTTGAAACTTTTCCTGATCTAATTTCTACATTCATTTGCTCTATGACCAATTTTCTTGCAATTAAAACACTGACTAGAGAGTGATGAAACCATTTGATTTATTTTGCTCCTACAGTGAGTAGCCTTATGACCAAACTTATTGGATGAATTACACTAACCATTCAATGATGGATACCTTTGAGCATTTGGTTGTCTGACCGGAGGTCTTCTGGGTATTCTTCTTTAATTTTTGAACTGGTATTCTCTATTTTGCCTTGACTCATTATGTATTTGACTAGTTTTTGAACTTTCTCCTTTCTCAAACCCTAAACCATGTTTGTCATCAATATTCTTCTGGCTAGCAATCATTTTATCAAGCCTTTTCTAGGTCTATTTTTAAACTTATAATTTCTTTTTCAAGTTTTGCACAATCTTCTGATCTTTTTTTCACAATTAGATTTAGATCATCTTTTGCTCTTGTTCTTTCCACAACTTCTGCTTCCAATTAATTCAGGGCTTCATTTGCTAAGATCAATTGATCATTAACTTCTTTGTATTTGTCTTTAAATTTTTTGACTTGCTCTTTTAACTTAGAGATGCATTCATCAGCTTGTTGCAAATTTTCTTTCAGATCCTTGACTTCTTCAGAATTTTCAAGATCCACAAGAGGTACTTCTAGTTGCTTGTTGCCTTCATAATTTCTAAATCTTCTTGCTACCATGATCATACTATCCCAAATCTTCCTTAAGTTGTTAGACTTTTTCCAAGGAACCTCGCTCTGATACCAATTGTTGAATGTCAAGAACACTGAGAGGGGGGGGGTGAATCAGTGTTCTATAAACCTTTTCTTGCACTTTTATTTTTAACCATTTCAAAGGATTGATCAAATAGAAGCATAATATACAAATGAACAGCATCCACAAAAGCACAACACATAACACCAAGATTTTACGTGGAAAACCCAAAAAGGGGAAAACCATGGAGAGGGTTAGCTCTCAAATATATATTGCAATCTTTACAAAAATAATGTTTAGGATTGGTCACTCCATGGGCCTAGAATATGCTGGTTCACTGCCATGAAGTACAACTAGATTTAGCAGGCTCACTGCCTCAACCCTAAACCTAGCAAGATTACAATAAGGGTTGTTAAGCCCTGTTGAAGGCTCACTGTCGGCTCACTATCTTGATGATGAAAGCTTTCTTCCAATCATATTGCACATGAAAACTAAATACTGCTTAAGCATTTGCCACTATGCCAGGGTGCAGCCATTTAGCAACTGAATTTTGAATCCCAAGTCTTCATCAATACTGATCTTATAAATCTGCTCTACTATTTAGATACTCACATCACACCACACACACCACTCTTCAATCAACCAAAATTCATCGCTCTTATATATCCGCATCATGATTTGATTCATAGTTAGGTTGGCATCCAAGAAGGAAACGTGTACATAGAAAGATGTAGCTTGTCAGCTCAATCTAGTGTACTAAAAGTTATGCAAACCCAAATCTTTTCCCAAATGTGTTCATATAGGTCAGCTCTAATCATTCAATTACTTACATAGATCCTCCAAACATTAACTCTTCTCGGCACAATGATTTAACATACATGTTGGCCTCTTCCTTAAGAGCATACTTAACAACTTCATCTGCTGACTTACAACTTTTACTGCAGATCTCAAAACACTTTCAAAATCATATGAAGGACTCATGACACATTTCCAATCTTACCCTTAGAACCACAAGGCATGATATAATCTTGTGGAGAAATGTGGACCATCAGAACTCAGACTCTGTTTCTATCAAACTCTGTCAAACACTATGCCAATACTTAGTAGCTTGTAGCTAACCTTCTGGTGGAATTTAGATCTCCTAACTCTAGAATAAGACACTTCACATAAGTGTTTACAATACCTGAAAACTACATAACAAAACACTTATCTACGGAGGAATGTAGACGACTGCACTAGACCCTGTTCACTGTTCCTGCTTTCTTATCCGAACTTAGACAATTCTTCAAGGTGACTTTTGGAGGAGATCAGGACTTAACCTTTGAAGTATAACACTATCAAACAACTGAGAACATCATACCTGAACTGTATTATTGGATCATCATCTACGGAGACATACTATTAGACTTATTGTCCTCTACTCAAAATACTTTCCATACTTAGCCATTTTTTATCAACCGGACCTGGGATCCAACATGTTCTTCTAGAGATATCTCTTCCTATCATGGTGATAAGATCTCTGAGCCTTATTTCCATCAATGACAACATATAGGTCCATACCAGAGCAGTGTCTCTTGCCAACAATCCCCACCTTTCCATGTCACCACCATGTCACTCACTTGACCCTCCTATGCATCCATAACCTTGGTCCCTTTAATGTTTTCACACAAATGTCACACCCTTTACTACACCACCACCATCCCCTACCTATCGTCATTTTTATACCATGGTACCCATAAAAAAATTGACATCCATACCCTTTAAACCATATCACTCCACATGAACTAAACCCTATCCTTACATCATCAAGTCTCCCAGAACTACATATCATCCCCACCCGCATTGTAATGTGCCTTGATCCCGCGGATATAGGGTATGTAGGCAGTCTAGAATATGAAGGAAGTATCCAATACATAGGTACATATAATGCCATCCAACCTGTTTGGATGGTCCCACTTTCCTAAGCTTGTTGATTACACTTGACCTACGATCAATATACTTGTTGGGCATATTATCAAAGTATAACACTCATGAAAAATCTTTCACCAATATATTAGCTTTTTCTTCCATCTAACTAGATATTCCAAGTACTCCTTCCCCCTGGTCTTCTTAACCACTCGAGAGTCAATCACCTTATCCACTTCTTCCATCTTCTTTTCAGGCAACTAATCTATCCATCCTTGTGAACTTGACTCTCCTTCATAGAAGTTATATAGATCAGCAACATTGAAAATAGGTGAGATATCTATCCCTACTGGCAACTCAATCTCATAAGCATTAGATGAGAATTTCCTCAACACCTTGCACGGACCTATCTTCTTGAATTTCAATTTATTATAGGTTCTTTGTGGAAACCTTTCCTTCCTCAAATGAGACAAAACTAAGTCTGCTACCTGAAACTCTTGTTCCCTCTGATGCACATTAGCATATTTCTTGTATTTGCTGGAACTTTTCTCCAACTATTCCTTCAATTCCTTATGAACCTCATGAATGTATTCTACAACAGCACTCTTCCTATTCAAATCTACACTATCACAGAGTTCATCAACACCTCTAGGGCTATACCCATAAACTATTTGAAAAGGACTCCTTCCCACACTTCTGTTCACTGAATTATTATAAGCAAATTCTACCTATGCTAAGATAAGATCCCATTGATGTGATTTATCTCCTACCAAGCATCTCAATAGATTTCCCAAAATTCTATTCACAACTTCAGTTTGTCCATCATTTTGTTGGTGATAAGCTAAACTGAAACCTAATTCAGTGCCCATTCTCTTCCATAATGTATGCCAAAAATGACCAACAAACTTCGTGTCCCAATCTGAAACTATGCTCTTTGGCAATCCATGCAACCTAACTACTCTGAAAAACAACGTAGCTATGTGGGATGCATCACTCATCTTTGGAAATGGTATGAAATGAACCATGTTTGAAAATCTATCCACAATAACAAAAATGGAATCATAACCTCTCTGTGTCTGAGGCAATCCCAAAACAAAATCCATAATTATATGCTCCCATGGTCTATCAGGTATAGGTAATGGATGATACAGTCCCGTATTCTGTTGTGCCCTCTTAGCATATTGGCAAATTCTACAACCTTGTACTAGTTTCTTTACATCTACACTCATTCCTAGCCAAAAATAACTTGCATTCAGTTGTACCACTATTTTATCTACTCCAAAATGTCCACTTAAGCCTCCACTATACTTTTCTCTGATGAGTTTCTCTCTCAGTGAGCTTCTAGGTATGCATAGTTTCTGTCCTTTAAACAACAAACCATCCTGGATAAAATATTCCAACCAAGGTGTCCTATCTCCTACCACTGGATTCTTACTAACAGCCCATGCTTCCTTAAAATCAGGATCATCTGGGTACAAATCTTTCATTGCATCAAATCCAATAACATTAACACTTAACTCATTCATCAACAAACATCTTTTGTTAAGTTCATCTGCTACCTGATTTAATTTACCACTTCAATGTTTCAAAACAAAAGAATAACTTTGCAAGAACTCCACCCATTTCATGTCTTTGGTTTAACTTACCTTGACTATTGATAAACTGTAGGGCATAATGGTCAGTATACAATACAAACTCATTGGACAACAGATAATGCCTCCACTTCTTTAAGGCCTATACTATAGCATAGAATTCTTGGTCATAAACTGAGTATTTTATTTTTGCTTCATTAAGTTTCTCACTGAAGTAGGCAATGGGTCTACATTCTTGGCTTAACACTCCTCCAATTGCACTACCACTAGCATCACAATCCACTTGGAAAACCTTATTAAAGTCTGGCAATGCTAACACTGGCTACTATGTCACCTTCTTTTTCAACATCTGAAAACTATTTTCTACTGTAGCTATCCATTTGAACTCTCTCCTAACACCTTTCATTGTTTCGGTGATTGGTGCACATATTCTACTAAAATTTTTGATGAACTTCTTGTAGAATCTCTCCAAGCCATGAAAAGTTCTGGCCTCAAACATGTTTCTTGGTTGAAGGCCAATCTAGTATTGCCTTAACCTTCTTTGGATCCATCTTTAATCCCTCTTCAAACACTACAAAAGCCAAATATACCAATTCCTTTTGCATAAAATTGCACTTCTCCACATTCACCAACAACTTCTCTTCTTGTAACCTCTGCAGGACTATTCTAAGATGCAGTAGGTGCTCTTCCTTTGTTTTTTTGAAAACCAAAATGTCATCCAAATAAACTATGACAAACTTTCTAAGGAACGACTTCATTACCTCATTCATTAATCTCATAAAGGTACCGGGTGCATTTGTTAACCCAAATGGCATCACTAACCACTCATACAGTCCATCCTTGGTTTTGAAGGTTGTTTTCCACTCATCTCCTTCTCTGATTCTGATTTGGTGGTATCCACTCTTCAAATCAATCTTGCTGAAATACTTTGCTCCACTCAAGCGGTCCATTAAGTCATCCATACAAGGCAATGGAAACATGTACTTGATGGTTATCTTGTTTATAGCTCTTGAATTAGTGTACATTTGCCATTTTCCATCTTTCTTAGGTGCCAATACTGCAGGTACAGTACATGGACTGAGACTTTTCCTAATCAGCCCTTTATCCAATAGCTCCTGCACTTGCCTATTTATCTCTTCATTTTCCATTGGTGTCATCCTATATGGTGCCTTATTTGGTAGGCTCACTCCTAGTATCAGATCCATATAGTGACTTATGCTTCTAATCGAAGGTAATCCATCCGATAAGTCCTTTATTAGTATGTCATCAAACTCACTTAAAATTTCTTGGATCTCTATGGGAACTGTTGTCCCTTTCTCAGCTATCATAGCTTCTGTAATTTGAGGCAGGAAGGCATAACATACCTTCTCCTTTCTAATTTCCTTTAGGAATTGTTTTCCACTTACTAGGCAAACCCTATTACTCCTCTCATCATCCACATCCTTACCCTTCAAAGGATTCAGCACATACTCAACCCCATCCTTCCTAAGTGTTATGCAATTACTCTTGCCATCATGAATGGCATGCCTGTCATATTGCCAAGGTCTACCCAACAACAGGTGGCATGCATCCATTGGCATAACATCACACAATATCTCATATTTATAATTCCCAATATGAAATTTGACAAGGCTTTGCTCACTTACTAGTAATTGATGTCCCTTTTGCAGCCAAGAGACCTTGTAAGGAGTGGGATGTTTCAATCATTTCAGATTTAACTTCTGCACCATTTCCTCTGATAATAAGTTGTCAGTACTGTCGCTGTCCACAATGACCTTGCAGCATTTTTCTTTGGACTTACATCTAGTTCTAAACAAACTTCTTCACTGTTCTAGTTCCTCTTGTACCTTCTCTAGGGTTAGGATAACTTTCCTCATCATCAAGGATTCCACATCCTTGGCTTCTTCTCCACACTTTGGTGAGGCTACACTAGCCACACTCTCCTCCTCATCTTGTGCCATATGGGCTCTAATCTCCTTTCCTTTGCCACTACTCTGTTGTACCTAAGGACATTCAAATGCTCTATGTCCAACCTATCCACACTAGAAACATGTTCCACTGAACCCTATTCCTCTTCCAGAATTTCCTCTACATTGAGAATAATCACCTCTTCCTCTACCTCCCTAGGTATTGGAAGAACTTTCTTCACCTTGTTTATCCTGAGATCCATGTCTGGATTTGACTGTCCTCTTCCTTTAGAGGATTTGCTTCTCCCTCTAGAGCTATTCTACCTTCTAGAGATTTTTTCCTCTGCCTTCAATGCAAATTGATAGGCTTCTTCTATGATGGTAATTCTGACCATGCTAATTTCATCTTGGATCAAATAATGCAATCCATTTACATACCTGGAGATCTTCTTAGCATCATCTTCAATGTGACTAGCCCTGATATTTAGTCTATAAAACTCTTTAGTGTAATCTTGTACACTTTTCTCCCTCTACTTGAGGTTCTGCAACATCTCTAACATGGTGATCTAATGATTAGCTAGTAGAAATTTTGCCTTCAGCTTGGTTGACATCCTCTCCTAGGTTTAAATCTTTTCCTTCCCTTTTCTTTGTCTCTCAACCTACACATGATCCCACCATAGAGATGCATGTCCTTTCAGCTTTGAAGCTGCAAGTTTCACCCTTTTTGGATCTTCAACATATTCCAACTCAAAAAACTTTTCCATTTCTAAAATCCAGTCTATTAGCTCATTTGGTTTCAGAATACCATTATAACTGGGTAGCTCAACACGAGGTTTACTAGTAATCGTCGTCATTACATGCATAAATCTTCCCTCAAATCCATTTTCTCCTTCTTCTACTTCCTCTTCACTGACTTCTACTTCCTCATTGTCACTTACATCTGCTACAGGTACTCCTCTACACTGCGTTCTTTCCATTGCATCTAGCCTAGTTGTGATGCCTCTAAGCATTTTAGCCAATACTGCATCTCCAATCCTTGGAGGTGGTCCTCTCCTTCTTCTATCATGGTATGCCATGTCTACAAATCCTTTGTAGTGATCCCACAGCCTCAAGGAGTGCGAAACTTCTCTCTGATACCACTTAATGCAAGTCAAGGTTCATTAGTCTTATCAGACAGCTAAACCAAGAAGAAAATAGCAAAATCACAACACAACAACAAAATGGAACAATAGATCAACCATGGTTTATTCATATGTAACAGAGATCACAATAGGAGTACAGAGTTCATGATAGAATATTGGCCTCAGCCTTACAATGCTTCAAGTTGCAGACCAAATTTGGCCATGCAGAATTAGAAAACTGTCAAGAGGTCTCCAAAACGTATTACAATCTTGAGTGAGGAGAAAGACTCTGAAAAAGATCAAATATCAAGTATTTATAGACTTCTATGGTGGCCATCATCCATCAGTAATGATCTAGACATATGTCACATCATGATTTGCACTTGGATCGACTGTACAAGCTATCGAAACTAACCTTTTTTATTTTTGTCTTTGGTGGGAAAGTTGGGTTGACTAGATTTCAGCGTAACAGGAGAAAGCACTAGATTTGGCTTTATCCTATCTCCACGAAGAAAAGTGCTAGATTTGACCTTGGCTGACCTATGTAGAGGAAAGCACTGGAAATGACCTATGCTGACTTAGCGTGGAGTTCGACCTCATCCGACTTTGTCTGATTCAGTCGGTGCAGCTACGTTTTGGCGCAAAGTCAGAGTGCATGCTTTTTAGGACTGAATCGTTCTGCGCAGAATTTCATTCTAACTACCTTGTGTGGATTTCCATCTGACCACCCTGCGTAAATTTTTGGCAGTTGAACCCATTTTTAGCACAAGTCAGAGGTGATGACTTTTAGCATAGACCATGAAATCACCTAGCAGAGAAAGATGACGTCACTGACTTAGCAGAGGATTCGAAGGTGTCTGACTCGACGAGGAATTTGAAGGTGATGAACTTGGTCAGCAAGAACTATTTTGAGCGGAAGGTCAGACCCTTGCCTTTTTAGCACAAATTTTCTAGCATGGATTTCTAGAGTGTCAGACCTTTGAGAATTTAACAACAGGTTGGTTGGACTGGTTTTTAGCACCAGGTCGGTAGGACCCAAAAGTCGCGTTGGAGCATAACTTTGCAATTTTGACCAAATCTTCACCAAAATGAAGGTACATATACCCATTTGGGCCTTCTTCAACATCAACCCTTTACTTGGTCAACTTCCTTAGGAAAATTCTCTAATTTTGATCAATTCATTCTTGCAACAACTCATGCAGACAAAAACAGACAACAAAAGTAAAAACAAATATTTTTGGTTGATGAGGATTGCACGTGAACCTGGATGCTCCTGCATCATTTAGAAAACCATGATATGTATCTTTCTTAATCTAGAACCATAAGACAAAGTATGCATCTGCGAAGGAATGCGGACCCTGATTCTTTGGTACTATACACAACCCTGACTTAGGTTTACTTACCGAACTTAGCAGAATCATGGTATGTCTTCTATAGATCTTCAGAACTTACAAACTTGGATATCCCACCTTCAAGCAATTGCAAACAATATACATGAACCACATTTGATGATCTTCTATTGTGGAGACATACTAGCCTGATCTCTGTCATTTTCTCTGTACTACCTATACTTATTCATTTTAGCCTTCCGAACCAAAATCCTTACATGCCTTGTTGCCAAATCCATTTGGTTTGCCAAAGTAGAGTCTCTTTGCCTTGTTTCCATCAATGACAACACTTAATTATTCAATGGAGCAGTGTCTCTTGCCAACAGAACTAAGTTACCATCACATGTTTTAGTAATAGGAGTCGTAGTGGAATGTTCAATAGAGAAAAAGTCATCACTACGAAATGTATTATTGGCTATAAATTTAGTGAGATCATCTAATATTGAAGGATATATTCCCATGAGATTTGTGAAGCTATCAAAATCAGATATATAATAAAGGATTTCATATGTGGAACACATAGAAATATCAACATCATATATGTATGCTATTTGTTCCAAGACTTGAGGATATTCATGAGTAAACTTAGAAAAATTATCAATGTCTATTATGTATGCAAACAAAGCTTCCGAAGAAGTAGCCATGATGCTGATTTTCACAGAATTTAATGAAATGAAGCCCAATTGAATGAATGATTTAATATGAATGCAATATCTAAAATTAAAGAGCTTTAAGGTGAATGTAATGAAACAATACCAATTTATGTTTGTTTATGTGCCTAAAAATGCTCTAATTTTCTACTTTTTTCAAAATTTTCAATGCAAATGACTAAAATAAGAGGTGTTGTTAAGAAATTTAGGAGGGGCAGCCAATAATAACCCTAATGTTAGTCCAATAATGCAGCAATATCCTTCACAACACACCTTTAATCCAATTCTATATGCAAAATAAGTCAAAATCTAGTGAAAATGCAAGATCTTAAACCCTAGACATGAGATCTAAATGCAAAAATGCACTATGATGAAACACTACAGTTAGAAATCAGTCTTAAATGAGTTTTTAAAACAATAGTAAAATCTGAAACAAGATTTTAACCACAAACCCTAGCTAATGCAAAAACTAGGTTATATGAAAAATGCACACAACTTGACTCAAGAAGTTAGTGTAGCCCAAAGAAGTAGAAAGATCTTCACAAGACCTGCAATAAATTAGTGTCACAACAATAATCCACCATAGAGAGCTCTAGAGAAGAGTAGAGAGCATGAGAGAGAAGAAGAGAGAGTGCAAGAGCACTTAGATTTCTTAGAGAACTTAGAGATGTTCAAATGAATAAACTAACTTGCTATTACATGCATTCTTGTTGATTTACAAAGAATTAAACCAAACAAGGCCAACATTAGGAATCATTTAAGATGTCCTAAGCTGACAACCCACCAATTTAGGTCAGGGCTAAAGGAGGGCCCAAATAGCTTTTCGCCCTGGTCCTTTAGCCCCTAAAGTCTTGGGATAAGGCACTTTAAGTGTGCGTAGCCCCTCCTTATAGTTATTTTCTAGGTTTCATGCTTCGGGATCAAGAATTACATGCTTAATGTTTAAAAAGGTATTAAAATAGATCTTGATTAACAAGTGTAAACATTTTAGGTCCACCCAGGTGCTAAACTAAGTGTAAAATGCAAGTGTACACATTTTACAATGTAACATTTGTTCAGATTTCCATAGGACAAGGGGGCATAGCACCAAGTCGTGTAGATAATAAAATAGGTTCATCACAATATTTCTTGAGGATCAACAATGATTATTCATTGAAATATTCCTAAATCCACAAGAGGTCACAACAAACAATAATAACAATCTGACATAAGCACCTATCGCACTGCAAAATATGGACATGAAAAAATTCCAAGACCCATTTCCAATACATAGGAACAATGAAGCGAACAATCATGACATGATAACTTCAAGTTTAGCTAATCCTCCAAAAACCTCAAAGAAAAATATCCCTATTCAATTGGGACCAAAAGGAGAGGCAAGGATGTTAGGATTAGTGGAAATATTACATGAGGAAGACACTAAACCCAACAACATGAATGAAAAATAGAACTTCATGAAGGGATAGTTTTAGACATAGAACCAATACCTACCCCAATCAGACCATACAAATTAATTGAAGATCTAAAGAAGACCTATGCCCAAATCTCTTTCATAGATCTCCTTAAAACTCACCATCACATCGATCAACTCTTTTAAATCAATAGGGTTGAAATATATAGATCAAATCACTCCTCCTAGCGAACAAATTAATCAAGTTAGTCTTGATATGAACCTGCCAAAGCTAAATTACAAGACCAAGGATCCTTCTTTGACTTAAACCAAATGTCTTCTAAGGCTAAGTTGACCAAGAAAGGAGATCCAACCTTGTATTTACAAGTATGGATTTACGACACATGTATAAAGAGAACGTTGATTAATGACGGAACCACTGTAAACATAGTTCAATTTTATCTACTAGAAAGGATGGGATATGGACACATGAACATCATAGAATGCCAAGATACCCTTAAAGATTATGACAATCTAAAATTAGAAATGATTGGGAAAATCACACTATTAGTTTCCTTGGGACCAAAAATTGGTCCCATAATATTCTATGTCATTGATAAGGACACCAATTTTAACTTATTATTGGGAAGACAATGGATACATAGAATGAAGGAAATACCCTCTGTTGGCACCTGTAAAATTTTATTCCTAGACATGCTCCATTTTACCCCCAAGTTCCATCTGAATCCCATTTTATGCCTTCAACATTAAACCTATTGATGATAACCAATCAGAGATGTCTTTCATAGGTTTTCATTTGTTTGCCATTAAAAATGTGAGGGAAAAGGCCCCAAAAAGTTGACTAAGTCCCATTTTCTAAGTGTTTCCTTGTCTTTTGGCCTTGGTTAGAGTTTCAGAGTTTCAGGCTCTTGTCTTTCATCATGCCTTGTCTATCAGCTTCGGCTTCTATCTTGGTTCCCTGCAAAAAGTCTCAGTGTTTCAAAGGTCAAAGTTCGGGCCTTTGGCCTTTGGTCTTCTTCAATGAAGGTGTCGAGGAGAAGCCCCGATGTCTAAATTCTAACAGGTCTCCATGTTCAAATCCATCGACGTATGAATTGTGCAATGAAGTTCAGAGGTTGGCTCTTCTTCCCTCCTTTGAGGAAGGTGAAATGGTCAAGGCCTGATGGCCGATTCCTAACTAGTTTTCTTTTCTTTGAGCTGAGGATAGATGGCGGGCCTCCTCTCTTTCCTCTTGTAGATGGTGAATGCATAAGGTGGAAAACCCAGGGGCTGACCCTCGATGTTTCCATATTTTTCTGAAGTCTTTCAGAGGTCAAATTTTGGGCTTCCTTCCTTCCATCCTCTTCATGGAAGATAGAAGGCGGAAGGTCTGACGGCTAACCCCCAAAAAATGTTCCTTATATGCAAGGTGAAAGGCAGAGGTCGGGGCTTCCTCACTCTCCCTTTCAGAAGGCAAAAGAACTTGAAAATGATGAAGGCTTGGAGTCTTAGTCTCTAGATGACATTTTACAACTTACTGCTACAAATTTGATGGTCAAATAGATGTCCTATGCCATTCTGTGGAAGTAAATTATAAAGGGCAAAGCATTCCCATGGAACCATGGAATGATGCCACATGGACAACCTTTTTTCCGACAAGATGGATTTAGCAATAGTAAAGGAGCCATGCTAAAGGGAAAATAAAATTTCTAAGTAAAGGCAATCGGTGAAAGTCTATGGTTCAAGAACTTGAAGGTTCTTTGACTAAGGAGTTCACTAATGAAAAGATTCACCGATTGAAGGCATTAGATGGACAAGGTAGCGGTGCAAGTAAAAAACCCATAAGGCATAGAAAAGAAGTTAGACTGAAGGCTTTGTCGGTGAAAATGGAGGTTCACGAACCTCCAAGTTCACTAACTAGAGGTTCACTTGATGACCACTTTACTGATAAAAGGCAGCAAGACCCTTGGTTCGAGAAATTAAAGATTTGTTGACAAGGAAAATATGACAAAGGTAAAACTAGAATTTGGCTAAGGAAGAAAGGAAAAGGTGGAACTTTCCATAAAGTTCAAATATTTGGAGTTTCACTGATAAGGCGATAGTGAATGAGAAAGGCAAAGCAAGGCATAGTTCGGCAAAGATAAAAGTCACCGACGAGAAGGAGATAGAAATGGTTTCGAAAGTGATATATTGCTAATAAAGGGAAAGTAAGGGCCAAGTTTACAAAATATAAGATTTTTTGATAAGGAAAACACATGTGAAGAAATAAACTAAGGCAAAAAAGAAGATTTCTACCAAGTTTGAGAAAGATGGGATTTTCCAACAAGGCAAATAAGGAGCTAAGAGAAAGTAGTTTACAAAAGTCAAAATTCATTGATTGAAGGGGAAAATGAGATGTCTCCATGGTTTGATAATGTAATAGTTTTCTGACTAGAGCGCCAAAGTGGTAGGAAAGAAAAATGTAGCGGATGAAGGAGTTTGTAAATATGAAGAATAGGTCGATAAGAGGTAGAGGGTGCCCAACATGCAGAGTGGTACAGTCAAGGTCAAGTGGTTCAAATAGAAAAATTGGACAACACATTGGGAATGTTGTAAATACTTGAAATAGATAATTCCCTGAATGTATGTCATGATTGCAGGAATATACAAGCTGTTTTGTACCTAGAATTTAATGAGTTTGTAGGACGATGCCATGTAGGTGGTTGGCACAGTGAAATTATTCAATGCACAAAGAACAAATTAGATAAGTCAAATGTTGCAGATGGCAGGGAGATGATTAGAACCTTTCCTATTTATTGCTCAAAGTACAAGAAGAGTGCAAACAATCTGCCTCTGTCATTTTCAGAATTAATTGAGCATGGATTTTCTCTTCCAATGTGTAAATCTTTTGACAGATTGGGAATGGAATTTATGACAACATGCATGCAATCCTTGACAGGGTGCAACACCTAGGAGAGTGCAATGAATTGAAGGCTATATATGGAGGTGTTTGAATTGTAATAAGGGTTGGTCAGTTGTGCAAGTTCTCAACAGGGTTGTGAGCTCTAGAAGGAAGATCAAGAAAGGATATTTTACAATCTTTGTTTAACATGAAACAATCATGAAATGTATGTAATAGAATTTGTAAATCTTTGTATCAAATTACTATATTTCTCTAGTGTTGTAGGTGTTTTTCTTAGCAAACCATAATTGCAGTTATAGTTTGCTTTTGCCATATTTAGTGGTATGAATGTAAGCTTTGATTTGAATGAATGTGACAATTCTTAATCCATTTTCAAGATTTGTAAATGATCATTTCAGTATTGCATAGGGAAGAACATGGTGTGGTGTTGGATTATTAAGTATTTTCAGTAATTTGGTATTGAATGCCTTGCATTTGATTTATCAAATGGGAAGTTATACACTTTTGTGTGGTTGTTGTTTCTCTATTGAACAATAGGCTCTGTAGCCCAATGGATAGGCACCAGTCGGAGTAGCCTTTGATCACCCAGTCTTCAAAACAAAACAATATGTCTTATCTTTAGAAGCAATAATAGTTTTATGTATATTCATTCTATAGGATTGCCATTATCAGCGATATCGGGGTCTTGTAACAACCAGTTGTTCTCAATTTAGTGATAAATTTGGGACTAAGAAAGTGATTTGGGTTTGGTTGTTCAAATATTTTTAGTTGTTCATCTGGTTTTGGTGTTAATACCTACTTAGGTGTACGCCTTGGAATATCCCTCCAGAGTTTAAGTTGAGTTCAAAGAGAAGAGGAGTCTACCCACTCCTGTAGTTGGCCAAAATTGCCCAAAACTTGTTGATAAACCTCTTCCTATCACTGTAATGACAGTCTTCGGCCTAGGTGATTTAGGAATGTTTTAGAGTTTTGAGTTGCAATAATTTTGGGAACTAACATTTTGCATCATTGTCGAGGAAATAATATTTTGATTCAAATCTAAAGTCCTTGGTAACAGTGAGTCATTTTAGTTTTGGTTGTTGATATTGAAATACAATTTTGTTCAAGTTTTTCTTCCTAGCAAGGGAAGTGGCAACTTTATTTTGTTAACCTAGAATTAATTTTAGTTTGAAAAAGGTTTTATAATGTATAGAGGAAGAAACCAGGAGTAGCCTGGACATGAGGAATCCTCTGGTAATGTTGGAAATAGGAGTAGGTATAGGGTAAGAAGACCCAATGTGGTGCCTACAAGAAATGCCCAAGACAATATATTTGTCAACCTCAAAAGCTAGTACAACTACACTTTTGAGGGATCTACAGATAACATGCTTAGAAGAAACAAAAGAACAAACAGAGATGAATATGATGTTAGATGGAATGAGAATGCCATTGCTAGAGGGAGTAGAGATAGATCTCATGATCCATATTTGTAGTCATTTGAGAATGCCAGTGAGAATGAAGAAATGCATCAAAATACCAGGCATCCTAATTCTCCCACAAGATCACTTGGAAGTTGGCATGATACCATTTCTAATGAGGAAAATCAGTAGTAGCAACCTGATGATGAAGAAAGGGAAAGCGGAATCTAGGATAAACTGGATTTACTTGATCATTGTAGAAATAGACAAAGAGAAGTGCATGCCTTGCTTGATCAACAACAAGCTTAGCTTGACTAGCAAGCCCAATAGAACCAAGCCAACTAGTAGTAGGGCTTGCATCAAAATGCTAATTAGCAATGTGCACCTCCACAACATTACCATTAGCAACATAATTAGAGACAGCAGCAACATCAAATGGGACAGCAGGGCATAAATCAGGCCCCTGCTCAAAATGTCAACATTCAGCCATGACAAAACTAAGTAAACCAACAACATGGCAACATTAATAATGTTGGGCATGCACAATGAAGACAAGCACAGAGGTTTATTGCACATAGGTAGTTGGTGGGATCTAAAAGGTATAAGCAACTTGATTTCATTGGCATACCTGATTTTCCTAATCCCATTCCAACTGAGATTAGAGGGAAGATTCCTAGATTTCAGGGCAATAATGCTATCACTAGTGAGGAACACTTGAGGCATTTCATTAATGTCACTTAAGAGTATGAGATTGAATATGGAGATGTAATGATGAAGTTATTTGTGCACTCATTGGAAGAAAGTGCCAAAGAATGGTACAAGGCTCTCCCTAATAACAACATTAATTCTTGGGAGGAATTCATGAGGGTGTTTAGACTGCAATATGGTGATAGGATTGACCCCAAGTTTGTCATTCATGAACTCACAGCCATCAAGAAGGCCATCAATGAGATAGTGGTTGACTTCAACAGCTGCTTCATCATGACAATGAGAAAGGTACCTCCTCATATGAGACCCAATGAATCTATGTGCTTGGTTTTGTATTGTGGTGCTTTTGATTCAAAATTAGGTTATTGTTTGAGGGACAAGAGTCCACAAACATTAAGAGAGGCTTATGCTACAACAATAAACATATAAAGTAATATGATAGCTTTAGGGAAGCACATCAAAAGGTCTAATGTAAAATTGCCCCAGCCAAATAAGCCTACTTTCAATAAACCCCTCACTACTGATGACAAATTAGATAAAATCATGGGGGTTGTGAAAGATTTGTCCTATAAAGTTGCTAGAAATGACAAAGGGTTGTCACCATAGGGTGCTACAACACATTTTAATGAAGGCTAGAGATTACATAATAGGCCTTATAATATTGATTGGTCTAAGAGACCACAACAAAATGATAAACAAGTTGCCCCCAGGCATGTAAGTTTCAAAAAGCCTAAAAGGGACACCCTTGACCCTTTGAGAAAGGATTAGGTAAATTTTCAAGATGAATCTTTGTGGTGCCAGGCTTCTTCCTTCCCTATGACGCAACTAATTGTGTGGTGGCTCATTCATTGTGAAGAGTAGAAGAATTTCCAAATGAAGAGGGTAATGATGAGTATTATGAAGTAGAAATAAATCAGTTTGATGCAGAAGATTATGAGTAAATGGGTCAAGGTACTAGTTGTGAGAGTTATGAAGAAGTTGATCATATTTTCCAATATGGTTATGATGAAGGCCCAAAAAAGTATCAATTGTCAGCTCATGATTTTGGGCATTTAAAGGATCTTATGTAGAAAAATATCAGTGGTCTAAGCCTTTAAAAGAGGATATGAAAGCATTGACTGATGCATCCATCTTACAAGTCCAAGGAGGCTATCAATTGAAAAATAGAACTGTCCCTATCCATAATGCCCCTGCCAAGGAATCAAATCAGCAAAGATTGAATGGGGATAAGGACAAATACAAAGGGAATGTGGAGCAAAAAAGTAGTAGTGCTCCAAAGAAGACTGTGCCAGAAAAGAAGAAAATCCTAATGCAGCCCCTGCAACAAAGAAGAAATATGTGCAAAAGAATCCAACATAGACTATGCAACCAGTTACTACACCTATTCTAGGAGTTCATTACCCAAAAGGTGGTAACAAGAAAGATTAGTCTGATACAGAAAAAGAAATAGAAAGGGAGAAGATGAAGGAAGAAGGTAAGGATATTTCATCTAATCAAGTAATAACTTACATTCCTTCTACAAATGATGTAACAATTTCATGTGATACTCCTTTGCCCAATTATCTCCCTATTGACATGGCTCATGTCTTTAGCCAAATTAGAATATATGTGCCAATAGTGGAACTTCTTAGAATCCCTAAACATAGGGATAGGGCAGAGTCTCTTATTACTACCGTTGATGCACAAAAATAACCAGTGGTTGTTTCCAATAGTAATGATGAAGGCGTAGGTAATAAGGAAATAGTAGAGGTTTATTTAGGGACATCTATGGTTAACAACAAGATGGGAGTTGACCCTTTTTACACCATTTTGATCATAAATGGGTGGTTGTTACATAATTGTATACTTGATTCAGGGGCTGTTAAAATTAGGACAGACAACTGAGAGGGGGCATGAATCAATTGTCACAAAACTTTATCTTTTTGCTGCATTTAATCTTCTTTACCACTTATTAATAGATTAATGATATAACCATGAAAGCATGAATCAACAACACATGAGTAGAAACATAATCAACACACATAACACCAAGATTTTTACGTGGAAACCTAGTTAAGGGAAAAACCACGGTGGGGGTTAACCCACAAGATTTATTCTCTATTAAAAGAATAGAAAATGGGAAGGCACTTGCCTTTGGGTGCACTATCTAGAGCTCACTACTCAAAGAAGGCTCACTACCTACAAAAATATTCACATAGTTAACACCGAAAGATTGAACTGAGAAATAGAATCTTCTCCATACCAAAGTTCAGTTCCATTGAACCTCACAATATCTCTGCTCTGCCCCCGAACACTTCCTCACTACGTCCACATCTTTTCTCACATCCACACATTTCCATGACTTCATAACACTTATTTATACATGACATCAACTTTGGAATGAACGTCAAAGTCAGCCTTACGATCATTTATCTAGAACATTCTCCAAGATAGGCATTACAAGCAATTATAATCACATGATTTAAAATGCTACATGCAAACCATTACACTGTCAGCCAAACAAAGCTAGGACTCAAATCTTCCATGAACAACACACCACGCTCCATAGAACTCTTCTTAGATCATCCGCAATACGCACCAAGCATCCAGTCAGCCAAGACTGGAAAGAACAACAACACCTAAGGAGAAATCTTCAACTACGAGCTCAATCCTCAATGTGGACCACCAACACAATAGGCACATGATCCAAAAACCTCCACAAGCACAATGAAATCAACAAAAACAACCGCACCACCTCAAATCACCAGAATCACTTGCATCTTCATATGGGAACTCAAGAACACTAATTGTCATAACTGTCACATGAGAAAGATTGCTTGCGAACCTCCAAACCATGAACCACTTGAGTTGGGGATACACACCAACATGCCAAACATACCCCTAGATCCGCAGACCATAATATTCCAATGCAGAGCAATCCGGACCAAATTCCTTTCACTCTGTTACTTTTGAACAACTACAAAACCTGGTTCTACTCAGATGGCCATAACTTCACCAATCCTCCATGTGGACCTGTCAAATCTTAATTGGAGCAACTTCAAACAATTCTCTACAAAACCCTTTAGTCCACAGACTCTGATCTTCATCTCACTGGAAATGCTGAGCAATCTACTTTGCTAAACTGAACTATCTTCACTGTCTTTGACAAAGAGATATGTTGACATCAATGACAACACATCATAGGCACATATTTTCAACAATCTCCCCCTTTTTCATTGATGGAAACATGTGATGTGAAAAACTAATTCAACCATCAAGACAAAGACTTCTCCCCCTTTCTCTTATCACACCTACAACCACTTTCTTCACTGCTCCCCCTTTCACCAGCAACTACTTACTTCTGAGTTTTTCACATGACTTCTCTCCCCATTTGACATCAATAGAAAATGGCACATATTTGCAATCATCTTTTCCCCTTTTTGTTCCAAAATAAACTCCAGAATTACCATACTGACTACTCTCCCTGAGTAGCATCCCCTTAACACCAATCCGGATCAGAAGATATGACTGTGAGTTCCACCAGATTGATGTACACTAGTGCACCTTAGTTCTGAATAGGATGGGTAATAACCCCTAGATTCACTCTGAGATACTCAAAAGTGTCCTTAGGTAGAGGCTTAGTGAAGATATCCATAATTTGATCCTTCAAAGAAACAAACTCCAATATGACTTCATTCTCATTTACCTTCTCTCTCAAATAATGAAACTTGATGGATATGTTCTTTGTCTTTGAATGCAACACCGAATTCTTTGTGATGTTTATTGCACTTGAATTATCACAGAAGATTATAATAGGCTCTTCAAACACAATTCTGATATCCTTCAATATTTGTTTCATCCATAAAACTTGAGTACAATTACATGCTGCTACTATATACTCTGCCTCTACAGTAGATAGAGATATTGCCTCCTACTTGTTTCTCAACCAAGAAACTAATCTCTTTCCCAAAAAAAAGGCACCACCACTAGTACTCTTCCTATCATCCACATCTCTTGGCCAATCAACATCTGTATATGCATGAAGAGTGAAATCATCATCCTTAGGATACCATAAGCCATAATCAGATGTTCCCTTCAGATATCTAAAAATTCTTTTGACTACTACAACATGAGATTCTCTAGGATCAGCTTCAAATATAGCAACAAGGCCAACTGCATTCATAATATTAGGTCTGGTATGAGTTAGATAAAGTAGTCCTCCAATCATTGATCTATACCTTTTCTGATCTACCTTAGGGGAATCATCATCTTTACTCAACTTGCATCCAGTTATCATAGGAGTACTCACTAGTTTTGAATCCTTCATTCCAAAAATTTTCAACAACTCTTTCACATACTTAGACTAAGATATGAAGATGCCCTTATCTAACTAAATTATTTACAAACCCAAGAAGAAATTCATTTCACCAAGCATGGACATCTCAAATTCACTTTGCATCTGATCAACAAATTTTTTACACATGCTCTCATTTCCACCAAAGATGATATCATCAACAAATACCTCAACAATCAAGATGTGTTCATAATCAATTTTGAAATAAAGGTTACTGTTAGCTGTGCCTTTGCTAAAACCTAACTTTAGCATATACTTATCTAATCTTGCATGCCAAGCTCTTGGGGCTTGTTTAACTCCATACAATGCTTTCCTCAATCTGCAGACCATATCTCCTTGATCAGACAACTGGAATCCTTCTGGTTTCTCAATGTAGACTTCTTCCAACTCTCCATTCAGGAATGTTGACTTGACATCCATTTGGTAAAGTTTGAAATCTTTGTAAGTAGCAAAGGCAAGAAATAATCTAACTGCTTTGATTCTTGCCACCAGAGCAAAAGTTTCTTCCAAATGAATTCCCTTTACTTGAGAATATCCTTTGCACACCAATCTTGCTTTGTTTCTCACAACTTCACCATCTTCATTCAATTTATTTCGAAAGACCCATTTAGTTCCAATTACATTTTTTTTTTTAGGTCTAGGAACAAGATCCCAAGTATGGTTCTCTTCAATTTGCATTAATTCTTCTTCCATTGCTTTTACCCAACTTTCATCATTACAAACTTCATTCATTGATTTTGGTTCAATCTTTGAATTCAAACAATACTCCACTTGTTCTTCAGCAATTGTTCTTCTAGTTTGAACACCTTTATTTTTATCTCCTATGATCTAATCTTTAGAATGATTCAACCTTACACACCTAAGAGTTTTGGGATTTTCTTAAACTTCTGATTCTTGAACTTGTTCTTCAACATTTGCACTAGCTTCTTGAGTCATTGGATTCTCTAAGCAATCTGAATCTAAGTTTGATTTTGAACTTGCTTTCCTTCATTTGGACTTTCATTTTGATCATTTGATTCATATCCACAAGACTTGGAAGGCCTCTCCTTGCTTTCATCAACCTTGACATTAGCACTTTCAACAATCCTTTTCAATCTCTTGTTAAAGCATCAGTATGCTTTGCTTTGGTTAGAATAACCCAAAAATATTCCTTCATCACATCTTGCATAAAACTTGCCTAGATCTCCATCTCTCTTGATATAGCATTTATTGCCAAAAATTCTAAAGTATTTCATAGTAGGAGCGTGACCAAACCATAGTTCATAAGGTGTTTTACCAGTATTACCTTTAATCTGCACCCAGTTAAGAGTGTAGACAACAGTACTCACAACCTCTCTCCAATAGACATGTGGAACATTTGCCTCCATCATCATGGTTCTAGAAGCCTCTTGAATAGTTTGGTTCTTCCTTTCCACAACTCCATTCTGCTGAGGAGTCCTGGGAGTAGATAATTGTCTTCTTATTCCATGTTCTTCACAAAAGGCATTAAACTCACCGAAGGTAAACTCTCCACCTCTGTCAGATCTCAAACACTTTATCTTTACACCAATCTCATTATCCACCCTAGCCTTGAACACCTTGGATCTATCAAAAGCCTCTAATTTCTCTCTCAAGAAAGTGGCCCACATCATGCAGGAGTAATCATTAATTAGCAACATAAAGTATATGTCTCCTTGCAAACTCCTAACTTTGGCAAGACCACACAAATCAGTGTGCACAAGTTCCAATAATCTATTTGAAAATTGTTCTTTACTTTTGAATGTAGCTCTGTTCTATTTTCTCAACTGACATTCCTTACACATGCTATTAGTAGGTTTCACAAGCTTTGGAAGATCTCTCACAACTTGAGTAGTACTTATCTTGACAATGTTATCAAAGTTTAGATGACACATTCTCTAATGCCATAATCAACTCTGATCAATCCAAGCAATCAAACAACTTTTACCAGTACCATTTAAATTAAAGATATTACATCTAGTCTATGTACCAAATGTAATCTCAGTTCTGGAGCTTCCCAAAATTTTGCATTTTCCATCCTTGAATCAGAGATCATACCCTTTATCAACCAACTGTCCAACACTAAGAAGATTATGCTTCAATCCATCTACATACAAAACATCTTTAGTGTTATTCCTACCATCAAAAGAGATGGATCCTTTGCCATGGATTCTACCAGCTGAATTGTATCCAAATTTCACAAGTCCACCTTCATATCTTTCCAAACTTACAAACTTACTTTTATCACCAATCATATGATGAGAACATCCACTGTCAATCACCCATTCATCCTTTTCTTCAACCTGAGTAGCCAAGGTACTTTCCATATTCACATAGCTAGCAGATTCAGTAGGCACTGGATCTTCTTCTTTGATAGTAACAAACACCCATTCATTTCTAGAGGTACTTCCCATATCAGATTCATCATCTGTGACTCCTTCATCAGCAACTTCTTGGACATAGTAGCATTTCTACTGAACCCTGGGTCTATTAGGGTTTGGCTTTGAAATCCTCTCTAGACATCTTGAAGAAAAATAACCAATCTTATTGCAAGTAAAACATTTGAAAGGCAACTTTCCTTCATACTTACTGGATCCTCTTGGTAGTCTTTTGGCAATAAGGGCTTCAAGTTCTTCAAGCTCAGATCGATCTTCTTCAAGTTCCTTCCTTGCCTTCTCATATCTAGTTAGTCTTCTTGAAGAGCTTTCACCTAGATCAAATATTTGCTTTTCAAAAACACTGGCCTTAAATGCAGATTCTGATTTAAGAAGAGAATCACCAAACTCACTCATTTCAAATGCTAAAAGCTTGCCAACCAATTGATCCCTTGTAACATCTATCATAGTCCTGATCTCCTCAATAGCAGAAACTCTATGCTTTTATGAAGTAGGTAAGGATCTGAGCACTTTTCCAACAATCTTTGATTCTTTTAGTTTTCCACCAGCACACTTGATACTGCACACAAGTTCATTCACCTTCTACATGTAGGAAGTGATGTTTTCATCTCCACTCATCCTCAAACTTTTGTATCTACCCTTTAGGCTCTATAGCTTAGCGCATTTGACATATGCATCACCTTCATACAGAGTTTCCAACTTCTTCCAGATTTCATGAGCAGTTTTCAATTCCAAGACATCTATCATTTCTGTATCAATCAGAGCACTCAACAATGCTTTCTTAGCTTGAATGTTGTTTTCAACATCTTTGATTTGATCTAGAGTTGTAGGACCATTCTATGGAGGAGTTGTTAGCTGCTATTGTACCAAAAGATTGACCTATTAATGCCTGACACAACCACTTGACTTAACAAGCATGGGATGTGGTTAAGTCCTTGTCACAAACCATCATAGCGTAGTGTTGAACAAGGAGACCAAGGGTCACACCTTGTAACAATCCCCCCCAGCGAAAGTGCGAGGTTTGAGCCCGTGACCTCAGCTCTGATACCAATTGTTAGCTACCGTTGCACCAAAATATTGACCTATTAATGCCTAATACAACCACTTGACATAACAAGCACGGGAGGCAGTTAAGCCCTTGTCGCAAACCACCGTAGCGCAGTGTTGAACAAGGAGACCAAGGGTCACAACTTGCAATAGGAGTATACTTATTCTTAGTTATCAACCAATAAGGATTACCCATGCATTACAAATGGCACTCCATGTGAGTCTTCCAAAGAGAGTAATTTGTTCCATCAAATCTCAGACTGTCCTTGTATGTCGACATCCTAGATCTCCTCAAGCGGTCAAGCTACTTTTAGAGGAACTGGCTCTGATACCAATTATTAAAATTAGGGCAAACAACTAAGAGGGGGGGCGAATTAGTTGTGACAAAAATTTATCTTTTTACTACATTTAATCTTCTTTACCACTTATTAATAGATTAACGATATAACCATGAAAGCATGAATCAACAACACATGAGTAGAAACATAATCAAAACACGTAACACTAGGATTTTTACATGGAAACCCGATTAAGGGAAAAACCACGGTGGGGATTAACCCAAAAGATTTATTCTCTGTTAAAATAATAGAAAATAGGAAGGCACTTGCCTTCGGGCGCACTGCCCAAAGCTCACTACTCAAAGGAGACTCACTACCTACAAAAATATTTACATGATTAACATCGAAAGATTGAACTGAGAAACAACATCTTCACCATGCCAAAGTTTAGTTCCATTGAAGCTTACAACACCTCTGCTCTATCCCCGAACACTTCCTCACTACCTCTACATCTTTTCTCACATCCACACATTTCCACGACTTCATAACACTTATTTATACATGACATCAACTTTTGAATGAAAGTCAAAGTCGGCCTTACAATCATCTATCTGGAACATTCTCCAAGATAGGCATTACAATAAATTACAATCACATGACTTAAAATGCTACATGCAAACCATTACATTGTCAGCCAAACAAAGATAGGACTCAAATCTTCCTTGAACAACATGCCATGCTCCATAGAACTCTTCTTAGATCATCCGCAATACGCATCAAGCATTTGATCAGCCAAGACTAGAAAGAATAGTAACACCCAAGGAGAAATCTTCAACTACGAGCTCAATCCTTAATGCAGACTACCAACACAATAGGCACACGATCTAGAGACCTCCACAAGCATAATAAAATCAACAAAAACAACCACACCACCTCAAATAACTAGAATCACTTGCATCTTCATACGGGAACTTAAGAACACTAGCTGTCATAACTGTCACACTAGAAACATTGCTTGCGGACCTCCAAACCATGAACCACTTGAGTTGGGGAGACACACCAACATCCCAAACATAACTCTAGATCTACAGACCATAATATTCTAATGTGGAGCAATCCGGACCAAATTCCTATCACTCTGTTACTTCTGAACAACTACAAAACCCGGTTCTACTTAGATGGCCATAACTTCACCAATCCTCCATGCGAACCTCTCAAATCTTGACTGGAACAACTTCAGACAATTCTCTACAAAACCCTTTAGTCTACAAACTCTAATCTTTGTCTCACAAGAAATGCTGAGCAATGTACTTTGTTGAACTGCACTGTCTTCACTGTCTCTGACAAAGAGATATGTTGACATCAATGACAACACATCATAGGCACATATTTGCAATAGGGGCATCCAACAATGTCATGCCTCTTGATATCATGAATGAATTGGGACTGAAGGTGTCCAAATCCTTTGGCAAATTTTTTCTATGGATTCTAGGGAGGTCAGTGTGATAGGTTTGGTCAAAGATGTTGAGGTCAAATTAGCTACATATCCTAACAAATCCTTCCTAATGGATATAATTATTGTGGATTGCCCTACCAAGAGGGGTATGTTGTTATCAAGAAAATGGGAAGCCTCTATGGGTGGAAGCATTCAGATGGATCTTTCATATGCCACTATTCCAGTCCAGGGCGTAGAAGTGAAGTTGTATAAGGAAAAGAAGGTGGAAGATCAAAACATAGAGGATAGATATAAAACAGAGGAGGATCATGCAAATTTATTTAACACTAAAATAGACCATTTTATGGCATATAGTAGTGATGATAATCCTTTCCTAAATGTTTCACCTTCCAATCCTATCATTTCTAATTCTGAAGCATCTGATTTGTGGACATTGTATTTTGATGGTGCGTGCTTAAGGGAAGGCTCAGGAATTGGAATTGTTCTAATATCCCTAGATGGAAAACAATTTGGTATGTCTTTTAGACTTGATTTTCAATGCACTAACAACATAATTGAATATGAAGCATTGTTGTTAGGATTAAATATTGCTCACAAGCATAAGCTCAAGTGCTTGAAGATATTTAGCGACTCATAATTGGTTGTGCAACAGATTAGAAATAAATTTACTGCCAAGGATAAAAGATTAGGGGGATATAGGAATTTTGTATGGGATACCGTGGAGCTGTATGATGCCATTGGCATCGAGTGGATAGACAAAACAAAAAATGAAGAGGTAGAATGCATGGCTATAGTTGTGTCTATATATGATCCCCAGTTAGATTTTCTTCATGGAAATCATGCTATTGAAGTGCTTATAAGGCCAACAATCCTTGACAACATATATAGTTGGTATTCAATGATAGTAATCAGATTTTCATTTTCCTTAATTGCATGGATGAGTTTGACAGTCAAGTAATTAACTGGCAGCCTATGGTAGAAATGAAGAATGGCAAGGAAACATTATTTGGTAGCGAGGTAGTGTAGTTGAAGATAAATACCATTCCCAGGGGACTGGTGGCGCTGGAAAGAATGTTTGATAATGCAGACCATTGGAAGAGTAAAGGTAAACTGGTTGAAAAAGACAGTGTTGAAGGTGTCAATCTTGGAACTAAAGAGGCACCAAAAATGGTTTACATAGGTAAGAAGCTAACACCTCATGAAAAGCAAATGTTGGTTGCTTTATTGAGAAAATTTAAGAAATGTTTTACATGGTCCTATGATGAGTTGAAATCTTATAGGGAGGATTTATTTCAGCATACTACCCCCCTTCAACCTGATGCAAAACCATATAGGAAAAAATAGAGGCCCATAAATCTGACTATAGCTCCCAAAATGCAAAAGGGATTGTTAAAAATGAAAGAGGGTGGTATTATTAAACCAATCAGACATTCTGAGTGGGTGTCTAATTTTGTACTAGTTAGAAAGAAGAATGGGGAGATTAAACTCTATGTAGATTTCAAAAATCTAAACATCAAATCCCTTGAGGATAATTATCCTCTTCCAAGCATGGATCATCTTTTGCAAAGGGTTGTTGGTTCAGAGCTGATGTATATGATGGATGGGTTCTCAAGATATAATCAGGTGCTGGTCAAGGAGTCAGATCAGTACAAAACAACATTCACCACTCCTTGGGGTACATATGTTTATTTGAGAATGCCATTTGATTGAAAAATGCAAGATCTACATTTCAAAGAACAATGGATGTGGCCTTTGCTGGCTTTATTGATGAGATCATGGTTATTTACCAAGATGATCTAACTACATTTTCAAAGGATAGGAATGATCATTGCAAGCATTTGTAATTGATTTTTGGGAGATTTTTAGAGTATGGGATCTCTTTTAATCCCAAAAATGTCAATTTGGAGTAGAAGAAGGAAAATTGCTAGGACACATTGTGTCCAAGGATCAAGTTAGAATTGATCTAGAAAGAGTTAAGGCTATTGACCTTATTCCACAACCCAAAACTATAAAGGGTGTTCCATCCTTCTTTGGATAGATCAACTTTGTGAGGAGATTTGTTCCTAATTTCACTAAGAAGACTAAAGCAATTTCCAAGATGCTCAAGAAGGGATGGTCCATCACATGGGACAAGGAAATAGTTGAACCTTTTCTTGACATAAAGGAGGCTGTAAAGAATGCACTAGTGCTGGTAAGTCTAGACTATTCAAAGCTTTTCCATCATTTCTCCTTTGCTTCATTTTATATGATTGCTACTGTGTTATTGCAAAAGAATAAGGATGGATTTGAGTAGCCAATAAGATTTTTTAGCAAGTCTTTGCAAGTTGCTGAGTTAAATTATTCCATTATAGCAAAGCATGTATATGCTTTGGTTAAGACAATAAATTTTTTTAGACCATATCTTATGGGTGCAAAGACAATTGCATATATGCCCCATTTAGCTATGAAAGATATTTTCACACATCAGGAGGCTTCTAGAAGAAGATGTAGGTGGATCAATAGGATCCAAGAGTTTGACATCGAGGTGCAAATCACCAAACTAGTTAGAGGCCAAGGTTTGGCCAATTTGATGGAAAATTCCCACTTAGAGGTGACTGAAGTAAGTGAAATAGATGTTGTTTCATTTGCTGATGCATGTGTTTTGACAAATGATCCATGGTTTTGAGAAATCATGTGAAAAACTTATGGGGAGAAAGAATGCAGATGTGTAAAGAGAAAGGGGGAGAATTTTGTCTTGATGGTCTTTTCATTTTTTTACATCATATGTTGCCATCAATGATAAAGGGGGGGATTGTTGCAATTATGTGCCTAATCGGTGTTGTCATTGATGTCAACATATTTGTGTTGTCATTGGTGTCAAATGTGCTCTTACTTTGTTGAGGATATTGAGAAAATTAGCCCCTCCAGTGATAACAATGTGTTGCAGTAGAAACAATGCATTACATACAGAAGAACAGTCTGGAAGAATACTCCACATTTCCTATACAATAAATATCTTTTTCTGGGGATTGGAAGTTATTTAGAAACCTATCTAAAGATTTTATATTCCTAGTTTGAGCCTCCGATATGAAGAATTGAGTGAGTTATGTTCATCAGAGTAAAAATAGTTTTTTCTGTGTGTTTGGTGGTGAAAGGGAGAAATTGTTTTGCTCTGCATTCCTCCGCATTGAAGTATTTTGGTCTGCTATTTTGGAATTAATTCTGTGATGTTGTTAAGTGCCTTCAACTACAATCATTCATGATTTGGTGGTCCACAAGCTATCTTTTACTTATGACAGTGGTTGACAGTGTTGTTCTTGTGCTCCAGTTTGAAGAATCTTACTAATAGAGTGGGTAGAGATCATCCAGTTGTTCCTGGTGATTATAATGTGGTTGTGGATGTCTCCTAATCATGCTCCTATATTTAGATTGGTCCACAAGGCATAATTTAGATCATGCATGAAGTGTGTTCTTGAATACTTGTGTCAATATCAGTCTTGGCCAACCTGGTTGAATCCATCATATGCCGAGATGCATCGAAGATTGTGAGTGTGTTGTAGCAAGGAAGATTGTGTTTGAGTCCCAGCTAAGGTGTGGCATGATCCACATACATTCTTTACATCTTTTCCTTAGCTAAATTTGTATTAGGTCCAGACCTATTTTATGTATGTTTGTAATGCCGATCTTGGAGATTGTTCCAACGGTTGATGATTGTAATGCCAACCTTGATCATCATTCCAAGGTTGATGTAGTGTATAAATACTGTAATTGAGTCATGAAAATGTATCCAAGTGTGAAGATGTGAAGATAGAAGCAAAGTAAAGTAGTAGAGCAGAGAAGAGGTGTTTTGTGCTTCAATGGAACTGAACCTTGGCATGGAGTAGATGATGTTATCTCAGTTCAACCTTTTGGTAGTGACCCACCCTTTGGCAGTGAGCCTTTGTTTGCAGTGAGAAATTTGGGTAATGAGCCCTATAGGAAGTGAGCCTCTATTTTCAATATTGATATAACTTATATATTTTTGTGGGCTAACACCCACCGTGGTTTTTCCCTTTTAGGGATTTCCATGTAAAAAATATGGTGTCTCCTATGTTGTTTATGCATTTGTGTTCAGCTTCTCATTTGATGCTTTCATGGTTATATCTGAATATAAGTAATTGATAAGTTGATGATCATATTTGATTAAAAGTTTTATTGGTATCAGAGCAAGGTTCCTCTGAAGAAAGCCTAACATCTTGAGGAAGATCCAGGATGTCTTATAAGAAGGAAGCTCCACATTTTGATGGGACAAATTATGCTCTCTAGAAGGCACAAATGAAAAGCCATCTTCTTTGTCTTGGTTATAAAGTATGGAAAGCTACAGAAGCAAAATATACCATGCCTCCAAATGGTTTGACAACTGAAGATGAAATCAAAGAATATGGGGTGGATGTCAAAGAAAAGGATGCTTTTTAAGTTCCTTAAGTGACTCTATGCTAACAAAAATTTGTGGGCCTTGAAACTACAAATGAGGTATGGGATAAGCTAAAAAATCTATATGAAGGAGATGGTTCTATAAAAGAAGCCAAGCTGTAAAGTCTGAAAGTGAAGTATGAGGGTTTGAAGATGAATAAAGATGAAAACATAACAGTGTTTATGCAAAGCATTGATGAACTTGTCACTGGAATAAAGGGTATGGGAAGAACTCTTAGTGATAAAGAAAATGAGATGAAAATTCTCAGATCACTACCAAAGTCATATGGTCACAAGATAGCTATAATTGAAGAATTCATGACTGTGAAGACTATTGACAGAGATCAGTTACTTAGAAAGCTTACAACCTTTGAGATGAGAGAATTTGGTGATGCCCTGCCTAAAGTTGAATCAGCTTTCAAAGCCAATACTTCAGCAGAGATCTCTAGAGCTAAAAAATACAAGGTGGATGATGACTTTGATGAAATTGAAGCTAACTTTGTTGACAGACTACAAAGAAGGTCCGGTAAGTTCAAAGGTAAATTACCTTTCAAATGTTTCTCTTGTGGTAAAGTAGGTCATTATGCTTCTAGATGTCCTAAAAGAATTGAAAGAAATAAGAAGAAATATGAGAGCAGGCCTAGAGTTCCAAAAAAATGCTACTATGTCAGAGATTTTGATGATGAAGGGGTGATTGATGATGAATCTAATGATGGTAATACTAGTGCAAATGAATGCCTATTTATTTCTATTAAAGAAGATTTTGTGTCTACTGATTCTGCTAGCTGTGTGAAGGATGAAAAACTAGTAGAAGAAAGTGTGTTGGCTGTTCAAGTTGAGAAAGATAAGGATGAATGGATTATTGATAGTGGATGCTCACATCACATGACCAATGACAAAAGTAAGTTTGTAAGTTTGGAAAAGTATGATGGAGGACTGGTTAGGTTTGGAGATAATGCAGCTGGTAAGATTTGTGGAAAAGGATCTATTTCATTTGATGGAAAGCATAATACTGACAATGTTTTGTATGTGAAGGGTTTGAAGCATAATCTTTTAAGTGTTGGTCAGATGTGTGACAAAGGATATGAGCTAATATTCAAAGATAATGGGTGCAAGATCATGGAAAGCTCTGGAACTGTGATTGCTACCGGTAAGAAGACAAGAGGAAACATCTATCAAGTAAGAGGAACTAGTGATTATTGTTTATTAACTCAAGCAGATGAAAGTTGGTTGTGGCATAGAAGGATGTGTCATATAAACTTTGATAGTCTGGTAGAGATAAGTTCAAGTTAGGCTATGAGAGATTTACCAAAACTTGTGAAACCCTCCAACTCAATTTGTAAAGAATGTCAGTTGGGAAAGCAGGCAATGACAAGATTCAAGAGCAAAGAACAATTTTCTACAGGTTTGCTAGATCTAGTGCATATAGATCTCTATGGTCCTACAAAGGTGAGAAGTCTAAAAGGTGACAGGTACTTCATGTTGCTTATTGATGATTATTCTAGAATGACTTGGGTTACTTTTCTAAGAGTCAAATTAGAAGCCTTAGAGAAATTCAAATCTTTCAAGGCAATGGTTGAGAATGAAATAGATTTGAAGATCAAATGCTTGAGGTTTGATAGAGGAGGTGAGTTCACATCAAATGAATTCAACATTTTCTATGAAGAGCATGGGATAAAGAGATTGTTGATAACTAAGAGGGGGGGTGAATCAGTTATCCAAATTATTTCTGCTTATCAAACTTTCTTAATAATCAATGTAGCATTAATTCAATTAAGAAAACATAACCATGAAATGGAAATACACATGACACAATATTTTTGACGTGGAAACCCTGTTAAGGGAAAAAACCATGGGGTGATTAATGCAAGATTGTATTCTCTGTTAGAAGAATAGAAATACAAAATGGCACTTGCCAATTAGGACTCACTGCCCGAGCACACTGCTCACAAAAGGCACACTGCCTACAAGAGACACACTATCTACAATTTATAAAGAGTGTAATACAATACTTGAACTAATGAGGAGTATCAACATATGCTGGGGTTCAGTTCCGGTTAGGCTCAGTACACTGATCTGCTACACTTCATCTTTCCTCTTCTTTTGTGTTGCTCTCCTTTCACATACTGGACCTTCCTTTCTACTTTTACTCAGGTCTACTACTTTTCTTCGCACTACCCAATACACCATGCACACTTTCACATCTAAACCAATCCTATATATATATCCGCACAAGTGATTTCATCACCTTTCTAGTCGGCATCCAGAATAGTTAATAATTTCCTCAAACTCTGATCTGTCAGCTGAATCCTTGCACACCAAGTAATGCAGATCAAGCATATACTTGTAGAAGTCATCATTCACGTCGGCCAAACATAACTTATGCCTTAAGAACCTTTTCCATCATTAGTAACACATCTGGAATAATGTCTGATGTTCTGCCAGTCAGTTCTTCCTCTGTTCACACTATCACTTGGGAACCCGACACTCAAGCATTCATATCTCTTTATCCTTTCCACACTAGAGGCTCAAACCTTGGAATATATCAGTCAAGATACTCCTCTTGACTTCCCCAAATTTGTACTTCACTGAGATACTTCTACTGAGAGATCCGGACCTATCTGTCAGACCTTACTGACTGCTCTGTTTTTGCTTACCAGACCTTAACACTTCTTCAATCTGACTTCTGGTGAGGACCTATCATGTCTTGCAGATGTGTGGGATAACCTTTGTTTCCATCAATGACAACAATCATGAGTCCATATATTGTCTTGTGCCAACAATCTCCCCCTTTGGCACTGATGGCAACACTTAGTGAAAAATGACTAAGTGTCACACTATACTCCCCCTTGGCTGATGCTCTGTCTCTATGTATATTTTCCAAAGCACCCCCTTAGGTAGATTCCTCATTTTTCACTATTCCTCACTCCCCCTTTGACATCAATGGAAAAGGGTAGGGTTTGCACACCAAAATTTTCAAAATTTTAACTATACTTGTCTGCATAAGTATATACACATGGCATACTTACATATACTGAAGTATGTCTGCAAAAGTTGTTTTTAATTGACTGAATTCTGTAGCCCAACTTTGCTTCATTCTGTCCAAAATTGATATATGACCACTCAACAGGAATGCAAATGCATCTACCCTTTTTAGATCTATTGGATGATTGGTCCGGGCTGTGATTTGAGCTTCGCTTATGGCCTCATGCATGGCCTCTAACTTAGGGACAATTATCCCTCTGAGCTCACTCAACCTACTGATTCTATTTTTCTTTTCTTTTTCAAGCTTCTTAATTTCATTCAAAACTACAACCGTTTGACATTCTTGATTTATTATGGATGTAGTAAGTGGATCAAAATTTTGAGAAAGTTTTATCAGTTTATCCTCCTGTTCTTTCATTTTATTCTTAATCTCCACTATTGTTTTAGACCAGGATATACAAAATTTGTATACATCACCTCCATCCTTAAGGGCATTTTCCAAACTTTTTAATACCCATAACTCTTCTGTCATTTGAAATTATCCCTTACAGCTCTAAGAATCTCTTATCCAAAAACTCTTTCCTGACCTTCTCCTTAGCTGATTTCTCTATAGAATCAAAATGTGTGCTAACACTATTGACTAGAGTTTTGAGATTACCAGAAGAGGAGGCTGTGGGATCCTTCTAAAAAGATGGCATGATCTTTTCCAACACTCCAGATGCTACCTCTATAAGCTCATAGTCTTCCATGTGAGATTTTAGTAGTTTCTCTTTGACCTTCGCATTTGCAAATGAAGCTATCTTCATTGTTTGTACCGGAGATAGAGAGTCAAAATCTAATTGCCCTTTTAGTAATTCCAGTTCATCCATCTCATTAGTTTCTTTTGTCAAGAATTCCTTGATAGATTCTACAGTGTCTCTTGTCAGAGACAGATTCTTTTTCTCTTCTGCAGTGTCACTTATGTTCTTTTCAGCTTGACTTCCTTCTTTAATTTTCACCTCTTTTTCTTTCTCCTTTAATATTTCTTCTTCTTTAGATCCAGAGTCAATAGGGGAAACTGGAGGAGAAATGTTAGTCTATTCATGGGCCACCTCTTCTAGAGTAGAGTATTCCAAGTCCTTAGCTGTTTCTACACCGGTATTCATTACCTCTTTTGTCATTTTCTCAGTAGACTCTTCTGCAACACTTGTAGTTGAGGGATCAGTACCCAAGTCCTCTATAATTAGAATGTTGAATCTTTTGAATGCATTCCAGAGGATCTCTTCTATCTCTTTTGCAACTTTGTCAGTCTCTCCAAGCATAAGTTGATTCATCCTTGCTTTGCTCCTAAACTCATCCTTACAATCTTTGAATACCATATTCATTTTTTTGGGATCGATTGAAGGATATAGCTGAATTGCTATCTGTTCCTAGATTTCTAGGTCTTTGGCTTGGGCATTGTTCTTTCTTATTTCTAGTTCCTTCTCCAAGATTTTGGGGATCAGAGATATAATTTCAATAAATGCTTTGTTGTAGATATTTAGGTACCTGACTGTGGCATCTTGCAATATCTTCTGATCTGCTTCACCCTAATAATCATAGAACCCAACCATTGGCTAAAGATTTCCATCCACTGTGACTGATTTGATTATGTCATCAATGAGAAGAGTGGGTTTTTCAACATATTCCCCTATCTTTTCTTCTTCCTCTTGACCGGTAGAGGTTTCATTGGATGTTTTCTTCTTTTTCTTCATTTTCCTGATTTCTTCATCAGATTCAGTCTCCTCTTCATCCCTTTGACTAGCATAAGCCCTTGTGGCTTTTGTCTTTGTTCTTTTCTCTCCTCTGCTAGATGATTGTGCTTCCAGTTTTGATGACCTTGAGCTTTTGGCAGGGGTAGGTGCAGATCTCTTTGATGATCTGGCCTGGGTGGAAGATTTTGTCGGAACACTTTCCTCACTTTTCTTTTCTACCTTCTTCTTTTCTTCCTCAGCCCTTTCCATCTTTTCCCTATTGGCATCAAGTGCCTCCTTTGAGATGCCAAAGCCTTTGGTAACATCTTCAACTTCTTTTCTCGCCTTTCTTTTGATCTCTGGTTGTTTGAGTTCCACATGAATCTTTACACTTAGCTCCTCAAAGGTTCCAAACCTTTCTGCCTTGGGATCTTTTGGCTGACTTAGCATGTGTTCAACATGCAACTCAACAATTTTCTCATCAACTTCATACCCCATCAGCATGATCCATACTATTCTTGGTTCTACTGCCTCCATAAGGCACTGATTAGTTTCTACCATGAAGCAAATAGTATCCTTATACTTTTCAACTAGAGCTTGGGGGATTCTTTCTCTTGCTTGCATCATACTTTGAAAGTTCTTGAAATAACCCCAGAGTGTTGTATTCTGTGCCTTAACATCACCAAGTCCATGTAGACAATCCCTGATTTGTATGGCAACCAGTCTGTCATTTTGCCATATCCAGCCACTAAATCCAGGTAATTCATTCATAAAATAGAAAAACAAACAGAGTATCAAGCCACCGTATTTGAAGGAGTTCTTCTTGTCTTCCTTTATCT
Source organism: Cunninghamia lanceolata (assembly GCA_027924645.1). Lineage (NCBI taxonomy): Eukaryota > Viridiplantae > Streptophyta > Pinopsida > Cupressales > Cupressaceae > Cunninghamia > Cunninghamia lanceolata. The sequence goes on along the minus strand of BSBN01000787.1, from coordinate 607,844 downwards.
TCTACAGATTTTCCAGAAGTTGGTTCAGAAGGAGTTCACAGAGATCATAATCAACATTCTTTTTCAACATTTCATAGGCAGTATAGATAGCAGTTCTAGGTACTGAATTCTCCCTGCTAGAATGATATATTTTGTAGCCAATGATCATGGATGCAAACTTGACATCCGGATCAGTGATATCCTTAATTGTCATTGCCCTTTTATCAAACCTTGATCCGGTAGCCTCAATCACAGTTTGATTTTTAATAGATATAAGAATAGGTATCCCACTAGATGAGTGCAATCTGATAACTGCCTTAATGGCATCTTTTGTGATTTTGAACGGTCCATTTAACCATATGAAGTTATCATGTATTCTGCTCAAAACGTACAGGACCCATTCATCTTCTTCAAAATAGGGGAAATGAATGCACTATGTAAAATGCTTCTCCCGGATGGCTTTATACTGAGGTTTGATCTCAAAGGAATCATCTATTAACTGGTTATGATAGATATCCATTAACTTTGAATCCCCAAATTCTTCAATGTTTGCATGAATGTAAACCCTAACATCTTCTAGATGTAGAACCCCATGCGAAATGCTTGAAAAGGTGCCTAGGGGATCAACTTCTAGAGATTTATATGGATGCTTCTTAAATTTGGGACGAGGTCTATCAGAGATCTTCACAACATTCAGAGTAGCCATTTCCAAAAAGGTTTTACAGTGAGAAATTTAGTAATGAAAAATACCTTTTCCGTATTAAGGGTTTGCTGAAGGAGCTGGATTTGATAATCTGAATGAAACGATTTTAATGGCTGATCCTTGGGAGTTGAGACAACTTGACATAGAGCTCCTGTTTCTTTTCTTCTTGAGTGCAAATGTCCAAATGACGAGCGAATGAACTCTTTTATTTCTAAGAAGCCCTAATTTTCATCCTGCAATAAATGCGCAACCTAATTCATTCCGGTTTGCCTTGTTTGTCTTATTCAGAGACAACCTTTCTGGATCACTGACATAGATTTTGAAGTTATTCTTGGAGAGTAGTGATGATCTATCTTCCTTTCACTAGTCATTTGATCTATCCGCAGATCAAGACTCCATAGTTTGAATCATACCAGACCAAACTTGTAAAGAATATGTTTTTACCGGAAGACTGTTTTACCAGAAGACTATTTTACCGGATCAATTCTGGAAGGATTAGATTCTTCAAATCTTCTTGCGGATCTCTCAAATATTTACCATAACCCTTTTAGATGTTTTTTTAGGAACCCTTTAATTCGCAGCTTCTCATGTGCCAATTTTAGGCACCAATTGATTGGCTGGGGGAATTGGCTTATCTTTTGTTACTCCCCCTGAGCCAGAGCTCCTCTATTTAGTTTCCAGATGGAATATTAGCACCAGATTCTGGTGCGGATTCATTCCCTACATTCTCTGTACTTTTCTTCACCCAAATCTTGTTCATCTCTCTTTGAACTTCATCTGCATTTACTTTTCTTTTGTCTTTATCTTGATTCTGATTATGAAGCACCAGACCCCTTTTGTCCTGATTCTTGCTTCTATAGAATTTGGCAATATGACCAGATCTATTGCAATTATAACAAATAACATTTCTTTGCATATTTGATTGATATCCTCTTGATCTGCATTGACTAGCCATATGTCCCACTCTATTGCATCCAAAGCATCTACCATTGAATGAATTGTTTATTTGCATATCTCTACATTCATGAGATTTGTGACCATACCTTTTGCAGTTGAAACATTGTCTAGAGAAGAATGTAATAGTTTGATTCATTCTTCTTCTACACTGATTTGCTTTATGACCAAAGTTATTGTAGCTATGGCAGTATCCATTGAAGGATGGATATCTTTGAGCATTTGGTTGCCTTACCGGAGGTCTTCTAGGTATGTTTCTTAGAGTGGAGTTCCTTTGACTGGATCCATAGCTTTCCCCTTTTTCATATCCCAAACCACACTTGTCATCTACCCTCTTTTGACTTTCAAGAACTTCAAGTTGAGTAGAACTTATCTTGAATTTCTCTTTATATTCATTTGTTGTTTGAAGATCCCTTTTAAGAGAGATAATTTGATCCTCAAGTTTTTCTTCATTATCTTTAGCATCTTCAAGATCAGATTCAAGATGTCTAATAATTCTATCCATCTTGTGGCAATCTTCTGATTTCTCTTGAGGGATTGTCTTAAATCATCTTCAGTCTTTCTTTTCTCTTCAACCTCTTGGGTAAACTTCATAACTCCTGATTCCATTTCATGTCTTACCATAATGATTTCTTTTGATAACTTTTCACATAACTTGGTTTTCTCCTTTAGATGTTCATTTATATCATTGGCTTCACCTTGTTTTGCCAATTGCTGAAGTAGCTCCTTTCTCTTTTTCATAGAGAGACTTAATTTGTCTTTTAGTTCTTTCATGAAATCATTAGCCTATTTGATTCTTTCCTTTAATTCATTGACTTCAGAGTTTGACTGCTCAAGATCATCAAGGGCAGTCTTGAGTTGCTCCCTTAACCCATATACATCCATTTGAATTCCCAGATCTTCCTCAAGATGTTAGACTCTGTTAGGAGGAACTTGGCTCTGATACCAATTGTTGATAACTGAGAGGGGGGTGAATCAGTTATCCTAATTATTTCTTCTTATCAAACTTTCTTAATAATCAATGCAACATTAATTCAATTAAGCAACCATAACCATAAAATGGAAATACACACGACACAATATTTTTGACATGGAAACCCTATTAAGGGACAAAACCATGGGGTGATTAACCCAAGATTGTATTCTCTGTTAGAAGAATGGAAATACAAAATGGCACTTACTAATTAGGGCTCACTGCTCGAGCACACTGCTCACAAAAGGCACACTGCCTACAAGAGACACACTGTCTACAATTTATAAAGAGTGTAATACAATACTTGAACTGATGAGGAGCATCAACATATGCTAGGGTTTAGTTCTAGTTAGGCTTAGTACACTGATCTGCTGCATTTCATCTTTCCTCTTCTTTTGTGCTGCTCTCCTTTCACATACCAGACCTTTCTTTCTGCTTTTACTTAGGTCTACTGCTTTTCTTCACACTACCTAATACACCATGCACACGTTCACATCTAAATCAATCCTGTATATATATATATATATATATATATATATATATATATATATATATATATATATATATATATATATATATATATATATATATATATATATATATATATATATATATATATATATATATGTACAAGTGATTTCGTCACCTTTCTAGTCGGCATCCAGAATAGTTAATAATTTCCTCAAACTCTGATCTGTCGATTGAATCCTTGCACACCAAGTAATGCGGATCAAGTATATACTTGTAGAAGTCATCAATCACATTGGCCAAACATAACTTATGCCTTAAGAACCTTTTCCATCATCAGTAACACATCCGGAATAATGTCTAATGTTCTGCCAGTCAGTTCTTCCTCTGTTCACACTATCACTTGGGAACCTGACACTCAAGAATTCATATATCTTTATCCTTTCCACACCAGAGGCTCAAACCTTGGAATATATCAGTCAAGATACTCCTCTTGACTTCCCCAAATCTATACTTCACTAAGATACTTCTACTAAGAGATCCGGACCTATCTATCGGACCTTACTGACTGCTCTGTTCCTACTTACCGGACCTTAACACTTCTTCAATCTGACTTCTGGTGAGGACCTATCATGTCTTGCAGATGTGTGGGATAACCTTTGTTGCCATCAATAATAACAATTATGAGTCCATATAGTGTCTCTTGCAAACAGAGATAGCTGTCTGCACCTAGGACTCCTGGCAGAATGGAGTTGTGGAAAGGAAGAACATGACAGTTCAGGAGGCTGCTAGAACAATGATGAAGGAAGAAGGTCTACCAGAAGTCTTTTGGAAGGAAGCTATTCACACTGTTGTCTACATTCAAAATAGAGTTCAAGTGAAAGGTAATGCTACTAAGACTCCCTATGAATTATGGTATGAAAGAATTCCCATAGTAAAATATTTCAAGGTCTTTGGAAGAAAATGTTATATCAAGAGAGATGAAGATCTAGGAAAGTTTGATGCAAGATGTGATGAAGGACTCTTTCTTGGATACTACAAAGAGTAAGGCTTACCAGTGCTACAACAAAAGGCTCAAGAAGATTGTTGAAAGTGCAAATGTGGAGGTAGGTGAAGGTAAGGAAAGAATATCAGAGTTGAGTTGTTATGAACCAGATGAACCTGTGACTATAGCAATTGAAGAGAAAGATAAGCAAGAAGACAGTCAAGATGAAGAAAAGGCTCTAAAAAGTGTTGTCAAGACTCCCAGGTATGTAAGGATCAATCATTCTAAAGATTAGATTATAGGTGACAAGAACAAAGGTGTGCTAAAAGGAAGAAGAGCTACAGAGGAACAAGTTAATTACTGTTTGCTTTTAAAGATTGAACCAAAAACTGTGAATGAAGGATGCAATGATGAAAATTGCGTAAAGGAAATGGAGGAAGAACTATTACAGATAGAGAAGAATGAAACTTGGGAATTAGTTCCTAGACCTGCTGACAAAAATGTTATTGGAACTAAATGGGTCTTCAGGAACAAGCTGAATGAAAATGGAGATGTTGTTAGGAATAAAGCAAGACTTGTATGTAAAGGATATTCTCATATTGAAGGGATAGATTTTGAAGAAAACTTTGCCCCAATAGCTCAAATTGAAGCAATCAGAATGTTTCTGGCATTTACAGCTCACAAAGATTTTAAGGTATATCAGATGGATGTGCAATCTGCCTTCCTGAATGGTGAATTAGAAGAGGAAGTATACATTGAGAAACCGGAGGGATTCCAACTATCAAATCAAGGTGATATGGTATGCAGTTTAAAGAAAGCATTGTATGGACTCAAACAAGCTCCTAGAGCCTGGTACACAAGGCTAGATAGGTATTTATTGTAATTGGGATTTGGCAAAGGTGCTACAGATAGCAATTTGTACTTCAAAATCAATGATCAGATCTTGATTATTGAGGTCTTTGCTGATGACATTATCTTTGGACAAAATGAAGGTATGTGCATAAGGTTTTCCAGTGAGATGAAATGTGAATTTGAAGTGTCCATGTTTGGTGAAATGAATTTATTTTAGGGTCTACAAATTAATCAATCAGATATCTCAGTCTAAGTATGTGAAAGAGTTGTTGAAGAAGTTTGGGATGGAAGACTCTAAACTGGTATGTACTCCCATGGTGACTAGTTGCAAGTTGAGAAAAATTGATGAATCACCCAAGGCTAGTCAGAAAAAATACAAATCCATGATTGGAGGATTTCTTTACCTAACTCAAACTAGACCTGATATTATGCATGCATTTTTTCTTATTGCAAGGTTTCAAGTTGATCCAAGAGAATCACATGTGATGTCAGTTAAGAGAATCCTGAGGTATTTGAAAGGTACTCCAGATTATGGATTATGGTATCCAAGGGACAATGATGTCACTCTTAGTTCTTATACAGATGCAGATTGGGCTGGAGATGTTGATGATAGAAAGAGTACAAGTGGAGGTGCCTTCTTCTTAGGTAATAGATTGGGTTCATGGCTGAGCAAGAAACAAGCTTCAATCTCTTTGTCAACTGCAGAAGCAGAGTATATTGCAGCAGCATGTTGTTGTACTCAAGTGTTATAGATGAAGCAAACTTTGAAGGATATAAGAGTTGTTTATGAAGATCCAATTGTAATCTTGTGTGACAATACAAGTGCCATAAATATTTCCAAGAATCCAGTGATGCACTCAAGAACAAAGAATATATCTATAATGTATCACTTTTTGAGAGAGAAGGTGATAGAAAATGAAGTAAAGTTGGAATATGTGTCCACAAAGGATCAGATTACAGACATTTTCACTAAGCCTCTACCTAAAGATACCTTTGAGTAATTCAGAGAAAAGTTAGGGGTCATTACCCTCCTGTCTTGAACTAAGATGCATAGGAATGCATCAATCTAGTGGAGCTCAAATGTCATTTTTTGATCTGGATAGATGTTATGAGGGCTATTTCTCAGGGGGAGTAGCTAGATGTATTAGTTATAGGTCAGTTGGATTAGAGAAGCAAAATGCAAGTATGTGCCATTTGCCATTGATGTCAAAGGGGGAGAGAAATCATGTGAAAAACTCAGAGGGCAGAAAGAATGCAGATGTGTAAAGAGAAAGGGGGAGAATCTTGTCTTGATGGTCTTTTCAGTTTTTCACATCATATGTTGCCATGAATTATAAAGGGGGAGATTGTTGCAAGTATGTGCCTAATCGGTCTTGTCATTGATGTCAACATATTTGTGTTGTCATTGGTGTCAACTATGCTCTTACTTTGTTGAGGATATTGAGAAAATTAGCCCCTTCAGTGATAACAATGTGTTGCAATAGAAACAGTGCATTACATATAGAAGAATAGTCCGAAAGAATGCTCCACATTTCCTCTAGAATAAATATCTTTGTCTGTGGATTGGAAGTTATTTAGAAACCTGTCTGAAGATGTTATATTCTGAGTTTGATCCTCTGGTATGAAGAATTGAGTGAGTTATGTTCACCAGAGTAAAAATAACTTTTTCTGTGTGTTTGGTGGTGATAGGGAGAAAGTGTTTTGCTCCGCATTCCTCTGCATTGAAGTATTTTAGTTTGCGGTTCTGGAATTAAGTCTGTGATGATGTTAAGTGCCTTCAACTGCAATGGTTCATGATTTGGTGGTCCACAAGCTATCTTTTACTTATGACAATGGTTGACAATGTTATTCTTGTGCCCCGGTTTGAAGAATCTTACTGATAGAGTAGGTAGGGATTGTGTGGTTATTCCTAGTGATTATAATGTGCTTGTGGATGTCTCCTGATCATGCTCCTATTTTTGGATTGGTTTGCAAGGCATAATTTAGATCGTGCATGAAGTGTGTTCTTGAATACTTGTGTTAATATTAGTCTTGGCCGACCTGGTTGAATCCATCATATGTAGAGATGCATCGAAGATTGTGATAGCATGTTGTAGTGTGGAAGATTGTGTTTGAGTCCCAACTAAGGCATGGCATGATCTGCATACATTCTTACATCTTTTCCTTAGCTAAATTTGTATTAGGTCCAAACCTATTTTATGTATGTTTGTAATGTCAACCTTAGAGATGTTCCAACAGTTGATGATTGTAATGCCGACCTTGATGATCATTCCAAGGTTGATGTAGTGTACAAATACTTGTAATTGAGTCATGAAAATGTATCCAAGTGCGAAGATATGAAGATAGAAGCAAAGTAAAGTAGTAGAGCAGAGCAGAGGTGTTTTGTGCTTCAATGGAATTGAACCTTGGCATGGAGTAGATGCTGTTATCTCAGTTCAACCTTTTGGTAGTGAACCACCCTTTGGTAGTGAGCCATCCATAGGCAGTGAGCCTTTGTTTGCAATGAGCAATTTGGGTAGTGAGCCCTGTAGGTAGTGAGCCTCTATTGTTTAGTATTGATATAACTTATATATTTCTATGGGATATCACCTACCACAGCTTTTCCCTTTTAGGGTTTTCCACGTAAAAAATATGGTGTCTCCTATGTTGTTTATGCATTTGTGTTGAACTTCTAATTTGATGCTTTCATGGTTATATTTGAATATAAGTAATTGGTAAGTTGATGATCATATTTGGTTAAAAATTTTAGGACAACTAACTCAGTTGTTCAATGCAGTTCAATAGGTTGACCCTCTAAGATTTTGAAATCCCCTATGATCATATTTACTGCTTATCACTCTTCCCCTATTACATTTCCCAATGGTTCTAATCAAATCCTAGCTCTTAGCTTCACATTGATCTCGGTCTTAACAAACCATGATTTTGAGTCTAAGTAAAGTCAGTATTTAAACCTACAGTACTCAATAGAAGCTTGTAGTTAGACCTTCCCCATTCCTCCTTAATAGAAAGGAAGTCCGAATGCATGGTGAAAATCCTTGGTGGCACTCGGTCCTTTATCTTTCCTGTTCAAAAATGCCAGGGGGATCATAACTCTACAAGAAACAATCAAAAAATATGAGTGAATAAAAAAAGAGAGATAAAGAAAAGAGAGTGAGAAAGAAAAAGAGATATCATAATCTAGAGAGAATACCAGAGCAACTAGGAATAAAAAAGCATCAAAGTATCAAAAGAATAAAAACATTAGAAAAGACATTGTAAAATACAAAAAAAGACTGAAAAAATAAAAATACAAGATAAGAGTGAGAAAGAGAAGATTGTTGATGTCCGCACTGTCAAGTGGAGATAAATCTAAGCTCAAAGCTACTAGGGTGACATCTATTAGAGGAAATAAAAAAGAAAGGTACAAAGAACACACATAGTAGCTGAGCAAAACCAATAGTCTAACTATCTTTAGGACCATCTTTTAATTCTCTGGAGCCTTTCCTTTACCCCAAGTTTGTCTTGTTGGCCATCTCTAATCTAAGTTTAGAAGGTACTAATAAATTTTGTTTTCTTGTCTAAGTTGAAAGCTTGTCAAAATGTTTCGTCTAGATGAGGATCAGTGTCTAGACTTCTGCAAAGTCCAAAATTTGGAAGCATTCCATCTCCTCCCTACTCCCACTTGAGTCCCTATTCCTAGATCCCAAAGTTTAGTAGGTCTCCCTATGCCAAGTCAACTCACAATCCCCTAAGTCAAAAATCCTATTTAAGATTGGTCATAGTGGTTGCTCCATTTGCATACATCATATTACAAAGAGAAAATCAAGAGAAATAATTATATGTCATAGCTCATGACATCACACAAAAATAGAAATTGGTTACATTCACACTTTCATGTGTCCTTGCATCCGTGCATTTCTTAAAAAATATCAAAAACATTGCATCATCATTGTGTTATTGATACCAATATATGTTGGCCACATGGCCCCGAACAACTTGAAAACTTCCACAATCACCTCAACAACATCGCCTCTTGCATAAAGTTTACCAAGGAACTTGAAACCAATGACCAACTCCCTTTCCTTGACATCCTCCTCATTAGAAAAGGAGATGGCTCCTTTGGTCATCGCGTCTTCAGGAAATCTACCCACACTAACCTTTATCTTCTGGCTTCCTCACACCACCACCCCTTCCACAAATATAGTGTCCTCAAAACCCTTGCTATGAGAGCCTTCCACATTTGTGATAATGATCACATCTTCCATGAGTTGTCCCACCTTACTAGAGTTTTCAAACTTAACGGGTACCATAGCAATTGCATTAAGAGAGCTTTTAAACAAGCTCGTGCCCAACGTAATGCTCAACCTAACTTGGAAGATTCTAGTAGAACTTTTTATGCCACTCTTCCTTTCATCAAGGGTATCTCTAATAAATTAGCCAAAATCCTCAGCAAGAAAGGTCTCAAGTGTGCCTTCAAACCCATCTCTACCATTAGAAACTGGGTCTCGTCCACCAAAGACCCCTTGAATGTTCTCTTAAACTCAGGCATCTATAAAATAGATTGCTCCTGTGGCACCCCATATATTGGTGAGACTGGGAGATCTATTGACATGAGAATCAAAGAGCATGGTGCTGACATTAGACATGAAAGATTTTCTAAATCAGCTCTTGTTGACCACTCATCGAGCACCAAGCACCATATTTGCCTTGAGGATACTCACGTGCTTGCCAAGGAAGATAATTACTTCAAGAGAAAACTAAAAGAGGCAATTTTCATCCGAAGAAACCCCAACAACCTTAACAGAGATGGCGAATGGAACTTAAGCCACACTTGGAATCCTCTCTTAAACTCCCTTAATCATCACCATCCACCCCCTTGATATACCTCAGCCTTCTTGTACTTCCTCCAAGTCTCTATCTTCCCCCCCCTTTCCTCATCTATCCATCCTTTCCCTCCAGTGCCTTCCCTCTCCTACCTTGCTCTGCAACTTCTCCTCTATGGGAGACCTCGTTCTTGTTCCTAGCCATTCCTATCTCCCCCATCGCTCACTTCACCATTCCAACCCATCCCCCCCTTTCCTTCAACCCCTTTTCTCCCCTTGCCCTCTTTCCTTTCTTTTTTCTCTCTTTCTCCCCTTCGCTTCTCTTCCCATTTTTTCTTCCCCCTCTTTATGATTTGCAATTTCTAGGTTTGTTTGTGTACCTATCTGCTCTCCTCTCTTGGTTGTTCCCTTACTTTTTTTACCTCTTGGTCCTGACCTTATATTTAGTCTTTTTTACGTTCATTTCTCATTTTTCTTCCTTTGTTTGCACTTCTTTTTTTCTTTTCTTATTTTTATATTTTTGTTTTCGGTTTTTACCTATGTTCATAGCTCTTGCATATATATATATATATATATATATATATATATATATATATATATATATATATATATATATATATATATATATATATATATATATATATATATATATATATATATATTCTTGTTTTTATCATAATCCTTTTATTGTTTCTACTCATATATATTTAACCCATACTCTTTTATATAATCATATTCTCTAATCCTTTTATTTTATCTATTCTTATATATGTTCAACCAATACTCTTTTATATAAACATATTCTCTCTTCTTCTTTTTAATATATATATATAATTTTTCTTAATTTTTCTTTTTTATTCTCCATATATTGTGTCTCTTTTTATTTCTATTTTATAGAATGTAAAAAAAATTTCTCTTATCATTTTGTCTTATTTTTTGCATATATTCTTTACCTATTTTTCTTACTATACATTATGATCCCCTTATACATTCCTTATAAATTAGTATCTTTATTGTTATACTATTTTGGTATTTTTAATATATCATTATATATATGTTTAGATTCATATAGATAAATTAAGTATATATTTATTCGTGCATACTATTTCTTTATTTTTATTGTTCTTACCTCTTTATTTTTGTTAATTGTATTCTCTTAATTTGTTATCTTTTTGGATTTCTTAATTTTCATTTATATTTATATTTTTATTTCCTCCTCTCTTGTCTTTTCCAATCCCTCTTGGTTCTTCCTTGACTCATTGTTATCCGTGCCCACCCTCTCTATATCTTCTTGAGAAAATATGGCTGCAATTCATATGTATTCTCACACTTTCCTCTTGATGATGGATCATGGAGTATGATCTAAAATGTTGAGTCAAAAAAGCATACACAGTTTTTCCCAGAAGCACTATGATTATCATTATGGACTATGGAAATATCATGTCTACAATCAAAAACTCAATAATCTAAGTGCACAAAAGATAGAAGATGGAGGCATGTCTGTTGCATTGATGTCAAGGATTGGATGAGTTGTATGCTGAGGATATTGAGAAAATTAGTCCTATCAAGAACAAAGAAGAATAGTGAAGACAGTGAAGTAAAGATCCTAGCTAAGTAAAGATCAGAGGTTGTGCATCAAAGGGTTTGTAGGTATGTGTCTTAAGATGATCCAGTAAAGATTTGAGAGGTTCACATGAAGATTTGAAGAAGTTATGGCCACTTGAGTAAAACCAGTTCTGGCAGATGTTCAGAGGTAACAGAATGACACAAATAGGTCCGGTGAGATCCGAAAATGCAATATCTTGTTCTGTGGATTTGGTGGAGTGTTTAGGAGGTCAATGTGAATTGACAAATAAATTGGTTCATGGTATGGAGGTCCACAAGCATCTATTCCAATATGACAGTGATGACAAACTATGTTCTTGAGGTTCCGAATGAAGGAAAGAATGATTTCAGTAATCAAAAGTAGTCTGGATGTTCTTGATGATTTAGGCAAGCTTGTGGAGGTCTTTGGATTGTGTCCAGTTCATGTTGGTGGTCTGCATTGAAGATTGAGCTTGTAATTGAAGAATTACTTCCAAATAATGATGTTCTTCCTAAGCTTGGCCGACCAAATGAGTTACACATCCTGCGGATGATCTTGAAGATGTTCTGTGAAGCATGGCATGTTCCTAAAAGAAGATTGCAGTCTCAAATCTATGTGGCCAACAGTGTGGTGATCCACATGAAGTCTTTTGTAATTAGTCAAGTTGTCTTTGTGTATTTGCTCTGTAACGTTTGCCGACTTGGATGATTATCCCAAAGTCAATGTCTTGTATAAATAAGAGCTGTGAAGTCATTTCAAAAGCATTTTGGTGGAGATGAGAGTGTGGTAGAGAGGAGAAGAGCGAAAGGTAGAGCAAAAGTATTGAGCTTAAATGAAACTGACTCAAGCATGCTGAAGATGTGATTTTTTAGTTCAAGTATGTAATATTTATTATTATGTAGACAGTGTGTTTCCTGTAGGCAGTGGGCCTCTTGTGATCAGTGTGCTCAGGTAGTGAGCCCTAATTGGCATGTGCCATTTTGTTCTTCTTATTCTTTTAACAGAGAATACAATCTTGGGTTAGTCACCCCGTGGTTTTTTCCTTAACCAGGTTTTCCATGTTAAAATCTTGGTGTCATATGTGTTAATGTGTTTCTACTCTTGAATTGTTGCATTATGTTTCCATGATTAATTCATTATTATGCTACTAAATTACAAGAAGGATTTAAGTGTTTAATAAGAGAAAGTTTTGAGACAACTGATTCACCCGCCCTCTCAGTTGTCTATCTTGAATCTAACAGTGGGAATGCTAGAATCTATTTGGTAGATGGAAGAAAAATTTTGGATGGTTTGAGACATGAGAATATGTGTTATGCTTTGATCCCTAAGAAGCCTGAAACCCTAAAGACTAAAGAATCACAACTAGAGGAGATAACTAAGTTGCTAGCAGATTATCAAGACATCATATCAGATAATGTACCTAAAGGATTTCCACCAATCAGAAGTATCAGTCATCACATGGATCTTATACCTGGAGCTAGTTTGCCTAACAAAGTAGCACATAGAATGAATCTAGTAGAGAATGAAGAATTGAATAGACATTTACATGAATTGTTGAGGAAAGGTTTGATCCCTTGTGCAGTACCTGCAATGTTAGCACCAAAGAAAGATGGAGAATGGAGAATGTGTACAGTCTCTAGAGCAATCAACATGATCACAGTTAAGTATAGCTTTCCTTTACCTAGGATGGATGATATCATGGATTGTTTGAGTGGAGAAAAATATTTCACAAAGATAGATTTGAAGAGTGGATACCATCAGATTAGAATCATAGAAGGAGATTAATGCAAGACTGCTTTTAAGATAAATGAAGTATTGTATGAGTTGTTAGTGATGCCTTTTGGATTAACAAATGCACCGAGTACTTTCATGAGATTGATGAAAGAAGTCTTGAAGAAATTCTTGGGTAATTTTGTTATTGTATATTTGGATGATCATCTGATTTTCAATAGGACAAAAGAAGAACATTTGTGGCACCTAAGACAAGTATTGCAGAGATTGAGGGAAGAAAAATTGTTGATAAACATCAAGAAATGTAGTTTCATGAAGGAAGAATTGGTATACTTGGGATTTGTGATTTCTACAGAAGGATTGAAGATGGACCCTGAGAAGGTGAGAGCAATTGTTGAATGGCCTACACTAGAGAGCACTAGAGAAGTCAGATCATTTCATGGATTGGCTAGTTTCTACTAGAAGTTCATCAAAAAATTTAGTTCAGTATGTAACCCTATGACAGAGACAATGAGAGGTGATAGAAAAGACTTTAAGTGAACATCAAGAGTAGATAAAAGTTTTGAATTGTTGAAGTAGAAAGTGACATAACAACATGTTTTGCAGTATTGAATTTCAATAAGGTATTTTAGGTAGATTGTGATGCAAGTACAAATACAATAGCAGTAGTGTTAAGTCAAGAAGGGAGACTTGTAGCATATTTCAGTGAGAAGTTGAATGATGCAAGGAAAAAATATTTAGTTTATGATCAGGAGTTATATGCCATAATTCAAGCCTTGAAGAAGTGGAGACATTATTTGTTGTCTAAGGAGTTTGTGTTGTATACAGATCATCAAGCTTTGCAATATTTGAACAGTCAAGGGAAGTTGAATCAGAGACATATGAGATTGGTAGATTTCATGCAGAGTTATACTTTTATGTTGAAGCATAGGAGTGGAAAATCAAACAAAGTTGCAGATGCATTGAGTAGGAGAAGGAACTTGTTGACAGAGATGAGAGTTGAAGTTTTAGGATTTGATGAATTGAAGAACATGTATGAAGAAGATCTTGATTTTGCAGAACCTTGGAAAGCATGTAAGGAACTTGTTGTGATAGATAGGAGTAAGTGGCTGGACTATTTCATTTAGGAAGATATGTTGTTAAGAGGAAATTAGTTATGCATACCTAGAAGTTCAATAAGAGATAATTTGATCAAGGAGAAGCAAGTGATGGATTGACAGGACATTTTGGCATTGATAAGATAGTAGCTTTGGTGAGTGAAAACTACATTTGGCCTTAGATACATAAGGATGTTAGGAAATTTGTGCATAGTTGTAGATTTTGTTAAGTTGCAAGAGGGAGTAGTCAGAATACTAGATTGTATAAACCTTTGAGAGTACTAGAGAGATCTTGGGAAGACATAAGTATGGATTTCATAATGGATTTCCAAAGACACAAAGAGGACATGATTCAATATTTGTAGTGGTGGACATATTTTCACCTAAGTTCAGTTTAGTATTTCATCCACAGACTAATGGACAAACAGTGGTAGTGAATAGGAGTTTGGGAAACTTGTTGAGATGTTTGGTTGGAGAGAAGGCAGGAAGTTGGGATTTGATTCTTTCACAAGCAGAGTTTGCATATAATAATTTAGTAAATAAGAGTATCAGAAGAACACCTTTTGAGATTGTTACCGAAGTAAACCCTAGAGGAGTAGCAGAGTTGAGAGATATCAGTATGGAAGATAAGAGAAGTGCACAAGTAGAAGAATTTGTAGAACATATGGAGACAGTGCATAATCAAGCAAAGAAGCATTTGGAGGAGATGGACAACAAGTACAAGGAGAAGGTAGGTAAGAAGAAGAGACACAAGTAATTTGTAGCTAGAGATGAAGTGATGGTATACTTGAGCAAAGAAAGATTTCCAGTTAGGACATATAACAAGCAGAAGATGGAAGAAGTTTGGACCTTATAGGATACTCAGAAAGTTTGATTCAAGAAATGCATATGAAGTGGAGTTACCAGAGACATTGGGTATATCACCTATATCATGAAGCAAAGTTTAGTGACAACATTGAAGAGGACTTGAAGAAGTAGTTACCACAACAAGCACCAGAGCAAGTTGAGGACACTTTGGATAGCAGAGCTGGATGCAACACTAGAGGAAGACAATACAAAGAATATCTTGTGAAGTGGAAAGGTAGGCCAGAAGAAGACTCGTCTTAGTTAGAATATCTATTAGATGTGTAAGCTTAGGTGATTCTTGTGTGTTGAGGTTGATTTCTTGTGTGCCTTCAATCAAAATGTTGGAATGCTCTTGCCAGTGAGATGGTATGGGGGGAAGATGGAGATCCTCATCTTCTAGCGCCTCAGAGAGCTTTTCACTAGGAGATACATCTTTATTTTTCTCTTTTGTGTCTAAAAGTGCCTCAGAGAGCTTTTCACTAGGGGATGATTTTCTATTTTTTGATTTTTGCTTTTTTGGACTAAGGATCTTCTCTTCCCCAAAATAGGCGTCAGCTTGCAAGCATATGTCATATTGTGAGGTGTCGTAGAGTTCTAGGAATGTAGAGAGAGCCTCATCATTTGAAAATACATCGAGAGGTGGGGGTCCTTGGCAATCCCAAGTAATGAGTTTAGGATGAACGAGGTGAAGGTCAATAATGAAGATGGCATTGTCAGGAAAGATGCATGAAAGATCAAGGTCTTTGTATGAAGCTATGATGACACTCAGATTGATGTTTTCAACACTAGAAGAGGATTCTGTTACCTGTACCGAGGTTTGAGCAGGTCCATGGATTGTCACATTTATTGGAGCATATCCTAAACTGAAGTATTGAGCATATTTCTTGGGAGATATAGGATCAACTGGAAGGGGTTCTGTAACACCTTGTTCATCAGCACCAAGCCTTGTTCTACGATAAGGCATCTTGGTACAAATTTGGAATGGTACAGGATATTTTTCTTTAAAGTATTCCATATTCATAGGTGCTGGGGTGGTTTCATCATGGTAGAGCCAATCACTTAGGGTTGTTTCTTTGGCTTTTTTCTTATCTAGAGACTTATGCTGGTACAAAGGGAATTTTATCATTAATCTTGTGCTACTGCTCTTTTTCCTTCCGCTTCAAAAGATAATGACCATGGGAGTGGGGGGACAATAGTAATTGTCCCATGTGGAAGGCATTGTGAAGCTCATACTTGCCATACCCTTTGTCTATGATCTTGACCTTTTGAGGTGTATTGGTAGAAGATGAAGTGGAAACTTGTGATTGTTCAATGGTGACGTGTGGCATGAATGATGATGTGGATGATGAGGGATCTTTGACATGATCCCCATAGGTGCTTAGACAATGGAATTATCTATCATAAACAACCTCTAAAGATTTACAGTATTCAAAAGGTTTTTGGTTGGTAGGAATAGTGACCTCCACACTGTTATGAAAGAATTTGAGGCATTGATGGTAGGTGGATGGAATGGTTTGCATAGCATGTAGCCATGGTTGGCCTAGGAGGAGATTATATGGAAGGGCAATATCAATCACGTGACATAGAGTGGGCATGGTGAGTGGGCCTACCTTGATAGGGAGGCATATAGTGCCTTCGGATTCTCTCTCTGTGTTGTCGTATGCCTTGATGGAGATAACCAAAGATTCCAAGTTAGTTGTTGAATACCTCAGGAGTTTTATGAATTTTAATGTACATATGTTCAAGCGTGATCTATTATCCAAGAGGACCCTCTTGACTCTATGGTTGGTGATTTGGACTTTCATATGAAGGGCTTTATTATGTGCGGGGTTAATAGGTGGCATGTCTACATTACTAAAGGTGAGGTGGTAGGATGACGATAATTAAGCGAGAAGTTTTTGGAATTGGGTGGGAGGTATGTCAGTAGGAGCATGAGACTCTTGGAGAGTCTTGTCAAGTATTTCTTGGTGGATGGTAGATGTCCTAAGGAGTTCCAAGGTGGAGATTTGTGTAGGGGTATTTCCAAGATGGTCAAGGAGGTTATATTGGGAAGTGGTAGTAGTGGAGGATGGGGATGGTCCCTTTAAAGTTATACGCCCATGGCGGGTGGTGACAAGACATTCGAGAGTGATATTTTTGAGTTTTATGGTGGCAACATGAGTAGAATCAAACTCAATTCTACCCACTATATTATCATAGGGAGGTAGAATGTTGATGTTGTTGGTTTGGTTGTTAGGATTAGCGTTGGAGTAGGATAGTTTGGATGTGGTTTGATTATTATTGTGGTGGGGAAGAGGGTCTTGGTAGATGCCTAGGCCATCATTGGGTGATGTATTGTCATGGTCTTGCATTTGGATTCAACTGCGTTCAATGAGGTCTTGGACATAGTTTTTCAATTTCATGCATTTTGTTGTGGTGTGGCCCTTGATGTGATGATAATTACAATACTCATTTTCTTTGTACTACACGAGTTTAGGTTGGTTTTCATCAAATGGTTTCATTGTGGGGAACTCAACCATGCCGGTGTGGAGTAGCTTTTGAAAGACAACCTCGAGTGGTTCACCCAAGGGAGTATATTTACACTTTGGATTGTTAGGGGCATTCCTCTTTGGAGGAGCAGGTGGGAATGATACATTGTTTGAAACATTTTGGACTATGTTTGTCTCTTTTGGTTTGGGAGTGGCGACTTGAATGTGTTTGGAATCAGTAGCACCATCTCCTACGGTGTTCTTGTTTTTAGCCCAAAATTTAGGTTTATCATTGGTGGTTTTGTCATTGTCGTTCTTGTTGTAGATTTTGACTAGACCCTTTGCAATAAGGGATTTTTCAATAGTAACCCCCTTTTCTATGATGTTGTCAAAGGTTGATGTACAATGTACTTGCAAATGGAAGGCCATTTCTTGATTGAGGTTTTGGATGAAAATATGGATGAGTTGTTTTTTAGGGGTTGTCCAAGGTAGCCTACTAGCAAGGGCTCTCCATGTTTGTAGATAAGCGGAAAAAATCTTACCACTTCATTGTTTGGTGTTGCAGAGGTCAAGCATGATGATCTCATGTTCTACGCTGTATGAGAAGTGGGCGACAAATTTCTCTGAAAGATTAGTGAAAGAGGATATGGAGCCATAAGGCAAGTGCATGAACCATTCTAAGGCTTGTCCTCCTAGGCTTCGTGGAAAACGATGAAGGAGGAATTGGTCATCATAGGTGACTTCTTGGCATGCCATGAAGAACTCCTTGATATGATCATGAGGGTCTCCTTTTCCTTTGTATTTATCAGATTTTGGCATTTCAAAATGTTGAGGAAAAGGTGTGATGGCAATGTTTCTATCAAATGGGTAGGGACATAAGTCTTTGAACTTATAATGTTTCTTTTGGGTCCCAAGTTGGATGTTTTTAAGTGCATTTTTCATCTCTTGCCACTCTTGATCAAAAGGACTTGCAAGAGGTGGTTGTGATGTGTGTTGGAGTAGAGGCTACTATGACAATGATTGTCGATATTGAAGATGGATGTATTGTTGTTGTTGTTGGGAATGGACATATTATTGTTGTGATGACGATTGTTGGTGTTGAGGATGGATGTATTGTTGTTGTTGTTGGGGATGGATGTATTGTTGTTGTTGTTGTGCATGTGGTGGAAGGCCTATAGTTTGCGTGTAAACATGGGACCCATGGGTTTGTTGTTGTGGAATGACTTGTTGATTTTGGGGTGTTGGTTGTTGTTGGGTGCCATAAGGAGTTTACATCAATGATCCATGGTGAGGTTGTTGATGTGTGGAAGATTGATATGTGTGTGTGGGATTGGCATAGTTTGTCAATGGGTTTTGTAGTTGGTTAAGTGGATTTGCAATGGGTGTTTGAGTCATGGGTGGTGCTACCATTTGTGTGATGATCGATCTTGGTGAAATGTTTAGTGGAGGGAGAGGTTTTGGTACAATTGCAGTGGCTTCTTGTTGATTGTTTGGTGGAGGTGGTATGGTGGTGATGGTGTGGTGCAGTGCACCTATTATAAGCATTTAATCATCTTTTTTTCTTAAAATGTTAGTATTAAAAAGGCAAAATGAAGTTTGAAATAAGAGTGTATGTAGAAAAAATTATGAGTTCATAAGCAAAAGTGCACTCAAGCTATTGCTCTTAGGTCTCCAATGACTATTGCTCTTAGGTCTCTTATGACTATTGCTCTTAGGTCTCATATGAGAATAAGAAGGAACCCTAATAGGAGCACGTGAGAGAGAATAACTAGACGTATTGGT
This sequence comes from Cunninghamia lanceolata, assembly GCA_027924645.1. Classification (NCBI taxonomy): domain Eukaryota; kingdom Viridiplantae; phylum Streptophyta; class Pinopsida; order Cupressales; family Cupressaceae; genus Cunninghamia; species Cunninghamia lanceolata. The sequence continues at coordinate 588,619 of BSBN01000787.1, read as the reverse complement.
CCGTAAAGGCTATCTATAAACCCCAAGGTTAACCATCTCTTGAAGAATGACATTCTTAGCTTCAAGTGTAGAAATCCTAGCTCACTAGGAATTAAGCTACCAACTCGCATAGTAAGTAGGAGCTAGGATATCAATATGGTGACCAGCTAGAGAAGGTATGCAAGAATCAACAAGTAGTGTTTCACTTGAGTGACCAATGGTAGGGACCAAGATATCTAATGAAGCATCCCAAAAGAGCTCCCTCCAACCCTCAAAAGTACCTAAGAGAAAGAGAGAACAAGAAGTGTTAGTCAAGTATTAAGATCATGAAAAACAAATGGGTAAAACAAAGAAAGGAATAGGGGAAGAGATTCTTATGAGGATCACTGACTTACCACATAAGATCATCAAGTCTCATGTCCTCATCTAACAAAGGACCATGTCTAGGAGGAACTACCACTCACGCTACCTCCTCATCAGAAGGAATTTCTCTGTCTCCTCTTGTGCTAAGCCCATCATGATCCTCTCCCTTAGGGTTGTAATCCTCATTCGTGGAGTCATCAAGTTCCTCCTCAATGACCACTAATCCCTAATGTTGCATATGTTGTCCTTGATGTTAATAGAGTTGTGATAGAGAAGGTATACTAGTGTGTATAATGTCAACAAAATGGTGATCAGTGATGTCAGAAGAGTAAGTGATCAGAAGTGTTGTCAGGTGGAAAGCATAGTGAGGTGTATATGCTGTCAAGGAGTGGTGATTAGAGAAGTAGACAAAGAGTGAAGATCAGAGGAGAAGACAAAGGAGTGATGATCAGAGGAATTGTGAGGTAAAGTATATGATAATGAAAGTCATGAGTTGGTTGTTTGATCAGTATCATCTATACACAGTTATACCTTATCTTTGGAAGTTCATGAACAGATGAAAGTTTTCAAGAAGAAGTTGTGGTTTCTTGTGTTTGATGAAAAGGAGTTGAGATTATTGTCTATGATGTATTCATTGTTTCTCATTGAAAAACATTGCATGAGACTTGAAGGAAAGTGTATAAGGTTTCGGTTGTCAAAGGCATAGAAAGTTGCACAGAAGAAGCTCAGGAGAATGCTTTGCATTCCTTCGCATTTGAAGATATGGCCTTACAGTTTAGAGGTTAGACAGAGATAGATGTGCAGTATGCATGATCCATATTTTAGAGTATAAAACTTACCACAAAAGATTCTAGAGCTAGCAGAGTGAAGACAGTGGTAGAATGGTGTTGCAGTAAAAAAGAGTTAGAGGAATACTCTGCAGTTCTCCGCATTTGAAGATGTGATCTTGCAGCTTGGAGGATAGTTAGATATAGTTGAGAGGTATGATATATTCAAGTTTCAAATAATAAGATGTACCATAGAGGTTCTCCAAAGTCAGCAAAGTTGAGACAAGTCTTGTTGCTGATTAGGGTTGTCAGAAGGAGAATGTAAAAGCCACCACATTTCACCATATTACAATATTTGGCTTTGTTGTTTTGAAGATATGTGTAGATTTCCTATAGGTTTGTTCATTTCAAGTTTTAGGTGTTCAGGAGTACTGCAAGTCTATTTTTCAATGTTCTATTTCAAGACTGTGTATTCAGAGTTTGCAAGAGATGTTGGGTTCAATATCTAGTTATTTGCGCCAGAAAAAAGATGCATAATTTAGAGAAAGGAATGTATGGGAATGTTCTTGCAAGTCATATAATGTTTGTGAAGTGATCCACATGATATTATTTGGTTTTTCTAGTGCCACTTTGGGTCTGTCCAGCTAATGCATGAGAGGTTAAGTGTTTGTTGGGCCAACTTGGTGTGTCTAGGTGATTGCACCATGTGTTTGAAAGTGTGCGCCAGCATGGAGATATGTGCTAAGGAAAAATAGGTCCTAGTTATCATTGATTTGAACCGTATTGGATTTTTAATTTATCATTGATGACTTTGGGAGTTGACTTGTGTGGTCGTTGCATGTTTCATGTCAAATGTTTCATTCAGGCCAATAGAGGTGAAGTTTTGAAGACTTGTGGAGCATATAAATGAAAGATCAAGATTGTTGCAAGAAGGTCTGAATGTAAGAGAGTGTGTGAGTGTGACAATGAATATATGTGTATGTGCAAAAAGATGTATGATTTGGAGGGTTGATAAGGAACTCTAGGAGCTATAATGCATAATTCATGGCAGAGGTAATATTGTGTTGTGTTGCAGAGGAAGTTGTGATGTTGCTGTGATAGAGCAAAGGAGTGGAAGCAAGAAAATCTATCAAGAGTTTTGGTATAGAGGTTGGAGCCTTTTCTTGTAAGTGTTGTAGCACTTTTGGGAGTTGTAGCTTCCTTTGGGTTGGAGCCCATAAAATTGTGTCTAGGGAGTTGTAGCTTCCTTTGGGTTTGAGCCCATAAAATTGTGTTTAGTGTTATGGGACTTTTTCCCCAAAATGGAAAAGAAGGCTATTTTATGAATAAGCCTTTGAAATTATAAGAGGATAAAGTTTATTTATCCTTTATAATTAAAAGGGAGATGGAAAAATAAAGGATATTATGATCCTTTGGTTAAAATAGAGATAAATAAAGAATAATTATGAAAACCCCTTTTAAAAGGAAGGAATTATTAAATTTATTAACTAATTGTTAATGACAACCTTTGTGAAAGAGTGTGATGGTTTAGAAACCACCCCTTAAAATGTTATATAAGGCATTTGTATGAGACTTGGAAAGGGCATGGAGAACACTCAAGAAAGATAAGAAAAGAAAGGCAAGAAATCATGAAGGACAAGGATTATAGATTTGATAGGCAGTGAGCATTGGATAAGGGGCACACAACATGTGTCCAACTTAGGGTACAATGTACACCTGAGATTGTCCTGGCCAAGGCTTTTGTGCGCACTTGTGTTGAGCATTTTTTTTGGACATGGCTTTGAAGCACTTGTGTGTGTGTTTTTTGAAAAAGAGCTGAATGCTTGGGAACCACATGGTTGGTTCTGAATAAGAACTGGATTCCTCTTGGAAGTGCTCACTTGTTGAAATGGGATTGAATCTGTAATCCATTCTCTAGAGTGACATGTGGAAGAACTTCTAGGATCCAAAAGATACGTATTTATTCCTTTCTATGATGGAAATTAATGAAGTATTGAACTTATTGTTAATAAAAGATATTGATGGGTTTTGATGTTAATATGATTATGTGATTATGTTATCTAATTTGTTACTTAAGAATTCTTATTAAATTATCACATGTTGTAATTTACATTTGTTATTACATCTATTTTAACATCATTGAATATATTATTCTCTCTTAACTCTAAATATTAACCATAACAAATCTGCTACAATTAATTAAATGCATAGGGGGAAAAGTAGTGTTACATTTGGTATCAGAGCTTCTATCTTGAGGAAATTTATATCATGCTAGTGATTTTACTCTTTAGGGTTAGTAATAATGGAAATAATTTGAGTATCAAATACATACTCATTAGCAAACTACACCCACTCCTTGTTATGACCAACCTCTTGTAATAGAATAAGTTGTCTTGATGTGACAAATACAAGGCCAAATATTGCATTACATCATGGTGATAAAAACATAATTCTGGGGCATTTCCATAGAGAATTGTTTTATTACCCCTTGGATTGCTAGTTAAATTTTAGAGGTTTACAAGTTCTAATAAGATGTCCGAAGGATAAACCCAAATGTCTAATAATCCATGCATCTTCTACATTTTTAAACTTTTATCTTTTGCTTCCAACCATCTTCTCCCAAATAGTCTCTAATATTCCTTTCAAGTTTTGAAAATATGAGAGTTAAAAAAATTGTTTTCTTGTCGAAATAATCTAGAATCCTTGAAAAAATGTGTTTTAGACTAAATACCTTAACATGTACGAAAATGTCCTTTAACCTAAACCAATGTAGCATAACAACCTCATAGCATAGCAATCTCCATGATATGATATAGATTTGATATGTAAGTAATATTATAGAGAGGAAGCTATGATGCCTATATATTGGAGGTTCTTGATAACAAATTTCTTTTAGGTGTTTTTTCAACATGTGTCTTCTACATGATGATACTTTACATGATTAGACAACTACAAATTATTATGCCATATAGTGTCGTTCATCAGTTCTTTATTTTAAAAAAAAATGAATGGTTAATGGTCAAATACTTAATGACAAGTTTACATTTCATCAATTCACAAATAAGTATCTACTATCTATTTGATGTTAAAAAAAAAAAGCTTTGATAGCTAGAGAATTGTTGTACAAATCAAGATGCAAGTAGACTTACTCTTTGGTTTGGTGACAATTATGTAAGAAGTAGCATTGAATCTATAGAGGTTTCAAATCTAAAATGCATTAGCAATTGTATTAACATCAAATATTAATATTATGGTTGTGTGTATAGAATAACAACCTTATTCAATTCAGACATTCATTAAGTAGGATTAGGAGAAGCACAAAAGATAGTAGGCTATTGATCAACAACTTCATTAGGGCAATCCTAGACCATTCTTACCCACCATTCCCATTATCCCTTTTCAAACTATGTCCTTGCATTCAAACCTTTTTTTAATATTGGAAGAATGCAATTTACAAATAAGAATACAGTCCACAAGGGACTCTTAAACATTGTTCCACAAGCATACATTCAATACAAGACAACAAATGACAGATACATTGATGTCAACATTAAAAACATAGACAACACTACTGCAAACAATAAAACAACATATACAAGCTAGCAAACAGCTGACTGCAAAGGTAATAAATAGTAGATATATACAACTACCAACATCATTGTCCTGAAGCCACTGCCATAAACCAAAATCAAGACAAAAAGCACAGGAACCTAGTGGTTGAAGAGAGCAGTGACAAAGAACATCCTCTGAAGAGGGCAGTGACAAAGCATAACCTCAGAAATTAAGCTTACCAGTTGTCCATGAGGCTATTATAGATTCACAAAATGCCTGGGATAGGCATAGTCATCCCAGCCTAGCAAACACAGAGATGCCCCACAAAACCTAGAGAAGAAGCCCTTAGCCAATCTGTTAAGACTTGCCTTTTTGCAAATTTGATATTTGAAGCTTGATATGTTGAAGTTGATTGTCTATTTGCACATCTTTTTTTTTCGCCTTCTGTAACTACACAAACAAATAGTCAAGTCTCAGAAAGACATCAGAGTAAAGCCTTACAGTGCCTCCTTCCTAAGGATATATGGAGTTAGAGAAAATTGCCTTTACCTACCTTTTCAAATATGCATGAGGATAACCTATCTAATAGAATTAGCAATAACATTATGAACACCCAATCCCAACATAGCCTCTTTCCTGTTCAAATGATGTACAAAAATAGCAGGTAAACCATTAAAAATAGCTTTCCATTGATACTGAGCAAAAGAACATTCCCAAAAAATATGTTTCATACTTCCTTGAGACTTCCAAAATGAGCATTTAGGTGCTTGGACCCTGAAATATTTTAATTTGTTATCAATAGGCAATTAACAATTTAATATTTTCCAAGACAAAACCTGAACATCTACATCCAACTTTGATTTCCATATTTGAGTGTTCAAAATATACCAAAATTTCTCACCAAATATGCATTTCCACTTAAGGTTCAGACAAGGGAGAAGTTGTCTATAAACTTTCTTGAAGGGAAATGTATTAAAATGATAAGATGATAACCATCACCAGTCTTTATAAAAGTTAGAAACAATAGGAGTACAAAGTTTCATGGATAATTCAATAGGAACCAAGGACTAAACAAAGATAAGGAACTATTTATATTTATTAGTTAGATCAAAACAAGTTTTAACATTAGACCACAGCAACCAATCCAACTCCTTGAAATCCCAAATATTGCTAAATTGACAGATCCCTTTCTTGAACAAAAAAATATGAATGCCTGGGAAAGATTACAACTAGGGGTTGGCTATGATATTGAATAAGTTTATTCCACCAAATAGCAGATGTTGCAAAGGTGAACCCATGTTGAAGAGATTCTTCCCTCCACTCAAGAAGATGACAAACATGCCGCCATGCCTTCCAAATAGTTTGTAACGAAGACAAGGCTCTGATCTAAAAGAAAGGTTCTAGAAGAATCTTATCTCGCCAATTAGTAGATTGTCATTTACCTTTAGGAAAAGCAAAATTGATTCTATGTCAAACCAAAATCTTCCAAGGTTCCTCACCTTGGATAGCTCTGATAATCCACTTAGATGGCAAGCAGATACCTTTTGTTTTTGGATCAATGAGACCAAGACCTCCCTTTGCACTTGGGTTGAATACAATGTATCCAAGAGGTAGCTTTAAACCCAACACTACCATCCCATTTAGACCACAAAAACTAGAGAATAATTTTATTCAAATCTTCATAGCCTTTGTTAGAAGGCATCTAAGAGGATGAATAGTAAACATGAGTGGCAATGAAAATTATGTTTGCAACTTGAATTTTACTATCCAATGATAAGAACTTGTTTCCCCAATTAAAGAGTTTCCTCTTACGCCTGTCAATGAACCACTTTCACATATTAACTAAGGAAACCCCTATACCAAAGGGAATTTTGAGGTACCTAGAAATCTCACCATGTTTAATTTGTCACCATTCCTTAGGGATCCAATGAGGAATGGGCCCAGACTGAACCATCTAGAACTTAGTTTTGTTATGACCAAGCTGAGGACCTGAAATAGAACAGTATAAATCCAAAATTTCCATGGTATTATTGATTTCTTCTTCAGAGTTCTATAGCAATAACAGGCTATCATCTACAAAATCTAAATTAATAACCACACCATCTTGAGGAATGGAAATGCCTAAGATAATCTTTAGCTGATTAGCTTTTTAAAGCAGATATTTGAATGCATCAGTAGTAAAAACATACAAGAATGGTGATAACGGGCATCCCTACCTGATGGACCGATGTAATGAAAAGAATTCATTCATAGAGTTGTTAATCACTAGCTAAGCATTAGCATCCATGAATAACATCTGAACATGGGCTCAACTTTTGGGCCCAAACCCAAGCCATTGCATCATTTTTGGAATAAAACTCCACCAAATTCTATCATAAGCATTATCAAAACCTAGTTTGATTAAAAGAGCATTTTGTCCTATTTGTTGGGCCCATTTAGTAGTTTCCCAGGCCAAGACAAGGTTATCAAGAATATATCTTCCACCAATAAACCCATTTTGTTCAGTTCTCACAATGCTTCGTACCATGGGTTTAATGCGGATGGTCAATGCCTTAGTAATGATTTTGTAGGAGGTGTTTAAAAAAGTAATCGGTCTCTAGCTAGAGATAGTATCCTATTTTCTCCCCTTAGGTAATAATTTAATTATACCTCTATTTATAAAGGGGCCCAATGAACCTCTCTTCAAGGCTTCCAAATATAAAAAATAAAAATCATCTTTGATATGCGGCCACATAGCTTGGTAGAATTCCACTGGAAGCCCATCAATACCCAGGCTCTTATTAGAGGCCATAAAAAAAAGAGCATGTTCAAGCTCCTCTATGGACATGATCTTGTCTAGGTACTTGCTATAACTAGGGTTAATTCTATTAGGAATATAATCAGCAACAATCTCCTCCAATATAGAATGAATATCATTCCAGGATTCATTTTCTTTGAAGAGGTTCTTATAGAAGTTCTGAAAAATTAGGTTAATATCAGTTGGATTCATATGAAGAGCACCATTCTCATCCATTATGGCACAAATTATTTCCTTTTTATTCTTGTACTTCAAATAATTAAAGAAGTATTTAGAGCCTATGTTTCCTTCTTTTATCCAGTGGAGTCTAGCCCTAATCTTAGCCCCATGTCCTCTATAATGATCAAGATGCCACAGTTGTGTCTCAGTGGTAGTGATAGAAGCTTGTAATTGCAAATTATTCAAGTCAATATTTAATTTCCTTCTATCCTGCTCTAATTTTCCTTAGAGTGTTTTTTCCCTTCGTCTACATTTCCAGGCCATTCTCCTCCCAAAATTATGGAGAAAGGTGGTGCATTGTGAGATTGTAGCACAGCACCAATTAATCCAAGACTCATCATCTTGTGGCTTTGGAATAGAATTCCAAATTCCCACAAGGGAATTCATGCAAACCTAATTTTTTAGATGGGAAACATTAAGTTTATAGGGTAGTGGAGAGGTAGCAACATTATCTTGAGCACTAGAAACATTGAAAAAAATTGGATAATGGTCTAATAGAGTGGTGGAATAATCAACTTGGATACAATCACTAGAAGCAGTGTGGACCAATTGAAGATTGGGCGATAAATAAAATCTATCCAGTTTGATAAGCTTTCTATCATCACCCAATCTACAATTAGACCAAGTAAACTAGTTATTAGCATGACTAGTGTATTGGTCATGAATAGGATCAACCACCCTAAGGGAGTTCCTGCAGTACAATGAATTACTAAACTCTTCATTGCTGAGTTTAAAGGGACTAAACCAACTCTGATCTAAGTTATGTTTAACCATATTGAAATCACCACCAATGATCCAATCTACATTGGGGAGGGCTTTAGACATCCATTCCTAAAGATTAGCACGTTCTTTAGTAGTGTGAGGAGCATAAATAGAGCAAAAGCCTATAGGTTGTCCATCGATAACCGATAGGGCCCAAATAATTATGTGAAGGGTCCTCACCCTTATTAATGACAAACTTAGCAATCCAAGGGGCAATACCAAGAATAACTCCACCTTTTCCATCTTTATGAGAAGTATGCAAAAAAAGCCTCTTTCCATACATTTAAAAGAGCCGCTTCTAATTTACTGTTGCCAATTTTGACTTCTTGCAAAAGAAGAATGTCGGGTTTCCATTTAACAATTTTTAACCTTATATTTACAGTGAGGAAGAATGATCCCCCTCACATTCCATGAAAGAATATGGTAATTCATGAAGAAGGAGTATCAGAACCTTCTTCCTATGGCAACACACTAAAACTATTAATGAGATTAATTGGGTGATTATTATTCAACCAGTCAGATAGAGATCTAGATCTCTATCAAGAGTTGGAAGGATGAGAATTTCAGCCATGTTCAAGTAGACAAGAGGTGTTAAGAGGAGGAGGGGGAAGAATGGATTCTACCATGAGGATGATTATATGAATGTGAAGAGGAACCTGACAGTTCCTTCCTCTTCTTGACCATTCTCCAACTATTAGTCATAATAGCATCCTTATATGATGGAGACTATACAGGGGGCTCATCAATATCATTCTTAGAGTTAAGAGGTGGTTGGGAGTGAGTTTGTGGTGGAGGAGATGGTGTAGGAGAAGTGGGAATGATATGAGGAAGGACAAAGCTCGATGAAGGACGAGTAGCTAGGGGAGACGAGATCGTAGATGAGGGCATTGAGTCGAATCTTGATTTTCTAACAGGACAGTCCCAGATTAGATGGCCTTCTTTTCAGTAAAAAAAATGCATTTAGTTTGTTTAAATAAACCATTTGTTGCTCCATTTCAAATCCTAGGCCAATCAATTTGATATTCTCTAATAGTGGTTTGTTTAAGTCCATTTCTAGACAGACCCTAGGATGTACCCAAAGGCTAGCAAATTTGTCAGTATTCTATTTGCACCAAATAACCATGCCTAGTTGTGCTACAATATATTTCAAGTGGGGTCTAAATGTAAGATTTAAGTAGGGCAATTCTATCCACATTGGATATTGAGAGCGAGAGGGGCCTTCGGGATGGAAGTTAAACCTTCAGGCTTGAAGATAACAGATTTGACCACAAATCACCCATGTACCATATTGCAGCATAGCTTGGGCATGGTTAGTGTTTTTAAACATGCATGAAACATAACCCTTCCCAAGACCTCTGAGGGTTTCAATCTCCCAACCATGGTTTTCCCAATTAAGGCAAGCCCATTTATAGAAATTAGCTTCAGAAGGAACTCCTCTCAGGAAAAAAAGAATAACAGTTCTTGCCTGGCATTCAGATATTACCTCCATCACATCATCAGGAAGCAAGAACTCTAAGGATTTACCTGGTTTGCTGGTTGTTTTTTCATTCATTGTCTTGGATCCCTCATTTGACGCAGTCTCTCCTATAGGTTGTGCATTGTCAATTTTTGCCGCCTCTACACCTTCCACATCAGACTCCAAAACATTTGCTATCTCCTTTCCATCAAAATCTGCTTCTTTTGTTGTTGAACCACTAATCACATCACCAGATTGCCTGGCTTCTATTTTTAATCTCATCTAGAATTGTAATGGCATGTAAATAGTGTTGCAGGTAAGGATTAGGGTAAAAAAGGCCGCGTGCACTTAGGGTTTCAACACCAGTCTATTTCTGGGTAAACTTTTTCTAATTCCTCCATTCAAAGCTTTTTGTTATTAACATAGAAGTTTTAATAAATGCTCCAGGGAAGGATCGATACATACTTATCAAGTTTGTAGTATTTTGAACCAAATTTGGCTTTACAACCCAAACAAAATGAACAACTCTAGGAAGCAAAGTCGATGACAGTTATAGCATGAATGTTAGCAAATTATTCAACTGTGCTATTGAATGTTTTATGTCGACATTAAATGGAGTCTAAACATTATATGCTTATTCAAGATGCCTTTATTACATTATGTTTCTTGAGTTACAATTTCTTTCTCATGGGAAGTGGCAGATGTAAGAAGATTATGGAAACAAATTATATCAAGTCTAAAGTTAGGAATAAATGTGATGACTTTTGAAAACTAGTTTAAAATTTGATATTTAATTAATTCTAATATGGTTTAGTTGTATGGGTTGCAATTCTCTCACTCTTCCAATTATAAACTTTATATTTTAGTATGATAAAAAAAAGAATAGATGACATAAAGTTACAATATGGATAGATGTTAAAGGCTTATATCCTTGCACTCATTACTTGATAGATTTAGTTGAATATATTGTCTTATCTTCTTGTGGATACCTAACTAGTCCTACAGTCATGGTTTGTGGTTTGTGGTTTGGTTTGTTGAATCATATTTATTTTACATGTTTTGTTGTGTTTTATTTCATTCTCAAACAATTAGTGATGGTCCAAGAAAACAAAAAAAACCTTTTGCACATCCTTTTTTGCACTCATCTAATCTTCTTTATACATTTTTTATGGAGGAAGGAATTAAGGATAAGAATTTAGGTCTTGATAAAATGACACGTGGAACCAAATATCGAGAATGCTAATTTATAGAGGACAAGGCAGTTTATTTTAAATATCAAGTCAAAAGAATGAAAGGGCCACAGAACTAAGAAAGTAAAAATAAAGACTATGATAATGGATATAGGGTATGTTTGAATTTTATCTTGGACAAATGCTAATTGCAGGCTAAAATATGTGTTAGTTATGGTTTATAGTTAATGGCACTAGGTGAAGGATTAGTTTCTACATCAAAATCACATATCATCCTAAGATTATGAGCAAACACAATAAAATTGGTGTTAGGATATCCATTCTATTGAAACTCGAATCCTAAATTAAGATGTAGATATTAAAGAGGCAAACGTGGCAAAAAATATTAATAAGAATCAAAGTCACAAGTGTAGGTAAATAGAAGTGCATCAAGAGCTAGTAAAAAAAAACGTGTTTATAGCTATAGTTCTAACAGTAAGGGGATGTGTAAGCTTTATAAGACCTTTTTAATATTGTATCCACCAAATGGGGACATTCAAGAGTCTTTTGAATAAATGAAAAAGTGATATGTATGGAGGAAGAGTCATGTTCATTAACATATGTTTCATGTTCTAGCAGTAATTATATATGTAAAATAAAAATAAAAAAGAAGCTAACTTTTATTTTGTTGGGTGATCATTGCATGTCACATTTTATCCACCAGTACTCACTTACATAGGTATTCTATAGTTAGCAGTGAGGTGACTTGTAGTGTGAATATTTCATGGTGTCATATATTGATATGTCACTCTCTAGTTAGTTGAGTTAGTCTATGATTGGTAGATGGTGGTCCAATAACTCATAGGTCTTAGGATCATTTTTTACCTTTAAAAGGTTGGGACACTATGATACTATTGTTGAAGTGAGTTGGTACAAATACTATTTCTATGTAATTGATTAGATTCTCTTAGGAGCTTAAACATAGAGACATGTCAAATTTTACAGGGGGAGAGATAACCTCAATAAATAAATTAAAAAATTCAAAAACTACAAAGTTGTACTAATTCTTTTCCATTGCATACACAATCTAACAATTACAAATATCAATAGATGCCCAAGAATCCTACTTTATGGGAATGATTCATAATATTTCCTCTTCTTATGTACCTCTAGTTATTTGCTTTTAAAGGAAATTCCGAACAATACTTATGCTCTATTTTTTTTCTTTTTTAAGTTTTCTTACATGGTCCTCAATGTGAGGGTATCCTCATTGTTTTAGAAAAATCATCATCCTAAAATTAATTGAAGAAAAGATTCATCCTTGCATTAAATTAAAATTTAGTTAACCTAGTTCCTTATAAGGATTAGAGTTAATAATTTTTTATGGAGTGTTTTGTGTGGTAATTATTTGCTACTATTTTTTTTGTTTCTTTAGATAAATTGTAGGATTTCTTGTACCTTATTTTGTTTTAAGGTACTTTGTTATTGGATCTGATCAACCCAATAACCTTGTACATATGCTTTGTTGATTATCTATGAACCTATGACAAGGTGAAGTATTTTAGTTCTATGTGAAATAATATGAATTTTGTTTAAAGGTTATTGTGTACTTGTTTCCATTCAATTGTATTTGGTATATGCAAAGAGGATATTCATGTAATCCAGAATGCATGACTATCATCTTTGAATGCATTTTGAGTATATGGTACTCAATGATAGTGACTACATGTATGGGATATGCATGTCATTCACTAGGTAAGTGCTATGTGATCACATGATAATACTTTTGTATATTTTATGTTGAAGTGTCACCTAAAAGATTAAAATATTTGTATGAAAGATAAGGTTACACATGAATGACCAATTTTTTTTTTTAAATATTTGATAAGTGATTTAGTGTATACACTTGTATTAACTTTTCAAGTATAAATTCATGATCTATTTAATGTGAAAATGTACTTATAGTTCTATTCATTCTATTGATTAACAAAGTACTTCTATGTGATCTAATTTTGGTTTTAGTTTGAGTAGAAGAGTTATTGAAAAGATCTAAAATTTTGAGAAATATAATTATATATGAAGTTAAAATGAAATAGATTCATTGGGATACTAATAGTGTTACATCCACACTTGACTAATTATTTTTGGTGAATTATTTTGTAGATTCAACTTGATCTACTAAGGACAACAGCTAATTTACAGGGGGAGAATTGTTATGGAAATTTTTCCCCAAAATGGAAAAGAAGGATATTTTATGAATAAGCTTTTGAAATTATAAGAGAATAAAGTTTATTTACCCTTTATAATTAAAAGGGAGATAGAAAAATCAAGGATATGATGATCCTTTAGTTAAAATAGAGATAAATAAAGAATAATTATGAAAACCCCTTTTAAAAGGGAGGAATTATTAAGTTTATTAACTAATTGTTAATGACAACCTTTGTGAAAGGGTGTGATGGTTTAGAAATCACCCCTTAAAAGGTTATATAAGACATTTGTATGAGACTTGAAAAGTGTTGGAAACTTGCTAGTGTTGTCATTGATGTCAAACTCTAGTAGACGATTCACTTGGTTTCCAAGTGATTTTGAGTTAATTTGAATAAAAAGGTGTTCAATGTTGTGCTTTGCATTTAGTCATAGTTGAAGATATGATTGAATGGTTTGGAAATGGTGATCAAAGGTGTTATATCCAAAGTTTTAGATTCTAGATTGTGCAGAAGTAGAAGATGTGTTTGACAGAGTGCTTGACTATGAAGAAGGTTGTCTGGGAGAAATGAGAATGCTCCGCATTTCTTTGCGTTAAGGTCTCTTGTCTTATGAATCTGGTAAAGTGATTATACTATCTATAGCTACCTTCCCCTAAAGTTTCTAGTGTTGGGGTACTCTGCAAGTTCAGTTCTTGTGTTGGTGTTCAGTAGCAGTGTATCCTGATGTGCAAAATGAAGACATTTTTTATTTCAGGTGCTTGCAGCAGTATTGCAAAAGATTTTGATGATGCTAAATATTTTGGGAAAGTGTGTGAATGTTGTGGAGTGTCTCTCTATGGTCCGTATGATGTTTTTGGACTTGGAGAAGCATGGATGTGGTCATTAGCTCAAGTGTGGCTGACCTGGCTTACTAGCACCATTTGTAGAGGTACCTCGTGGATTGTGGATGTGATGAGTAGCTTGGTGATACATATTTGAGTCCTAGTTAACCCTTGACATGGTCCACTTTCACTTCTTTCCACCATAGAAGTGTTTAGTGCCGACCTAATTGGTGTTGCACATTTGAGGTACACACGCTTCATTAGGACCAACCTAAATGAGAAAGGTCTTGGTTGTAGATGGTATAAATGCAAGATGAAGTTGAGTGGAGAAAAGTAGAGAAGATGATGCAAATTTGCATCAAGGGTAGTGCGTTGTGTGTGAACTTAAATGCTTATGACTCCAAAATGTAGTGAACAAAAGGTGTCTACATTTCAGTGTGCTTGAAGTTGCTGGAGGCAGTGAGCCAAAGGTTGCAGATAGAAAGAAGTGGCAGTGGTGAATTTCTCTTGTTACTTTTAGATAGTGAAAGTCTCTATAATAGTCTTCTTCCTTCTCTCTTTTGGGCAGTGAGCCCTTGGGAGTGAGCCTTTCTTTTGGGAAGTGAGCCCTTGGTAGTGAGCCTATTTATTTTTAGTGTTGCTATTCATATATATGTGAGCTAATCCTCACCATGGTTTTTCCCTTCTTGGGTTTTCCATGTAAATCTGGTGTTCTTATGTGTTTGTGTTTGCATTGATGCTTCATATATTTACATTCTGCTAATGCATAATAAGAGGTTGATGTTTGGAATTACTTTGAGGGATTAATGTTTTAGTACACAACTAATTCACCCCCCTCTTAGTTGTCATGTGAATTCTAAAAATTGGTATCAGAGCCAAGGTTCCCTGAAGAAGCTTAACCACTTGGGGTAGATCCAGATGGCGCACAAGAAAGGTATGGAGGTTCCAATGTTTGATGGAACAAATTATGCTTTTTGGAAGACCAGGATGGAAATCTTTCTTGTCTCTCTAGGATATGGCATATGGAAGATAGTTGACAAAAAGTATACTATACCTCCTAATGGTCCAAAGGATGAAGATGAGATTAAAGAATATGAGAACAATGGCAAGGCAAGAAGTGCTCTTTTGAGCAGTCTTTTTGGTTAAATTGAATTAGTGAAGGTAATGAGCTACAAAATTGCACATGAGATCTAGAAGAAGCTGGAAAGCATCTATGAAGGAGATGACAAGCTCAAGCAAGAAAAGATGTAGAATTTGAAGGCCAAGTTTGAAACCCTAAAGATGTTAGAGGATGAAAATATTGCAAGCTACATGTAGAGAGTGGATGAAATTGTCAACTCCATCAATGGTCTCGGTGGAAAGTTGGAGGAAAGTGAAGTGGTAAAGAAGGTACTAAGAACTCTTCCAAAAACTTATAGTGCTAAAGTTTTTGCTAATGAAGAAACTCAAGATTTGGATCAGTATTCTAAGGATCACATGTTTGGTACTCTAACTACTTTTGAGATAAGAGAATTTGGTCAAGATGATTCAAGAAAGGAAACTACTTTTAAGGCTAGCAAGACATAAAATAATGTTGAATTAGATCTAGATGAATTTGATGAAGTGGAAGTAAATTTTGTGAGCAGATTGAAAAAGGGCTCTGGAGAATATAGAGGTAAGTTACCTTTAAAATGCTTTAACTATGGAAATATAGGTCATTATGCTTCAAAATCTCTGATCAAAATTGCAAATGACAAATATAAGGACAACAAAGGTAAATTATTCAGGAGAAGTAACTATTATTTTAAGGAAGATGATAGCATATCTGATGATGAGTCTGACTATTTGGATGATGAAAGCAATGAATGCTTGTTTATGGATTTGAATGATGGAACTAATTCTGAAAGGGTTATGAAGGAAATTGCTCTAGAAATAGAGCACAATATCAAAGGAGCTTTAGTAACTGCTTTTCATGCATGAGAAGAGGAGAACCATTGGTTAATTGATAGTGGGTGTACAAATCATATGACTGGTGATAAGAATAAGTTTGTGAATCTTGAGAAGTATGATGGAGGTTTTGTTAAGTTTGGAGATGATGCATCTGCTAAGATTTGTGAAAAAGGTTCAATTAGTTTTGATGGTGTTGTTTCCAAAATTAGCTGCACTCAATTTTGCAGACAACCCCTACGAAAATTTTCCATATCGTAGACTACACTCTAATTTTGCAAATTGAGACAAGCCTTCTTGGCCTCGTGCGAAGTCATCTGACATCTTGGAATAGTTTGCGACATTTCCTTAAGTCGATTCTTCAAAATTCATGAAAATTGATTAGGTTGTAAATCGATCAAACTATCAATTTTGATCATTTTAGGGTGTTCGTAAGTTTTTAAGTCATAATGTGCATAAGCAGTCAAAATTACCGCTCCTACATATCATTAATGTTTTAATGTGTGATGTTGGCCAAAATTGCCACTTATACATATTTGACTTGTTTTTTCTTAACATATAGGAGCGGTTAAATCCGCTGCCCATGCATGCCCCTTGTCAATTTTTCATATGCTTAAGCGGTCGAATCCATCGCTCATACATGTTAAACTTTAATATGTAGAAGTAGTCATTTTGATCGATGAAGCATATCTCACCGGGATCTTTGAACTACAGTGGCATTTAATGCTAGTCGTGTTGGTATTAATGCTTTCAATTTAAACCTTTTTAAATCGCTTTAATCCATTTCATTCGTTAATTTATTATTTTCAAAACCACAAACAAACTGTGATACCTCCTTGAGACCGTTTGATCGCACGAAATTTGGATTTGGGCAAATTTTGGGTCTCCATGGTTGCATTTAGGGTTCCGGTATATCGTTAGAGGTAAGTTTTTATTTTCATTTCGTTTCTATTTTAAAACTAGGGTTTTATATGTATTGAATGGGTTTGTTATTCTTTTAAGTTTTCCTTTGTTATGGATTGATTGAAACTGTATCTTCTATAGGTTTTATTGCCATTGTTAGGGTTTGTTCTTAATTCCTAGTTTTCATTTTTGTATGAGTTGTAACTTTCCTGACTGTGTCTTCGAATCTCTTTTAAACTTGTGTTGTTTTGAATTTTTGGTCCCCTACCTCTGTATTTATCAGATAGTGCATTGGCGGTTAAATCCGTTACTGATACACTTTACCTTGGTCATTTTACCCTATGTAAGGGTGGAGAAATTCATCATCCTTACATCAAAACCTTGAATAAACTTTATTCTATGTTCGAGCGGTCAAACTTACCATTTCTACACATGTTATATGTTTCAACAAAAAGGTGCAAGAGCAGTCAGTATGACCGACCTGACATCTATACATAATTCCTCGAATATGCGTTGGCTGGCATTTTCACTAACATTGCATATATAAAAGAAGTTATTTTTCCCTCATGCAAGGGCAGTCATTTTGACCACCCCTACATTAAAACATGTATATCTTCCTTTACACATGCAGTGGTGGCCTTTTTCACCGACATTGTATGATAGATAACTTGTCCTCCATGCAGGAGCGGTTAAATCTGCCACCCATACACATTTTCCTAAATTTTTCTAACACTGGGGAAAATTCACCGTTCAAAGCCTGTTAACCTGCTTTTGCCTTTTACCTCAATTTGTGCACACTCTATCCCTTTCAAGCATATCCTCATAGTCATGATCTTCAACATGCAATTTTCCCAGATTACCAGTATTTCCCTAATTGCATGATCATGGCTTTTTGTTGTAGTTTCTTCTGCGGATTTTCTTTCTTTGTCGACATCCTTCTAGTGTTAGTTTTTTAGATGACTGAGTTGTCTCCAAATAAGTCGAAAGAAATGAATTATAAGTATCAGTGTGTTTTTCCAATCACCTCGGTTACCCCCAACATTGATGACATTTAGGATACAGAGATTGGCCATGTAGACATGGTTGAGTTTGTGGAAAGAACTAAGTCTGATAACCCTAGTTCTATGATGAAGAAGATTGTTGATAGCAACATTCACTTGGTGTCATCTTTCCCAGTGGCAGCTCAAATACTAAGTTTGTTCTTCAATGTGCTTAGTTCTACAACAGAGACAATAGGGCAATGATGGATACGAATGGCAATGTGATCGTCAGATTGGATCCATAATTCATTGATAAAGTTTTCATGTGTCCTGCTGCTACAGAAGTTGTGAAACTAGATTTTACTAAAGCTCAGAAAGAATATGACAAGAATTATGAGAAGGCTAAGAAGACAATTACACCAAATGGCTTAAGACTTCAAGGTCAAATTTATCTAGGTGGTCGAGGAGTTTTTCCAGAAGTGATTTTATTGAGGAAGTTGGTAATCTCATAACTCTTCTTAGTAGGATAAGGGGGCTAGCTTTTTCTTCTCTTTTCCATGAATGGATGTACCCTTTTATCAAGGATATACTTCAAGGCAAACAAGCCATCTTTTGGGGTGAACAAATCAGCAATGCTCTGCACGAGCAATTGACTAAGGTATCCACCACTTTCAAATTCTATATGACTTCTTACCTTGTGTATATAGCAGCCTCAATGAGGATATTTCTAGGTTTGACATCAGAAGGAGATAGGAGAGTGGTTCTTGTGTATCAGTACTATCCTTAATTGACATTGAAAGGTTCTATTCACCACTTTAGGAGGGTAAATGATTCTGTCTTCGCAGTGTTCTTGTGTCTTTTTGACCCTTGGTTAGAGCAAAGAAGAGTTTCAGACAAATCTTGGTCAGTGGTGAATGATTATGGGTGCATGTTCTTACAATTTCAAACTTTGTCATATTTAAGGGTTGGCTTTTTCCAAGGTTATCCTTATATGTTGCAAAGGTTTCCTTCAAATAAACTTGTTCTGATGGAGTTATGTAGACAAATGATTATTGTACATAATAAGAAATTGGAACTAAAGAAACCAGGATTCTGATTTCTAGTAGAAATTAGCAGATTTTTAGTGTCAACTACTGCAAAGGCTAGAGAAATGGAGACTGAAATGCAGTTAGTGACCATGAAATAGTTCAAATGAAGACCAAGGTTTGATTTCAGGGGTGTAAAAGACAAGATCAAAAGGAAGACCCAGTTTCATGAACCAATGGTTGAAGACATCTGGGTGGACTTGAGGACAGAAGAGGATATCCAAAAATTAGACTATAGCAGGTTATCTCTGGAACATATTGAGTATCTAGGATTGGCTACTATTCCTAAAGACCTAGTGGATGATGAAGAGCTAATTGATCCTAGGTATAACACTGAACAGATTGTTAGTTCTCCTCTTCCTCCTATCCAATGGTCTCAAAAAGAATTGACTTATCTAAGGAAAAGGTTTGAACCTATATTGGCTAACACAAACAAGTGGTTAGAAGGTAAGGAAATTGCTTTGAAAGAATTCCTTATGGGATCAGAGACTGAAGTCCAAGAACAAATAGGTAAGAAGGTGGAGAATAGGACAAAGAATCAGAGTGACATTCCCTCTTCTTCCAAGCCACATAAACCCAGGATCAAATTTGTGTCAAAGAAATCAAAGGTTGTAGAGAAAGAATCTGAGGTAGAAGAAATGGAAATTGAGAAAAAGAATATTGATGAGCTAGCTACCAAAGAAATGGAGGTTGAAAATAGACCAACAGAAGAGATGGGAGAAGGACAAGGAGATGAAGTTCCGTCTCCACAAGAGAACGTACAACAGGATATGGGAGTCTCTTCTCCTTTGTCTAACATACTTGTTTCAGTTCCTCTATCTATTTCACCTATCAACATTCCATGTTCTGAATCTCCATCACCCTCAAAAATAATTTTTGATAATCCTCAAACTACTTTTGATGATGTTCTTCATTCTTCTGGGTCTATTCCTAGTCTGTCCTCCTCATCTTTTGATATTGGAGATTCTTCAATATTTAATCACTTTGTATTGGGTTCTGAGCAAGTTTCAAATGTGAATGTATCAGGTGTAGTGTTTACTAACACTCCACCTATTGTTTCTACTTCCAGTGCTAGTGTAATTCCCGTAACACTGACAATGGAACCGGATCCAAATGTGAGTACTTCTGTGCTTCCTCCATGGTTGTCCACATATACGCCTAAAAGAAAGAAACAAGCCATCTCTCCAGATGACTTTGATTTTGGTAAGTTGGTGCCTGCTAAGGCTAAGACTCCAAAGAAGCCAAAAATTCTTTCAAGAGGGCTGGGAGACAAAGGGCACAAATTTGTGGAGATTGCAAGGTCTCCACAGGATGCTACCATAGAAAATTTTAGTATGAATGATTACTCTATTTCTAGGATTGAGCTAGGCAAAATAACACATGAGAGTGCAAAGACTGACATGCAGTCAGCAATGCATATTTTGATTCAGAAGTTTGATAAAGAAAAGGAGATGAAAGATCATTATAAAGCAATGGTAGAGCAATTGACTGCAGTGGTAAGGAAGATTACTTTGAATTCGGAATCAGTGACTCCTGAGGCCATTTATATGGAGGATCCTATCATCCAAAAAGCTGAAAAGACTCACCTTAAGGAAAGAGTGCTTGAAGAATATTTGGAAAGGATGTGCACATATGGAATCTCTCTTCTTATAGAGCTAGCTGAGAAAACAAGCAAAATGGAGAAAATTAGGGCAGAACTTGATGATTTGATTGATGCAATTTCTTAGGATATTGAGCGTTTAGAATAGAATCATGATAAGTGGGTAGAAATGAGGAAGTTGAATATAAGTGCTTTGATATCAATTGGTGTTATTCCAAATAGGGATTCATATATCGAGACTAAGGAGGCATTGACATATCAGAGCCATGTGCTGAAAGATCTAATCAATGACTTAGAAACTACAAGGAAGCTGAGTGACCAAAGTGATGTTAGTCTCTTACACAAGTTGGAGGAGCTGCCTTGCAATTTGGTGTCACAGGATAATCAATTTCTTTCTGCAGAGGAGATGATCTAGGAATTTGAGAATATGTTTCAGGAGTTTGAGGACAAAACATTTTCAGTATCCTCCATGGATAATATTCCTGATAACCAGTTAACTTTGGATAATCTGAAGGCCAAGTTAACTAGCCATGCAAAATCAATTACCATAGTTAGAGATGCAATAGTTAGAGCCCAGATGATTTTCAAGAATACAGTTAGTCCAACCAATTTGGGGATGCAAGCTGCATTCACTATGTATGATTGTCACATGAAGAAAGAAGGCAGTACAAGTTGAAGCATCTTTTTCATCACTTAGTTTATTTTCTATTTTTTAGATGTACTTTTGAAATAATTTTGGAAATATTTACATGTACTTTTCTCATATGTAATTACATGTAAAAACATAGGAAGTCCAAAATCAAAAAGGACTCCTTTGTTGAATAAGTCATAGTTAGTTGTTTTTTTCCTATTTTTGCTCTTAGTTTCTCTTATAAATAAAGAGGACCCCCATTGTAATTATCATCTTTTAGTTATTGAAGCGAAACTCTGCCAAATTGAAGAGCATTTTGAGACTTTGTGTTCAAATTGCAAATCATATTTTATCAAGTGAATAGAAAAGCAAGTGATATTTCAATCTTTGCATTGGAATAACTTGTGGTGTATTGGAAATTGTTCTTATGTCCTTTTGCTTATGCTATCTTAAATATTTGATCAAATTGTAGTGTGAGTGTCGATAATCTGGGAGATGTTCTAAAGCTGATTTTGAAGACTTTGTGCTACAACAATTAACTTTAGCTTGTGGTTTTATGTTTTGAAGTAAAATATACTGGAAAGGATTTGAACTACTATTATCTTTTGTGATCGTATATTTTGTCATAGTATTCGGTGAAGATTTTGAGCTGCACCTTATCCTACTTGGTTCTAAATTGTAAATCAATAAAAGGAGCAATGATAGACTTTGTGCTCTTGTGAGTTTTTTGGTTATTTCAATTTGTATTGTGAAAGTGCTATTTTATATTGTAAACATCATTTCTGAAAAAAGAGAAATGGATAACATCGTTTCACCCCAAAATTGATTTTTAGTATAAATAAGTTTGTAATAGTTGATAGGGAACCTCCCCTTGCTAAGAGGAGAGATTTATCTCATTATACTGTGGTTGATATAACCATTTTGCCTTCAGTTAGTTGAAGACAAAATATTCACCCAACATATGGCAAGCACAATACAGATGATGTTCTTTATGTCAAGGGTCTCTGACATAATCTAAGTGTAGGAAAAATGTGTAGTAGAGGCTATAACCTTGTATTTCAAGATGGTGGTGATAGGCTATCGTAAGGTCCTAACACTTTAGATGAAAATTATTAGTTTATCTACCGGGGTAGTGTCCAAGGCTGTCGGCAATAGGGAGTTTGAATATTTCATTGAGAAACAGTTTTCTAGATCTATTAAAAAGTTGAAATAGTACATGAAATGTTTATCCTTCTATAGAAAGCATTCAAACTCTATACTAAGAAGCATGAAAACTCTAGACTAGAAAGCATATAAATTCTACACTTAGAAAGTAGGTAAACTCTACACTAGAAAGCAGTTAAATTCTATGCTAACAATTCACAACTACAATTTGCTAATCTACAAGCACTCCAAATTCTAACCATCATAAAATAGTAATTCTAACTAGGCAGATGTGTTGGAAAACTTCTAATGGACATGAAAATTTCCAAACAATAGTACACAACAATTTAACTTTTACACAACACACCCTGCAGGTTAACGACAGAAGCTAAACATAAACTTAAACTATCTTCAACTAAATAAAAACATCCACAGAAATGAAAATACTTATCTATCCTATAGTCTCGCAAGTGGCCAGCTCATGGGAGAATCTTGTCTTAATTCAAATCACATTCAATCACTTCAACGACACATGAGAACTCCATTGAAATCTTCATATATTTTTTTAAAAGAAACTAAAACTCAGAATATCATTTCTATTCATAAAAATTGCAAGTACACAGATCTGATGATTTTGAGAACTAAAGGATTGATTTTTATCCATCCATAGTGTCTATTTATATCCATATTTTGAGCAACAACAAAAACTGAACTACTTCAAAAACTCCTAAATTTCTGATTGTGGGAAAATGCTAGTTGAAGAAGTCTTATAACTAAAAAACAAGATCTTAACTACTATTGTCTTTTAAACATAAGACGAACTCCGAGTGGAGTCATAATGTCTTTTGGGTAACCATAGAAATAGTAGAATAAAACAAAGTCTTGATTAAATGCAAGCCTAAAATTTCTAGCACCCCCAACTTCCAGTGCACTCGTCTACAGCTACATAATGTCCACTTCTTAGGCAATGCATTAACCTACACAGCTACCCAACTTTTCATGCCATTAAATCAACATTTAAAAGCTAGTTTCAATCAATTTAGGAAATCAGGATTTGTACAATATTTTATTAAAAATAGATAAATATTGTTTATAAAAATAAATAGTTTGGCAAGGCTAGGGAATTGGGTAATGCAAAAAGGCTATTTGATCCATTAAAGATGTAGACACCCAAAAATGTCCACTTGTCGCAACGCTAACATTTTTGACCTAGATACCCTTGTCACCATCATAACCCATGTCTTCATAACCTAATTAACATTTCCTCTAATAGATTAAATAAATATAACATTTATTTAATTTAACCACATCCTCCATATCATTAAATAAATAAATCTTATTTATTTATTTATTCCCCTCTCTTCTATGATTAAATAAATAATTATTATTTATTTAATCAATCATGCCACTTAATTAATTAAAATCACTTACCATTTTCTATCTCCCAAATCACTCATCCACCTTCCATTTTTTCTCTCCCAAGTTGCATAGCAACTTTCTAATCTGATTATCACTCACCAAATTGGAAGGTTTATCCCTCCATTTTCTCATCTTGCCTATAAATTCACCCATTTTCATGCCATTCGCATGGATGAATCTTCTAAGGATCGTCACTCTTTCAAATTTATGTCTCATCCATCACCAATCTATTTTCCTCCATCTCAATCCTATCATCTTCATCTCGTCGTTAAGCTGCAGATTGTTGGCAACCTACATTTCAAACAAGGAATCTCCAAACCTTAGGTGAAATTGTTACATTTTGCATGCTTTTTTTTATTTTAGATCTTTTGGGGTTTTAATTTCTTGGGTTTGGGTTGGATCTTGGTTTTGCATTTTGTTGTGATCTTTGTCAATTTCTACCCAACACAAAATGGCACACCCGATGGGACTGAATCATTAGTTTTTTTGCATTTTTTTATTAAAAAATTGCATTTTTCTAATCACCATTGTCAACTTTTCTAGTAAATTTGTCACAGGGAGTCTCTGGGACAAAAATAGACAATATCATTGTGTCCGGGAGCTCAATTTTGTGTTCGGTGGCTATAAATTTGTATATGTTTTGTCAATGTAAAAAATTTATGAAAATTTTGAAAAAACATTAGCCTTGTTGTACGGATCCGTATAGCAAGGGCCTATCACTGGGTCTAATCTTTTTCCTTGTAGGTACTTGTTTTGTGTTGTGGGATCTTGGTTGCCTTTTTTGCAGGTTTACTTCCATTGCTTGCATGTGTAAAGCCCTGTCAACCTCCAAATCACCTCTATGCAGCCCCTAAATCACCCGTCGATCTCCTTAAATCCCTAGCTTTGAATCTTGTCGCAATCTAAAACTCCATACTAAACACCTTCATCCAAGTCTCTATCAACCCTCAACCATTACTTAGTTTGTTGTTGACCATTACTTACCGTGCAGCCCTGTTGAAGTTGCTATCTCCACAGTCGTAGACCACTAAAAGGAAATTACTTTGTTTTGATCAGAGAATCCTAAAAGTTTTTAACTAAGTCACTTTGCATGTCTAAATCCAACGTCGCCTCTCAAACCTAATGTTGCCATCCATATCAACTCTGCCATTGGTCGAGGTCATTGTCGTTTCCCTAATCCCAATCGCTACCCAATTCCTTTCTATTCCCATTGTTGCTGCCCTGTCGATACCTTTCTATTACCATTGTTACTCCCCTGTCGTCACCTTTGAAGTCCACCTAATCACCTCCAGTCAATAAAGAACCCCCTTGTCATTTTACAACTCTCAGCCTATTGTAACAGTCACCCATTTGGTAGTAGTCGTTGTCCTCCTTCTTCAACTTTTAAATCTGGTCATCCACCTTTCAACCAACATCATACACCTTTCAACTTTCAACTTTCCATATACTCCTGCCTATCATTTTCCAGTCGCCATTCTTTAACCAGTCTTTTATAGACTTGGTCGATGTCATTTTCTTTAGTCATTGTCATTTGCAGACTTATCCGCTGACTGTTGGGCTCTGTCAATAGTCTTTCTTAGTCGCAGTCATCAAAAACCTTGACCCTCGACACCCCTGTCACCCCTATCCAATTTAGTCACCATCTCTCAAAAACCTCATAGTTCCCATCAACCTTTTAACATTACAACCAGTCAATTTTCCACCATCCCCAGTCATAGTCACAAGGTTGTCTAAAAGGCAAAGTCGACACTTTAAACTCTGAGGTCAACGCTTTAAACTGCAGGGTTGGCATTTCAATCAAAGGAGGGGTGGGGTTTTAAATCAAGTTGCCACAACATAAACTGCCTCACACAAAAAGCATATGTACCAAAAAGGAACTTTTTGCAAAACCAATCAACAAGTCAATATCAAAAGTCAAACAAGGTCAAATTGGTCAACCCTGTCATCTCAAATTTGCCAAAGGGGGTATTTTTTTTCTTTTCATCATAACAGGAGCATACAGAGGTGAAATCACACAAATAAACTCATCGGAAAGGTAATTCCACGAACTTCACAATGGAGAAGGTTTGATTAGGAAATTTTATCATTTTATCAGCTCTATTTATAGTCAAATTTTAGCTATTTTTTGAGCTTCTATCTATGGTTTTTCTTGAAAATTAATGATTTATCAGTGCATCTTGTAAACACGCTTGTCAAAGAATGAAGAAAACAAACTACTGATCTATATTTTGTAGGTCCGAGCGGTCAAAGAAATATATTGATTATCACTAAAGTAGGCACATTTGGTTTTGGGCATTAAAATTAACTTTGTCTTCATCGTGCCTATTTTTCATTTTTCTTTGTTTGCTTGTCTAAGTCTGTGTGTTACCTGATTTGGCAATGAAAGTATCCTCTCCCCTTGCCTAACCAATGGATTTAGGGTACACGATTAATCATTGTCAACTCTAGAGGGCCTGCCTTCCCATTGTGAGAAGGGGTACGACCCAAGCAGAAATAGGTCAAAACCAGACCATTCCAAGCTGCTATATAAATAATACGTTTGTGATGAAAGTCACAAATGATAGGTGTTGTTCTTCTATACCGACGAATGTTTCCCCCAAAATCCTACAGAGCCTAACCTCTATAGGCTGGGAAGCCTCCTTAACAGAGTGAATCACCGCATGTATAGCCACCTAAATAGAAACCCTAACTAAAAACCTCTGTGTAGAAGCTAAAAACCCCTATTTGTTGGTACAAGAGGAAACTCTGATAGCCATCCCACATTTTCATGGCTTATGGTAGAGATAGCAAGGTACCTCAAGATCTGCGTGTCTTGAGGACCTAGAACTTGGTGTGCCTAAGAAGTGAGTGCATTGTAAGGGGGAGCCCCTGCCCCAAGTTCCTAGAGCTATACACCATAAGTAGGTGTGGCTGGGTGAAACCAAGTGGGAACTCAACAGATACTGTCCTTACCTAGCCTAGGGTGTACACATTGATCATTGTGTTTGGTGTGCATGCACGTGTATGTGAGATCTTGTGTTTGATATTGCCACATCATCCTCAACCTACTTGTCATAACACATTTCCCAATCATTACACTTCATCCAATCCTACCAAACCAAATCATCTTAGTCATCCAATCAACCACATCCCAATCAAACTAGGTCATCTAACCTCATCATTCCATATCATCATCCCTCTAATCCAATCTACGCCATTCTACACCATCCCATCTAGTTTGACCATATCATATCATTGGACTTCTTGAGCCTTAAATCCTTTTGAGAATCTACATCAGCTATCCAACATCAATCCATCCAACCAACATTCTCCTTTGGCTTTGGTCCTTATCTAGCATTTGATCATATCACCATTATCAACCAACCTTGTCTACCCTTGAGTTCATGAGTCTATCTCTTGGGAGATAATCTTATCCAACCAACCAACTGATCAAACTAACCCAATTAATCGACCAAGCCAATCCAATCAATCAATCAAGAAAACCACTCAATTCAAAAGTCTCAATTTTGTCGCATAAGTCCAATCCACATTCCTCCTACACCATGCCAACCTTAGAGGACATAGTGCAAGAGATCATTCACATCCTTCACCAAGCACCAAAACCCCTAAGCCAATAAATGATTTAGAGGGTCCATTGCATAATTCAACAACTTCAACTTCAAGTAGGCCAATCACCTCACATGCAACATCTCATAGCACATGCCCAACACCTCATAACCATTTTCCAATCACAAACCCAACAAGTATATCATCATCCCTTATCCATCCAACACCAAACAATTCCACCTCATTCCTAAGTGGCATCTCTTTCCGTTTCACACCAATCTAATCAATCCATATATCATAACAATTCCACATCACCTTGTCTTATTCCTTATCAATCTAATCTGCCCACATTTGAAATCACTTACACATCACCTTATCCCACATATTTCCATAACAACTCCACATCACCTTATCCTACATCTTCTCATAACATTGCCACATCACCATACCCTACTTCTAATATCTACCATTATCCACAACAACCTATACCCTAAGATCTTTCACCTACACATCCTACCATTTCATCTCTTCATCAAACCCATTCAAAAGACTATCAATGGCCCCCACAACATGAACATGCAAGTCCAAGTGGCCCTTTGTACATAAACCAAGTCAACCCAAGTCCACTTTTGCAACATGACCTAATAGACTTAAGTCCACCTATGCAACAAGACCCAATAACCTTTGACTCAAGTCTAAGAGACCCTTTGTACATAAACCAAGTATCCTTAAGTCCACCTATGTTGTAAGACTTGATAACCTTTGGCAAGATGGACACCAACCTAGAGCAAGCATCCTACAAACATCTTCCATCACCATCCGATCACATGCCAACACATGAGGTTACTAGTTCCATTTTGACACTATCATGTAATCTCATTCCTAGTCTATTGACCCACCAACCATCTGATCCATCTAGTCCTATCTTGGCACCTCCATCCAATCCTAATCCTAATCAATCCAATCCTCCTATCCCTCCATCCAATCTAAATCCTACTTCTAAGCATATAACACCATCCACTATCATCATCCATCCCCTCTATTATCCATCCACCCATACACTTGCAGAGAATGTGATCCATTGCTATTAGCGAGGAATAAATCATTGTCATGTCATCAAAGTCCCATTCACAAGCCTATCACAAATTCTCCCAATACCTTGCTTATTCCTCCAACTCCACCATGTGGCCCACAAACCATTGAGCTTATTGAAAAGACTTCTCCCATGAGTCCACATCAAGACCTATCACACCCTCATGTTATTGAGAAAAAGCCTACCCAAGAGTCATCTCCTTCCATTCAAGCAACCCAAGAGCTATGTCAAGAGCATAACCCAACGCATGTGGAAACATCAACCCCCCATCCGAATCAATGTCAAAGTATCTCTAATTTCAAACTATCCATGTCCTATATATTGCCTTTGATCAAGATATTAGCTATGATCATAACCCTATTCATGAAAAAATATATCCCATTCATAGCCAAATTAATCCTTTCTATTATCACATTTATGATCAAGATTCTATGTGATCATAAAAACCACGATGAGCCTCTTAGACAAACTTTATGCAACTCATGATAAAGAGGTTATCACTCCACCTATCCCTTCTTCCATACCCATCCATGAGCAAGATCTCTAAATTGCTCCAATCCATCCTCCATCTAACCCTAATGGGCCAACTTCCACTTGTCATGATGAGAGATGTGCCTCCCAAGAACACACAAGCATAGAAGATCAAACTGTCACCTTGGATCTACATGCACATAAGCAAGATCCTAATGATCCTTCTGCATCTACCATCGACCCTATTACAACTCCACCATCATGTCCTATTAGTCTATCTACCTTTATCCATGAGTGTTCCTCCTTAGAACACCAACAACCTTTATCCACTTCACCTTCTCCATCCAATAAGGAACTCATGTCTAGTGTTCCACCTACACCTAGTCCCACTGCGATCGCATCCTCCAAAACATGAACTATCAAGGTAAAGGCCTAGGCCTTCTTGAACAAGGTGTTTTAGAGCCCATCCATGTCAAAGTCCCTCCACACTCATTTAGCCCTGGATACACACCCCAAGGACAGCAATCTAACGATGTTGGTACTTCCTCCACACCTCCTAAATCCACCACTTCCTATCACAAATCCCATCATACTCCTAAATCATATGTCGCCATTTCACCTCCATCATCCTACAAATCATAAAAGCATGTGACCATACACCTCCCGCCATCTACTTTGCTTCTGCTTCTTCCAACTCCTAACATCCCTCCATTGAATCTACCTCCACTAATTCCAACACCTTATCCATCCATCCATAAATCTTATAAAAGTCCCAATCATTACCAACAAATGCACACATTGTCTAAACATGGAGCTTCCACCATACCCAAGGGATTCAAAAATAAAAACTTGGATGCCTACACTCATAAAGAAAAAAAATCCTAAGGGCCCTAATGCCTTAGGATATCAATCCATAATCCAAGATTCAAAGAAACATCCATCTCAAAAGCTACATATACCCACACACCTCAAAGAAAAAATGAAAAAGGTGTGGGTCCCCAAGAAACAAGCAATTACCTCAAAAGCTACGCAAAAGCCGCATATATCCAAACCCATACCTTCACAAGCAAAGTTAAAAACTCAAATGGTATGGGTCCCTAAGCAACAAGCCATCAAGTCAAATGAGGCATCCACCTCTCGGGAATCCCAACCATCTCCTTCCGTCCATTCCATCCAAAAGCTGCAAATTACTCCATCCCACATGAAAAGCAAAAATCATAAAAATACCAAGTCCATCTGGGTCCCCAAATGCTTAAATCAACCATCTCCTAAGCTAACAACTCCATTGCTTCCTACACCACCTTCCCATCATAATCTTCAACATTTATCATGGTGTGTGCAACCATTGGTCATGGTTCCCTTCCATCCCACAATTCCACATACCTCCATCTCCCCACCTTTCATCCAATATATTTCATATCTACCCTATCACTTTCCTATGGTCTATGTTTTTGCATAAGCCTTCCATCCATAAGTCATCCATAATCCACATCATAATCCACTATCGTACCATTTCATAATCTGCTATCTACCTAATCCATCTTTCATGAAATCACCTTACCAACATCTATGAGCACACCTGACATGGTCCATGCGCCAACACCCCTCTAGCGGGACTATCACCTTTCATGGAACTAGACACTTGAGTCACTTTCATCCATATCCACCTTCTCTTATCAAAAAAATCAAAACAAAATCAATCAAAAAAAAAGTAAAGAGAAATCCCTTCGTCCAATGGTGAAAACCTGGCAAACAGCCTAGATAAGTACCATGATGAAAACCTGGCAAACATGTGTCATGCATAAGTTGATCTTCTATGTCACCTACATTCAGGGGCACCTTGTCTCATCCATCCTATCATATCCTACCATACCACTTCCTACCATCCTTATCCATCCACATACACATACCTATCATATTGAGTCCATTCATCCACATTTCCTCCTTTTGATCTTGATAAAGATTGGGGGCAATATGTTAAAACATGCTTTGGTTATCCCTTGATGTACTCCATCCTTTCCAAACCAATCCATCCTATTATCCTATCATAATCCCATTGTCACCAGCCCAATCCTATCACTATTCTATCATCCTAAGCCTTGTCATGAAAAATCCCAAGCATACTAGCTAGAATGGGGCATGTTATTTCCTATGTGACATAGTCTTTGGGATCACATCCTAGCTCTCTTATGCATACATCTGATGTTGCTTATCCCCTTATCCAATCATTCGTCATGAGTCTTCATTTCCATCCTTTTATCGCTCGTCCCTTCATCCAATCACACCTACCTTCCTCATCACCGGTATCTACCGCAAAGGCTACACAAATTGTAAATCCATGTGACATCCCATAT
The DNA here is from genome assembly GCA_027924645.1 of Cunninghamia lanceolata. Taxonomy (NCBI): domain Eukaryota; kingdom Viridiplantae; phylum Streptophyta; class Pinopsida; order Cupressales; family Cupressaceae; genus Cunninghamia; species Cunninghamia lanceolata. The sequence continues at coordinate 557,376 of BSBN01000787.1, read as the reverse complement.
CATACTGAAAAAATCCAAAAAGATCACAAAAAGCCCTAAAAAAATCCAAAAAAATCTCAAAAACCCCTAAAAATACCCAAAAAATTATAAAATGTCCTGAAAAATATCCAAAAAAAGTATAAAATACCCTGAAAAAATACAAAACACATCGCGTATCTAATAAAAAATCAAATCATCAATTAATTATTCTAATCATTAATCAAATCATCAAATCAAATCACTCATCCCATCAATCAAATCAAACCACATCAATCAAATCTTTCCAATCAAAATCACTTTTTCAAATCAAGTCAATCTCTTAAACAATCAAAATCACATCAACATCATATATCAATCAATCAATCAAATCCAATCATCGACATCACATCACAAAAATCAAATCAATCCATCAAAATCTCATCAATCTATCTCCCACACCATCAATAAAACAAAATCAGAACTACATCTCATCTCTATCGTTACATGTCTTGATCTTGTGGATATAGGGTATGTAGGAAGTTTGGAGTACGAAGGAAGTGCCCAGATTCAAGCACAGACGATATTCATCTTTCTTCTCTCTCATCTTCTTCTCTCATCTATCTTCATCAATTCATCAATCTTTCAAATCAATTCTTCCAATCAATCTTCATCATCAATCCATCACTTCTTCCAATCAATCTCATCGTCTAAGAAATAAACTCAAATGCAAGTCATCCGTATCCATACCAATCAAGGCAATCAAGCTTGTCAAATTATCCAATCGCAATCAATGGTCTTGATCCCAATCTTGTTGTAAACCCATTGAATCATCAATCAATCCATCCATCATCATCATCCTTGTGTTGCTCTAGGGATATATTGTTCCCTGCCATGACAACACTATCTATCATCATCAATCAACCAGCAATTAATCATTGGTTTACAGCTTGACAGGGGCAATACCTTGTTGTTTTTGTATCATTTATGCATGCTTGCTTGCTTGCTTGTGTGTGTTATCATTTTTATCTTGAATTTGCATATGTATCTTCCTAGCTAATATTCATATCTTGTACCCAGACAAGGTTGTATTACTTTGGGGCATGGGACACGTCTTCACCTTGGTCCTTATACCTTGGTGCATAACATCTTGTGCTATATCAAACATATGGTTTCTCACTTTCATTGTAGCATAACGTGTCCTTCATCTCTTTCCTCCACTTCCTATCTTATGTCATTCATATTATCCCTCCTTACCAATCCATTTCATTTCGAGAGCCTACCCGTGTTTGTCCAACCTGCCTATCCTCTCAAGGGGGCATCATCATCCTATCATTTCATCATTATCCTATCTTTGCATCTCATCTTTTTCTTCTATCTGTATCTTAGCTTCTTTGAAATGATGTTACTCGACATAAATCTCATCATCTCAAAGAGGGGCAAAATATAGACACCCAAAAAATCCACTTGTCACAACGCTACATTTGTTAGGCATCTTGTAACATTTTTGCCCTAGATACCCTTGTCGCCATCATAACCCATGTCTTCATAACCTAATTAACATTTCCTCTAATAAATTAAATAAATATAACATTTATTTAATTTAACCACATCCTCCATATTAGTAAATAAATAAATCTTATCTATTTATTTATTCCCCTCTCTTCTATGATTATATAAATAATTATTATTTATTTAATCAATCATGTCACTTAATTAATTAAAATCACAAGTATCATTTTCTATCTCCCAAATCACTCATCCACCTTCCATTTTTTCTCTCCCAAGTTGCATAGCGACTTTCTAATCTGATTATCACTCACCAAATTGGAAGGTTTATCCCTCCATTTTCTCATCTTGCCTATAAATTCACCCATTTTCATGCCATTTGCATGGATAAATCTTCTAAGCACCGTCACTCTGTCAAATTTCTGTCTCATCCATCACCAATCTATTTTCCTCCATCTCAATCCTATCATCTTCATCTTGTCATTAAGCTGCAGATTGTGAGCAACCTACATTTCAAACAAGGAATCTCCAAACCCCAGGTGAAATTGTTATGTTTTGCATGCTTTTTTATTTTAGATCTTTTAGGGTTTTGATTTCTTGGGTTTGGGTTGGATCTTGGTTTTGTATTTCATTGTGATCTTCGTCAATTTCTACCCAACACAAAAGAAATGAGGTTATTTATACCTCATCATTCCTCCTCTTCCTAACCTTGAGTAGGTCCTCTTGATTGATGATATACCCTTTGTCTCTCAACCTCCCTTTTATTATTCAACTCATCAAACTTTGAGCTCAAGTCATATACTGCATTTGCTTCTTCATCAATATGGTCAGGGACCTTTAGAAAACCTTTGTGAAGTTTGACTCTCAACTATCAGGTATGTAAGTCCCTTGGTTCTGGTTCTGTAACTAAGACTACAGAAGGTGGTTGTAAAAGGAGAGGTGGTCTGTATCTCATTCCTATCCATTTAGTCTTTAGTTGCTGAAGAATTTCTGTCAATGCCTTTGCTCTTTTATATGACCATTTGAGGTTAGTGGGGGAAATCATTTCTCTTCTTTTTAAATACATAGACAAGGGGGTATACCTTTCTTCACAAGCATTCCAAGCTTTGTCAATTAACTGTGGTCCATTGATCTTAAAATCTTCATAATAGATCCTAATGCTTTCGTTGTATTTTTGTTTCATATGTTCATAACTCTTGACTCTCCTGAACTGAGTTTTGAAAGCAAAAGGTTTTTGATTGGGATACCTCATGTGCAGTTCTACAGTTCTCTCTGCATGAAGGTATTCTCTAGTTCTATCTTGTTACTGAATCTAATTTTACATATTTGACATAAATGCCCTTAACTAGACTTCCCCTAGAAACAAATTGATGAAGAAATCACTATGCTTCTCAAGAAATAAATTATGAATGAAGAATTCACATAATAAATTCTTTTGCACAAGAGTTGCTTCTTTAAATGCCTCAAAGAATTGCTGGTCATTAGGGTCATGTGGCAAATTGCAAGAGATTCTCAAGATCTTCCATCTTAATAACTGTTCGTTAAGGAACATTGAATATAGTCTAGACAGTTCTTGCAAACCAGTAATAACTCTCCAATTTGACATGCATCAATTTTGGCCTGATATAATCTATCATAAGATTCCTTCAACAATACTATTTCTTTCTTTAATCTAACATTTTCAGCTCCACCTTGCCTTAAGAAGTAGCATCATTCCATCCATTTGGTTAGCAAGGGAGGAATGTGAACCTGAAACCATTCCATCTTAGTAGGTTTGGTTTGAACCTCTTTTGATTCCATAGATGGTTTAAAATTAATTTCTTCTAAGTCTTGCTCCAACTCCACAATTCTACTTATGGCCTTATTCAATTCAAGGTTTTTTTCTCTTGCTCTTCTGCAAATGTCTTAATGCATTGTTCTATGTTGAAGGTGAGATTCTTGATCTGTCTATCTTTTTCAGGTAAACTTTCTAGATAGTGCTTATCTCTTTGCTACAATTGGGATTACAACTCTCTAATGGTCTAGTCCTTTTGTTCAAGAAGCTCTTTTTGTTCTTCTATCTCTTGTTGTTGTCTGTTCAACTGTTCTTCATTCAATTGTATTTGATTCCTCAACTGCATAATTTCTGTGTTTAATTTCTTTGTCTCTGGTGTCATAGTTTCTGTTGGAATTAGACCGGACAACTGAGAGGGGGTAAATCAGTTGTCCCAAAAATTAAACTTTTCTTCCTTTTTATCTTCTTCACAATTTGCAAATTGATTAATGATGTAAACATTAAAGCATGAAACAACATCACATAAGTAGAAACATAATCAACACATTTGACACCAAGATTTTTGACGTGGAAACCCGGTTAAGGGAAAAACCATGATGGGTGTTCGCCCACAAGATTCATACCCTATTAAAAGTACTTAAAATAATGGGAAGGCACTTGCCTTTGGGCTCAGTGCCTAGAGCTCACTGCTCAAAAGAGAGGCTCATTGCCTACAAGAAATTTAAGTTTAACATAGAAAGATTTAACTGAGAAATAGCATCTACTTCATGTCTGGTTTAGTTTCATTGAATGCTCATAAAACTTCTGTTCTACTTCCAAACTCTTCTTCACTAACTTTTCACTCTATTCTACTTTTGCTCTTTTGCTCCTCCTCTTCTTTTCTCTACTCTTGATCCTTTCTTTAGATTTATTATTTTTACTCAAGGATGATTTTCCATGACTCAGTTACACTCCTTTATATGCTTCATCAACCTTGGAATAAACATCAAGGTCAGCACACCAAACATCTTACTTAATGCAAATCACTAAGATGTTAGCCAAACATTGCTAAAATTTGAATCTTCTTTGAACAACACGCCACACTCCAAAGAATTGCTTCTAAAACATCTGCAATATGCTTGAATCATTCGGTCGGCCAAGACTGGGAAGAACAACAACACCAAGAAGGAAATCTTCACCAACAAGCTCAAACTTCAATGCAAACCTCCAACATAGAAGTCACATGATCCAGAGACCTCCACAAGCATAATGAATTCAACAAAAACATCCACACTCCTCCAAATCATTAGGATCACTTGCATCTTCATCTAGAACCTCAAGAATACTATCCTCCATGACTATCATCTTAGAAAGATTGCTTGCAGACCTCCAAAGCATGAACCGCTTGAATGGATGATAAACACTGACTTCCCAAACATGCCTCTCGATCTACAAATCATTATTTAACATATCCAAAAGGGTCCAGACCACTTCTTTGTCACCCTGTCTCTTCTGAAATCTGTAAAACCGGTTCTACTCATATGGACATAGTTTCTTCAAATCTTCATGCGGGCCTCTCAAATCCTGACTGGAGCTACTTCACACAATCCTCTATACTATCGTATGATCTGCATCCATCGATGTTTATTAATTTTCTCAATATCCTCAACATTCCAGTCTTCTAGTCAGGCAACAAGATAGGATACAATTGACACCAATGGCAACAAGAATATGTTGACATCAATGACAACACTGATTAGGCACATATTTGTAACACTCTCCCCCTTTGTCATCGATGGCAACATATGATATGAAAAACTGATTCAAACATCAAGAAAAGAGCTTCTCCCCCTTTCTCTTATCACTTCTGCAACCACTATCGTCACTGCTCCCCCTTTCATCAACAACTAGTTTTTCACATGACTTCTCTCCCCCTTTGACATCAATGGCAAAGGACACATATTTGTAGTCTTTTCTCCTTAGTTTTGTTTCAGATCAAACTCAAAAGTTGCATGTAGATTACTCCCCCTAAGTAGTGCTTCCTTAACATCAATTTGGATCACAAGATATGACTATGAATTCCATTAGACTGATGCACTTTGATCAGGAGGGGTAATAACCCCTAACTTCTCTCTAAGATACTCAAAAGTATCCTTGGGAAGAGGCTTAGTGAAAATATGCGTAATTTGATCCTTTGAGGACACAAACTCCAACTTGACTTCATTCTCATTTACCTTCTCTCTTAAGAAATGAAACTTGATGGATATATGCTTTGTCTTTGAATGCAACACTGGATTCTTTGAGATACTTATTGCACTTGAATTATCACAAAAGATTGTGATAGGATCCTCAAACACAATTCTGATGTCCTTCAACATTTGCTTCATCCACAAGACTTGAGTACAATTGTTTGTTGCTACTATATACTCAGCCTCTGCTATAGATAGGGAAATTGCCTCCTACTTCTTACTTAGCCAAGAAACCAATCTACTTTTCAAGAAGAATGCACCACCACTAGTGCTTTTTCTATCATCCACCTCTCCTGCCCAATCAACATCTATATATGCATGAAGAGTGAAGTCATTATCCTTTGGATACCATAATCCATAATCAATTGTCCCTTAGAGATATCTAAAAATTCTTTTGACTGCTACAACATGGGATTCTTTAGGATCAGCTTGGAATCTAGTGACAAGCCCAACTGTATTCATGATATCAAGTCTGGTTTGAGTTAGATAGAGTAGTCCTCGAATCATTGATCTATACCTTTTCTGATTTGCCTTAGGGGAGTCATCATCTTTACTCAACTTACATCCGGTTACCATAGGCATACCTATTGGCTTTGAATCTTCCATTCCAAACTTCTTCAACAATTCTTTCACATACTTAGACTAAGATATAAAGATACCTTTGTCTAACTGATTGATTTCCAAACCTAAGAAGAAGTTCATTTCAACAAACATGGACATCTCAAATTCACTTTGCATTTGATCAACAAATGTTTTGCACATACTCTCATTTCCACCAAAAATGATATCATCAACAAATACCTCAACAATCAGAATATTCTCATGATCAATCTCGAAGTAGAGATTACTGTTAGCAATGCCTTTGCTGTATCCTAGCTTTAGTAAATACTTATCTAATCTTGCATACCAGGCTCTTGGAGCTTGTTTGAGTCCATACAATGCTTTCCTTAATTTGTAGACCATGTCTCCCTGATTAGACAACTGAAATCCTTCTGGTTGCTCAATGTTGACTTCTTCTTCTAACTTAGAAATGCTGACTTGACATCCATCTGATAGACTTTAAAATCTTTATAAGTAGCAAAAGCAAGAAACAATCTAACTGCCTCTATTCTTGCCACCAAAGAAAAAGTTTCTTCAAAATTAATTCCTTCCACTTGCGAATATCCTTTGCATACCAACCTTGCTTTATTTCTTACAACTTCACCTTCTTCATTTAGCTTGTTCTGGAAGACCCATTTAGTTCCAATCACATTTTTGTCCTCAGGTCTAGAAACAAGATCCCAAGTGTGATTCTTTTCAATTTGCATTAATTCTTCTTTCATTGTCTTTACCCAGTTTTCATCTTTGTAGGCTTCACCTACTATTTTTGGTTCAATCTTTGAGATTAGACAAATCTCTTCTTGATCTTCAGCAATTCTTGTTCTAGTTTGAACACCTTTATTTTTGTCTCCTATATTGATATTCAGGAAAAAGCAGAAACATAAGCAACACATTTGAAACCAAGATTTTTGATGTGGAAACCCGGTTAAGGGAAAAACCACAGTGGGTGTTAATCCACAAGATTCATACCCTGTTAAAAGTACTCAAAAGAATGGGAAGGCACTTGCCTTTGGGTTCACTGCCCAGAGCTCACTGCTCATAAGAGAGGCTCACTGCCTACAAGAAATTTAAGTTTAATACAGAAAGATTTAACTGAGAAATAGTATCTACTTCATGTTAGGTTCAATTTCATTGAATGCTCATAAAACTTCTATTCTTCTTCCAAACTCTTCTTCACTAACTTTTCACTCTATTCTACTTTTGCTCTTCTACTCCTCTTCTTTGCTCTGCTCCTGATCCTTTCTTGGATTTATTATTTTCGCTCAAGGATGATTTTCCATGACTCAGCTACACTCCTTTATATGCTTCATCAACCTTGGAATAAACATCAAGGTCAGCACACCAAACATCTTACTTAATGTGAATAACTAAGTTGTCAGCCAAACATTGCTAAGACAAATCTTGTTTGAGCAACACACCAAGCTCCAGAGAATTGCTTCTGGAACATCTGCAATATGCTTGAATCATCCGGTCGACCAAGACTGGGAAGAATAGCAACACCAAGAAGGAAATTTTCACCAACAAGCTCAAACTTCAAAGCAAACCTCCAACACGGCAGTCACATGATCCAGAGACCTCCATAAGCACAATGAATTCAACAAAAACATCTGGACTCCTTCTAAATCATCAGGATCACTTGCATCTTCATTCAGAACCTCAGGAATACTATTTACCATGACTGTCATCTTAGAAAGATTGCTTGCGGACCTCCAAACCGTGAACCACTTGAATGGATGATACACACTAACTTCCCAAACATGCCTCTAGATCCATAGATCATTATTTGACATATCCGAAAGGTTCCAGACCACTTCTATGTCGCTCTATCTCTTCTAAATACTATAAAACTGGTTCTACTTAGATGGCCATAGTTTCTTCAAATCTTCATGCTGACCTCTCAAATCCTAACTGGAGCTACTTCACACAATCCTCTATACTATTGTATGATCTACATCCATTGATCTTTATTAATTTTTTCAATATCCTCAACATTCCAGTCTTCTAGTCAGGAAACAAGATAGGATACAATTGACACCAATGTCAACAAGAATATATTAACATCAATGACAACACCGATTAGGCACATATTTGCAACAGTTTCACCTCTGTTATCCTCTGCATTTGTAGGGAAGGGAGTAATAAAAACTTTTGCTTCATTGTCAGATATATGTTCTTTATTACTGGCCTTGGATGGGCCTTGTATATTATCCACATTATTTAAGGGAGACAATTGTCTCTCCTTAAGTACTACATCAACTTCCTGCATATTTTCTGGCTACTAGAATGAAGAAGTTATTTCAACTATTTCAAATTTTTGACCCTCTTCTTCTTCAACTAAGACATAATTAGGCATCTGATCATTAGTTTTCTCTTGTCCTATTTCTTCTTTTCCCTTAGGGCCCTTCTTAGATGGGCTAATTGAGGGTTTAGATGCAGGGGGTTCATTACTTTCCACAGTCTGAGTTATATCTGCACAAGTTTGGGATACATTTTCATCAAGCTAAGTCACTTTTTCACTGGGCTGCCTTTCCTTTCTCTTTTTCTTGGGAACAGGGGTAATTCATAGGTAGTAGGACAACTAGGCTCATCAACTAATTGTTTACTTCTTCTTAAAGGGGTAGATCTTTATAGTTTTGTTTTGAGCCTCTTTTCCTTTTTACGGGGCTGAGTACCTTCCTCCTATGGTCTACTAACTCTACATTTTCTCATTTTTCTGGGGTTTCAGGTACATTTTGTGATTTGGGCCTTTCTTCAGGGTCTAGAGGGTTTGGAGGATTTTCTGGTGCTTCACCACCAAGAGCTTATCTATCATCATGGGGTGTAGGGGAAAGTTCTCTTATATTCTGGTCTGCCCTACCAGATATTCACCTACCTCAAATTGTCTTAGAGGTTCAAGGGTTTCAAAGTTTTGCAGAAATTTTTGTCATTTCTACTCTGGTTTCCTTTTTCTATGAAAATGATATTTGTAGAATAAATGTATAAGCCCATGATGCTTTAAAGGTCTAGACCCAATTTTGAAACGTTCTATCATACAGACAAGGGAATCATGAAGGAATGCAGGTATGTTAATTCTCAGTTCAGGATTTTCCCAACCATGATGCAAATGAATGAGCAGCTGAAAAGGGGGACCAACTATTGTGGCACATTGTCCTTCATAGGTGAAATACTTAATAATCCATGCGACTACCATTTGCCATGGTTCTACAATGGACATTCTCTGAAATCCCTTATTTTACCCTCGGGTACTAACAACTAATAATGGGCAAGGTTCCCCTTCTTGTACAAAAAGCTCTATCATTTTCTAATAGGAAATATTGGTAGTTTCAGACAAATTATCTCCGTCATTTCCAATACCAGATAATTTGGAGATGATTCAGGGACTTACCTTAAATTTCCTTCCACATACAATTGGCTACCCATCTGCAAAGTTCTTGGTGAATTCCCTAACTAGCTGTGCATGATGTCCCTTGAATTTCTTTATGAAGTCTAGCCACCCTACTTTTTGAAACAGTTCTAAAATATTCCCTAATGCTAGCAGTTTATTCAGTAAAACTAGGTCAGACTTGCGTTTGGCTCCTCCCATATTGCTCAAAGACTACTGAAATATCACGGCACCCAGAGTGGTAAAACTGCTTATGAAACTAATAGGAAGATTAAAGGAAATGCAAGTTTTGAGGACACTTGGGCTTCGGTAATGTTAGTTTAGGGTATTTGGCTTTTCAACAGTTAATCACAATAGTTAATTATTACTTTACATGGGATAGAGTAAATGAGCCACCGCCTCCTCTAATGAAGGAATAGTTCACACGTTTGCTAAATTTGGAAAGATAGGGGTTTGTGCCAACTTATCTATCTTTACTTACAATAATTGATCTATTAAAAATAAAAAATGTACGTACCTTCTGTCTCATTATTGATTTTAAAGTCGCTTGTCTTTGCTGATATAATAGCATCCTAGATGGTGGTACTAACTGGTTTGAATGGAATATATTTTATAATGATGTGATAATGGGGTGGCAAAATTTATTATGGTATCATGACGGGGTGGCTAAATTTTATTATGATGAAAGGTTGTCATAATAATGTTTATTTATTTATGGTTGGAAATGTCAAAGTCATGATGGCTTTTGTAGTGGATTGTGGGATAAATGGTGTGTTTTTAGGAAATAGGAACATTTATAGGGATGTCAATTGTAAGTTTACAATGATGGAAGAAGATATCAATGGAATGGATATGGGGAGTGCAACAAAGTTTTGAAGCATCACTGAAAGATGCACCCAGAATGAAGGAACAAAATTTTGGAGCATTGCTAAAAGATGCAGCTGGAATGCATGAACAAAGTTTCGGAGCATCGCTGAAAGATGCAACTGAAATGCAGGAACAAAGTTCCAGAGCATCACTGAAAGATACATCCAAAATATAGGAACAAAGTTTCAGAGCATCACTGAAAGATGTAGCTAGAATACAGGAACAAAGTTCCAGAGCATTGCTAAAAGATGCAGCCAGAATGCAGGAACAAAATTCTGGAGCATCACTGAAAGATGCAATTGGAATATAGGAACAAAGTTTTGGAGCATCGCTGAAAGATGCAGCCAGAATGCAGAAACAAAGTTTCAGAGCATCGCTGAAAGATGTAGCTAGAATGTAGGAACAAAATTCTAGAGCATCACTAAAAGATGCAGCTGGAATCCAGGTGCAAAGTTCTAGAGCATCACTGAAAGATGCAGCCAGAATGCAGGAACAAAATTCTAGAGCATCGCTGAAAGATGCAGCTGGCATGTAGGAGCAAAGTTCTGGAGCATCGCTGAAAGATGCAGCTGGAATGTAGGAACAAAATTCTAGAGCATCATTGAAAGATGCAACCAAAATATAGGAACAAAGTTCTAAAGCATTGCTAAAAGATGCAGCTGGAATGCAGGAACAAAGTTCCGGAGCATCATTGAAAGATGCAGCCAAAATACAAGAACAAAGTTCTAGAGCATCACTAAACGATGCAGCCAGAATGCAAGAACAAAGTTCTAGAGCATTACTGAAAGATGTAGCTAGAATGTAGGAACAAAGTGAGGGTATGGATCTTATTTAGACAACAAGTTTTGGAGCATCACTGGAAGATGCACCAAAATTTGTAATACTTATTAAAAGATGAAACCCTACAAAATAGAGATGAAATTTAAGCAAGTATTTAAGAAGAAAATATGAAAAATTGTTCCTAAATGCATATACACACATTCAAACATGAAATGATTTTTTTTTAGTCTAAAAGATATTTATGGTATTGTTTCTACCAAAGCAGAATCAATACATTGAGTTTCTCCATGCATTTCTATCAGTCGAGTAAATTCTTCTTTGTTGATAGGTTTATGGTAGATCCTGAGTTGATGTCCATTGACTAAGAGGGTTCAAGAATCACCATCAATGGGTTTGAGTTGTATTGCTCCATTTGGGAATACCTCAGAAATCTTGTATGGACCCAGCCAATGAGTTCTAAGTTTACCTTTTTGGTCCTTGTATTAGGAATCAAATAGCAGCACCCAATCTCCAGAATGGAATTCTCTTTCTTTGATGTGTTTATCATGTCAGGCCTTTCATCGTTGTTGAACTAGCTCAGTCTGATGAATGGTTTCTAAGCAGAGTTCATCTAGTTTACTAAGCTACGGGATTCTATCCACCTAAGCTCAATCAAGGTCAAAATCTAGCTCCATTGTTGTTCTAAGCATTTGGAGTTCAAATTCAATGGGGAGAAAAGGTTTCTTCCTAAAGACCAATTCGTAAGGGGTAAGACCAGTGGTGGATTTCCAAGTTGTATTATAAGTCCAAACAGCCTCATGCAATTTCCTGGCCCAATCCTTTCTACCTGATGAAACTACTTTTGTTAGGATGTTTTCGAGCTTCCTATTAGTGACCTCTACCTATCCATTTGCTTGTGGGTGATAGGGTGATGACTTTTTATGGTTTATCTGGAAATGATTGGTGAAGGCTAATAGAACTTTAGACATAAACTGAGGTCCCTGGTTTGTGACAATGGACCTAGGGGCTCTGAATCTGAGAAAAATTATGTTATATAGAAAGTCTGCAACTTGTTCTTCTCAAGCAACTTTGAGGGCTTGGACTTTTGCCCATTTGGTAAGATAGTCTGTGCAGACTAGAATATATTATTTCCCTTGTGAAGGGGGATCTATAGGACCAATGAAATCCAATTCCCACTTTTCAAATGGTTCAAAAACTACCTGTGGTTGCAGAGGCATTTGATTGGATGTTGTAGGTCTTCCCACTCATCAGCATTCATCACAATGACAAATGTAGTTCTTCACATCCTTGTGCATTAAGGGCCAATAGTATCTTGCACCTAAAATTTTATGGGAAGTTCTTTTGGCAAAGTAGTGTCCACTAGATGGGTCGTCATGGCAAGCTCTAAGGATGTTGTATGTTTCATCTGGTCTAACGCAACGTCACAGGACTAAATCAGGCCCATATTAGAATAATATGCCATTAATCCATTTAAAGTGAGCACTTTCCCAAATAATGTGTTTCCTTTGTTTTGATGTGAAGTCTAGGGGAAGTTCTGAAGTGGCTAAGTAATTGGCAATGTCTACAAACTAGGGTGCTTTAATGGAGACAATGAATAAATTTTCATCAGGAAATTCATCCTAAATAGGAGTACAATATCCATCATCTTTCTTTATCCGGGATAGAGAATCTGCAACTACGTTGAATTTCCCAGGCTTATCCATTATGTTCACATTGAATTCTTAAAGAAGTAATAACCTTCTGATTATGCATCCATTCACTGAGGGTTTGTTCATCAGGTATTTGATACTTGAATGGTCTGTGAATACAGTCACTTTGTATCATGTAATGTAATGCCATAATTTATTTATTGCATGGACTATTGCTAGAAATTCCTTCTCTGTGGTAGTGTAATTTCATTCTATGGGGCTCAGGTTTTTGCTAATGAAGTATATAGCATATTTTCCTCTGTTCTCATCTTCTTGGCCTAACACTGCTCCAATAACATCGTTGGAAGCATCAACATATATATGGAAGGGAAGCTTCCAGTTAGGTCCTCATAAAACTAGGTCCTCATAAAACATATATATTGGATGTTGAAGGTCTTCCCACTCATTGGCATTCATCACAATGACAAATGTAGTTCTTCACATCCTTGTGCATTGAGGGCCAATAGTATCTTGCACCTAAAATTTTATGGGAAGTTCTTTTGGCAAAGTAGTGTCCACCAGATGGGTCGTCATGGCAAGCTCTAAAGATGTTGTATGTTTCATCTGGTCTAACACAATGTTGCAGGACTAAATCAGGCCCATATTAGAATAATATGCCATTAATCCATTTAAAGTGAGCACTTTCCCAAATAATGTGTTTCCTTTGTTTTGATGTGAAGTCTAGGGGAAGTTCTAAAGTGGCTAAGTAATTGGCAATGTCTACAAACCAAGGTGCTTTAATGGAGACAATGAATAAATTTTCATCAGGAAATTCATCCTGAATAGGAGTACAATCTCCATCATCTTTCTTTATCCGGGATAGAAAATCTGCAACTACGTTGAATTTCCCAGGCTTATCCATTATGGTCACATTGAATTCTTGGAGAAGTAATAACCTTCTGATTATGCATCCATTCACTGAGGGTTTGCTCATCAGGTATTTGATACTTGAATGGTCTATGAATACAATCACTTTGTATCATGTAATGTAATGCCATAATTTATTTATTGCATGGACTATTGCTAGAAATCCCTTCTCTGTGGTAGTGTAATTTCATTCTATGGGGCTCAGGTTTTTGCTAATGAAGTATATAGCATATTTTCCTCCGTTCTCATCTTCTTGGCCTAACACTGCTCCAATAGCATCGTTGGAAGCATCAACATATATATGGAAGGGAAGCTTCCAGTTAGGTCCTCATAAAACTAGGGCTGAGACAAGCTTTCTTTAATGATGTCAAAAGATTTTTGACATTCTTTTGTCCAGGTAAAATCCACATCTTTCTATAGGAGAGAGAACGTGGGAGCTGCAATCTTACTGAAGTTTTCTATGAATCTCCAGTAATAACCAGTGTGTCCTAATAAACTTCTGATATTGGTTTGATTTTTTGGGGTTTCCAACTATTGTATCACTTCAATCTTCTTAGGGTCAACCTTTATCCCTTCGGCTAAAATATGGTGTCCCAGTACTATACCTTGTTCTACCATTATGAGACATTTCTCATGGCTTAGAGATAGTTGATGATCTTCACATCGTTGTAACACTCTATCCCAATTTTTGAGACCTTCATCAAAAGTGGAACCATAGACTGTGAAGTCATCCATATAGACTTCTACACAATCATTTATGAGTTCAGCAAAGATAGCCAAAACAGCTCTTTGAAATGTGGTAGGAGCATTACAAATCCCAAAGGGAATAACACAATATGCCAATGTTCCCCAAGGACATGTGAAATTAGTTTTGTCTTGGTCCTTTGTTGCCACTTGTATTTGGTTATATCTGCTAAACCCATCTAGAAATGAGAAATACTTCCTTCCTGCTAGATTATCCAAAACTTGGTCTATGAAGGGCAGTGGGAAATAATCTCTATAGGTTGCTTTGTTGAGTTCTCGATAGTCAACGCACACTCTCCATTTCCCATTTTTATTTGGCACTACCACTAAGGGTGAAACCCATTTGCTATCCAAAATAGGATAAATAAATCCCACTTGTAAGAGTTTCTCAATTTTAGTTTTGACAATATCCTTGAGAACCGGATTGAGTTTTTGCTGGGGTTGATGGACTGGTCTAACATCTTCAGTATAGATGTGGTCGGTGCAAAAACTTGGATGGATTCCTCTCATATCTATATAGTCCCAAGCAAAAGCTTTAGACCTATTCATTAAAACATCAAATAAGTCGCGCTCATCAGATTCTGTCAACCAACTATTGATATTTAAAGTCTTTCCTAGAAATAACATGATAGTCTTGGTTCCAGGGTAATTGGAGGTGACAGTGTAAACTTCTTCCATTAATGTGTTGAGAGGATAGCTATGTGGTATGATTCTATGAAGTCTGGCAATATCTGAGAAGAAATGATCTATTTTTAAGATGATATTTACCAGGGGATAGGGTCAACTTGTTAAGTTGGTATAATCATGTTCTTCGTCATTAATGTGGATTGGATATCCTAAAATTTCTTCCACCTCTAAAGCTTCTTAATCTTCTGAGCCTATGGAAAGATCTTGGACGTTGTTGAATTCATCTTCTAGTTCTTCAATGTGTTGTTTAATAACCACCATGGAAAGTGAAGCTAGATTTTCTTGCTTATCAGATTCATCTGATTCATCCACCCAAACTTGGTTATATTCTGTAGGTTGAGTGGGGGGTATAGACTTAGATGTTTGCTATTGAGACAGTGTGAAATGACCATTCCTCCCACTTTGCAGTCAATCTTGGCTGTGACTATAGCTAACCAAGGTCTACCCAATATTACTGGGTAACTGTCTTTGGGTGTGAGGGATTGAAGAACTTGGAAGTCTACTGGATATTCCCAATCGTCAACTTTGATAGGGACATTTTCTAAGACTCCTTTGGGAATAGCTATGGCCTTATTTGCCATTTGTAATATGGTAGTTGTGAGGTGAAGGTCAGTGAGTCCAAGTTTTTCCATAACTTCCACTGTTATAAAGTTAATGGCTTCTCCCAAGTCCACCAATGCATTAGGTATTGCCACTCCATTAATTGTTATTGTTATAAGTGGGCTGCCCAGGTTGCCATATTTTGGAATTAAGGTTTTCCCAGCTAAAAGTTCAGCCAAATATCCATTAATGTGCACTGTATTAGTATGTTTTGGTTTCATTCCTGGTGTTTTAATGCACAATTGTTTAACTAGATGGTTTAGTTCAGGAATTTCTTTGATCGCTTGTAACAGAGGAATCTCGATGTGGAGACGTTTAATTTCTTGTATCAGAGCAGTTTCACTAGACAATTATACTTTTGGTGGGTTCTTAAGGGCATTTGATCTAAGATGATCTAGAAGAGGTGTCTGGGTTTCCTTCTTGACATGGGATTTTTTTTTGGAATCGTTGGTGGTTTCTTAACAACTTCTTCCTGAGATGGTCCTACGATAGGTATTGAGGTTATCTAGGGTGGCGGTAAGGACGATTCCTCCTAAGTTTTCTTGGAGTCATGTTCTATAGGTACAAGAGGAGTCTTTGGTTCTACATTGAGTTCTTCATCTAGGTCTTCTGTAACTTCAACAATGGTCAGTTGATTAAGTGTTTTTCTTGACCTTAATTGAAGGTTTCCACATGAGATAGCATTGACCCCTACCATGTTATCCTAATCAGTAGCATACACTGGGGCATTTTGGCATGTGTTCTTGGGATTAGGAATAGGTTGTGCTAGCATTGGTGGTTGATTAACTTGTTCACTCTATTAAGGGTTTTGGGGACCCATTAGAAGGTTCTGTTGTGCATTTGGCATTCATTTAGGACCATTATAAAATTGGTTTGGTTGTTGATTCCATTGTGGAGGTTGATTGTGAGGATACCATTGCTGATTTGGCCATTGGGGGTTTCCCCAAGCTTGGTTCATCCATTCAGGTGGTCCCCAAGGTGGATAAGATCCCCATCTAGGTGGTACTAAAGGCCATGGAGCTAACCACTAAGTATTGTTCCAAGGGTTTGGAGTTCACCATGTAGGGTTCGAGTTCTGACCATAGGAGAAATTTCCTCCAGGTCTTTGGCCCACAAAATTGATTTCTTCCTCAATGTGAGATGGTCATTCTTTAGAAGTCTTGATGGCATTCAGAATCTCACATTGATCAGTGGTATGACTCTTTTCACAAATTTGGCAAGTGTCAGCCTTATCCAAAGGATATTCTCTTAATAGATGCTTTTTTCGACACCTAGGACAATAGATGGATAAGGTCTCAGGGTTACGTGTTTTGGCTTGTATTCCATCCAAGGTAGTGTTCTATTGAACAAGAATGTCAGTTTTCAGATTCGCTATTTCCTCTCACAGTTTACCTATTTCATTGGAGCTCCTTAGGAGGCTAGATTTTTAGATTCCTCCTCGAGTACGGGAAAAATTCCAACATAACTTAGAGATATCAGTAAGTTTGAGTTGGGACACATCTCCTTTTCCCATTAAATCTAAGCTTCTCCTCGCATCCTCATCAATTCCTTTGAGGAATATAGTCTTTAAAATCTCTGGACTTATGGCTTACTCACCACATCGTTTGGTTAGAAAGATAAACCTATCAAGATAATCTTCCAAGCTCTCATCCTCTTTTTGTCTTAGTTTGAATAGCTCTTCCTTTCTATCACTAACTCTGCAATAACTCTAGCATTTTTCTAAGAAAATAGTTTCCATGTCGTCCTAGTTAGTTATTGATCCAGAAGTTAGTCCCATAAACCAACGCATTGTAGCATCTCTCAGAGTGGAGGTAAAACATTTAAGCTTCTAATTGTCATTCTTGTAGTTGTATGTTTGACACAAGACTTTGAACTCGAAGAGGAACTGGTCAAGATCTTTAGAAGAAAGTCCCCTGAAAGTCAACAAGATAGATGGTGAAATGTTTTTCATCGGTGCATCATCATCTTCATTGAGAGCGATAGGGTAGGTAAAGGTTCATGCTACCAGTTTTCTTGCCATATCATCATTATGGAGATTATTAGCCATAATGTCAAAATGAATGTTCTCTTCCTTAAAGACTAGGTTGGTTGGTTGATTAACTATCTCCTCAAAGATTGGGTCATCTAGTGAAACTTCTGGGGTACGATGGGAGGTCTCAGGTTGATCTCGCTCGATCAATTTGTAATTTAGTTCTTCAACTAAGACTTCTTCCTCCCTATTTATGGTTGAAATTACTATTGGGGGGTTTTGGTATAAATCTTCCATGTGGGCCTCGTTCTCTAACCATGCAGAAAGAGAGGTTTGGTAACTATTTTTGGGTGTTTACTACAAGAAATTCCCAAGCATGCCCTAATAACACTTAGAAAAGATCATGTATCCTCAGAAATGGTGCCAAAAAGTGATAGACTATCATAAGTTCCTAACACTTTAGATGAAAATTATTAGTTTATCAATCGGGGTAGTGTCCAAGGCTGTTTGCAATTTGGAGTTTGGATATTTCATTGAGAAACAGTTTTCCAGATCTGTTAAAAAGTTGAAATAGTACACGAAATGAAACAACAATTTTATCCTTCTACAGAAAGCATTCAAACTTTATACTAAGAAGAATGAAAACTCTAGACTAGAAAGCATATAAATTCTACACTTAGAAAGCAGGTAAACTCTACACTAGAAATCAGATAAATTCATGCTAACAATTCACAACTACAATTTGCTAATCTGCAAGCACTCCAAAGTCTAACCATCAGAAAATAATAATTCTAACTAGGCATATGCGCTGGAAAACTTCTAATGAACACAGAAAGTTCCAAACAATAGTACATAACAGTTTAACTTTTACACAACACACTCTATAGGTTAACGACATAAGCTAAACATAAACTTAAACTATCTTCAACTGAATAAAAACATCCATAGAAATGAAAATACTTATCTATCCTACAGTCCCACGAGTGGCCAACTCGTGGGAGAAGCTTGTCTTAATTCAAATCACATTCAATCGCTTCAACGGCACATGGGAACTCCATTCAAATCTTCATATATTTTTTTAAAAGAAACTAAAACTCAAAATATCATTTCCATTCATAAAAATTGCAAGTACATAGATCTGATGATTTTGACAACTAAAGGATTGATTTTTATTCATCCATAGTGTTTATTAAAATCCATATTTTGAGTAACAACAAAAACTGAACTACTTCAAAAACTCCTAAACTTCTGATGGTGGGAAAATGCTAGTTGAAGAAGTCTTATAACTAAAAAACAAGATCTTAACTACTATTGTCTTTTAAACATAAAACGGACTCTGAGTGGAGTCATAATGTCTTTTGGATAACCATATAAATAGAAGAATAAAACAAAGTCTTCATTAAATGCAAGCCTAAAATTTTTGGTGCCCCCAACTTCCGACGCACTCGTCCACAGCTGCATAATGTCCACTTCTTAGGCAATGCATTAACCTGCACAGTTACCCAACTTTTCATGCCATTAAATCAACATTTAAAAGCTAGTTTCAATCAATTTAGGAAATCAGGATTTGTACAATATTTTATTAAAAATAGATAAATATTATTTATAAAAATAAATAAATTGGCAAGGCTAGGGAATTGGGTAGTGCAAAAAGGCTATTTGATCTATTAAAGAAATGAGGTTATTTATACCTCATCAGGTGGTTGTGAAATTATAAAAGAAAACTTCGGGGCTCTGGTTGCTCTAGGAACAAGGGGAAAAGGAAATGTATATCATCTCAAAGGTGCTAGTGGTATGTGCTTCATGACTCAAACTAATGAATGTTGGCTATGGCATAGAAGAATGTGTCACATCAATTTTGATAGTCCAGTAAGAATCAACTCTACTCACGCTGTGAGGGATCTGCCAAGAATTACAAAGCCCATCAATGCAACCTACAAGGAATGTCATATTGGGAAGAAAACAAGGGAGAATTTCAAGATCAAAGAGTATTCTACCACCGGACCTCTACATTTGGTGCATACAGATCTATGCGGACCTACAAGATTAGGAAGCTTTCTAGGTGACAGGTATTTCATGTTGTTAATTGATGATTACTCTAGAATGACTTGGGTAACTTTTCTCAAAGAAAATTAGAAGCTTCAAATAAGTTTAAAGCATTTAAGGCTATGGTTGAAAATGAAATTGATCTGAAAGTCAAGTGTTTGAGGCCTGACAAAACAAAGTGCAAGTAAGGGTCAATAGTTCAAAGACTCCATATGAGCTATGGTATTGAAGAACTCCTACTGTAAAATATTTTAGAGTATTTGGAAGCAAGTGCTACATTAGGAGAGATGTAGAAAACTTGGGAAAGTTTGATACAAGATCAAATGAAGGAATCTTCCTTGAATACTCGACAAAGAACAAGGCTTACATGTGTTACAACAAGAGGCTAAAGAAGCTAGTTGAAAGTGCAAATGTCAAATTGGATGAGGAACCACATCAAAGATCAATACTGATAGAAGGATATGAATCTGATGAGCTCCCTTGTAGAGAAGAAGAAAGAGAAGAAGAGATGGAAAAGGAGAAGCTAGTTGATGAAGAAGAGGCTCTGAAAAGGATTTCTAAGACCCCCAAGTATGTGTAGAAGAACCATTCTGAAGATCAGATCATTGGAGATAAGAACAAAGGTGTATTAACAAGAAGAAATATTTCTATGGAAGATGAATAGGTAAATTTGTGCTTATTGTCTAAAATAGAACCCAAAATAGTGACTGAAGCATGCAAAGATGAGCACTGGATTAAGGCTATGGAAGAAGAATTGATGTAGATTGAGAAGAATTAGACTTGGGAAGTTGTCCCAAGACTAGCAGACAAAAATGTGATAGGAACTAAATGGGTCTTCTGGAAAAAATTGAATGAGAATGGAGAAGTAATCAGAAATAAGGCTAGGCTTGTGTGTAAAGGCTACTGACAAGTGGAAGGAATAGATTATGATGAAAATTTTTCTCCGGTGGAAAGATTGGAGGCCATAAGAATGTTCTTGGCCTTTGTAGCTCATAAGGACTTCAAAGTCTATCTGATGGATGTACAATCTGCATTCTTGAATGGAGAATTGGAAGAGGAAGTATACATTGAACAATTGGAAGGATTTCAGTTATCAGATGATCTAAATATGGTCTATAGATTGAAGAAGGCACTGTATGGACTCAAATAGGCTCCTAGAGCTTATTATGCAAGGTTGGATAGGTACCTACTGCAACAAGTTTCAAAAAGGGCACTGCAGATAGCAATCTGTATTTCAAAGTTGAAGAAAATCAAATCCTGATTGTAGAGGTATATGTTGATGATATAATCTTTGGAGGAAATTAAGGTATGTGCAAGAGATTTGCAGAAGAGATGCAAAAAGAATTTGAAATGTCAATGTGTGGCGAAATAAATTTCTTCCTTGGGTTACAAATCAATCAATCAAAAAAAGGTATTTTCATTTCATAGTCAAAGTATGCTAAGGAAATGTTGAAGAAGTTTTGAATGGAAGACTCTAAATTGGTGTGTACTTCCATGACTACTAGTTGTAAGTTAAAAAAAGATGATGAATCTCCTAAGACTAATAAGAGCAAGTATAGATCAACGATTGGTGGATTGTTATACCTAACTGCTACTAAACAGGATATCATGCATGTAGTTTGCCTTCTGGCTAGATTTCAAATAGATCCTAGAGAGTCACATGTTTCAGCAGTAAAGAGGATATTCAAATACTTGAAAGGCACTCTAGAGTTTAGGATATGGTATCCCAAAGATACTAATTTCTCCTTGAGTGCATATACAGATGCAGCTTGGGTAGGATGTACATATGATAGAATAAGTACAAGTGGTGGTGCTTTCTTTCTGGGAAGCAAACTTGTCTCATGGTTAAGTAAGAAGCAAGACTTAGTGTCATTATCTATTGTAGAGACAGAGTACATTGCAGTAGCATCTTGCTGCACACAGGTGTTATGGATGAAGCAGACATTGAAGGATATCAAAGTGTCCTATGATGAACCTATTCTTATCTTATGTGATAATACAAGTGCTATCAAAATTTCAAAGAATCTAGTAATGCATTCAAGGACAAAGCATATTTCAATCTGGTATCACTTCCTAAGAAAGAAGGTTGCAGAGAATGAGGTGAAATTGGAGTATGTGCCTACCAAGGATCAAGTTATAGACATCTTTATAAAGGCTCTTCCTAAGGATACTTTTGAGTATCTCCGACAGAAGTTAGGGGTTATTCCCTCTCCTTCTCTTAACTAGATGCATAAGTGTGTGCATTTGTCCAGGAAGCATTTTTCAGATACATTTTTGGACCTAGACTAATGTTGAAGGCTACCTCTCAGGGGGAGTAGGTAGTGATACTATTGGCTCATACAATTAGATGGAGAATATCTTATGACCCTAAGGGGGAGAGTGCAGAAAAGTGAGAGCAGTGGAGATAGAGCAGGTACTTGCTGGTGTTGTAGTTATTTCTCTTTTCCATTGATGTCAAAGGGGGAGAGAGTTATAGTGGCTGAAAAACCATAGTACAGAAAAGTGTGTGAAGAGTAAGAGTTGCTCTAGTCTGGGGGAGTAATACTGAGCTGCTGATTGATTACTTTAGGTCCTGATGATTTTTCAAAGAGTTGGTGTTGCCATCAATGACAAAGGGGGAGATTGTTGGAAACTTGCTGGTGTTGTCATTCATGTCAACCTCCAGCAGATGGTTCACTTGGTTTTCAAGTGCTTTTGAGAAAATTTGAATAAAAAGGTATGTAGTATGACAAATGTGTGTTCAGTGTTGTGCTCTACATTTCTTCATAGTTGAAGATATGATTGTATGGTTTGGAAGTGGTGATCAGATGTGCTCAAAGGTGTTATATCCAGAGTTTCAGGTTCTAGATTGTGCAGAAGTAGAAGATGTGTTTGACAAAGTGCTTGACTGGGAAGAAGGTTGTCTGGGAGAAATGAGAATGCTCTGCATTTCTCTGCGTTAAGGTCTCTTGTTGAGTGGATCTGAGAAAGTGCTTATACTATCTATATCTACCTTCCCTTGATGTTTTTGGTGTGGGAGTGCTCCACAAGTTCAGTTCTTGTGTTGGTGTTCAGTAGCAGTGTATCTTGAAATGTAAAATGAAGACATTCTTTATTTTAGGTGGTTGCGGCAGTATTGTAGAAGATTTTGATGATGCTAAATATTTTGGGAAGGTGTGTGAATGATGTGGAGTCTCTCTCTTTGGTCCACATGATGTTTTTGGACTTGGAGAAGCATGGATGTGGTCATTAGCTTAGGTTTGGCCAACCTAGCTTACTAGTGCCATTCGCAAAGGCACCTCGTGGATTGTGGATGTGATGAGTAGCTTGGTGATATAGATTTGAGTCCTAGTTAACCATTAACATGGTCCACTTTCACTTCTTTCCACTGTGGAAGTGTTTAGTACCGACCTAATTGGTGTTTCATGTTTGAGGTGCACACACTTCATTAGGAACAACGTAATTGAAATGGGTCTTGGTTGTAGATGGCATAAATGCAAGATGAAGTTGAGTGGAGCAAAGTAGAGAAGATGATGTGAATGTGAATCAAGGGTAGTAAGTTATGTGCGAGCTTAAATGCTTATGACTCCATAATGCAGTGAGCAGAAGGTGTCTACATGTCAGTGTGCTTGAAGTTGCTGGAGGTAGTGAGCCAAAGGTTGCAGATAGCAAGAAGTGGTAGTGGTGTATTTCTCCTATTGCTTTGAGATAGTGAATCTCTCTATAATATTCTTCTTCCTTCTCTCTTTTGGGCAGTGAGCCCTTCTTCTGGTAGGGAGCCTTTCCTTTAGGTAGTGAGCCCTTGATAGTGAGCCTATTTTTTTGGTGTTTCTATTCACATATATGTGAGCTAGTCCTCACTGTGATTTTTCCCTTCTTGGGTTTTCCACATAAATCTGGTGTTCTTATGCTTTTGAATGTGTTTGCATTGATGCTTCATATGTTTACATTTTTCTAATGCATAATAAGATGTTGATGTTTGGAATTGATTTGAGGGTTTGATGTTTTAATACACAACTGATTCACCCCCCCTCTCAATTGTCCTATGCATTCTAATAGAAAGGGCATGGAGAAAACTCGAGGAAGTTAAGGAAAGAAAGGCAAGAAGTCATGAAGGAGAAGGATTATAGATTTGATAGGCAGTGAGCATTGGAGAAGGGGCACACAACGTGTGTCCAACTCAGAGTACAACATACACCTGAGATTGTCATGTCCATGGCTTGTGTGTGCACTTGTGTTGAGCATGTTTTGTTGAACATGGCTCTAGAGCATGCGTGTGTGTGTGTGTTTTCTGAAAAAGAGTTGAATGCTTGGGAAACACATGGTTGGTTCTGAATAAGAATTAGATTCCTCTTGGAAGTTCTCACTTGCTGAAAGGGGGTTGAATCTATAATCCATTCTCTGGAGTGACATGTGGAAGAACTTCTAGGATCCAAAAGATATGTATTTATTCCTTTCTATGATGGAAATTAATGAAGTAGTGAACTTATTGTTAATAAAAGATATTGATGGGTTTTGATGTTAATATGATTATGTGATTATGTTATCTAATTTGTTACTTAAGAGTTCTTATTAAATTATCACCTGTTGTAATTTACATTTGTTATTACATCTATTTTAAAATCATTGAATATATTACTATATTGTAACTCTAAATATTAACCATAACAAATCCACTACAATTAATTAAATACATAGGGGGAAAAGTAGTGTTACATTTAGGGAGTTGTAGCTTCCTTTGGGTTGTAGCCCATAAAAATTGTTGTAAACTTGTTTTTATTTGTGAGGCTAGATTTGGATAGTAGACCCAAGCAGCTTGCTCACTGTGGTTTTTCCCTTCTAGGGTTTTCCATGTAAATTTGGTGTTGTGTGGTTGTGTGAATGTGTTTTGAATTGTTTCATCATATGTTTATCTGTTTAAGGTAGCAGAAAGTTTTTGAAGATAAAAGTTGAATTGAATTAATATGTGGCATATACTAATTCACCCCCCCCCCTCTCGGTATATCAGAGTGTTCTAACAATTGGTATCAGAGTTGAGTTTTTTGGTGTAGCCTAACAGCTAAATGTAGATCTTGGAGTAGAACACATGGCTCAGAGAGAGTCCTCTTCTAAAGCACCAATATTTGATGGAACTAATTATAACTTTTGGAGTGTAAGGATGGAAGCTTATCTTACCTCGCTAGGGTATGATGTTTGGAGAGCTACAATGGATACTTATATTGAACCCGCTCATCCTATTATAGATCTGGATGAGAAGAAGGCCCATGAAAACAATGCTAAATCCAAGAATGTTATTCTAAATGGTCTAACCAGTTCAAAGTTTGTCAAGGTAGTGGAGTGTAAGACAACCAAGGAAATATGGGATAAAATAAAAAATCTCTATGAAGGAAATGATAGTGTAAAGCAAGCTAGATTACAAACTTACAGAGCAATGTTTGAGAATCTAAGGATGAAAGAAGATGAAAACATTGCTATCTATTTGCTCTGGGTGGATGAAGCTGTCAATGGAATCAGAGGGCTAGGTGAAGAAGTGGGTGAGTTAGTGGTTGTGAAGAAAGTCCTAAGAACTATTCCTCACAAGTTTGATTCAAAAGTTTTTGCTATTGAAGAAGCCAAAGATCTGAAGACACTTACCATGGAAGTGTTGTTTGGGTCTCTCACTACTTATGAGATGAGAAATGAAGTTCAAGCTACATCCAAAAGAGAAGCTTCTTTCAAAGCTACAAAGAAAGAAGGAACATCTGGTCTACACAGTGAGTCTGAGGAAGAAGAAGCAAACTTTGTGAGAGAGTTGAAGAAGGGTTCAGGCAAGTATAAAGGTAAGTTACCTTTCAAATGTTTTAATTGTGGAAAAGTTGGTCATTGTTCTTCTAAATGTCCTTTTAGAGAAGATGAAAATACCAGCAGGGGTTTCAAAAGGAGGAGCCTTCTTTCCAAAGAAGAATATAACTCCTTAGAAGAAGTAGATTACTACTCATCAGATGATGAAAGAGGAGAGTCCCTATTCATGGTAATCTCTCATGTTATTAAGCAAGACAAGGAGATTTCAATGATTGTCAAAACAACATTTCGTGCTCAAGGACAAACAAATCTCTGGATAATAGACAATGGATGTTCAATCCATATGACAAGTGATAAGAGCAAATTCATCAATCTTGTTAAGTGGAATGGCAGATCAATCAAGTTTGGAGACAATTCATCTACAAAGATTTGTGGAAAGGGCACCATACGTATTGTTGGAAAATCCAAAATAGAAGATGTTCTATATGTAGAAGGTTTCAAGCACAATCTTCTCAATGTAAGTCAGATGTGTAGAAAAGGATACAACCTCATGTTTCATGGACAAGGATGTGAAATCAGAAGAGCAAAGTTTGGTAAACTGGTGGTAGAGGATTCTATGATAGGAAACAATTTGTACAACCTAAAGGGTGTCAATGAAATGAATTGTCTTCTAGGATAGACAAATGAATGTTGGTTATGGCACAAAAGGCTGGGACACATCAACTTTGACAATCTTGTGAAAATTAGCTCCGTACAAGTAGCAAGAGACATGCCAAATATTATCAAGCCTACAAGCACCTTGTGTAAAGAATGTCAGATTGGGAAGTAGACAAGGATAAGATTCAATACCAAGGAGTATTCTTCTACAGAGCCTTTGGAACTAATTCATACTGACCTATGTGGTCCTACTAGAACATGGAGTCTCCAAGGTGAGAGGTATTTTATCACTCATTGATGATTACTCTAGGATGACATGGGTTACTTTTTTGAAAGATAAATTAGAAGTTTTCAGTAGGTTTAATATTTTTAAATACATGGTTGAAAATTAAATGAACTCTAGAATCAAGTGCTTAAGGTCTAATAGAGGTGGTGAATTCACTTCAAATGAGTTTGATGAATATTCTGAAGAACATGGAATAAAGAGGCACTTATCTGCTACAAGAATTCCTCAGCAAAATGGAGTTGTGGAAAGGAAGAATCGAACAGTCCAGGAGATGGCTAGAACCATGTTGAATGAAGCTAAGCTACTTGATGCATATTGGAAAGAAGCAGTCCACACTGTTGTCTACATTCTTAATAGAGGACAACTAAGAGTGATGGCACCAAGACTCCATATGAGCTATGGAATGGAAGACCGACTTTTGTCAAGTATTTCAAAGTCTTTGGAAGCAAATGCTACATCAAGAGATATGAAGAAGGGTTGGGAAAGTTTGACTCAAGGTCTAATGAAGGAATTTTTCTTAGATACTCAACTAGAAGAAAAGCTTACAAGTGCTACAATAAAAGACTAAGAAATATAGTTTAGAGTGCAAATGTTAGGGTTGATGAAGAGTCACATCCAATCACATATGAGTAGGAAGACTATTTATTTAGATGAATCTTCTTGCACATAAGAAGAAGAAGAAGCTGAAGAAGAGGAAAAAACACATGAGAAAGTCACCAAGACTCCTACCAAATATGTTTAGAAGAACCACTCAAAAGATTAGATAATTGGAGACAAGAATAAAGGAGTACAGACTAGAGGAATATTTGCAAGGACAAATGAACAGGTAAAATTCTCTTTGCTATCTAAGATAGAACCTAAAACTTTTGTTGATGCTAGCAGACATGAAGGATGAATCCAAGCAATGGAAGAAGAACTAAATCAGATAGAGAAAAATCATACTTGGGAATTGGTGCCAACCTGCGGACAAAAATGTGATAGGGACAAAATGGGTGTTCAGAAATAAATTGAATGAAGATGGAGAAGTGGCTAGAAACAAATCAAGGTTGGTCTACAAAGGTTATTCACAAATAGAAGGAATTGATTTTGAGGAGACATTTGCTTTGGTGGGAAGAATGGAGGCAATCAGGATGTTTCTTGCATTTGTAGTTCACAAGGACTTCAAGGTATATCAAATGGATGTCAAATCTTCTTTCTTGAATGGTGACTTATAAGAGGAAGTTTACATAGAGCAGCCTGATGGATTTCAGTTATTAGAAGACCCAAACATGGTATGCAGACTTAAGGAGGCTTTATATAGTCTAAAACAAGCCACTACAGCTTTGTATGCAAGGTTGGACAAGTACTTACTCCAATAGGGCTTCAAGAAAGGTACTGTAGATAGCAATCTTTATATCAAAATTGAGGGTGAATAAATTCTGATAGTAGTAGTGTATGTTGATGATATAATCTTTGGTGGCAATCATGAAATGTGTGAGAAGTTTGCAAAAGAGATGCATAAGGAATTTGAAATGTCTATGATGGGTGAGCTATAATTCTTTCTTGAACTCCAAATTGCTCAATCAGATGATGGTATCTTTATCTCTCAAGCAAAGTATGTCAAGGAGATGTTGAAAAAGTTTGGTATGGAAGATTGCAAACCAATGAGTACTCCTATGGTAACAGGTTGTCATTTGAGTAAAGATGATGAGTCACCTCAAGCTGACCAAACTTTGTATAGATCTATGATTGGGGACCTACTGTACTTAACAACATCAAGTCCTGACATTATGCAAGTTGTTTGCACAGTTGCAAGGTTTCAAGCTAATCCAAAAGAGACACATGTGAAGGCAGTCAAAATAATTTTTAGACGTTTGAAGAGCACTTCAGATTTTGGAGTATGGTATCAAAAGGGTAATGATTTTTCCCTGAGTGCATATACTAATGCAGTTTGGGTAGGTAATGTTGATGATAGGTGAAGTACCAATGGTGGAGATTTCTTTTTGGGAGACTGATTGGTCTCATAGTTTAGTAAGAAGGAGGATTCAATTTCCTTATCAACATCAGAAATAGAGTAGATTGCTACAGCATCTTGTTGTACTCAAGTATTGTGGATGAAGAAAACATTGAAGGATATTAAGGTAGTGTATGATGAGCCCATTCCTATTCTATGTGACAATACAAGTTCCATCAATATTTCAAAGAATCCAGTGGCACATTCTAGAACCAAGCACATATCCATCAAGTATCACTTTTTAAGAGAGAAGGCTGCAAATCAAGAGGTAAAATTGGAATATGTACCTACAAAGGAGCAGGTTGTAGACATCTTTACAAAGGCACTTTCCAAGGATATATTTGAATATCTCAGACAAAATTTAGGGGTTGTTGCCCCTCCTTCTAACTAGATGCACAGAGGATGCATCTGTCCAGGGGGAGCAGTTCAAGATTTTTTTATCCCTGGATTGATGAAGGCTACCTCTCAGGGGGAGCTGGTAGATAAGTCACTAAGGAGGATGACAAGGATTGCACAGATAGGAGGAACTTGTATATTTTGGTAGGTACAGAGGAAAACCACTAGCTCTTTGCGCTTGATGTCAAAGGGGGAGAAAATTTGCATATCAGGTTAGTGTTGCCATCAATGCCAAAGGGGGAGATTATTACATATGTTTTCATTGATGTCAACAGAGTTGTGATAAAGAAGGCATACCGGTGTGTATGATGTCAACAAAATGGTGATCAGTGATGTCAGAAGAGTAAGTGATCAGAAGTGTTGTTAGGTGGAAAGCATAGTGAGCTATATATGTTGTCAAGCAGTGGTGATCAGAGAACTAGAAAAAGAGTGAAGATCAGAGGAACAGACAAAGGAGTGATGATCAGAGGAATTGTGAGGTAAAGGATATGATAATGAAAGTCATGAGCTAGTTGTTTGATCAGTATCATCTGTACACAGTTGTACCTTATCTTCTAAAGTTCATGAACAAATGAAAGTTATCAAGAAGAAGTTGTAGTTTCTTGTGTTTAATAAAAAAGAGTTGAGATTGCTTTCTATGGTGTATTCATTGTTTCTTATTGAAAAACATTGCATGAGACTTGAAGGAAAGTGTATAAGGTTTCAGTTGTCAAAGGCACAAAAAGTTACACTAAAGAAGCTTAGGAGAATGCTCTACATTCCTCCACATTTGAAGATATGGCCTTGTGGTTTGGAGGTTAGAAAAAGATAGATGTGAAGTATGCATGATCCATATTTTATAGCATAAAAGTTACTGCAAAAGATTTCCAGAGCTAGTAGAGTGAAGATAGTGGTACAATGGTGTTGCAGTTAGAAATAGTTAGAGGAATCCTTCGCATTTCTCTGTATTTGAAGATGTAATCTTGTGGCTTGGAGGATAGCTAGATACAATTGAGAGGTATGATATATTCAAGTTTCAAATAATAAGATGTACAACAAAGGTTCTCCAAAGTCAGTAGAGTTGAGACAAGTCTTGTTGCTGAGTAGGGTTGTTAGAAGGAGAATGTAAAAGCCACCACATTTCACTGCATTACAATAGTTGGCTTTGTTGTTTGGAAGATATGTTCAAATTGCCTGTTGGTTTGTTCATTTTAAGTTTCAAGTGTTGAGGATTACCACAAGTCTAATTTTGAATGTTCTATTTTAAGACTATGTATTCAAAGTTTGCAAGAGATGTTGGGTTTAGTGTTTGGTTGTTTGCGCTAGAAAGAAGATGCATATGTCAGAGAAAGGAATGTATGGGAATGTTCCGACAAGTTATATAATGTTTGTGAAGTGATCCATATGACTTTATTTAGTTTCTTCAGTACTGATTTGGGTATGGAGCTAATGCATGAGAAGTTAAGTGTTTGTTGGGCCAACTTGGTGTGTCTAGGTGATTGCACTGTGTGTTTGAAAGTATGTGCCAACATGGAAATGTGTACTAAGGAAAAATAGGTCCTAGTTATCACTTGGTTAGAATTGCATTAGATTTCTAAATTATTGCTGATGACTTTGGGAGTCGACTTGTGTGGTTGTTGCACGTTTCATTTAGGCTAACAGAGGTGAAGTTTTGAAGACTTGCCGAGCATATAAATGAAAGATCAAGATTGTTGCAAGAAGGTATGAGTGTAAGAGATAGTGTGTGAGTGTGAGAGTGAATATATGTGTGTGTAGAAAGATATATGATTTGGAGGGTTGAGAAGGAACTCTGGGAGCTATAATGCATAATTCATGACAGAGGCAGTATTGTGTTGTGTTGTAGAGGAAGTTGTGATGCTGATGTGATAGAGCAGAGGAGTGGAAGTAGGAAAATCTGTCAAGAGTTTTGGTACAGATGTTGGATCCTTTTCTTGTAAGTGTTGTAAGTGTTGTAGCACTTTAGGGAGTTGTAGCTTCCTTTAGGTTGGAACTCATAAAACTGTGTTTAGGGAGTTATAGCTTCCTTTGGGTTGGAGCCCATAAAACTGTGTTTAGGGAGTTGTAGCTTCCTTTGTGTTGGAGCCCATAAAAAATGTATTAGGGAGTTGTAGCTTCCTTTGGGTTGTAGCCCATAAAACTTGTCGTAAACTTGTTTTTATTTTTGATGGTGGATTTGGATAGTAGATCCAAGCAACTTGCTCACCGTGGTTTTTCCCTTCTAGGGTTTTTCATGTAAATCTGGTGTTATGGTTGTGTGATTGGGTTTTGAATTGCTTCATCATCTGTTTATTTGTTTAAGGTAGTAGAAAGATTTTGAAGATAAAAGTTGAATTGAATTAATTTGTGGCTATATTGATTCACCCCCCCTCTTAATATATCAAAGTGTTCTAACACCTGAGAAAAGGATGGCCTCACATGTCTCTATCTTTCTCCATGAATAGGACTTGTAATCGAAACACCAAGATTCAAAAGAGTCTAGAACGATGCCCCGTGCTAAGCATCCACAATCTCCTATGTAGATCTATAGCAAGTATCAATAGGGGGAAAGTCCTTTGGATAGTCCTCACCAAACTGTTGAAGTACTCAGTCAATGTAATGGCACTCAACCAAGCCATTCTTGTCTCTCAAGTGAAATATATCTCTACAGTAGTCTCAAATTTGACTATCACCTAGTCATCAACCCTCCATGTCAGTACAAGAATCACAAATAAAGTCTGTATCAGTGAAAGTAGCCATGACATGTACAGTAGCATCAAAGTAACCTAGGTGGCCCCACCACATAGCTCTTGATAATCTGGGATCAAGGAGTGGCATGCCTCTTTGATATGGTATAATGTGCTCATATATCCACATCATGATAAGAGAAGGATGATTGAAGGAAATTGCCCCTCACCTATAAATATGATACAAGTCTCGATAGACCATGGTAAGGATATCAATCCCCCATGCAAAAATTGTACCCTGCTCTAGCCTCTGAATGATTGGTGCCTAGCACCACCTAATCCTCCAAGAACCCTTGTCCCTTGACAATATAGAAGTGATCGATCTAGTAATAACCTTTCATAAAGGTGAAATAGCAAGACTAGGAACTGAAATGAGCTAGACACCGATTTGGTCTCCAGGGTGAGTGGCCCCCATGATAGCGGCCCAAGATAGTTGCTCTCTCTCAGATTCTCTCTCAAGGAGCTAAAGGTGCTCTCCTCTCATAGGAACACCTAGCATGTGATAAAAATCATATAAAGTAATGGTCCACTCTCCTGATACCCGAGGCAACTTGAAAGTGTTCCTGTCTGCATCCCAATATGTCAAAATGTCACAACAAATCTAGAAGAAATGTAGTGTTATTTTATAATGACAAGAAATGGACAAAGTATAAAGTGCAAACTCAAGAATTATGGATAAGGACAACTTATAAAGTGATAAACTCAAGCATTAATGACTTTAATCATGAACCTATCCTCTAAGTTTGACTCTTGGTTCCAATTTATTGAGTATGAGAATACTCCCTTTGTTTGCTTGTAATGTCATAAATCTGCCCATTTTACTAAAAAATACCATACCAAAAGTCTTAGTAAAAAGGAAGTTATTCAATAATCAATCAAAACAAGTAACAAAAAAGATCTCCTTCAAGTCACATTTATCCTAGGGTTTGGTGAGTTGCCATTGGCAACTAAACCCTAGGTCTTCATGACACCATATTAGATTGATTTTGGCAAGAAAACTTGATATGAATCCTTGAATTCACTCATAATTCATAAATTTATCATGTCAAGCTTGCTGACTATCTAAGATGAAGTCTGAAACTAGAAGATCCATGATATATTTAAGCTCTACCATGCATGAAGATTGTTATGATAGTCAAAACAACACTTTCACCCTTTTTCCCTTGCCTATATCATAATGTAAAAGTTAATCTAAATTATAAAAGGTGAATATTATATAGCTTTATGCACCCTCCCACATGTGTGGACCCAGGATAAGGAGTTTGGGCATGAAAAAGGGCTTTATAATAGTTTATAGGAAAAGGCAGTCTTATAATGATAAACACAACAAAGTTTAACACCTTTTCATATAATTTAATACTTTTGAGGCTTAAGGACTTCTTGTCCATACAGTTACCTATATGGGCCCCATTAGTGATCTCATAATATTAGTGAAAGGTAATGGCCAATTAGAAATTTAAACATTTTCCCCTCCCTTTTCAATTCAAATTTCGGCACCCAAATGACTTGTGAATGGTTTCAAGGCTTAATTAAGGGTTATGTGACTGTTTTAAGACTCTTATGCAAAGGATTGAACGATTTACATAGTCGAACAATGATAAAGAGAGGAAGAGAGAGACACAGGTCTAGCATACCCTCATTTCACCTTCTATATGGGTTACAAACACAACAGAATGAGGAAGAGAGAGACATAGGGAGAGAGACATATTTGGCATCATTTGTATAGCTTCATTTCACCTTCTATATGGTTTCCATGCTTTACATATCCTCATTTCACCTTTCTACATTTTCTTTACACCCACCAATTGTATTTCCTTGAAAGTTTCTAAAGTCTTATCAAAAAATCCATTTTGTGCATGTCATGTAATCATTGCATTCCATGAGACAACATTTCTTTGAGGCATCATGTCAAACAGTTCACGTGCCTCGTCTATGCTTCCACACTTTGCATACATGTCTACCAAGGCAGTGGAAACTACAACATTTGACAAAATTCCCATATCCTTTTATTCTTTGATGGATATCCATGTACCCTATTCCAAAGATTCATTATGCATTCCATGAAATGGGATCTCTTTGAGGTGTACTATCAAATAGTTCATGTGCCTTTTTATCTAGTGTTGATTGTTGAACTGTGAGAACAAGGCATAAATTAGAGAACACATGTTGGAGAACACCTTTGATTAATGCCTTAGAACACATTGGATCAAGTGAGAAAACCATATAAAGCTAAGGAGAGTAGAGGAAAGACCTAAAAATGGAGATTACAACATAGCTTTTAGTTTAGTTTCATCTAATAGAAAGGTGCTAGGAGTGAAATTTTATATTCCGTACATCGTGGGGTCAAACAAACTATGCTAACACATCAAGGTGGGTGGGTGAATGCTAGGGGAAGTGTATTTGTTGTGGTGAATCCTCTTGGTCATTATCATCTACATCGGATGGAGATAATCTCTTAAGAGCCCTAAGACAAAAAAATATGTCAAACTTTGGACCGACTATTCTGTCAAACCATGACACCTACAAACATATTCTTTGCATGTATAGGTGGATTTCATATCCACCTACAAATATCTACCTCATGTTTTTTAAATAAATTTCATTTGCCTATGGTGGCAAGGAACACACTATTCCAAAATGCTATAGTTTCATGCATTGGAAAGGTGCTAGGAGTGAAATTTTCCATTCCATGCCTCGTGGGGCCGAACGGACTACACCAACACATCAAGGTGGATGGGTAAATGATAGAGTAGGTATCATTTCATGTGCCAAGTGTACTATTCATTCTAGGCTATAGGCTTCCAACAAAGTCACTTAAGATCCCTAAGAGCAAAAAACTGCTAAACTTTGACTGAGCAGTTCCTGGTAGAGAGGAATAGATTAAGAGATAGGGTTATGGGAAGAGACAGAGATAGGGAAAGAGATGAAGAGATGTCCAAAGACATAGGGAGAGAGATTGAGAGGTAGAGGGATGGGGAGAGATATAGAGAGGGGGAGAGAAATAGAGGAAGGGAGAGAGAGAGGTAGAGAGGGATAGATTAGGAGATAGGGTTATGGGGAGAGATAGAGATAGGGAAACATATGAAGAGATGTCCATAGACTAGTGAGAGATTGAGAGTTAGAGGGATGTGGAGAGAGATAGAGAGGGGGAGAGAGATAGAGAAGGAGGGAGAGATATGAAAATAGAGTTAGAGAGAGGGGGTCCATAGAGAGAGCAAGATAAAGAGGCAGATAGAGTTAGAGAGAGAGAGAGAGAGAGAGAGAGAGAGAGAGAGAGAGAGAGAGGGAAGCATAGAGATAGAATTCAAGAGTTAGAGAGAGAGGGGATCTATAGAGAAACCAAGATAGAGGGAGAGAGATATATGCATATAAAGAATTTTAACTACTTCAAAATGCGCTCGCGTTATAATGCGAGTGCATTTTCAACTACTTTGGGAAATTCCAACCCTAAGGGTTGGATTTGCCTTGGGAATCCAACCCAAAGGGTTAGAGCTACCTTTTGGATGTCATAGATGTGTTTTCAACAAAAGTTAGAAAATTTAACCAAATACCATGCATGCTCTCCATCAAGTTTACACATTTTTCAATGTCAATACAAAAATGCTAGGATGACTTCAAGTTTTTTATTAGCTTTCTAACCATGTATTTTTTCAAAAATTTGATAACATTAAGGTTTCCATCTTCAATTTCTTTTGCTAATGTGTTCTTTTTTTAGAAAACCTATGTCTAGTATTTCTGGTGTCATTTTTTACACATTTATTGAAATTTGAAACAAATTACATTTTTAGATTCTAGACTCAATTCTATACACATTGAATTTTTTATGATTAGTTTTCAAAAAAAATAGGGGGAGCACACTCAAATTTTCATTTTTTAGGATGTGTTGACTTTGAACATTCATAAAAAATCATATATTCATTAAAAAATTAAAAGAAAAATCAGGCATAAACTACATGGTGTTAGCTAAGTTTCCATCGAAGCGATTTGTCAAATACTTAAAAAAAGATGTCATTTTAGGGGGAGCACATTAGACACTATGTTATATTTTTCTGAAAAAAACAAGAGCACTTTGTGTGCTCCCCCTATTTGAACTTCTTAATCTCCACCATTTTTAGAAAAAAAATATTAGTTTAGAAACTAGATTCTAAGCACTACAAAACTTGTTCTTATACATCTTCTAATTTTGAGCATAAATATCTTCAATTTCTCATCCAAGATCACTTTTTACTAATTTCAGAAAAAAAGTGGCCACTATTGACCCCCTTTTGTTCCCCCATTTCCATGCACTTATCCAACAAATATTAAAATTAAAAGAGATAATATTTACATATATGACTTTGAAATGGATATACTCTGTATCATAATATGTACCCATTGCACACTTAAGGAGATAGAGAGAGAGAGAGAAAGAGAGGAAGAGACAAGGGAGAGGGAGATATAGGTGTGAGAGAGAGAGGGCTAATGTATAGGTGGTATATATTGTGGAACGGAGTATACATTTGAAAAATTAAATGTCTTTGTCACTTTGTGTCAGGATGGTTTGAGTAAGGCAAACTTCAGGCTTGGGCTTGGAATCCCTTTATAATTTAGGCTTTGATCCTCTTACTAAATTTAAAATCTTAAAGTACTAAATATGTCCATGTGTTCTAATGGACTTAAAATTAAAAGAGATAATATTTACATATCTTATTTTGAAATGGATTTATACGGGACATGTGTGAGCAATCTGTAAATACAAGCAAATAATATTATTATTGTTCTATGTGGTAAATTTGTTTATCAAGCCATGTTTATGCATCTGAAGGAGATATGGACTTAAAATTAAAAGGAGATAATATTTACATATCTTACTTTGAAATGGATATACTTTGTATGATAATATGTATCCATTGCACATTTAAGGAGATAGAGAGAGAGAGAGGAAGAGACAAGGGAGAGGGAGATATAGGTGAGAGAGAGAGGGGTAATATATAGGTGGTATATATCGTGGCACAAAATATACATTTGGCAAATTAAATGCCTTTATGACTTTGTGTTGGGATGGGTTGAGTACCGGGGCTTGGAATCCCTTTATAATTTAGGCTTCAATCCCCTTACCAAATTTTAAATCTTAAAGTATTGTATATACGTCCATGTGTTCTAATGGACTTAAAATTATTAAAAGAGATAATATTTACATATCTTACTTTGAAATGGATTTATACAGGACGTGTGAGAAATTTGTAAATGCCAAATGAAATGTTTACATGAGAGTTTATTAGAAAGATAGCATTTGATTACCCTTTCCTCTCTCTCTCTCTCTCTCTTCATAATTTCTAATACATTTAACCATAGTAAATTCTCACTAGGGTGAAGCATCAAGGCTTCTTAAGAGCTCACGTAAGAGGACAATGTAAAAAAATCATTAAACCTTATTTTAAAATGGTTGCACTAAGAAGAACAGAAGTAATAAACCCATATAGCTTGAAACGATGCTAAATATTGTTCTTGTAAAAGAAAAGATTTAGATTTATAGCATTTCTATTATTTAGAACTATGACTACTATTTATAGTCAATCTAATAGCTTCAATTAGATGAGATTCATATCAAGAAGTTTTATCATCTCTCATTACTAATTACATTAGAGAAATATCACATTTTGCAATGAAGAAACTATCCAGATTATATGGATAGTTGTTTTTGTTAGTATTGCAACATAGGAAATTAAAACAAGGATATTTATAGAACCAAAAACCCAATTGTGAAAATCAAAATTCTAATCAAAAGCTAACAAGAAAGGAACCTTGAATGGAATGATGTAGGGTTAGGACAATTGTACATTGTAAATTACTTTAATTCACTCCAAATAAAGGGAGAAAAGTTCATAAACATACGTACAAAGAAGGTAGACAAAAGTCAAGGTATCATTTTTGTGCTAAGTATTACCATTCAAGATTAATTTTAATTGTCCATATGGGTCTACAATTGGCAACATCCATATTTGCAATTAGTCCCATGCTAATTCTATAAACAAATTTGCTACACAGGATCACAATAATAATAATGTCCATAATTTTCAATACTTATTTTTTGTAGCCTCTCCATTTTGGGTGAGAAGTTGCTATGAAAAATAAGGAATTTATAATCTATTGAAGTCTAGATTAGCATAAAATGAATGTTTAATTATTATTTCAAGTTACACTTGAACGCATTGCATGTCTTACATAATTCACAATCCGTGGAAATTTATAGAAAATAGAGGAATGCTTCACCTCTAGCCCATCCCTTCTGTTTAATATTATATTTATTTATAACTTAATTATATTTATTTCATATGATTTTTATATAGTATATTTTATATAATGTAAATTATTTTTTTTATTTTTTAAATTATACTATAAAATCATATATTTATATTAAATACTTATTTATAATATAATTATTTTATATTTGTTGATCTAAAACACATGTAACCTTAATTAAACATAGAAGAATAAGTGAAGGAGACAGAGAAGATAAGATAACATATATACTTGGGAAAACCCTTCTAAGTAAGAGACCCACCACCAAAATTAAACCTTAATATATTAGTGAAACATGTCACTTTCTTAAGGACCTGCTAATTCACCTTTAAGACCTCTTTAGTGTACCCATTGTACACTAAAGTGTACCTATCTTTAACAATAGCAACATCTCATCTCCAAGCTTCATTCATTCATGCATGGCATGACCAATACAATTGGAAACAATGTCACTTATTGAAGTGGCTCAAAAATGGACATTTGTAGCAACTTGAAAGTCCAACAAATGGAAACAATGCTTAACACCAAGTATATCAAACAATGAAACACTTTTTGCCACTATGTTTATGCAGTTAAACTTAGTTTTGTCTCCTTCATACATCTTTAAAGAATACAATTTTCTTTTCAAAAATAACTTATTTACAAGACACTCAGTTTGATATAATGTAGGTTTTGGAAGAATTTAGGGAAGTTCATGAACTGACAGGATGTCGATTTTTTTCTCTGCATGTTGAGCTAGGGTGTTCATGCCCTAGCCTGATCCTCTGGTTTTTTCTTGGCCGTGTGAAGTGTGGGGAGTGCATGCATTTTGGGGAAGTCTGGGGTTGTCATTTTTATCAGTGCAAAGTTTTTTCATCTGCATCGGTGTCTCTTTCTCCTTGAGCGTGCCGGGGTTTTGTGCTTGGTTGGAGGCCGTGGGTGGGGTTTTTGTGCCTGGTTGGTTTGGGTTTGCAGTTCGAAGGTAGTGCTAGGTGGTGGGTCGGTCAAACCCTAGTGGTGGTTCTTTTTTTCTTGGGGGCTTGCATGCCCGCCTTGGGTCTTGTTTAGTTTCAATGCCAATCAGGGAGTCTTCAGGGGCTAGTCCCAAGATGGATTTTTGCTCAGCAGCGGTTGGTACGAATTCTCCTTCGCATGCTTCGAAGGATTTTAATAATAACTTGTTCTCACTAGATCTAGGGTTGGTTGGTTCAGGTTTGTCTGGTAGTACACGGATTACAAAGATCAATGGATGTCTTGAACGTTGTGAGGAGAGGTCAAAATTGGTTATCCCACTGGAGATGATTGCGGAAGATATTGACTATTATTCAAAGCATGCATTACTGTGCAAATTTATGGGGATGCGTGTTTCATTACAATTTCTTGGATCATGGGCCCAACGGACTTGGATGCTAGAGGGAGAAATGGAGGTTATGCTTTTAGCAAATAACTATTTCATGGTTTCATTCAATTGCTTGGCGGATTGCAACAAGGCCTTTGAAGGAGGCCCCTATTTTCATAATCAGATTGGGTTATTTATTAAACCTTGGCATGCAGGCTTCAATCCTGCTGAAGACCTTCCGAATCAGGTTTCGGTGTGGGTTCGGCTTCCGAGGTTTCCTATGGAATGTTGGCGGGATGATGTTTTACACTTCCTGGCTTTGATGCTAGGAAAACCAGTTGGTGCTTCACATCAGACTCAAGTTAAAAAGGTGATGACTTTTGCTCGTATCTATGTTGAGATTGATTTAAGTAAACCTTTTCTAGATTCGGTGGATATGTGTGTGGGTCCTTACTCTTGGGTGCAGGAATTGGACTATGAGACTCTTCCTTTTCGGTGTCGTCTCTGTCATGAATATGGACATTTGCAGAGGAGATGGCCAAAGGCTAGGCTTGTGGATTCCCAGCTTTCTCAACCTCCCCGCAATCCCCCTAGGGTTGAAAAGGGGAAGGAACCCATTCCTGGTGATGTGGATGGGGCTGATGGTTTCATTCCTGTCAAGGCTCGAAACAGGAATCAGGGTCAAAAGAGGACTTTGAAGGAAAGGTAGGATGAAGATTCTTTCAATAGATTTGAATTTTTAGATAATCTCAGTCAGTAGGAAGTGAATCCAAGGTTGGTGAATCTAGATCAGGGTGCTTTGGGTACAGGACATGAGGGCCTTCTTTCTAAAGCTACTCAGGTTTTGCAGGATAATAGGGCTTTGCAAATGGACATAGATGTTCAAATGGAAGTCCAAGTGGAATCAGTTCCTATTATAGTAGGGAAGAAGGGTGGTGAGGATGGATCTCCTCTTGATTTGAATGCAAGTATTGAGGGGGTGAAGAACAATAAGTCTTCTTCTTCTCATTTGGGTCTTCATCAAAAGGATCCAAAAAAAGGGGCTGGGGAGAAGTCTTCCAAGCTTGGTAGAAAAAAGGATTTGGAAAAGATTAAATTAACAGGGGAAACTTTGGTAGAGTCAGGGTCTGTTAAGACTCTGGATTCTCATTTTTTGAGCCCCTTGAAATGATTGTTCTATCCTAGAATGTAAGGCGCTTGAACAGTGGCCCTTGACAAAAAGTTGTTTGTGATTTGGTTAGAAGTCAATCTCCTCATGTTCTTTTCTTGCAAGAGACTAAGTTATCAGTGGAGTGTATGTTTGGTTTAGTGCCTAAGTTGTGGGGGAGTGGAGAGTGCCAGTGTATTGGTGCTCAAGGGTCTGCTGGGGGAGTGGCTTGTTTATGGAATCCTCAAAAGATCTACCCTCTTTGGTGGTTGTCATTT
The DNA here is from genome assembly GCA_027924645.1 of Cunninghamia lanceolata. NCBI lineage: Eukaryota > Viridiplantae > Streptophyta > Pinopsida > Cupressales > Cupressaceae > Cunninghamia > Cunninghamia lanceolata. The sequence continues at coordinate 516,840 of BSBN01000787.1, read as the reverse complement.
TAGTCTTCTATCTCTATGATTGTGTCTTGTTTTGAGATGGGGGAGTCTGTTCTCTTCTCCAATATCTATGTGCCTACTGAACTTTAGGGTAAGCAACTTTTGTGGTCCCATATCTGGTTTGTCTGAAGCATGGTTCCTTTCCATCCATGGATTATGGCTAGAGACTTCAATGCTATTTCTGAGTTGGCTGAGAAGTGGGGTGGTATTGCGAGGCTTGAGCCTTCTGCGTTGCTACTTCAGGATAACATCTCAGCTTTAAATCTTATTGATATCAAGCCCATTAATGGCTAGTTTACATGGAACAATCAGAGGATTGGGAATAACTGCATTGTGGAATGACTTGACCGCTTTCTAGTTTCTTGCTACTGGGCTGGTGGGTTGTGGTCTTCGAGCTCTGAAATCTTGGATTGGAGGGGCTCAGATCATTGGCCTATCAAGCTGGCTATTTCTTCAGCTCAGTCTCCTTATTTCAAGTTCCAGCTTATGTGGTTGCGTGACTCCTCTCTCCATGACTATATTGCTAAGTGGTGGAGGTATGGTAGACCTGCTTATGGTACATCAATGTATACTTTTGCTAAGTTACTTCAATTTGTCAAGTATCAACTTAAATGTTGGAATCGACAATGCTTTGGAAACATTTTCCATGCTAAGACTACTGCCCAGGCTAAGTTGGATGGTATTACGAGGTTGATCAAGGAGGATGGAGTGACTGAGGATCTGCTGCAGGAAGAGACTAGGGCTTTGAAAGCATTGGAAGAGTGTGAGCTACGAGAGGAAGTTTTTTGGAAACAAAAGGCTTAGATTGAGTGGATTCAGGAAGGGGATAAAAATACTACTTTTTTCCTTCAACTCGGTGAAAGCCAGGAGACATGGCAATTCTATTTCTGCTCTAGTGAATGATAGGGGTTAAACTCTTTCTTCTTTTCATGAAATCACATGTGAAGCTATGCAATATTTTTCTTCATTATTTAGGGAGGACTTGCAGGGGGGTTCTGATGAGGAAGCTCAGGTACTTTCTTGTATCCCTTCTTTGGTTTCTAGGGAGATGAATGAGCATCTTATGAGTGATATTTCGATTGACAAGATAGAGGGGATTGTGTTTCAAATGAAGAGGGGGAAAGCTCCTAGCCCTGATGGTTTCTCGATTGAGTTCTTTCAAGAATTCTAGGAGCTTATCAAGTTGGACTTGTTGGCGGTTGTTCAGGAGTCTCATAAGAATAAACAGATGTTACAGGCTTTGAATTCTACCTTCCTTTCTCTCATCCCAAAGTGTGATGGGGCAGATAGGTTAAGTCAATTTCGTCCTATCTCTCTTTGCAATGTGATTTATAAAATTATCTCTAAATTGATTGCTGATAGGTTGAAAAAGTGGCTTAAAGTGTTGATCTCTGAGGAACAGAGTGGTTTTGTGGCAAGACGGTAGATTCTAGATGGGGTTGTTATCGCAACTGAAACCATTCACTCTATGGCCAGTTCCAAAGATAAGGCGATGTTCATGAAGCTTGATATGGCTAAGGCTTATGACCAAGTTCGATGGTCCTTCCTTTGGAAGGTTCTTGGTGCTTTTGGTTTTGGGGATGAGTGGATTCATTGGGTTATGAGTTGTGTTACTTTGGTCTTTTTCTCTGTGTTAATAAATGGTGAGAACTCTAAGCTTTTTGGTGCTTCTCGGGGTTTGCGGTAGGGTGATCCCCTCTCTCCTTACTTGTATCTTCTTCTTGTTGAAGGTCTGGGACGTTTGATAAAAAGGAATGTGGAATTAGGTTTCATTCAGGGTTGGGGTGGGGAGGTGGTTTACCTCTACAGTCTTACTTGCAATTTGTAGATGACACTTCTTTGATGGGTATGGCTACAATTAGGGAAGCTTCAAATTTGCACAAGGTGTTGGATGTTTATCTTGTAGCTTTGGGCTAATTGATTAACGAAGATAAGTCTTCCATCTTTTTCTTCAATACTCTGGGTTCCATTCAGAGGTGAATTGCTCATATCTTGAGATTTCAGACTGGGGTTCTCCCTTTGACCTATCTTGGTATTCCCATCTCTGTTGGAAGACTACCTAGGGATTCTTGGTAGAATATTCTAGATAAATTTCGTGTGAAAGTTAATCATTGGACCCATCGTTGGCTATCCTTTGCGGGTCATGTTCAGTTGCTCAAGTCTGTGGTGCAGGCCCTCCCCATTTATAGATGTATGATTCAGGTGGCCCCTTTGGGTTTTGTTAGGGAATTGGATTCCTTAGCAAGATAATTTTTATGGGCTAGTAGCTTATTGTCCTTTAAATGGAGCCTTGTCAGATGGGACATTGTTTGTAGCCCGAAGTAGTTTGGCGGCCTTCGGTTAAGGCAGTCGTCATTGTCAGGGATGGCATTGGCTGCTAAATTGTATTGACAGTGGTGTGTGGAGCAAGATGGGATCTGGGCCAGGATATTAACTCAGAAATACTTCCCAGGGATCCCTCAAATTGATATTCCTCATTATCCCCTGGTGGGGAAAGGCTCAGTGATTTGGAGTACACTCAAGAAAGGGGCTGCTCTGGTCAAGGATGGCTTATTTTGGATTTGTAAAAGAGGGATAAAAGCTCATTTTTGGTCTGATTCTTGGGATGGTTTCCTCCCATTGTTTCTTAGTTTCCTAATTTGGTGACTCTGTGCCAAATGTTTTGTGAGGCAGGATGGTCAAGGGTGAGTGACTTCAAGTCCTTTTCTTCTCATGGGTAGTTGGTGGTGTTGAGATGGAAGAACCCTGATGAGTGGCCTGTTGTTGGTATGGAGGAGTGTGTTGAGCTTCATAGTGTCCTTTCTCGTAGACGCTGTAGCTCCCTCTAGGAAGGGGATGTTCTTTCTTGGTCTCCTAATCCTAAGGGTGTCTATACTATTGCTTCTAGATATCAGGTGTTGTTATCTCACTGGCTGGATGGGGTGGAGGTTAACTGGTGTAAGAAAGTGTGGAATAAGCTTTCTTGGCTGAAGTGTAACTTCTTTATTTGGACTTTGGCTTGGAATAGGTGCTTGACATGGGATAATATTCAGAAGTGGGGTTTTCAGGGTCCTTCTATGTGTGTTTTATGTGGATGTGGAGAGGAGGACTCCTCTCACTTGTTTTTCCATTGTCCCTTGACTTTGCAGCTTTGGCATTTTTGGTGGGAAGTTTGGAAAAGCCCCTGTGTTCATGCTTCCTCCCTAGTGGATTTTTGGAGTAGTCTGGGTAGACCTCCTTCTATGGCCTCTTTCTTGCAAGATGTGTGGTATGTTGGGCCTTCCTTCATACTATGGCAGATTTGGTTGGAATGGAATTGAAGAATATTTTGATTTGAGAAGTTGTTGATTCAACAAGTTTGGCACAAAATTATGGGTATGATTCAGGAGACGATGGAAGCTAAGTGTGATGTGGTCTTCCCTTTAGAGAACGGGGATGCTGAGTTGGTGGATAGATTAGGTATTCAAGGGTTGTCTCCAGCTTCTGCTTGTAGCAGGAGAGGTAGGCGGGTGAAAAAGAAAGTTCAAAGGGTGAGGAGTTAGCTACCCCCTCTGGCTAGAATTATGAAGCTCAATACTGATGGTTCTTCAAGGGGCAATCCTGGGCTTGCTGGGATTGGTGGGGCTGGCAGGGATTTTTTGGGATCAATGGTTTTTTTCTTTTCTGTTCATGAAGGATTGCAGACTATCAACCTTATGGAAGGTTTGGCAATACTCTATGCTTTGGAGAGGGCTTATGCTTTGGGATGGCACAAGGTTATCTGTGAGTCTGATTCATAGGTTTTGATTAAATTGCTAAATAAATAGAAGGTATCTGATGTTAGTTGGCAGTTGGCTATGATGGTGCAGTAGATTTTGTAGATAAGTTCTTTGATGGAGATGGTGACTTTTGTCCATATTCCAAGGGAGTGGAATAGGGCAGCAGATTGTTTGGCTAAGTGGGCTTCTGAGCATTTAAATGGCTAGAAGATTAATGAGTGGGAGCAGGTTCCTCATGAGCTCCGACATGACTTGGAGAAGATTCTTACCGAGGATGGGAATGGTATTGGTGAAGGATGATGTTGTTTCATGCTTTGTATGGTTGTTTCTTATGGATTCCCGGGGCCTTGGCCCTTTGATGTTTTGTAATGCTCTTTTCTGAATTTAATAAAGTTTTTACCCCTTTTTATAAAAAAAAGTTTGATATAATGCAATAATTTTATCTCATAAACTCTTAGTAAAGTTTTCAACTAAAACATTCATCAATACTGAATTAGAAAGACACAACCTAACAGTAAATCTGAAAATAATTTTTTATACAAAAGTTGTGCATGTAGGCATGTTTTCTACTTGAAACTGAAAAGTACTTTAAATCCACAAATTTTAGTTCCCCTTTGACATACCATACACATATTCAAAGTAAAAGTATGGTGGTCCTTGCTCAAACTCTTTAAGCTTCCACTACTGACCCACGAGGTGATCTAGAACTCCAAATCCAACCAATCCTTTAACATGAACCTATGGTAAACAAAAAATTATCTCTTTGTTTTCTATATACAAACATTTCAAAGACATAATTTCTTTGAGCTTTCTCTTTTAAAATGGTTTCTTGTAATGGGTTTCATAGTAATCCTTTTCTAGTCTAAGTGCTTTCTTTTATGAAATTTGATTTTCTACAATCCTCTAGGCCTTCATTCAATCCTTGCAAAAGGAAACCATGGTTACCATGACTAATCTAACTAATAACCCTAGGATAGTAATTAGCAACATCCAAGCCTACAAATAGTTCTGTGTTGATTGTGCTAACAAATTTACTCCATATACTCAAAATAATATCCATACGTGTTGACAATTTTCAACATCCATACTTGCAATTAGTCCCATGCTAATTCTGCAAACAAATTTGCTATACAAAATCACAATAATAATAATGTCCATAATTTTCAATACTTGTTTTTGGTAGCCTCTTCACTTTGGTTGAGAACTTGGCTATGAAAAATAAGGAATTTATAATCTATCGAAGTATATTATATTGCATGCCATGCCTTGCATAATTCACAATCTATGGAAATTCATAGAAAATAGAGGAATGCTTCACCTCTAGCCCATCCCTTGTGTTCCTATTGTTGCTTGTTACACTATTATAGGGGCTTCCACCTATTATCAGATCAAAATCTCCAATTGAATTAATCAATTTATCAAGTATTTCTTTTTCTCAAATTTTACACATCTTCCACCTCAATCAATTTATCATTTTGATGTATTTTTTCCACCCAACTTTTGACGATAAGCTTGTTTTCTTTACAAATTTTTGCAGCTATAACATAATTGGGTGGTATACCCAAACTATAGAAAGCAACTTATGCACCCCTAATTCTAGCAAACAAAGAAAGCATGTTGATCCCCTTTAGATAAATAAGCTTCAAAACAAAAGGATGTTATCCTTTAATGAACAAATTATCAAAGCGATACATTTTCCTCTTCTTCTTTTTTTACATGTCTATGTAAGCCAATTGACTCACTACTAGATTAAAAGAATTTAAATGTTTGGTTACAAAGTCTCCTTCATGCATCTTTAAATAATACAAATTTCTTTTAAAAAATAACTTTATCTCGTTAACTCTTAGCAATGTTTTGAACTAAAACATTCATCAAGATTGAATTAGAAAGACAACCTAATAGTAGATCTATCTCTTCTGTCCAGCTTGTCCCATTCATCTTGATCCATTGTTGATGGTAGAAAAATGAGTGCAACAATTATTATGATCCACTGACCTGTCTCCACTAAAAGAGAGAAGGGGAGAGAGAGGGGTGGATAGAGAAAGAGGTAGAGAGAGAGGGGTACAGAGATAGATTTAGAAGAGATTGATAGTTAAAGAAGAATAGAGAAAGAGGACTAGAACAATATGTATCTATATATATATATATATATAGAGAGAGAGAGAGAGAGAGAGAGAGAGAGTCTTTTCTTTATCTCTCTTTCCCTTTATATCTCTTATCTCTATTTCTCTCTCACTTTATCTCTCTTACTCTATTCCCCTCTCTCTATTTTTGTAAGAGTGTTATTTCATACCAACCTCTACTTTTGACATTGTAAAAGTACTCTAGTCCAATCTTTAATGTAGGCTTTTCCATTAGAATGCTTGACCATAGCCCCAACTCTATCATACAACTTAACACTTTTTGCCACTATGTTTATGCAGTTAAGCTTAGTTTTGTAATCCCACGATGACCAAAGGTTTTGTGTTTTCAGAAGTGTCTCAACAACACGTATCACTACATTCTTTCAATTCTATTGATTGATGGACAACAACCATTCACCATCAACAAAATTGTATGCTCTCTTCTCAAGAAATTACTTATTACTTCTATCTACATTCTATTTCGGCGTACCCATTACACACTAAAGTGTGATTGCTAGTTAGGTATCAAAAATACATGGCAGACACCTCAATAAATTGAAAAGTGTGAAATAAAACATAAAAATCAATAACACATCGTTAATTTTGTAAGTTTTGGAACATTTTAAATCTACATTAACCTACCGTTTTGAAAAAAGAATGCTAAATGTTCTACATATTTTAATATATAAAAAAAACTACTCTTTAATCATTAATCCATTCAATGGTTCTAAAAAACCTCATATTTTCCCTACCAATTTTCTAACTGCTTCCCTACAGTGTGAACCTCCTCGATATTTATATATTTCAAGAGGGCAATTTATTTCCGGGTGTGAAACCAAACCGCATTACCGTCATAAATAATCAGCACGATGTACTGAATTGCCCAGAATTCAATACAACTAGAGAAAGAATAGGAGAAAATTGTACAAAAGTAAGTCTAGGTATCTTCTAGGTAAGGGAAATACAAGGCGTGTATATATAGAAATCTAATGAACAGTCCAACTGATTATCACCTCCATTTACTTGTTCCTCTTTACACGGGGGACTTTGTACTGCATATTGTGGAATCAAACACGTTATCTCCTCCTCATTCTCAAGTTTGTCAAATATTCTCAAGATATCTTTCTATAACAAAAGAATTTGAAGTTGTTGGCCTGCCCATCTAGATTTGACATGTCCTACCCTTTTAGTACGTAGTACTAAATTGGATCGCCTCAAATTCTGTCCGCAACTGCTTTCCTTAATTTCATAAGTTGGTGAATTCCAGGACTCGTATCAATCAAAATCCAAATGCTAATACTGCGCAGGAGATGAAATTTCATACGACTTTATCATTGACAGACACCTGGAATGATATTCTTTCTTTAAAAAGACTAACTGATCTACAATCTAATATTTCATTAGGTACTGTCCTATTTCAATTAGGGAGAGGAGAGGACCCAGTAGCCCATGTACAATAGCAGTCCATGTGTGGCACACCTAATCCCTCAATTAAATCATTTACTAAAGTATTCCAATAGCAGTAATATGTGTTCTACTGCGCAGGAGATGAAATTTCATACATGACTTTATCATTGACAGACACCTGGAATGATATTCTTTCTTTAAAAAGACTAACTAATCTACAATCTAATATTTCATTAGGTACTGTCCCATTTCAATTAGGGAGAGGACCTAGTAGCCGCCCGTGTACAATCACAGTCCATGTGTGGCACACCTAATCCCTCAATTAAATCATTTACTAAAGTATTCCAATTGCAGTAATATGTGTTCACTTGTGCATGTGTAGTTTAACATTGAACTTGGACAAAATACATGTCATTGCACTTGAAATATAGGACAAGTTGCTCCACATGAGAGTGCTTCCAATTAAAATACAGATTTTTTTAATTTACTTAAAAAATTTAATGTTTACAATAGCCACCCACTTGGTCAGGGTTCAAAAGTCAAATAGTTTATATTTACACATCTTACTCTCAATTATTGGTGCTTAAGTTATACCATAAATACAAGCCCCTCTCAACTAGAAGGGCTATCAATCACATATTCTCCCATAATTTCAAATTCAAATGACCAAATACAAGAAGTTGTAGGACAAAATTCAAATTTAAAATCAACAACCAAATTGAATGCATTTCTTTTTCAAAATTCAATCAATTATAAGAGGGAAATTATGCAGTATAGACAATAAAGTATCAATTTCCTCCAGGAGCATTGCAAACATCCTCTACAAATTCTTGAGCTTCAGCATTGTAAATTTTATCAGTTTCTCAACTTTTGTTAATTTGTGATGTGAAATACAACAGACATTAAATAAATTTACATTTACATGCCGAAATGCGTAGTTATAATGGCAGTTTACATACTTATTTTTTTTACAGGTTTTGTTATGACGGCAATTTACACTTCCAAATACATTGTGATAGATAATTTATATTCATGTTGAGGGTTTCATATTTAGAAGCATGTAAATATATTATGCATATGTGGGTATATAACAGATATATTTATATTGAGGGTTTCATTGTTCATACGTGTGTATATATATATATATATATTTTTTGCAATAATATATAAAAATCAAAACCTAATTTATAATGAAACTCATATATAGAGGGTTTAATTTTATTGTACACACACATATATAGTGAAACTGTATATATTTAGGGTTTGATTATTTAAAAATATATATATTGAAACTCGTACATACAAGGTTTAATTTTTTTTTGTGTGTGTATATATATATATATATATATATATATATATATTGAAACTCGTACATACAAGGTTTAATTTTTTTTTGTGTATATATATATATATATATACACACACACAAAAAAAAATTAAACCTTGTATGTACGAGTTTCAATATATATATTTTTAAATAATCAAACCCTCTATATATGAGTTTCATTATAAATTAGGTTTTGATTTTTATATATTATTGCAAAATATATATATATATATATATATAAACTCACTAATACAAGGATATCGAAACCCGTATATTTAGAGCTCTGTGTGAGTAAGGCCATGTTATACCATTTCAAGTCCGAATACATAATGTCTTTTGTGTCCATTGACAAACCTAGGTTTTCACCCTCATCATTTTTTAGCATGCTTACTTCACGGCGGCCACACTCTCCATCATTCTAGAAGCTCACTAAATTCTGTATGCTCAACTAAAGGCGCTAACTTCAGTGAGGTGCTAAAGTTCTATACATAGTTATATTTACACACATATCTATATATCTATCTATGTCTTTATATAATTTCAATCAATGTGTCTATTTCAGTACTATCAAATGCATATATATCATATTTCTATACTCTCCTATAGAGGTAATTTGTGTTCAACATTGTAAATTTTATCACTTTATCAGAATCTACTATTTCCAGTTATATATAGATATGTGTGTATATACAGATATGTTATGCATATGTGTATATACATATATACCACTTCAGCTAATCCAAGCCATACTATTTCTTTTGCTACAATATTTTTTGTTTTCTCCTCAACTATGAAGGACTCACTTCGCCCCATGTAAGATACACAACTATATACTTCTATGCAAGATATACTTGTATACGCATACATATGCAGAATTGTTAATGATGCACGTTACACACTACGTTGTACATTTATCTTCCATTTTTAGGAAATGAGGTCCACCTGTTTCTCACCACCATGTCATTACACATTGAATGTCATCATTTATGCTAGAGTCAAGAATTTTGGTTATGCTATAGTTCATGCATCTGCTTATGACATAGAATATGTTTACATTTGAGTTTATATTACAGATTATATCTTAACTTTGCTACAACTATTGGTATCGTTTCCTTAAGGTGTAGGTTCAATCAAATCTATGGGTGGATGTAAAAAGGGGAAGAGAACATGTGGAAGGCGGAGAGTTAAAGTACCACGAGGAGTGACGTTCACTTCTACACATTTTGAAGAGCAAGATACACCTACTACCAAACAACAAGATGTTGTTGTGGAATGTGTAGTCTCCTTAGCACATAATGTACCTATGGAACCTATTGTTGTCATTGTTGAAACAAATGATGTGCAGATGGGATCTTTAAAAGTCTCCACAAGTATTTAGTCAAATGATGACATCCAAAGTGCAATGGTAGATGTCCAGAAGATAGACATATGTCCATCAGAGCTACAACAAAGAAGTGGAGAATGCCTCCTAGTAGCTTGAGGTGATGGTTGCATGGCGTTAACATCACCAAATGAAGGGGGCACAAACCATTTTAACTGATGATGAGGAGGTAGAAATTGTCCAGTGGCACAAGGACATGGCCGATATTGGCCATGGCCTTGAAGTTCCTCAACTAAAATCTTTTGTGGCTCAAATTATTCAATCTAAGCCAAACCACTTCACAGATGGGATACCCGAGAGGTCATGGTGGGCAAGGTTTCAAAAAAGGCATCCAAATTCAACCATTCGAATTGTAAAGGGGGTGGACATTGATAGAGAGAGATAATGTTGAGTCCATGCATAGTGGCATCCTTTTATGACAACTTGCAGAAGCTGTATAGTAAGCATCAATATGGCTCGAGTAGAATTTGGAACTATGAAATGAGATTGGTGTACAAGCTAGTAGAAACTATGGCATGCATGTAGTTGCAAGATTGGGTTCTAGATGTGTCCCCCATCTAATCTCAAAAAGAAGGGAATGGATCACAATATTGGCATGTGTAAGTGCATCGGGTCATAGTATCTGTGGTTTCTATTTTTTAAATCAAAAAGGCATATTAAGAACTACATTTATAATTGTGAGTAGCCCAAAAACATGCCTCGATGACTAAAAATGTTGGTGTAGGAGCACCTCTTCAAAATAAAGACTAGGTCTAAATATAGTATGTTTCATGCATTATGATGTAATAAGGTCCATGTGACCAATTCCTATGTTTTTAAGTCAATCTAGGTTTTTGTGCAGTTAGTTAGAAGTTTGTTATGCTAGCTGTCTTCTCCCAGCTGTTTGGAAGTCTCCCAGCTGCTGGGAATTGAGTCTGTACTACTCTTGTTGAGTAGTTATTTATAAACCTAGCTTAGACCCTTTAGTAGGGGGAATGCATCAAACAGTCAGTTGTAGAGTTGTTGGTATTACTGAAGTTGTTTGTGAAACTGAACAGAGTAATTGCTTATATTTTATGCAATAGGAATCAAGAAGATCCTGTTGATATCATTTTACTATGTACTTGATTTTCTTGGTCTGGCAGTCAGGATGGATTCACTTATCCATTCCACCGGTTAATTCTCTGAATCGGTGGAATGGCCATGTACAGCAGTTTAGATTTCTTTTATGTTTTTCTGTTTGTGCATTTCATGTTTTTGGGATCAAGTTATAGCATACAATGATTTACCCTAGCATCCTCATGTGCTAGGTTTTGAAGGTAGAAATCTAGGTTAAGATTGTTAAGAAAACAAATCGGATCGATCCTAGGATTTTCTGTGTGAAATTTGTGAAATTTTGAGGGTTTTGCTTTGATATACATTTGATGTATATATGGTGTTTGTATGTCACATACAATCTGTGAGTATATCGCATTTGTATGTTGTGAGTATATTGCTTTGCAATAATCATTGTTGTATGTTGAAACATACAAGCCTTCGTAGATACAAAGGAGAGAGAAACCCTTGATGCATACAAAAAGGTCAACAGCGGAGTCAAAGGTACAATCATCAAGGAGGATATCCCGCATAATGCATATTGGGGCTTCGTATGTTTACAAAGTGTGTCGGGATATGCAACTTTTGAGTATATGCCTTTTGTATACAGTTTGTGTGTATACTTCAGTTGTATGGTGGAGACAGTTCATGTGTATCCCTCAATTGCATTTCGTGGTTTGCATGTGACAAATGTATATTTCAGATATACATTGGGTTGATACAAGGGAAAGTTAGTGGTCAATTATTTTCAGAGGGAATATTCCAAGGAATATTCGGCAGATGTATACATTCTACAGATACAAGGACTTGGTACATGCGGGTTAACGCCAGTCAAAGAATAGTTTGTATGTTTGTTTTACATCTCGCGCTTGTATATTGTAAATATACATCGCACTCATACATTGCTTGTGGATACAACTGGTGACCGGTGATAGAGGTAGGCAGAACCGCCTTGGTCGGTAGAAGTTTGTATGTATCGGTATAATAGTGATCATTAGAGCAACATAGTTCGGTGAGCCCGATAGACTATGTCTTGCCAATAAGCAATATAACAAAATGCACTCATCGGCGTGAAGAGGATTTCGGTGTGAAGATTTTTAGAGAGGCCGATGGTTATTGTCAATCTGATGGGGTATGTCAGAAGGACATTAGGGTAGCTCTTGCTGATGGAATGAAAATCATCAAGTCTCACCAAGTTTGAATGCTTGTGCTGGCCGCTCTGCATCACAGTGGTATCAGAGCAAAGGAGTATCCTTTGGGAAGAAGGAGAAAATAAAATGTCAGACGGAGAGGGATCAGAAGAGTTCCCGGCAAGGATGACCAACGCTAAGTTGGTTGTCCTAGTAAAGAAGCAGATTGCAGAGAGTAAAGCAATTAGTGCTCAGAATTAGGAATTGAAAGATGAGTTGGAGAAGTTGAGGGATAGAGTAGGAAAGGGAAGGGAAGATTCTGGTGAATGGGATAGGGATGAAGAGGACATCCCTAGGTAGGAAGAGATAGAGGTTCCTGTAGACCAGAGGCCCTTACTAAATGCCCTCAAATCCATGGAGCGGAGGACCATGGACATGAAAATAGACCTGCCAGTGTTTGGAGGAAAAATGGAACCTGATTCAGTGATGGAGTGGATAGACTCCTTGAACAATTTCTTTGAAACAGAGGAAACACCAGACCACCAAAGAGTGAAGATAGCTCAATCCAAAATGAAGGGAGCTGCACTGACCTGGTGGAATTTCATCCAAGATGATAGGGTGAAAGAAGGTAAGAACAGAGTTGCTACATGGAAGAAGATGAAGGCTTTGGTGAAGGAAGCCTATGTTCCATTGGATTATAACATCCGGTTACATAAGAGGAGACAAAATCTGAAGCAGAAGGAGTTAGATGTTAGTGCATACACTAAAGAGTTCATGAAGCACTGTCTCAAGACAAAGGTGAGGGAGAATGAAGAAGAGAAGGTAGCAAGGTATCCCAATGGGTTAAGATTTGCCATCCAAGAAGACCTAAATCTACATAATCCAGATATAGTTTAGAAGTGCTACCAATTAGCACTCAAAGTGGAAGAGAAACTAAAGAGAAGACAAGAGCAGAGAAATAGAGGAAGAGGAAGACAACAAAGAGGAGGAAGAAGCCCATTCAGAGGTAGAGGAAATGGATTTAGATAGCAAGGAGACTCAAATCAGGAGAACAACAAAGAGACAGTAGTCAATCTCAAAAAGGAAGTTATGATCAAAAAGGAAATTTTAGGGGTAGAAGACCACCATTTAGAGGGAGATCTTAGGGCAGAGGATCTATCAGATGTTACAATTGCAATCAGGAAGGCCACATAGCCAGTAGATGTCCAGAAAGGGCAACAAGTTTAGGAGGAGAAAGGAGGACAAATCTGATCCAAGAATCTAATTGTCAAAGTGCAACAAGTTCAAACACTTATCAAAGTAGGAATGCACCTGACAGCTATGGATATCCTGAGGAAGGAGAAGCTTTGATGATTAGGAGAGCAATGACCACCATGAAGGTGCCTAACAAAGAACCCCCACAAAGGAAATCTCTTTTCAAAACTACTTGCAAGGCAGGAGGAAAGTTATGTAAAGTTCTGATTGATTCTGGATCCACTAAAAATTTTGTGTCTGATGAAATGGTAGAAAAGCTTAAGCTTAGAAGACTGCCACACCCTTTCCCATACAAAATTTCATGGCTCACTCAAGGTCAACAAACAATTGTGGAAGAGTAGGCTTGGGTGGAATTTCAAATTGGAACATACAAGGATAGGTTACTGTTTGACATTGCTAAGATGGATGCCTGCCATCTCCTATTTGGAAGACCATGGCAGTATGACTTGAAATCTCGCCATGATGGAGTTAGGAACACCTATTCAATCACCAAGGATGGTAAGGTGATAGAGTTACTACCTTCTATAGAAATGGGGGTAGAATCAAAAGGAAAAGAAGTCAAGGTAATGATGGTAGAGGGTAAACAATTCATGAAGGAGATAGCAGATGAAGGTGCAGTTACATATGCCCTCATTCCATGCCTAAAGGTGAACAAGGAGCAGTAGCAAGAAGTCAAGGGAGAGACGAAGCAAAGGTCCATAGACCCTGCTGTCCAAGAACTATTGGACAAGTACAAAGGCATCATCTCTGATGGAATGCCAAGATCCCTACCACCTGTGAGAGACATCAGTCATTGCATAGATCTAATCCCTAGATCTACACTACCAAACAAGGCAGCATACAAGCTTACACCAGAATAGAATGTAGAGGTAGCAAGACAGATTGAGGAATTTGTGGAGATAGGCCTAATTGACAAAAGTTTAAGCCCATGTGCAGTACTGGCTGTACTTGCACCAAAGAAGGAAGGCACTTGGAGACTTTACACTGATTCAAGGGCTATTAACAAAATCGCAATCAGGTATAGGTTCCCCATACCTAGGATAGAGGATTTACTTGATTGTTTAGGAGGTGCCAAATATTTCACAAAAATAGATTTGAAGAGTGGCTATCATCATATCAGAATTAGGCCAGGAGATGAATGGAAAACTGCATTTAAAACCAATGAAGGGTTGTATGAGTGGAAGGTCATGCCATTTGGTTTATCCAATGTACCCAGTACCTTTATAAGGTTGATGAATGAGGTCTTGAGAGAATTTATAGGTAAATTTGTCATAGTATATCTAGATGACATTCTGATTTTCAGCAATACAAGAGAAGAACACCTCAGTCACATAGATTTGGTTCTCAAAAGGTTACATGAAGAGCAATTAATGATCAACTTGGACAAGTGTTTGTTCATGCAGGAGGAGATCATCTACTTGGGTTTTGTCATCTCACATGGCAACTGAAAATGGATCAAGAGAAGGTAAGTGCCATACTATCTTGGCCAACTCCTAGAACCATGAATGATGTCAGAAGTTTCCATGGGTTAGAAACCTTTTATAGGAAGTTTATAAGAGGGTTTAGTCATATCTATGCACCCATGCTTGACACCATAAAAGGAGGATAGAAGTACAGATTTACTTGGACAAAAGAAGCAGGTGATTCATTTGAGACATTGAAGAAAAAGGTGGCACATCAGCCAGTCCTTGCACTGCCTGATTTCAATAAAATCTTTCAGTTAGAATTTGATGCAAGTCACATGGCAATTGGAGCAGTACTTAGTCAAGAAGGTAGGCCTATTGCATTTTTCAGTGAGAAACTAAATGATGCTAAGAAGAGATATTCATCCTACGATTTGGAGTTGTATGCTCTAGTCCAGTCACTCAAGAAGTGGAGGCGTTACTTGATGCCAAAAGAATTCATAGTGTTTACAGATAATCAAGCCCTTAGCTTCATAAATAGTCAAGAGAAGCTGAACCATAGGCACATGAAGTGGATTTCGGTGTGAAGATTTTTAGAGAGGCTGATGGTTATTGTCAGGCCGATGGGGTATGTCGGAAGGACATTAGGGCAGCTCTTGTCGATGGAATGAAAATCATCAAGTCTCACCAAGTTTGAACGCTTGTGCTGGCCGCTCTGCATCACAGTGGTATCAGATTCAGTTAGAAAGTGTTGGCATTGATTCTTTGAAGACTATGTATGATGCGGATGAAGATTTTGGATAAATATATTAGGTATGTACTTCTTTTGGAGATAAATATCATGCTGAATTCTTTGAATTTCTGATACAAGATGGATTGTTGTTCAAAGGTGGACAGTTGTGTATTCCAAGGTGTTCTATGAGGTTGAATATCATTAAGGAGAAACATTGTGGAGCTATGGCAGGACATTTTGGTTTGGATAAGACTCTTGATCTTGTTAGGAGACATTATTATTGGCCCAAGCTATAGACAGATATCAAAAAATTTGTGGAGACATGTGTGATCTGTCAGAAAGCAAAAGGAAGATCAACTAATGCAAGTTTATATCAGCCATTACCCATTCCTTCTAGACCATGGGAAAGCATAAGTATGGATTTTGTGTTGGGTTTACCCAGAACCAGAAAGGGATTTGACAGTGTTTTTGTGGTAGTAGACAGATTCAGTAAAATGGCACATTTCTTGCCATGTAAAACTACTTGTGATGCTTCATATGTTGCAGACTTGTTTTTCAAGGAAATAGTGAGGATTCATGGATTGCCATTGAGCATAGTCTCAGATAGAGATGTGAAATTTATTGGTCATTTTTGGAGGACTCTTTGGAAGAAGCTTGGTACCAATTTATCCTTCTCATCAGCTTATCATCCTCAAACTGATGGGCAGACTGAAGTGGTTAACCATTCATTGGGAAATTTGCTAAGGTGTTTGATGAGGCAGCATGGAGAGAAGTGGGATAACATCCTATCACATGCTGAATTTTCCTATAATGACACTGTCAATGGAAGTACAGGGAAATCACCTTTCCAGGTGGTGTATGGTACTCATCCAAGAGGTATTTTGGAGTTAAGAGATTTACCTCTAGGAGAGTCTATTAGTGCACATGGAGAAGCTTTTGTAGCAGCAATCAAAGAGGTACATGATCAAGTCAAGACTCAACTCCAACAAACTACATTGAAGTATAAAGAATATGCTGACAAGAAGAAGAGAGATGTACAGTTTGATGTTGGAGATTTGGTGTGGGTTAATTTGAAGGAAAGACTCCCCAAAGGAAAATATACTAAGCTCATGCAGAGGAAGCTTAGACCATGTCAGACTCTAAAAAAGTGTGGATAGAATGCTTATGAGATCCAACTTCCTTCTGATCTTGGATTGTCACCTATTTTCAATGTATGTGATTTAACTCCCTACAAGCATAATCCAGATGAAGAACATGACTCCATACAGGGTACAGTAATTGATGACATTCCTAGACATGATCCACCATAGTTACAGAAGATTTTAGACACCAGAATGGCAAAGAAGACAAGAAACAAAGAGTATCTGGAATACTTGGTGGCTTGGCAAGGGAAACCTGATTCAAAGGTAGTTTGGATGATTGAAGAGCAGATCTTCAAACTCTCATCTCAAGTGGACTTGAGATTTCTTCTCTCGGGGAGTATGGTGCAGGAGCACCTCTTCAAAATAAAGACTAGGTCTAAATATAGTATATTTCATGCATTATGATGTAATAAGGTCCATGTGACCAATTCCTATGTTTTTAAGTCAATCTAGGTTTTTGTGCAGTTAGTTAGAAGTTTGTTATGCTAGTTGTCTTCTCCCAGCCATTTGGAAGTCTCCCAGCCACTGGGAATCGAGTCTGTACTACTCTTTTTGAGTAGTTATTTATAAACCTAGCTCAGACCCTTTAGCAGGGGGGAATGCATCGAACAGTCAGTTGTAGAGTTGTTGGTATTACTGAAGTTGTTTGTGAAACTGAACAGAGTAATTGCTTATTTTTTCTGCAATAAGAATCAAGAAGATCCTATTGATATCATTTTACTGTGTACTTGATTTTCTTGGTCTGGCAGTCAGGATGGATTCACTCATCCATTCCACCGGTTAATTCTCTGAATCGATGGAATGGCCATGTACAGTAGTTTAGATTTCTTTTATATTTTTCTGTTTGTGCATTTCATGTTTTTGGGATCAAGTTATGACATACAATGATTTACCCTAGCATCATCATGTGCTAGGTTTTGAAGGTAGAAATCTAGGTTAAGATTGTTAAGAAAACAAATCGGATTGATCCTAGGATTTTCTGTGTGAAATTTGTGAAATTTCGAGGGTTTTGCTTTGATATACATTTGATGTATATATAGTGTTTGTATGTTGTATACAATCTGTGAATATATCGTATTTGTATGTTGTGAGTATATTGCTTTGGGATAATCGCTGTTGTATGTTGAAACATACAAGCCTTCGCAGATACAAAGGAGAGAAACCCTTGATGCATACAAAAAGGTCAATGGTGGAGTCAAAGGTACAATCGTCAAGGAGGATATCCCGCATAATGCATATCGGGCTTTGTATGTTTACAAAGTGTGTCAGGATATGCAACTTTTGAGTATATGTCTTTTGTATATAGTTTGTGTGTATACTTCAGTTGTATGGTGGAGACAATTTGTGTGTATCCCTCAATTGCATTTCGTGGTTTGCATGTGACGAATGTATATTTCAGATATACATTGGGTTGATACAAGGGAAAGTCAGTGGTCAATTGTTTTCGGAGGGAATATTTGACAGATGTATATTTTGGGTTGTATATTCTGAATGTATGTCCAAACATACATTCTATAGATACAAGGACTTGGTACATGCGGGTTAACGCCAGTCCAAGAATAGTTTGTATGTTTGTTTTGCATCTCGCACTTGTATATTGTAAATATACATCGCGCTCATACATTGCTTGTGGATACAACTGGTGACTGGCGATAGAGGTAGGTAGAACCAGCTTGGTCGGTAGAAGTTTGTATGTATCAGTATAATAGTGATCGTTGGAGCAACACAGTTCAGTGAGCCCGATAGACTATGTCTTGCCGATAGGCAATATAACGAAATGCACTCATCGGCGCGAAGTGGATTTTGGTGTGAAGATTTTTAGAGAGGCTGATGGTTATTGTCAGGCTGATGGGGTATGTCAGAAGGACATAAGGGCAGCTCTTGCCGATGGAATGAAAATCATCAAGTCTTGCCAAGTTTGAACGCTTGTGCTAGCCGCTCTGCATGAAATCTATTTGTTAATTGGATGGAACATCTTGCTGCATCTATCCTAGTTAGGATTTCACCAAAAAATAGAGCTCTTCTTATTTTTGATGGCCATGGAAACCATGTTGCCTTCAATACAATTGAGGAAGCAAGGCCTATATGCATTGACCTACTCACCATCCCAACACAAGTTAGCCAAAAGTTGTATCCCTTATATGTGAGTGTGTTTTCTCTATTCACAAATTATTTCAAACAACAAAGGACAACATGGATGGCAAGCCACCCTCAAATTGAAATTGAAAGGGAAGAGTTGGCAACTCTTTCTAGCATGACCTTCAAACAAGCATTAATACCCTCCAATATTATTAGTGGCTTTTGAAGGATGGGGATTTGGCCATTAAATCACACTACACTTCAAATGGACATGAGTCCAAGTGAGGCCTTCATAGTTGAAGAGGAAGGAGAGATAAATGCAATAGAGAGTGAGGCTTTCACAGTTGAATAGAACCCACATATTATTGTAGCAGAAAGTGAGGCCTTCACAGTTCAAGAGGACCCAAAGATTATTGCAGTAGAAACCTTCTTACAAATGGATGGATATGGAGAGGAACAAGTACAAGAATTCATCCAAACATACAATAAAAAATAATGCAGAGATGCAAGCAACAAGTTACAAGAGGAATGTTGCAAGTATGGGCTTAACCGGTGTTGTCATTGATGTCAACATACTCTTGTTGCATTGATGTCAAGGATTGCATGAGTTGTGTGCTGAGGATATTGAGAAAATTAGTCCTATCAGAAATAGAGAAGATCAATGAAAACAGTGATGCTCTATGAAGTGAAGATCCCAGCTAGATGAATTTCAGAGAATGCACATCAAAGGGTTTTTAGTTGTGTCTGAAGATGATCCAATCAAGATTTGAGAGGTCCATAAGAAAATATGGAAGAGTTATGGCCTTAAGAGTAAAACCAGTTTTAGCAACTATTCAGAGGTGACAAAAACAGGCCTGGTGAGATCCAGAAATACAATATCATGTTCTACGGATCTAATGGCATGTTTGGGAGGCTAACGTGAATTGACAACTCAATTGGTTCATTGTTTGGAGGTCCACAAGCAATCCTTCTAATGTGATAGAGATGGGCAACTATGTTCTTGAGGTTCCAGATCAAGATGCAAATGATTACAGTAGACATAAGTGGTGCGGATGTTCTTGGTGATTCAAGTAAGCTTGTGGGGGTCTCTAGATTGTGTCCAGTTCGTGTTGGCAGTCCGCATTGAAGATAGAGCTCATAATTGAAGATTTACCTCCTAATGATGGTGTTCTTCCTAGTCTTGGCCGACCAAATGTTTTACACATGTTGCAGATGATCTTGAAGATGTTTTGTGAAGCCTAGAATGTTCCTCAAAGAAGATTGAAGTCTCAGCTATGTGTGGCTGACAGTGTAGTAATGCGCATGAAGTTTTTGTAATAAGTCAAGTTGTATTTTCTCTGTAATAAAATAAGTTTATGTTGTGTCAACTTTCATGATCATTCCAAAGTCAATGTCTTGTATAAATAAGAATTGCAAAGTCATTCGAATGTATTATGTAGTGATGAGAAGGTGGTAAGAAAGAAGAGGGAAAAGAAGAGTAGAGGTATTGAGCTTAAATGGAACTGACTCAGGCATAGTGAAGATGCTAATCTCTAGTCCAAGTATGTAATATTTATATTATTCTATAGACAATGTGTCTCCTGTAGGTAGTGGGCCTCTTGTGAGCAGTGTGCTCGGGCAATGAGCCCTAATTGGCAAGTGCCATTTCATTCTTCTTATTCTTTTAACAGAGAATACAATCTTGCGTTAGTCACCCAATGGTTTTTCCCTTAACCGGGTTTTCCACATTAAAATCTTGGTGTTGTATGTGTTGAAATTTGTTTCTGCTCTTAAATTCATGCATTGTGCTTCATGATTGAATCTTTGAAATGCTATTGAAATAAACGAAGCTTTAAAGTATATAAGAATAGAAGTTTGGTAACAACTGATTCACCCCCCTCTTAGTTGTCTATCTTAAATCCAACAAGGAATGCACAAAATATTATGATATTAGAATGTAGGATAATCAAATGCCTGCAGCTCAAACCAACTACAATGAAGTTGTAAACAACCAACCACCTAAAGGTCAAATAAGTGAATCAATTGTTGTTGAAGATGGTGGAGATGGTCTTAGTTTGCTGACATTGACTACCCAACCAGATTGGATGGAATAAGTTGCTAGAAACTTAGGGGTGCAAACCAATTTCAGTCAGGTGGATGTTAGTCTTTCTATGCCATTAGCATCACAACATGATCCAATAGAGATTGTACATTATTTTACCAATGCAACAAACTGGGATGTACAAAATGGGGCCAACCTTGAATATGAAGATGGTACAAGCGAACAAGATGTTTATTTTGTCTCATGCACTCAAGAGAATTATTTGCAACCAAACATTTAATAGTCAATCAATTTCTTAAGATTCTAGTGCAAAGGGTGTAGTCAAGGCAACAAAAGGGTTGGACTAGGGTGCTTCGTCTAAGTAGACAGTCCCAAATTTTAACATCAGATGCATACATTGAAATGCTAAATGAATAAAAGAGACATAAATTACGAATGAAAGAGTTGCAAGAGAGGAAAACGGAGTAGATGAGAGAGAGAAAAGTAGAACTAGAAGCAAACCAACAAGAGAAGGAGAAAATAAGGATTGAGAAGCATCTTAAAAAACAAAAAATGGTAGAGGAAAAGTGCAGGCTACAACTAGACAAAGAGGTTCAATGTGAGCAGATGAAGATTTCTTGTCAATTGAAGACAACTACAAGGCATGTAGATCAAGCATAGAAATATAGATGTTTGAGTTCAACACTATCTCCTCTATCGATGCAACATCCCATTTTAATGGAGATGTTCAACATATTGACCCCTGCCTTTTCAACTCTAAGAAATCTACAAGTTAGGTTTGTCCCTAGCTACTCAAATGAGTTACAATTAAATGTAGGAGCAAATCAAACTTTGCTTTCCCACATAGCTACAACCCTACAAAATGTTGCACAACCAATCAATTTAACTCTATCTAGAAATGATTCTGCTACTACAAAATATGAATAGCCAATTCCTTTTCTTGGGTTTATGAAGAATTGAAGATGTCTGATGATACATAGATTTTGAAAATGTCTGCATTTTGTGAAACTATTCTACATAGTAGAACATATCTTTTTGTCATACTCTTTTGCATTGGACTTTTTTCAAGTGTAACAAACTACTGACATATATATTTATATATAAGTTCATTGTTGTGATACTATTTCCTTTGCATCAGAATAAATAATAAGGCCACAATATTATTTGATTGCTACAGATTTTCATATCAGCAATAAACCATTTATTGCTAATATAGATTTCCCTAGCAAAAAATCTTTTTCTTGGCATGGCTTTTCACTCATGTTAAGTTAAGATTTTGTTTGAAAATAATAGTTATTGTAAAGTCTAAGCAAAAAATCAACTAGAAGTTTATAAGTTTGTTTCATTGAAAGCTTATATGCATTTTGTTTTAGAAATTTGTTGCATGCAGCCACTAAGATTAGCAAGCCTTCAAATTGACGAATTCATAGAAAGAAACTATGTTTGACTATAGATTTGCCATTGCCTTGTTTTAAGTCTAAATCATATATATGAAACCATGTTGTCTTGTTATATTTTCTTGTTATGCATAATAGGTTATCTTTTAATGACTAAACTATCTTGGATAATATTTAAAGAATGGAATGGTTTATTGAATACATGCTTTGATGTGAGGATTTGGTGCGGTGACATTCATAAGCTACCCATTCATTGTAGAGTAGTGTGGTAACATTCATAAGCTACCCATTCATCAGACATGTAGTTATACAAAGCCGTCAACACAACCTCCAATGCAATGCATTTATACCCCTTTCATATGTTGTAACTTTCAAGATATGGAATGGACCATTATCTATGTTCCATATCTTAAAATTTATGGTATATCAAAGCAGTACAAATGCATTGTAGTAAACATTGCGTTGACGACTTTATATAAATACACGTCCCTTGTGTTTGTAGCCCCATTAATAATGTAACCCCATTACTATGTTGGTTCCCAAAATTACTACAACCCAAAACCCTAAAACATTACTCAACCACCCAGGCCAGGGGTGTCATCAAGGTGATTGGAAAGAGCTTTATCAATAGGTTGAGGGTGATTTTGGCCAACTTATAGGAGTGGGTAAACTCCTCTGCAATTCAAGCTCAACTAAAATTAGGAGGGATATTCCTAGAGGTATAAAATATTCTCAAAATTCATAACATTGTAGCAACACCCAAATGCAACTTTAATCCCAAAAGGCTATCACTACATTAAAGTAAGCATGCTGCTAAAACCTCTAATTAAGTTGATCATTGTGCTATGCATTTGCACCCAAATATGACAATATTATATTCCTTGAGATGATTCCACTTATCTTTACATACACAACATACATAGTGAAGGCATGTATGTACATGATTCACCAATTTAATTAGAATTGTTTTGTATCACTTCAAATTTATCCCTGGTTATTGAATAGAACCATGAACATCATGTAGAACCTAACCTAATCCTACGCCTACAATGAATAGGGTAGAGAGTTTGATTAAAAAAAAAGTGTTTGATCCTTCCCCAATATGAATTGGTGACTATTCCATTAGGCAAAAAAGTAATAAAATGCAATGAAGAAGGAGAAACATCTGATAGAACATCCATATAACTAGATATGCGTTTACATACAAACCATAAATTACACCTTATACAAGGACATACTTAATAATCCATAAAAGAACTGCAATAATCCATACATAACATAGAAATGATCATTACAATGCTTGCAATGAACTAATATGCTATCACATACATCAAATCTACAATAGCATTCATGCTAACAAATGTGGCAAGAGAAAACCCTAGCTGCGACTAAAATACTTCCCTAAATCATTAAAAATAATCATGGAGACATACCACTGTATACAGATGTGCTTTGAAAATCCTTCCTACATTGTATTAGATGCATTCCTTCACTTGCAAAAAAGACTTTTTTTTATTTGATACCCAAAAATCTTCCTTAGGTGTTCTAGACTAGACAATTGGTTTAGTGATCAACCAATTGAATGAGTTTAAATCCTCCATTTATAGCCTTCAAAACTCAGATCTGATGGAAGAATGGGTAGGAAAACCCCCAACAACTCCACCTACTACAATAAAAACTTCATTTTCAACTACCCATTTCTCATTAATGGCAATCTAGAGAGTTGGTAGTGTGTTTTCTCGTGATTCCAAGCATTTTCTAGGTACTTGGTGGGTGGTAGGATGACGGGAGAACTTGGCACCCAAGAACTGGTGCTAAGGTGTCAGCAGGAGCTAAAGTCCTGCCGGAACCAAAAGTGGCAAGAGTATAAAATGAAAAGTTGACTTGAATCTTCATGAAAAACTTAGCCATAATCTCAAAAAATTATTTAAAAATTTAGTTATTTTCCCCTTCAAATTTGTCATGAAAGAATGGGGGGTTTGAAAGGATTTAAGACTTAGAAGATCTTCTCTGATGGTGGGGACTAAGGTCATGGAGAAAAGTTCCAAAGTTCTAGTTGGTCTCGAGGTCCTGTAGGAACTTCCTTTACATCACAAGTTTCAGGCTATCGGGTAAACGATGAACATCAAGATTAGGTTCCCAGGTTTCATTGGGTCTCAAAAACCTAAAGGAATGAAAGAGAGGAAAGGGAAAGTGAGAAAGTAGGGGAAAGAGTAACAAAAGGAAAAGTTCCTAAGTGTCGGCAGGACCTGAAACCCGAAGGGACCTTATATACATAAAATATAAATATAAGTATAATATTTTAATTTTATATTTTATATATATATATCGTTAGGATGTTTGAGAGTGGTTTTAGATCCATAGGAGTTAAAATGTAAAATCTAGAATTTAGAGGATCTCTCAGATTTTAGAAAGCCAAATTTCAAGGGAAACAACATCAAACACCAGAACACACTAGGCACACAAAAATGAGGTGAATACATAGGAACCTCTTGGGAATTTTTTTTATGAATTTGGCATGACGGTGCAAATACGAGGCTTGAAAATCTAGGTACCGACTTAGTGTATGATGGATGTTGGCATGGACCATGCGTTAGGACCACCAAAAATGTTACACAACTCCTCCAATTAATATTACTAGTTGTGTGCATATATATATATATATAAGGACATGGTTAAAAAAATTATTTTCTCACCTAATTAAATCAAATGAAGGCATTAAAGGTTTCAAACACCACGTTAGGGATAAAAGTTGTGTTGGCATGGACCGCAATCGTTTCGACTGAAATTTATGACTCAATGAAAAAATATTGTATGTAAATCAGATCAACATTTGATTTCAAGTTCTCTACCTATCATTAGTAGAAAAATATTTCTACTGATAAACCATGGTTACAAAATGGTTTGTTGTTGATATCCATAGCAATAAACCATTTTGTTACCATGGTTACAAAATGGTTTTGTTGCTAACATCTATTCATGTTAAATAAAATCATTTTTGTAAGCCATTTTTATTATGTAATTGGACTTCAATTAGTTGAATAAATTGAATTTTTTAATGAATTAAATAGGTAACTTGAAATTGGGTATATCATAATTTGTCATTATGTATACAACAATGAGCAATTTTGAAAAACAACAACGAAAAGAATAATAAATAACAAGACAAAATACAATCTACAACCTAGTGGATCATTGACTTAGTAAAGTCTTCTAAGACTTTATTTGCAATGAGTGCTTGCAATATGAGATGCTCTACAAACCTCACTATTCTCACATTCCTGCAAACATAACTGAATATTTGTATACATCTATCAACACACATTTACATAACCAAAAAAACACATATACAATTGCATAGTAACATTGTAAATAATCCAAGTAGTAGCCATAAGAGAAAAATATCCCAAGAGTGGTAGTGTGTTAACAAACACAATTTCATAGTACAATTCCACATTCAATGGCTTAAGTATTATGCACTTGTATTAAGAAACAACAAAAAAGACAAATTTGAGGACCACTGCCAAAGTAAATTATTTTGAATCTTCACCTGCATTGAGTGCTCGCAATATGAGATGCTCTAAAAAATTCTCACCATCATCGTATGCCTGCAAATAAATTATATAATCCAGGTAGTAACGAACAAACATCAAAATATCCCAACAATGTAGGTTTGAGGATCCAGGTGAAATTTCTATACTGCACATGTATAACAAAAAAATTTTAAACATCTATCAAAAGACATTTTCATAACAAAAAAACACATATACAATTGCATAGTAACACTGTAAGTAGTCTATGTAATATCCATTACAACAAAATATTCCAATAGTGGTGGTGTGTTAACAAACACAAATTTCATTGTACAATTCCACATTCAATGGTATTAGTATTATGTGCTTGTGTTAAGAAACACAACAAAATAGACAAATTTCAAAATATAATGTCTTCGAAGTTGTAAGAAACATGAGCTTGTAACCATTAGTATAAAAGTTTGACATATATTAGGATAAATAAACCATAAGGGAAGTACATTGTGCAACAAATGATAGATCATTGCAGCATAAGAATGTAGTTGTTCACATATGAATACATCTGTTCACATATATCACCTATATACATATATAGATGTATATACACCCATATCTATCAATTGTTCACATATATTAGCTATCTATAAAAATATATAGCAATGAACAACTATATCTATATATTTACATGTGTGTGTGTGTGTGTGTGTGTGTGTGTGTGTGTGTGTGAACACCTATATAACACAATATGTTAAAGAATATAAGTATGCAAACTGCCATCATAACTATGTATGAATTTAAGCATGCAAGTGTAAATTTATTTAACGGCCTTGTTGTTGTTCACATCACAAATAAACAAAAGTTGAGAAGATGGCAAAACTTACAATGTTGAACACAAATTACCTTTGTACGAGAGTATAGAAATATGATATGTATGCATTGGATAGTACTAAAATAGATACATTGATTGAAGTTGTATAAAGACAAATAGATATACAGATGTGTGTGTATACAACTATGTATAGAACAATAGCATCTCACTCAATGCCTTTAGTTGAGTGAATAGGATTGGGCAAGATTTTGGAATGATGGAGAGTGTGACCACTGTGAAGGAAGCATGTTGAAAAATGATTAGGGCTAAGAACAAGGTTTGTCAATCGACACAAAAGGAATTATGTATTCAGACTTGAAATGCTATAAAGTGGATTCTACTAGGAGTGTGGTCCATGCCAACACAAATCTATAATGTGGCAATAGGAAAACAATAACATGGCCTTACACACACAGAGCTCTAAATATATGAGTTTTAATAACCCTGTATCATTGAGTTTCATTATATATATATATATATATATATATATATATATATATATATATATATATATATATATATATATATAATGAAACCCTCAATATATACAATTTCACAAAATAGAGAATCTTCAAGTTTTGGTTGGGATACCTCCACATGAAGAACAAGGAGCAACATGATACCAAAAGCAACAGCATAAATGTCAACCCTACTCTAAATTCTATAGATATCTGCTAGATTTGTACAACTAAAGTTTCTTTTATGTTGTTGTGTCTATGTACTCCAAAAAAACTTGACTCTAGTAAGGTTTTAAATTTTTTTGATTAATATTAATAAGAAAAAATGTTTCAAAATTAAAGCTTCAAATTACAACATAAGTTCCAAAGAAGTTTTAGATGTCAGAAACAATAGATTGGATGAGCACTACATTGAACAGTACAATTTTTTAAAAAAAATAGAGTTTGTATTATTTTTGATGTTCTTCTTATGATTTAATGCAATTTGTGATAGTTAAACTAAGGTCCCTTTCTAGGAATGAATACACACATGATGAAGTACAAATAGATCACCGGCCTTAGTCTTAGAGTTGCGCTCCAAATTATAGAAAAAGATCAAACACAATAAATTAGGATATATGATTCCAATTATTTCTTTACCATTTTTTATATCTAGCAGTATAAAAACCTTAATATTATAAGCAAGAAAAACTGTACACATTATTACCAGCTTAGCTCAAATAGAACAACACTTGAAATCGATACAAATACTAGTCGAGGTTTTTTGAGGTTTTGGAATGAGTACAAAATTCTTAGATTCTACATTTCTGTTGAATGTACAAGGCCTCTCAAATACATTAATTTTAAATTGGATGTGAAGAGATTTTTTTCCCTTTTTCAAGTTTGGGGTTTGGGGTAATGCCTTACTCAATATGTTAGAAGCTAGGGTTGACTGTTTTCAAGAAAAATAGAAAGGTTGTCCAATTGGATAAAATAGAGATCAATGTCAGAGGGGAGGTTAAAAATGTACATATCCAATTGGTATTAGATCCTTGGATCTAGCAACATATTGACATTAAAATAGTAGACATCCCTAAGGTATACGGGATGCTTCTTAGTAGGGATTACACCAAAAGTCTTTATGGTTACTTTGCTACTAATTTTTTGCATCTATGGTTGCCATGGAGAGGAAATCAAAATCAGATTAGGATTGATAGTGAGCCTAGATTGAAATACATCATTATTAGATATAATTCTCCTTATGAAGTTATTTTTGTAGATGTTCGTCTTGGAAAATATAGGAGAGTTGATGAGATTCTAATTTCCTTAGTTACATTTGGGATGGATGAAGCTTCGAGGAATTCAAAACAAAGTGATTGGATTAACTATTAGGAATTTATTAAGAAATTGGCTAATGATAAATACATGTTGAGTGATCGAGTAAGTATCCCCAAGTTGTTACTCCCAAACTAGTGTAGGATACATGAAGAACATCATTTCAAGCTTTCTTGCCTACTTTATCTTGATGGAATCTAAATAATAGAAATAACTGAGATAGATAGGAATACTAATGTTGAAGATGCTTCCAAGACCAAAAAGAGGACAAAAAATGATGAAAACCCTGGGAGGACATCCCCAAATGTTGCTCAGGTCATGATTTCACAAGAATTACCAAAGGAAGAGGAAAAGATCACTCCTTCACACAGTAAGGGTACATAAAGAAAAGCACAAATCCCTTATGACGATACTTTATGGACTCTAAAGTTTGATGGATCCAAATCAAAGCAAGGATGTGGGGCTAGAGTTGAGTTGAACAATTCAAAAGGGAAATATTTTTTTGCATCGTACAAGTTGTAGTTTACTTGCAGTAATAATGTTGCCAAATATGAGGCCCTAATAAGAGGATTACTCTTGGTACGTCAAAAAAGGGTTAAATTATTGAGAGTGCAATGGGATTATGAGTTGTTAATTAAGCAGGTGAGGAGTCAATATGCATGCCATGGAAAAAGGTTGACAAATTACAGGAACAGAGTCTAGGATTTGATAGAATACTTTGATGCATTCAATATAAAAGCGGCTCCAAGAAGGAAGAATCAAATTGTAGATTCTTTAGAAGTAGCTTCTAGTACCCTAGAATCTATGACAAATTCTAAATTAAAAAGGTTCTCAAATACCAATCCTAGTAGTCCTACATAATATCAAGAACTTTTAGGTATTTGAGGAAGATAAGCATGTCTTGGATTTCATTACTAAATCTAGCATTTTTGAAGCTCAAATAATTGATGAAATGGAAAGTGACCCCTTAAAGCTTTGTGAGGATGGTATGATCAATCTAAAGACAATTAGTATTCCCAAGGGGATGATAGAACTAGAAAGGCTATTTAATACAGACCCCATGGCTAGGTAGAAAACATGTGCAAGGGTTGAAGAAGGTAAGTATGATAGTGTCAACTTGGGTAATGATCATAATCCCAAAAATGTATTCATAGGGAAGGCTTGCACCCCAGAAGAAAGAGAATGAATAATTCAGGCCTTGAAGGATTTCAAAGAAAAAAATTCCTGGGGGTATGAGGGCTTGAAGACTTTTGATATATCCATCATTACTCATACCATTCCTCTAAAACCAAGCTCCAAATCATTTAGACAGAGACAAAGACTAGTAAATTTGCATTGCTTGAGACTCTTATCTATAAAGAAGTACACAAATTATTATCAACAAGAATCATATTTCCAGTGAGGCAATCAACTTGAGTAGCTAACTTGGTCCCAATTAGAATGAAAAATAGAGAAATTAGATTATGTGTGGACTTTCAAAACCTCACAAAGATTTAGAAAAGGACAATTACCCCCTGTCTTCCTTGGATGAAGTGTTTCAGATCATCAACGAGTCACATACGATGTCTTTTCTGGATGGATACCCAGGATATAACTAGGTCATGGTTAATGAAGAAGATAGATTAAAGATCGCTTTCACCTGCAAATGGGGAATCTATGCATATAGGAGAATGCTAGTCAAACTTATTGAGAGCAAATAAAATGGACAAGGTCAAAAATGCAAACAAAATGCATAAAAACACTAAGTTATACCTTGCTATTTCTTCCTCCTTCAATAAGGTTGAGGAGATTGCACCCAAGAGCTCCTAGCTTTATCTAATGTTGAGATAGAGAATGTGGATTGCTCCTTGCTTTCTCAACACAATATGATGAAGATAATGGATTTAGATAGGGATTAAGATGGAGATGAGGATGAGAAATGGTTTGGCTATGGAGATGAGGAATGATTTTAGCATTATGAGGTTAAGATGAGATGAGAAGATAGAAATTTTGGCATAGTGATGATAGGATGTGTTGGCAAGAGATACTGTGTTGCTTCTTGATTGTTGTCATTGATGGAAACAAAGTCTATTCCACACATTCGCAGCACATAGTATGTCTATACCGGAAGTCTAATTGAAGAGTGTTTTGGTTTGATGAGCAAGAATAGAGCATGTAGCAAGGTCTGACAATCAGGTCCAGATCTCTCAAAGGATGTATCTCAGCAAAGTGTGAACTTGGGGAAGTCAAGAGGAGCACCATGACTACCATATTCCAGAGATTGAGCCTCTGGTGATGAAAGAGTGAAAAGATATGAGCACCTAAGTGTTGGGTTCCTGACAGGCAGAGCAGATTGAGCAAGAACTAACCGGCAAAGCATCAGACCTTAATCCAAAGGAGAAATTGATGGTGATTAAGCTTCTTGAGGGATCATTCATGGTTGGCTGACATGATTGATGACTTCTATAACTTTCTCTTTGATATGCATAACTTAGTATGTATGGATTCAACCGACAGACCAGAGTTTGGGAAAATCTTGAGTATTCCGGATGCCGACTAGAATGATGTTGAAATCCTTGGTGCGGATATATATACCAGATGGATTTCAGTATGAAAGAGGGAGTGGTGTGATAGAGTGTGTGAAGAAAAGAAGAGCGCAGTGTGGAAGCAGCTATGCAAGTCCGGTATGTGATAGAACAACAACACTAAGCAAAGGAAGAATGAAGTGCATCAGATCAGTGTATTGAGCCTAACTAAAACTAAACCTTAGCATATGTGGATGCCTCTAATCAGTTCAAACACCTAGTTACATTCTATATACCTTGTAGACAGTGAGTCTATTATAGGAAGTAAGCCTCTTGTGAGCAGTGTGCTCGGGCAGTGAGCCCTAATTGGCAAGTGCCATTTTGTACTTCTTATTCTTTTAATAGAGAATACAATCTTAGGTTAGTCACCCCGTGGTTTTTCCCTTAACAAGGTTTTCCACATCAAAATCATTGTGTTATGTGTATTGATTTTATTTCTGCTCTCATGGTTATGCATGTTTATATGTTTTGATGCTGCACTAATTGTTAAAGAAGAACAAAAAGTTAAATTATTTAAGATAACTGATTCACCCCCCTCTTAGTTATCTACCTTGTTTCCAACAGGATGAGAATATTTTGGAGAGATTTTGTCACTATTTTGATATGATGAAGAAGTTATTAAAATTTCTTAGATGAGGGCTCTATTTATAGATTTTTGGTTAAAGGATGGATGGTGAGGATTGAAAGTTTAGATCAATGGCTAGAAATGCTTGAGGATTAGGGTTTGGATTGGAATTGTAGTCTTGTGACAAGTGTCATAAGAGGGTTGGATAAGAGAGATCAAAGGCTAAGATTTAGTCAATGAGATTGGATGGCTCCCATTATTTGTAAATTTTAAATTCACATAGGGAAGGGTGATGAGAATAAAAATGAATTAAAAATTCATTTTGGGGGAAGAGTTGGATATGACAAGTTAGATGTGAGTTTTTAATTCACATGGGGAAGAGCTCCATTATCATGGGGAAGAGTTCCATTCATGGGGAAGAGTTCCATTAATGGAGACTAGAACAAGTGGGAATAAAAGTTAAATTTTTATTTGGTGGGGTGTGGGAATGAGTGTTATTCAAGGTTTGACCAAGCTAATCAAGAGGATTAGCTTAATTAATGTGTCTAGAGGAAATTAGTGAGTGGGCTAATGAGAGGTTAAAATTAATTAAATAAGGGTTTATTTAATTAATTTAGGTCTAGGGGATAGGTAGGCTAGGGTAGCTAATTAAATAATTACTATTTAATCAACTAGGCTAGGTTTAAGTTGATTAGTAGGGTAGATTAATCAAATAAGAATCATTTATCCAATTAATAAGGATTAGGGAGATGGACAAATTAACTAAATAAATATTGAGAATATTTATTTAATTAATGAGGGATAGTGTTGTAAGGTATAGTGATAAATCAAATGAATTAATTGATCACAAAGGATGGATAAATGGTTAAGGGTAGATGATTAGGGATAAATTAATTAAATTAAATAAATTTATTTAATTAATAGGAGGGATAATTGGTGGTGTAGAGATACGGGAAATTGGTTTGTGGAGCAAGTCAATTTTAGGTGTCTACACTTATTAATACAGGGGCCACTTTCCAACATGATATGGATATTGCCTTCAAGGGATTGGTTGGTAAGTACATTATTATTTATATGGATGATATTATAGTATTTTCAAAGAATAGACAAGACCATGTTTTTGATTTGAGGAAGATCTTCTAGAGGTGCAAACAATATGGCATCTCTCTTAACCCTAAGAAATGTGTCTTTGGGGTCACTGAAGGTAAGTTATTGGGTCACATCATTTTTGAAGAAGGTATTTCCATTGACACAGAGAGAGTCTCAGCCATTCAACAACTTCATTACTTGGCAATAAGAAGGAATTGAAATCTTTTTTGTTAAGATTAATTTTGTCAAGAAGTTTATTACTAGTTTTGCTGAGATTGTGAAGCCATTGAATGATATGCTAAAATGAGAGCTTAGAAAACAAAAAATATTTTTCAACGATTAAAGACTCCATCTCTAATGCTCCTACTCTAACTATTTTTGATTACAAGTTTCCTTTTTTCATATATTTGTTTGCTTTTGAACATTCTTGTGCATCTATTTTGACCCAAAAGAAAGGTGAGGGGGATGAAAAGCCTATTGCATTAATGAGTGCCCCTTTTAAGAATGTTGAAGTAAAATATCCTTACATGGAAAAATAGGCCCTTGTCTTGGTTAGGATAGTGAAGAAATTTAGGCACTACATTTTGAGAAACAAAGTATTTTCTATTGTCCTTGAGCAAGCAGTGAAGTCCATGTTGATGTAGAATGAATTAGGAGAAAGACGAGGCAAATTGATGATTCTGTTGCAAGAATTTGACTTGGAAATACAACCTATAAAACTAGTCAGAGGTCAAGGGTTATCCAAATCATTAGTAGAATTGGATCAATAGTTAGTATGTTAGCAGTATCTGGTAGAAGATATCATTATTGATCCATGGTATCAAGACATAGTGCAATTTCTATTAAATGGTAAGTGCCCTAGACATTTGAATTCAAAACAATGATGGGCATTGAAGATTAAGAGAAGCAAATACATGATCAAATCAGGCATCCTCTACAAAAATAATTAGGAAGGGATCTATTTGAGGTGCCTAAATAGAAGTGAAGCAAATCAAGTGATGAAAGAGTTTCATGAAAAGTTTGGGATAGGACATGGATCAGGCTACAACTCATCAGATCTTGAGAGAAAGATATTATTGGCCTCAATTATTCAAAGATGCACATCAACATGTGAGGAAGTGTCATACAAGTTAGGATTCTACTCATAGAGAAAGGAATCTAGCTATGCCCTACATCTAGTTTTTGAGATAAGGCCATTTTCCAATGGGGTCTAGATTTTATAGGTATGATTAACCCAAATTCATCTATAGGGCACAAATTTATCCTAACAACAACAAATTATTGTACAAGATGGAGTGAAGCTCAAGTATACAAGGATTGCATGGCTGATAGAGTTATCAAATTTCTTGAAGAACATATCATCACCAAGTTTGGAATGCCATTAGCTCTGGTATGTGTAACGACCCTACTTTCCCTTTTGCCAAATTATTGCAATGGGTATTTGAACATGAGGTAATTCTAAAATTTTCTTCCAATTATTATCCTCAAGGAAATGGTGTTACTGAATCTACCAATAAGAATTTGATTGAGGTTATTAAGAAATTACTAGAAAAGAATCCCAGGGATTGGCATACTTAATTAAAATTTGTACTATGGGCTAATAGATCTAGGACTAAAACTTGTTTGGGTACATCACCATATCACTTAGTCTATGGCCTCAGTCCCATTTTCCTTGTCAACTTGAAGATTATGACCCTGCAATTTATGAAGGATTACCTAGGGGTTGAGGATATGATATAAGAAAGACTATTAAACCTAATGAACCTTGAAGAGAAGAGGGGTGCTTCATTAGAGGACTTTGTGAAACATCAGGTAGTAGTCAAGAAATGGTTTGATAAGAGATATAAGGTTAAGGCCTTTAAGATTGCAAATCTAGTTCTCCTATGGGATAAATCTAGAGAAAAGAAGGGAGACCATTCTAAATTTTATAAGCTTTGGTTAGGATCCTTCCAAATAACATAGATCCTAGGCGAGAATGCCTTTTGAATCAATTCACTGACTGGAGAACCTGTCCCATTGCTAGTTAATGGGCAGTATCTCAAAAATTATTTTTCTAATTAAAAATGAAGGGGACTCCTTCCCCTATGTATATAGTTAGATTAGGATTTTGTTTTCTTTTTTGTAAGGTGCCCTAGTTTGTGCTCTTGCATTTGTTTTGTTCTTTTTTCATTCTTCTTTTAATTTTGGGGTTATCCACTTGTGGCTTGAAGTATGATTACCTAGTGAATAAAGCAGCATTTTGATGGTCTCAATTCCACTATTCCTAGGCTTCCTTGAGGATTACATAAGCTTTGATTTGGTTGTGGTTTGTCTACTGTGTGGATTGAAGTGACTAGTGACTAGGCTGAGATCTGTCAAGGATCTTATATCTTTCACATATTAAGATTCCTAAAGGCATTTTAGGGTTCATGGTTGCAATTGAGAGTTTGGTGAAAGACTATTTTTAGAATTTACAAGTGGTGGTCCAGCTCATTGTTTAGTCACGTTTGAAGATGGATTCCTTGACAAGAGATTAAGAGAAGATGACAAGTAAGGTTAGAGAATCCTGCGCATTAGTAAAAAAACAAGTGAATCAATGTTCGTGTTAAAAAAAGAAAGAAAGAGAGAAAAAATATGAATAAGGAATTTGGGAGATGTTCAAAATAAAGCTCCTAAAAAGGGATAATCAAAAGGAATAATTCTAAAGTCAAGAAAAGAGAAATTGAATGATCATAAAATATAGGAAGAAATCAAAGGAAAGAAGAAAAGGGGCAAACTCCACATTGCTAAACAAGTAAAGTGGCTTCCATCATTAATAGAGACACCTTATAAAAGAATGGCACAGTACCAAAGGAGCTCGGTGTAAGGATTCATATAGTCAAGTCACTGATCACTTTATAGAATGGACAACTGATGTAACTAAACTTCTTAACTTGTAATGAGGATTCTGACTTGCCTAAGGGAAAGGAATGAATACATTTGCACACACTTGGGTCTTTTGATGGTGGATGTTTTCATATCTTGTTTATTTCAAGCCTATCTATAGACTTGGCACACAAGGGTTGTTCTCATGTTTATCCTTAAAACTCAAGGGTAGTTGGATTAAGCTTTGCTCTTTGAAATGCTAGAAATAACATTTCTCATGTTGATTCACCATTTGTTGTACTTCACACACACATACCCCATTTTTGCAAATGTGGAGTGTGGACCCCCTTCTTTCTTGCTTGTTTTCACATCTTTACCTCTTTGTTGGTTCCTTTGGTTTTGATTTTGTAATTGGTCTTATTTTGTTTGATTTTAATGTTTCACTTGTTTTCTTTTGTTTCCCCTTTATCTAATTATTAGGGTTTGTCATTTCAATATGACACTAGAATCATCCCCAAAACTCTGATCCTTGTGTGTTGCATTGCAAAACTTTAGCTTGTTAGGGTTTGTCATTCTTGCATGATAGTAGAAAGTCCTTGACATCCCAATCTCAAGGACACTAGTGTTGGTTCGGTGTGTCACCCTTGTAAGAATTTTGAAGTTTGTCATCCTAGCATGACAATGAAAGTGTAATGCCCCAAGCTTTCACCCAAGACATTATCCAAAACAACACCAAACTAACAAATTTTTGCATTTGCAAGTGCAACATTCACATGTCACATTTCACTCATGTGCACACAAGGTGTCACAATAAAGAAAACAACACCAAAGTGACATCACCATTGCACTATGCAAGGTGGCACAAGTGGAAGACTTCACCCATTGTGTGCCAACTCACCATGATGACCAAGTGAGAGGTGGAGCTCACTCCATGACGAGGATCAAATACATATCCACAACCTCACTCCCTCACAAACACATGGAGTAGGATGAGGGTGACATCCACCTTAGTCCATTCCATGATGACACAAGACATCCCAAACACAAGGGTAACACTCAACCATGAGATGGTCCAACTAGGAGGTGTGAGTCCTTAACCAACTGGAATGGTCACTAGATGAAATCGTGCAAGGCATACTTCCCAATGTAATAGAGGGAAACCAAGTAGGTATGCAAACACTCTAGACACATAAAGGGAACTACATAGGAGCTACTTTTAGAGGCTAAAATTTCCTCTTACAAAAATCTTATGCACAAATTGAAGGCACACGGAGTGTAGGGAAACCCAGGGGTACATGGACCCCAAAGGAGGAGCCCTCTACCAAGGAAATTAGCACCCAGTGTTGTAGTCCTTCCGGGATAGGGTCAAAAACACATAGACAACCCAAATTTGTTCAAAATAGCCCAGAAATGCATGAAATTGAAGGTGCAAGTGTAAAGCATGATTACACATCATATTTAACTATCACAAGTAGAAATTGATTCATTTTAAGCACTAAAATACAAATTATCATTTTTCACCATTTGTCGTATACAAGTTCACAAAGGGAAGAAACAAGACAATCCAATCATGCCTTTGACACCAACATCGAAGCACAAACCCATAAAGAGACACATCACCACTTAGGTGGTTGATTTACAATTCCTCAAACATCAAGGATCAAACAATACCAATGTTTTGATAATCCATTACATAACATAGGAAGGTGAGTATAGGATCATCAAGAGCCAAACAATGGCAATAGGAAAAAAATTGCATCTTTACTTAGCCAAAATCGTAAATTGGGGAAGTTTGACTTTCTTAGGCATGTAAAGAATATCCATTTTGGTTTGGAATACCAAACCAAAATGGATATCTATTTTGTGGGTCCCAAAACAAATATTTTATTTTCCAGAAACAAATATTTATTTTTGGAACTATACAAATGGTATTTTTTGTTATTCTTTTCATTGGTTTATGCTTACAACTTACAATTCAACATGCAAATTTTTATTGTTACATGGTTAACAAATTTTCAACCAATCAACAAAGTTGCATCTCTTTAAAATTTGAACCTCTCTCTCTCTCAAAACCCCTAAACCCTAAATAATGCCCCTAATCCCTAAACCCTAAACCTGAGCAACCTTAAACCTCTATCTCCCTATCTCTCCCTTATCTTCCTCTGAATCTCTCTCCCTATCTCTTTGGACATCTCCCTCACTCTCTATCTCCCTATCTCTCCCCTTTGTCTCCTCTATCTCTCCCTATCTATCTCCTCTCTCTCTACCTATCTATCTCTCCCTATCTCTTGCGTCTCTCTCCCCTATCATTTCTCCATATCCCTATCTCTCCCCTCTATCTCTCCCTCTCCCTTATCAATGAAGGAAATGGAAACAAGAAAACTAGAGGGGAGGGGGAGAGATATTGAGGAGAGATAGGGAGATAGATGAATGATAGGGAAGAGAGAGGCAAGAGATAGGGAGAGATAGATAGGTAGAGAGAGAGAGGAGATAGATTGGGAGAGATAGAGGAGACAGAGGGAGAGATACGGAGATAGAGAGTGAGTGAGATGTCTAGAGAGATAGGGAGAGAGATTGAAATGTTGAGGGATGATAGAGAGAGGAAGATAAGGGAGAGATAGGGTGATAGAGGTTTAGGGTTGCTCAAGTTACATGTTAGGGGTTAGGGATTAGGGGCATTATTTAGGGTTTAGGAGTTTAGAGAGAGAGAGATTGATTTTGACATGCAACCCTAAACCCTAAATAATGCCCCTAAACCCTAAACCTGAGCAACCCTAAACCTCTAAAACCTAAATAATGCCCCTAGCCCCTAACCCCTAACCCCTAAACCCTAAATAATGCCCCTAACCCCTATCCCCTAAACCCAAGAAACCCTAAACCCCTAAATCCTAAACCCCAAACCCTTAAACCCTGAACACTAAACCCAAGCAACCCTAAACCTATATCTCCCTATCTCTATGGTTCCTCTACCTCTAAATCTCTCTCCCTATGTCTCTGGCCATGTCCCTCACTCTCTATATCCCTATCTCTCCCCTTGGTCTCCTCTATATCTCCCTATTGGTCCTCTCTCTCTATACCCTAAACCCTAAACTTCTAACCTTAACCCCTAAACCATAAACCCTAAACCCTAAATAATGCCCCTAAACCTTAACCCCTAACCCCTAAACCATAAACCCTAAACCCTAAATAATGCCCCTAAACCTTAACCCCTAACCCCTAAACCCTAAACTCGAGCAACCCTAAACCCTAAATCCAAGCAACCCTAAACCTCTATCTCCCTATCTCTCCCCTATCTCCCTATCTCTATCATCCCTCTACCTCTCAATATCTCTCCCTAAGTCACTGGTCATGTCCCTCACTCTTTATCTTCTTATCTCTCCCCTTGGTCTCCTCTATATCTCCCTATCATTCCTCTCTCTCTAAACCCTAAACCCTAAACCCTAAACCTCTAAACCTGAACCCCTAACCCTAAACCCTAACCCCTAAACCTGAGCAACCCTAAACCTCTAAACCCTAAACTCCAAACCCCTACACCCTAAACCCTAAACCCAAGAAACCATAAACCTCTATCTCCCTATCTCTCCCCTATCTCCCTATCACCTTTGTCCCTCTACCTCTCAATCTTTCTCCCTATGTCTCTAGCCATGTCCCTCACTCTCTATCTCCCTATCTCTCCCCTTGGTCTCCTCTATATCTCCCTATTGGTCTTTTATCTCTCTCTAAACCCTAAACCCTAAACCTCTAAACCTTAACCCCTAATCCCAAAACCATAAACCCTAAACCCTAAATAATGTCCCTAACCCCTAACCCCAAAACTGTAAAACTGAACAAACCTAAACCCCTAAACCCTAAACCCTAAACCCAAGCAACCCTAAACCTCTATCTCCCTATCTCTCCCCTCTCTCTCTATCTCTATCATCCCTCTACCTCTCAATCTCTCTCCCTATGTCTCTAGACATGTCCCTCACTCTCTATCTCCCAATCTTTCCCCTCTGTCTCCTCTATTTCTCCCAATCTCTATCAGTCCCCTCTCTATCTCTCTCTAAACCCTACACCCTAAACCTCTAAACTCTAAATAATTCCTCTAAACCCTAACCCCTAACCCCTAAACCCTAAACTTGAGCAACCCTAAACTCAAAAACCCTAAATAATGCCCCTAAACCCTAACCCCTAACCCCTAAACCCTTAACCCGAGTAACCCTCTCTCTCTAAACTACTAAACCCTAACCCCTAACCTCTAACCCCTAAACCTGAGAAACCCTAAACCTCTATCTCCCTATATCTCCCTAACCTCCATATCTCTATCATCCCTCTAACTCTCAATCTCTCTCCCTATCTCTTTGGCCATGTCCCTCACTCTCTATCTCCCTATCTCTCCCCTTGGTCTCCTCTATATCTCCCTATCTCCCTATCTAATGCCCCTAAACCCTGACCACTAACCCTAAACTTGAAAAACACTAAACTCATAAACCCTAAATAATGCCCCTAAACCTTGACTGCTAACGTCGAGATACCCTAAACTTCTCTATCTCTCCCAAAACCTTGAAACCCTAAATAATGCCCCTAAACCCTAACCCCTAACCCCTAAACCCTAAACCCAAGCAACCCT
This sequence comes from Cunninghamia lanceolata, assembly GCA_027924645.1. NCBI lineage: Eukaryota > Viridiplantae > Streptophyta > Pinopsida > Cupressales > Cupressaceae > Cunninghamia > Cunninghamia lanceolata. The sequence continues at coordinate 476,771 of BSBN01000787.1, read as the reverse complement.
AAACCTCTATCTCCCTATCTCTCCCTTATCTCTGTATCTCTATCATCCCTCTACCTTTCAATCTCTCTCACTATCTCTTTGGACATCTCGCTCACTCTCTATCTCCCTATCTCTCCCCTCTGTCTCCTCTATCTCTCCCTATCTATCTCCTCTCTCTCTACCTAGCTATCTCTCCCCATCTCTCTATCTCTTGCCTCTCTCTCCCCTATCATTCCTCTATCTCCCTATCTCTCCCCTCTATCTCTCCCTCTCCCTCTCCCTTATCGATGAAGGAAATGAAAACAAGAAAACTAGGACTCTCTTTCTATCTCTATCCCTATCTCTCTCTCTCTCTCTCTCTTCCCCTATCACCATATCTCTCTCCTCTCTCTCCCATCCATCTCCACCCTCTCTCCCTCTTCGTCCCTCTCCCTCTCCCTTATTGACAAAGAAAATGGAAACAAGAAAACTAGGACATGCAAAGAGGGATGAGGATATAAATTGGGAGGATGAAATGGAAACAAGATAAAACTAAAGTTCATTAGATGAGAAGAATGATGAGAGGAGAGGTGGAAAATAGTAAAATAGGGAAAATTGGTGGGATATAAAGGGAAATTGGTAATGATGTAGGAGCATCCTTGGTTCAAAAGCAATCTTGCATTAACCAAAAATATTTTCATTTCATTTTGTTTTCTTTCATTTTCCTAGTTTAAGTACAGTCAGTTCAGTTAGTAACAGTTTCAGTAGATTGGTCCGCATTCTGCCATAGTTTTATTTCAGATCTTATGGAGATGGACTTAGCATCTAGACATCTTCATGCACATCATATCCAAAATTCATATCATTTGGATTATTTTCTAGAAAGATATTGCTATTAAAAGATCGACTGTTTGCTTAGAACAGAGAATTCTGACAGTCTCAGACAATTAGCTAAAGGAGAAGACTTGCAGAGCAGTTCCACGACTTGCAGAGCTAAAAGATGTTGAAATTAAGGAACACTTAGAGGGGGGTGAATCAGTGTTCTGCAAAATTTATTATTTTGTTCCTTTATTAATTTACCACATACATTCAAAAGAAAGAAACATGAACTCAAGAACAGTAGCAACAAGATCATTTCACATGAACACTAAGATTTTTACATGGAAATCTAGTTAAGGGAAAAACACGGTGGGGGTTAATCCACAAGATTTTATACTCTGTTAAAAGTATTACAAATGGGAAGGCACATGCCTTCAGGCACACTGCCCAGAGCTCACTGCTCAAAGGAGGCTCACTGCCTACAAGGTTAATTACAAAGAGTTCACTGGAATACTTGAACTGAAGAATAGCATCTAATAATGCAAGATTACAGTTCTGTTTAGGATCAATATACTGACTTCACACACTTCATCTCTCACTGCCCTATTTTACTGTTCTTCCATGATCCGAGCCTTAGATCTCTACTTTGCACTTGATACTACCTTACTTTGTACCTCTTATCTCATATTCACACACCCATATTCCAAAATGCTCACACCCATCGATTATATATATCTGCTATATGAAAGTTCATCAACTGTAGTTGGCCTCAAGAAAACTTAGAGGCATTTTCAAGAACACTATTCTATCAGCTAAATCCATGCACAAATATCAATGCAGACCACAACTTATGAATTCAAGTCACCACACATGTCAGCTAATACCACTGAATCTCATAAATCACTCAACCAACCACTTCTCTTGATCCGCACAAGGATCAAACACCAAGTTATCCTATTCTTCACTAGACTAGACTATCTAACCAAAACCTGATACTCATATGCTTTTAACTTTCAATCCCTTCATCACCGGAGGCTAAAATTTTGGATTTAGGTAGCCCTGACATCCCTTAACATTCCCTCAAATCTGCAACACAATATGATTACCTGTAGAGAAATATGGACCAAAATGCTGAACCATGTCATATGCTCTATTCCTGTCTATCCAGACTTAGACAAATCTGCAATCTAACTTTCGGTATGATCAAATGATACAATGCGGATGTGTAAGATAGATTCAATTGCCATCAATGACAACACCTGACATGCCTAGTAGTGTCTCTTGCCAACAATCTCCCCCTTTGGAATTGATGGCAACACTTAGTGAAAAATGACTAAGTGTTAGAATGACTCCCCCTTACTATGTACATCTGTGATTTCCAATGCTCCCCCTTAGATGGATTCCTCAGTTTTCGCTACTTTCCACTCCTCCTTTGACATCAATGGCAAAGGCTAGGATCCAGATATTAAAATTCATGGTAAAATTCTATGTACATGGTTGCATATATACAAACAATCCTTATGTCTTGTCTACATAAATTTAAACACATCACCAAAAATGTTTTTCAGTAGTGCCAATTCACTGTCCCAACTTTTCTTCATATCATCCAAAACTGAAATATGACCACTGAATAGAAATGTCTGTGACTCTACCTTCTGTAGATTAGTGGGATCACTTGTTAGAGCAACAACTTGAGCTTCTGTCAATGCATTGAACATTGTTTCTAACTTAGGAGAAATCAATCCCCGGAGTTCATCCAATTTACCCAAAACTTTAACCTTTTCCTTCTCCAAATTGCTCAATTCATCAAGAAAACTCATTACTTAACATTTTATAGTTATTACAGACTCAGTTAAGGGACTATAGGACTAAGAGATGTTAGACAATTTAAGCTCAAGGTCCTTGATCTTCTTCTCAATATCTTTAACAACTTTAGATCGAGATAAACAAAATTTGTACACATCTCCTCCTTTAGTGAGGGCATTTTGAATACTCTTTACACTAGTATCCAACATAATTTTATCATTGTGAATTATTCTTTTTAGTTCACTAAATCTCTTATCATTAAATTATTTCTAGACTTTAACTTCTGCTAACTTCTCAAAACACTCAAAGTGAGTACTTACAAAATTTATCAGACTCTTCAACTGACCAGGGGGGGATGCTAATGAATCCTTCTAAAATGTAGGCACGATTTTCTCCAAAATGCCAGATGCAAGACCAAGCAACTCACTATCTTCTATATGAAACTTTAGGATCTCCTCTCTGGCCTTAGCTTGTGCAAAAGAGGCCAACTTCACCTTCTGTACCGGTGACAAAGCATCAAAATTGATTAGACCTTGTATTATGTCTGGATCTTCTACAACTTATTTATCTTTCTCCAAAATTTCTTTCACTACTTTTGCAGTGTCTTGCCCAATATGATGTTTCAGTTTTAAGATCATTAGGACCTGCATCTTCTCCCTTTCCAGAGTCAACCATATTGTCTTGCTAATCATTTTCATTCTTTTTCTCTACTTTTTCTCTCTCTGCATCATTAGCTGTGTCTTTTGCATTCTTTTTCAAAGGATTTTGTGTATCCTTAGCATCATCATCATCATCATTTTTATCAAATTCCTCAACATCCAAAATGGAGGAATCAATTCCATCAATAGTTTCTTCTTCTTGATCTTTCTTGTCCTTGACCTCTTTTGCTTTCTACTCTTTATTCTTCTCAAAATCACCTTTATTAGGAGCATTTATATCCATTTCTATATTTTCTTCACCAAATTGGTCTAGAGGAATTTGAGTATCCTCTGCACCATCAACATTATCTTCTTTATTTAATATTTCCTCTTCTAGAGTAGAGAAATCATTTGCCTCAGCTTGTTGCTCATCTTCCTTCAACTCTTCATCATTTGGAATGGATGTATCATCAGCATCAATAGGTTCTTCAATGACCACATAAAACTTATTCTTGTCTAGGGCTTTCCTCAGATTTTGTTCTATTTCTTTGACCACTTCATCAATGTCTCCAATAATTACCTTATTCATCCTAATTTTGCTTCTTAATTCATTTTTAACTTCTTTGAAAATTTTATTTGCTTCCTTCTCAGAGATTACCAAACACAAACTAGTCAACACATGTTCTCTTAGCTCCAAATCCTTTGCTTTACTAGCCTCTTTTCTCATCTCCAAAATGTCACTTAGACTCTTAGGGATTTTTGCCAAAATTTCCACAAGTGCTCTGTTGAATGTATTTAAGTATTTAAGAGTAGCATCCTCCAAAATTCTCTTGTTGGCTTTGTCAAAGCTATCATAATATTCTATTATGGGCTTCAAATTCCCATGAACAGTTATTGTATTCACAATATCTTAAACTAATAGGGTGGATTTTTTAGTCTTTAGTCTTTTGCTTACACTTACATTTCTAGAGGGCTTGTCTTGGGTAACCCTTGATGCTTTTGCTTTCTTTGATTTTGTGCTTCCAAAGGGCTTCTCCTTAGATACTTTAGCATCCTTAGTGCCTGAGGCCTTTAACTCTTTAACCTCATCATCTGAATCGATCTTTTCTTCATCCTCCTTCTCCACACTGACATATGACCTTTTGGCAATTACTTTTGTTCTCTTTCCTTCCTTACCGGTAGGCTTTTCTTTGAATTTCTCTGCAATAGGAGAAGGTGATGCACTAGAGGTTGTACCAGAACTCCTAGTAGTCCTTGCTTTAGAAGTGGATTCCACTAGAACACTTCCCTGTTCTCTATCCTACTTCTGCTTCTCATCTTTCTCTATCCTTTCCCTATTTTGTCTCACAACTTCTTTTGTTATGTCAATGCTTTATGCATACATTTCAACTTACCTTTGAATCTTTCTCTTAGATTTAGGTTTCTGAAGCTCAACATGCATTTTCACACTGATTTCACTATATGTGCTGAATCTCTCAACTGAGGTATCTTTTGGTTTGCTCAGAAGGTGTTGAGCATACATCTCCAGTGTTTGTCCATCAACTTCATACCCCATGGGCATGATCCATATAGTCCTTAGTTCAACTATTTCCATCAAGCACTAATCTATTTCCACCATGAAACAAATTGTATCCTTGTATTTGTCTACCATAGAAGTAGGGATTCTTTCCCTTGATTGCATCATGTTCTAAAAATTCTTGAAATATTCCCAAAGAGCAGTCCTTTGGGCATTGGAGTCACCAATACTGTGCAAGTGCTCTCTAATTTGTATGGAAACAGGCTTATCACTAGTCCAACACATGCTCTTCTTTTAGGGTAACTCATTCATGAAATAGAAAAACAAACACAAGACCAATGTACCATACTTGAATGTATTCTTCTTGTCCTTCTTGATCTTGTTTAGATTTTTCATTAACTAGTTTTGCAGTAGCTCACACAAGTCATAGCTAGCATTTTCTCTTAACATCTGATAGGTAGCATAAATGGCTATACCAAATATAGAGTTTTCCCTGCTGGAGTGGTATATCTTATACCCAATCACCATAGATGCAAATTTGACATTCAGATCAGTTATATCATTTATTGTCATTGCCCTCTTATCAAATTTTTATCTGGTAGCTTTAGTTATAGTCTAAATCTTCACTAATTTTAGCATTGGCAGTTCAATAGATGAGTTCAATCCTGTTACGACCTTGATGGCATCCTTGGTGATCTTGAAGGGTTTCATCAACCACTTTAATTTAGCATGCATTTGACTCAGTACATACCAGACCCACTCATCTTCACCGAAGAATGGAAACCTAATAACTTGAATGAGATGTTTGACTTGCAATGCCTTATACTCAAGTTTAAGACCATGAATCTCATCCCTCATATGATTCTTAAACAAATCTACTAAGTTTGAATCCCCAAACTCATCTATGCTTGCATGAATATAAACCCTAATATCTTCAACGTGCAACACACCATGTGGAACATTTGAAAAGGCACCTAACGAATCGACCTCTATAGATTTGTGTGGATGCTTTTTGAATTTAGGTCAGGGCCTTTCAGTGATGTCAACAACCAACAAAGTAGCCATATCCAAAGATTGTAAATTCAAAGAGTTTCACAGAGAATACCTTATTTTGCTAGTTAGGGTTAGCTATTGAATTCACTCTTCGCACTTCAAATCTTTGAAATCTCAGCTCAGGCACTCTTCTCCTATTCTCTTCAAATGCAAAGTGATTCAAAAGCTGGTTAAATGACCTTTTATGCTCTGCAAAACCTAATTCTTCATTGTAATAAATGCTTTCCCTAATACATCCAGTTACACTATTTCTTCATACAATCAATCTTCAATTACTATGCAATCAATCACATTAGCTTCTTTTCTTCCAGAATTTGCTTCAACATATCTGCAATAGGCTTCTTTATCTTCATTCATCATGCTAGATTCAGGCACTATTGTTATATGGAGCTTGTTTAGACTTGGAGGTTAAATTAACCCCACTTTTATCAGCGTGGTTTCCCCCCAAATTCCTACGGGGTCAAGGGGCAGCGCCCCCAAGACAGGGTCAAGGGGTAGCGGGAATCAAGGGGCAGCACCCCCAAGATGGGGTCAAGAGGCAAGGGACTGATCATTACACGGTTTTTTATTATTTTATTAAGGTGTCAGTGTTGCAAGTATGAGGTTAATCAGTGTTGTCATTGATGTCAACATACTCATATTGCATTGACAAGAAGGATTGGATGAGCTATGTGTTGAGGATATTGAGAAAATTAGTCTCAGTCAGGAACAGTGAAGAACAGTGATGAGAAGAAGGCAAAAGTACTCAATAAGTTGATGATCAAAGGATGCAGATTAAAGGGTTTGTAGATATGAGTCTTGAGATGATCCAGTTAAGTTTTTAGAGGTCCACATGCAGATTTGAAGAAGTTATGATTGGTTAAGTAGAACTGGTTCTGGGAAGTGCTCCGGAGTGACAGAGTGCTACAAAGAGGTCCGGTGAAATCCAGAAGCGCATTATCCTATCTTGTGGATTGGATGGAGTATTTGGGATGTCCTTGTGATGTGTCATCTCAATTTGTTCATGATTTGGAGGTCCGGAAGCACATGTTTCAGTATGACAGTGGCGGTAGACTATGTTCTTGAAGTTCCGGATGAGGAAGAGAAGAGATTCTAGTGAGCAGAGGAAGTGCGGATGTTCCTAGTCATTCAGGCTAGCTTGTGAAGGCTCTTGGATTGTGTTGAGATTGTGTTGTTGATTCGTATTGGTGGTAGAGCTCAAAATTGAAGATATTCTTCCGAATGAAGTTCTTGTTCAGACTAGCTGACTGGATGAGTTGTTCATCTTACAAATGTTCTTGTGGTGGCCAACCGGATGTGTTATTCATCTTGTGAATGTTCTTATGGTTGAGTGCTGACTTAGATGCTTATTCCTAAGTTGATGTCTTGTATAAATGAAAGATTGTGAATCTATTTTTGGTGTGGGTGTTGAAGTGGATGAGTGTGATATAGCAAAAGAGCGAAAGGGCAGAGCAGGTGTGTTTCAAGCTTAAATGGAATTGATCCAGACATGGTGAAGATGTCATTCTCCAGTTCAAGGCTGTGATACTTATGATCTTGTAGACAGTGTGTCTCTTTTGTAGGCAGTGTGCCTCTTTGTGAGTAGTGTGCTTGGGCAATGAGCATTGACTGGCATGTGCCATTTCTTTTTCTTATTCTTCTAACAGAGAATAATCCTTGGGTTAATCACCCCATGGTTCTTCCCTTAACCAGGTTTTCCATGTCAAAAATCTTGGTGTCAAATGTGTTGATGTTTATCTACTCCGGTGTTTATGCTTTCTGCTTTTATGAATGGTTAATTTATATGCTGTTAACTAACAAAGAAGAATCAAGTGTTTGAAGTAGAAGCAAGTTTTTGCACAACTGATTCACCCCCCCTCTTAGTTGTGTGCCCTAAATCCAATAATTGGTATCAAAGCCAAGTTCCTCTGAAAGGAGCTTAACTGCTTGAGGAGATCCAGGATGTTGTCATATAAGAAGGATAGTCCGAAGTTTGATGGAACCAATTTCTCACTCTGGAAAGGTCGCATGAGATGTCACTTGGAGTGTATGGGAAAAGCATATCTGTCCATGATCACAAAGGCTTATGTACCTCCACAGGGTGGTCTGACAACTCTAAATGAAATCACAGATGCTGAAAACAATTTACAGACCAAAGAAGCTCTTCTAAGCGCATTGAATGACTTAGATCTCTCAAATGTTATTGACCTACCAACTGCATATGAGATCTGGACTAAACTGGAACTTCTGTATGAAGGAGATGAGTTTGTCAAGAGTGCAAGGTTGCAAAGTCTGAAAGGGAAGTTTGAAAGATTGAAGATGAGAGATGATGAAAATATCACTACCTTTATGCCAAAAGTAAACGAGCTGGTGTGTGGAATCAGGAATGCTGGTGGAGTTCTAGATGAAAGTGAAATTATTTGCAAAATTCTCAGATCCCTTCCCGCTGCCTACAAAATCAAGGTTGCTGCCATTGATGAATTCAAAGCCCATACAACTGTCACAAGAGAGCAATTGGTGGGCAAACCGGCTGCATTTGAAATGACTGAGTTTGGAGATGATCAACCCAAGACTGAATCTGCATTCAAAGCCAGTGCCTATGTGAAAGGCAAACAAAGATTTGATCCGGGAGAGAACTTTTCAAGAAAGCTGTCATGGTATGATCAAGCAAGGAAAGACATGGAAGAGGAAGAAGCAGAAACAACTCAACTTGAAGCCCTCATTGCAAAGAGACTACCAAGAGGATCTAGTAAGTATGAAGGAAAACTACCCTTTAAGTGCTTCAACTACAATAAGATTGGTCATTTTGCTTCAAGATGCCCAGAAAGATCTGCAAAGTCAAATGCTAATAGATTAAGGTTTCAAAAGAACTACTATTATGTTCATGAAGAAGATGATAATGGAGTAACAGATGATGAATCAGAAATAGGAAGCAAATTAGGAAATGAATGGGTGTTTATTGCCATCAAGGAAGAAGACTTAATATCCTCTGAATCTATCAATCATAAGGTTGTTGAAAGAGCTTTGGCTACCCAAGTTGAAGAAAAGGATGATTGGGTTATTGACAGTGGATGTTCTCACCATATGACAGGTGACAAGAACAAGTTCTTAGATTTGGAAAGGTATGAAGGAGGAATGGTAAAGTTTGGTGATAATTCTGCTGGTAGAATCAAAGGTAGGGGAACTATTTCTTTTGATGGAAAGAGAAAAACCGATAATGTTCTATATGTTGAAGGATTGAAGCACAATCTTCTCAGTGTTGGTTAGTTGGTGGACAAAGGCTATGATCTCCAGTTCAAGAATGGAAGGTGCAGGATCTTTGGAAGCTTTGGAACTAAGATTGCATCTAGTACTCAAACAAAAGGTAATATCTTCCATCTAGTTGGTTCTAATAAAAGTTGTCTATTTGCTCAAGTTGATCAGAGTTGGTTATGGCATAGAAGGATGTGTCATGTGAATTTTGATAACATCATCAAGATAAGCAATACTCAGGCTGTAAGAGATCTTCCTAAATTGGTGAAACCTACAAATAGCTTGTGCAAAGAGTGTCAGCTAGGTAAATAGAGCAGAGTCTCTTTCAAAAGCAAAGATCAGTCCACTACCGGATTACTGGAATTAGTCCATACCGATCTATGTGGTCCGACAAGAATCAAGAGTATGCAAGGTGATAGATATTTCATGTTACTGATTGATGATCATTCCCGGATGATGTGGGTTACCTTCCTAAAAGAGAAATCAGAAGCCCTTGAGAAGTTCAAAATCTTCAAAGCTATGGTAGAGAATCAAACTGGATTGAAGCTGAAATGTCTAAGGTCTGATAGAGGTGGTGAATTCACATCCGATGAATTCATAGAATTTTGTAAGAAGCATGGTATAAAGAGACAGTTGTCTGCTCCTAGGACTCCACAGCAGAATGGAGTAGTTAAGAGAATGAACTGGACCATCCAAGAAGCAGCTAGGACAATGATGATGGAAGCAAGTGTTCCTCAGATGTTTTGGAGAGAAGCTATCAGCACTGCAGTCTATACTCTTAATCGAGTTCAAATTAGAAGCAATACCGGTAAGACACCTTATGAACTTTGGTTTGGCATAACTCCCACTGTGAGATATTTCAGAGTATTTGGTAGCAAGTGTTACATCAAAAGAGATGAAAATTTGGGAAAGTTTGATGCTAGAAGTGATGAAGGAATTTGCTTGGGTTACTCCACTCAAAGCAAAGCATACCGGTGTTATAATAAGAGATTGAGAAATATGATAGAAAGTACAAATGTGAAGGTTGATGAAGGAGTTGAGAAGCCCTCAAGATTCTATGAATGTGAAGAAGATGATCAGAATGATTCTTTGGTGCAAGGAGCTCCACCTCCTCTGAAATTTAGATCCAAACTGATCTGGTAAATCAGGAAGAAGAAGTTTGTCTGAATGAGCTTGATCAAGAATTAGTAGTGCAAGAAACTCCCAAAGTTCCAAGGTATGTAACTCTAAATCATTCTGAAGATTAGATCATAGGTGACAAAAGTATAGGGATACAAACAAGGAGAAGAATTGCTCAAGACTCAAATGAATACTATCTGATTTCTAAGATTGAACCTAAGACAATTAATGAAGCTTGCAATGATGAAAACTGGACCAAAGCAATGGAGGAAGAATTGATGCAAATTGAGAAAAATCATACTTGGGATCTTGTTCGCAGACCTAGAAACAAGAATTTGATTGGAACCAAATGGGTCTTTCGGAACAAACTAAATGAAGTTGGTGAAGTAATCAGAAACAAAGCTAGATTGGTTTGCAAAGGCTACTCTCAAATAGAAGGAATTGATTTTGAAGAGACTTTTGCTCCGGTGGCAAGAATTGAAGCAGTCAGATTATTTCTTGCATTTGATGCCTTCAAAGACTTCAAGGTATATTAGATGGATGTCAAGTCTGCCCTCCTAAATGGTGACTTGGAAGAAGAAGTGTACATTGAACAACCGGATGGATTTTAATTATCTGATCATGATGATATGGTCTACAAGTTGAAGAAAGCACTGTATGGTTTGAAACAAGCCCCAAGAGCATGGTATGAAAGGTTGGATAAGTATCTTGTACAGATTGGCTTCAACAAAGGTACTGCTGATAGTAACCTATACTTCCAAATAGATAAGGAAAACATCTTGATTATTGAAGTATTTGTTGATGATATCATCTTTGGAGGAAAGTACAACATGTGTAAAACTTTTGCAAATCAAATGAAAAGTGAGTTTGAAATGTCAATGCTTGGTGAAATGAATTTCTTCTTGGGTCTGCAAATTACTCAGACAAAGAAAGGTATCTTTATCTGTCAAACCAAATATGCAAAAGAATTGTTGAGGAAATTCATAATGGAAGATTCCAAGCCAATGAACACCCCTATGGCAACTGGATGTAAGTTGAGCAAAGATGATGACTCCCCTAAAACATATCAGACCAAGTACAGATCAATGATTGGAGGACTATTGTATCTCACTCAGACTAGACCAGATATAATGCAGGCTGTTGGTCTTGTGGCAAGATTCAAGCTGATCCTAGAGAATCTCATGTCATAGCAATCAAAAGAATTTTTAGGTACTTGAAAGGAACAATTGAGTATGGTCTATGGTATCCTAGAGATCAGGATTTCTCTCTTCATGCTTACACATATGCAGATTGGGCAGGAGATATGGATGACTGAAAGAGTACAAGTGGAGGAGCATTCTTTTTGGGAAAAAGGTTGGTTTCTTGGCTAAGCAAGAAACAAGAGGCAATATCTTTGTCTACAACTAAAGCAGAATACATTGTAGCAGCAAGTAGTTGCACTCAGATCTTATGGATGAAGTAGATGCTAAGAGATATGGAAGTAAAATATGAGGAGCCTATCACAATTTTCTGTGATAACTCAAGTGCAATAAATATTTCTAAGAATTCGGTGTTACATTCTAAGACCAAGTACATATCTATCAAGTTTCACTTTCTGAGAGAGCAAGTGAACAAGGGTGAAGTCAGATTGGAGTATGTACCCTCAAAGGATCAGATTGCAGATATCTTTACTAAACCTCTTCCCAAAGACTCTTTTGAGTATCTCCGGGAGAAGCTAGGGGTCATGGCCCCTTTGGTGATGAACTAGGATGCACTGATGTGCATCAGTCCGGTGGATATCACAGTCATATCTTGTGATCCAGATTGATGATGGGGAGTAGCTGGTATGATTCTGGTGTGTTAGAGTTGCAAGTATGAGCCCTTTGCCATTGACGTCAAAGGGGGAGAGAAGACATGTGAAAAACTAGTGGTTGATGATCAAAGGGGGAGCAGTAAAGGAAGAGAAGACATGTGAAGAGTTGTTGCTGATAGGGGGAGCTGTGACAAAAAGGAGATCTTGTCTTGATGGTTTTTCACATCATATGTTGCCATCAATGACAAAGGGGGAGATTGTTGCAAGTATGAGGTTAATCAGTGTTGTCATTGATGTCAACATACTCATATTGCATTGACAAGAAGGATCGGATGAGCTGTGTGCTGAGGATATTGAGAAAATTAGTCTCAGTCAAGAACAGTGAAGAACAGTGATGAGAAGAAGGCAAAAGTACTCAATAAGTTGATGATCAAAGGATGCAGATTAAAGGGTTTGTAGATATGAGTCTTGAGATGATCCAGTTAAGTTTTTAGAGGTCCGCATGCAGATTTGAAGAAGTTATGATTGGACAAGTAGAACCGGTTCCGAGAAGTGCTCTGAAGTGATAGAGTGCTACAAAGATATCTAGTGAGATCTGAAAGCACATTATCCTATCTTGTGGATTGGATGGAGTATTTGGGATGTCCTTGTGATGTGCCATCTCAATTTGTTCATGATTTGGAGGTCTGGAAGCACATGTTTCAGTATGACAGTGGCAGTAGATTGTGTTCTTGAAGTTCTGGATGAGGAAGAGAAGAGATTCCGGTGAGCAGAGGAAGTGCGGATGTTCCTGGTCATTCAGGCTAGCTTGTGAAGGTTCTTGGATCGTGTTGAGATTGTGTTGTTGATCTGCATTGGTGGTAGAGCCTGAAATTGAAGATATTCTTCCGGATGAAGTTCTTGTTCAGACTAGCTGACCGAATGAGTTGTTCATCTTACAAATGTTCTTGTGGTGGCCAACCGGATGTGTTATTCATCTTGCAAATGTTCTTATGGTTGAATGCCGACTTAGATGCTTATTCCTAAGTCGATGTCTTGTATAAATGAAAGATTGTGAATCCATTTTGGGTGTGGGTGTTGAAGCGAATGAGTGTGATATAGCGAAAGAGCGAAAGGGCAGAGCAGGTGTGTTTCGAGCTTAAATGGAACTGATCCAGACATGGTGAAGATGTCATTCTCTAGTTCAAGGCTGTGATACTTATGATCTTGTAGACAGTGTGTCTCTTTTGTAGGCAGTGTGCCTCTTTGTGAGCAGTGTGCTCGGGCAGTGAGCCCTGACTGGCATGTGCCATTTGTTTTTCTTATCCTTCTAATAGAGAATAATCCTTGGGTTAATCACCTCGTGGTTTTTCCCTTAACTGGGTTTTCCACGTCAAAAATCTTGGTGTCAAATGTGTTGATGTTTATCTGCTCCGGTGTTTATATGCTTTCTGCTTTTATGAATGGTTAATTTATATGCTGTTTACTAACAAAGAAGAATCAAGTGTTTGAAGTAGAAGCAAGTTTTTGCACAACTGATTCACCCCCCCTGTCAGTTGTGTGCCCTAAATCCAACAGTCAGGAGTTATTTTTCATTGGCCGACATAAAAAAACCCTATTTTGTAATTGACAAACGTCGTGATAAAAATGGCTAAGGGCTAGGGTTTCTGTTGATATTGTATTGTAGCATTTGCAATGGTATTGAGTTGTAGGGATTGCTGGTTGTAATCAGTTTGATTTACTGGATAATAATATTGGACTCTCTATTTGGTGGATGTAGCCCGAGTTTGGGTGAACCACGTTAAAACTTGTCTCTCACTATTATTATTTCTGTGTATTTCCATTCCTTTGTTTAATCTTTATTTGCATTTAATTGATAACTTCTGCCAGTTAACCCTAACAAGCACCCACTTACTGGTAGGGGGAAGTATATTTTCAATGCTGCTCCCCCTAAGCTAGAGCTCTTGTTTCAATTCCCAGAGGAATTATCAGCATCAGATTTTGGTGCAGACCCATCACCATCATTCATTTCACCTTTCTTTACCCATGTTTTTTTAATTTCATTCTGGATCTCATTCATATTTACTTTACCCTTGCCTTTATCTTTTCTCTACATATTTTGGTTTCTATTTATTGGACCTTTTCTATCATCATTCCTACTTCTGCAAAATCTTGCAATATGACCATATCTTTTGCAATTAAAGCACACAACATTTCTTTGCTCATTTATTTGATTTCCTCTTGATTTGCACTGATTAGCCATGTGTCCAAATCTATTGCATGCAAAATAGTTTCCATAGAAAGAAATGACATTTCTTCTATTGTTAGAGTAGTTCATTATCATACTTATGCATTCATTGAATCTATGACCTACCTTTTTTAATTGAAGCATTGACCGGAGAAAGATGGACCACTTTGATTCACTCTACTTCTGCACTGAGTAGCTCTATGACAAACTTTATTGTAATTGAAACAATTTCCATTGAAAGATGGATACCTTTGAGCATTAGGTTGTCTTACCAGAGGTCTTCTAGATCCGTTTCTTTGATTCCTTGATTTAGGATTTCTTTGACCAGATCCAGAGCTTTCACCTTTCTCATATCCAAGACCATGCTTATCATCTGCCATCTTCTGACTATCAAGAAACACTTCAAGTTTAGCTAAGCTTATATTGAACTTCTCTTTGTATTCATTTGCAACTTCTAGGTCATGTTTGAGAATAACAATTTGCCTTTCAAGTTGTTCCTCATTATACCTGGTTTCTTGAAGATCAAACTCTAGATGGACAATTATTCTATCCAGTCTGCAACACTCTTCTATTCTTTGTTTCAGAGACTGATTCAGGTTTTCTTTAGTCTTCTTCCTTTCCTCAATTTCCTTGGTTAGCCTCATCACCCTAGATTCCATCTCATGTTTTAGGACAACAACTTCTTTTGTCAACTTCTCACATTCCTTTGTCTTCTCCTTCAGAGCCCTATTCATGCCATTGTCTTCCTACTGATTTGCTAATTGCTGAAATAGTTCCTTCCTCTTTTCCATAGATTTGCTCAGTTACCCTTTTAAATTCTCAATGAAATCCTCAGCATCTTTAAGGTTCTCTTGTAGTTCTTTAACTTCTGCTCTAGACTGATCAAGATCTTCTAAAGTAAATTGAAGTTATTCATTGATGCCATCAAAATACCTGGATGAACCCATTGAAACACCTTCCCAGATGTTCTTCAAGATGTTAGACTTCTTCCAAGGAACCTTGCTCTGATACCAATTGTTGAAATTAAGGAACACTGAGAGGGGGGTGAATCAGTGTTTTGCAAAACTTACTATTTTGTTCCTTTATTAATTTACCACATACATGAAAAAGAAAGAAACATGAACTCAAGAATAGTAGCAACAAGATCATTACACATGAACACCAATATTTTTACGTGGAAACCCGGTTAAGGGGAAAACCACGGTGGGGGTTAACCCACAAGATTTTATACTCTGTTAAAAGTATTACAAATGGGAAGGCACATGCATTCAAGTACACTACCCAGAGCTCACTACTCAAAGGAGGCTCACTACCTACAAGGTTAATTACAAAGAGTTCACTAGAATACTTGAACTGAAGAATAACATCTAATAATGCAATATTACAGTTCTAGTTAGGATCAATATATCGACTTCACACACTTCATCTCACTGCCCTATTTTATTGTTCTTCTATGATCTGAGCCTCGGATCTCTGCTTCGCACTTGATACTACCTTACTTCATACCTCTTATCTCATATTCGTACACCCATATTCCAAAATGCTCGCACCCATCAATTATATATATCCGCTATATGAAATTTCATCAACTGCAGTCGGCCTCAAGAAAACTTAGAGGCATTTTCAAGAACACTATTTAGTTGGCTGAATCCATGCACAAATATCAATGCAGACCACAACTTATGAATTCAAGTCACCACACATGTCAGCCAATACCACTGGATCTCATAAATCACTCAACCAACCACTTCTCTTGATCCGCACAAGGATCAAACACCAAGTCAGCCTGTTCTTCATCGAACTCGACTGTCTAACCAAAACCTGATACTCATATGCTTGTAACTTTCAATCCCTTCATCACCAGAGTCTAAAATTCTGGATTTAGGTAGCCTTGACATCCCTTAACATTCCCTCAGATCCACAACCCAATATGATTACCTATAGAGAAATATGGACCAAAATGCTAAACCTTGTCATATGCTATGTTCATGTCTATCCAGACTTAGACAAATCTACAATCTGACTTCTGGTATGATCAAATGATACAATGTGAATGTGTAAGATAGATTTAGTTACCATCAATGACAACACCTGACATGCCTAGCAGTGTCTCTTTCCAACAAAAGACACATCATTCAAGATATTTTGGGACATGGCTGACCTCCCCTGAGATCCACACATGGATTCATTCACTTGCGGAGGATTCCCATATGTTTAGGTCCAACCTATCCATGTACACATGTTACATCTCTTTCATTGGAGTTTGTAATATGTTTGGCCGAAGCGGAGGAATCTTGTGATCCGAAGATGATATATATTCATGTAATAGATGCATAGGAAGATAGTTCATGATTAGAGATAGTTAGATAGTTCAAATTATTTTGAATAAGGTGCTTCAAAGCTATATCTTGCGCATATACTATAACTGAAGAATCAGGCATGTGAGCCCTAATCTGTAAGCCCGCATGTTGCTGGCATGTTTGTATTTTGAATCTATGATATACTGAATGACTGAATTTGCATTTGCATTTTGTAATTGAGTTGCTTCCACTGTGTTTACTCTTGCTGCACTGCATGGACTGTTCACTTTGTGGACCCTCCTAACTGTGACTGCACCAAGTGGTATTAGAGAAAAGTTTGAATCATTTGGGAGTGAAGTGAGCGAAGTTGATCAAAGTTTGAATCTGTTGAGAGCAAAGCATTATGAAGTTGAATTTGTGTGAGAGAAGTGAGTGAAGTTTGTGAAGGAATTATGTAAGATCTCACTGTGAAAAGATCATCAAACCCAAGGTAGACTACCTGTGTTGTCAATCGATCGTCGATTGTGAGGCAATTGTCACCTTGTAGCTGGATCACTAAATTTGAGGTAGTTACACTTAATCTGAGGAAGAGATGCCACTGAGGAGAATACCTATTGTTGGTACTATGGCTGGAAGAATGGATGAGATGATGGAAATGATGAAGACAATGTGAGCTCACTTGGATACTATTGAAGAAGATCAAAGAAGAGGATTGACACCTCGACCTAATGTTGAAAGTGATGATGATGAAGAATTTCAATCCGCTGATCAAAATGAGGAAACCCTAGGAGATGAAGAAGAATCAGATCAAGTTAAGATGTTGCGAGCTATTTTAAAGATTGGGAAAAGACCTAAAGTGTGTTGCAAGTATGGGTTGAACCAGTGTTGTCATTGATGTCAACATACTCATGTTGCATTAATGAGAAGGATTGGATGAGTTGTGTGCTGAGGATATTGAGAAAATTAGTCTCAATTAGGAATAGTGAAGAACAGTGATGATAACAAGGTAAAAGTCCAAGATAGGTTGAGGATCAGAGGATACAGTTTAAAGGGTTTGTAGATATAAGTCTTGAGATGCTCCAGTCAAGTTTTTAGGGATCTGCATGAAGATCTGAAGAAGTTATGGTCGCTCAAGTAGAACCAGTTCTGATAAGTGCTCAGTGGTGACAGAGTGAGACAGATAGGTCTGGTAAGGTCCGGTAATGCATTATCCCACTATGCAGATTTGAGGAAGTGTTTAGGACATCCTTGTGAAGTGTCAAGTAGATTGGTTTGTGGTTTGAAGGTCTGGAAGAACCTATTTCTTTGTGACAGTGATGACAGACTATGTTCTTAAGGTTCCAGATGTAGGAGAGAAGGATTTCAGTAAGTAGAGGAAGTGCGGATGTTCCTGATTGATTTACGAAAGCTTGTGAAGGTCCTTGGATTATGTTTAGTTCGTGTTGATGGTTCGCATTAGAATTAGAGCTCAGAATTGAAGAAATACTTCTGGATGAAGGTGTTCTTTCTGTGACTGGCTGACCAGATGAATTATACACCTTGCAAATGTTCTTGTGTTTGCTTGTCGACTTAGATATTTGTTCCTAAGCTGATGTCGTGTATAAATAAAGGTTTGTGAAGTCATTTCAAGTGTGTATTCATGGAGATGAGTGTGTGGTAGCGAGGAGAAGAGCGAAAGGAAGAGCAGAAGGATTTGGGCTTTAATGGAACTGATTTAAGCATGGCGACGATGCTATTTACCAGTTCAAGTATGTAATACTTATTTAATATAGACAGTATGTCTCTTGTAGGCAGTGAGCCTCTTGTGAGTAGTGTGCTTAGGCAGTGAGCCCTAATTGGCATGTGCCATCTTATTTTTTCTATTCTTCTAATAGAGAATAATATCTTGGGTTAGTCACCCCGTGGTTTTTCCCTTAACTGGGTTTTCCACATTAAAATCTTGGTGTCTCATGTGTAGATGTGTCTGTTCTTGGTTAATTACATTAAAGTTTTCATGATTGATTTATTGTTAATGCTAAGTGAATGCAAGTGTTGAAAGAAGAAAGTTTTTGGACAACTGATTCACCCCCCCTCTCAGTTGTCTGCCCTAAATCTAACAATTGGTATCAGAGCCAAGTTTCTCTAAAAGGAGCTTAACCGCTTGAGGAGATCCAGGATGTCATCCTACAAGGAGGATAGTCTAAAGTTCGATGGAACTAACTTTGGTCTTTGGAAAGGTCGCATGGAATGTCACTTGCAGTGCATGGGATTTGCATATTGGTCCATGGTCACAAAGGCTTATGTACCTCCACAGGGTGGTCCGACAACCCTAAATGAAATCATAGATGCTAAAAACAATCTGCAGACCAAAGAGGCTCTTTAAGTGCATTATCTGACTCAAAACTCTCTAATGTTATTGATCTACCAACTACCTTTGAGATTTGGAAGAAATTGGAACTTTTGCATGAAGGAGACTAGTTTGTTAAATGTGCAAGATTACAGAGTCTAAAAGGGAAATTTGAAAGACTGAAAATGAGAAATGATGAAAATATTACCTCTTTTATGCCAAGAGTGAATGAGCTGGTTTGTGGAATTAGAAATGCAGGTGGAACCTTGAGTGAAGATGAGATCGTTGGCAAAGTTCTCAGATCCCTTCCTGAGTCTTATAAAATCAAAGCTTTTGCAATCAAAGAATTCAGAGCTCACACAACAGTCACAAGGGATCAATTGGTTGGTAAGCTAGCTACTTTTGAAATGGCTAAGTTTGGAGATGATCCTCCAAAGACTGAATCTGCATTCAAAGCAAGTGCCTTGGTAAAAGGAAAACAAAGGTTTGATCTGGGAGAAAACTCTTCAAGGAAATCATCATGGTATGAAAATGCAAGAAAAGACTTGGAAGAAGAAGAAGTTGAAACTGCTCATCTTGAAGCTCTTATTTCAAAAAGACTACCAAGAGGATTCGGTAAGTATGAGGGAAAATTGCTTTTTAAGTGTTTTAACTGCAATAAGATTGGTCATTTTGCATCAAGGTGTCCAGAAAGATTTTCTAGGCCAAACAGTAATAGACCAAGATTCTAGAAGAATTGTTACTATGCTCATGAAGGAGATGATGAAGGAGTAACAGATGATGAATCAGAGAAAGAAGACAAATCCAGAAGTGACTGGGTGTTCATTGCCATCAAGGAAGAAGATCTAATACCCTCTGAATCCGTAAATCATAAAGCCCTGGCTGCCCAAGTTGAAGAAAAGGATGATTGGGTCATTGACAGTGGCTGCTCTCACCACATGACAAGTGACAAAAATAAGTTCATAGATTTGGAAAGGTATGAAGGAGGAGTGGTAAAGTTTGGTGATAACTCTACAAGTAGAATCAGAGGTAGAGGAACTATTTCTTTTGATGGAAAGAACACAACTGGTAATGTATTATATGTTGAAGGATTGAAACACAATCTTCTCAATGTGGGACAGTTGGTGGACAAAGGCTATGATCTCAGATTCAAGAATGGAAAGTGCAAAATCTTTTAAAGTTCTGGAACAGAGATTGCATCAGGTACCCAAACAAAAGGTAACATATTTCACTTAGCTAGTACTGGTAAAAGTTGCTTATTTATTCAAATTGATCAGAGTTGGTTATGGCATAGAAGAATGTGTCATGTGAACTTTGATAATATCATCAAGATAAGTAATACTCAAGCTATAAGAGATCTTTCAAGATTGGTAAAACCTACAAATAGTTTGTGCAAAGAATGTCAGTTGGGAAAACAAAGCAGAATCTCATTCAAAAGCAAGGAACAATCTTCTACCAGATTATTAGACTTGGTTCACACTGACTTATGTGGTTCCCCAAGAATCAGGAGTGTGCAAGGTGATAGATACTTCATGTTGCTAATTGATGACTATTCCCGGATGATGTGGGTAACCTTTTTGAAAGAGAAATCAGAAGCTCTTGAGAAATTTAAAATATTCAAGGCTATGGTGGAAAATGAGACCGGATTAAAATTGAAGTGTCTGAGGTCTGATAGAGGTGGATAATTCACATCCGGTGAGTTCATAAACTTTTGTGAGAAACATGGAATAAAGAGACAGTTGTCTGCCCCTAGAACTCCATAGCAAAATGGAGTTGTTGAGAGAAAGAACCGAACCATCTAGGAAGCACCCAGGACCATGATGATGGAAGCAAATGTTCCTTAGATCTATTGGAGAGAAGTTGTCAGCACTGTAGTCTACACTCTCAACCGAGTTCAAATTAGAAACTATACCGGTAAGACTCCTTATGAACTCTGGTTTGGCATTACTCCCACTGTGAGATACTTCAAAGTTTTTGGTAGTAGATGTTACATTAAAAGGGATGAAGTTCTAGGAAAGTTTGATGCTAGAAGTGATGAAGGAATATTCTTGGGTTATTCTACTCAAAGCAAAGCATACTGGTGTTACAACAAGAGACTGAGAAAGATTGTAGAAAGTACAAATGTGAAGGTTGATGAAGAAATTGAAAGACCTTCAAGAATTCTTGAACATGATGAAGATGATCAGAATGGTGTTTAGATTCAAGGTATCCAAGTCTCTTCTGAGAAACAAAGTCAAGTTGATCCGGTAAGACAGGAAGAAGAGATAAGTCTCAATGAGACTGATCAAGAGTTAGCAGTGCAAGAGACTCCCAAAATTCTAAGGTATGTAACTCTAAACCACTCTGAAGATCAGATCATAGGTGACAAAAGCAAAGGGGTGCAAATAAGGAGGAGAATTGCTCAAAATTCAGATGAGTATTGTCTAATTTAAAAGATTGAACCTAAGACAGTAAATGAAGCCTGCAATGATGAAAACTGGAATAAGGCAATGGAGGAAGAACTGATGCAAATTGAGAAGAATCACACTTGGGATCTTGTTCCCAGACCAAGAAACAAAAATGTGATTGGAACCAAATGGGTCTTCCAGAACAAATTGAATGAAGCCAGTGAAGTAATTAGAAACAAGGCCAGATTAGTTTGCAAAGGTTACTCTCAAATAGAAGGAGTTGATTTTGAAGAAACTTTTGCTCTGGTGGCAAGAATTGAAGCAGTCAGATTATTTCTTGCATTTGCTGCCTTCAAGGATTTCAAGGTGTATCAGATGGTTGTCAAATCTGCCTTCCTAAATGGTAATTTGGAAGAAGAAGTGTATATTGAGCAACCAGATGGATTTCAATTGTCTGATCATAGTGACATGGTTTGTAAATTAAAAAAGGCACTGTATGGACTGAAGCAAGCCCCAAGAGCCTGGTATGAAAGATTGGATAAGCATCTCTTGAAGATTGGTTTCAATAAAGGTAATGCTGACAGTAATTTGTATTTCAAAATTGATCATGAAAATATCTTAATTGTTGAAGTATTTGTTGATGATATCATTTTTGGAGGAAGAGATAGTATGTGTAAAACTTTTGCAAGTCAAATGAAAAGTAAGTTTGAGATGTCAATGCTTGGAGAAATGAATTTCTTTTTGGGTCTACAAATTACTCAAACAAAGAAAGGAATCTTCATCTCTCAGTCAAAATATGTGAAAGAATTGTTGAGGAAATTTGGGATGGAAGACTCAAAGCCAATGAACACTCCAATTAGATGCAAGTTGAGCAAAGATGATGACTCTCCCAACGTTGATCAGACAAAATATAGGTCAATGATTGGAGGACTGTTGTATCTCACTCAAACTAGACCAGATATTATGTAGGCTATTGGTCTTGTTGCTAGATTCCAAGCTGATCCTAGAGAATCTCATGTTATGGCAATCAAGATGATTTTTAGATATCTAAAGGAGACAGTTGAGTATGGTCTATGGTATCCTGGAGATCATGATTTCTCTCTTCATGCATATACAGATACAGATTGGGCAGGAGATGTGGATGATCAGAAGAGTACTAGTGGTGGAGCATTCTTTTTGGGAAAAAGATTGGTTTCTTGGCTAAGTAAGAAACAAGAGGCAATATCTCTGTCTACAACTGAAGTAGAATGCATTGTAGCAGCAGGTAGTTGCACTCAAATCTTATGGATGAAGCAGATGCTAAGAGACATTAAAGTAGAGTATGAGGAGCCTATCACAATTTTCTGTGATAATTCAAGTGCAATAAATATTTCTAAGAATCTGGTGTTGCATTCTAAGACCAAGCACATATCTATCAAGTTTCACTTTCTGAGAGAGCAAGTGAACAAGGATGAACTCAGATTAGAGTATGTGCCCTCTAAGGATCATATTGCAGATATCTTTACTAAACCTCTTCCCAAGGACTCTATTGAGTATCTTAGGGAGAAGTTAGGGGTTATTACCCCTCTGGTGATGAACTAGGATGCACTAATGTGCATCAGTCTGGTGGATATCACAGTCATATCTTGTGGTCTGGATTGGTGTTGGGGAGCTTCTACTCAAGGGGAGCAGCAGGTGTGATTATAAAGTTGCAAGTATGGGCCCTTTGCCATTGATGTCAAAGGGGGAGAGAAGACGTGAAAAATAAGTGGTTGATGATCAAAGGGGGAGTAGTACAGGAAGAGAAGACATGTGAATAGTTGTTGTTGATAGGGGGAGCTATGACAGTAAGGAGTTCTTGTCTTGATGTTTTTTCACATAATATGTTGCCATCAATGAAAAGGGGGAGATTGTTGCAAGTATGGGTTGAACCGGTGTTGTCATTGATGTCAACATACTCATGTTGCGTTAATGAGAAGGATTGGATGAGCTGTGTGCTAAGGATATTGAGAAAATTAGTCTCAATCAGGAACAGTGAAGAACAATGATGATAACAAGGTAAAAGTCCAAGATAGGTTGAGGATCAAAGGATACGGTTTAAAGGGTTTGTAGATATAAGTCTTGAGATGCTCCAGTCAAGTTTTCAAGGATTCACATGAAGATCTGAAGAAGTTATGGTTGCTCAAGTAGAACTGATTCTGACAAGTGCTCAGTGGTGACAGAGTGAGATAGATAGGTCTGGTAAGGTCCAGTAATGCATTATCCCACTCTGCGGATTTGTGGAAGTGTTTAGGATGTCCTTGTGAAGTGTCAAGTAGATTGGTTTGTGGTTTGAAGGTTTGGAAGAACCTATTCCTTTGTGACAGTGATGATAGACTATGTTCTTGAGGTTTTAGATGTAGGAGAGAAGGATTTCAGTAAGTAGAGGAAGTGCGGATGTTCTTGATTGATTCAGGAAAGCTTGTGAAGGTCCTTGGGTTATGTTCAGTTTGTGTTGATGGTCCGCATTAGAATTGGAACCCATGATTGAAGAAATACTTCTAGATGAAGGTGTTCTTTCTGTGACTGGTCGACTGGATGAATTATACACCTTGTGAATGTTCTTGTGGTTGCTTGCTGACTTAGATGTTTGTTCCTAAGTTGATGTCGTGTATAAATAAAGGTTTGTGAAGTCATTTCAAGTGTGTATTCATGGAGGATGAGTGTGTGGTAGCGAGGAGAAGAGTGAAAGGTAGAGGAGAAGGATTTGGGCTTTAATGGAACTGATTCAAGCATGGAGACGATGCTATTTACCAGTTCAAGTATGTAATACTTATTTATTGTAGACAGTGTGTCTCTTGTAGGCAGTGAACCTCTTGTGAGCAGTGTGCTTGGGCAGTGAGCCCTAATTGGCATGTGCCATCTTATTCTTTCTATTCTTCTAATAGAGAATAATATCTTGGGTTAGTCACCCTGTGGTTTTTCCCTTAACCGGGTTTTCCACGTCAAAATCTTGGTGTCTCATGTGTAGATGTGTTTTTGCTCTTGGTTAATTACATTAAAGTTTTCATGATTGATTTATTGTTAATGCAAAGTAAATGCAAGTGTTGAAAGAAGAAAGTTTTTGGACAACTGATTCACCCCCCCCTCTCAGTTGTCTACCCTAAATCTAACAGAGTGAAGGTACCAAATTACACTAGCAATTTGAATCCTGAGGAGTTGATTGATTGGATAAATGACCTAGAATAATACTTTCAATATGAAGAAATTGAAGATCTGGAGAAGGTGAAATTTGAAAAGACTAAATTGAAAGGACATGCTGCTATTTGATGGAAAGAAGTACAGTTAGATAGAAATAGAAGAGGAAAAGAAAAGTCACAAAGTGGGATAGATAGGTGACAAAGTTGAAGAATTAGTTTATACCTACTGACTATGAGTTAGAATTGTTGAAGAGATTACAGAACTTGAGACAAAAGGATAAATTCGTGAAGGGGTATACTGAAGAATTTCATAAGATGATCATAAGGACATGACATAGTGAAGCAATAAAGGAGAAAGTGGTAGGATACATCAATGGACTGAGATTAAACATTCAAGAAGAACTGAGTTTGGTAAGGATGACAACATTAGAAGAAGCATATTAGTTTGCCTTGAAAGTTTAAGAAAATTTGAACAAGAAGCATGAGTAGAAACAAAGAGGTAGAGGAGGTAAATATCAAAGAGGTAGAACATTTTCTAGATGAGAAAGATCATTTGTAGAGTAGAGCAGACAAGATAGCATATTCAAGAAGGAAGACAGAGAAAATAATGCATATCAAAGAGATGATAAAACTTTCTACCACAGAGGAAACCCTAATTCATATTGGAGTGGAGGATATAGAAGAGATGGAAAAGGACTTGATAGGAGAACATTAAGAGGAACCTATTTTAAGTATGGAGGTAAAGGACACAGAGCATTTGAATGTCATCAAGGAAGTACAAGCAAGAAGACAGAGAACGGTGGAAGAGCAACCTATGTAGAAGAAGAACCTGTTGGATCACCATGTTCAGTTGGTAAACCTAAGAAGGGAGAATCACTTGTCATGAGGAGAGCACCATTTCAAGTAGAGACAAATGAGGAAATACCACAGAGGAAGAGTTTGTTCTGAACAAGATGCAAATCAGGAGGTAAATGTTGTAAAGTTGTAATTGATAGTGGTAGTTCTGATAATTTAGTTTTAGAGGAGATGGTGACTAAGCTAAAGTTGGAAAGATTGAAAAAGCCTAAGCCATATCAAATAGCATGGATTTAGGATGATCATAAGGTACTGGTGATTGAACAATGTTTGGTGAAATTTCATATTGGATCTTATCATGATGAAGTATTGTGTGATATTATGCCTATAGATGTATGTCATATATTGTTGGGTAGACCATGGTAGTATGATAGAAAAGATATACACGATGGGAGAAAGAATACATATACTATAACATCAAATGGAAAGAAAATTAATTTGATTCCTTTGGAAGATGAACCTAAGGGTGAAGTGTGTGGGAATGCTAGAATCTTTTTGGTAGATGGAAGTAAATTTCTAGATGGTTTGAGACATGAGAATATGTGTTATGCTTTGATTCCTAAGAAGTCTAAAAACCTAAATACAGAGACTGAAGAATCACAACTAGAGGAGATAACTGATTTGTTGACAAAGTATGAAGACATCATATTAGATAATGTACCTAAAGGAATTCCACCAATTAGGAGTATTAGTCATCACATGGATCTTATACCTGGAGCTAGTTTGCCTAACAAAGAAGCACATAGAATGACACTAGTAGAGAATGAAGAATTGAATAGACAGATAGATGAATTGTTGAGGAAAGGTTTGATAAGAGAAATTCTAATTCCTTGTGTAGTACCTACAGTGTGAGCACCGAAGAAGGATGGAGAATGGAGGATGTGTATAAATTCTAGAGAAATCAACAAGATCATAGTTAAGTATAGATTTCCATTGGCTAGGATGGATGACATTATGGATTGTTTGAGTGGAGCAAAATATTTTACGAAGATAGACTTGAAGAGTGGATACCATCAGATCAGAATAAGAGGAGATGAATGGAAGACTGCTTTTAAGACAAATGAAGGATTGTATGAGTGGTTAGTGATGCCTTTTGGATTGACTAATTTACTGAGTACTTTCATGAGATTGATGAATGGAGTTTTGAAGAAATTCTTGGGTAAGTTTGTTATTGTATATTTGGATGATATTATGATTTTCAGTAAGACAAAAGAACATTTGTGACACCTGAGACAAGTATTACATAGGTTGAGAGAAGATAAATGGTTGATAAACATTAAGAAGTGTAGTTTCATGAAGGAAGAATTGGTATACTTGGGATTTGTGATTTCTATGGAAGGATTGAAGATGGACCCTGAGAAAGTTAGAGCAATTGTTGAGTGGCCTACACCTAAGAGCATTGGAGAAGTCATATCATTTCATGGATTAACTAGTTTCTATCAGAAGTTCATCAGAAATTTTAGTTCAGTATGTAACCCTATGACAGAGATAATGAGAGGTGATAGAAAAGAGTTTAAGTGGACATTAGGAGCAGATAAAAGTTTTGAATTGTTGAAGCAGAAAGTGATAGAGAAATGCAATAGGAGCAATTTTAAGTCAAGAAGGTAGACTTGTAGCATATTTCAGTAAGAAAATGAATGATGCAAGGAGAAGATATTCAGTTTATTATCAAGAGTTCTATGCCATAATTCAAGCCTTGAAGAAGTGGAGACACTACTTGTTGCCTAAGGAGTTTGTGTTGTATATAGATCATAAAGCTTTGCAATATTTGAACAGTCAAGGAAAGTTGAATTATAGACATATGAGATGGGTAGAGTTCATGTCGAGTTACACTTTTGTATTGAAGCATAGAAGTGGAAAATCAAACAAAGTTGCAGATGCATTGAGTAGAAGAAGGAACTTACTAACAGAGATGAGAGTTGAAGTGTTACGATTTGAGGAGTTGAAAAACATGTATGAGGAAGATCTTGATTTTGCAGAACCTTGGAAAGCATGTAAGGAACCTATTTTGACAAATAGAAGTAAGTGGTTGGATTATTTCATTCAAGACGATATGTTGTTCAAAGGACATCATTTATGCATGCCTAGGAGTTCAATGAGAGATAATCTGATAAAAGAGAAGCATAGTGGTGGATTGACAGGACATTTTGGCATGGAAAAGACACTGGCTTTGGTAAGTGAAAATTATTTTTTGCCTCAGATATATAAGGATGTTAGGAAGTTTGTGCAGAGGTGTAGAGTATGTCATGTTACAAAAGGAAGTAGTTAAAATACTGGGTTGTACAAATCTTTGACAGTACCAAAGAAACCTTGGAAGACATAAGCATGAATTTCATAATGGGATTTATGAAGACATAGAGAGGACATGATTCTATATTTGTAGTGGTGGATAGATTTTTAAAGATGGCACATTTCATACCTTGTAAGAAGACAACTGATGTAGTTCATGTGGATGACCTATTTTTTAGAGAGATTGTGAGAAGACACGGATTACCTAAGAGCATAATTTCAGATAGAGATACAAGGTTCATTAGGTACTTTGGAGGACACTTTAGAAAAAGATGAAGATAGATTTGAAGTTCAGTTCAACATTTCATCCACATACTCATGGACAAACAGAGGTAGTAAATAGGAGTTTGGGTAACTTGTTGAGATGTTTGGTTGGAGAGAAGGTAGGAAATTTGGATTTGATTCCATCACAAGTAGAGTTTCAATATAATAATTTAGTGAATAGGAGCACATGAAGAACACCATTTTAGATTGTGACAGTAACCAACCCTAGAGGTGTAGCAGAATTGAGAGATATCAGCATGGAAGACAAGTGGAGTGCAGAAGCAGAAGAATTTGTAGGACACATGGAGACAGTGTATAATCAAGTTAAGAAGCATTTGGAGGAGATGAACAGTATGTATAAGAAGATGTTTGGTTGGAGAGAAGACATGAAATTTGGATTTGACTCCATCACAAGCAGAGTTTGCATATAATAATTCAGTGAATAGGAGCACATGAAGAACACCATTTGAAATTGTGACAAGAACCAACCCTAGAGGTGTAGCAGAATTGAGAGATATTAGCATGGAGGACAAGCAGAGTGTAGAAGCAAAAGAATTTGTAGGACACATTGAGACATTGCATAATCAAGTTAAGAAGCATTTGGAGTAGATGAATAGTATGTATAAGAAGCAAGTAGATGAGAAGAGAAGACACAAATAATTTGGAGTTGGAGATGAGGTAATGGTATGTCTGAGAAAAGAAAGATTTCTAGTTGGGACATATAACAAGTTAAAGATGAAGAAGTTTGGACCATGTAGGATACTCAGAAAATTTGATTTAGGAAATGCATATAAAGTGGAGCTACTAGAGACGTTGGGGATATCACCTATTTTCAACATTGCAGACCTATATCAGTATCATGAAGTAAAGTTCAGTGACAACAAGCACTGGAGTAGCTAGAAGACATCTTGGACAACATAATTAGATGCAACACTAGAGGAAAGCAATACAAAGGATATTTTGTAAAGTGGAAAGGCAGACCGAAAGAAGATTCATCTTGGATTTCTCAGGCTGAGGTGGACCATCTAGGTTTTCCTCTAGCCCCAGCAAAGTGAGGCACTCACTTTTTCAACAACCCTAGGTGTCTGATGTAGGAGAATCCCTGGTTTAAGATCAATCTTGCATCAACCAAAAATATTTGTATTTCATTTTATTTTCTTTCATTTTCCCAGTTCAGTACAATCAGTTCAGTCAGTAGCAGTTTTAGTAGATTGGTCCACATTCTGTCATAATTTTATTTTAGACCTTGCAAAGCTGGACTTAGCATCTAGACATATTCATGCACATCATATCCAAAATTCAGATAATTTGGATCATTTTCTAAAAATATATCACTATCAGAAGATCGACTATTTTCTCAGAACAGAGCATTCTGACAGTCTCAGACAATCAGCTAAAGGAGAAGACTTGCAGAGAACTTCCATGACTTGTAGAGCTAAAAGACACATCATTCAAGATACTTTGGGATGTGGCCAACCTTCCCTGAGAACCGCATATGAATTCATTCACTTGTGAAGGATTCCCATATGTTTAGGTCCAACCTATCCGTGTACACATATTGTTACATCTCTTTCATTAGAGTTTGTAATCGGTTTGGCTGACGCAGAGGAATCTTGTGATCTGGAGATGATATAAATTCATGTAATAGATGCATAGGAAGGTAGTTCATGATTAGAGATAGTTAGATAGTGTGAATTATTTTGAATAAGGTGCTTCAAATCTATATCTTGCGCATATACTGTAACTGAAGAATCAGGCTTGTGAGCCCTAATCTATAATCTCGCATGTTGCCGACATGTTTGTATTTTGAATCTATGATATACTAAATGAATGAATCAACATTTGCATTCTATAATTGAGTTGCTTCCGTTGTGTTTACTCTTGCTGCACGACCTAGATTGTTCACTTTGCGAACTCTCCTAACCGTGACTACACTAGGAAAGGAAAAGGAAAACTAGGAGGTAGATAGGTCAGAGAGAGAGATTTGTATAGTTCTAGAAATGGATATCCATTTCTAGGAAATAGATATCCATTAGTAACATATATCTATTTTGCTTCAGTTTTTCCTTGTATTTTGGCTTGGGACCATCATAGTTGACTTTCCTTGAATTCTAACGTGTTTACAGGTTTCACTCTCTTCTTGGAACTTCAGCCTTCATGTTGATGACTTTTTCTAATGCAAAATTGATAAAATGAAAATGGTTTATTGTAGAAATTGGCAGCATTCTAAAAATATAAGATTTGCTTGGTTATCATTTTATTAAATAATTATTAATAATTTTCTATATAGTGTGTGTCTGAAATCCTAATGGACACACTAATTGAAAAACATCCATAACTTTCAAACTGTTTCACATTTTTAAGATCCAAAAGTTGTGTCACACTCTATGCTTTTCTGGTTATAGGTTTAAAAAAATCGAATTCCAATTTTTTTATCAAGTTAGGTTGGCTGGAAAATTACTTTTTAGTTTTTAAAAAATGTCACAGTAAAAAAATAAAAACTAATTATTTTATTGGAAAAAAAATTCAAACAAATATTCATCACATCTGGGCATGAGTCCTTTACTTACTTTGAAAGATTCAAACAAATATATTTTTTTGCTCATAGTTAGGTTGGCTGGAATGACACCCACTTTTTATTTTTTTCTAAAAAATTTAATAGTTGTTCATTGAAATATTTATTTTTCACTAAGTAACTTTAGTTTTTTTCTTTAAAATAGTAGCTCATAAACTAGATTCAATTCTCTACAAATTTTGTTCTTACATATTTTTCAAATTGTGTAGATAATCCATTCAAATTTTCACATGAACTTGATTAAGTCTAATTTTTAATATTTTCATTGCCACTTAGAGGTATAGTTTGGTCCATCATGATCCTACACATACTCAGGATACCAATGTCCTTCCAAATTATACAAGTACATGAATACACCAAAATCCATCACACTCTCCAAGATGCAACAAGGAACATAGCACGACATACCTAGCCTGCAATGAGAACAAGGAATCCATCTAGCACCTGAAGATCATCATGAAGGACCAAAGGGGAAATGTTGCTTGCCTCCCAACCATATTGCCATCATCGAGTGCAATAGTTGTTTATGAAACTCTAGGCAACCCCTGAGCTATAGAGAAGGTGATCATAGCAAACCCACTAAGAACATCTCAAACATCCATGGTATACAAGAAACATATTGCATACACACCAATCAATGCACACAACACACATAACACAACTGCCAATACAATGCATACACATAGCATGTGGCACACTTGCCAATCCAATGCATATAAATAACACATGGTACCACTACCATACAGTATGATATAATGTACAAAACCATAAAACATGAATCAACCATTGCAAACACTGTTGATAACTGAGAGGGGGGGGTGAATCAGTTATCCTAATTATTTCCTTTTTGAACTTTCTTATTAATTAATGCAGCATTGAATCAAACATAAAAACATTACCATGAAATAAGAAACACATGACACAGTATTTTTGACGTGGAAACCCTGTTAAGGGAGAAAACCACGGGGTGATTAACCCAAAATTATTCTCTGTTAGAAGAATAGGAAATTACAAAATGGCACTTGCCAATTAGGGCTCACTGCCCGAGCACACTGCTCACAAGAGGCCCACTGCCTACAAGAAGACACACTGTCTACAAAGTGATAAGAATCACAGTCTTGAACTGATTGGAAGCATCTGCATATGCTGGAGTTCAGTTCCGGTTAGGCTCAGTACACTGATCTGCTGCACTTCATCTTTTCTCTGTTCTTTATTCTGCTATCCTTTCACATACCGGATCTGTCTTGGTACTTCTGCTCTGTTCTGCTCTTCTTCGCATATATTCTTAACATCACCACACACTTCACAACTAAATCCATCCTCTATATATATCCACACAAGTAATTTCATCACCTTTCTAGTCAGCATCCGGAACAGTCTAGTTTCTTACAAACTCTGTTCTGTCGGCTGAATCCTTGCTCACCAAGCAATGCAGATCAAGCATATACTTGTAGATATCATTAATCATGTCGGCCAAACATGATTCATGCCTTCACAACCTTTATCATCAACAGTAACACATCCGGAAAGTAGTCTGATACTCTGTCAGTCAGTTCATCCTCTGTTTTCATTGTCTCTCAGGAATCTGGTACTCAATTATTCATATCTTTTTCCTTGTCCATCACCAGAGGCTAAATCCTTGGAATATACCACTCAAGGTAGTCCTCTTGACTTCCCCAAATCCGCACTGCACCAAGACACTTCCTCTGAGAGATCCGGACCAATCTGTCGGACCTTGCCACATGCTCTGTTCTTGTTCACCGGACCACAACAATCTTTATTCTGACTTCCGGTAGAGACACACCAAGACTTGCGGATATGTGGGATGACCTTTGTTGCCATCAATGACAACAACCATGAATCCATATAGTGTCTCTTGCCAACAATCTCCCCCTTTGGCATTGATGGCAACACTTAGTGAAAAATGACTAAGTGTTTACACTATGCTCCCCCTTTGCTGATGCTCTGTCTTTATATACAATTTCTGGAACTCCCCCTTAATTGGATTCCTCATTTTTCACTGCTCCTCACTCCCCCTTTGACATCAATGGCAAAGGGTAGGGTCCGCACATCAGAATTTTCAAAAATTTTCTATACATAGCCGCATATTTACATACTCACATATACTGAAGAATGTCTGCAAAGGATGTCTGCAATTGGATCATTTCTGTAGCCCAACTTTGCTTCATTCTATCCAAAATTGAAATGTGACCACTCAACAAAAATGCAAAAGCTTCTGCCCGCTTGAGATCTGTCGGATCATTTGTTTGGGCGGTGGTCTGAGCATCACTGATGGCCTCATGCATAGTTTCCAACTTAGGGATTATAATCCTTCTAAGTTCTCCCATCCGGTTAGTGATGTTCTTCCTTTCCTTCTCAAGATTCTTTATTTCATTCAAGACTGCAATAGTCTGACATTCTTGATTTATTATGGAGGAAGAGAGAGGATCAAAACTTTGAGACAAGCTTTGTAGCTTGTCCTATTCCTCTTTTATTTTCTTATCAATTGCTGCTGTTGCCTTTGACCAGGATATACAAAATTTGTAAATGTCACCGCCATCCTTAAGAGCATTCTCTAAGCTCTTTATTCCAATACTCACAATCTTCCTATCTTTAGAGATTAATTCTAATACTTCAGAAAATCTTTTATCCAAAAATTCCTTCCGGACCTTTTCTTCAGCAGATTTTTCTAGAGATTCAAAATGTGTATTAACACTGCTGACTAAGGTTTTGAGATTACCGGAAGAGGAGGCTGTGGGATCCTTTTGAAAGGATGGCATGATCTTTTCTAGCACTCCAGATGCTACCTCCATAAGCTCACAGTCTTCCATGTGAGATTTCAGCAGCTTCTCTTTGACTTTCTCATTTGCAAATGAGGCTATTTTCATTGTTTGCACCGGTGACAAAGAGTCAAAATCTAATGGTCCTTTCAGCAGGTCCGGTTCATCAATTTCTATAGTGGCTCTGCTCAAAAATTGTTGAACAGTTTGTGCAGTGTCTCTTGCCGGAGACAGATGTTTCTTTTCTTCTGCAGTCTTGGAACTGTCAACCTCTTTATCTTTCACCCCTGCTTCCTTCTCCTGTAATTTCTCTTCTTCTTTGGATCCGGAGACTGTAGGGGAAACCGGAGGAGAGATGTTTGTCTGTTCAGGGCCCACTTCTTCTGGAACAGATGATTCCAAATCCGCAGCTGTTTCTGCACCTAAGTCCTCTACAACAGGAAGATTGAACCTTTTGAAGGCCTCCGGAGGATCTCTTCTGTCTCTTGGGCCACTTTGTCAGTCTCACCAAGCATGAGTTGATTCATCCTGGCTTTACTTCTGAACTCATCTTTGCAGTCTTTGAAGATTATGTTCATTGTCTTGGGATCAATTTGAGGATATAGCTGAATAGCTATCTGCTCCCGGATCTCAAGATCTTTTGCATGAGCATTATTCTTTCTTATTTCTAATTCCTTTTATAGGCTTTTAGGAATAAGAGATATGATCTCAATGAAAGCCTTATTGTATATGTTCAGATATTTGACTGTGGCTTCCTGCAGAATCTTTTGGTCAGCCTCACTGTAGTCATCATAAAATTCAGTCATTGGTTGAAGGTTTCCATCCACTGTGACCGACTTGATTATACTCTCAAGAGACAAAGTGGGCTTTTCAACAGATACCTCTGCCATTTCATCCTTGTCTTGGCCTGTGGAGGGTTTACCGGATCCTTTCTTCTTCTGCTTCTTTATTTCTTTTACTCCCTCATCTGACTCTGTTTCCTCTTCATCCTTTTGGCTTTCATAAGCCCTTGTGGCTTTTGTCTTGGATCTTTTACCGGATGCCTGGACTTCCGGTTTTGAACTTTTGGTTGTGGGAGGTGCAGATCTTTTTGATGATCTGGTCCGGGTGGGAGTTTCAACCGGAACACTTTCTTTACTCTTCTCTTCTTCCTCAGCCTTCCTCCTCTTTTCCCGGCTGGCATCAAGTGCCTCTTTTGAGATTCCTAGGCCTTGAGCAATATGCTCAACTTCTTTTCTTACCTTCCTCTTTATCTCCGGTTCCCTGAGTTCTACATGTATCTTTACACTCAGTTCCTCAAAGGTTCCAAACCTTTCTGCCTTAGGATCTTTGGGCTGGCTTAGCATGTGTTGAACATGCAGCTCTACTATCTGTTCATCCACTTCATACCCCATGGGCATGATCCAAACAGTCCTTGGCTCCACTACCTCCATTAGACACTGATCTGTTTCAACCATGAAGCATACTGTGTCTTTGTACTTTTCTACAAGGGATTGGGGTATTCTTTCTCTTGCATGCATCATGCTTTGGAAGTTCTTGAAGTATCCCCATAGAGCTGTATTTCTTGCTTTAGCATCCCCAAGTCCATGCAAATAGTCTCTGATTTGGATGGCAACCGGTCTGTCATTCTGCCATATCCATCCACTGGATCCGGGAAGCTCATTCATGTAGTAGAAGAAGAGACAAAGGATCAGATTGCCATACTTGAAGGAGTTTTTCTTGTCCTTCTTGATCTTCTGCAGATTTTCAAAGAGTTGGTTCACAAGAAGCTCACACAAGTCATAGTCTGCATTCTCCTTTAACATTTGATAAGCTGTGTAGATTGTAGTTCCCGGTACTGAATTTTCCCTACTGGAATGATAGATTTTGTAACCAATTATCATAGCTGCAAATTTGACATCCGGTTCAGTGATGTCATCAACTGTCATAGCTCTCTTGTCAAACTTGGATCCGGTTGCATCACTAACTATCTGAATTTTGACAGACTTGAGAACAGGTAAACCACCGGATGAGTGCAGACCAGTTACAGCCCTAATTGCATCTTTGGTGATCTTGAAGGGCTGGTTCAACCATAGGAAGTTGTCATGTACTCTACTTAGTACATACCGGACCCATTCATCTTCTTCAAAACAGGGGAAATGAATGCACTGTGCAAAGTGTTTGTCCCGGATGGCTTTGTACTGAGGTTTGATCTCAAAGAAGTCATCTATCAATTGTTTGTGATAGATATCCATCAGCTTTGATTCTCCAAAGTCTTCAAGATTCGCATGGATGTAAACCCTAATATCTTCCGTATGTAATACACCATGAGGAACACTAGAGAAGGCTCCTAATGGATCTACCTCCAATGATTTGTAAGGATGTTTCTTGAATGTGGGGCGAGGTCTATCAGAGATCTTAACTATATTTGGAGTAGCCATTCTTCAAAGATTTGCAGTGAGATAATGAAAAACGGAGAATACCTTATGCGCCTTCGGTTTGCACGGAGTGGTGGGATTGATTTCTTTATGCAATGACTTTGGCAGGAGATCTTTGGTGTGCTTGATGAATTTTGTTGCAGAGCTCCTCTTTTTGCTTCTTCTTGAGTGCAGAATGAGCAAATGATTTTTGAGAAATCCCTTATATTGCTCCGCAAACCCTAATATCTGTTTGCAATAAATGCTTCACTTATATTATTCCGGTTTGCCTTGTCCGGATAGCTTGGAGTATCCCGGATCAGTCCTGATCTGTGAACATCATCTGGATCTTTCAATCATGAATAAATCGAGGTGACACATTACAAGAACATCCCAAACACTCTGTCCAATCCGCAGAATAAGATAGTGCACTTCCGGATCTCTCCGGACCTTTTTGTAATCCTCTGTCATACCGAAGCATCTCCCGGAACAGGTCTTACTTGATCGATCACAGCTTCTTAATAACTCCATGCGGACCTATGAAATCTTATTTGGATCGTCTCAAGACTTATATCTTTAAACTTTTTACCCCGCATCTTGTACCACATCAGGCACCACTTGATTGGCTGGGGGAACAGGATTTTCTTTGAGTCTCCCCCTAAGCCAGAGCTAACTTTTTAATTTCCGGAAGAAATATCAGCACCAGAGTCTGGTGCGGATCCAACCTCTACATTCTCTGAACTTTTCTTCACCCAAATCTTGCTCATCTGATTCCTAACTTCATCCGCATTCATCTTTTGTTTACCTTTGTCTTGATTCTGATTATACACCGGACCTCTTTTGTCCTGATTCTTTCTTCTGTAGACTTTAGCATTATGACCGGACCTATTACAGATTTGGCAAATAACATTTCTTTGCATAATTGACTGATATCCTCTTGATCTGCATTGATTAGCCATATGACCTATTCTCTTGCATGTAAAGCATCTACCTTTGAATGATTTGTTTACTTGCATATTTCTGCATTCATGGGATTTGTGTCCATACCTTTTGCAGTTGAAGCACTGTCCGGAGAAGGATGAATTAATTTGATTCATTCTCTTTCTGCACTGATTAGCTTTGTGACCAAAGTGGTTGCAGCTGTGGCAGTATCCATTGAAAGATGAATATCTTTGAGCATTGGGCTGTCTTACCGGAGGTCTTCTAGGCCTGTTTCTTGGATTTTCTGATGCAAAATTCTTTTGACCGGATCCGGAGCTTTCTCCTTTCTCATATCCCAAACCATACTTGTCATCTGTCTCTTTTTGACTTCCAAGAAGAACTTCAAGTTGAGCAGAACTTATCTTGAATTTCTCTTTATATTCATTTGCTGTTTGAAGGTCTCTATTGAGAGAGGCAATTTGATCCTCAAGTTTTTCTTCATTATCTTTGGCATCTTCAAGATCAGATTCAAGATGTCTGATAATCCTATCCATCTGGTGGCATTCTTCTGATTTTTCTTTAAGAGATTGTTTTAGATTGTCTTCAGCCTTTCTTTTTTCTTCAATCTCTTGAGTAAACTTTATAGTTCCTGATTCCATTTCATGTCTTAACATAATGACTTCTTTTGATAACTTTTCACATAACTTGGTTTGCTCAGTCAATTCTTCATTTGTATTGCTTTCTTCACTTTGTCTTGCCAACTGTTGGAGCAGCTCCTTTCTCTTTTTCATAGAGAGACTTAATTTGTCTTTTAATTCTCTCATGAATTCATCAGCCTGTTTGAGTCTTTCCTTTAATTCATTGACTTCAGAATTTGACTGTTCAAGATCCTCAAGGGCAGTCTTGAGTTGCTCCCTTAAACCATATGCATCCATTTGAACTCCCAGATCTTCCTCAAGCTGTTAGGCTCTATTAGGAGGAACTTGGCTCTGATACCAATTGTTGATAACTGAGAGGGGGGGGTGAATCAGTTATCCTAATTATTTCCTTTTTGAACTTTCTTATTAATTAATGCAGCATTGAATCAAACATAAAAACATTACCATGAAATAAGAAACACATGACACAGTATTTTTGACGTGGAAACCCTATTAAGGGAGAAAACCACGGGGTGATTAACCCAAAATTATTCTCTGTTAGAAGAATAGGAAATTACAAAATGGCACTTGCCAATTAGGGCTCACTGCCCAAGCACACTGCTCACAAGAGGCCCACTGCCTACAAGAAGACACACTGTCTACAAAGTGATAAGAATCACAGTCTTGAACTGATTGGAAGCATCTGCATATGCTGGAGTTCAGTTCTGGTTAGGCTCAGTACACTGATCTGCTGCACTTCATGTTTTCTCTGTTCTTTATTCTGCTATCCTTTCACATACCGGATCTGTCTTGGTACTTCTGCTCTGTTCTGCTCTTCTTCGCATATATTCTTAACATCACCACACACTTCACAACTAAATCCATCCTCTATATATATCCGCACAAGTAATTTCATCACCTTTCTAGTCGGCATCCGGAACAGTCTAGTTTCTTACAAACTCTGTTCTGTCGGCTGAATCCTTGCTCACCAAGCAATGCGGATCAAGCATATACTTGTAGATATCATTAATCATGTCGGACAAACATGATTCATGCCTTCACAACCTTTATCATCAACAGTAACACATCCGGAAAGTAGTCTGATACTCTGTCAGTCAGTTCATCCTCTGTTTTCACTGTCTCTCAGGAATCCGGTACTCAATTATTCATATCTTTTTCCTTGTCCATCACCGGAGGCTAAATCCTTGGAATATACCACTCAAGGTAGTCCTCTTGACTTCCCCAAATCCGCACTGCACCAAGACACTTCCTCTGAGAGATCCGGACCAATCTGTCGGACCTTGCCACATGCTCTGTTCTTGTTCACCGGACCACAACAATCTTTATTCTGACTTCCGGTAGAGACACACCAAGACTTGCGGATATGTGGGATGACCTTTGTTGCCATCAATGACAACAACCATGAATCCATATAGTGTCTCTTGCCAACAAACACAACAATGCAAGGTACACAACACACATTGAGTTCAACTCAGGCGGTGACAAGCGTAAGGAAGAGAGACCTAGCAAGCTAAGATAAGGAGTGTCATGACGAGGGCACACAAACCTCCTTGCCAAGTGTGAGTATTGAGCCACCTATCAAGGGCCCTAATCAAGAATCCACCAACTCTAACATTGCGTGTAATGCTTCTGAACTCAACTGGGTCTAGGAAAGCTCTCTGCAGGTGGCATGCACCAATACTAGGTCTAGAGAAGCTCCCTGTGGTCAGGTGTTGAAACTCTTGTTTTAAGTTGTATTAACTCTCATGTGATTAATGTTTCTCCTTACATGTTGAGCCCACTGACAACTTCATGTCATGGTATGTGTTCAAGGAGCCACTACTTACCTACTCCTACTCTTCCTAGACATCCAACGCATCAATTTAACAAATTGAGCATGGCACACATTCCAATGCACCAAAAATCCCAAAAATACAACATGGTATCAAAAGATGCAGAATCACGTTTTAATTGGGAGATAACTCATCCCATGAAACAATTTTATGAATTTAGGCATGGCATGCAAACCAATGCATAAATTTTCAACATATAATATATTTTGACAATATTGTGAAAAGATATAAAATCTTAAAATAATAGGTAGACTATTGATCATCTTACATTTATATTCATCAAGGAAATGCCTACAAAGAAATTTTCATGTTTTCCAAATATAAGAAATAACTGTAAGGCCCTAAAAACTTCATTAGAGCTCCCTATGACACCTTGACCAATTTTTTAACTTTCATTTTACAATGACTATGGAAAAACTAACAACAACCCATTATAGATAATATTCACAACATCCCAAATATTTTATGAAAATGAGTTGGGGGTTTCTATAATAATTTTGACAAGGTTTTGTTTGTTTTGGCATATTTCTAAAGCATGAACAAATGAAATAAAATAAATAAATAGCTGAAATAAATTTCTATGTTTTCTACCAACTAAGTAAAGCCATTTCAAACCATTCTTGATGGAATGACAAAGAGGGAAAACCATAGAACAATTAATTGAGAGAGTTTTGAGATTCTTACCTTTCACCAAGCAAAGAATTCAAGTTTGTTCAATGAAGGGTTGAAGGCAATCTTTGAGCAAACAATCACGAAGCATCAACTAGGCATTTGAATCCAATTCCAACCTCCAAGAAATCCAAGAAATCATTCCTTCAAGGCACACAAAGCTCCATTTTTGCAAACACGAGAGGGTTTCAAGAAGTTGGAGAGAAAATGAGAAAAAAACATCATTAAATGAATTCTTTTTCTCTTTTTATGCCCAAAAGCCCTAATTCTTTCGCCATAATAAAATATTCACTTAAGTGATTTTGATAAATCAAACTTAAGACTATTACCTTTTCATAATATAACATTTAATCATTAAATCAAATCACCAATAATTAAAATATTTTCTTTGCAATCACATTAGGCATTTAATCAAAATGCAAATAGTAATTCAATTTCACTAAAAACACCCAAGTAAATCACTTAAATAGATAGGAAAACAGTTAGTCAACTAAAATCGACTATTCCAAACAGGTTATAGCTATTTTATCCAATCTCATTTTCAAAAGTCCAAACATGTCATACCAAGCATTCAATTTCCTGAAATAAAGCAATTCTACCTTTTGACGGGAAAAATATTAAATTTTGAAATTAAACTGAAATCACTCAAATTTATTCCTCAAGCATATCATGATGTGCTAAACATTTTCTCTAAGGCAGCAATAATAATTTTCAATTTAAAGTCATTAAATTAATCCAAAATCATAGAAAACACATTTTTTGAGATAATTTAAAATAAAGTACAAGAATATTAAGGAAACACATGTAAATGATTCCAAGCGCACATTACGGGTTTCCACAACACAAGGATAATGGTGAGATGGCTTAGCATCCCATGTCAACCTTCTCCACATTTCCCACATTAGTTAACCCCTGTAATTACCTGCACACTCAAGTAACCCATTAGGCATACCTGCTCCATACATAAAATAGTTGAAGCACATCATAATACCCAAAGTGGCATAATATTACATAAGCATCATAAACATGAGTCAAAATTCAATTGACAACATAAAATCATATATGCATAAGTCATTTAACATAATCATACTGAAGGTCCTAACATATTTGCCTTCTTAGAGGACTCTATTCAAAAGGTCCTAGTCGAGGAAAAAACCATCCCACTCCACCAAGGGTTGATTTATGCTATATACAAGTTTGAGTTGTCTCTTATCCCTTCCCTTGCATTTAAGCCTAGGATCTACAATCCCTCTCTTGTTGAGAAGTGCCTGATGATCTCCTTGGCAGCAAGAAAAATCAATTCACTAAACCCTCGACCTCTGCTGAAACCCCTATTAGAGCAGTTGATACTACCCCTTTAAAGGTCTCTAAAGAAACCCCTACCCTGGCCTAGATAAGAAAGAAGAACAACAAGGTAACCTACCCTGAGTCAAGCCTTGAGAAAGAAATTTCCAATGCTCCCAACAAAAGAAAATAGAAGATTCAGATTGATTCCCCTATTCAGGGAGAGAAGGATAAAGGCAAAAGAAAAGATTTGGGAGACCCCTGATTGTTGTTGAATTGCCCCACATAGGTAGTAAGGATTAAATTAAGGGTGAAATAAAATTTGTGGAAACTATTGACAAATAGAGTCCTAAACGCCAGGAACAGGACATGTCCACCCCCACCCCTACAGCCCCTCTGTGACTACTCCTAGCACTAAGAAGAATGATTGTAAGTCCTATCAACAATTGGTTGACAAGTTGGCTACTTTATACCAAGCTCTTGACCTTTAGAATCAAGTCCTCAAGTGGCAGCTTTCCCAAATGCATCATGTGAAAAGAAAAATTCAACATCTTGAGGTGGTTACTCAACTTGAAACCTCTGAGTGGCTGAAGGAAAATGAGGATGAGTTGTGGAAGGAGGTTGAGAACCTAGCCAAGATGTTTGATAGATGGGATAGCATGGAAGAGGAATTAAATAGGATAAAGAAAAATTAGGAGAGCATAAAGAAAAATATGGAGGAAATAGTGGCCTTCAACAAAGAAATGGTCAAGAACTTTGCCACAATGTTGTATGTGTTTCAAGCAAAAATGGGAAAAAGGAAGGTGGCCAAAGAAGGTAAAACAGGGACATATTTAGGAAATGATATGTTGCAGTCTACTACAGGGCCTGCTAATAGGACCAGGGCCAAAAGTAGAGACAACAAGGGTAAGGAGATATGCAAGGACTTCCCAGATGATCAGGACATGAAGGTACATGAGAGAACTTTTGAAGATAAGCTAGAATTTCTAAATAGGGAATGGTAGGCCATCAGTAGCCTAAAGAATTTGTCTAAGTAGTAAGATTTTTTCTCTTGGTCTGTTGCTACCCTTTCTAGTAGTTGCTGGTCTATCTCTATTTTCTACTATTAGTTATGCTTTTTCATGTTTTGTTTTACTCCTCATAGAACTCATACTATTTGCCTTTTTGGCTTAATGTTATGGGTTCAGGGCTTTCATGATTCTCTAATTCAAAACATAATCAGACTCAAGACATCACATCAATCCAACATATTATGCAAATGAAAATTGTGAAGCTAAAGCACTAGAATAATCTAACATGCACAATTTCAACGTATGCATCTTATAATGCATATAGTTGGAATCCAACTAACAAAGAAAAACCCCATCAGAAACAACTCGATGGTCATGCACAATACACCCTCAGAACCTCTCAATGGCACCATAGACCTCATCAGCAAGTTTGGTAAAATGCATCAAAGAAGGAGAATCACATAATACACTAATAAACACTTGGAACAACATAAAGCTCATGAAATAGAAGCACATAGGATGAACACTAGGGTGAGCATTACAGAAAGCATCTCCGATGTCCTGAATGGCTAGGGATTTGACTTGAGTTTAGCCTACCCTCGACCCTACATTTATTGTGGATGTCTCCTGCATGTGTGTGAAAAGACCTTTATTATGGGTAAGTGCAAGAATATGGGGGGCCAAAAGGGGGTCTTAAGTGGCCACTTTTTTTCTTTTCTGAAATCAGGAAATACTGGTCTTGGATGAGAAATTGGGCATAGTTACACTCAAAATTGTAAGATGCAACAAAAACAATGTTCGTAGTGCTCTGAGTCTACTTTCTAAACTACTTTTTTTTTTTAAAATGGTATAGATTAAGGGGTTAAAAAAGGGAGCCATAGAAATTGGTGTTCTTTCTGTCAAAAAAACATAACATAGTGTGTTTTGTGGCTCCCTCAAAAGGTTAACTTTTTTTTATGGTATTTTTAAAATTGCTTCAGTGAGAAATTAGCTAACAACATGTAGTTTATGCCCAATTTTCCTAATAATTCTTTAATGAATATTTGATTTTTACTAATTTTCAAAGTGGACACATCTTGAAAATAGAATTTTGGCTGTGCTACCCTTATAAATTTTGAAAACTAATTGAAAATCATTTTTTTTTAATATG
Organism: Cunninghamia lanceolata; assembly: GCA_027924645.1. Classification (NCBI taxonomy): domain Eukaryota; kingdom Viridiplantae; phylum Streptophyta; class Pinopsida; order Cupressales; family Cupressaceae; genus Cunninghamia; species Cunninghamia lanceolata. The sequence continues at coordinate 433,757 of BSBN01000787.1, read as the reverse complement.
TGTAGAATGGAGTCTAGTTTATAAAAATGTAATTTATTTGAAATTTCAATGAACAATTAATTTATAAAGAAGAAAAGACCAAACACTAATTTTTGCCAAAAAATGGACACATAAACAAAAGAAATTAAAGATGAAAGGCTTAACATTGTCAAAATGTGAAAAACATTACATTGTTAAATAGATTTAAGAGAAAGCCTAACATTACCCAGGTGTTCAATTTGTTTGACCTTGAAACACATGTAAATTTGAGGGTTAGCATGAATGAAATTATGTGAAATCTTGTGGAATATGCAAAAAACATGTCTTTGGACATTGGGAAGGCACTCCAGGCCTTTGGGTTGGAAATTTAAAGCAAATCCCAAGCCTAAGGCTTTGGGATTCCCAAAGCAACATATAATGCAAGCGCGTTATAACATGCTTGCATTATGTTTTGTTTTGCATTTTTTCTTTTTTTTTTGCACAAGTTTGCCCAATGTTTGTCAAGTTTGACATAACACTCGAGCATGTTATAACATGCTCCCGTTATGTCTCGCTTGGAATGTTTTATGTTCAAGGTCTTTTAATATGTTTGATGTATGTATGTTTGTATATATATTTGTATTTATGTATGTATTCCAAATTGTATGTATGTATGTATGTATTGATGTATGTATGTATGCCTATATGTATGTATGTATGTATGTATGTATGCTTGTATGTATGTATGTAAGGATTTTGGGTTTAGGGTATATAAGGACCTGAGCCTATATAGTTTTTAGGGTTGTGGGTTGAGGTTTTTGGGTTTAGGGTTTAAGGTATAAGGTTGAGGGTTGAGAGATTAGGGATTTAGTAATAGGCTAAGGGTAGAGAATAGAGGGTTATAGTTGAGGGATAATATTCATCTTGTTGAGTGTATAAGATTAATTGTGTAAGATGTTGGTGTTCCCAACTGATTGTCTAAGTTTCCCTAAAATGTAGCCATATTCTATCCATAGGCTCCTTAGGTCAATGACCAATGAACAAGAGACTGACTCTCTATCTCCTCTGCACTTCAGGCTTTGCAAGACCTAGGGGGTATTCCCTCATTCAATACCCATACAATAAACCCTGACTTCAACTAGGTATTGACACTTAAGTAGATAAATCCTCTCTTATGTAGACCAAAACTGTATGATAGATGCAAAGTGGCTATCTTTGAATATTAGTTTATTGATGTGTGCTAGAGGATTTGATATCAAAAAACCTACTCCTACAAACTAACAAGTTGGTTTAGATTTTGTTCTTAAATATATATGTGATTGTTTGATTGTAGGTATTTTGTGAAAATAAGCATAACTTTGATCGGTGCCAATCCTAGGGTATGGAGTCAATCTCCCACAAATGTAGAGCAGTTCCTATAAGCATCCCAAACATATAGATTCAGAGGATATTAATCGTTCTTCGTCTTATAGAAAACTATCCAAGGATGGGTATTTCTAATAATTCTTCTTACCAATATCCCTGTTATCATACACCTCCCCATATCTGATTTAGAGCACTTTAATCTAATCCTTAATTAGAAGGATAAAGCCAGACATGCAATACAACAAATGTGTATCCAAGAACATTGAAACCCTTAGTATCTTAGTTCAAAAGAAGAGTGCAAATAACACAGGAGACAATTAATAGAAACACATGCAAATAGTATTTCTCATATAAATTCAATCTAAATTGATAAAATGCTTAAAGAAAACATGCATTCAACATTACAAGAAAATAGACTCACAACTCAAAATTAGGCCAACCTTCAAAATTGCTCTATATTTTCATTAGCAAAAAGCCCAAATCACCAACAACAACTACAAAGTGAGTCCATTAATTCTTTTATAGACACAAGAATGTGGTACTCAACATTCAATACGTTCTATCGGTTACATCAGTTTTACATTACAAAGCACCATCCATAGGCATTAGGACATTAATTACATAATGCCTAGAGAAAAGATAGAAAATAAATTCATAGAAGAAGTACATCTGACTGGAGAATCTTGACCACATAAATGAAGAAGATAAGTTAGCTGCTAATTCACCTTAAGCACATTTACCCATATTTCTTTGTCCATGTTGCATATGACTTCTCTGATGGCCATTGAAAAGAGATCAAATTTGATATTTTCTTTATATGCCCTGTGTACCTTGCATCCATTAAAATCTTAGCTTCCTTATAGAACAACTCAAAATTTATTTTGAGCACATGCAGTTTGTCCAAAGTTGAACTCAAAACCTTCAGGATAGGATCGCCATCGGTACAACAGGTAGATATCAGTTGGTTGGAAATACTTTCAAAGTCATCTTTCCATTAGTCAAGGCCCTTTACCTATCCATCACCCTCCAATATACTTGGCATTATTTTCTTATCTATCCTTTCAATAAACTATCTCTTCTCACCCAACACCTTGTCTAGCTTTAATTGAAAATCTATGACCTCCTCAAGTATTATTAGTATGTCAAGTGTCAGCTTCATCTCTGGTCATGCCTCTGCATCAAACCTTGAACACCTATGCAGGTCCCTTAATTCACTAGTCCTTGGTAGCCATACTCTTTTCATAACATTGAGATTTTCTTTATCCTATTCATGCTTGTCAAGGGCTATCCTCAAATTTGAATATTATCTCCATGTTTCATCTACCCTTGCCAAAACCTTGGTCACCCTATGATTTATCAAGTTTGTGACCATCTCCCTAACTAAATTTTTCTTTTCTTCTTTCAATCTGTTCACTTCTTCTTTCAACTCTCTTATTTCAAACAACAGGGGCTCTATATCAGCAGGAAATGCCTCTGCAGTTTGTATCGTGGTTGGAGTACCTAAGGCACTAGGGCCTAGCAACAATTGTTCTTTACATCTGTTAAGCTCTACAACTACCTACCCATACTTCAATAACAATTCATCATGGTCCCTTTGGAGCTTATTTGTGACAAGCTCTACAAATTATGTTGTTTGCACATTTAGGCTAGCAGCTTGGGGAGTAGGGGTACTTGATACTCTCTTGATTATGACATCTCCTATCAATTCTCCCAAACCAATCCTAGGTTTATTAATACTTGGGACCAATGCCCATATTGCTAAAGTCTCAAATCTAGGATTGAAAGCTACACCAGAGGGTGCCTTCTCTACTTGCTCATCTATCACCTCAGAATCTTCTCTGGTAATTATGTCAAAAGCAATTGCATCTGACAAAGTCTAATGTGGAAGAAGAAACACATTGCTTTTGGCAACCAATGGTCTCCCTTCCTCTGGGGTTATCCCACTAATATCTTGATTTACTTCAATCAACACCTTTTGGGTGATGGCCTCATATTCTGATGGATTAGCTCCACTTTTGGCTTCTTCAATTCTCTTTTGAAATTCCTCACTCCTAACTTTCAACACATAACTCCTGAATTTAGGAGTATTAATAAATTCACCATCTTCCATAGATTTGGCACAAGCCATTATCCTAACATCCTCTGTATCTATAGTCTAACCTATCATTGTTCTTACCAGTATATTGTCAGGGGAAGAATATGGCCTTAGTCTATCAGGTGAATTCACCTGATGGACAGCTTTTTATACTTATTCCTCTTCTTCTTCCTCTAAGTCCATTACCTCAATTTTTGGCTCACTCTCCAAATCAATTATCTTTGCTCTCTTGGCAGGGGGAAAATCAAGTCATTCTCTTTTTATAACATACCCTCCTCTTGAACTGCTAGGCTAATAAGTGGGCCTTTCCTCACTTGTTGGAGCACTGGCAATTAGCTGATCAACATGATCAAAAACCATTTGAATCCTCATTATTGGGTCCTTTATTTCTGCAAAGGCCTCAGGATAAGTAGCATTCAATTTTTTCTCATCCTTTCTCCTGCCATGATGGTTTCCCACTTGATCCTTAGATTATGGACATCATTCATGGTAAAACAATTCCTAAATGTGTCCTCATCAAGAAAGACTTGGTGAATATAATGTGGTCTTTTCACATTTACTCTCACTTTATCAATAAAGCCCTCAGGGTCAAATATCCTAGGTATCTCCACATTCATCCTATAACCCTAAAGAATTGAATCAATTTGATCCAAACCATTCTTGTCAATTGTCATGAAGTCACTAAATTTGATGGAAGTGTGAAAAAATGAACCTTTCTTGTGCCTCATTAAGTGTTCTATGTCAGACTCATTTAATTGCCTAATAATCTCCAAGAAAGCAATCCTCTTGGGCACATACTTGGGCAGAACATAAGGAGGAACCTCACATCCATAAATTCTGATACAGGTGGTGTGGGTATGCAGGAACCAATCACCCTAGTTGTGTTCAATCCCCAATTCGAGGGTCCTATCTAGAGGCCTTAGAAAATCCAACACATCAACATGTAGCCTCTCCCCTTTAGGTTCTAATAAACCAAGAATTATCCTTACAAAATATTCATCAAAGACCACATAATCAGAGTTAATACAATGCATGTCCAACATGCATGTCCACATTTGTACTGGAAGCATATTCCCCCGCAAATCTATCATTCTAAGATGTAAATTCTATTGCCACATGCCTAATAAAGCAAATAAAATCATACGACACATCAAAGAATACCATGTGAATTCAACATTCGCATCTACAGTATACAATTTGCTCTTGATAGCTATCATCTGCTTATACATCTTTTCTGCTATATAGGAGGCATAATCATATGGTTGCCTTGTCTCTAGGTCTTGAATATTTACTGCCATCATCATTAGAGATATAGGCATTCTATCTAAAGCATCTCTCCCAAGCACCTGACAGAGACTGTGGTAAGTTTTCACAAAGTAGTGCATGAATAGCATTCAAAAGGCTCCACTTCTCTATCAGAGATTTTCACCAGTTTGCCATCTACTCCCCTTGGTCTGTGTTTACCCAGGTTGAAGTCCCTATATCCTTGTTTGACCTATTTATAACCATCCTTCAATGCACCTAGGTCAATCGACATGTTGGCTACAGAGTTCAGATTGAACACACTGGAAATGTAGGCTTTTGTTAGTTTTATCATTATTGTGCCATTGCCTACCAAAACTAATCTTGAGTGAGGTTCATATCTTTGTACAATCACCCTCACTAGGTCTAGGTTTGGGAATATATTCAGGCATATCAACTTGGCCAAATCTAGTCGCCAAGTATTATAGATTGGGACTTTGAAATCCATCTTGTCATACCAGTGCTTGAATAGGACCCAACCCAAAACTGGCAATTTGGCATCTCTACAGTTGTAGCACAAGTCAAGAATTTTGTCATTTGGCCTCGAGGGATCGTGCCCCGTCATAGGACATCTATTAGACCTTGGGAATTGGACCATGAGGTCCTCATAAAAATTGCATTTTGAGGTGGAGGGCATATCAGATTGACTCATTCTTTCAGAATATTTTTAACAAACTAGAGCTTCCTATTCCAATAATATTATACCCTTCAATCAAGTAATAAACTCAAAATTCAATTGGGCGTAGTTGAATAGAGTGAACTTACTGGTTTTATGCCTACAAAAGATTAGAATTCCTTCTCACATTTGCCTGAAAGCTTGCTTCACACCAGGACTCTATTCATGCTCGTGAAAATGATGTAGAAACCCCTACTTTTTGCCCCTTAAGAAGCTTCATATCCTACGGCCTAAAATATTAATGGATACAGCTTCAGCCTTAATTCAAACTCGTGTCACAGGGTGCCTACAATGTTCTTCATGAAAAATTTAAACCTAGGCCATTGATTCTATCTTCCCTTTGTGAAATCTATGGCCATCATTCACCCACCAGATTTGAAATTTGGGTCTTCATTGTTGAAAAGTCTTTGGCCAATAGAAACGGGCCAAGTTAGACATACTTCTTCTACTGGCGGCATCACCTTATGTCTGATGTGGACATGTGGCACCATTTCGTGATGTCACAGCCAGAAATGGCCCACCACCAACCTGCCTTGCACAGGAGCAATAAAGCTTCCACATGTCCTTCTTTGAATATACTTTTATTCCTTCCATGAGAAGATGCCACACATCACCATATCGCAACCATTGGGAAGATCTTTTTCTCTAACAAGACTCCCCTACGCGCTTGTGCTATCGTCAGATGTAAACTTCCCTATAGATTACTTCTTATCTCGACACCTGGCGATAAATAGTTCCTTGATTTGGGATCTTTGATTAAGGGGCTGTAAGCCCAGATTTCTTGACATATGTCACCTTGTCGCAGCCCTATAGAGAGATGATGACGTCATCTTAAATGCTCTGCGATGCTGTAAAATACTATTACTCGGCACTTTATAACCCCTACAAAGACTTAGGACATGAGCTTAATATTTTTACATGTTATAAAGGGTAAAGCTAGGCCTAGGGCCGGTCATCCTACAATCCTAAAGTCTTCAAATTATGACTTAAACAATCGGGAACCTACAGCAAGCGGTCAACATAAAATTAAAAGATAAAGCACAACAAAAGACATAGGATTAAAGACTTAGGGCTTTAAGGTCTTATATGGATAGACTTGTAATTTCTTAGGCATTATAACCCTAAACCTTCATAAGTACCACCACTGGCTCTAACTGGGGACATGCAAGCATTAGATTGCAGCGAGAACCAATAGACTCCAGGAGCATACCAAACCACGACCCAAAGGAACAGACTATACAAAAATACACACTATTTACAACCTATATACAACCTATATTACATTGTGCATAGAGAGCAACCTATTTATGAAAAGTAGGGTTTCAGGAATTGCCCATGCACTAGCAACTCCTAAAATTCATTGTCAAGTGCCTGGAGAAAATATGAATCCTCTCCATGTGTGTTACTTATAAGTGCTAATCCACAACTATTTAAATTTACCATGCTTTCCCTTATCCTGATTTCTAGCATTCCACACAAGAACCAATTCATTTATCTAAAATTTTCTCTCTGAAGCCTTCTTATCAAATAGATATTTCACTTTCTATTGTTTGTTCAAATTAGTTTTTTGTGCCTCTCACCTAGCTTCATCCAGTGCAATCAACTGATTCACTCTTTCAGCCATTGGATCTTCCATTTCCTCATTGTTTTCTTGTATAAACCTGTACACTGGCAGGAGATTATTCACTAGCAACCTGGCCTCTACACCATATACTAGGTCAAAGGGAGATTTACCAATTGCCTTGTTTACGATTACCCTATCAGCTCACAATGCTAACTTTAATTTAGAGTCCCATGCTCTCTTGTTCTTATCAACTATCCTCTTAATTATCTTCATGAGACTTTCATTACTAGATTTTGCTTAACTGTTTCCCTGAGGATGATATGGTGAAGCGTAAGATAAACTAATTCTATAATTGTTATAGAAATCCACAAACTCACCAGACCTAAAGCACATTGTATTATCTGTAACCAATTTCACTGGTACTCCAAACCTAATTATTATATGTTCTGAGATAAAGTCAAGCACAACCTTACTTGTAGCCTTCTTGGTTGGAATGGCCTCAATCCATTTGGTAAACTAATCTGTAGCAACCAATATCCAACTATGTCCTCCACTTGACTTTTCAGCTATTTCTCCTATAAAATCAATTCCCCACTACTGTAACTAATCTCAACTGAGGATCATATCTTTGTGCAATCGCCCTCACTAGGTCTGGGTTTGGGAATACATTCGGGCATATCATCTTGGCCAAATCTAGCCGCCAAGCATTATAGACTGGGACTTTGAAATCCATCCTATCATACCAGTGCTTGAAAAGGACCCAACCTAGCACTAACAACTTGGCATCTCTACAATTGTAGCACAAGTCAAGAATTTTGTCATTTATCCTTGAGGGACCATGCCCCATCACAGGATGTCTATTAGACCCTAGGAATTGGACCATGAGGTCCTCATCTATACTACATTTTGAGGTGGATGGCATATTTGATTGACTCATTCTTTCAGAATATTTGTAACAAACTAGGGCTTCCTATTCCAATAATATTCTACCCTTCAATCAAGTAATCAACTAAAAAATCAATTGGGTGCAGTTGAATAGAGTGAACTTACTAGTTTTATGCAAACAGAAGCTTGGAATTCCTTCTCACATTCACCTGAAAGCTTGCTGCACACCGGGACTCTATTTGTGCTTGTGAAAATGATGTAGAAAGCCCTAATTTTTGCCCCTTAAGAAGCTTCATATCCTATGGCCTGAAGTATTAATGGATACAACTTCGGCATTAATTCAAACTCATGTCACAGGGCACCTACAACATTCTTCATGAAAAATTAAAACCTGGGCCATTGATTCTGTCTTCCCTTTGTGAAATCCATGGCCATCATTCACCCACTAGATTTGAAAATATGGGTCTTCATTGTTGAAAAGTCTTTGGCCAATAGAAACAGGCCAAGTCAAACGTACTTCTACTGATGGCATCACCTTTTGTCTGATGTGGACATGTGGCACCATTTCACAGCATCGCAGCCAGAAATGGCCCACCACCAACCTACCCTGCACAGGAACGATAAAGCTTCCATGCGTCCTTCTTTGAATATACTTTTATTCATTCCATGAGAAGATGCCACGCATCACCATAGCGCAACTACATGGAAGATCTTTTTCTCTGATAGGACTTCCCTATGCGCTTGTGCCATCAGATTTGAACTTCCCTACAGATTACTTCTTATCTCGACACCTGGTGATCAATGGTTCCTTGATTTGGGATCTTTGATGAAGGGGTTGTAAGCCAAGATTCCTTGATAGATGTCACCTTGTCATAGCCCCACAAAGGGATGATAACGTCATCTTAAATGCTCTGTGATGCTGTGAAATACTATTACTCGGCACTTTATAACCCCTACGAAGACTTAGGACATGAACTTAATATTTTTATGTGTTATAAAGGGTAAATCTAGAACCTAGGACCAGTCATCCTATGATCCTAAAGGCTTCAAATTATGACTTAAACAACTGGGAACCTACAACAAGCAGTCAACATAAAAGTAAAAGATAAAGCACAACGCAAGCCACATGATTAAAGACTTATGGCTTTAAGGGCTTATATGGATAGACTTGTAATTTCTCAGGCATTATTACCCTAAACCTTCATAAGTACCACCACTGGCTCTGAGAGGAACCTCCTACAATAATATAATGAAAAATGCATGAAATAACAAAAATATATAAATAGCATAAACATAAAAGGAATTTATTGATCATAGGCCACTTCAAGGGGGCAACCTCCTTTGAGCAAGCTCAATACAATAAATTCATGGATGCCTTCATTGGCCTCAACATGTACTTATATACTAAGTCTAATCTAAACAACTATTAATTCCCATGAATGTGGGATAATACAATATGCTCATGGGATGACTTACAAAGCATATGCATCCAAATGTAATATACTAACAAAGTAAAGAGAAGGGTTAAACATAGGTTCCTAACATCCCCTCTCTGTTAAAAAAAGTTTTATCCTCAAAGCTTAAGATATGGAAATTGTTACTGAATCTGAAGGAGTGGTTCCCATGTAGCACCCTCTGGTTGCATTCTGTGCCATTGAATTAAGACCTCTGTGATGGATCGGGATCGAAGCTGATGGGTGCATTTGTTGAGGATTGCCTCCAGCGCCAAAATGATGGATCTTTTGTTATCTAGTTTTGGTAAAATAGTTTGTGCTATGATGTTGGTGCCAAGAACTTTCTTGAGACAAGAGACATGAAATACTGGATGAACACAGGAAGGAGGAAGCTCCAATTTATAAGCAACCGACCCAATCTTTTGAAGAACCTTATATGGCCCATAGAACTTTAGAGCTAGCTTATGATGCCCTTTGAGTTTTAGGGATGATTGCTTGTATGGATGTAGATGAAGAAAAATCATATCACGTACTTGAAAAGTGCACTTAGAACGGTGTTGATTAGCTTGTTGTTTCATTTGATTTCTTGCCATGTGAAGATTGTCGTACAGGATGCGAAGAATCTGATCTTGGGTTTGGAGAACCATGTCGACTGCCTGAACTGGTGAACTACTGGGGGTGTATGGAAGGAGCATTGGCAATGCTTGACCATAGACTGCTTCATATGGAGTCATTTTAAATGCAGTGTGGTAGGAGGTATTATACCACCATGCAGCGAGAGGAAGCCACTTTGCCCACTGATGCTGTTGTTCTAAGGTGAAGCAATGAAGATAAATTTCCAAACATTTGTTGATAATTTTAGTCTGACCATCTATTTGTGGGTGATACCCATAACTCATCTTTAGTTTGGTGCCAGTGTGTTGAAATAGTTCTGTCCAAAAATGACAAGTGAAAGTTGCATCACGATCTAAGACAATGGAAGAAGGGATGCCATGAAGATGGAAAATCTAGTCCATGAAAATTTTTGTGACTGAGGAGGCTATATAAGGATGGCTGAGAGCACAAAAATGACTATATTTGGAGAGGCGATAAACCACAACCAAGATCATTGTCTTTCCTCTAGATTTAGGAAGCCCCTCAATGAAATCCACAGAAATATCTATCCAAATCCATGTAGGGATGGGTAAGGGTTTGAGCAATCTAGGAAGGAGTGTCATTTCACCCTTGTTGTTGGTAGGTATCACATTCAACCACCATCTATTGAATTTCCCTTTTCATTCCCTTCCAAAAAGAACTTATGCCATGCTTGCTCATAAGTTTTGAGGAACTTAGAGTGCCCTATCGATGGAAAAGCATGGAATTCACAGAAAATAGCCTACTGAAGATCTGTGCTCTGGGGAAGCACCAAATGACTCTTTTACCATAGAGAAGCACTATCCCAAGAGTAATGATGTACAATAGAGGGGTTAGTGGCTAACTATTGAATGATTTGAGATAATGAAGAGTCATTGATATAGCCCTGCTGGACAGATTCTAACCAATTTGAAATAGGCATAGAAATAGCTAAAAGGAAAGCTTAGTCATCAAATGTGCGAGAAAGAGCATCCACCACAATATTGTCCTTACCCTTCTTGTAAGTGATCTCATAGTCATAACCCATGAGTTTGCTGACCCATTTCTGTTGTGCCAGGGAGGAGACCCATTGTTCTAGGAAATATTTTAGACTCTGGTGACTAGTCTTGATGCAAAAATGATTCCCTAGTAGGTATGGCCACCACTTCTGTATTGCATGAAAAATAGCCATCATTTTCTTCTCATATATAGATAGTACTAAATTCTTACCAGAAATGGATTTGCTGGTGAATGTAATGGGATGTTCCTGTTGAAGGAGAACAACACCAATACCATTCCTGCAAGCATCACTCTCAATGGTGAAGGTCTTGGAAAAATCTGGCATAGCTAGAACAGGTGTAGTACACATAGCTTGTTTCATTTTTTCAAATGCACACTCAACACCATGTGTCTAGATAAAAGCATCCTTTTTTAACATGGCTGTTAATGGAGCTACAATCTTCCTGTAATCCTTGACAAACTTACGATAGTAGCTAGTCAGCCCCAAAAACCCACGAAGGCTCTTGAGGGTCTGAGGATGTGGCTAATTTTTCATGGCATCTATTTTTGCAGGGTCTACTCAAACCCCTTGGGCTGAAACAATATGCCCGAGATACTCCAATTCCTCTTGGCCAAAACACATTTAGACTATTTTGTACATAGATGATGATCAGAGAGAAGTTGCAATACAAGATTCAGATGTTGGAAATGCTCAGCCCATGTTTTACTATAGATGAGGATATCATCAAAGAAGACCAAAATGAATTTCTGTAGGTAGGGCCAGAATATTTTATTCATCAATGCCTGAAATGTTGAACGAGCATTAGTGAGGCCAAAGGGCATGACCAAAAACTCATAGTGGACATCATGCATGCAGAAAGCCATTTTAGGGATATCATCCTCATGAACCTGAATTTGGTGATACCTAGAACGAAGATCCAACTTGGAGAAAAAAAGAGCACCATGAAGCTTATCCACAACAGGAATTAGAAACTTATCCTTGATTGTGATGTGATTAAGTGCCTGGAAGTCAATGCAGAGGCACCATGACCCATCTTTTTTTTGGACAAAGACTTGTGAAGAAAAGGAACTGGTACTAGGGCAAATAATACCTTGCTTCAGTAAGTCTTGAATGAACATCTCAATCTCTATCTTTTGGTGAAATGGGTAGCAATAGGGCCTAATGTTGGGAGGAACACTTCCAGGAAGGAGTTGAATATGGTGGCCCTCTAGTCATGAAGGTGGCAATCCCATTGGTTTGGTAAAGACACATGCATACCTATCCAAAATTCATTGTAGATCTGAAGGAGTAGTGGAGACCACTAATGCTTGCATCTACATGGAATGGAGCTGAGTGATGACACCAAGTGAATTCTTCTTAAGAAGCTTTTCCATGCAATGTGAACTTATGATGTTGAGAGACCCTAGTTGTAAGCCCTTCAATGTGTGTTTTTTCCCATTGTCTGAAAACTGTATCCAGAGTTCAGCAAAATCCCATAAGATGGGTCCAAGTGTGTGTAACCATTGGGCACCCAAAACCACATCACATCCACCTAAGGGAAAGGTAAACATGTTAGAGCATAGGTTATAATCTCCCATAGAGATACACACATTGCGACACTTCCCTTTGCAAGGTAATGTGCCCCCATTGGCAATCATGACTTCAAAGCTGGAGCAAGGATGGACAAAACAATCAGCCTATTTGGTGATCTGAGGGTCAATGAAGTTATGAGTGCTACCAAAATCAATGAGTATTGTAAGAGGGAGCTTCTTGAAGAAACCCTTGACCCGCATGGTTTGTGGGGTGGTGAATCCTACTAAAGCATGAAGAGAGATCTCTGGGTGGTCTTCTTGAGAAGCAGGGTCAACAAGTGGCTGTTGAGTGTCAACATGATCATCCATGGTATCCTAATCATCCACATAAACTTTAGTTTTAGGTGGAGAATCCACATCCAAGAGATAGATCTTTTGCTCAACACAGCTATGTCCCTGAGTGAATTTCTCATCACAATTATAACAAAGCCCTTTTTCTCTACGTGCCCGCATCTCTGCTTTAGTCAAATGCTTGATAGGAGTTGTTCTAAGAGATGGATTTATTTGAGGTCGTTGGGAAGCCATATTATGAATGGAAAAAAATTGGATTTGGATCGTTGTTGAGCTATGATCTTGCCCTTCACCAACTTAGCCAACCCTAGGGCTTCCATCATTGTGTTGGGAGGAAACATTTTAACCTCAAAGTGAATTGCATCCTTCAGACCACTGACAAAACAACTCCTGAAGAATTCATCAGACAATCCCTTTGTGTGATTGGCTAGTTTTTCAAATTTTGTTTGATATTCTCTCACAGTGCCTATTTGGCACAGTTTAGTGAGTGCTCTTGTGAAGTCATCAAAAGCACTAGGGCCAAATCGTTGCAAAATGAGTTTGCAGAAATCTATCCATTTTGGCCCTTCATGAGCCTTGATGTACCAACATAACCATTGAAGGGCTTCATGTTCCAAATGAAAGAATGCAAGTGGGACTTTGTTGACATCAAAATTATTATGCAAATTGAAATATTGTTCTTCCTAGTATATTGATCCAGTCGGATCATCACCATTGAAGTGAGGAAAATCAAACTTCGGCCCACAAAAATTGCTAGAAGAAGAAAACCTAGTGTTTGCAGAAGAATCTAGCTACTGTCTATTATTCATGGCTGACTGCTGAAGATTGAGGCCAAGAATTTTTTCATCTAGATCTTGGAGTTTGGTCTTGACAGCTGTAAGTTCATCCTCCATGAATTTTGCTCATGCGTGGGTGACAACCATAACCAGGAGTTTTTTTTTCTAGGAATGGGTAGAAAAACAAAAACAAAAACCTTTTTAGTAAAGGAAAATTTGGATTTGGGAAAAACTTTGATGGTTAATTGGGGTTTGACTAGGTTTTGGACACTTTTTGAGGGACAGGGAAGCAGAAAATGGGGATTTCAAAAGCGGGGTGAAAGAATGGCAAAATTTGTCCAAGAGGGACAAAGGAGCAAAATTAGGAAATGAACACTGTGCCAAAATTTGAAGGCTATTGGGTGAGAATTGGAGTTATGGTAAACCCTAAAAATAGACAAATGTGGGATTTCTGGCTTCGATAAGTGGAATTTGGGGTAGGGTCCTCAAGGAAGGAAATATGTAGAATGAAATTCCAGGGGTTCCAGTGAATTTTGAGAGGAAAAATAGCTAAAGCAAGGAACTCTTGGAGTTTGTTTATCCATATGCATCTTTCAGTTACTTCTTGTTGAGTAAATGTCTTTAACTCCTGCATGAGGCACATATGCTATAATCTGGGCTCCAACAAAAAAAGGCCTAAAATTCTTAATTACCCTCACCAAAGCATAAGCCTGCTTCTCCATGATGTCATATTTTAACTTTGCATCTTGCAAAGACTTGTTGAAGAAAGCAATTGGTTGTTCAAATCCATCATCATTCTTCTATAATAAGCATGCAGTAATTGTATGGAATGAAGAAAATAAAAATAACTAAAAAGGTTTAGAAAAATTAGGAGATTTCAAGATAGGAGCACTCTTAATAGCCTCTTTGATGCTCTGAAATGATTGGATTGCCTCATTTCCCCATGTTATAGATTCACCCTTTTTCAACATCTTGGATGTAGCTTTGGTGATCTCTACAAAATTTGGAATAAATCTTCTAACAAAGTTAATTTGCCCAAAGAATGATTGGATGCCTTTTATTGTCTTGGGTATCTAGATTTTCTCAATTGTTGCAACTCTCTCTGGGTCAATCTTGACTCCATCCTTTGACACTATATCCCTAAAGAGGCTTCCTTCAGTTACCCTAAAAGCACACTTCTTAGGGTTTAGTGAGATACCATATTCCAGTGCTCTAATAAAAATCTATTCTAGATACATACAATGTTATTCTTCTTTCCTTGAATAAACAATCAATTCATCTTGGTACATAGCTAAGATAGAGTCAATCAATCTTGCAAAAGCAACATCCATTGCTCTTTGAAAAGTAGCACCCGCATTTGTTAATCCAAATGGCATCCTCACATATACATAAGTTCCCATGGAGTTGTGAAAGCAGTTTTATATTGTTCTGATTCTCTTACCTTCACCTGATTATATCTTGAGAATCCATCCATCATGGATAAGAGCTCACACCCTGTCACTTTTTGCACCATAGCCTCCATGTTAGGCAATGGGTAATTATCCTTCAAAGAAGACACATTCAAATTTCTAAAATCTACACACAGCCTTATATCTCCATTCTTCTTTCTAACTAGGACAAGATTTGACAACCAAGTTGAATGTCTTATGGGCTTAATGATTCCAGCATCCCTAAGCTTCATAAGCTCTTCTTGCATTTTTGGAGCTAAGGTAGGGTTAATAGGCCTCTACATTTATCTAAATGGTTTAGCTTCAAGCTTTAGGAGGATTTCATGATGAAATAAGTCTTCTCTATAGGATTTTAGGTACTCATATGACCATGCAAAGACATGTTTGTATTTTCTTAGTAATGCTATTAACATTTCACTGATGTGTGGCTTCAAATGCTTACCTATGTAAACTTTCTTTGGAGCATTGTGTGTACCCAAATTTATTTCCTCTAAATCTTCCATGTGAGGGGAAGAGGTCTTGCCAACCAACTGATTGAGCTGTTATTAAATGCTCTCTCCAAAGCTACTAACCCTCTTGGAATTTTATTAGTCTTGAGTTGCATCACTTCTTTTCCAAAAAGAGTTTCCTTCCCATCCACAACTTCCACAAAGTTCTGGAAATCTATCTCCTGATTCTCATACTCATCAATACAATGCAGAAACTTCATCAGATCTTTGTCATCCTCAAAAACCTGCCAGCTATATATGTTGTTTGGCACCCCTAGTCTGATTTTGATCTCAATTTTTGTGATATCAGACAATGTAATATTATCGGGCCTAATAGCCACATTAGCCAAGAAATCTTCCATAACATTTTTTATCTTTCTCTCCAATTTATTGAAAATGGAATCAAATAACTCAATAGTATCCCAAACTGCATTTTTATATTGTTCAACCTTTTATTCTTTGAAGTATACTTATCTCTTACTTGGGAAACTATTAATTCTGAATCTCTAAACACTCTCAATGATCTAATGCCATGCCTTAGAGCAACATTTAGTCCTAGCAACAGAGCTTCATATTCCGCAATATTATTTGTGTAAGCAAACTTCAATAGAAAGGAGAACTTAAGGATCTTACCAGTAGGGGAAAAAAATACCACTCATACACTGAAACCTTCTTTTGAACAAGTACCATCAAAGTACATGGTCCATAATCCTTTATGATCTTCCTGTTCCCTGAGTCCCTCATCACTAGGTTCTTTCTTCTTTGCAGCCTGACCACATGAAAAAATCCTAAAATTCTCACAATTAGTATCCACAAAGCAAATCTGATCTTTTGGTTCTTGATCCTCAATTGTATCTAGTACTCTTTCCTCTCTAACCAACTTGACATCCTTTCCATTAATGGGAATTATAACATATCACAAATCCAACTGCATACTACCTCCAATCAATGTTGCCCACCTCCTAGACAAGAGCATAACATATTGTGGCTTGATATCAAATACTGTTACATTCATGGTATAGGTTTTTTATGGATAGGCTGCAAGCATGAAGTCTACATTCTTCATAATCCCTATGACTGGCACTTCTCTAGCATCCATAGCATAACACTTTCCACATGCCTTATCTATGTTCAACCCAATCTGCTGCATGATAGCCAAGGGCATGATATTTGTTGAAGCACATGAATCAAGCATGCATATCTTGATTACTTTACCATTAACAATAAGGGATACATAGAATGGCTCTATCTGTGATGGGCATTTTGTCACTGTTACTCCTAAGTAAACTTTAGGAAGCTCCTCCTTGTTTGCACCCATCTCCTGAATGTTGTTATGGTCCTTAGCCATATGAGCTGTTTGATTTGATACCCCTGAAATCAGGGCCAATGCCTTATTTCTATATTCCTCAATTTTCATCATTTCCATTAGTGGGACTGAGACTTTCATCTGTGATAAATCTTGAATTATGTCAAATGGGGCATAATTTTTTATAACAATCGTAGCTTGTCCCAAATTCTTACTCTTCTCATGAGTTTGTCCTATTGTGGCTTTTGTGATTTTTTGACTATCATCCACGGTATGTGGACCTTTAGTTTTTTCCTCATTCTAAGGAACCTTACCTTCTGAACTTTAATGTTATTACCCTATTTTTTTCTATCATTCAAGTGCCTTTTGATCTTTCTAAGGTTGCTTGACAAAGATACTTCCTGGCTGGCCTGAGTCACCTGCTTGAGCCTTCTAAGATTATAATTGCTTTTAACATGGGCTACTGTAGCAGCTGTAACAGCTTTGATTTCCTCATCAAAATGTCTTTTTAGATTAAGTAAAGGAATATGTGAATCTTGAGCATAGACCTGATGCTCTTCATTGTCTTCATTAGAGAAAACCTGCTGGTAAATTTGATCCTTATAACACCTTCTTTCATTTACATCTATATCCACATCTGTCTCATCAGAGGAGGAATACTCCCCATTCACAAAGAGCATGTTAATACTATCATCTTCAACACAATGAGGTTCATTGCATTCATTGCAGGCATTAGCATCATTATAAAGGGATTGAGCAATCATGTATTGAGATTGTGAGTGAGGCATTTGACAGACTATACACCATGGGGTATCTTCCATAATATTAACAGTTTTTTTCAAGGGGTCAGGAGTTTCTTTAGTATTATGTGATCTTTATTCAATTTTATTATTCAGGATAGGCTTACCATTGTGCCAATTTGTGTTGTATGGCATATCATGTAACCGAGGTCTCTTTTCTAGTTTTTGTTAGCTCTGCTTCTCAACACCAAGCCCCTTCTCATTTCTAGCAAGTTTGTAACTTAAGTCTTTGAAAGCATTTGTTAATTTGTCTATTTTATCTTTAGATCTAGAAGAAGTGTTCTGAATATTCAGAGTTCTATTATTTGGATTTTACAAGATTCTCACATCATCCCTTCTATTTCCTTTACCTGATGCCTTCCTATTATTTTCTATATTGGTTGCTATTCTAAAAGCATCCCTAAGGCTAGCTAGACTTTTATCTCTTAGTTCATATGTTGTCTTGGCATCAAAAGCATTCATATACAAGACCATACACATTTGTTCATTTGGCCTCATATGAGGTGGAAACTTGTTCAAAACCCTAGTAAATCTGGTACTAAAATTAGAAATAGGTTCATTTGACCCTTTACCAATACTTGTGAACTCATTAATGATGAAACTAGGGTTAATCTTATCTCCATACTACTCTCTAAAAATCCTCTTAAAATCATCCCATGATGTAATACTTTGATCAGACAAACCCCTATACCATTCTCTGGCTTCATCTATCAAATGATGCATAAATAATTTCATGAAAACATCCTCATGTTCTACTTCAAAATTATCCATGACATTGAGGAAATCCTTCAAGTGGTCCTCACCTAAAACAACATTGTTACCTAAAACTTTCGGGAATTCACCTCTGATATCATTGTCAATAGGATTAGGGTATCTAGGAATGCTAGTGAAATCTAACTGTTTGAATCTGTCCAACTGCATAGGTCTTCTTCAAATTTGTTGGCATTAGTATTCCTATTTGCATTACCATAAACATTTTGATTTCTCGCATTGTCCTACGGTATTCTATTGTTATTTTCATTTTGTCTTTTATTATTTTGTAGATTCTGATTTACGTGTTGATTAGGCTCTTGATTATTTCCAAGCATGTTTAGTTTATTCTGTTGATTTTGAATCTCATTTGCCTATCAATTTCCTAAAACATTTGCATTATTGAGAGTGGGGACTGTATTCTAATGGGCAATTCTCAAGGCTTCTACCTTCCATTTCATATCATCTCTTATTTTCAAGGCTTGCAAGTAGTCAAGTTCTGCCCTGAGATTCCTATTTTCTTTTGCTAACTTCTCTTCTCTTGGCATAGAAGAGGACAATCTCATTGCATTGGGATTATTAATATCCATTAGGGATTCTGTATCTTCAAACCTATTAGGGGGATCCAAAAAGGGATGCTCTTGAAATATATCAGGCCTTATCCTCAACCCATCACCTTGTTGGTTCTCATAAATCTCATGAATACTAGCCTCTGCGGCTAAAAAGTGTTATTATTGTCTAGGAGATCTAACATTATTCTAGGGATCATCATTATTACTAGGACTGGGTGAACCTTCTTAACTAGGTTGAGTACCCTTTTTCCTATACATGTTTCTTGGTAATTCTTGGAATAAGGGGTTTTGCAGGGAGATTCTCCCTTGCATACAACTTCTATTTTTTTTGGTTGGGAGATTTTGTTTAGAATCACCACCCACTAATGGGACTTATGTTTACAGTCCAAGCTCTTTGCTAACCTCCCTAGTAGAGTCACTAATTTGTTGGTGTTCCCAACTGATTGTCTGAGTTTCCCTAAAAAGTAGCCATCTTCTATCCACAGGATCCTTAGGTCAAGGGCCAACGAACAGGAGACTGACTCTCTATCTCCTCTGCACTTCAGGATTTGCAGGACCTAGGGGGTATTCCCTCATTCAATACACATACAATAAACCCTGACTTCAACTAGGTATTGACACTTAAGCAGATAAATCCTCTTATGTAGACCAAACTATATGATAGATGCAAAGTGGCTAGCTTTGAATACTTGTTTATTGTTGTGTGCCAGAGAATTTGATATTGTTAAGGGAAAATTGGAGTAAACATGAATAATCATTATAATATATCAATAATACTCAAAACTCAATGAAATAATGAACAAAAGAGATTCAATCAAATAATGAACAATACAAAGCAAACCTCCTTTAATTTTCAACTTCCGTTGATCGCCTATCACAAATGATCTTGTCTATGAATATGGCCCTCAGAAGGTACACTTCCTTGCTATGATTCCAAGATGTTCAAATGGGAATGACTGTGATAGTTTCGCCATGAAGATGAGATTCACAACAATGATAGTAGTGTGTAGTAATGAGTTTGATCGCAAGTAATGAAGGAATTGGTGCCAAAGGTGTGCTATAATTCCTGTAGAGTAACAATACTTAAAGCTTGGATGAATGAAATGGAAGAAGAGGGTTCAATTTATAGACTCGAGAAAGAAAAGATCAACGGTATAGAAAACTTGAGGAACGTGCACGAATAAGAAGAAAACAAGTGTCACACAAAAGTTGTTTTATTTGAGTTAACTACTTTCTTTTCTAAAGATAAGACATACTTTTCATAAATTAGAAAGCTTTTTTCTAATTTAAGAGATATTGGTAAAAACAAGGTTGATTGAATAGATAACTCAATTTGAGATTTGCTTTTGCATGATTTGAGAGAAATTAAATAATAAATTATTTAATTTTGTGTGCATGAAGAAGACTTATTTTTAGAAGATTTGGAAGATATTTGAAGAATTAGAAAAGCAAATTAAATAAATAAATTTATTTAATTGTTGTGCATGATTTGGAAGAATAAATAAAATATTTGATTGTATTTTATTTTTAGAGATTAAGAGCATTTAAATAAATTTGATTGATTTATTTAAATTTGGAAGAATGATTTTGACTTAATTAAATAATTAAGAATTATTTAATTGTTTGGAAGAATTTAATTAAATAAAGGATTTTATTTAATTTTGACTTTAGAAGAGGTAATTAAATATTTTAATATTTAATTGACTTAGAGGAATATGAATCAAACAAATAAATTTGTTTTATTTATTTATTGATAGAAGAATTAGAATGGAATAAATATTAAGAATATTTATTTAGACCGAGTCGTGTCATTTTTAGGCGTATACATTTTGCCCCTCTTTGATGCAATGCAGTTTACGACATTGCTTCAAAGAATAAATAGTTTGATAATGATACATGCCCCAGTTTTCCCCTAGTACAAGTTATGATGATAGGATGACCCCTCGGGAGATTGGACGGGAAGAAGGCACTAGGCGTGAGACAGACAATCTCATGAAGATGAAGGGAAAACTTGGTTAGGATTGAAGAAAATAGGATGCATTTCTAAGAAACGGGACGAAAATGGGAAGAAACAAGTGCAGGAAGTAGTCATAGTCACCACATAGCCAGTTTAGGGTTTGCATGCTATATATAGGAGCTAGGTCCACAAGACAAGTCATTTGCACACTTGGCTTTTGTTGGATTGTCTTTGAGAGCTTAGGAGAGTACAAAGCATAGAGCAATCAACACTAGGATGGATATTCTGTGTGAGGAGCATCATTTTGAGTGCATCCGATGATTCGACCAGTCAGTAGAGGCAGGACCCCCGGTATGTATCTCAAAAAATTTCACCTAGGGTCAATTTTGAGTGTAATAAATTTTAGGCAAAATTAGGAAAAACAAATGCGCAAGATCATAGTTCGGTGCATCTAACATGTGGAACTACACATCTATCATTCTATGGCACATCTAGCATATGAAACAACGCATGCATGAAAGTTGCACATGCATGAGGAAGGTCGGCGCATGCATTATTTGGTGGCACATTTATGGTATGAGTCAGCGCATGCACTTGGGCAGCGCATGTATGGTATGGGATGGCGCATGCATGAAATGTTGCGACGCATGTGTCAGAAGTAGCGCATTTGCTAAGAAATGGCACATGTAACTTTTGTTCTAGCGCATATGATATAGATAATCATTTTACTTAACAAAATTGACTCGATTGGCATCTTGTTTGATGCGTCAATCGATAAGCTATCTCTAAGATTGCAGGAATCTAGTCAAGAGATGTAGTGTGTTGTTTTGATCAATCTGATGTTGTTAAGTTAGTTGATATGATTCTATAGATATGTTGAGCATGGTACTTATAGCTTTAGGTTGATGCCTTGCTTTGCATGCTTGCTGAAGGACATACGAGATACACTAATGTCGAGGGAGCAGTTTCCCATGCTGATGTTGCAGTGACACATGTTGACAGAGATAGATCAAGAGGCACTTAGCACGATGGGATTGGATTATGTGTGCTTTATGCCTGAGGTTTGAGTGAACCACGGCTTACTGACTACATTAGTGGAGAGGTTTCACAGTGAGGATGGGACCTTTCACTTCCTGACTAGTGAGATGATGGTGACTCTGGAGGATGTATACAGGATACTTCACTTGCCGATTCAAGGAGAGCTCATGGAGTATGATCCACAACAGGATACAGGACTCTTAGAGTGCAGGCGGGTATTTGACGACCTCGAGCTGGACTGTCAATTTATCTCCTGGCAGGATATACACGATTACTATGACTATTTCCCTGGGATAGTTGTAGGATTGATTAGAGGCGTTGTATGCCCTGATAGGAGATTGCATGGGTTCCCGATTGGATGGGGATGGATTATGGAGAGGATGATCCTAGAGGGCACCTGCTATGCTTGGGGTGTCTACATTTTGGTACACCTATACCATGATATACATCAAGTGGTATACCATAGGGGTGCTAGTCTATCAGCAGGTCTCTCACTGTTACAGTTTTGGTTGTGGGAGCATATTGCCACTACTAGACTGATATGTGTTTTTTAGAGACAGAGGGGAGAGCCTTATAGCTATGGATACATAGGAGTGATTTCCTAGCATAGAGTGGGGAAGCTAGAGTACTAGAGGTACACATTGGATGGGGTAGATGTGGTCATCTGGTGACCATTTCTAGATTGTGAGCCTTGGGATGACGAGGCGGATGAGCTACCATACTGCTATTAGACTCGGTGGCTTATAGGTCAGACGCGGTTCATCTTGGAGAGACAAATTGTCATCTAGGTTCAGAGGTAGTTTGGGAGGAGACATGGCATGCCATAAGGGCATTCTCTGTTTGCAGGGACACATGCAGAGAGGTTTAGATGGGGCACAGTGGCATCCTACGAGGAGGTAGTGACAGAGTTTTGACAGGTTCCTTATACTACCTGGCTAATGAGGAGAGAGATTGCAAATGCAGGGATGACACAGGACTATGAGGAGTGGTTTGCAGAGCATCCTTTTGTGAGATACTCTGGACCTGGAGAGCTAGTTCCTCGTATAGATGAGGTAGACTCAGATGACAAGGGCTGGGTTGGCAGGAGGAGGAGGAGGAGGAGAGGAGGATGGAAAGATGGAGGAGATGGTGGAGATGGAGGAGATGGAGGGGATGGTAGAGATGGGGGAGATGGAGGAGATGGGGGAGATGGAGGCAAACTCAAGCAGAGGAGGAGAGCTAGGGAGGGATCCTCCCACACTCAACAAGTAGTGCAACTGTAGGTTGCACAGCCGGCTACATAGTAGGGATAGATGCCACCACCTCAGTAGATGGCATAGCAGCAGGTACCTTAGCAATAGAGGTAGGGACATGCACAGGCCCCTTAGGATCCAGCACAGCTAGATGTCCAAGGGAGAGCCATTATCATGCTGAGAGGATAGGTTTGGTAGCTGCGAACACAACTTAGGATGGCCAAGGCTCAGCAGGAGACAGATGCAGGTGTTATCTCAGGGCTCACTAGAGAGCGAGATATGGAGGAGGCAAGGATATGAGCTATCTGAGTTGAGAGAGACACAACAGTGGTAGCCCTTGGGACAGACGCTACTAGTAGTTTTTTGGTTGGACAGGTGCAACAGGCACAAGAATAGCTAGCACAAACATAGGCACAGTTGGCATAGGTACAGGAGCAGTTAACACAGGTACAGGGTGAGCTTGCCAAAGTGCAAGTTCAGACATAGTACTATCAAGGACTATACCATGGTGCTATTCCAATTGATCAGAGGGTCTCGAGCTATAGGAACCAGTCTGTGGCCTTACAGAGAGCAGGTGGATCACGGTCGGGAGCCTCTGTGATGGGCCTGCAACAATCTAGGGCCAGCAGAGGAGGGGACACAGAGGACACTGCTAGGAGCAGTGGTTCATAGCAGCAGGGTTAGCAGACACTTACATGGATTTTTGGCCCCTATGTACATACTTTTTGATGGCTCAGATAGCCAGATACGTACATGTACCACTATTGTACTTTGAGACATGTATCATTATCTTTGAGATGTATACGTTGTATATGACATTGACTCAGAGATGGACCTTTTGATATTGTACACTTGGACATGTTTATGATATTTATATGACGATGCAGCTATTTGATGCTCTTTATACCTATGCATTATGGATGCATTTCTATTTGTATGATGGTACTCATGTGATGTATATTTTGACTATGTCTATGATGTTTATCTAATGCAGACTTTTATATGATGCTATGTGATGCTATGTGACTTAATGCAGACTTATATGTTTTACTTGATATGCCTCTAATGTGTAAATGCAAATGGTATCTATATGATTATGCAGTTTATGAGATGCACTTATCTATTTTTTTTTTTTGGACACTATGTGATGATTGCAAAAATGTATATGGATGACCTGATGCACTTTATTATGTATGCAAGTGATTTAACCATGTAAATGACTATCTCATGTGATATGATATGCAACTCTATGCTATGTTTTTTTTGTGATGTCCAAATATACTCTATTGACATAGAGATGACATGGTGATAGATAGAAGATTGATTGAAATAATGACCTGATAGAAAGACTCACAAGATTTAATTTGTATTGATACTTTACATTGTTTAGATCTTTTATTGCATGGGATATGGATTTATGATAGATGCTTTTCTTTTGACAGCTTGACAGTGCAAGTATTTTGAAGTGCTTATTTCATCATTGGGTGATTTTTTTGGTACTTTTTCCAAATATTGTAAGTTAATACAAGCATCTAGGTATAATTGAACCGAGATGACCTGAGTATCGCTTACATGGATTTTTCTTTTAGCAAGTTAATACAAGCATCGAGGTATAATTAAACCGAGATGACATGAGTATTTCTTGCATATCAACAGACAAGGATTGCCCCCATTCATGTTAGACCCCTGATGTCCTCGATGATCTTTTGCTAATCATGTCTTTAGACAAGGCATCACATTACTAAAGTTTAATCCACAAACAACAAAGAAAGAAAATAATCATGCCCCCATCATAGCATCTCTAGCTTTTGGCATCCTTGAGTGGCGTAGAAAGACATGATAACATAAATCAAGACTCTGTAAGTTAACCTAATCACAAACACAAAACATTCTTGCATTTAGATGTGTTTTTCTTTTCATAATTTGGATAGAATAGTTTGAGTGCTTTAGGTGTTTTCTTTCTTTGCTTTGGATAGGTTGGTGTTTTGCATCAAGATTTTTTCTTGAAAAGTGGGTTTTGCTTGCGCTTTCTTTCCTTTGAGAAAGGTTCCACAATCCTTATTGGTGAGACGGACCCTAAGGGACTGACCTAGTGCCTTGGGGGCTCATTGATAAATGGCCTTGCTTATGTGATGACGTAGAGGCAATGTAGTTTGGGGTGAACCCTAATGGACCTAAGACCTAGGTGATAGAAAGTGGTGTGGACTCAGATAGATAGAAGGACTAGACATACGATGGATGGGATAGTGGAGCCTTGGGGGTGCATTTGAAGAAATGGCCCTACCTATGTGACAATGCAGAGTCAACATAGTTTATGGACCTTGGACCATGTGGACACTAACAATAGACAACTAAGCTAGGATGACACTGTGGATAGGATATGGGATAAAACCTTGGTTGACAAGGAAACAAAGATATAGAGTATCAAGTCACGATAGGTTAAACAAAGAGATAGAGTATCAAGCCATGATAGGTTATCATTAGAATTTTATTATGGAATAGATATGGATCAAATGAGACATGAGTGAAGGAAGAATGGACACAAGGTGATTGGTTTCCCAAAGATGGAGGAAGCGGCTTATCACAAGTAACACCTATTTACCAGGTTTTCACCACTTGTTTTTATTTGCACAAAAGCTAGAAAGTATGCATGATGCCTATTTTCCAAGTTTTCATCATGATACCTATAAAAGGTGCCTGTTTGCCAGGTTTTCACCAAAGGACATTTTTTTTTGTATTTTTTTGATTTTTTTATATTTTTGTATTTTATGCGCCCTTACATTGTGGTTCTCCTAGGTATAGAACCAGCGAAGATGCATGTTGTTGATTGGGTCATCAAACAACTCACCCTCTGATGTTGCTAACTGATATGCCCCCAATCCATAAGTAGCTACAATCACATAGGGCCCAAGCTAGTTGGGTTCAAACTTTCCTTTCTTTTCTCGATTCTGTTGATTGCGGGGGTTCTCCCTAAGTACTAGATCTCCAACTTTAAAGACTCTTGGGCGGACTCTGTGGTTGTAACTTCATGACATCATTTGCTGGTATGCTTTGAGATGGTCAAAGGCTTTCTATCTCTTTTCCTCTAGCAACTCTAGTTCTTGCAATCTAGAAAGTTTGTACTCTTCATCTATTATGAGACCTTTTAACGACATCCTGAGAGATGGTAACTTGACCTTGATGGGGAGGATAGCTTTTGATCCATAGACAAGGGTGTAAGGGGTAGCACCTATGGGAGTACATATACTGGTTTTGTAGGCCCATAGAGCAGGATTGAGTTGGATGTGCCAATCACGGTCAACATCATTGACTCTCTTCTTAAGGAGTTTCAAGATGGTCTTGTTGGATGCTTCTGCTTGGCCATTGCCTTGGGGATAATAGGGTGTGGAGAAACAGTGTTGGATTTTGAATTGGTCACAGAGCTCTTGTACATCCTGGTTTTTGAAGGGTCTTCCGTTATCCATGATAATGGATGAGGGAATTTCATATTTGCAGATGAGGTAATTAAGGATGAATGAGGAGATTTGTTTACCTGTGATGGTAGTGAGGGGGATGGCTTCAATCCACTTGGTAAAGTACTCAGTGGCAGTTATTATGAATTTGTGGCTATTGGATGAGGGCGGGTGGATTTTGCCTACAAGGTTGAGTCCCCATTGACAAAAGGGCTAAGGTGTCGTTAAAGGTCTCAACTCTTGATCTAGTGCATGTATCAAGTTCCCATGTATCTGGCACTACTTGTACTTCTTCACAAATTGATATGAATCTATTTCTATGTTCGGCCAATAATAACCCAAATGCATGAGTTTCTTAGCTAAGGAAGGACCATTAGAGTGTGTTCCGTAGATCCCTTCATGTACGTCTTGTAATGTTGTTTGGGATTCTTCTCATTCTAAATAATGGAGTAAAGTACCATCTAGACCATGTCAGTATAAGGTGTTGGCAATAATGGTATAACGAGAGGTTTGGTGTATAAAGGTTCTTCGTTGGTTTGAAGATAAGTCAGGTGGGAGGGTGTTGTCCTTGAGGTAGGTGTAAACCTTACTATAACAAGGTGAATTAGATCCAACTAATAGGCATATGGAATGGGTTTTAGGAAGATCATAAGCTAGTTGCTGAATTGATTCCACCAAGAACTTGTACTGTGACTCATTCTCTGGGATTTTGAGAAGAGAGGCAATGGTTGCCATGGCATATGCTGCTTTGTTTTCAATGAGAGGTATCTACTCAAAAGAGATGATTACAAATTATTCCTTAAAGTCCTCGACCATTCGTTTGTATGGGACAAACTTCTCATCTTTGGTTTGGTAATCGTCATTGAGTTGACTGATTACTAGTTGAGAATCACCATAGACATGTAGCTCTTTGATTTTCCAATCTGTTGCCATTTTGAGGCCAATGACTAAGGCTTCATATTGTGCTATGTTGCTGGTGCATGGGAATAATAGACATTAAGACTTTGGTATGGTGTCACCATGAGGAGTTATAAACAAAATTCCTGCCCCCGATCCATAGTTTTGGTAGGACCCATCAAAGTAGAGTTTCCAGGAATGTGTTGATATATTGAATAAGGATTCATCTGGAAATTCAAATTGCATTGGTGTGGTGTCCTGTAGTGGTGCATCTGCTAACTGATCAGCAATGACTTGCCCCTTGATAGCCTTTTTATCTACATACTCAATTTCGTATTCACTTAGGAGCATTACCCATTTAGCTAAGCGACCTATTAGAGCTGCTTTGCTTAGTAAGTACTTCAATGGATCTATTTTTGCAATAACTTTGACTGGATGTGCTAGCATATAATGTCAAAGTTTTTGGGAAGTAAAAACTATTGCAAGGCATGATCTTTCTATCTGAGAATGTTGAAACTCATATCCCACCAATGTGTGACTAATGTAGTAGATGGCCCTTTCTTTACCTTCATAATCATGTTGTGCTAGAAGGGCCCCAAGAGCTATTGGTGTAGCAGATATGTATAGTAATAATGGTTTCCCTTGGATAGGAGGCATGAGAATAGGTGGATTCATAAGATACTCTTTCAGTTTATCGAATGCCTCTTCACATTTTTCATCCCATCTGAATGGAATGTTCTTATGTAGAAGATGAATGAAGGGTTGACACTTGTCTTCCAGTTGTGATATGAACCTATAGATTGCTTGTAGCTTGCCCTATAGAGATCTTAGTTGAGTAAGATTCTTGGGCAGTGGCATGTCCATAATAGCCTTGACTTTGGTGGGGTCCACCTCTATTCCATTTGCTGATACAATAAAACCTAAGAGCTTGCCTGAGGTGACTCCAAACACACATTTCTTTGGGTTCAACCTGACTTCAAATTGTTCTAGTCTCTAAAAGACTTTCTCTAACACATCCAAGTGTGATTCTCTTGTGAGTGACTTTGCAAGGATATAATCTATAGAGTCTTCCATGGTGACGTGCATCATATCATGGAATATAGTGGTCATAGAACATTAGTACGTGGCTCCTGCATTCTTTAGCCCAAATGACATGGAATTCCAGAAGAAAGTGCCCCATGGACAAGTAAAAGTTGTCTTATGCTGGTCTTCTAGTGCTATCCTAATATGATTGTATCCCGAGAAGCTATCTATGAGAGATAACATGGTATGCCATGTTGTTAAGTCGACTATGATACCTATATTTAGCAACGAAAATTCATCCTTGCACACTAGAACCAGGGGAATGATGAATATCTATTGTTCTAGGTCTGAATCCCAAGATAGGCAATTCTTCAAAGAGTCCATTGGATCTGGACCTGGTATTTGGCCTGAGAGTGAGGATTTCTTGAATTTAAAGAAAATTTGGCTTGTTTAATGTAAAGATTAGCTAAAACACTCTAGAAAAGGCTGTATTTATGATCAGAGACTAAAACTAATTGGATATTTATGCAATATTTGACAAAATGATGCAAATATGAGGTGATATGAGGCTTTTTGCCACAAGCAACGGGATGTCAGGCCCCTAAGCAAATTACCTCAAAGCTTTTAGCAAATTTACCTGAAATAGAGCTTATCTTTGAATATCAAGGTAATGAACCACAAAGATTGAAATATTTATGATCAATTTTGAAAACTTTGCAACAGACACGCATACACGGACTCAAAAACAACAAATCTTGGCATATGACTTGAAATACAAAGCTCCATGAGTATTACCTTTCTGTCTGCATAATCAAATCAAACAAATCTACTGATGAAAAGGCCCTCCTTCTAGTGCCAATTTATGTTGATGATGATTGTTAGTCATAAAAACATGCATAAAAATTTGCACAACAAATCTTTATTATCTTGTAAAGTACGATCAACTTAGGATAAGTTGATGACTCCAAGTCTCTGTTGATCAGGTCATGATCGTCTGACGTTACTCAGATGTTGATTTGACATGCTATTTTCCATTTCAAGGGGCCTTACATTTGTCTAGATGACCAGTATTGCACTGTTTCCTATAAATTTACTCCACAAAGAGGTTAACTCTACTCTATTTACAAAGATAGCTGATATATTTGCAAGTTTGATCAATTCTTCTAATCATTGATCATCATGAACTTGTTCTTTCATCTACAGTGTATATTTATTCAAATGATGTGTCTATAAGTAGGTATGTGCATGGATTTCATGGATATTTGTATGAATTTGCATGATATTTATCAATTTGACATGCTTTTACACTAAATATACTTTGTATTTTCAATTATCTACAGGATATCAACATATTTCATGTTATTTTCTTTTGATTCTCTGTTATTTGCAATTATGGAAATGATCTGTTATGAAATTCAAAGAAATTTAAAAGAATACTTCTACTTTAGTGAATCTTTAGTCATTGAATCACATACATACAAGATACATTCATGAAGAGAATAAATCAAACCATAGGTCACTGGGATGTTCCACAGCTAGATATGGTTGATGCTAACTTCAAAGGAATTAGGAATGAAAACAACACATGTAGATTGAAAAGCACTCCAAGGGATGTAACTAATCAATGTATGTATCCATATTTCAAACACAGATTACTCAATATTTATGATGATTTGTAATCAGATATCTTCTCTTTCATTCAGTATGCATAACATGTACAGTTACAACAACTTTGAAATGAGTCTTGAAATTTCAGCAATCAAATTTCAATTAAGTTTTGAATGTTCAAAATATTGCACCCCTGCACCTTTTATAGAATAAGGTGAGGAGGCAACTACAATTGACCAATGGTCAAGATTTGTCATTTAAGATCAATGATTGATAATTACCCTTTGACTCAGTCAACTCTTCTTCGTGACACAGGTTGCCAGCTTGCAACCATCTGGATGACTCATTTTTTATGAATACCTTATGCATGTATTCACTTTGTGATGCACCTTCATTCATTCTTCAGGTTCCTCTTCTTCATTTTCTTCTTCTTCATCATTATCATCATCTTAATTGCTTTCAACATCAATATCACTTTGATGTACATCCTCCTATATGTGGACCTTCATCATTGTCCTAATGTGCTCATATGCCTGTACTATTTTATCCACCTCTCCCCCATCTTGGATTCTATCTTTTGTTATGGCATGTTTGTGAGACTAGAATTTAGCTTTGAGTGCTTCTAGCTTACCTTTTCTGTTGTTCAAAGTCTCATTATAAGTTTCCACCTTGACCTTTATCCTCATGATTTTATCCATCACTTCCTCTATTAGGTGGGTGAGGGGGTCATCTACTACCGACTTAAAATTATCATGCAGAGCTTTGATAGCAAAGTCTGCATCATGATTTTTGATCTTTCCTTCTATTTTATCTTCTAGGGCCTCAAGGATCTCTGCTTCATATGCCATCATGTTGTGCAACTTTATACTTATATCCCTGAGCTTGCAATTGCATTTCTTCAAGATATCACATTCAAACTTGATATCTTTGTACCATATGCCTATTAGCAGGGCAGTATTATTATCCAACACCGGGTTGCTTATCAGGACTTGAGGATCACTCCTCTTCATTTCACTTAAAGCAGTTAGGTCCTTTTCCAATCAGAATGACCGTTTCCCTATTTCATTTTGTATTTTATCTACCTTTCTTTTTAAACTGCTTAAAGAATTCTACCTCTGTAGGGAGGTTCTCAAAACATATTCAGCTCTAGTGAGGGTTGAAATCATCCATTTATCTATGATCATGGCCTCATGTTTCATGAGGTCCAACTTGGTGACCTTCTCCTAGGATATGACAGTTAATGGGACTACCGGATCAACTGGTGTATTATCAGGGTTAATTAACCCTTTTATGTAAGAATGTAACTGAGTAATGTACTCCTTATGTATTTTGTTTTTCTCTTTCTTTTTCTTTACCCTTTGGGTCAAAGAATCAATAATGTCCTTCCTTTCCTGACCCTCCTGGTCCTCAATGGAAAAACCCAAATCAACAGTTGTGATTTGGAATTCCTCTAGGGTGATCTTGCCCTTCTCTTTCTCAACCATGGGAAGTACTACCTATGTAGTCCTTCTACTTCTAGTAGGATCTCTCTTTATGGCCGATGTCAATTTGGCCTTCCTCTTTGGCTTCATCATTGTTTCAGTGAACAAGGTGGAAACATCAAATTCCTAAATTTCAGACCCTTGTTCCATACCTATTTCTCTTTCAAGCCATTCATGCACATCATCTCTAGATCCTTGATGTTCTTGGCTAACATCATGTCTGCCCTGTACTCCAGTATCTTCTTCTATTCTTATTAGAGAAGGCATTTTCTTAATTTCTTCCTCATGTAGTTCTTCATGAGGTGGATCTTGTTGTATTTCTTCTTGCTGAGGGGCTTCTTTCTGCAAAGGAGGATCCTGTGGAATGTCCACATTATGATCCTACACTTGATCCTGTAGTCCCTCCTTCTGACTTTCATCCACTTTACTATTTTTCTCATCCTGAGGCATATTGACATCCGTGGATGTCTATGTGTATTGGCCTAGTGCATCAGCCTGATCAAGGGTCATTTCTTATTCTGCAGCTGACGCACCAACATCCTATGGCTTCAGGTCCTCATGACCTAATTTATCTTTTGCTCTTGTTGCATCCCCCAGATCTCCCTGAGTCTGAGTAGCAGCAACACCTGATATATCTTTATCACCTATGTTCTTCTATTGAACCTCTACTATTTTTGGCTCTACGGGTATCTCATGTTGTTGCTGACCCATATCAGGAGCAGTGCTTTCCTTTTCCACCTGCCTAGCCAGCTCAATATTTTATGTTTCATTTGGTGCATCGACTTTATCCTTGGGGCTTACATTACCCCTATATGTTAATTCTATAACTATAGGGCTAGTCACCTGATCAACCAACTTATCAAGCCCTATCTATTGGGCTGCCCTTTCTAGGCTACTTTGTTTTACTTCTTCCTTCGTTTGCTTTACTTCTTCCAACAACGCTATTTGTGCTAATGGGGTCCCATAAGGGGTCATGTGGGTGTTGGAAGTGAGAGTCTCGATATGTTGAAAGGCTACACTTTGAATGACTTTATCATCTGACAAGTCCATGGTATCCTCCAAGGAGAAAGGACCACCCTGACCTGCTTTGAAAGCTTCTCTTGTTTGTTCCTCTGACTTCTCAGTTTTGAACTTTATTATGGTGGGAAGCAGAACATCATGTTGCAGTTCCTTCCTAAATGCTTCACCACTGGCTCCTCTCAATACAATAGGGTTAGCCCTGATATCCCCCAGCATGGATGTTCTTTGCTTCTTGGGTGGTGATGTCAGCGGCATCGTCCTCCTCTTCTTACTGACCATCATCAGGTCATCACCTACAGGTTCCTTATTTACCTGTTCCTCATCTAAAGGGATACCTTCTTCCACTTCCTACTGCAATGCTTGGCCCTCTACCTGCACCTCTATAGTTTCAACAGCTGGCCTTAGGACCCTCTTAGTCTTTAGCTTGTCAATCAGAGGCTGTGCATATGATGCGGATGCTTGAGCTGATGTTGATGCACGTATAGATAACGTAGCAATCTGTTCAATTATCACCCATTTAGGTTCATTTATAGTTTTCTTACCTCTAGGGGGAACTTTCATTTGCTTTTGTGTGGGCAATCTCTCCCCATTGGATTTTCTCTTCTCACTGAGAAAGTCATCATATTCCTCATTAGCTATTTCCTACCTTTTTTTTTTGACATCAACTGTAAGGGCAACACCCCTTTTCTTCAATCTATTTATCTTCTCATCCACCCAAGCTTGGGTTAACTGTAACACCCCACCCGTTAGTTGATCAAGGGATATATTCTCTAACTACATAAGATCAGGAGCTCATATGGTGTCATTATACACCATCTTGTCTTCATATTCATTAGACATAATTTTTCCATCATCCTTCCTCAGTTGTACTGGCATCGAGATGTAGTCAAATGTCTTTATTTGGTTCTAGGTGAGACTCTAGTACTTCCTTCTCCTCATTCATCCTCACAGTCAGTCCAAAAATATTCTAGATGCTTATGATGTATCGGTTTTCCTAATATTTTCTGCATCCTACCATAGGGATCATAAGATCTGGCCAAGGGAAATGGCTGCAGATACATCAGTTTCAGCCCTCCCATGACATGCTTTATGCTCTCTGAGTCTAAGCACATATACCAGCCCATAGATACTGGAAATAACACCAGAGGTATCTTCTTCTATTCCTTGTAGGCTTCAACTATGGTAGACACCTACCTGACAAACTCCATTAAGACAACCCCATCAGTAGGGTATCTTGGCAGCATAAGGGGGTGTCCTTCAAATCCCTCTATCCTTATGTATGAGAAGGTGGAAAACTGGATAAACCAGGCCCCATGTCTATGAACAACTTCTTGAGCCTCCATGCTCAGTTATTTGGTCTTGTTCTCCTCCATGGTTCTGACCAGATGCATAGAGAATGCATCATTTACCAATTTGTAATCCAAGAGGTAGTCCTTTCTTTGTAGTTGAGGATAGTGATCCCATATGTGGGCATCATCTGTATCACCTCTAGCTTTACCCACTGTCTTCAAGGCATCAAAAGTTCCCTTGTAAGCAGATGAGTACACCACATATGAGGTCATATAGAATAAGCATGTCTGGCCTCCCAGGTTCCTCATCCCTTCATTTGGTGCATCACTAATGATCTTGGCCCATAATGGCCTGTTATCTTCATATAGGACCATCTGGATGATTCCAAACATCCAATTCTCAAAATTCCCAGCATGAGGCTTACCTATCATCCTGCTCAGCAGGGCAATCATATACTAGTACTCTTCATCAAAATCAAACTTATATAAATGTACAGGCAATTTGGTTGAGGCAGTGTAGGTGCTACTCTTTGACCTCCACTGATACATCCTCTTCCTTGCATTCTTCTTATTATTATTGTATTTTATTTCTAGCTTGCATAGATCTACACTCACTACCTTCTTCCCAATTGGCAGATTAAAAGTAGAGGTGATGCCCTTGATTGAGAAGTTTGCATAAATTCTTCCATGTTTTTCCACCCACCTGGTCTCAGGGTTATAATTTTTGGTGCATTCCACTACCAACTCTAGGGTGTCCATGGCATACAGAAAGCCAGCTACATGCCACATTCCTAAAACATATACCGCATCTAGAATGGGATTATGCTTATCATGGTCTACCCTTGTTGACTATGTTTCCAAGTCCGTATCCCCTTGGTGAGTGTCACCAATGATGCCATACTTAAATTATACCCCCTCGAGCTGAACAAACATAGGCTTGAGAAACTCTGAGTTAGACCTATTCCTTCTAAGATCTGCCATGGACTCCTACAACAAACATGATTTGTCTTACCTGACAATGTCCACATGCATTCATACAACATCATACATTTCTATAACATCATGCATACTCTATATATTATCCTTTACTTCATCATGATATGCATATTCACAAAGCCAAGCTATGAAAAAAGAACATATACTCTACCTGAACATGCAGAAAATGACAACATAAGGGTTTTCAGTTACTTACTTGACAGTGCTTTCCTCCTGGGTTAGATGACTGATTACAGAAAAGGGTTGCAAATGTTGAAGATCACCCATTCCATTACACTGAAAGATCCAATCCGTTAATAGGTAGCTATATGAGGGTTTGACTTCTCTACTCTGTAATTTCTCATTTTTTCACAAGGTAAATGAAAATAACCTTCAAAAATTGCCTGTAAATGCATCCGTAGGGCAAATTAGGGTAAAACTATGTTGGCTCGACCAAATCCGTTGATCTTTTGCAGGGAATTCATGATGATGCCAAGTGTTTGATTTGTATTCGTAATCGGCGGGAATCTATCTACCACATTTAAGTGTATTTAATGTTAGGAAATAGGGAGGGGGCTAATCTTCGAAAGATCAGGTGATATTCAAAATATGACCCCATCTTGATAAAATGACCCCCTTCCTTTGAGCGACAAAACTAAATGCAAAGTAATCAGGTGATGTGGTCAATGCTGACCACGTGTATATCAGGTCATGAATTTAAGATCAGGGGATGTTCAAAATATGACCCCCACAAATAAAATGACACCCTCAAAATATCATGGTGACATCACTGTGTCAACGACTTCATTTAACAACTATGTTTTGATGACGTCACCATCATGTTATTGAATATGATGGGCATCAGATATATACCTCCATGAGGTAGAATGGAATGATGATATCATCATCAAAGTGACTTTCTTCATTCGTTGGATTTAGATGATGTCACCGTCATATTGGCATAAGGTGATATTTGCGAAGAGGGTGATATTCATAAGATGACTGATGTTAAAAATATGACCCCCCGCAAATAACTGAAGTCGCTTGATGGGGAGATATCAGCTCTTTATTTAAAGTTGACGTCCACACTTCATGGATCAAGTGACTATCACGTGATAATACAATATTGGGGTGATCTTGTCTAAGATGACTGATGTTTGAAATATGACCCCCCTCGAAATATCAAGTTTGACCAAACTTTGACTCAACATAACTTCTTCCCTTAGACAATTTCGGGGTGATCTAAAAGGCAAACCTACTTGGAATTTTATGCACTTTCCAACCATGAGGTTAATAGTATTAAATACTGACTTTGGCAACTGACCTCATCATGGGGACAAATCCACCCTTTTGCAGGCCTGCATGCATGACTAATTTTACTAAACCACCCAAAGCAGAAAACAACAAGCCAAAGTAGAAAAAAAAAGTTGGGTCCCTATTTTGTTAAGGCAACATGGGGCATGTTGTGTAACCACACAACAACTTGCCACCAAAGAATATAACCAAATTCCAATGATTCAAGTGATGTGATCATACTATAACATAGTATTTTACTCTTTCTAAGTATAAGTATTATAATCTTTCTGAATGATAAGGTTTCATCATGGCAACAATGCTAGCAAAGGATCAGGTGTGTGCAGATGATTAATTATCCTCATCTTGAAAGTAAGTTGAAAACATGAGTAACTAATGTTAACCTACATAGTTTGGGAGCATCCCTCATAGCCAACCTGGATAGAGCCTTACTGCTAGCAGGCGTCTATAGCCCTGGCAAGGTTATCTATACAATCCCCCTAAGTGGAGCCCCACTACCAGTAGGCATCTATAGCCTCGGTAGAGTTACCTAGATGGCCTAACTTTATTCCTTTTGGATTTTCAATATTTATTCTTTTTGTTCATATGATGTCATCATGTAAGCTTGATGTGCAAGGCATGGTCACTTGTTGATTTAGGTTGGAGATTGCATTGGTAGCAAGGGAGTCCCTTTATATTTTTCACTTAACACCTATACTTATGTGTTCCACAAACCTAAGGTTGTTAGGTAAGTCATTGTGAAAAATCACTTTGGTTAAGAAAAGGCACCCTGATAAAAAAATATCACAGACCTGATCACCAATACTCCTTGAATGAGTCATAACCTATATAGGAATTTGTTCTCATCACTTGAATCTTAACAATTTGGTTATTTTATTAGGGTGATAAGTTGCATCATCTTGACTAACCAAAATAAAACTCAACAAGCAAACAAGCAAAACAAAATAAAACTGTAAACAACTATACAATAAGCACACTATGATACACATGACTTACATGACACTGTTTCAGGCTTGAAAATAATGCTTGAGGAATTGTCCATTAACTGGTAATGGGATATCCTCACCTGTTAAAGTCTTAAGCCTATAGGTGTTGTCTCCTAAGATCTCTGAAACTTGAAAGGGACCTATCCAA
This sequence comes from Cunninghamia lanceolata, assembly GCA_027924645.1. NCBI lineage: Eukaryota > Viridiplantae > Streptophyta > Pinopsida > Cupressales > Cupressaceae > Cunninghamia > Cunninghamia lanceolata. Next base: position 396,403 of record BSBN01000787.1, on the reverse strand, counting down.
AGTTTATCAAATTTACCATGATCTCCTTTTCTTCCATGTGCTTTGTCCCACATAAGGACAAAATATGAAATTCTAAAAGACTTAACTCTGGCCCTTTTGTCAAACCAATGCTTGACAACAGCTTGATGTTTAGCAAATTGATCAATTACTTTATACCTTTTTTCTTCTAGGTGCATCAACTAAAGCAACTTGACTTCTTGTTTGTTATCTATACCCAGATATTCTTGTGCAAACTACAATGTGGGGATCTTTAGGTTAAGGGGAGGATGGGATCCACCCCATATACTAGGTGAAATAGAGAATTTCCTAATGTAGCCTTCATCCTGGTTCTATCTACCTATAATGCATACTTTAATAGGGCATTCCACTCCCTTGGGTTCTTTTCTATCAATTTCTTTATGATGTTCAATAAATTCTTGTTTGTGGATTCTACTGATCCATTCCCTTAAGGATAGTAATTTGAAAAAAACTTCAAAATAATTCCATGGTCAAAAGCCCAACTTGATAATCTTATTGATGCAAAGGCAGACCCATTATCACATACTAAAGCATAAGGGACTCCATACCTGGTTACTATGTTGCCTTCGAAGAACTTGATTACATCCTCAGCATTGCATGTCTTACTACTAACAGCTTCAGTCCACCTGGTACAATAATTAGTAACAGTCAACACATACCTATGGCCTAAAGATGATGGAGGGTTGATAGTTCCTATGAAATCCATTCCGCATTGAGCAAATGGGCGCATCTCCATCACTGCTTGCAAGGGCTGAGTAGCATACCTTTCTCTATTTGTAGTAACCTAACACATATGACAACATTTGATGTGTTCAACAGTATCTTTAAAAATAGTAGGCCAGTAATACCTTGCTTTGAGGATAGCATGAGTGGTAGTTAAGTATGATCCATGTACAGTTCCAAACTTGTCATGTAAATCTGTTAGCACTTTGTCTTCTTCTTGCCTTTCTAGGCATCTAAGGTATATTCCCTCATAATTCTTCTTGAAAAGGACTCCTCCTTTTACCATGTATTTTTGTGATCTTATTTTTAAGGCTCTCCTCTGTGAGGCCTGCAACCTTGAGGACATCTTCTAGTAATCAAGATATGCCTAATGTTTGAATACCATTCTCCATTTTCTTTTGCATTTATGACATACTGCAGGCTCATGATGTTAGGATCAATTTCAGATATCATCTGACTCAATGCTTGTCCTCTCACTAATTTCATGGTTGTTATGTCCATATCATACACTTGGAGGATAGTTATCCATTTGGCTCTCTTCTCACCTAGTTTACTTTGCATTAAAAGCATCTTTACTGCTACATTTGGTACTACAGCGATCACTTTACTTCTCAAGATGTAATGTCTAAACTTCTTGACTACTTAGACCAGAACAAGTGCTTGTCTTTCAACATCCATATATCTGAGTTCTGCATCCCTGAAAGGACATCTCATGAAGGCTATAGGCTTTTCTTCTTTAGCCTCATTTCTTTGTGTTAATACTACTATAGATGTATGCTCTGAAGCAAATGAGTAAATCTAAAAATCTTTGGTATAATTTGGATTGATTAGAACAAGAGCATTAGATATGGATTTCTTGATATCTTCAAAAGCTACTCTAGCTTCAGGTGTCCACTCAATTTTGGCATCCTTCTTGAGCATGGCATTCAATGGTCTGACAATCTCTTCAAAACTAGTAATGAACTTTCTAACAAAATTGATCTTACCAAAATAAGATTTGAGCTCCTTCTTACTTCCAGGAAGCTGTATCTTCATGATTGATTCTACTCTCTTAGGGTCAATGATAATCCCATTCTCTTTTATCAGGTGACCTAATAACTTCCTTGTGGTTACCCCAAATATGCATTTCTTAGGGTTTAGGGATATTCCATAATGTTCACATTTCTTTAGTACCTTCCTGAGGTCTTCCACATGATTCCCTCTCTCTTTAGAGAAAACTATCAAGTCATCCATGTATATGACGATGCATTTACCAATTAGTCCTCTGAAATCTATATCCATCACTTGTTGAAATGTGGCTCCAACATTTATCAACCCAAAAGGCATGCGCATGTAAGCGAATATTCCCCACTTAGTGGTGAATGTAGTCTTTAATCTATCTATCTTATCTACCATCACTTGGTTGTAACCTGAAAAACCATCCAAAAATGACATCATCTTTGCACCATTTATAATCTACAAGACCTCATCTAGAGAAGGCAAAGGATAATTATCCTTTTCAGAAGCTCTATTTAAATTTTTAAAGTCTACACACAACCTAATGTCACCATTCTTCTTCCTTACTGGGACCAAGTTAGCTACCCATGTGGAATGTCTCAAAGGAAATATGATCATGGCATTAAGCAATTTCTTCGCTTCTTCAAAAATGATGGGCTCTAGCAAAGCATTAATAGGTCTTTGTTTCTGTCTAAAGGGATTGACATCTGGCTTTAAAGGTATAGTATGAGTGATGATTGATGTATCATAAGTTTTCAACTCATCATATGTCCAGGCAATAACATGGATATAATCTTTAAGTTCTTGGGTTATCCCTTCCATTTCTTCTTCTGTACATACCTTTCCAATCAAGACATTCCTTTTTTCATCATCATGTCCTATGTTAACTTGGGAATACTCTCCTCCATCTGCTTTAGGGAGATCTTTCTGTTTCAGCATGTTATCTAAATCAAATACTCTTTCCAACTCTATCATTCCTTTAGGAATCTTGTTACTGGGAAACTCTATGATCTCTTCTTTCCAGATATGATCTTCCAAATTTCTTTCATCTATGATCTGTGCATCAAACACATCTCTGTTGGATATGAAGTCTAAAATGTGTTGGTCATCATCAAACACTTGAAGGTTAACTACATTGTCTAGCACTGAGGGTACTGACACTAATTCAACTAAAAATCTTTTCAAACCAGATGTGGACAATGGTTCCAGAGTACTTACAGCTTGGGCCAAGGCATCTGCCCTATGATTTTGTTCTCTAGGCACATGGGTGATATTAAAAGCATCAAAATCCTCTATCAAATCTCATACCCTATGTCTGTAATTAGACAACTTCTTGTAATTACAAGAATATATACCTCTTACTTGTCTCACTACCAATTCTAAGTCTCCATAGACATGTAGAATCTTTAATTTCTTTCTGAGTGCAAACAATATCCCATGAATCAAAGCTTCATACTCTATCACATTATTTGTGCATGGGAATTGCAATCTATATGCTACTAAGTAGGATTTACCAGCTGGATCAATAAGATCTATTCCTACTCTAGCCCCTTGTTTTGATTTAGATCCATCAAACCTGAGGATCCATGGCTTATCTTCAGTTAAAGGCTTGTCTGGGCCTTCTCTTTTCTTTTTAGCTCTAGCAGCTGTACCATCTAATATCCATTTTAATTTTGGTGTTTCAACCTTCTCAAACTTCACCTTATTTGGATGATGTGAAGCTGATATTCCTTCTTCTTTACCATTAGAAGGAGGATCCTTTGAACAAGGCAACATCTGCTTCTTCAGAATATGCAAACATAATGAACAAGTAGTTTCTGAATGTGGTGCTTCATGTAACCTACAACATCCCTCGATTAGGGCATCTTGTGGGGATCTTTGCTGTTGTATCATCTTCTGAATCTACTTTGATAAAAATTCTTCAAACTTGGACAAATTTTTGCCTCTATCTTCATTAGATATTTCATAATCTGATTCAACCAAACAATCGGTTCCTGGGGTGATTTTCTTGTTACTCTTAGCATTACTCTTGCTACACACTAATATCTCTTCTATTCTCTGAATAGGACCTTCATCATGATATGTGCTTTCCTCTGTTCTTACAGATGACAAACAAAAATCAGTATCAGTATCACTATCTGTAGAACTTACCCCGGATGATGATGATGATGCCTCACTGCATGCTTGTTCTAGTTCCATCATGTCTAAGCAATCATCACATGTCTTTTCAAAATGCGCCTCATCATGTAACCTGCACCATCCTTCAATTAGAACATCATGAACATGCACCTTTAACAATTGGCAATGTTGCACTTCTTTGGACAAGTGCATCTCAAAATTCTTGAAGTGATCTACCCTTATCTCATTTTCAAAGTCACAATCAGATTCTAAAATTATCCTATCATCCTGAAGACTATCATCATGAACATGAACATCATATATGAGGATCTCCTCTATTTTGACGGTCTAGGGTCTGATGGAATACACTCCAGGTTTAACATCTACATACATGATCTCATTGGTCTTATTGTGTTCAGTGATCATATCTTTCATGCGAGGTTCAGCATCTATCCTTATTTGGTTAGGTATTCCTTTCCAAGGTGACCACATGTGACTAAAATTAGTGGACATGTATCCATTTAGTGTTTTTGACCAATCCCTACTAAGCAGTACCCCATAGGTATCAGGTATATCTACTACCTGAATATCAATGTAGTATTGGATTCTTGGATTTGATGCTAACTGCATATGGATGCGAGTTAGTTCTCCTACTACACTCACCTCTATTTTATCTAACTATGTTACTTTGTTTAGTGACTTAGTAGGATACAACCCTAAGGCATTGCATATGGATAGGGGCATTACATTGGTAGATGCTCCTGAATCTACTAAGTAATTATGCAAATTCTTACTGAACATCCTTATGGTAAGAAGAAAAGGAGGTGACTCAGTTTTATCCCTGTAAAGAGTCATGTGTGAAGTCTCTGTAGCTTGAACAGTGGCTGGAGCTTTGTGTTTAACATTAACATCCCTAATGGCATGATCTTTATTACCAGTCTAACCTAAGGTATGATTATCCTCTTTTGGAGCAGGATCATCTAAGGATTTCATGAAGACTTTTTTGATAGCTAGGGTTTTGAGTAGTTCTGACAATGACAGACTAATCTTGATCTTTTTCATTTCATCTACTAAGTATGTGACCAATTTATTAGACTCAGGAGGTAGATTACAAGTTTTTGGTACTATATTTTATGGTGCTAAGTATTGAGCATTAACTTTAGGAAATCCAGGGTTATTGCTTGCCTTAGGATCAGGAGGAGTGTTGAAATTATTTGGAGGCAAGGATGTAGCGAAAGGACTAGTAGGTCAGTTGGAGTTATTCCTTAGGTTGTAATTATGTCTACCCTGATATTGTTATTGATAAGCATGTACTTCTTCATGTTTAATTGATGGCTTATTTTCATCTTCAAATGGAAAAACATAATTGGTTTCAAAAGCCATGGATGACTCTTCACATGCTAAGGTGTAATTTTGATGAGGTGACATTGTCTGCTAATAAGGATGATTGATGAAACTTTCTAGTACTAGAACATAATCATGTCCATAGGGGACAATTTCATTTCCTTCAACACAAGGTGGATTACCTACAGTATTAGATACTTCAATTTGAAAAATACTGGCAGCTATCCTAAACTGAGGACAATCCAGCTCTGCATGAGCATTGGTATTATGTATCCTGCACCAATTTGTAAGAGATTCCTCTGCCAAGTTCACTCTAGTGGTCTGCTTAGGTTCACTAGAAGGCTAATTATCTAGGGGTGATGGCAGAGAACCATTGTTTGGCCTAGTGTTCCACACTCTAGGCTATCTAGGGGGATTATTGTTACCATTGTTGTTATTGTAATTGTTATTGTATCCCCTATCAGGATAATTAGATCTATCATTAGCATATCCTCTATTCTGATTTGGTTGGGAATAGAAATTCTGACTCCTCAAATGAGTGATCTCAGTGGTGAGTTTCCTTAGTTGTGCTGATATCTCTTTAATTTCTTCCTTTTCTTCCTAAACTTTGGCCACTACATTCTCTATTTGAGGCTTAAAGAAGAAAGAGCCATCGTTATTGTTATTAGACTATTCCACAACCTGAGGTACCTATGTATGTCTTGGATATTGTAACATTTGACCATTTCTATTTGGAGCTGGCATGATGCTGAGTGGAGGTATCTGTAAAGGACTTGGCATTACAGCTAGAGGTATCATGGCTCCATTGGTATGTTGCTGAGCAAAATATGTAGGATAAGTAGGGAGTGTAGGAAATGTAATATTTGGTGTTGGAATAGGAATCAATTGCTAATTGACTTTGACAGCTTCTTCAAAAGCTCCTGTTAAGGTTGTGACACCAGGATGTCTTCTCCTGATAAACATAGAAGTCAGGGGATCTAAGGCTAAGTAGTATATGCTCCTAGTAGCTTCATCTGTTACAGTATAGGGAGCAACTAGCTTTGAGAGCATCTTTTGGAATCTTTCATTGAAATTGGCAATAGGTTCTCCCTTAAATCTCTTGATTGTGGCAACCAGATGATAATTCATGGAAGGATCTATAGGTATTGTGAATCTATCCTTAAAGACTTTCTCCAAGGCAGCCCATGAACCGATGGAACCTTGACCAAGACTGATATACCAGTTATATGCCTCTTCCCCTAAGGAAAATGGAAATAACCTACATACGACATACTGATGTTCAATTCTAGCCCTACAATAGGCTTCTTTGAATGTTCTAATGTGATCATCAGCATCTTGATATGGATGATATTTAGGACAAATCTTATCAGAATTTTTAGGTAAAGGATGATATCCAGTAAAAGTTAGAGGTGACTCTACAGTAAAGAATGACATTGTGACAGGTGGTCCTGTAGGTGTTTGCAATCCGATAGGAGTTATAGGAGTATGTTCTGGTGAAGCTCCTGATGCACTAGAACCAAGGGAATGATAAAATATCTATTGTTCTAGGTTTGAATCCCCAGATAGGCAATTCTTCAAAGAGTCCACTGGATCTGGACCAGGTATTTGGCCTGAGAGCTAGGATTTCTTGAATTTAAAGAGAATTTAGCTTGTTTACTGTAAAGATCAGCTAAAACACTCTAGCAAAGGCTATATTTATGATTAAAGATTGAAACTGATTAGATATTTATGCACTATTTGTAGAAATGATACAAATATGAGGTGATATGAGGTTTTTTGCCACAAGCAACGGGATGTCAGGCCCCTAAGCAAATTACCTCAAAGCTTTTAGCAAATTTACCTGAAATAGAGCTTATCTTTGAATATCAAGGTAATGAACCACAAAGATTGAAATATTTATGATCAATTTTGAAAATTTTACAACGGACAAGCATACACGGACTCAAAAACAACAAATCTTGGCATATGACTTGAAATACAAAGCTGCATGAGTATTACCTTTCTGTCTGCATAATCAAATCATACAAATCTACTGATGAAAAGGCCCTCATTCTAGTACCAATTTATGTTGATGATGATTGTTAGTCATAACAACATGCATAAAAATTTGCACAACAAACCTTTATTATCTTGTAAAGTACGATCAGCTTAGGATAAGTTGATAACACCAAGTCTCCATTGATCAGGTCATGATCATCTGATGTTACTTAAAGGTTGATGTGACATGTTGTTTTCCATTTCAAGGGGCCTTACATTTGTCTAGATGACTAGTATTGCACTGTTTCCTATAAATTTACACCACAGAGAGGTTAACTCTACTCTATTTCCAAAGATAGTTGATATATTTGCAAGTTTGATTAATTCTTCTGATCATTGATCATCATGAACTTGTTCTTTCTTCTACACTATATATTTATTCAAATGATGTGTCTATAAGTAGGTATGTACATGGATTTCATGGATATTTGTATGAATTTGAATGATATTTGTCAATTTAACATGATTTTACTCTAAATATGCTTTGTATTTTCAATTATCTATAGCATATCAGCATATTTCATGTTATTTGCTTTTGAATCTCTATTATTTGCAATTATGGAAATGATCTGTTATGAAATTCAAAGAAATTTAAAAGAATACTTCTACTTTAGTGAATCTTTAGTCATTGAATCACATACATACAAGATACATTCATGAAGAGAAGAAATCAAACCATAGGTCACCAGGATGTTCCACAACTAGATATGGTTGATGCTAACTTCAAAGGAATTAGGAATGAAAACAACACATGCAGATTGAAAAGCACTCCAAGGGACGCATCTAGTCAATGCATGTATCCAGATTTCAAACATAGATTACTCCAGATTTATGATGATTTGTAATCAAATGTCTTCTCTTTCATTCAGTATGCATAACATGTACATTTACAACAACTTTGAAATGAGTCCTAAAATTTCAGCAATCAAATTTCAATTAAGTTTCGAATGTTCAAAATATTGCACCCTTCACCTTTTATAGAATAAGGTGGGGAGGTAGCTACAATTAACCAATGGTCAAGATTTGTCATATAAGACCAATGGTTGATAATTACCCTTTGACTCAGTCAACTCTTCTTCATGGTACAGGTTGCTAGCTGGCAACCATCTGGATGACTCATTTTTATGTGTACCTTATGCATGTATTCACTTTGTGATGCACCTTCATTCATTCTTCAGGTTCCTCTTCTTCATTATCTTCTTCATGATTGTCATCATCTTCATTGCTTTCAGCATCACTATCACTTTGATGTACATCCTCCTGTATGTGGACCTTCATCGCTGTCTTGATGTGCTCATATGCCTGTACTATTTTATCCACCTCTACCCCATCTTGGATTCTACCTTTTCTTATGGCATGTTTGTGAGACTAGAATTTAGCTTTGAGCGCTTCCAGCTTACCTTTTTTGATGTTCAAAGTCTCATTATAAGTTTTCACCTTGACCTATATCCTCATGATTTTATCCATCACTTCCTCTATTAGGTGGGTGAGGGGGTCATCTACTACCGACTTGAAATTATCATGCAAAGCTTTGATAGCAAAGTTTGCAACCTGATTTTTGATCTTTCCTTCTATTTTACCTTCTAGGGCCTCAAGGATCTCTGCTTCGTATGCCATCATGTTGTGCAGCTTTATACTTATATCCCTAAGCTTGCCACTGCATTTCTTCAAGATATCACATTCAAACCTGATATCTTCATACCATATGCCTATCAGTAGGGCAGTATTATTATTCAACACCTGGTTCCTTATCAGGACTTGAGGATCAATCCTCTTCATTTCACTTAAAGCAGTTAGGTCCTTTTCCAATCGAAATGACTGTTTCCCTGTTTCATTTTGCATTTTATGTACCTTTCTTTTTAAACTGTTTAAAGAATTCCACCTCTGTAGGGAGGTTCTCAAAACATCTTCAGATTCAGTGAGGGCTGACAACATCCATTTCTCCATGATCGTGGCCTCATGTTTCATGAGATCCAACTTGGTGACCTCCTCCTGGGATATGACAATCAATGAGACTATCAGATCAACTGGTGTATTATCAGGGTTAATTAACCCTTTTTTGTAAGAATGTAACTAAGCAATGTGCTCCTTATGTATTTTATTTTTTCTCTTTCTCCTTCTCTACCCTTTGGGTCAAAGAATCAATAATGTCCTTCCCTTCCTGACCCTCCTGGTCCTCAATGGAGAAACCCAAATCAATAGTTGTGATTTGGAATTCTTCTAGGGTGATCTTTCCCTTCTCTTTCTCAACAATGGGAAGTGCTACCTATGCAGTCCTTCTGCCTGTAGCAGGATCTCTCTTTATGGCCAATGTCAATCTAGCCTTCCTCTTTGGCTTCATCATTGTTTCAGCGAACAAGGTGGAAACATCAAATTCTTGAATTTCATACCCTTGTTCCATACCTATTTCTCTTTCAACCAATTTAGGCACATCATCTCAAGATCCTTGATGTTCTTGTCTAACATCACGTCTGCCCTGTAATCCAGTATCTACTTCTATTCTTAGTGGAGAAGGCATTTTCTTAATTTCTTCCTTATGTAGTTCTTCATGAGGGGGATCTTGTTGCATTTCTTCTTGCTGAGGGGCTTCTTTCTACAAAGGATGATCCTATGGAATGTCAACATTATGATCTTGCACCTAATCCTGTACTCCCTCCTAACTTTCATCCACTTTACTATTTTCCTCATCCTGAGGCATATTGACATCCATGGATGTCTGTGTGTTGGCCTAGTGCATCATCCTGATCAAGGGTCATTTCTTCTTTTGTAGCTAACACACCAACATCTTGTGGCTTCAGGTCCTCATGACCTGATTTATCCTTTGCTCCTATGGCATCCCCTAGATCTCCCTGAGTTTGAGTAGCAGTAGCACCTGATATATCTTTATCACCTTCGTTCTTCTGTTGAACCTCTACTATTTTTGGCTCTATGGGTATCTCATGCTATTGCTGACCCATATCAGGAGCAGTGCATTCCTTTTCCACCTACCTAGCCACCTCAATCTTTTTTGTTTCATCAGGTGCACCCACTTTATCCTTGGGGCTTACATCACCCCTGTATGTTATATCTATAACTGCAGGGCTAGTCACCTGATCAACCAACTTATCAAGCCCTATCTAGTGGGCTACCCTTTCTAGGCTACTTTGTTTTGCTTCTTCCCTTGTTTGTTTTATTTCTTCCAACACAACCATTTGTGCTAATGGGGTCCCATGAGGGGTCATGTAGGTGTTGGAAGTGAGAGTCTCCATATGTTGAGAGGCTACACTTTGAATGACTTTATCATCTGACAAGTCCATGGTGTCCACCAAGGAGAAAGGACCATCCTGACTTGCTTTGAAAGCTTCTCTTGTTTGTTCCTCTGCCTTCTTAGTTTTGAACTTTATTATGGTGGGAAGTGGAACATCATGTTGCAATTCCTTCCTAAATGCTTCACCATCAGCTTCTCTCAATATAATAGGGTCAACCCTGATATCCCCCCTTATGGATGTTCTTTGCTTCTTGGGTGGTGACGTCAGCAACATTGCCCTCCTCTTCTTACTGACCATCATTAGGTCATCACCTGCAGGTTCCTTATTTACCTGCTCCTTATCCAAAGGGATGCCTTCTTCCATTTCTTGCTGCAAGGCTTGTACCTCTACTTGCACCTCTATAGTTTCAACAGCTGGCCTCAGGACCCTCTTAGTCTTTGGCTTATTAGTCAAAGGTTGTGCATATGATACAGATGCTTGAGTTGATGTTGGTGCACTTGCAGCTAGCATGGCATTCTGTTCAATTATCACCCCTTTAGGTTCATCTTCAATTTTCTTACCTCTAGGGGGATGTTTCCTTTGCTTTTGTGTGGGAAATCTCTCCTCATTGGATTTTATCTTCTCACTAAGAAAGTCATCATATTCCTCATCAACTATTTCCTACCTTTTCTTTTTGGCATCAATTGTAAGGGCAACACCCCTTTTCTTCAATCTATTTATCTCCTCATCCACCCAAGCTTGGGTTAACTGTAACACCCCACTTGTTAGCTGATCAAGGGATATATCCTCTGGCTACATAAGATCAGGAGCTGATATGATGTCATTATACACCTTCTTGTCTTCATATTCATTAGACATAATTTTTCCATCATCCTTCCTCAGCTGTGTTGGCACCGGGATGTAGTCAAATGTCTTTATTTGGTTCAAGGTGAGCCTCTAGTACTTCCTTCTCCTCACCTTAGCTTCATCCTCACAGTCAGTCCAGAAATCTTCTAGATGCTTCTGATGCACTAGTTTTCCCAATATTTTATGCATCCTGCCATAGGGATCATAAGATCTAGCCAAGCGAAATGGCTACAAATACATTAGTTTCAGCCCTCCCATGACACGCCTTATGCTCTCTAAGTCTGAGCACATATACCAGGCCATAGATACCAGAAATAACACCAAAGGTATCTTCTTCTGTTCCTTGTAGGATTCATCTTTGGTAGACACTTGCCTGACAAACTCCATTAAGACAACCCCATCCATAGGGTATCTTGGTAGCATAATGGGGTGTCCTTCAAATCCCTCTATCCTTATGTATGAGAAGGTGGCAAACTAGATAAACCAAGCCCCATGTCTATAAACAACTTCCTAAGCTTCCATGCTCAGTCTTTTGGTCCTATCCTACTCCATTGTTCTGACCAGATGCATAGAGAATGCATCATTTACCAATTTGTAATCTAGGAGGTAATCCTTTCTTTGTAGTTGAGGATAGTGATCCCATATGTCGGCATCATTTGCATCACCTCCATCTTTATCCACTGTCTTCAAGGCATCAAAAGTTCTCTTGTAAGCACATGAGTACACCACATATGAGTTCATATAGAATAAGTATGTCTGGCCTCCGAGGTTCCTCATCCCTTCATCTAGTGCGTCACTAATGATCTTGGCCCATAATGGCCTGTTATCTGCATATAGGACCATCTGGATGATTCCAAACATCTAATTCTCAAAATTCCTAGCATGAGGCTTACTTATCATCCTGCTCAGCAGGGCAATCATATACTAGTACTCTTCGTCAAAATCAAACTTATATAAATGTATGGGCAATTTGGCTGAGGTAGTGTAGGTGCTGCTCTTTGACCTCCACTGATACATCCTCTTACTTGCATTCTTCTTATTATTATTGTATTAGGTTTCCATCTTCCATAGATCTACACTCACCACCTTCTTCCCAACTGGTAGATTAAAAGTAGAGGTGATGCCCGTGATTGAGAAGTCTGCATAAATTCTTCCATGCTTCTCCACCCACCTGGTCTCAGGGTTATAATTTTTGGTGCATTCCACTACCAGCTCTGGGGTGTCCATGGCATATGGAAAGCCAGTTGCATGCCACATTCCTAAAACATATACCCCATCCAGAATGGGGTTATCCTTATCATGGTCTACCCTTGTTGACCATGCTGCCAAGTCTGTATGCCCTTGGTGAGTGTCACCAATGACGCCATACTTAAACTGTACCCCCTCGGGCTGAACATAGTCTTGAGAAACTTTGAGTCAGACCTATTCCTTCTAAGATCCGCCATGGACTCCTGCAACAAACATGATTTGTCTTACCTTACAATGTCCACATGCATTCATACAACATCATACATTTCTATAACATCATGCAAACTCTATATATTATCCTTTACTTCATCATGATATGCATATTCATAGAGCCAAGCTATGAAAAAAACACATATACTCTACCTGAACATGTAGAAAATGACAACAGGAGGGTTTTCAGTTACTTACGTGATAGTGCTTTCCTCCTAGGTTAGATGACTAATTACAGAAAAGGGCTGCAAATGCTGAAGATCACCTGTTCTATTATGCTGAAGGATCCAATCCATTAACAGATAGCTATATAAGGGTTTGACTTCTTTGCTCTGTAATTTCTTATTTTTTCACAAGGTAAATGAAAATAACCTTCAAAAATTACCTTTAAATGCATCTGTAGGGCAAATTAGGGTAAAACTATGTTGGCTTGACCAAATTTGTTGATCTTCTGTAGGGAATTCATGGATGATGCCAAGTGTTTGATTTGTATTCGTAATCAGTACAAATCTATCTACCACATTTAATTGTACTTAATGTCAAGAAATAGGGAGCGAGGTGATCTTCGAAAGATTGAGTGATATTCAAAATATGACCCCATCTTGATAAAATGTTTCCCTGCCTTTGAGCGGCAAAACTAAATGCAAAGGAATTAGGTGATGTGGTCAACGCTGACCATGTGTAATTGGGTCACAAATTTAAGATCAGGGAATGATCAAAATATGACCCCCGTAAATAAAATGACACCATCAGAATATCAGGGTGATGCCACTATGTCAGTGACTTTGTTTAATAGTTGTGTTTTGATGACATCACCGTCATGTTATTGAATATGATGGGCATCAGATATATACCTCCGCGAGGTAGAATGGAATGATGACATCATCATCAGAGTGACTTTCTTCATTCCTTGGATTTAGATGATGTCATCGTCATATTGGCATAGGGTGATATTTGTGAAGAGGGTGATATTCATAAGATGACTGATGTTAAAAATATGAGCCCCCACAAATAATTGAAGTCGCTTGATGGGCAGATATCGGCTCTTTATTTAAAGTTGACGTCCACACTTCATGGATCAAGTGACTATCAGGTGATAATACAATATCAGGGTGATCTTGTCTAAGATGACTGATGTTTGAAATATGATCCCCCCTCAAAATATCAGGTTTGACCAAACTTTGACTCAACATAACTTTCTTCCCTTAGACAATTTCGGGGTGATCTAAAAGGCAAACCTGCTTGGAATTTTATGCACTTTCCAACCATGAGGTTAATAGTATGAAATACTGACTTTGGAAATTGACCTCATCATGGGGACAAATCCACCCTTTTGCAGGCCTGCATGCATGATTGATTTTACCAAACCGCCCAAAGCAGAAAACAACAAGCCAAAGTAGCAAAAAAAAAGGTTGGGTCCCTGTTTTATCAAGGTAACATGGGACGTGTTGTGTAACCACACAATAAGGTTCCACAACTTCTCTTGGTGCATGTCATCGGGGAGAGTGTCAAGCCTTCCATCGTTAGATCTAGTTTTTATTTTGATATTTTTGTGACTAGAAGGCTTGGAACCCTTTCTGAAATAAGCCACGGTATTAAGTTCAATGATGAAGCCAACTTTATGATCTCCTTTAGGTAGGTGGTCCCTAAGTTCCATGTAGTCAATATAGGCATCATCATTTTGGAACATATCTAGTTGCGGGGTTCCTTGTAGATCCCAGTCAATAAGCTCAGGATGCACAAGGGGGAGGGAGTCGGAGGATAGATCTGATTCGTTGATAGTTTGAATGGATATGCTAGGAGTTTTGATAGGGAGAGTGTTCGAGATGGTACTTTCCTCCAAATTGTTTATTGCGATAGAACTCGAACCTTCCTCAAAAGTAGTATTCTAAGGGATAGGCAAATCACACTCTAATGGCCTATGTGGTAGTATTTGTCCCTCATGGTAAGGGCTATAAGTTTGAATGGTGTCAATCTCTTTGTTGTCATAGGAATGTTTGGTCACTTCATCCCACTCATACTCATTGGAATATGTGTCACTATCCTCTTGAAGGGTATGGATCATTTCCACAAGATAAGCATTTGCTTTAGCTTTGCCCTTATCCTTATATCCTAGACCTTTTGTAGTTCTAGCTAATGAGGATGAAGAAGGTTGAATGGGTTCTATAATTCCTTCTTTTCTTAGGCCGATGGGGCCTTGTCCTTTATAACCCATTTTGTGTAGGATAGACTCACCTCACCTATAGATTTTTGTTGGGAGCTTAGGTGGTTCTTGTTGTGTTCTCTCTTCTTCTTCTGTGTAGAGCCATTGTAAGATATCTCTTCCTTTGTTTCATCTGATAGGGTCCCCCATTATACAAAGGGAGCTGTGGGAGGTGTAGGAGGATTAGATGGATTTGGAAAATGCTTGGGTCACCCAAAGGATCTAAGAGATAGAGGCAATTTGGTTATATTGAGGCTATGCTCAATGGAGTATTCCCCTACTCCCGTTTCTTTGATGGTAATTTTCTACTCTTTGGGCTTGGATGAGGAAGCTTCAGAGGTAGAATCATGTTGTGGGGTAGGGGATGTAGATGCTCTATTGTTGGGTATGATGCAATTAGGTTTTGAGAGGATAGAGTTGCAATGCTGAAAGGGGTCAAGATCACCTTGGATGGTGACTTGCTTGTTGTTATGAGGGAATTTTATGCATTGGTGATAGGTAGAAGGCACATCTTTCATGGCATGAATCCATGGTCTATCTAGGAGAATATTATAGGCTAGCTCCCTATCTAGGACTTGGCACACAACGTCTTTTATCACCAATCCTACTTGTATGGGTAATACCACTATTCCTTTGGTAGTTCTCTCCTCTTCATCATAGGCTTTGATATTAATCTTCTTCCTTGGATCAACTTTATTTTTAGAGAACCCCAATGTAAGGACTAGCTTGAGTGTGAAAATATTTAAACTGGCTCCCCCATCAATGAGAACCCTCTTGATGCGGTGTTTATGGATGAAGGTGATGCTATGTAAGGGGGTGTTATGAGGTTGAGACACTGAGAGGTCATCTTGTTCAGTGAATGATATGGTACTTGAGGGGGTCAGATTACCTACCATGGCTTGAAACCTATCTTGGGCCAAGTTTGTGTGTACAGTGGTTTCCACTAAGGCTTTATCAAGAATCTCCTTGTGGGAAGGAGATAGACACAATAACTCTAAGATAGAAATGTGGGCAGGAGTCTTCTGTAGTTGGTCTATGACACTATACTAATGGGAGTTGGACTGAGAAGGTGATGACCTTGGAGGGAGGGTATTCAACATGACCTTACCACTATGGGTGATGATGTCGCAATCAGTTTTGTTGGGTTCTGATTGTTGGTTGGGTGTGACCACATTGATTTGTGGTATGTGCTCTATTATGCAATTGATGGTATAATCAAATGGCACACTTGCATAATTGGCATTACTATTCCCATTATTCTAATTTTTCCTATTGTGGTTGTTGTTGTTGTTATATGGCCTGTCATGATTGAGAAGTGGATCTTTGTAAGCCACATGCATCTCATTAGAAGTATGTTGTTGAGCACCTCCTTGATTTTGATCAAGTATGTCTTGAATAACATGTTTGATATAGATACAATTGTTGGTTGTATGTCCTCTTCCTCTATGATACTCACAAAAGTCAGTGTCTTTCCAATAGTGAGGTTTTATTTGAGGTTCATAATCACTTGTTGGTGGTAGAGTGATTTCATTATTGGCCAATAGCTTCCTTAATGTAGAATCTTGGGACTCACTCAGCGGTGTGAACTTTTGCCTTGGATTTGAGTTGAACCATGGTCTTGGCTCCTAAGAGAATGTTTTGTTGGGCGTAACATTGCTTGCCTCTCCTTTGAGAGTGAATATTGGTTGTTGTTTGGGAGCTGCCACCTTGGCATCAACTACTCCATCATTGATGACATTTTTATTCTTAGTCCAAAACTTTGATTTGTTGGTCATGTAGTTGGAGGTAGGTGTGTCCTTGTATAACTTAATTTGTCCCTTAGTGATCATAGCTTTCTCAATGAATAATCCCATTTCAATGACCTTCAAAAATGAGGTAGGGCATTGAATTTGTATTTGATAGCTTAGATCAGAGTTAAGGTTGTGGACAAACATCTCCATTAATTGATTCTCGGGTACATCATATGAGCATTTACTTGCTAGTTGTCTCCACCTTTGTAAAAAGGAGGTGAATGATTCACCACTCTTTTGCTTGGTATTGCATAGGTCAAGCATGGAGACTTTGTGTTCAATATTGTACGAGAAGTGCATGATGAATTTGTTGACTAACTCATCAAAAGTCTTGATGCCTAGTGGAAGCCGTGAGAACCACTCCATGGCTTGACTACCTAGAGATCTAGGGAATAGTCTCATTGAGAAAGTTTTATTGTGAGCTACTTCCATGCATGCGGCATTGAATTCCCTAATGTGATCTCTAGGGTCCCCTTTCCCTTTGTACTTGTCAAACTTAGGAACTTCAAATCGAAAGGGGAATGGTATCACGTTCAAACTTTTAACAAAGGGTACAATACAATATCTTCCAAGAAGTATGTTTTAGTGTTTGTACCCATCTTGAGATCCATCATTTGTTGTGTTAGATGCTCGATTTGTTTCCTCATTTCTTCCATAGGTGTGTTTGGGTCTATGACTTTCTTTCCTTTGTCCTCACTAGTGTGGTGTTCATGATCATCCTCTACAGTCTCTTTGAGTTTGCTTAGATCAAAATCAGTGGGGAGCTTAAGTCCAAGATTTGTAAGATGATAAAAATACTTGTGAGGGTCCTCATGGAGCACTTTCTCTAGCAAGCGTTGGAATTTCTAATCTTGGAGGTGTCCTTGATAATCTTTGTGAGAGATTTCCTCATCACTATCATGAGGGGTGACAATACGGTCACATGAAACAACTTGCACAATATCTGAATATAATAGTAAATATGCTGAAAATACTTTATAATAATATGCCACTTCGAGGGGGCAACCTCCTAATCCACTTCGAGGGGGATACCTCCAATAGTCTTCAATGAGAACACAATACACAATATGATGATCTAATAAGACTCACTACCCCTATATATACCTATTTATGCCTAGGATATCACCCAGGCCGACTTAGATAGCCCTATAGAAGCCTTAGGCCGACCTAAACAACTAAATAACAATATAATAATGATAATATGACTTAATTAAGAGTTAAGATAGCCACAAGCCGACTATTCATAACCATATACACTATAGAAGTAAGGGCATAACATGCCCCCCACCTTTACAAAAGCGTTGTCCTCAACGCTGATCAATTCTGGTAGTTTCTTCATATAATCTTCATCATCCCATGTGGCAACTTCAACTAGAAGATATGTCCTTGATGTCCTCAGCTTGTTCATGTGTGTCTGGAAAATTAACTTCAGCTCCAAGATGTGTCTTCCCTTTGCATCTAGCTCTTGATGGTGATGAATGTGTTCTTCCTTTACTTGAACCTTTTGATGTGCCATAGAGGAAGAGGTGAGGAATAGTACATGGTACCCTTGCATTGGTTGGATAGCTTGATCAGGAACTTCTTCTTCTTTCACTTCTTCTTCATCATCTTTTTCTTTTTCTTTTGTTTCTTCTTCTTCTTCTTCTTCTTCTTCTTCTTCTGTCTCTTCTTCTGCTTCATCATCATCATCATCATCATCTTCTTCTTCTTCTTCTTCTTCTTCTTCTTCTTCTTCTTCTTCTTCCGCTTCTTCTGTTTCTTCTTCCGCTGCTTCTGCCGCTTCTTCCGCTTCTTCTGCTTCTTCTTTCGCTTCTTCCGCTGCGTCTTCCGCTTCTTCTTCTACTTCTTTTGCTTCTTTTGCTTCTTCCACTTCTTCTGCTTCTTCCACTTCTTCTTCCACTTCTTCCTCTTCTTTCGCTTCTTCCTCTTCTTCCGCTTCTTCTTCCGCTTCTTCCGCTGCTTCTTCTGCTTCTTCTTCCACTTCTTCTTCCACTTCTTCCTCTTCTTTCGCTTCTTCTTCCACTTCTTCTTCTTCTTCTTCTTCTGGTTCTTCTTCTTCTTTTTCTTCTTCTTCTGGTTCTTCTTCTTTTTCTTCTTCTTCTGGTTCTTCTTCTTCTTTGTCTACTGCTACTGCTTCTTCTTCTTCTTCTTTGTTGCTTGAGACCTCCTTTCTTGGTTCCTTCATTAAGGCACTTAACATGCTTCGTATATATGATATATCTTCTCTTAGGTCACACATAGCCCTCTTGTACTTACTTATTTCCTCATCCTTATCAGAGGGTTTCCCCAGTGTGACAGCATTCTTTTTGCTTCTTGTCGCAAGGCTCGTCATGATGGAAACCAATATTTTTGAAATAAATCACACAAATGAAATGTAAATTCTCCAAACTTTTTACTGTAACTTACTAAGGCCAAGATACCACTTACCCAGAAAAAAATCCAAAAAATTAGCAAATTTGCTGCCTTGAGAGTGAATTTGTTGGAAACCCTAATTTTGCAATAACTCGCTTATTTTTGCTTCAATTCCTCTGAAATCTGGACTGTATCTTCTTTAGTATTGTCTTCAAAAACCCTTTAAAAATCTTTAAAAAATTCGCTAAAATCTGAAAGTTATGCTCTTCCCAAAATCGCCTCCAATGTTGAGAAAAAATCTTGCCTCTACGGTGCCAAGATCATGCTCTGATACCACTTGTAATGAAACAACTTGCACAATATCTGAATATAATAGTAAATATGCTGAAAATACTTGATAATAATATGCCACTTCGAGGGGGCAACCTCCTAATCCACTTCGAGGGGGATACCTCCAATAGTCTTCAATGAGAACACAATACACAATATGATGATCTAATAAGACTCACTACCCCTATATATACCTATTTATGCCTAGGATATCACCCAGGCCGACTTAGATAGCCCTATAGAAGCCTTAGGCCGACCTAAACAACTAAATAACAATATAATAATGATAATATGACTTAATTAAGAGTTAAGATAGCCACAAGCCGACTATTCATAACCATATACACTATAGAAGTAAGGGCATAACATGATCCAGCCATTTCAAGTTGCTTTTGGTATTGAGATCTAGTAAGAACCATGCAAGGTGATGTGGGATGCAGTGGGATGAAACTAGAGATTTTGGCAAGATGCTAGTGGAGACTATTGAGAATAGGATACTTATGACAAGATTTGGACAAGGGACTCTCTCGATCAATGATTCCAAGTAAGATGGCTGATACAAGACGATAGCCACTAGTAAGGGTACTCAATACCTATCTTACTATGTAGGGACTAGTAGTGCACCAAGACCACTAGCGAAGTTCTATGACTTACTAGGGTTACTTGAATCCAAAATGATTTGAAAAAGGGGCTTATGCCAATATGATATGGGATACTTTGACTTTGGACTAGGGAGACCTGATCGAAAGTGAATGAGAGGATCAATGAAAGAGAGACTTTGATGTGAAATGGATGGAAAAGTGATTGCAAGGTAAGATATGATCTTGGAAATTGGAACTAGATTGAAATGGGTACCCAAAAATGGTAAAATTTTCCTCTCAAAGACTGTGGAAGTACTCACTATCACGCATGCGCCAGAAAGATGCGCCGCAAAATTTGTAAATGTGTGAAAAGTCAGTACAGAAGTGCAATACTAGTAAACTTCAAATGCGTAGCAATAGGTGTTAGAAGCACAATAAGTCAGCACAGATGCATAGCAAGTCAGTACAAATGTACAACAAAAAAGGATGAATGCATCGCTTTGGTTTTTCAGTGTTTTTGGCAATTTTTTGATGTTTTTGGTATCTTTGGCTATAAGAAAGTCTTTTTGATCTAATTTTCTAAAATTATGGCAAGAAGACACAACAAACACAAAGAATGTTTTTATGGTTTTTTATTTTTTTGTGATTTTTTTTACTCTTTTTGGACTAAAAGAAAGTAAGTACAATCCTAGGTTTCAAAGGATAGTATAAAACCAAATTCTCACTATCTCTAGTGAAGCATCTTTGGGAGGTGATAATTGCCCTTCCTTGCACTAGATTATAGGGGTTTTTGGCCACTAAGACAAAGGTGTTTAATAAAGGCAATCATTCAAGTGGTTATACATGTGACAACACTACTCTCCATTATGGAGTCTCCCAGCCTGCAAGGGTTGCACCTTGGAGGGTTTTGGGGGAGGTTGGCTGTTGGTATAACGCAACTTCACTCCTTGTTTGAAGCTTTTGCTCCAAACACAATTTATTTATAGTGGATTGGTAGGGCTTGGCGTCTAGCCTGTTACAACTTAGGGTTGTTCCTACTTAGATGAATGGTATCCAAGAGCAGGCCCCTCTAAAGGAAAAACACATGCCAAAATGATATCTTTGGCATTTTGGTCACCTAAGATAGTGAAGAGCATAGGCTTGGTATCATTCCCAAAATATAGAAGATAGTGGTTCTTTTCCCCTAGTTAAAATGAGAAAAACTAGATGAGCTATCTATTTGGGCAAGCACAAAAATTTGTTAACTTTGAAGTGATAACAAGATAGCAATGGTTCAATTTTACCCAGATAGCAATGATGTGTTCAATTTTACCTAGATAGCAGTGATTTATTAACTTTGAAGTGATAACAAGATAGCAATGGTCCAGTTTTACCAAGATAGCAATGAGTTGTTAACTTTGAACGATAGCAATATAGCAATGATTCAATGATATGCAAGATAGCAATGATTCAATTACCGCCTTCCTAGTTAACACTATGTGAGATTTGCATGAGCATCCATTTACTTTCCCATTAGAAATCAAAGTGTGAGTTAACAAGTGCAACTATATTATTCTAAACCAATACCTAGCCAGTAAAACAGATTAAGAGTGTTCCTACAAAAAGACGTTAGTGATAGCAAAAACTCCAAGGAAACCCTAAAAATCACTGCCTAGATCAGATGCGTAGCTTTAGAGCTTGAATGCGTAGAAATAGAGCTCAGAAGTGCCGTAGTACATATGCACTAAGATATAGGTCAAAAGTGCAGGAAACCAATATATACGTGCTGAAAAGATAGGTGCGCCGTATCAAAGGATAGATGTGCCCAAACAGAGTCTATGTGTGCCAAAAGGATACATGCACCGGAACAGACAACAGATGTGTTGGATCAGAGACTGTATGCATCAAAATGATGTATACGTTAGAATAGATAGAAAATGCGTGTTAGGATGTGTCAAATGCGTAGTTTCCTCCTGTGTACAGCTTTCTAAAACACAAAAACTTAGTTTTTGGGTTAAAAATCAGAGCTAGACCCCACGGTGGGCACCAAAAATGTTAAGGGAAAATTGGAGTAAACATGAATAATCAATATAATATATCAATAATACCCAAAACTCAATTAAATAATGAACAATACAAAGAAAACCTCCCTTAATTATCAACTTCCATTGATAGCGTATCACAAATGATCTTGTCTATGAATATGGCCCTTAGAAGGTACACTTCCTTGCTATGATTCCAAGATGTTCAAATGGGAATGGCTATGATAGTTCCGCCATGAAGATGAGCTTCACAACAATGATAGTAGTGTGTAGTAACAAGTTTGATCACAAGCAATGAAGGAATTGGTGCCAAAGGTGCCTTGTAATTCCTATAGAGTAACAATACTTAAAGCTTGGATAAATGAAATGGAAGAAGAGGGTTCAATTTATAGACTCGGGAAAGAAGAGATCAATGGTATAGAAAGAATGAGAAGATCAATGGTATAGAAAACTTGAGGAACGTGCGTGAATAAGAAGAAGACAAGTGTCACACAAAAGCTATTTTATTTGAGTTAACTACTTTCTTTTCTAAAGATAAGACATGCTTTTCATAAATTAGAAAGATTTTTTCTAATTTAAGAGATATTGATAAAAACAAGGTTGATTGAATAGATAACTCAACTTAAGATTTGCTTTTGCATGATTTGAGAGAAATTAAATAATAAATTATTTAATTTTGTGTGCATGAAGAAGAAGACTTATTTTTAGAAGATTTGGAAGATATTTGAAGAATTAGAAAAGAAAATTAAATAAATAAATTTATTTAATCGTTGTGCATGATTTGGAAGAATAAATAAAATATTTCATTGTATTTTATTTTTGGAGATTGAGAGCATTTAAATAAATTTGATTGATTTATTTAAATTTGGAAGAATGATTTTGACTTAATTAAATAATTGAAAATTATTTAATTGTTTGGAAGAATTTAATTAAATAAAGGATTTTATTTAATTTTGACTTTAGAAGAGGTAATTAAATATTTTGATATTTAATTAACTTAGATGAATATGAATCAAATAAATAAATTTGTTTTATTTATTTATTGATAGAAGAATTAGAATGGAATAAATATTAAGAATATTTATTTAGACCAAGTTGTGTCATTTTTAGGCATATATAGATATCTAAATTCCTACTCTTACAAACTAACAAGTTGGTTCAGATTTTGTTCTTATTTATATATGTGCTTGTCTGATTGTAGGTTTCTTTGTGAAAATAAGCCCAACTTTGATTAGTGCCAATCCTAGGGTATGGAGTCAATCTCCCAGAAATGTAGAGCAGTTCCTATAATCATCCCAAACATACAGATTCAAAGGATATTAACCATTCTGTGCCTTAGAGAAAACTATCCAAGGATGGGTATTTCTAGTAATTCTTCTTACCAATATCCCTGTTATCATACACACCTCCCCATATCTAATTTGAACCACTTTAATCTAATCCTTAATTAGAAGCATAAAACCAGACATCCAATACAACAAATGTGTATCCAAGAACTTTGAAACCCTTAGTATCTTAGTTCAAAAGAAGAGTACAAAAAACATAGGAGACAATCAATAGAAACACATGCAAATAGCATTTCTCATATAAATTCAATCTGAAATGATAAAATGCTTAAAGAAAACATGCATTCAACATTAGAAGAAAATAGACTCACAACTTAGAATTAGGCCAACCTTCAAAATTGCTCTGTATTTTCATTAGCAAAATACCCAAATCATCAACAACAACTAAAAAGTAAGTCCATCAGTTCTTTTATAGACACAAGAATGTGGTACTCAGCATTCAATACATTTTGTCAGTTACATCAGATTTACATTACAAACCACCATCCATAGGCATTTGGACATTAATTACATAATGCTTAGAGAAAAGACAGAAAAAAACTTCATACAAGAAGTACATCTAACTGGAGAAGCCCGACCACATAAATGAAGAGAAGTTAGTTGCTCATTCACCTCAGGCACATTTACCCATATTTCTCTGTCTATGTTGCATATGACTTCTCTGATGGCCATTGAAAAGAGACCAACTTTGATATTTTCTCATTATGCCCTGTGTACCTTGCATCCATTAAAATCTTAGCTTCCTTACATAACAACTCAAAATTTATTTCAAGCACATGCAGTTTGTCCAAAGTTGAACTCAAAACATTTAGGATAGGATCTCCATCAGTACAATCGATAGATATCAGTTGGCTGGCAATACTTTCAAAGTCAACTTTCCACTTGTCAAGGCCCTTTACCTGTCCATCACCCTCCAATATACTTGGCATTATTTTCTTATCTATCCTTTCAATAAACTGTCTCTTCTCACCCAACACCTTGTCTAGCTTTAGTTGAAAAGCTATGACCTCCTCAAGTATTAAAATGATGTCAAGTGTCATCTTCATCTCTAGTGATGCCTCTGCATCAAACCTTGAACACCTATGCAGGTCCCATAATTTACCAGTCCTTGGCAGCCATACTCTTTTCATAACATTGAGATTTTCTTTATCCTATTCATGCTTGTCAAGGGCTATCCTCAGATTTGAATATGATCTCCATGTTTCATCCACCCTTGCCAAAACCTTGGTCATCCTATGATTTATCAGGTTTGTGACGATCTCCCTAATTGAATTTTTCTTTTCTTCTTTCAATCTTTCCACTTCTTCTTTCAACTCTCTTATTTCAGACAATAGGGGCTCTGTATCAGCAGGAAATGCCTCTGCAGTTTGTATTATGGTTGGAGTACCTGAGGTGCCAGGCTTTATATCTATTAATCTTTGCAACTACCTACCCATACTTCAATAACAACTCATCATGGTCCCTTTGGAGTTTATTTGTGACAGCCTCTGAGAATTGTGTTGTTTGCACATTCAGGCTAGCAGCTTGGGGAGTAGGGGTACTTGATACTCTCTTGATTATGACATCTCTTGTCAATTCTCCCAAACCAATCCTAGGTTTATTATTACTTGGGGCCAATGTCCATATTGCTAAATTCTCAAACCTAGGATTGAAAGTTGAACCAGAGAGTGCCTTCTCTACTTGCTCATCTGTCACCTCATAATCTTCTCTAGTAATTGTGTCAAAAGCAATAGCATCTAACAAATTCCAATGTGGAAAAAGCAACACATTTCTTTTGGCAACCAATGGTCTCCCTTCCTCTAGGGTCATCCCACTAATATCCTGATTTACTTCAGTCAACACCTTTTGGGTGATGGCCTCATATTCTAATGGATCAACTCCACTTTTGGCTTCTTCAATTCTCTTTTGAAATTCCTCACTCCTAACTTTCAACACATAACTCCTGAATTCAGGAGTATTATTAAATTCATCTTCCATAAATTTGGCATAGGCCATTACCTTGACATCCTCTGTATCTATAGTTCGAAATGTCATTATTCTTACCAGTCTATTGTTAGGGAAAGAATATGGCCTTAGTCTCTTTGGTGAATTCACCTAATGGGCAACTTCCTGTACTTCTTCCTCCAGGGCCACTAACTCAATTTTTGGCTCACTTTCCAAATCAATTATCTTTTCTCTCTTGGTAGGGGAAAATCAAGTCATTCTCTTTTTTAACATACCCTCCTCTTGAGCTGCTAGGCTCATAAGTGGGCCTTCCTCACCTACTGAAGCACTGACAATTAGTTGATCAACATGATCAAAAACCATCTGAATCCTCATTATTTGGTCCTTTATTTCTGCAGAGGCCCCGGGGTGAGTAGCATTTAATTTTTTTCTCATCCTTTCTCCTTCCATGATGGTTTCCCACTTGATCCTTGGATTATGGACATCATTCATGGTAAAACAATTCCTAACTGTGTCCTCATCAAGAAAGACCTGGTGAATATAATGTGGTCTTTTCACATTTACTCTCACTTTATCAATAAAGCCCTCAGGGTCAAATATCCTGGGTGTCTCCACATTCATCCTATAACCTTGAAGAATTGAATCAATTTGATCCAAACCATTCTTGAACAGAGTGAACTTACTAGTGTTATGCCTACAGAAGCTTGTAATTCCTTCTCAGATTTGCCTAAAAGCTTGATGTGCGTCGGGACTCTACTCATGCTCATGAAAATGATGTAGAAAGTCCTAATTTTTTCCCCTTAAGAAGATTCATATCCTACGACTTGAAGTATTAATGGATACAACTTTGGCCTTAATTCAAACTTATGTCACAGGGCACCTACAATGTTCTTCATGAAAAATTTAAACCTAGGTCATTGATTATGTCTTCCCTTTGTGAAATCCATGACCATCATTCACTTGCCAGATTTAAAAAATCTGGGTCTTCATTGTTGAAAAGACTTTACCCAACAGAAATGAGCCAAGTTAGGCGTACTTCTTCTACTGATGGCATCACCTTTTGTCTGATGTGGACACGTGGCACCATTTCATGGCATCGCAGTTGGAAATGGCCCACTACCAACCTACCTTACGTGGGAGAGATAAAGCTTCCATGTGTCCTTCTTTGAATATACTTTTATTGCTTCCATGAGAAGATTCCTTGCGTGCTTGTCTTACCGTCAGATCTAAACTTTCCTACAAATTACTTTTTATCTTGACACCTGGTGATTCATGGTTCCTTGATTTTGGATCTTTGATTAAGTGGCTGTATGCCTAGATTCCTTGACAAATGTCACCTTGTTGCAGCCCTGCTGAGGGATGATGACGCCATCTTAAATGCTATGTGATGCTGCCAAATACTATTACTCAGCATTTTATAACCCTTACAAAGACTTAGGACATGAAATTAATATTTTTACGGCTTATAAAGGGTAAAGCTAGGACCTGGGGCCAGTCATCCTACAATCCTAAAGGCTTCAAATTATGACTTAAACAACTGAGAACCTACAGCAAGCAGTCAACATAAAATTAAAAGATAAAGTGTAACACAAGCCACATGATTAAAGACTTAGGGATTTAAGGGCTTATATGGATAGACTTGTAATTTCGCAGGTGTTATAACCCTAAAGCTACATAAGTACCACCATAAGGTATGGGGATTAGGGCTTAGGATATTGGGTTTAGGATTTACAATATGGATTGAGGGTATATAAGGCATAGGGTGACTTGGGTTTAGAGTGTATGGTTTAGGTTTTAAGTATAGGGTTGAGGCACAATATTCAGGGTTTAGAGTATAAGGGTGAGGTTGTAAGGTATAATGATGAGGGTTTGTGGGTGTAGGTTTCAAAGTTTAAGGTATAGGGTTGACAATTGAGGGATTAGGGCTCAAGTATATGATTGAGGGTATAGGGTAGAGGGTTGAGAGATTACAGTCAAGGGATAATGTTCAATGTTGACTGTCTAAGGTATAGGGTTTAGGGTTTAATGTTGAGGGCATAAGGCATATGGATGAGGGTTGAGGGTTTAGGTAATAAGTATAGGGTTGAGGGTATAGTGTATATGGTATAGGGTTTAAGGGTTTAAGGGTATCTAGGGGTTGATAGTTTAGAGTTTAAGGGTTTAAGGTTTGAGGGATTAAGGGTTTAAGGGTTGAGGGTTTAAAGGTTGAGGGATTAGGGTTTAAGGCATAGTGCCGAGGGTTGAGGATTTAGGGCTTAGGACTAAGGGATTAGGGTTTAAGGTATAGTGTCAAGGGTAGAGGGTTTAGGGATAGGGTTTAGGGTTTAAGGTTTAAGGGATTAGGCTTTAAGGTATAGTGTCAAGGGTTGAGAGTTTGGGGATAGGGTTTAGGATTTAAGGTTTAAGGGTTGAGGATTGAGGATTTAGGCATAGGATTTAGGGTTTAGGGTTAAGTGAGAGACCTAGATGGCTAAGGATAGATGGAGAGGAAAACAAGGAATGACTAAGAGACATAAAGAGGGGAGAGGTAGAGAGTTGAGGGGGAGACAAAGGTGAGAGATAAAGAGGTGAGGGGAGAGATAGAATAAAATTAGAGAGTGAAGTTGACAACTTGAGGGAAAGATGGGTAAGGAGGAGGGAGAGAGGTGGAGAGGAAGGGAAATATCTAGAAGGCCTTGAGAGATATACAAATGAGAGACATACAACCTAGGGAGAGAGGGGTGAGAGAGATAGGGGAGAGATGGGGGTGAGACAAATAGGGGAAGAGAGGGGTGGATAAGGGTCAAGGGTTTAAGGCTTTAAGGTTTAACTGTCAAGGGTTTAAAGGTTCATGGATTAGGCTTTAGGGTTGAGGGATTCAGGTTTAATGTATAGTGTTGAGGCTTGAGGGTTGAGGCTTTAGGGATAGGGTTTAGGGTTTAGGTTCAAGGGATTATGGTTTAAGGTATAGTATCAAGGGTTGATGGTTTAGGGATAGGGTTTAGGATTTAATGTTTAAGGGTTGAGGGTTGAGGCTTTAGGGATAGAGTTTAGGGTTAAGTGAGAGACCTAGATGACTAAGGATGGATGGAAAGGGAAATAAGGAGTGACAGAGAGATGTAGAGAGGGAAGAGGTAGAGAGGTGAGAGATAGAGAGGTGAGGGGAGAGATAGAATAAAATGAGAGAGTGAAGTTGACAACTTGAGGAAAATATGAGTAAGTAGGAGAGAGAGAGATGGAGAGGAAGGGAAATATCTAGAGAGCCCTAAGAGATATACAAGTGAGGGACCTACAACCTAGGGAGAGAGGGGTGAGAGAGATAAGGGAGAGATGGGGGTGAGGTAGATAAGGGAAGAGAATGGTGGATAAGGGTTGAGAGTTTAAGGCTTTAGGGTATAATGGTTTAAGAGTTGATAGATTAGGGTTTAGGGTTGAGGGACTAGGGTTTAATTTATAGTGTCAAGGGTTGAGGGTTTAGGGATAGGGTTTAGGATTTATGTTCAAGGGATTAGGGTTTAAGGTATAGTGTCAAGGGTTGAGGGTTTAGGATTTAAGGTTTAAGGGCTGAGGGTTGAGGCTTTAGGGATAGGGTTTAGGGTTAAGTGAGAGACCTAGATGGCTAAGGACAGATGGAGAGGCAAACAAGGAGTGATTGAGAGACGTAGAGAGGGGAGAGGTAGAGAGGTAACGGGGAGATAGAGGTGAGAGATAGATAGGTGAGGGGAGAGATAGAATAAAATAAGAGAGTGAAGTTGAAAACTTGAGGGAAAGATGGGTAAGGAGGAGGGAGAGAGGTGGAGAGGAAGGTAAATATCTAGAGAGACCTAAGAGATATACAAGTGACAGACCTACAACCTAGGGAGAGAGGGGTGAGAGTTATAAGGGAGAGATGGGGGTGAGGCAGATAGGGGAGGAGAGAGGTGGATAAGGGTCAAGAGTTTAAGGCTTTAGGGTTTAAGGGTCGAGGGTTTAAGGCTTTAGGGTTTAAGGGTCAAGGGTTTAGGGTATAAGGGTTGAGGGATTAGGGTTTAGTGTTGAAGGATTAGGGTTTAGTGTTGAGGGATTAGGGTTTAAGGTATACTGTCATGGGTAGAGGGTTTAGGGGTAGGGTGTAGGGTTTAAGGTTTGAGGGTTGAGGGTTGAGGCTTTAGGAATAGGGTTTAGATTTTATGGTTAAGGGATTAGGGTTTAAGGTATATTGTCAAGATTTGAGGGTTTAGGGATAGGGTTTAGGATTTAAGGTTTAAGGGTTGAGTTTTGAGGCTTTAGGGATAGGGTTTAGGGTTTAGGGTTAAGTGAGAGACCTAGATGGCTAAGGATGGATGGAGAGGTAGATAAGGAGTGACTGAGAGACGTAGAGAGGGGAGAGGTAGAGAGGTGAGGGGGAGATAGAGGTGAGAGATAGAGAGGTGAGGGGAGAGATAGAATAAAATGAGAGAGTGAAGTTAACAACTTGAGGGAATGATGGGTAAGGAGGGAGAGAGGTAGAGAGGAAGGAAATATCTAGAGAATCCTAAGAGATATACAAGTGAGAGACCTACAACCTAGGGAGAGAGGGGCGAGAGACATAGGGGAGAGATGGAGGTGAGGTAGATAGGGGAGGAGAGGGGTGGATAAGGGTCTAAGGTTTTAGGCTTTAGGGTTTAAGGGTCAAGGGTTTAGGGTTTAAGGGTTGAGGAATTAGGGTTTAGGGTTGAGGGATTAGGGTTTAAGGCATAATGTTGAGGGTTGAGGGTTTAGGGATAGGGTTTAGGATTTAAAGTTTAAGGGTTGAAGGTTGAGGCTTTAGGGATAGGGTTTGGGGTTTAGGTTCAAGGGATTAAGAATTAAGGTATATAGTGTCAAGGGTTAAGGGTTTAGGGATAGGGCTTAGGATTTAAGGTTTAAGGGTTGAGGATTGAGGCTTTAGGGATATGGTTTAGGGTTTAAGGTTAAGTGAGAGATTTAGATGGGTAAGGATTGATGGAGAGGTAGATAAAGAGTGATTGAGAGACGTAGAGAGGGGAGAGGTATAGAGGTGAGGGGGAGACAGAGGTGAGAGATACAGAGGTGAGGGGAGAGACAAAAGAAAATGAGATACTAAAGTTGACAACTTGAGGGAAAGAAGGGTAAGGAGGAGGGAGAGAAGTGGAGAGGTAATGAGTTTTACATATAGCAAGCTAAAACACACTCATGTTATAACGTGAACATGTTATAACATGAGCACGTTTTGTCTTTCTATTGAAATTGTAAAATATCCAGGACACCCATAATCTAGGCCCACACTCACTTTGTTTTCTATTGGTTATGCACGAGTTCTAAAATAAAGATTTTCCATGCTATTGGGAAGTGCACATGTAGATTTTTCACATTCTACCACCTTTGCATGAACTTTCCACCACCTTTTTCTAGTTTGCCAACTTAAGAAGGATGAAATAACATAGTTTTCACATTGAATTTGATATATATCAATTCAAGTTTCAATTTTTTTAGTGTTGCAATGTGGATTGTGATTGAATTGTAGGAATTTAATATTATATATTGGTTAATTCTATTGTTGTTAGCAATTCTATTTGAGTGATATACAATTGAACATTGAAAATGAAGCAAGTTTGTGATAAACTCAAATTGTTGAGGAGTTTGATGCAAGAAGAAAAAAAGACTACATAATTGGGTACTCCCTCCATTAAAATCTCCATTTTTTAGGTATGTCAAGTCTTTACACACGTTCTTTACATTTTCCTTAATTCTATTACGTTTCTTTATCATCCCTTATCATACATGCTTAATATAATGCTTTCAATTTGTTACTATGCATATTCCATGTTCATTATTGTTTGTTTCTCATTATAACCTTAGCTTGGTCTATGTTGTTTGATAAAATGCTTTGATAAACATGTATGTAAAATATGGTAGCATAGACAAGGCAATGAGTTGTTTGAAAAAATGCCTCAAAGAAATGTCGTCTTAATTATTTTTATTGTTCTATTTGGAATTTGCAACTATAACATTTGATAAAATTCCCCCTTCTATTATGCTTTGAGGGATCTGTAATTTGTCAGTTGTCAATAGATTTGGGCTCCAAGTATGTTTGGCTTCCTAAAGGTTCAGGGGAGCCACTTAGCCACCAATGATGTCTAACGACTTACGTATTAGGGAAGTACCCCTCATTCCATGGCTCAGGTAAAACTGATATCCACTTTACCACAAATGATATCTCTTGGTTTACCTCACGGATGGGAACTAGTCAATGAGGTAGGGGCCATTGCCCTTTTCGTTGGCAAGGCCTTTCAATGGGCCAGCTACTTTGAGGTTCCTGTGGTACTCCTCGTAATGAGTTTTAGGGCTATGCCTAGGAACTTCCCATAGTTAAGCAGATAGGGGCATTCCCTGATCCAAACCTACAATTGAAATGAACAATACATATGCAAAAAAGAAAGAACTACTACAATAATCACAACGTCTGGAGGCCACTGCAGAAAAAAATATTTGGCAGAAATTCCACCTAGTGAGCCCAAGAAAGCACTCTGATACTAGATGAGAGGAACCTCCTACAACAATATAATGAAAAATGTATGAAATAATAGAAATATATAAATAGCAGAAACACAAAAGGAATTTATTAATCACAGGCCACTTCGAGGGGGCAACCTCCTTTGAGAAAGCTCAATACAATAAATTCATGGATGCCTTCATTGGCCTCAACACATACTTATATACTAAGTCTAAACTAAACAA
Source organism: Cunninghamia lanceolata (assembly GCA_027924645.1). Taxonomy (NCBI): domain Eukaryota; kingdom Viridiplantae; phylum Streptophyta; class Pinopsida; order Cupressales; family Cupressaceae; genus Cunninghamia; species Cunninghamia lanceolata. The sequence goes on along the minus strand of BSBN01000787.1, from coordinate 364,352 downwards.
CTATTACTTCCCATGAATGTGGGATAATACAATATGCTCATGGGACAACTTACAAAGCATATGCATCCAAATGTAATATACTAACAAAGTAAAGAGAAGGGTTAAACATGGGTTCCTAACAGGCTCCAACTGGGGACGTGCGAGCATTAGATTGTAGCGAGAACCGATGGACTCTAGGAGTAGACCAAACCACGACCCAAAGGAAAATACTATACAAAAATATACACTATTTACAACCTATATACAACCTATATTACATTGTGCATAGAGAGAAACCTATTTATGAAAAGTAGCATTTTAGGAATTGCCCATGTACTGGCAACTCCTAAAATTCACCGTTAAGCACCTGGAGAAACTATGAATCCTCTCCATGTGTGTTACTTATCAGATAAGGGCCAATCCATAATTGTTCAAATTTACCATGCTTTCGCTTATCTTGATTTCTAACATTCCACACAAGAACTAATTCATTTATCTGAAATATTCTCTCCGAAGCCTTCTTATCAAACAAATATTTCACTTTTTTTTGTTTGTTCAGATTGGTTTTCTGTGCCTCTTGCCTAGCTTCATCCAGTGCAATCAACTGATTCACTCTTTCATCCATTGGATTTTCCATTTTGTCATTATTTTCTTGTATAAACATGTACACTAGAAGGAGATTATTCTCTGGCAACCTATCCTCTGCACCATATACTAGCTCAAAGGGAGATTTACCAATTGCCTTCTTTACTATTACCCTATCATTGCATAGTGCTAACTTTAATTTAGAGTCCCATGCTCTCTTGTTCTTATCAACTATCCTCTTAATTATCTTCATGAGACTTGTATTACTAGATTCTGCTTGATCATTTCCCTGAGGATGATATGGTGAAGCGTAAGATAAACTAATTCTATAATTGTTATAGAAATTCACAAACTCACTAGACCTGAAGCACATTGCATTATCTGTAACCAATTTCACTGGTACTCCAGACCTGATTATTATATGTTCTAAGATAAGGTTAAGCACAACCTTGGAATGGCCTCAATCCATTTGGTGAACTAATCTATAGCAAACATTATCCAACTATGTCCTCCACTTGACTTTTCATCTATTTCTCCTATAAAATCAATTCCCCACTGCTGAAATGGAGCCTCCACTACTATAGTTTTCAGAGGTAATGAACCCGTGTACTTAAGTTTTCTAGAAAACCTTTGGAAGGAGTCACATTTCCTCACCATCTTGTGTGCATAAGAGAAAAGTGTTGGCCACCAACAGTCTACTCTGAGAATCTTATGAGCAGTAGTCCTAGTTGTATAATGTCCCCCACACATCCCTTCATGAATGTTAGTCAAAATCTTCATGGCATGATCTTCATCCACACACGTGAGTAGCACACCATTAGGGTTATTCCAATATAGTTCTCCTTGAACAATAACATATTTGATAGCTTGTAACTTTAATTTCCTCCTTTGGCTGTCACTTAAATGGGAAGGACAATTAAAATTTTGCAAATAATGCACAATGTCCTTGTACCTTTCTACCTTCAGTGTGTTGTAAACTTGATCTTGAGCTACATTCACTTGGCATGCCTCCAAGTTTGATTATGTCATTAGTTTAGCCAAAACTTGCCCCCTTACCAATTTAGTAATTTGGATCTCACTATTGAACTCTTGGAGTTTGTTTATCCATCTAAATCTTCTTCTAGTTACTTCCTGTTGAGTAAATATGTCTTTAACTGGTGCATGAGGAACACATGCTATAATCTGGGCTCCAACCAAATAAGGCTTGAAATTCTAAACTGCCCTGACCAAAGCATAAGCCTGCTTCTCCATGATGTCATATTTAAACTCTGCAACTTACAAAGACTTGTTGAAGAAAGCAATTGGTTTTTCAAATCCATCATCATTCTTCTGTAATAAGCATGCAGTAATTGTATGGAATGAAGAAAATAAAAATAACTGAAAAGGCTTAGAAAAATTAGGAGATTTCAAGATAGGAGCACTCTTAATAGCCTCTTTGATGCTCTGAAATGATTGGATTGCCTCATTTCCCCATGTTATAGATTCATCCTTTTTCAACATCTTGGATATAGCTTTGTTGATCTCTATAAAATTTTGAATAAATCTTCTAACAAAGTTAATTTGCCCAAAGAATGATTAGATGTCTTTTATTGTCTTAGGTATCTAGATTTTATCAATTGTTGCAACTCTCTCTGGGTCAATCTTGACTCCATCCTTTGACACCTTATCCCCTAAGAGGTTTCCTTCAGCTACCCCAAAAGCACACTTCTTAGGGTTTAGTGAGATACCATATTCCAGTACTCTGATAAAAATCTATTCTAGATACATACAATGTTGTTCTTCTTTCCTTGAATAAGCAGTCAAGTCATCTTGGTACTTAGCCAAGATAGAGTCAATCAATCTTGCAAAAGTAACATCCATTTCTCTTTGAAAAATAGCACCCGCATTTGTTAATCCAAATGGCATCCTCACATATACATAAGTTCCCCATGGAGTTGTGAAAGCAGATTTATATTGTTCTAATTCACTTACCTTCACCTGATTATATCCTGAGAATCCATCCATCATGGATAAGAGCTCACACACTGTCACCTTTTGCAGCATAGCCTCCATGTTAGGCAATGGGTAATTATCCTTCAAAGAAGACACATTCAAATTTCTAAAATATACACACAGCCTTATGTCTCCATTCTTCTTTCTAACTAGGACAAGATTTGACACCCAAGTTGAATGCCTTATGGGCTTAATGATTCCAACATCCCTAGCTTCATAGGCTCTTCTTACATTTTTGGAGCTAAGGTAGGGTTAATAGGCCTCTACCTTTGTCTGAATGGTTTAGCTCTAGGCTTTAGGGGGATTTCATGCTGAAATAAGTCTTCTCTATAGGATTTCAAGTCCTCATATGACCATGCAAAGACATGTTTGTATTTTCTTAGTAATGCTAGTAACATTTCCCTGATGTGTGGCTTCAAATGCTTACCTGTGTAAACTTTCTTTGGAGCATTGTGTATACTCAAATTTATTTCCTCCAAATCTTCCATGTGAGGGGAAGAGGTCTTCGCAACCAACTGATCAAGATGTTATCAAATACTCTCTCCAAAGCTACTAACCCTCTTGGAATTTTATTAGTCTTGAGATGTATCACTTCTTTTCCAAAAAGAGTTTCCTTCTCATCCAAAACTTCCACAAAGTTCTGGAAATCTATCTCCTGATTCTCATACTCATCAATAGAATGCAAAAACTTCATCAGATCTTTGTCATCCTCAAAAACCTACCAACTATATATGTTGTCTGGCACCACTGGTCTGATTTTTATCTCAATGTTTTTGATATCAAACAATGTAATATAATTGGGCCTAATAGCCACATTAGCCAAGAAATCTACCATAACAATTTTTGATCTTTCTATCCAATTTATTGAAAATGCATCAAACAACTCAATAGTATCCCAAACTACATTTTTATATTGTTTCAACCTTTTATTCTTTGAAGCATGCTTATCTCTTACTTGATAAACTATTAATTTTGAATCTCCAAACACTCTCAATGATCTAATGCCATGCATTAAAGCAACATTTAGTCCTAGCAACAGAGCTTCATATTTTGTAATATTATTTGTGCAAGAAAACTTCAATAGAAAGGAGAACTTAAGAATCTTACCAGTACGGGACAGAAATTCCACTCCTACACCGTAACCTTCTTTTGAACAAGTACCATCAAAGTACATGGTCCATAAGCCTTTATGATCTTCCTATCCCCAAGCCCCTCATCTCTAGGTTCTTTCTTCTTTGCATCCTAATCACATGACACAATCCTAAAATTCTCACAATTAGTATCCACAAAGCAAATTTGATCTTCTGGTTCTTGATCCTCAACTGTATCTGGTGCTCTTTCCTCTCTAACCAAGTTGACATCCCTACCATTCATGGGAATCATAACATATGACAAATCCAACTGCATACTATGTCCAATCAATGTTGCCCACCTCCTAGACAATAACATACCATATTGTGGCTTGATATCAACTACCGTTACATTTATGGTATAGGTTTTTTCTAGATAGGCTACAAGCATGAAGTCTACATTATTCATAATCCCTATGACTGGCACTACTCTAGCATCCATAGCATAACACTTTCCACATGCCTTATCTACGTTCAACCTAATATGTTGCATGATAGCCAAGGGCATGATATTTGTTGAAGCACCTAAATCAAGCATGCAATTCATAATTACTTTACCATTAACAATAAGGGATACATAGAATGGCTCTATCTGTGATGGGTATTTTGTCACTGTCACTCCTAAGTAAAATTTGGGAACCTCCTCCTCATTTGCTCCCATCTCCTGAATGTTGTTATGGTCCTTAGTCGTATGAGCTGTTTGATTTGATACTCCTGAAATCAAGGTCAATGCCTTATTTCTATATTCCTCAATTTTCATTATTTCCATTAGTGGGACTGAGACTTTCATCTGTGATAAAGATTGAGTTATGTCAAATGGGGCATAATTTTGTATAACAATTGTAGCTTGTCATGAATTATTACTCTTCTCATAAGTTTGTCCTGTTGTGGGTTTTGTGATTTTTTTACTATCATCCATGGTATGTGGACCTTTAGTTTTTTCCTCATTCTAAGGAACCTTACCTTCTTAACTTTTAGTGTTTTGATTTGATTTTTCTTTTGGATTTATTTTACTATTATTACCCTATTTTTTCTGTGATTCAAGCCCCTTCTGATCTTGCTCAGGTTGCTTTACAAAGATACTTCTTGGCTGGCCTGAGTCACCTGATTGAGCCTTACTTCTGAGATTATAATTCCTTTTAACATGAGCTACTGCAACAGCTGTAAGAGCACTGATTTCCTCATCAAAAGGTCTTTTTAGATTAACTAAAGGAATATGTGAATCTTGAGCATAGACCTGATGCTCTTCATTGTCTTCATCAAAGAAAACTTGCTGGCAAATTTGATCCTTATAACAACTTCTTTCATTTACATTTATATCCACATCTGCCTCACCAAAGGAGGAATAATCCCCATTCACAAAGAACATGTTAATACTATCATCTTCAACACAATGAGGTTCATTGCATTCATTGCAAGCATTAGCATCATTATAAAAGGATTGAGCAATCATGCACTGAGATTGTGAGTGAGGCATTTGATAGACTATACACCATGGGGTATCTTCCACAATATTAATAGTTTTTTTCAACGGGTTAGGAGTTTCTTTAGTTTTATGTGATCTTTGTTTAGTTTTATTATTCAGGATAGGCTTGTCATTGTGCCAATTTGTGTTGTATGACATATCATGTAACTCAGGTTTTCTTTTCTAGTTTCTGTTAGCTCTGCTTCTCAACACCAAGCCCCTTCTCATTTCTAGCAAGTTTGTAACTTAAGTCTTTGAAATCTGTTGTTAATTTTTCTATTTTATCTTTAGATCTAGAAGCAATATTCTAAATATTCTAAGTTCTATTGTTTGGATTTTGTAAGATTCTCCCATCATCCCTTCTATTTCCTTTACCTGATGCCTTCCTATTATTTTCTATATTGGTTGCTATTCTAAAAGCATCCCTAAGGCTAGCTAGACTTTTATCTCTTAGTTCCTATGTTGTCTTGGCATCAAAGGCATTTGTATATAAGACCATACACATTGGTTCATTTGGCCTCATATGAGGTGGCAACTAGTTCAAAACCCTGGTAAATCTGGCATTGAAATCAGAAACAGGTTCATTTGACCCTTTAGAAATACTTGTGAAATCATTAATGATGAAAGTAGGGTCAGTCTTATCTCCATATTGTTCTATAAAAATCCTCTTAAAATCATCCCATGATGTAATACTTTGATCAGGCAAACCCCTATACCATTCTCTAGCTTCATCTATGAAAGGCTGCATAAATAATTTCATGAAAACATCCTCCTGTTCTACTTCAAAATTATCCATGACATTGAGGAAAGCCTTCAGGTGGTCCTCACCTGACACAACATTGTTACCTAAAAATTTTGGAAATTCACCTCTGATATCATTGTCAATAGGATTAGGGTATCCAAGAATGCCAGTGAAATCTAACTGTTTGAATCTGTCCAACTACATAGGTCTTCTTCCTAACTGGTTGGCATTAGCATTCCTATTTGCATTACCATGAACATTTTGATTTCTCACATTGTTCTACGGTATTCTATTATTATTTTCATTTTGTCTTTGATTATTTCATATATTCTAATTTACGTGCTAATTAGGCTCTTGATTATTTCCAAGCATGTTCTGGTTATTCTAATTATTTTGAACCTCATTTGCCTATAAGTTTCCTAACACATTTGCATTATTGAGAGTGGGGACTGCATTCTGATAGGCAATTCTCAAGGATTCTACCTTCTATTTCATATCATCTCTTATTTTCAAGGCTTGCAAGTAGTCAAGTTCTACCTTGAGATTCTTGATTTCTTCTACTAACTCCTCTTCTCTTGGCATAGAAGAGGACAATCTCATTTCATTAAGATTATTAGTATCCCTTGGGGATTCTATATCTTTAAACCTATCAGGGGGATCTAGAAAAGGACACTCTTGAAATATATCAGGCCTTATCCTCAACCCATCACCTTGCTATTTCTCATAAGTCTCATGAATACTAGCCTTTACAGCTGAAAAGTGTTGTTGTCTAGGAGATCTAACATTATTCTAGGGATCATCATTATTCCTAGGACTGGGTGAACCTTCTTAACTGGGTTTATACCCTTTTTCCTATATTTTTATTGGTAATTCTTGGAACAAGGGGTTTTGCAGGGATCTTCTCCCCTACATACAACTTCTATTATTATTAGCTAGGAGATTTTGTTTAGAGTCACCACCCACTAATGGGACTTATGTTTATAGTCCAACCTCTTTGCTAACCTCCCTAGTAGAGTCACCAATCTATTGGTGTTCCCAACTGATTGTCTGAGTTTCCCTAAAAAGTAGCCATCTTCTATCCACAGGATCCTTAGGTTACTGGCCAATGAGTAAGAGACTGACTCTCTGTCTCCTCTACACTTCAAGATCTGCAGGACCTAGAAAGGTATTCCCTCATTCAATATACATACAAAAAACCCTGACTTCAACTAGGTATTGACACTTAAGTACATAAATCCTCTCTTATGTAGACCAAAACTGTATGATAGATGCAAAGTGGCTAGCTTTGAATACTAGTTTATTGTTGTGTGCCAAAGGATTTGATATCTAAAATCTTACTCCTACAAACTAACAAGTTGGTTCAGATTTTGTTCTTAAATATATATGTGATTGTCTAATTGTAGGTATTTTGTGAAAATAAGCCCAACTTTGATCGGTGCCAATCCTAGGGAATGGAGTCAATCTCCCACAAATGTAGAGCAATTCCTATAATCATCCCAAACATATAGATTCAGAGGATATTAACCATTCTCTGCCTTAGAGAAAACTATCCAAGGATGGGTATTTCTAGTAATTCTTCTTACCAATATCCCTGTTATCATACACACCTCCCCATATCTAATTTAGAGCACTTTAATCTAATCCTTAATTAGAAGCATAAAACCAGATATGCAATACAACAAATTTGTATTACAGAAAACTATCCAAGGATGGGTATTTCCAGTAATTCTTCTTACCAATATCCTTGTTATCATACACACCTCCCCATATCTAATTCACACCACTTTAATCTAATCCTTAATTAGAAGCATAAAACTAGACATCCAATATAGCAAATGTGTATCCAAGAACTTTGAAACCCTTAGTATCTAAGTTCAAAAGAAGAGTGCAAATAACACAGGAGACAATCAATAGAAACACATGCAAATAGCATTTCTCATATAAATACAATCTGAAATGATAAAATGCTTAAAGAAAACATGCATTCAACATTACAAGAAAATAGACTCACAACTCAGAATTAGGCCAACCTTCAAAATTGCTCTGTATTTTCGTTAGCAAAATGCCCAAATCACCAACAACAACTACAAAGTGAGTCCATCAGTTCTTTTATAGACACAAGAATGTGGTACTTAGCATTCAATACATTCTGTTGGTTACATCAGTTTTACATTACAAAGCACTGTCCATAGGAGTTGGGACATTAATTAAATAATGCCTAGAGAAAAGATAGAAAAAAATTCATAGAAGAAGTACATCTGATTGGAGAAGCCCGACCATATAAATGAAGAAGAGAAGTTAGCTGCTCTTTCACCTCAGGCACATTTACCCATATTTCTCTATCCATGTTGAATATGACTTCTCTGATGGCCATTAAAAAGAGATCAACTTTGATATTTTCTCATCATGCCCCGTGTACCTTGCATCCGTTAAAATCTTAGCTTCCTTACAGAACAACTCAAAATTTATTTCAAGCACATGTAGTTTGTCCAAAGTTGAACTCAAAACCTTTACGCTAGGATCTCCATTAGTACAATAGGTAGCTATCAGTTGGCTGGCAATACTTTCAAAGTCAGCTTTCCACTTGTCAAGGCCCTTTACCTATCCATTGCCCTCTAATATACTTGGCATTATTTTCTTATCTATCCTTTCAATAAATTGTCTCTTCTCACCCAACACCTTGTCTAGTTTTAGTTGAAAAGCTATGACCTCCTCAAGTATTAAACCATGTCAAGTGTCAAATTCATCTCTAGTGGCACCTCTACATCAAATCTTGAACACCTATGCAGGTCCCTTAATTTACCGGTCCTTGGTAGCCATACTCTTTTCATAACAGTGAGATTTTCTTTATCCTGTTCATGCTTGTCAAGGGTTGTCCTTAGATTTGAATACGATCTCCATGTTTCATCCACCCTTGCCAAAACCTTGGTCACCCTATGATTTATCAAGTTTTTGACCATCTCCCTAACTAAATTTTTCTTTTCTTCTTTCAATCTTTCCACTTCTTCTTTCAACTCTCTTATTTTAGACAACAGGGAATCTGTATCAACAGGAAATGCCTCTACAATTTGTATCATGGTTGGAGTACCTGAGGTGCCAGGCCCTAGCAATAACTATTCTTTACATCTATTAAGATCTGCAACTACCTGCCCATACTTCAATAACAACTCATCATGGTCCCTTTGGAGCTTATTTGTTACAACCTCTGCAAATTGTGTTGTTTGCACATTTAGGCTAGTAGCTTTAGGAGCAGGGGTACCTGATACTCTCTTAATTATGACATCTCCTGTCAATTCTCCCAAACCAATTCCAGGTTTATTATTACTTAGGGCCAATGCTGATATTGCTAAAGTCTCAAACCTAGGATTGAAATCTGCACCAGAGAGTGCCTTCTCTACTTGCTCATCTGTCACCTCAAAATCTTCTCTGGTAATTGTGTCAAAAGAAATAACATTTAACAAAGTCAAATGTGGAAGAAGCAACACATTACTTTTGTCAAGCAATGCTCTCCCTTCCTCTAGGGTCTTCCCACTAATATCTTGATTTACTTTAGTCAACACCTTTTGGGGGATGGCCTCATATTCTGATGGATCAACTCCACTTTTGGCTTCTTCAATTCTCTTTTGAAATTCCTCACTCTTAACTTTCAACACATAACTCCTAAATTCAGGAGTATTATTAAATTCATCATATTCCATAAATTTGGCACAAGCCATTACCCTAACATCCTTTGTATCTATAGTCTGACCTATCATTATTCTTACCAGTCTGTTGTCAGGGGAAGAATATGGCCTTAGTCTCTCAGGTGAATTCACCTAATGGGCAACTTCCTGTACTTGTTCCTCTGCTTCTTCCTCCAGGTCCACTACCTCAATTTCTGGCTCACTTCCAAATTAATTATCTTTGCTCTCTTGGCAGGAGGAAAATCAAGTCATTCTCTTTTTATAACATACCCTCCTCTTGAGCTACTAGGTTGATAAGTGTGCCTTTCCTCACCTGCTAGAGCATTGGCAATTAGCTAATCAACATGATCAAAAACCTTCTAAATCCTCTTTATTGGGTCCTTTATTTCTGCAAAGGCCCTGAGGTGAGCAGTATTCAAGTATTTTCTCATCCTCTCTCCTGCCATGATGGTTTCCCACTTGATCCTTGGATTATGGACATCATTCATGGTAAAACAATTCCTAACTGTAACCTCATCAAGAAAGACCTGGTGAATATAATGTGGTCTTTTCACATTTACTCTCACTTTATCATTAAATCCCTCAAGGTCAAATATCCTGGGTGTCTCCACATTCATCTTATAACCTTGAAGAATTGAATCAATTTGATCCAAACCATTCTTGTCAATTGTCACATGAAGTCACTAAATTTGATGGAAGTGGAAAAAAATGAACAGAGTGAACATACTGGTTTTATGCCTATAGAAACTTGTAATTCCTTCTCACATTTGCCTGAAAGCTTGTTGCGTACTGGGACTCTCTTCGTGCTTGTGAAAATGATGTAGAAAGCCCTAATTTTTGCCCATTAAGAAGCTTCATATCCTACGACCTGAAGTATTGATGGATACAACTTTGGCCTTAATTCAAACTCGTGTCACAAGGCGCCTACAACGTTCTTCATGAAAAAATTAAACTTGGGCCATTGATTCTATCTTCCCTTTGTGAAATCCATGACCATCATTCACCTGCCATATTTCAAAAAATGGCTCTTGATTGTTGAAAAGTCTTTGGCCAATAGAATCAAGCCAAGTCATACATACTTCTTTTGCTGACGACATCACCTTTTGTCTGATGTGGACAGGTGGTGCCATTTCATGGTGTCTTAACCAAAAATGGCCCACCACCAACATACCCTACGTGGGAGAGATAAATCTTCCTCACATACTTCTTTGAATTTACTTTTTTTGCTTCCATGAGAAGATGCCATGCAACACCATATCATGACCACGCAGACGATCTTTTTCTCTGATAGGACTTCCCTGCGTGCTTGTGCTACCTTTAGATCTGAGCTTCCCTACATATTACTTTTTATCTCGACACTTAGCGATCCATGGTCCCTTTATTTGGGATGTTTGATTAAGTGGTTGTAAGCTCAGATTCCTTGACAGATGTCACTTTATCATAGCTCCACAAAAGGATGATGACATCATCTTAAATGCTATGAAATGCTACCAAATATTATTACTTGGCATTTTATAACCCCTATGAAGACTTAGGACATGAAATTAATATTTTACGAGTTACAAAGGGTAAAGATAGGACCTAGGGCCAGTCATCCTACGACCCTAAAGGCTTCAAATTATGACTTAAACAGCTAGGAACCTACAGCAAATGGTCAACATAAAACTAAAAGATAAAGCGCAATGCAAGCCACATGATTAAAGACTTAGGGATTTAAGGGCTTATATGGATAGACTTGTAATTTCTTAGGCATTATAACCCTAAACCTACATAAGTACCATCATAAGGTATGGGGATTAGGGTTTAGGATATTGGGTTTAGGGTTTACGATATGAATTGAGGGTATATAAGGCACAGTGTGACTTGGGTTGAGAGTGTATGGTTTAGGTTTTAAGTATAGGGTTGAGGCACAATATTCAGGGTTTAGAGTATAAGGATGAGGTTGTAGGGTATAGAGATGAGGGTTTGTGGGTGTAGTTTTAAGAGTTTAGGGTATAGGGTTGGGGTTTGTGGGTGTAGGTTTAAGAGTTTAAGGTAGAGGGTTGAGAGTTTACAGTTGAGGGATAATGTTCAAGGTTGAGTGTCTAAGATATATGGTTTAGGGTATAAGGCATATGGATGAGGGTTTAGGGAATAAGTATAGGGTTGAGGGTATAGGGTATAGGGTAGAGGTTTGAAGGTTAAGGGATAATTTCAAGGTTGAGTGTCCAAGATTAAGTGTATAGGGTATAGTGTTTAAGGCTTTAAGGTTTAAGGGTATCTACAGGTTTAGAGTTTAGGGTTTAAGGGTTGAGGGATTAGGGTTTAAGGCATAGTGTCGAGGGTAGAGGGTTTAGGGTTCAAGGTTTAAGAGTTGAGGGTTGAGGGTTTAAGGTATAATGTCAAGGGTAGAGGGTTTAGAGATAAAGTTTAGGGTTTAAGGTTTAAGGGTTGAGGGTTTAGGGATACGGTTTATGATTTAAGGTTTAAGGGTTGAGGATTGAGGCTTTAGGCATATGGTTTATGGTTTAGGATTAAGTGAGAGACCTAAATGGCTAAGGATAGATGGAGAGGTAAACAAGGAGTGACTAAGAGACAGAGAGGGGAGAGGTAGAGAGTTGAGGGGGAGACAGAGGTGAGAGATAGAGAGGTGAGGGGAGAGATAGAATAAAATGAGAGAGTGAAGTTGAAAACTTGAGGGAAAGATGGGTGAGGAGGAAGAGAGGTGGAGAGGAAGGGAAATATCTAGAGAGCCTTGAGAGATATACAAGTGAGAGACATACAACCTAGGGAGAGAGGGGTGAGAGAGATAGGGGAGAGATGGGGGTGAGGCAGATAGGAGAGGAGAGGGGTGGATAAAGGTTGAGGGTTTAAGGCTTTAGGGTTTAAGTGTCAAGGGTTTAGGGTTGAGGTATTGGGGTTTAATGTATAGTGTCGACAGTTGAGGGTTTAGGGATAGTGTTTAGTATTTAAAATTTAAGGGTTGAGGGTTGAGGCTTTAGGGATAGGGTTTAGGGTTTAGGTTCAAGGGATTATGGTTTAAGGTATAGTGTTAAGGGTTGAGGGTTTAGGGATAGGGTTTAGGATTTAAGGTTTAAGGGTTGAGGGTTGAGGCTTTAGGGATAGGGTTTAGAGTTTAGGCTTAAGTGAGAGACCTACATAAGGTTATTCAACCCCCAAAATCTCTCTTATTTCAAAAAATTAAATTAAAATTTTAAATAAATTAAAAATATTTATATTTCATTAAAATATGCACATGCTATCTCTAAAAAATTAAAAAAGACAATATTTAAAAATACTCAAAAGCTAACCCAGGTTAATTTGTTTTTAAATTTGAGTTATATGAAATAAATGTTTATATATATTCTTTTTGTTTTTTGAAGTTGATTTATAGAAATAGATGTTTCTAAAATTTATTATTTATTTTGAATTAGATTTTTGAAGTTGAGTTATAGAAATAGATGTTTCTAAAATTTTATTTTTTTAAATTTTGAATTGAATTTTTTTGTGAACATTCCAATGAAGATGATTTTTTAATTTTTTAATTTTTAAATTTTGTATTATATATAATAAAAAAGTTGTCACATAAATAAATAAAAATTAACATGGCTGCATATAAAAATAAATTAAAATAATCTTTTTATTAGCTACTATTGCTAATATGAATGCCACATATAAAATAAATTAAAATATTTTTTATATTTTTTTTATAAATGTTATTACTGCATGTAAAAATAAATAAAAATTAAAAAGTTGAAATTACTCCTTCAAATTTTTATATTAATAGATATACACACATACATTAATATATATTATTTATTCATTTATTTTATTTTATAAAAAACATAAATTTTAAAAAATTAATTGTAATTACTTCTTTAATTTTTTATATTGATATATAGACACACATACATTAATATATATTATTTATTTATTTGATTATTTTATAATAAACATAAATAAAAATTAAAAAGTTTTAATTTTTTTTTTAAAATTTTTTAATATTAATATATATTATTTGTTGTATTTTATAATAAACAAAAGTTAGAGAATGAACTTTCTTTTATTATTTTAGACTTTAGTTTTTTGTTTTTTTTTTACTTTTTGTTTCTATTATAATTATTATAAATCAATTAATTAAAAAACAAATTGAAGTAAAGATTAAGAAAATAAAAGAAAGTTCATTCTCCAACTCTAACTTGCTATAAAAATTTAAATATTTTAATTATAATTAAATAAATATTTAACTCACATTTAACCAAACTTTTTACATAAACTTGCAAGGTTGTTAAAATGAATTATTTTTTATAAAGTAAAAGAAAGCATCTTTTGACAAAATAAAGAATCTTTTATTTTTTAAATGGATTAAATATTTAATCATTAGGAGAGCTCAATGAAGGGGATACAATCTTATGTAGATGGCTAAGGATGGATGGAGAGGTAGACAAGGAGTGACTAAGAGACGTAGAGAGGGAAGAGGTAGAGAGGTGAGTGGGAGACAGAGGTGAGAGATAGAGAGGTGAGGGGAGAGATAGAATAAAATGAGAAAGTGAAGTTGACAACTTGATGGAAAGATGGGCAAGGAGGAGGGAGAGAGGTGGAGAGGAAGGGAAATGTCTAGAGAGCCTTGAGAGATATACAAGTGAGAGAGATAGAGGAGAGATGGGGGTGAGGTAGATAATGGAGTAGAGCGGTGGATAAGGGTTGAGGGTTTTAGGGTTTAGGGTATAAGGGTCAAGGGTTTAGGGTTTAAGAGTTGATGGATTAGGGTTTAGGGTTGATGGATTAGGGTTTAAGTTGAAGAGTCGAGGGTTGAGGGTTTAGGGATAGGGTTTATGATTTAAAATTTAAGGGTTGAGGGTTGAGGTTTTCTGGATAGGGTTTAAGATTTAGGTTCAATGGATTAGGGTTTTAGGTATAGTGTCAAGGGTTGAGGGTTTAGGGATAGGGTTTAGGATTTAAGGTTTAAGAGTTTAGGGTTGAGGCTATATGGATAGGGTTTAGGGTTAAGTGAGAGACCTAGAAGGCTAAGGACAGATGGATAGGCAAACAAGGAGTGATTGCGAGACGTAGAGAGGGGAGAGGTAGAGAGGTAACAGGGAGATAGAGGTGAGAGATAGAGAGGTGAGGTGAGTGATAGAATAAAATGAGAGAGAGAAGCTGAAAACTTGAGGGAAAGATGGGTAAGGAGGAGCGAGAGAGGTGGAGAGGAAGGTAAATATCTAGAGAGACCTGAGGGATATACAAGTGAGAGACCTACAACCTAGGGAGAGAGGGGTGAGAGTTATAGAGGAGAGATGGGGGTGAGGCAAATAGGGGAGGAGAGGGGTGGATAAGGGTCAAGGTTTTAAGGCTTTAGGGTTTAAGGGTAAAGGGTTCAGGGTTTAAGGGTTGAGGGATTAGGGTTTAAGGTATAGTGTCAATGGTAGAGGGTTGAGGGATATGGTTTAGGGTTTAAGGTTTAAGGGTTGAGGGTTTAGGCTTTAGGGATAGGGTTTAGGGTTTATAGTTAAGGGATTAGGGTTTAAGGTATATTGTCAAGGGTTGAGAGTTTAGGGATAGGGTTTAGGATTTAAGGTTTAAGGGTTGAGGCTTGAGGCTTTAGGGATAGGGTTTAGGGTTTAGGGTTAAGTGAGAGATCTAGATGTCTAAGGATAGATGGAGAGGTAGATAAGGAGTGACTGAGAGACATAGAGAGGGGAGAGGTAGAGAGGTGAGTGGGATATAGCAGTGAGAGATAGAGAGGTGAGGGGAGAGATAGAATAAAATGAGAGTGTGAAGTTGACAACTTGAGAGAAAGATGGGTAAGGAGGAGGGAGAGAGGTAGAGAGGAAGGAAAACATCTAGACAGTCCTGAGAGATATACAAGTGAGAGACCTACAACCTAGGGAGAGAGGGGTGAGAGACATAGGGGAGAGATGGGGGTGAGATAGATAGGGGAGGAGAGGGGTGGATAAGGGTCTAGGGATTTAGTCTTTAGGGTTTAAGGGTCAAGGGTTTAAGGTTTAAGGGTTGAGGGATTAGGGGTTAGGGTTGAGGGATTAGGGTTTAAGGTATAGTGTTGAGGGTTGAGGGTTTAGGATTTAAAATTTAAGGGTTGAGGGTTGGGGTTTTAGGGATGGGGTTTAGGGTTTAGGTTCAAGGGATTAGGAATTAAGGTATATAGTGTCAAGGGTTTAGGGATATGGCTTAGGATTTAAGGTTTAAGGGTTGAGGATTGAGGCTTTAGGGATATGGTTAAGGGTTTAGGGTTAAGTGAGAGACCTAGATGGCTAAGGACTGATGGTGAGGTAGACAAGGAGTGACTGAGAGACATAGAGAGGGGAGAGGTAGAGAGGTGAGGGGAGAGATAAAAGAAAATGAGATAATGAAGTTGACAACTTGAGGGAAAGATGGGTAAGGAGGAGGGAGAAAGGTGGAGAGGTAATAAGTTTTGTATAGCAAGCTAAAACACACTCATGTTATAACACAAGCGCATTTTGTCTTGCTATTGAAATAGTAAAATAGCCAAGACACCCATGATCTAGGCCCATACTCACTTTGTTTTCTACTGGTTATGTACGTGTTCCAACAAAAAAAGATTTTCCATACTGTTGGGAAGTGCACGAGTAGATTTTTCACATTCTACCACCTTTGCATGAACTTTCCACCACTTTTTTTGGTTTTCCAACTTAAGAAGGAGGAAATAACATAATTTTCACATCGAATTTGATATATATCAATTCAAGTTTCAAGTTTTTTAGTGTTGTAATATTAATTGTGATTGAATTGTAGGAATTTAACATTATACATTGGTTAATTGTATTATTGTTAGTAATTCTATTTGAGTGATATACAATTGAACATTGAAAATGAAGAAAGTTTGTGAAAAACTCAAATTGTTGAGGAGTTTGATGCAAAAAGAAAAAAAGATTACATAATTGGGTACTCTCTCCATTCAAATCTCATTTTTTTAGGTATGTCAATTATTTATGCATGTTCTTTCCATTTTCCTTAATTCTATTACATTTCTTTATCATCCCTTATCATACATGCTTAATACAATACTTTCATTTTGTTACTATGCATATTCCATGTTCATCATTGTTTGTTTCTCATTATAACCTTAGCCTCATCTATGTTGTTTGATAAAATGCTTTGATACACATGTATGTAAAATGTGGTAGCATAGACAAGGCAATGAGCTGTTTGAAAAAATGCCTTAAAGAAATGCCATCTAAATTATTTTTGTTGTTCTATTCAAAATTTGTAACTATAACATTTGATAAAAATCCCCCTTCCATTATGCTTTGAGGGATCATGCCCATACCTTGTTTGAAATAGCCCATTTTTTAAAATGTAGGGGGATGCTATCAAAGGTTGTCGATTTCGCTTTTACACTTTCCAATTGTATTAGCTTCAAACATTCTAAAAAAATTTTAACGAATCCATTTTCTGCATATTCTACAAACATTATGCTCCATGAGACCATATCTCTTTGAGGCATTTTTCCAAACAATCCACTCTATGCTTCCATTCTAAATTTACGTAATGCCTCTATCCTTAATGCTTTGATGGATGCCCATATCCTATTCCAAAGATCCTTTCTTATCATGGGTAGGAGGATCTTGACAAAGGTTGTAGAATGTGTCTTCACACCCACTGATTGCATTTGCTGGGAAGTTTCCAAAACCTTTTTAACAAATCCATTTTGTGTATATTCCACAATCATTGTAATCCATGATATATCTCTTTGATGCATTTTGTCAAACAATTCACATGCTTGTCCATGTTTCCACATTTCTCATATATTGTTGCGAAGGGAGTTGCAATTATAACATTTGACAAAAATCCCCCTTTCTCTCAATGATTTGATTGATGTCGATACCTTGTGAACCAAAGGTTGGATGCTGACAAAAGTTGTGGAATTTGGATATATACTCAAGCCAATTGTTTATTCATCATCGTTGAGTGACATTTACTCTTCTACATGATGATTGTATGTACATTTTGTATGAAGGGTTGAATGAAATATATTTCATTTATGTTTGGTATGGAGCCTGATCAGTCTCCAAGTGGGAGATTGTTGGTAGGTGGTGACTAATCAGGAAAGTATTGTACACTAGCCATGTATCCTCGCTGAGGTTCTAGAAAGTAAATTTTTTTGGACTGACATTAAAAAAACCCTATTTTGTAACTGACATAAGGCTTGATAAAAGCAGCTAAGGGTTAGGGTTTTTTAGATATATTGTATTGTAGCATTTGCAATGATATTGAGTTGCAAGGATTGCTGATTGTAATTGGTTTGATTTACTGGATAATAATATTGGACTCTCTGTTGGTGGATGTAGCCCGAGTTTGGGTGAACCATATTAAAACTTGTCTCTCATTATTATTTCTGTGTATTTCCATTCCTCTATTTAATTTTTATTTGCATTCAATTGATATCTTCTGCCAACTAACCCTAACAATTTATTTTTATGGATTCATTTTTTCAGGAACTAATATTTGTCTCTTTATCATGCTATAGATAAATTATCCATCATGCCAAGGAAACGATCAAGGATTAAAATGAAACAACAAGAGAAAGAAGCTAAGAATGTAAATAAAGTAGTAGGTATGAGGGAACTTCGTGAGAAGAGGAATTTAGACACGATTGCCGAAGACATGCCAATTGAAGAGAAACCTCAACCATCAACAAGAGATATGGTATTGGTGTCACAAAGGGAACAAATGCAAAAACTTCATGGTATGAGAGATTTGAATACCATAGTTGGAGACACATCCTCTACCACAAGTCAAGATGGAGGGACACCATCTACCGCATCTCAAGTTGAGAGTACATCATCACTCACATGTGAGGAAGGAGGTACACCATCATTCTTACCTCAACCTCAAGGTACATCATCTATTCCATCTCTGATTGAATGTATGCCATCTAGCCCATCCAATTTAAATATTGATGAAATTCCTAATATTGCATAGAAATCCAAAGTATTTGATTGATATTGATGAGAATATTTTGCAGCCAATGGAAGGTAAGATTCCTAAACACACTTGTAGAAGATATGCTCATAAGATTTGGAGAGTGTTCTTTGAAAAGTTAAATGAGACTGCAAGATGTCAACTATTCATTGAAATGATGAGAAGTATAATGTATAGGTCCATCATGAAGATTCTTGGATTGAGAACATTGGAGGCTTTAAGTGAAAAATCTATTGTCAAGAATCTAATGAGTGCATATGAGAGTGTGGGTAATACCTCATGTACAAAAGATAGTAATGTCACATGACATGTCATTACATCGACAATAGTAAGTAATCAAATGAGGAAAGCTCATCTCAGTAGAAAGATGAGTCAAGCATTGAGAATTAATAGAAAAACTTTATCAAGAGTCATTGGAAGGTGCTAAGGAATCGAGGACACTGATGCCAATGAATTATGGGCATTCTCAGGGAGACTACCACGAAAACATAAACTAATTGTTGAAGCATTGAGATCACTAATTGAAGACTTTTAGAAGAATTACACAAGCGTATCTCCAAATCAAAGGGATGTGGTAAGAAGGAGAATCGGTAGTCGAAACTGTGAGCCACATCCAAAGCATTTTTTGGATACAACTCAAACACAATTTTTTGGTAAATTTCTAGAGATGTATCCTCAAATTAAAATTTGTCAAAGATATTTTGAAATGCTAAAACCTTTCTATGTAAAAATAAATCACACATGCACTACTTGTTGTTGTAGATTACATATTGAATTTTCTAACCATTTTGATGTTTATCAGCCTATATGTTTAGATTTGCATGCTAACAATGTTTTGTAGGATTGTGGAATACATGCCCCACCAATATCTTCAAGAGACTTCATATCAACAATCTTATGTGAAAGAAAGGAAGGTCAAATATTCTACAAGAAATTATGCTTGGCAGGCACATGTTAGCATTGCAGTGGCTTGCAACATATGCCAATATGTGAACATATGGAAAGCACACATGTGGTTGGAAACAAACTAGTAGAGTTTGGCAAGTATAAAATAGTGGCCTACAATACAAAAGATGGTAAAGAAGGAAAGAGGTGTGATTTAGTTATTCAAAAGATTCTAGTGTATCAGTTTATGTCTACATTTTGTGACAGTATAGTGTATGAGTATGCAAGGCATACCCATAGAGTTCGATGGTTGGACTTGCAATTCAAGTTATGTAAGGACACATTTCCACTTGGTAGCATTGTTTTAGTCATCAAATTTGTAGAGAACTACAGTCTACAACTACAACATGAGGTGCAATCACAATATTACAACTCAACACAAGTTTTTATATTTGTGCACATCGCATTCATTCATTCGATTGATAGTACAAAGGATGACATAAAGATCATAAGGGAGTATCATTTTTATATTAGTGATGATCGTACGTATTCTACAGAGTTCATGCAAGGCTGCTTTCAGGTGTTCTACAATGATTTGGCTAGAAGGGGCATATCATTCAGTCAACATATCATATGGTCAAATAATTGTGCATCACAATTCATGAACTTGTGGATGTTCTATTGGTTGAGTAGGAGGCATAATATTATAGGTGTTCAACATATGTGGAACTTTTGTGAGGCCAGGCATGGAAAGGGGGAGCATGATGGTGCAAGAGCATGTATCAAAAAGAGCCATAGCATGAGAAGGGTTAAAGTATAAAGATAATTTAAAGTTGATAGATGCAAAATCAATCGTCGAGTGGTGTAACACTTCGATGGCTCCAAGTAATGAAGGTAAGTCTTCAATTCATAGATTTTTTTGGTTGATAGATGATACTAACATTGCACCATATGAGGACTGTTGTAAATTGATAGGATCAAGTGAGCTACACCCTTTCAGAAGCTCAATTGCAGATTCATAGAGTATCCATACACAGAAGATGGCATGCTTTTGTTCTTCATGTACAATTCAAGCCTAGAATGAGTGCAAGTCAAAGGTGTGGGTTGATAAATGGTGGTTATCTTAGCCCACTTGACACATATCGGCCCTCGACGACACTGGAACTGACACAGATGGAATCATCGATTGACTTTAACCACATATCAGATCTAGTTCAACCAGGTAATATATCTACTTGTATAGTTTTTAAAATTTCTAATGTTATCTTACTTTGTAGTGTTTTTGTAATGTTGACTAATTTCATCTAATTTGTTGCACATATCAATGTAGGGCATGTTTATGCAGTTATTGCAGATGATGACAATGAAAAGGTAACAGATTATTATTGGTCATTATGTTGAGGCTAAAAATAAATTAGAGGACCTAGTTACAGATGGAGAAAACATTGAATACCCTCCAAGCTCAGTGGTTGTTACTAGAACATGGCTTAGAAGGTACCCACATAAGAGTGTTAATGTTTGGTTGTTTCGGGACTTTGACATGCATTGAAAGATTCTTCATTACTTGAACCTTGTCGTGGCATCCAATGTTCATTTGATACAATATCAGGGTAGACCATTGAACAAAAACTTGTGGAAGGTGCGTGAGTCTGACCATGAGGCAATACTTGACACAATAAAGAGTAGAGTAGACCCGGATGGTTCATTGGATTAATCTGTAAGTACGCACATTAATTTTGTAAAGTCATGTAATTGATATTAATGTATTGTAGTTGATAGTTAGACTTTTCATTTCTATATTTCAAGTTTACATATGTTTTGGTTCCAAGTTTACATATGTTTGTCTTTTTTTGCTACTCCATTTTTACACACATACAGTGAATATTGGGCAAATTATATGCATATTTATGGTTTCACCATTTGACCATCTAAAGACCTCAATTTGCAAACTTGACCTTTGCAACCCTAAATCAAACTTGGGAGACCCCTCCTCAACCATCATTTCACCTAAAAAAAATTATGAAAAGGAATAACGGGGGGTGTTAATTGGTAATAGCCCTTAAGAGACCAAAGTGCAAAAAGGCAGCAATCTTTGATAAGTTGTTAATTGAAAACCGTGTCACTTAGAAATATTTCATTTAAGGCTATGGGATCATGTAGGGCCCATCTACAATAACCTCTCTCAGTTTTTGATATCTCAAAGGCGTTTGCTAGTGGTGTCTAGTTTTCAATTGATGGAAAAAGTGTCAGATGCATGCAATGTAAAGTTGCAAAGAGGTGTAATTTTCATTCTATTCCTCGTGCGACCAAACTGATAGTTCCAACACATCTGGATGGATAAGTTTAGGCTAGGTATGGTCCTGTTCCACACCCAAACATGCCAAAACAGTCTAAGCTACATTGTACCAGTGATATCCCTTAAGAGACCAAAGTGCAAAAAGGCAGCAATATTTGACGAGTTGTTACTTAGAAACTGTGTCACCTAGAAACATTCCATCTAAGGCTACGGGATCACATAGGCCCCCTCTACAATAACCTCTCTTAGTTTTTGATATATCTAAGGCATTTGTCTGTGGTGTCTAGTTTTCAATTGATGGTAAAAGTGTCAAATGCATGTAGTGTAAAGTTGCAAAGGGGTGTAACTTTTGTTATGCTCCTTATGCAACCAAACTAATAGTTCCAACACATATGGATGGGTATGTTTAGGGTAGGCATGGTCCTTTTTTGCACCTAAACATGCCAAAACAGTCTGAGCTACATTGTACCTACAATATCCCTTAAGAGATCAAACTACAAGAAGGCAGCAATCTTTGACGAGCTGTTACTCAGAAACCATGTCACTTAGAAATATTTTATTTGACACTATGGAATCATGTAGGGCTTCTCTACAATAACCTCTCTCAGTTTTTGATATCTTTGAGGTGTTTGCCCATGGTGTCCAATTTTTAGTTGATGCAAAAAGTGTCAAATGCATGCAATGTAAAGTTGGAAAGGGGTGTAACTTTCATTCTACTCCTCATGTGACCAAAATGACAGCTCCAACACATCCGTATGGGTAGGTTTAGGCTAGGCATGGTCCTACTTCACACCCAAACATGCCGAAATAGTCTAAGCTACATTGTACTGGTGATATCCCTTAAGAGACCAAAGTGTAAAAAGGCAGCAATCTTTGACGAGCTATTATTTAGAAACCATGTCACTTAGAAATATTTCATCTGAGGCTACGAGATCATGTAGGACCCCTCTACAATAACCTCTCTCAATTTTTAATATCTCTGAGGCATTTTCCCATGGTGTCTAGTTTTCAATTGATAGAAAAAGTGTCAGATGCATGCAATGTAAAGTTGCAAAGGAGTGTAACTTTTATTCTGCTCCTCATGTGACCCAAATGATAGTTCCAATGCATTTGGATGGGTACGTTTAGGCTAGGAATGGTCCTTTTTCACACCTAAACAAGCCAAAATAGTATGAGCTACATTGTACGAGCGATATCCCTTAAGAGGCCGAAGTGCAAGAAGGCAACAATCTTTGACGAACTGTTACTCAGAAACTGTGTCACTTAGAAACATTCCATCTAAGGCTAAGGGATCATGTAAGGTTCCTCTACAATAACCTCTCTCAATTTTTGATATCTCTAAGGCATTTGCCCATGGTGTCCAGTTTTCAATTGATGAAAAAGTGTCAAATGAATGCAATGTAAAGTTGCAAAGGGGTGTAACTTTCATTATACTCCTTGTATGACCAAACTAATAGCTCCAACACATCTAGATGGGTATGTTTAGGCTATGCATGGTCTTTTTTAGCACCCAAACATGCCAAAACAGTCTGAGCTACATTGTATCAACAATATCCTTTAAGAGACCAAAGTGCAAAAAGGCAACAATCTTTGACAAGTTGTTACTTGAAAACCATGTCACTTAGAAACATTTCATCTTAGGATATGGGATCATGTAGGGCTCCTCTACAATAACCTCTCTTAGTTTTTGATATCTCTGAGGTGTTTACCCATGGTGTCTAGTTTTCAGTTGATGGAAAAAGTGTCAAATGCATATAGTGTAAAGTTGCAATGGGGTGTAATTTTCATTCTGCTCCTAGTGCAACCAAATTGATAGTTCTAACGCATTCAGATTGGTACTTTTAGGGTAGGCATAGTCTTGTTTCACATCCAAACATGCCAAAACAGTCTGAGGTACATTGTATTGGCGATATCCCTTAAGAGACCAAAGTGCAAAAAGGAAGCAATCTTTGATGAGCTATTACTTAGAAACCGTGCCACTTAGAAACATTCTATCTGAGTCTACAAGATCATGTAGGGCCCCTCTACAATAACCTCTCTCAGTTTTGATATATCTGAGGCGTTTGCCAGTGGTGTCCAGTTTTCAGTTGATGGAAAAAGTGTTAGATGCAGGCAATGTTAAGTTGCAAAGGGGTGTAACTTTCATTCGGCTCCTTTTGTGACTAAACTAATAGTTCCAATGCATCTGGATGGGTACGTTTAGGTTAGGCATGGTCATGTTTTACACCCAAACATGCCGAAATAGTCCGAGCTACATTGTACTGGTGATATCCCTTAAGAGACCAAAGTGCAAAAATGTAGCAATCTTTGACAACTTGTTACTTGAAAATTGTGTCACTTAGAAACATTCTTTCTAAGGCCATAGGATCATGTAGGGAACCTCTACAATAATCTCTCTTAGTTTTTGATATCTCTAAGGTGTTTTCTCATGGTGACTAGTTTTTACTTGATGGAAAAAGTGTCAAATGCATGCAGTGTAAAGTTGCAAAGGGGTGTAACTTTTGTTCTACTCTTCCTGTGACCAAACTGACAGTTCCAACATGTCTAGATGGGTATGTTTAAGCTAGGTATGGTCCTATTTTACACCCAAACATGCTAAAACAGTCTAAGCTACATTGTACCAGTGATATCCCTTAAGAGACCAAAGGGTAAAAAGGTAGCAATCTTTGATGAGTTGTTACTTAGAAAATGTGTCACTTAGAAACATTCTATCTTGTTGGTTAAAATATTTGTTACTTCAATTTTATAATCCCTCACCCACACCAATGACAAATGAACCAACAGTTGAGTCACTTGCAATGGTATTTGCAAGTGCTCTCTGCTTATTTTACAAGGTACAACTACCTTCAAATAATATACAATGAATGAAAATAGAGTATGCTTTTCACCAAAAAGCAGAAAAGGCAAACTAACATCTACCCATAACCATGAAAATAGATGTGATGGATTGATTCAGAAAGAGATGAATGTGAACAAATGACACAAAGTCCACTTATTCCACACCCATGAATGAGAAGTAGATCTTCACAGTAGATGAATTAATTTGAATTCAAATATTAAAAAATAAACATCCACACAATTTAATATAACAAAGAATTGCATTGGAAAATGATTACAGAGACACATAGGACACTTGCAATCAAAAGAAAATATCAATAAATTCACAGATTTAGAAACATCTCCCTTATTTCCCCAATACAAAAATGAGTTCACATACTCCCTTTCATGTACAACAAATTATAGTTGAAAAGAAAACTAACTGCCCCTACTTCCCCTGTTCTTGAATAGATCGAAAAAGATCCCTTTTCTCAGTTTCTGAATGAGTTTAAATAGACTCCCTTTACGATTGTGCAACCATTTCTCTCTTTTCTTCTTTTTAACTGCTTCTTGAAAAGGTTAAGAAATCTTTACTTCCTTTCGTAACTAATCTTTAAAGATTCATTTTTCATTCTCGTGACCTAAAATGACCTTTAGCTTTTCCTTGGTTATATTTTGAAAACTCATCAATAGTCTCGATGTCTATTCAATTGACTGGATTTGGCAAATCAAAACAGATTATATCACTACAACCATACACATTGAGTAACTTTAGTGATGACCAAACATTTACTCTGCCAGTATATATCAAGAGTGCTCTATTGATTTTTCTGAGACATTTTTAGTATATCAGCTCCACCAGCTAGGTAGTCGTTCCTATTGTCAAGTTTGTTAATCATCCCATAATATTCAACAGATGTACATCCATCATAATATTAGGTTTGCTACTTTCCTTTGATGCCCTACTCAATTATTAATCAGGTTTCTCTTCTCTTCTTGTTTTCTATCATGTTGAAGAAATCTTCTATGTTTTGTCTCCTTCATTGAAATCAAACAATAGTAATGGACTTCTAACTGATTCTCTGAATTAGCGATACCATCTTTCATGAGGTAAGCCCTTCATTTTGCATGATAACTGCAATTGTTCTAAATTGTGCAACGCAATTAGGAGTGAAGTTAGATAGTATGTCAACAAGTGTTTTCAATACACAAATCTCAGGGTCGACTATTTTAGTAAATGTATTGATCTCATTAGTAATTCTCAAGAGTGTCAAATCCCAAGACAGCTACAGTGGCTTCACATGGTGACTTCTCCCAAACCCCTCTCTCTTAATGCTCAAAAGATTCCATTTGGTTGAGCTAGAGCTAATTGGTTAGTTTCTAGGTAAGCAGCAGCTATTAGCTTCAGTTTCTAAAGTGTCTTCTTGTAAATGGGCCATAGTCTTGACCTTTGAATCAATTTTAATGCTATAGATGTCCTCCATAGTCGATCATTCTATACCTTTCATAGCATGAGTATCATAAACTTTATCATGAATAAGTGTCTAGCAGCAGCTATGGCAATTTTCTCCACAAAGAGTGGAGTCTGTGCCTTATGCCAATAGATTGTGTTTGCTTAAAAGTTTCTAAAGTTTTTTCAACAAATCCATGTTGTACATAACCTACGATCAGTACATTTCATGAGATCGCATTTCTTTGCATCATTTTGTCAAACAATTCATTGCCTAGTCCTTGCTTCCTAGAAATAGTGATTGTAATCCTTTCTTCATTAGTTTTGGAGGTCTAGAGATAAATCAGTAACGTCTAAGGTTTATTCAACCAATCCATTTGTGCATACATTATGTTCGCCAGCATAGAAGATTGCTATTTCATTATACTTTGAACTCTACTTGAAAGCTCTTGATTTGGTGCAGGCTCAGAGAATGCTGGCAAAGATAGGGGAGTCTGGTTTACCTTCAACAATTGCATATGATTTGAAGTCTCTAAAGCTTCATTAACAAATCTATTTTTGTGCATATCTTGCAGTCACTACATTCCATTAGATTGTATCTCTCTAAGGCAATTTGTTAAATAGTCCATGTGTATTGTCTATGCTTCCACATATGGATATAGAGCATCTCAAAACATAATATCTGACCAAAACCACCATTTCACTATGCTTACATGGATGTCTTTGCTATGACTACAGAGGTTCCAAAGAACAACCGTTAATCCTCTTCTGCTTTTATCATTTCAATTCGATAATCATACAAAGTAACACTATAGATTACTTGCACCATCATAGAGGATCTGAAGAGTATATATAGAATGATCAACAATAGAGAAAATCCAATTCAAAGCTCAAGATTGGACATGGAGTATCATCCAAGACACGAGTTCTTAAACCCTAACATTTCTTGATACAAGGATGTACTTGGCAATAGGAGTCAGGGATATTGAGAACTTTAGAACCATGGAGTCAGGCATTTTTGGAGTTAGGGAACCTTTGAAATCCCTGACAACAAAGGAGTCAGGGAGTTGCTCCTTTTAAGAACTTTTTAACCTTTTATTAAGACTTCAAGAGTTTCAAAAACTCCCGACTCCCTGACTACAAAGAGTTGCATTTCATAAAGTCTTCAAAAATTCATGTGAGAAAATTGTCTTGTAAATAATTGGACTTTATAACTTTTGCTATGGAAGTGAATAAAGTCATCCCCCTTAATGATACTTTCATTCACTCTTTTTTTAACCTTGAAAATAATATTAAATTTCATAATGTCACAACAAAATTTTACTTCGTGAATAAATTGGAAATCTTTTGAAAAACATACTTTAAGCCGAAGACGAAAAACTCCATATCTTCCTCCTAGAAACTCTATTTTGTATGAAATTTGGATTGTAGGTTGATTGGACATTCTCAAGAAAAACGCAGAAATATTTTAATATCCAACAACCCAGTTGTTGAATTTTAACCTTATTTGTGAGTTGTCATCAGGAAAATGTAAAGCTTAAAATCTTTCAAATAGTGAGGCATTTTGGTACAAAAACTAGCCAGTTTGTGTGGGATGCATCTAGGATTAAGCCTATAAAAGGATTTTGTACCAATTTGCATAGATTTTCAAAATTAATTGTTTTCATGGTTTGGCAGGCTCAAGGGTGTATAAGTCGATGCACTAAAAATATGAAATTTTTAAAGTTCAAATTTTGGGCAACAACAGGCTCTAATTGGGGATGAGAACTGCGAAGGATGAAGCAAAGAATCCATAATCTCAAGTGTGGACCAGTGCTTAAATCCATGGGGCAATAGAGTGAAAGAGCATGGAGGACCAAGGGAGTAGAGCAAGCCAAAAATAGGGCAAAACAAGAAAAGAAACTAACTACCAACACAACAAAAACTCCTAATGTGTACATGGTAGGAAGACCCTACCTCCAATGACTCCAGGATAATCATGCAAATCCATTAATAGGCTAGGAGAAATAAATGCCCAAGTGGAAAAGGAAAATGTACCCATGAGGTACCTATAGACTCAGAAGCCATCCCATGATCGGAAACAAAAATTTGGCATTTGCAAAGCAAAAAAGACCTCTTGAGTAATACTTCAGACCCAAATAGCCATTTAGCATCATAGACCTTTGAAATTTCCCCAACATATTCCTGCATATAATCACTTCTACCTATAGGGGACAAATTCACATCCCATGCCTGAAAATAACCATCACTAATCAAACCATTGGGAGACCAAGCATCAGTGATATATGTCTCATGCAAAATTGGAAGTGGATCAAGCTGAAAATCTACATTGCAAACAATATTTTCATGTGACTCAATATCACCCCCAACTGGAGCAATTTCATGATACACTTCATCATTTGTATCTTCAAGTTGTAGATTAGACATGACAACCTCTTCTCCACATAGAAATTCATCTTCAGATGCATTAAGACACCAGTTCAGAGTATAAATAGTATGAGATTCAACAAACTCATCTATTTGATCACTTTCATCATCTTCAAAATTTTGTTTAACAATTTTGGCATCCAAATTTTCAAAATGAAAGGATTTAAAGATAGAATCATTTTTGACCTCTTCTTGCAGCCATACCTCCGTATTATCTTTCTCAAGAAGCTTGAAGACTTCATATTCAGATTGCATGCACTTCAGAGAAAAGATATTCAATGCCTCATTTTTATGTTGTGTATCCTCGAATTGTTCTTCATTGTTGGTAAATGTGAATGATTTCATTTCTGTAGTAAATAAAGATGATAAAATAGTACCTTTTGCATTACCATCTTTACAACTTGCATCATGGAAGGGTTTCCTATCTTCTTCAGCACTTGAGGAACTTTCTGATTCATTATCATCTTCTTCATAATGCAACATATAAGCTTCAATACTTTTGTCTATATGAGGTTTAATTCTGACATTGCTTACCTCATTTCTACAAAAACTTTTTGGATAAAAAATAGTGAGATTACAACATGTTTAATAGGAGGATGCTGCACATATTGGAAACCTACAAGCTGAAAACTTTGTTTGTGCATGATAGACTTTCTCATAGGTTCGTTACTTGCATTATCTACAACCTAATTTGCTTTCCACAAACCACTTATAATCAAATCATCCTCAATCTTTATGGCCTCTTGTTGAGCAATTTCAAGGTTATTTATTTTACTATGTTTCAAAGAAAACTGAACATCTGGATGCAATGAAGAAATAAAAGTACAAAGTTGGAGTTGCTTACTTGGTTGAATGGAGGTGGGAATCTTTCTGAGCAGCTGGTTGAACCTATCCACAAAATCCCTGATGGGTTCACTTTCTTTCTTTTGTATATGAAAGAATTGACACAATAGAGAAGCTTCATCAATAGGACCTTTATATCTTCCCAAAAACCTATTCTTTAATGAATCCCGATCAGTAATGAATTTATCCTCCAAATAACGAAACCAATCTACTGCAGGCCCAATAAGAGATTCAATAAATAATCGTACAAAGACATTCTCTTCACTTACCCCCAAAACACCACATGCCACTGTGAATGCCAGAAAGTGATTTTCTGCATCTTGATGGTTTTCTCTATTGAACTTCGGAAAGTGCTTTCTTGATCCTTCAGGTAATGGTGAATATTGTGGCAAAGAGAGAGGTCCAAAGTGATTTCCCCATGGCTGGGAAGAAATCAACACCATAATGCATTCTGAAAATATACTAGACAAGAGTCTTTGCTGGAATGAAATGCTTTTGAGTACTTTCCACTTCATAGAGCCGCCAATCTCCATCCTTGGGGAGGCACCTTTAAATTTATGGGGAAAACAAGAGCACCGTTCTTTAATTCCAAATTTCCCCATAAATGGATCCCTTTAGAAGGACGGAGGTTGGTGGCTCTATGAAGAGGAAAGTACTCAGAAGCATTTCATTCCAGCAAAGACTCATGTCTAGTATATTTTTAGAATTGCATTATGGGGTTGATTTATTCCCATCCATGGGGAAATCACTTTGGACCTCTCTCTTTTCCACAATATTCACCATTGCCTGAAGGATCAAGAAAGCACTTTCCAAATTTTAGTGGAGAAAACCATTAAGATGCAGAAAATCACATTCTAGCATTCACAGTGGCATGTGGTGTTTTGGGGGTAAGCGAAGAGAATGTCTTTGTATGATTATTTATTGAATCTCTTATTGGGCTTGCAACAAATTGGTTTCGTTATTTGGAGGATAAATGCATTACTAATTAGGATTCATTGAAGAATAAGATTTTAAGAATATATAAAGGTCTTGTTGATGAAGCTGCTCTGTTGTGTCAATTCTTCCATATACAAAAGAAAGAAAGTGAACCCGTCAAGGATTTTGTGGATAGGTTCAACCAGATGCTCAAAAAGATTCTCGTCTCCATTGAACTAAGTAAGCAACTCCAGTTTTGTACTTTTATTTCTTCATTGCATCCAGATGTTCAGTTTTCTTTGAAACGGAGTAAAATAAATAAACTTGAAACTGCTCAACAAGAGGCCACAGAGATTGAGGATGATTTGATTATAAGTGGTTAGTGGATAGCAAATCAAGATGTAGATAATGCAAGTAGCGAGCCTATGAGAAAGTCTATCATGCACAAACAAAGTTTTCAACCTGTAGGTTTCCAATATGTGCAACCTCCTTCTATTGAATGTTGTAATCTCATTGTTTTTTATCCAATTTTTTTTTGTAGAAATGACGTAAGCAATGTAGGATTTAAACCTCAAATAGATAGAAGGATTGAAGCTTATATGTTGCATTATGAAGAAGATGATAATGAATCAAAAAGTTCCTCAAGTGCTGAAGAAGATAGGCAACCCTTCCATGATGCAAGTTGTAAAGAGGGTAATGCAAATGGTACTGTTTTATCATCTTTATTTACTATAGAAATGAAATCATTCACTTTTACTAGCAATGAAGAACAATTCGAGGATACACAACATAAAGATGAGGTATTGAAATCTTTTCTCTGAAGTGCATGCAAGTTGAATATGAAGTCTTCAAGTTTCCTGAGCTAGATAATACAGAGGTATGGCTGCAAGCAGAGGTAAAAAATGATTCTATCTTTGAATCCTTTCATTTTGAAAATTTGGATGCCAATATTTTTAAACAAAATTTTGAAGGTGATGAAAGTGATCAAATAGATGAGTGTGTTGAATCTCATACTATTTATATTCCAAAATGGTGTCTTAATGCATCTGAAGATGAATTTTTGTGTGGAGAAGAGGTTGTCATGTCTAATCTGCAGGTTGAAGATAAGAATGATGAAGTGTATCATGAAATTACGCCAGTTGGGGGCGATATTGAGTCACATGAAAATATTGTTTGCAATGCAGATTTTCATCTTGATCCACTTCTAGTTTTGTATGAGACATAGATGACTAACGATTGGTCTCTCGATGGTTTGAGTAGTGATGGTTATTTTTACGCATGGGATGTGAATTTTTCCGCTACAGGTAGAAGTGATTATGTGTAGGAATATGTTGGGGAAATTTCAAAGGTCTATGATGCTAAATGGCTATTTGGGTCTGAAGTATTACTCAGGAGGTCTTTCTACTTCACAAATGCCAGATTTTTGTTTCAGATCATGGGATGGCTTTTGAGTCTATGGGTAATACATGGGTACATTTTCCTTTTCCACTTGGGCATTTATTTCTCCCAGTCTGTTAATGGATTTGCATGATTATCCTGGAGTCATTGAAGGTAGGGTCTTCCTACCATGTACATATTAGGAGTTTTTGTTGTGTTGGTAGTTAGTTTCTTTTCCTATTTTGCCTTGTTTTTTGCTTGCTCTGCTCCCTTGGTCCTCCATGTTCTTTGACTCTATTGCCCCATGGGTTTAAGCACTGGTCCACACTTGAGATTTTGGATTCCTTACTTCGTCCTTCATAGTCCTAATCCCCAATTAGAGCATGTTGTTGCTCAAAATTTGAACTTGAAAATTTTCAAATTTTTAGTGCATCCTCTTATACACCCTTGAGCCTGCCAAACCACGAAAATAATTAATTTTGAAAATCTATGCAAACCGGTACAAAATCCTTTTATAGGATTAATCTTATATGCATCCTACCCAATCTAGCTATTTTTTGTACCAAAATGCCTCACTATTTGAAAGATTTTAAGCTTTACATTTTCCTGTTGACAACTCACAAATGAGGTTAAAATGTGACACCTGGGTTGCTAGAGATTAAAAGATTTCTAGGTTTTTCTCGGGTATGTCCAATCACCCTACACTCCAAATTTCATGTAAAATGGACTTGCTCGGAGGAAGATATGGAGTTTTCCATCTTTGGCTTAAAGTATGTTTTTCAAAAGATTTCCAATTTATTCACGGAGTAAAATTTTGTTGTGAAATTATGAAATTTAATATTATTTCCAAGGTTAAAAAAAGAGCGAATGAAAGTATCATTAAGGGGGATGAATTTATTCACCTCCACAACAAAAGTTATAAAGTCTAATTATTTACAAGACAATTTTCTCACATGAATTTTTGAAGACTTTATGAAATACAACTCTTTGTAGTCGGGGAGTCGGGAGTTTTTGAAACTCTTGAACTCTTAATAAAAAGTTAAAAAGTTCTTAAAAAGAGTGACTCCCTGACTCCTTTGTTCTTAGGGATTTCAAAGGTTCCCTAACTCCAAAAGTGCCTAACTCCATGGTTCTAAAGTTCTCAATATCTTCGACTCCTATTGCCAAGTACATCCTTCTATTAGGAAATGCTAGGGTTTAAGAACTCATGCCTTGGCCGATACTCCATGTCCAAGCTTGAGCTTCAAATTGGCTTTTCTCTATTTCTGATCATTCTGTATATACTCTTTAGATCCTCTATGATGGTGCAAGTAATCTATAGTATTGCTTTGTATGATTATCGAATGCAAATGATAAAAGTAGAAGAGGATTGACGAGTATTCTTTGGAACCTCTGTAGTCACAGCAAAGATGTCCATCTAAGCACATTGAAATTGTGATTTTGGTTAGATATTATGTTTCGAGATGCTCTATATGCATATGTGGAAGCATAGACAATACGCGTGGACTATTTAACAAATTGCCTCAGAGATATGCAATCTCATGGAATGCAGTGACCGCAAGATATGCACAAAATGGATTTGTTAATGAAGCTTTAGAGACTTTGAAGTATATGCAACTGTTAAAGGTAAACCAGACTCCCCTATCTTTGTCAGCATTCTTTGAGGTCGTGCCAAATAGAGAGCTTTTAAGCAGAGTTCAAAGCATAATGAAATATCAATCTTCTATTTTGGGGAATGCAATATATGCACAAATGGATTGGTTGAAGAAATTTTAGAAATTACTGATTGATCTCCAGACCTCCAATACTAGTGCAAGAGCATTCACGGTCAATGGCAATTCTGCATCATAAAAAAAAAAGAGATGGGTAAGTGCAAGAAGATGGGGGGCCAAAAAGAGGTCTTAAGTGGACACTTTTTTTCTAAAATCAGGAAATATTGGCCTTGGATGAGAAATTGAGCATAGTTACACTCAAAATTTAGAGATGTAACCAAAACAATGTTCGTAGCGCTCCAAGTCTACTTTCTAAACTACTGTTTGTTTTGAAAATGGCATAGATTAAGGGGTTCAAAAGAGGGAGCCACAGAAATTGGTGTTGTTTCTGTCAAAAAAATAACATAGCATGTTTTGTGGCTCCCTCAAAAGGTCAACTTTTTTTTGGTATTTTTAAAATCTCTTTGGTGAGAAATTATCTAATAGCATGTAGTTTATGCCTGATTTTTTTAATAATGTTTTGATGAATATTTGATTTTTTACTAATTTTCAAAGTGGACACATCCTAAAAAATAGAATTACGGTCGTGCTACCCCTATAAATTTTGAAAACTAATTGAAAATCATTTTTTTCTTTTTTTAATATTTATAGAATGGAGTCTAGTTTCTAAATATGTAATTTTTTTGAAATTTCAATGAATAGTTAATTTACAATGAAAAAAAGACCAAACAATGGTTTTTGCCCAAAAACAGACACACAAACAAAAGAAATTAAACATGAAAGGCTTAACATTGTTAAAATGTGAAAAAAATCACATCGTCAAATAGCTAAGAGAAAGCCTAACATTACCCAGGTGTTTAATTTGTTTGACCTTGAAACACGTGCAAATCTGAGGGTTAGCACGAACGAAATTATGTGAAATCTTGAAGAATATGGAAAAACACGTCTGTGACTGTTCAAAAGGCACTCCAAGCCTTTGGGTTGGAAATCCAAAGCAAATCCCAAGCCCAAGGCTTGGGATTCCCAAAGCAAAACATAACGCGAGCGCGTTATAATGCACTCGCATTATATTTTGCTTTGCATTTTTCCTTTTTCGCAAGTCTATTGTTTGTCATGTTTGACATAATGCGAGCGCGTTATAACGCGCTCACGTTATGTTCCCTTAAATTTTTTTACATTCAAGGCTATTAATCATGTATGTACGTATGTATGGATGTATGTATGTATGCCTATATGTATGTATGTATGTATGTATCTATGTATGCCTATATGTATGTATGTATAGTGTCGAGGGTAGAGATGGGAGTGAACCAGATAGGGGAGGAGAGAGGTGGATAAGGATTGAGTGATTAAGGTTGAGGGTTGAGCATATAGGGATAGGATTTAGAGTTTAGGGATAAGGGATTAGAGTTTAGGACCTTGAGGGATTAGGGTTTAGGGTTGAGGCTTTAAGGATAGCATTTAGGGTTAAGGGTCGAGGGATTAGGTTTAAGGTAGAGTGTTGAGGGTAGAGGGATTAGGGATAGGGTTTAGGGTTGAAAGTTTAGAGTTGAGGGATTAGGGTTCAAGGTATAGTTTAGTAGTTCTTGTGGATAGAGCCAGTAAACAATGGGAGATTATTTACCTATTTCATAACAATATACCTTCCCTAAGTGCGGGGTGGACAGCAAGAAACATAGATGTACCCCAATGCAAATCTTTTCTCATAATGATCATCCTTCTGATTTCAACTGTTAATTACTCACTATGGATGTACCATACGCAAAGCTTTTCTCATAGGGTTTAAGGTATAGTGTCAAGGGTTGAGGGTTTATTGATAGTGTTTAAGGTTGAGGGTTGAGGGATTAGGTTTTAGGGTTGATGGATTAGGGTTTAAGGTACAGTGTTGAGGGTTAAAGGTTTAGGGATAGGGTTTAGGGTTGACAGATTAGCATTTAATGTCGAGGTTAGGGTTAGAGTGTCAAGGGTAGAGGGATTAGGGATAGGGTTTAGGGTTGAAGCTTTAAGGATTGAGGGTTGAGGCTTTAGGGATGAGGGTTTAAGGCTTAAGATATAGTGTCAAGTGTTGAGGGTGTAGGGATAGGGTTTAAGTTTTAAGGGTTAAGGGTTGAGGGATAGGGATTAGGATTTAAGGTATAGTGTTGAGGGTTGATGGTTTAGGGATAGGGTTTAGGTTTGAGGGATTAGGATTTAGGGTTGATGAATTAGGGTTTAATGTTGAGAGTTGAGGGTTGAGGGTTGAGGGTTGAGGGTTGAGGGTTGAGGTTGAGGGATAGGGTTAATGATCAAGGGATTAGGGTTAAATAAGAGTGTCAAGGGTAGAGGGATTAGGGATAGGGTTTAGGGTTGAAGGTTTAATGATTTAGGGTTGAGGCTTTAGGGATGAGGGTTAAGGGATCAGGGTTTAAGATATAGTGTCAAGTGTTGAGCGTGTAGGGATAGGTTTTAGGGTTCAAGTTTTAAGGGTTAAGGGTCGAGGGATCAGAGTTAAGGGTTGAGGGATTAGGGTTTGACGTTGAGGGTTGAGTACATTAAGGTTCGAGAGTTAAGGGTTTCGGGATAGGGTTGAGGGTCGATGGATTAGGGTTAAGGGATGGGATTGGAGGGTTTAGGGATAAGGGATTAGGGTTTAAGGTATAGTATCAAGCCCGTTGAGGGTATAGGAATAGGGATAGCATTTAGGGTTTAGGGATGAGGGATTAGAGTAGAGGGATGACGGATGACAGATTAGGGTTGAGGGATTAGGGTTTAGGGATAAGGTTTAGGGTTAGGGTTTAGGGATTAGGATTTAAGGTATAGTGTTGAGGGTTTAGGGATAGGGTTTAGGGTTGAGGGATTAGAGTGAAGGGTTGAGGGATTAGGATTTGACATTGAGGGTTGAGGGTTTAGGGTTTAGGGATAGGGTTGAGGGATTAGGGTTTGATGTTGAGGGTTGAGGGTTGAGGTTCGAGGGTTAAGGGTTTAGGGATAGGGTTGAGGGTTGAGGGATTAGGGTTAAAGTAGAGTGTGGAGGGTGTAAGGATTAGGGATAGGGTTGGAGGGTTTAGGGATAAGGGATTAGGGTTTAAGGTATAGTATCGAGTCTGTTGAGGGTTTAGGAATAGGGATAGCATTTAGGGTTTAGGGATGAGAGATTAGAGTTGAGTGATGATAGATTAGGGTTGGGGGTTAAGGGATTAGGGTTTAGGGATAAGGTTTAGGGTTGAGAGTTGAGGGATTAGGGTTTAAGGTATAGTGTTGAGGGTTGAGGGTTTAGAGATAGGGTTTAGGGTTGACGAATTAGGGTTTAGGGTTGACAGATTAGGGTTTAGGGTTGACGGATTAGCATTTAATGTCGAGGTTAGGGTTAGACTGTCGAGGGTAGAGGGATGAGGGATAGGGTTTAAGGTTGAAGCTTTAAGGATTGAGGGTCGAGGCTTTAGGGATGAGAGTTTAAGGCTTAAGATATAGTGTCAAGTGTTGAGGGTGTAGGGATAGGGTTTAAGTTTTAAGGGTTAAGGGTTGAGGGATAGGGATTAGGGTTTAAGGTATAGTGTTGAGGGTTGCTGATTTAGGGATAGGGTTTAGGTTTGAGGGATTAGGGTTTAGGGTTGATGAATTAGGGTTTAATGTTGAGAGTTGAGGGTTGAGGGTTGAGGGTTGAGGGTTGAGGGTTGAGGTTGAGGGATAGGGTTAATGGTCAAGGGATTAGGGTTAAATAAGAGTGTCTAGGGTAGAGGGATTAGGGATAGGGTTTAGGGTTGAAGGTTTAATGATTTAGGGTTGAGGCTTTAGGGATGAGGGTTAAGGGATTAGGGTTTAAGATATAGTGTCAAGTGTCGAGCGTGTAGGGATAAGTTTTAGGGTTCAAGTTTTAAGAGTTAAGGGTTGAGGGTTGAGTACATTGAGGTTCAAGGGTTAAGGGTTTCGGGATAGGGTTGAGGGTCGAGGGATTAGAGTTGGAGGGTTTAGGGATAAGGAATTAGGGTTTAAGGTATAGTATCGAGCCCGTTGAGGGTCCAGGAATAGGGATAGCATTTAGGGTTTAGGGATGAGGGATTAGAGTTAAGGGATGATGGATGACGGATTAGGGTTGAGGGATTAGGGTTTAGGGATAAGGTTTAGGGTTAGGGTTGAGGGATTAGGGTTCAAGGTATAGTGTTGAGGGTTTCGGGATAGGGTTTAGGGTTGAGGGATTAGAGTGAAGGGTTGAGGGATTAGGATTTGATGTTGAGGGTTTAGGGTTTAGAGATAGGGTTAAGGGTCGAGGGATCAAAGTTAAGGGTTGAGGGATTAGGGTTTGACGTTGAGGGTTGAGGGTTGTGGTTCAAGGGTCAAGGGTTTAGGGATAGGGTTGAGGGTCGAGGGATTAGGGTTAAAGTAGAGTGTGGAGGGTGTAAGGATTAGGGATAGGGTTGGAGGGTTTAGGGATAAGGGATTAGGGTTTAAGGTATAGTATCGAGTCTGTTGAGGGTTTAGAAATAGATATAGCATTTAGGGTCTAGGGATGAGGGATTATAGTTAAGGGATGATGGATTAGGGTTGAGGGTTGAGGGATTAGGGTTTAGGTATAAGGTTTAGGGTTGAGGGTGGAGGGATTAGGGTTTAAGGTATAGTGTTGAGGGTTGAGGGTTTAGGGATAGGGTTTAGGGTTGATGGATTAGGTTTTAGGGTTGACAAATTAGCATTTAATGTCAAGGTTAGGGTTAGAGTGTCGAGGGTAGAGGGATTAGGGATAGGGTTTAGGGTTGAAGGTTTAAGGATTCAGGGTTGAGGCTTTAAGGATGAGCGTTTAAGGGATTAGGGTTTAAGATATAGTCTCAAGTGTCGAGCGTGTAGGGATAGGTTTTAGGGTTCAAGGTTTAAGGGTTAAGGGTCGAGGGATCAGAGTTAAGGGTTGAGGGATTAGGGTTTGACCTTGAGGGTTGAGTACATTGAGTTTCAAGGGTTAAGGGTTTCGGGATAGGGTTGAGGGTCGAGGGATTAGGGTTGGAGGGTTTAGGGATAAGGGATTAGGGTTTAAGGTATAGTATTGAGCCCGTTGAGGGTCTAGGAATAGGGATAGCATTTAGGGTTTAGGGATGAGGGATTAGCGTTGAGGGATGATAGATTAGGGTTAAGGGATAAGGTTTAGGGTTAGGGTTGAGGGATTAGGGTTTAAGGTATAGTGTTGAGGGTTTAGGGATAGGGTTTAGGGTTGAGGGATTAGAGTGAAGGGTTAAGGGATTAGGATTTAACGTTGAGGGTTGAGGGTTTAGAGTTTAGGGTTTAGGGATAGGGTTGAGAGTCGAGGGATCAAAGTTAAGGGTTGAGGGATTAGG
Organism: Cunninghamia lanceolata; assembly: GCA_027924645.1. Classification (NCBI taxonomy): domain Eukaryota; kingdom Viridiplantae; phylum Streptophyta; class Pinopsida; order Cupressales; family Cupressaceae; genus Cunninghamia; species Cunninghamia lanceolata. The sequence continues at coordinate 325,811 of BSBN01000787.1, read as the reverse complement.
GTTTGACGTTGAGGGTTGAGGGTTGACGTTCGAGGGTCAAGGGTTTAGGGATAGGGTTGAGGGTCGAGGGATTAGGGTTAAAGTAGAGTGTGGAGGGTGTAAGGATTAGGGATAGGATTGGAGGGTTTAGGGATAAGGGATTAGGGTTTAAGGTATAGTATCGAGTCTGTTGAGGGTTTTAGGAATAGGGATAGCATTTAGGGTTTAGGGATGAGGGATTAGAGTTGAGGGATGATGGATTAGGGTTGAGGGTTGAGGGATTAGGGTTTAGAGATAAGGTTTAGGGTTGAGGGTTGAGGGATTAGGGTTTAAGGTATAGTGTTGAGGGTTGAGGGTTTAGCGATAGGGTTTAGGGTTGACGGATTAGGTTTTAGGTTTGACAGATTAGGGTTTAGGGTTGACGGATTAACATTTAATGTCGAGGTTAGGGTTAGAGTGTCGAGGGTAGAGGGCTTAGGGATAGGGTTTAGGGTTGAAGGTTTAAGGATTGCGGGTTGAGGCTTTAGGGATGAGGGTTTAAGGCTTAAGATATAGTATTAAGTGTTGAGGGTGTAGGGATAGGATTTAAGTTTTAAGGGTTAAGGGTTGAGGGATAGGGATTAGGGTTTAAGGTATAGTGTTGAGGGTTGATGGTTTAGGGATAAATTTTAGGTTTGAGGGATTAGGGTTTAGGGTTGATGAATTAGGGTTTAATGTTGAGAGTTGAGTGTTGAGGGTTGAGGGTTGAGGGTTGAGGGTTGAGGTTGAGGGATAGGGTTAATGGTCAAGGGATTAGGGTTAAATAAGAGTGTCGAGGGTAGAGGGATTAGGGATAGGGTTTAGGGTTGAAGGTTTAATGATTTAGGGTTGAGGCTTTAGGGATGAGGGTTTAAGATATAGTGTCAAGTGTCGAGCATGCAGGGATAGGTTTTAGGGTTCAAGTTTTAAGGGTAAGGGTCAAGGGATCAGAGTTAAGGGTTGAGGGATTAGGGTTTGACGTTGAGGGTTGAGTACATTGAGGTTTGAGGGTTAAGGGTTTCGGGATAGGGTTGAGGGTCGAGGGATTAGGGTTAAGGGATAGGGTTGGAGGGTTTAGGGATAAGGGATTAGGGTTTAAGGTATAGTATCAAGCCCATTGAGGGTCTAGGAATAGGGATAACATTTAGGGTTTAGGGATGAGGGATTAGAGTTGAGGGATGACAGATGATGGATTAGGGTTGAGGGATTAGGGTTTAAGGTATAGTGTTGAGGGTTTAGGCATAGGGTTTAGGGTTAAGGGATTAGAATGAAGGGTTGAGGGATTAGGATATGACATTGAGGGTTTAGGGTTTAGGGTTTAGGGTTTAGGGATAGGGTTGAGGGTCGAGGGATCAGAGTTAAGGGTTGAGAGATTAGGGTTTGACATTGAGGGTTGAGGGTTGCGGTTCGAGGGTCAAGGGTTTAGGGATAGGGTTGAGGGTCAAGGGATTAGGGTTAAAGTAGAGTGTGGAGGGTGTAAGGATTAGGGATAGGGTTGGAGGGTTTAGGGATAAGGGATTAGGGTTTAAGGTATAGTATCGAGTCTGTTGAGGGTTTAGGAATAGGGATAGCATTTAGGGTTTAGGGATGAGTGATTAGAGTTGAGGGATGATGGATTAGGGTTGAGAGTTGAGGGATTAGGGTTTAGGGATAAGGTTTAGGGTTGAGGGATTAGGGTTTAAGGTATAGCGTTGAGGGTTGAAGGTTTAGGGATAGGGTTTAGGGTTGATGGATTAGGGTTTAGGGTTGACAGATTAGCATTTAATGTTGAGATTAGGGTTAGAGTGTCGATGGTAGAGGGATTAGGGATAGGGTTTAGGGTTGAAGGTTTAAGGATTGAGGGTTGGGGCTTTAGGGATGAGGGTTTAAGGCTTAAGATATAGTGTCAAGTGTTGAGGGTGTAGGAATAGGGTTTAAGTCTTAAGGGTTAAGGGTTGAGAGTTGATGGTTTAGGGATAGGGTTTAGGTTTGAGGGATTAGGGTTTAGGGTTGATGAATTAGGGTTTAATGTTGAGAGTTGAGGGTTGAGGGTTGAGGTTGAGGGATAGGATTAATGGTCAAGGGATTAGGGTTAAATAAGAGTGTTGAGGCTAGAGGGATTAGGGATAGGGTTTAGGGTTGAAGGTTTAATGATTTAGGGTTGAGGCTTTAGGGATGAGGGTTAAGGGATTAGGGTTTAAGATATAGTGTCAAGTGTCGAGTGTGTAGGGATAGGTTTTAGGGTTCAAGTTTTAAGGGTTAAGGGATTAGGGTTTGATGTTGAGGGTTGAGTACATTGAGGTTCGAGGATTAAGGGTTTCGGGATAGGGTTGAGGGTTGAGGGATTAGGGTTAAGGGATAGGGTTGGAGGGTTTAGGGATAAGGGATTAAGGTTTAAGGTATAGTATCAAGCCTGTTGAGGGTCTAGGAATAGGGATAGCATTTAGGGTTTAGGGATGAGGGATTAGAGTTGAGGGATGATGGATGACAGATTAGGGTTGAGGGATTAGGGTTTAGGGATAAGGTTTAGGGTTAAGGTTGAGGGATTAGGGTTTAAGGTATAGTGTTGAGGGTTTAGGGATAGGGTTTAGGGTTGAGGGATTAGAGTGAAGGGTTGAGGGTTTAGGGTTTAGGGATAGGGTTGAGGGTCGAGGGATTAGAGTTAAGGGTTGAGGGATTAGGGTTTGACGTTGAGGGTTGAGGGTTGAGGTTCAAGGGTCAAGGGTTTAGAGATAGGGTTGAGGGTCGAGGGATTAGGGTTTAGGTAGAGTGTGGAGAATGTAAGGATTAGGGATAGGGTTGGAGGGTTTAGGGATAAGGGATTAGGGTTTAAGGTATAGTATCGAGTCTGTTGAGGGTTTATGAATAGGGATAGCATTTAGGGTTTAGGGATGAGGGATTAGAGTTGAGGGATGATGGATTAGGGTTGAGGGTTGAGGGATTAGGGTTTAGGGATAAGGTTTAGGGTTGAGGGTTGAGAGATTAGGGTTTAAGGTATAGTGTTGAGGGTTTCTATCATCAAATGTAGATTTATGGGTTTGATTATATTGATTGCCTCTCCAATTTTGGGGTGTGGATGTTTTGGAATCAATCAGGAAGTGTTCAGAAGACTTTGTGGAAGTGGATTATAAATCAATTGACAGAACCCCTGCTATTTATGCTTGGATAAGGATTTGTCACAAACTAGAACTTTTGCTTCCAAAGAAGATTTGTCTTTCTTCCTCGATGGGCATTTTCTATCAAGAACTTGATTATGAGGGCTTGCCCCTTCATTGTTATGCCTATCATATGGTGGAGCATCTTGCAAGCTCTTGCAAGAAACGGGAAAAGTTCTCCCTTAAAAACATTGTGGTCATTCAAGTCTAAAGGGGAAGGTTTGGAAAGAGATGTGATCAATGCAAAGGATGTGATCAATCTATAGCAGGACAAAACGTGAGCACGTTATAATGCGCTCGCGTTTTGTGTTGCTATAGAAATGGTAAAAAAGTGTTGACCCCCGTGATCCAAGCCCACATGCTTTATTTTCGTATTGATTCTACACATGCTCCGACAAAAAAGAAGTGCTTTCATGCTGTTGGGAAGTTCACATGCACATTTGACACATTGTACCACCTTTGCATGATCTTTCCACCACCTTTTCTACTTTTCCAACTTGAGAAGGAGGAAATAACATAGTTTTCACACCAAGTTTGATATATATCTATTCAAGTTTCAATTTTTGTAGTGTTGCAATGTTAATTGTGATTCAATTTTAGGAATTTAACATCATAGATTGGTTAATAGTATTGTTGTTAGTAATCATATTTGAGTGTTATTCAATTTAACATTGAAAAGGAAGCAAGTGGTGAAAAACTCAAATTGTTGAGGAGTTTGATGCAAGAAGAAAAAAACACTACATAATTGGGTACTCTCTCCATTCGAATCATCATTTTTTAGGTATGTCAAGTCTTTACATGCATGTTCTTTACAATTTCCTTATTTCAGATTGAATTACTTTATCATGCTTTATCATACAGTTTAAAATAGACACATTCCCAATCAAGAAAGCAGCCTACAATCTCACATGATGCCATGTATATTTTCTACACTTGGGCTCTTTAATAATTATGTGTAATAAACAGACCTTAACATACCATGATGTCAAACTATACAAGAATAAATCCTTACAACATAATAAAAATACAATCCCACTATTATCTTGTATTCATTTCTTAGGAACTAATATTGGTCTCTTTATCATGCTACAAACAAATTCTCTGTCATACTGAGGAAACGATTAAGAATTAAACCAACACAGGAAGAGATAGAAGCTAAGAATGCAAAGAAAGCAGTGGCTATGAGGGAACTTCGTGAGAAGAGGAAATTGGACACGATAAATGAAGACATACCAATTGAAGAGGAACCACAACCATCACAAAGAGATATGGCATTGGTAGCACAAAGAGAACGAATGAAAAAACTTCGTGGTATGAGAGATTTGAATACCATAGTTGGAGACACGTCCTCTACCACAAGTCAACATGTAGGGACACCATCTACCACATCTCAAGTTGAGAGTACATCATCACTCACATGTGATGAAGGAGGTACACCATCATTCCCACCTCAACCTCAAGGTATGTCATCTATTCCATCTTCGATCGAAGGTATGCCATCTAACCCATCTCATTTAAATATTGATGAAATTCCTAATGTTGAGATGAATTTACCTAACTTAACACCACCTAGAATTTTGCATAGAAAGCCAAAGTATTTGATTGGTATTGATGAGAATATTTTGCAGCCAATGGAAGGTAAGATTCCAAAACACACTTGTAGAAGATATGCTAATAAGATTTGGAGATTGTTCTTTGAAAAGTTAAATGAGACTGCAAGATGTCAACTATTCGTTGAAATGATATGAAGTATAAAGTATAGGTCTATCATGAAGATTCTTGGGTTGAGAACATTAGAGGCTTCAAGTGAAAAATCTATTGTCAAGAATCTAATGAGTGTGTATGAGAGTGTGGGTAACACCTCATGTACAAAAGATAGTAATCCAACACGGTGTGTGATTACATCGACTATAGTAAGTAGTCAAATGAGGAAAGCTCATCTCATTAGAAAGATGAGTTAACAATTGAGAATTAATAGGAAAACTTTATCAAGAGCCATTGGAAGATGCCAAAGAATTGAGGACACTAATGCCAATGAATTATGGGCGTTCTCGGGGAGACTACCACGAAAAGATAAACCAATTGTTGAAGCATTAAGATCACTAATTGAAGAATTTTGGAAGAATTACACAAGGGTATCTATGAATCAAAGGGATGTGGTAAGAAAGAGAATCGGTAGTCAGAACTGCAAGCCACATCCAAAGCATTTTTTGGATGAGACTCAAACACAGTTTTATGGTAAATTTCTAGAGAAGTATCCTCAAATTAAAATTTTTCAAAGATATTTTGAAATGCTAAAACCTTTCTATGTTAAGATAAATCACACGTGCACTACTTGTTGTTGTAGATTACATATTGAATTTTCTAACCATTTTGATGCTTATAGGTCTATATGTTTAGATATGCATACTAACAATGATTTGCAGGGTTGTGCCATATGTGCCCCACCAACATCTTCAAGAGACTTCATATCAAGAATTTTATGTGAAAGAGAGGAAGGTCAAATATTCTACAAGAAATTATGCTTGGATGGCACATGTCATCGCTGCGGTGGCTTGCAACATTTGCCAATATGTGAACATATGGAAAGAACACATGCAGTTGGAAACGAACTAGTAGAGTTTGGCAAGTATAAAATAGTGGCATACAATACAAAAGATGGTAAAGAAGCAAAGAGGTGTGAATTGGTTATTGAAAAGATTCCAGTGTATCAGTTTATGCCTATATTTCGTGACAACATAGTGTATGAGTATGCAAGACATGCCCATAGAGCTTGATGGTTGGACTTGCAATTCAAGTTATGCAAGGACACATTTCCGGCTGGTAGCATTGTTTGAGTCATCAACTTTGCAGAGAACTACAATCTACAGCCACAGCATGAGGTGCAATCACAATATTACAACTCCACACAGGTTTCTATATTTGTGCACATCACATTCATTCATGCAAATGATAGTATAGAGGATGACAGCAAGATTATAAGGGAGTATAATTTCTATATTAGTGATGATCGCACACATTCTACGGAGTTCGTGCAAGGTTGCTTTCAGGTGTTCTACAATGATTTGGCTAGAAGGGGCATATCGTTCAGTCAACATATCATATGGCTAGATAACTGTGCATCACAATTCAAGAACTCACAGAATTTCTATTGGCTGAGTAGGAGGCATAATTTTACAGGTATTCAGCATATGTGGAACTTTTGTGAGGCTGGGCATGGAAAGGGGGAGCATGATGGTGCAGGAGCATGTATCAAAAGAGCCATAGCACGAGAAGAGTTAAAGTATAAAGACAATGCAAAGTTGACAGATGCAAAATTGATTGTCAAGTGGTGTAGTGCTTCCATGGGTCCAGGTAATGAAGGTAAGTCTTCAGTTCATAGAACTTTTTGGTTGATAGATGATACTAACATTGCACCATATGAGGATTGTTGTACACTGACATGATCAAATGAGATGCACTCTTTGAGAAGCTCAATTGCAGGTTCATGGAGTATCCATACATGAAAGATGTCATGCTTTTGTTCTTCCTATACAATTCAAGTTTGGGATGAGTACAAGTCAAAGGAGTGGGTTGACGAATGGCAGTTAAGTTATCTTAGCCCACTTGACACGTATCGACCCCCAATGGCACTGGAACTAACACAAATAGAATCATCAGTTAACTTTGACCACATATCAGATTTAGTTCAACCAGTAATATAGGGCATGTATATGCATCTAATTTTATCTAGTTCAACCAGGTAATGTCATCTTACTTTGTAGTGTTTTTGTAATGTTAACTAATTTCATCTAATTTGCTACACATATCAATATAGGGAACATATATGCAGTTATTGCAGATGAATATAATGAAGAGGGAACAGATTATTACTTGTGTCGTTGTGTTGAGGCCAAAAAGAAATTGGAGGCCCTTGTTACAAATGGAGAAAACATCTAATACCCTACAGGCTTAGTGGTTATTACTGGAACATGGCTTAGAAGGTACCCACATAAGAGTGTTAATATTTGGCTATTTTATGACTTTGACACACATCGAAAGATTCTTCATTACTCAAACCTTGTCGTGGCATCCAATGTTCATTTGATAAAATATCAGGGTAGACCTTTGAACAAAATCTTGTGGAAGGTGTGTGAGTCTGACCATGAAGCAATACTTGACACAATAAAGAGTAGAGCAGACCCAGATGGTTCATTGGATTAATTTGTACGTATTCACATTGATTTTGTAAAGTTATGTTACATTGAGTTGTAAGTATGCACATTAATTTGTAAGGTTTGTCTTTTTTTTAATTTCCTCTTGCATTTTTACACATATACATATTTTTACATCATCATGTTATGCATATTTGGTGTCCTGCTCCTGATGTGATCAAACTCATAACTCACCCTATTTTCTCTAGACACCATTTGATGATCTCTCCAACACTCTGGATCCAGGGTGCCCAATCATGATGATGACCTATATACCATTCTCCCAAGGTGCTCATAATGAATGAAAAGAAGACCAAGGATGCCCAAGCTTAATAGACTTATTTCTTTCAATTTTGATGATCCAAACTCTTACAAAATGACATCCATTTTCATGCCTTTAGATCTTCCTTCACATACAGGGCACCAAATCAAGTTGAAAAATGCGCCTTAGGACTCCATGCTAAGGTTTGAGCCATTAAAGTCTCTTGATATTAGGCGCTCATGATGATGAAACTTAGAGTTTTTTCTTTTCCTAGGTGCTCATCTAAGATGTTTGAATGATACGGAGCACCTAGACCTCTATAATGTACATTGGGTGCCAAAATCAAGGTGATTTTAAGTCACTTTGAGTCATGTTGCAAAAAAGTGTCAATGTTATCAAGTTGCACAAAGCAACTTTTACATTTTTGGTGTCCTGCTCCTAATGTGACCAAACTGACTATTCCAATGCGTCTGAATGGGTACATTTACGCTAGGCATGGTCTTTTTTTTCACCCAAACATGTTGAAATAGTCTGAGCTACATTGTACCGATGATATCCCTGAAGAGTCTAAAGTGCAAAAAGGCAGCAATCTTTGACAAGATGTTACTCAAAAACTGTGTCACTTAGAAATATTTCATCTAAGGCAATGCAATCACGTAGAGTACCTCTACAATAACCTCTCTCAGTTTTTTATATCTCTAAGACATTTTCCCGTGGTGAAAGGTTTTCTACTGCCCCAAAAATTGTCAGAAGGAGGCAGTGTAAAGTTGCAAAGGGGTGTAATTTTCATCCTGCTCCTGATGTGACCAAACTAATTATTCCAACACGTCTGGATGGGTACATTTATGCTAGGAATTTTCTTTTTTTTCACCAAACATGTCGAAACAGTCCGATCTATATTGTATCGACAATATCCCTGAAGAGTCCAAAGTGCAAAAAGGTAGCAATCTTTGACAAGATGTTACTCAAAAACCGTGTCACTCATAAACATTCTATCTAAGGCAATGCGATCATGTAGAGTGCCTCTACAATAACCTCTCTCAGTTTTTATATCTCTGAGACATTTTCCCGTGGTGAAAGGTTTTCTGCTGCCCCAAAAATCATCAGAAGGAGGTAGTGTAAAGTTGCAAAGGGGTGTAACTTTTGTCCTACTCCTGATGCGACCAAACTGACTATTCCAACGCATCCAGATGGGTACATTTACACTAGGCATGGTCCTATTTTTCACCCAAACATTTCGAAACAGTCCAAGCTACATTGTACCGACGATATCCCTGAAGAGTCCAAAGTGCAAAAAGGTAGCAATCTTTGACAAGATATTACTCAAAAATTGTGTCACTTAGAAACATTCCATTTGATACAACATGATCACCTAGAGTGCCTCTACAATAACCTCTCTCAGTTTTTTATATCTCTAAGACATTTGCCCGTGGTGAAAGGTTTTCTGTTGCCCCAAAAATCATCAGAAGGAGGCAGTGTAAAGTTGCAAAGGGGTGTAACTTTCATCCTACTCTTGATGTGATCAAACTGCATATTCCAATGCATCCAATTGGGTACATTTAAGCTAGGCATGGTCTTGTTTTTCACCTAAACATGTCGAATCAATCCGAGCTACATTGTACTGATGATATCCCTAAAGAGTCTAAAGTGCAAAAAGGCAGCAATCTTTGACGAGATGTTACTCAAAAACTGTGTCACTTAGAAACATTCCGTCTAAGGCAATGTGATCATGTAGAGTGCCTCTACAATAACCTCTCTCAGTTTTTATATCTCTGAGGCATTTGCCTGTGGTGAAAGGTTTTCTGCTGCCCCAAAAATCGTTGGAAGGAGGCAGTGTAAAGTTGCAAAGGGGTGTAACTTTTCTCCTGCTCGTGATGTGACCAAACTGACTATTCCAACCCATCCGAATGGGTACATTTACACTAGGCATGGTCTTTTTTTTCACTCAAACATGTCAAAACAGTTCAAGCTACATTGTACCGACGATATCCCTGAAGAGTCCAAAGTGCAAATAGGTAGCAATCTTTGATGAGATGTTACTCAAAAACTGTGTCACTTAGAAACATTCCATCTGAGGCAACGTGATCATGTAGAGTGCTTCTACAATAACCTCTCTCAGTTTTTTATATATCTGAGGCATTTGCCTGTGGTGAAAGGTTTTCTGCTACCCCAAAAATCGTCAAAAGGAGGCTGTGTAAAGTTGCAAAGGGGTGTAACTTTCATCCTGCTCCTAATGTGACCAAAATGATTGTTCCAAAGCATCCAGATGGGTACATTTACACTAGGCATGGTCCTATTTTTCACCCAAACATGTCGAAACAGTCTGAGCTACATTGTACCGATGATATCCCTGAAGAGTCCAAAATGTAAAAAGGTAGCAATCTTTGACGAGATGTTACTCGAAAACTGTGTCACTTAGAAACATTCTGTCTAAGGCAATGTGATCACATAGAGTGCCTCTATAATAACCTCTCTCAGTGTTTTATATCTCTGAGACATTTGCCCGTGGTGAAAGGTTTTCTGCTGCCCCAAAAATCGTTAGAAGGAGGCAGTGTATTAAGTCAGGATGAAAGCCTATTCACTCTAGGTGCCAATCTCAAGTTGCACAATCATGAATGGGTGCCTAGAGCAATAAGGCGCTACATCATGGTTCCAGGACCTTGAAATGGCACCCAAGCATGTAGGAGGAATTTTCAAGGAGCCAAAATGTTTTTGAAACTCTAAGGAACTAGTCCAAAGACTCTATGTCACCATCTTGATACCATTGAGTCACCTTTGGAACTCAAACATATTGAAACAAGGTCTAGGAAGCTAGGCACCATCTCTTGCCAGTTCAACCTCTCAGATGCACCAATATTGGAAAGACTCTTAATGAGCACCTAAGTTTGAATTGATCTTGTGATTGAAAGTTTGGTGATGTATTGGTGCAAGATGACCTTCAGTTGAAGCAATCTAAGTTCCAGGAAGGGTTTAGAAGTTATCAACCTCTTCACTAAGTTAGGCGCACTTTACAAGCTTTCTTACCCAAGAGTTGCACCTCATTAAGACAAGGCACATCTTAACCTCTGGGACTTTTCCAAAGAAGCGCTTCAGTTTATTAGCACCTTTGGACCTTGTTTTGCATTCTAAAAGAGAAGGCGTACTTTGGAAGCATTTCTAACCCAGATTGACGCCTAGGTATAGTCATCTCTCTGGAGCATTACAATGTGTTTTAAAATGAAGGAGGACATTTCATAAGTTGGGGAATTGATCATTGAAGACCTTGGAGTGTTTGAATTACTCTAAGCAAGAAGGCGCATTTCCATGGAGTAGCATACTCTAGATAGCGCCTAATTTCATCAAGGCGTAATTCCACCCTCACTTTGGTACCTATCATCAAGAAGGGGCATTAGGCATTCCTTGAACAGTTCTGAGCATTTGAAGTTCGTGAAATCACCAAGGAATGTTGGGCGCCATGTGTATCCTCAACAAGCTTGAGTTTGTGCCTAGACAAGTTGGCGCTTATTCATGTTTTAACTTCCCTCTTGAAGTGCCTAACTTGGGAAAAAGTTATCTTGTTGTTAGTCAAGTGTTTCATGTGTTTTGGAGACTCCAAAAGACTTCCTCTTGCTAGGCACTCTTCTTGGCAACTACAACCTTCAACTGGTGTCTAGATCCTGAAGAAAAACACTTGCAAGTGTGGGCGCACTTTCCTTGTGATGGAGCATCAAACTGGCACCTAGAAATCATAATGCATGAAGTGAGCACCTAGGATCCTATTAGTCCATTAGGTGGTTTTGGGATCCATGTCAAGTCATTGGATTAGGTTGCCAACTCAGAATGATTTTCATGCACTTAGACTTCAAGGCGCCAAAACTAGTAGGAAAATATTTGGGGGGAAACCACACTGATAAAAGTTGGGTAAATTTAACCTCCAAGTCTGATTAGGCTCCATATAACAACAATACTTATATCATGTCCCTTTGCTTTATGAAACAAGCAGTATGTGTCAAGTCATAGGGATAACACTATGGTCCTTAGAAATTTCTCTATGACTTTTGATAAGATTATCTACTATTATGTGGATGCTTGATAGTATTATCTTGATCCATCGGCGAGCTTAAAACTTTAATCAGCCGATAGGTTGATGTGACCATGACTCCATTTGATTTCACTTCTGACAAACATCCCATCATTGACTCTTATCAGTCAGATAGACCGCTATCAGTGACTTTATATCCTTTCACACCAATGTCTTTGTCACTCCGATACGAGACTCTAAGTCCCTCGCCTATTGGTAGGACTTAATACCATTGGCACACTCAAAAACTCTTCTACCGACACACCGATCTCACCAATGACAACCTTCGGACCACACCCGTCGGTGAGACTCCAAACATCGATGAACTCTAATCTCATTGGGCTGATACACCGATGGATTTTGACTGTCTTGTGACCCCCTTCATCGGTGAATCTCTCAACTACTCTTCCAATGCGCCGATGGGATTATCTTCCGATACACCAATGTCTTCAACTTTTAACCACACTCGTCAGCAAGACAAACCACTATCGACGAAGCCTAACCAAGGTCTGTCAATATGACTAACTCTTGACGTCGATACAAGGTTCTTTTGAAGGCAAAGGGCGCCTAGGCTTATGGGGCTCAATTTGATGTATTTATTGAAAGCTCAAGGTGAATTGATGCTTATTGAAAATGCCACTTAGTCCTTCATTTGCATTCTAGGTGCCATTTCCTATTGACTTATATACCCCTCCTCATGCTAGGGTGCCATAATGAAGTGGTTTAGACAATAGGTGTGCTTCACTTACTAGAGGCTTGTTCTCCTTTCACCTTAGGCACACTTTTATGGTGGAACAGGTGTCAATGGGCACCTTGTCTTAAATGAATGCTCTCTCTAAGTTGGGCGCCCTTTTGAGGCTTTATGAGTTGCAAATTGCACCTTAACCCTTCACGCTTGTTGCTCAATGTTTGAATGTTTAAGAAAGTCTCCTTTAGGTGCTCATCTTAATGACTTTTTCTCAAGGTGCAATCATCCTAATGACTTGGATATTCATCCTAGTGTTTCAAGATATTAGGCTACCAGACTTAGTCATTTTCAGGATCTCAAACATAAACAATAACATGATGATTCATTTTTTTGTATTGCATATAGTTGACATTCTATGCTACTCATAAAGAATATTAATATTTTCTGTTCAACATGATGATTCATTTTTTTTTAAATACAACTTTTATCTTTTAGTTCCAAAATGAGGTTTAGGTGATACTTGAATAACAATAGCTAGCTTATTGGATCAACAAACATCCTATGTAATACAATTGGACTTTAAATATTTGAAGTAGCCATCTACAAATAACCATTCAAACGTGGATTTATAATGCAAGTATGGACGCCATCAATAAAAAAGATTTGTATTAACCAAATATACATATAGGCATACATCAATATCTGTCAATATAAGTATAACATATAGACAAAATAGCCATATAGGCTTACAAGAATGCCATATAGGCATACAATGTCAACTATATACAATACAAAATATATGTCCACAAATGCCATATAGGCATATAACAAAGGAACACAATAAAAAGTCATTCCCCTCTAGCTGGTGAAGAGAATCGATCACGGGCAGCCTTTGATCCTCTAGGGGATGGAGACGCGCATGTGGGTGGTCTACTACGAACCCGAGGGCTACTCCTATTTAGTTCTTCCTGCATCTTTAGCTATTACAATAAAAAGTATAGACATTAATATATAGAAATTACATGTTATAAAAAATGAAACATTTAACAAAATAATCACTTACCACTAACATATAATCTGTCTCCTCACTTGCCTCAGTAGCAGGAATAGGCCCTGGTGATGTCATGTCCTATAGAAACCATCCAGATAGAAATTAAACTTCAAATCAATAATCTTTTGATTTTTCAAAAATAGACAACTATAACACTGAATGTAAATTGAAAATTTACTAATCTGCCTCATACCCCTGTCAATGCCATGGAGCTATGAATCGCAGAGGCCACACCATGCTCCATTGCCATTTGAACATGGGGAGGTGTCTCCACAGCCTGCATCATCTGGAAATAAAAAAACATTATTCAATTATGAAAACTATAATAGTGATGCAAATTATGGCTCCTAACATACACACACGTTCATCTAAACATGGAAGTACACACAATAAAGCACACAAGTCACATACAAAAATCTAGTAAGTACAATTCATTCATTAAACTATTTATTTTATTACCTCCGTAAAGCTTTGAAGTCCACCACCGCTGGCAGGTGTTGCCGTGAAATCTACAATATTAACCTATTCAACATCCAAAATCAGATATTAGAATACCATTCATATAACGATGCTATTCACATGTAATATTTATAATTGTTTACTAGTTACATACCCTGACAGTAGATGATCTAGTGTTAAATCTAGGTGGTGAACCACTGAAAACTGCATCGACGCTATGACCCTAAAATTTTATTAAAATCATCAATTTAAATTAGTTACTCTTGCATTTCAAAAATGAAATTTAATAAATTAAATTCAATAAACTTGCTAATATTTACCTGAGTATCAAGGCTGAAAGTCTCACTCAAGAGGGTATCTGTCATCACCATCTACTCAGCTGCAGATGTAGCCTGTGCACCTGCATCCTGACTATCCACGGAGTCATAACCACAGGCTAACTCACAAGCTTGACAAGCATGGGGTGGGACCCTACTCCTCGCACTATCTCCCAACCCACTCTGTGCTGCAGGACTGGCATGTTCTATGATGCTCTGGGTCAAGGCACTAATGGACTGAAGTGTATCAACCTCAACACTCTCCTTCACAATGGAAGGGATAGAAACATGCTCATGGGATGGTCTACTAATTACTCATCTCACTACTCGCTATGGGTCAAGACGTGCCCTTGGTCTATCTTGTGCTGACCCCCCACCTCTACCCTAGAAGTCCCGCATATCAAAATAGTTTGGCACTTTATTGAGGACAAACTCGCAGTAGAGTTTCCTCAAAAAGTATTGCAGGACCTCATTATTATTGCATGGAGGATGGTCAATAACCATCCACCACCTCTGCCCAAAATTGTCCCTTATCACTTGGTTGTTGCACCAATGGATAGGGAACCTCTTGCATGTAATGGATAGAGGTTGATTTGTTTGTGGGTTTGTGAAAATTGAACACAAGTCTAATTTTGTGATTTGTAATTTTTTCACATCTTGGTATGATAGCTTGTCTACATAATAATCTCTAAACTCTCTCCTATTATCCGTCCAACTAGTTATTTGCTTGCTAATTGAATCTACATTTGATAACATAGATTCAAGAGATTCAGCAAGCGTGGACCTATGTAAGGTTGAAGTGGAAGGATCTTTCAACCTTGCAATTATATCTTCAATTTCTTTTTTTTTGTTTTCAATTTACCCCATTATAGTTTCTTATGTTCCAGAGACATGTCGAGGAATGGATGGAGGAGGTTGTTCTATAGGTATTTCCTCAGGATTTTGTGGATTTTGAGGAGGAGGAGGAGGAGGTGAATTAACATTTCCTGACAATTAATGAAATATACATCAAAAAACAACTCAAACCTACCTATTTAGAAGCAAATCCAAACAAAAAAATAAATAAAACTCACTCCTTTGGCATGCTCGACGTCATGGTAGAATTTTGGCGATGAATCAGCAAGATTTTGGTGTTGAATTGTTCTTTTCCAAAATGCAAGTGCGCTTCCTAAGGTTTGCAAGCCGTGGGGATAGAGGAGAAAAATAGAAATGAAATGAAATGACAATCCTTTTTTTAATTTATAATAGTTAATAACACGCACATGTTATGGGTTGATAATGATGAGCCTTAGGCTCATCATTACCAACCCATAATGCGAGTGCGCTATAATGCACTCGTGTTATGTATGATTTTTTTAAAAACCATTTGGCCACTTTTTGGCCCCCCATCTTTTTGCACTTACCCAGATGAAACAATAGCCTCTTCTTTTTGCATTTAAAATAGAGTGGAGTGATGGAAAAAAAATGGATGTAAAGACATTGTATATGCCTTGACATTTCGTACAAGAAGAGAGATGAAGTTTAGAGAGGAAAAATGAATTAAAAAAAGTTCTAGTTTTTTGCATTATTATTATTTTTTCACTGTTTCTGAGGCTAGTACGGCCCTATATGGACTCCAAATGGCATGAAATTAGATTTTTTGGAAAGGGCTATGAGTCTTCTTTCTTTTGGCATTGGTTGCATCAAATTTGGTTATGTTTTGTGAAAGTTATGATGAATTTAGTGATTGACACTTCTATTTTTTTCACTGTACCAGTCATCTTGTTTGGAATGGTACAGATTGGACGGATCAAGTATAGGTCTTAAACTAATGGAAAAAGATGAATATATAAGTCTAGTTTCATATTCTTTTATTTTAGACAATTTTAATTAAGAACTGAATGAGTTATGCCATTTTTGGTGAGGGCAGGTCTGTGATCTACTAGGGTTTCCATCTCTGTAACAATCTATTTTTGAAGCATACTTTCAAAAGTAACCCCTAACCATTTTTAGATATGTTAAATAAGGCCCAAATGAGTATTTGAATCAAGTTTTCATTTTTGGAGATCAGTTCTGGTTTGAAAGTTATGGCTGAAAAACCTCATTTGCTGTTCCACTTCAAATCTAGTCAAGAGTAGGAAAAATTAAGATGTGACCTCTATGTTCCAAAACAATCCCACCTAAACTTGAAGTGTGTTGTGTAAGAGGATAATGGGTATCCAAAACAACTTTTAAATCATGGGTTTGAGTTGTATTTTAAAAATTACGTCAAACAAACTCTATTTGTTGCTCTCATCAAAGCATAGTGGAAGTTTGTGAGAAAAGTCTTTTATATTTGTTTTGGGTGAATCCTCCATGCTATGCATCAATTGGTATCAGAGCTTAGAAAGTCTAGGCAAGAGAGTTTGGTCTTTGTGTGCTTTTGTTTGTGCAAGTTGAAGAGAGAACTTGGTTGCCAAAAGACTAGGTAAAGAAAAAAAAGAAGAGACCTAGGTGAGGCAAAGATAAAGAGAAGCAAGGAGAAACTTGCTTGAAGAGGAGATGGGTTTGTTTAGAAGGTACTTGCAGGCTAGGGGTTCACAAAATAAGATGCAAGAAGAAAAAGAGAGGAAGAGGAAAGATGAAAAGATGAGACAAATAGAGGTTGAGAAAGAGATAAGAGAACTAAGGCAAGTTGCGAAAGAGATGAAAAATGATATGGAAATAATAGTTTAGTAGTTGCAAAGCTGACACTTATTAGTGAAGAGGAAGGTTGCATGGCCCATCAAGAAAATTTTCCAAAGAAGACAAACAAAAGCAGCAGCAATAGAGGAAGAATAAAAGCAATCTCAGACAAAGGAAGAGGTAAGCAATGAAATAGTGAATATTGCTTTGACATCAAGCATTGAAGAAGACAAAGTAGACATGGTTGTGGATGAGCCTTCATTTCATTTTCAGTTGTTTGAGTCTCAAGAGCAAGTTGAACAAGTAGAAGGGCATATTACTATTAATGTTGCTGAAAAAGTTGATAATGAAGTTGTTGATAGGGTTGTTATAGAGTTACAGACCAAATTCTCGTAGTTGGATGTTGTTATATTGCAGGGATCACCAAAGGAGTGTGAGAAGTAAAGTAAAGACTGCATTATTGGTAATGGTACTGACCAAGTTATTTTGATGAATAAAGTTGTCATTATTCAAGTGCAGGTATCCAAAGTAGCAGATAAGAAGTTATTTCCATTTGACAGGCCTAAGCACATGAGCAAGAAGGTAGGAAAGCCAAGAGTGAAAATGAAGTGGACATTACTTTGTTTTAAGAAAGTTGGAATGTAGGAAATGCAAGACATCAGTCAAAGACTATCAAACATATTTTTCATGATGATATTCCTTATTCAAGTGGACTTGAATTTTGTTTTCTCTAGGACTATGGTGCAGGAGCATTCACGGTCAATTGCAATCTTGCATCATCAAAATATTTTAATTTTCAATTGTTTGGTTTTTTTCAATAATGTTGGAGCTTTGAGAAAATCATATTTTAATTTGCAACAGATGTAATTTCCCTTAGGTACGATTGTAAATGTAATTTTAGTGGGATTTGACTGATTTTGTCATAAGTGGGGCTACCAAGAATCTTGGAATTGATTTCCAAGAGGTGGGGCCAAAATCTTTGCATGTTGTTGCATGTCTGGGTCATTATTATGAAACCCAGTCTTGGTAAAATAGGAATAACTTTCTCATTTTAGATCAAAATGAAGAAATTTAAAATGTTTTAGAAATCTGGGAAGGAGGGACATGAAACCCAGAAACTATTTTAGAAAATCCTAAAAATTGTGGAGCAATGATAGGTTGGAAGTGACAGGTTTTTAATAATGGTTTGTAGAGGTTGTTTTGAGAAACCAGTAGTGGTTTCTTCTCAGGAAAGATATACATATTGAAAATTGCTCATTTGTAAGAAGAGGCTTTTGGAGAAGATGTGTTTGCATTCCAGATGCTACTGGAATGAAGCTGGAATGTTGAGTTACAGATTTTTGTATGTTTGAAGCCCATGTTGTAGAAGAGCATATGAACTCAATGTTTATGTATCTCATTTTCAGATTTTCAATATAATACATATTGTAGATTTCACTTCCATTTTATGTGTTTCAAGTTACTTTGCTTCCCTCTTGCATAGTGTTCTATGTGTGTTTGTGATCAGATTTCTAAGTGAAGAGGATCCTCTGCACCAAAAATTGATGAAGAAAGGATTACAATCACTATTTCCAGGAAGCAAGGACTAGGCAATGAATTGTTCGACAAAATGATGCAAAGAAATGTGGTCTCATGAAATGTACTGATCGTAAGTTATGCACAACATGTCTTTGTTGAAAAGACTTTAGAAACTTTTAAGCAAATGCAATCTGTTGGCATAAGGCACAGACTCCACTCTTTGGGGAGAAAATTGCCACAACCAACATTTTCCCAATGACAACTCACAAATGAGGTTAAAATTTGACACCTAGGTTGTTAGAGATTAAAATATTTCTGGGTTTTGTTCAAGAATGTCCAATCACCCTACACTCCAAATTTCATGTAAAATGGAGTTTCTAGGAGGAAGATATGGATTTTTCCATCTTTGGCTTAAAGTATGTTTTTCAAAAGATTTCCAATTTATTTACGGAGTAAACTTTTGTTGTGACATTACGAAATTTAATATTATTTCCAAGGTTGAAAAAAGAGCGAATGAAAGTATCATTAAGGCTGATGACTTTATTCACCTCCACAACAAAAGTCATAAAGTCCAATTATTTACAAGGCAATTTTCTCACGTGAATTTTTGAAGACTTTATGAAATGAAGCGCTTTGTAGTCGGGGAGTCAGGAATTTTTGAAACTCTTGAACTCTTAATAAAAGGTTAAAAAGTTCTTAAAAGGAATGACTCCCCGACTCCTTTGTTGTCGAGGATTTCAAAGGTTCCCTAACTCCAAAAATGCCCAACTCCATGGTTCTAAAGTTCTCAATATCCCTGACTCCTATTGCCAAGTACATCCTTCTGTCAGGAAATGTTAGGGTTTAAGAACTCATGTCTTGGCTAATGCTCCATGTCTAAGCTTGAGCTTCAAATTGGCTTTTCTCTATTATTGATCATTCTATATATACTCCTCAGATCCTCTTTGATGGTGCAAGTAATCTGTAGTATTGCTTTGTATGATTATCGAATGGAAATGATAAAAGCAGAAGAGGATTGATGGTTGTTCTTTAGAACCTCTATAGTCACAACAAAGACATCCATCTAAGCATAGCCAAATGGTGATTTTGGTCAGATATTATTTTTCAAGATGCTCTATATGCATATGTGGAAGCATAGACAATACACATGCATTGTTTAACAAATTGCCTCAGAGAGATGAAATCTCATGGAATGCAATGACTACAAGATATGCACAAAATGGATTTGTTAATGAAGCTTTAGAGACTTCAAAGCATATGCAACTATTGAAGGTAAACCAGACTCCTTTATCTTTTCCAGTATTCTTCGAGCCTGCGCCAAATAGAAAGCTTTTAAGCAGAGTTCAAAGCATAATGAAATAGTAATCTTCTATGCTGGTGAATGTAGTATATGCACAAATGGATTGGTTGAAGAAACTCTAGATGTTACTGATTGATCTCCAGACCTCCAAAACTGATGAAGAAAGGATCACAATCACTATTTCCAGGAAGCAAGGACTAGGCAATGAATTGTTTGACAAAATGATGCAAAGAAATGTGGTCTCATGAAATGCACCGATCACAGGTTATGCACAACATGGATTTGTTGAAAAGACTTTAGAAACTATTAAGCAAACACAATTTGTTGGTGTATGTCACAGACTCCACTCTTTGGGGGGAAAATTGCCATAGTCGTCACTACACACTTCTTCATGATAAAGATTATGATGCTCATGTTGTGAAAGGTACATAATGACTGACTATGGAGGACATCTATGGCATTGAAATTGATTCAAAGGTCAAGACCGTGACCCATTTACAAGAAGACACTTTAGAAACTAAAGGTAACATCTACCGCTTACCTAGAAACTGACCAATTAGCTCTGGCTCAACCAAATAGAATCTTTGGAGCATTAAGAGAGAGGGGTTTGGGAGAAGTCACGATGTCAAGCCACTGTAGTCATCTTTGGATTTGACACTCTTAAGAATTCCTAATGAGAATAGTGCATTTACTAAAATAGTCAGCCCTGAGATTTGTGTATTGAAAACACATGTTGACATACTATATGACTTCACTCGTGATTTCATTGCACAATTTAGAGCAATTACAGTTACCATGCAATATGAAGGAGGAATTTTTAAGATTGTGGAGTTGGTAGATATTGTTAATGCACATGTTATTTTGGGTTCTACAATAGTTGGTGGCTCAAAAATGAATGGCTTACCTCATGAAAGATTGTATCATTGATTCGAAGAATAAGCTAGAAGTCCATTACTATTGTTTGATTTCAATGAAGGAGACAAAACATAGAAGATTTCTTCAACACGAGAGAAAACAAGCAGAGAAGAGAAACCTGATTAATAATTGAGTAGAGCATCAAAGGGAAGCAACAAACCTAATTTTATGAGGGATGTGCATCTACTAAATATGACGAGATGATTAACAAACTTGATAATAGGAATGACTACCTAGCTGGTGGAGCTGATATACTAAAAATGTCTCACAAAAATCAATAGAGCACTCTTGATATATACTGGCAGAGTAAATGTTTTGGTCATCACTAAAGTTACTCAACGTGTATGGTTGTAGTGATATAATCTGTTTTGATTTGTCAAATGCAGTCAATTGAATAGACATC
Organism: Cunninghamia lanceolata; assembly: GCA_027924645.1. Classification (NCBI taxonomy): domain Eukaryota; kingdom Viridiplantae; phylum Streptophyta; class Pinopsida; order Cupressales; family Cupressaceae; genus Cunninghamia; species Cunninghamia lanceolata. The sequence continues at coordinate 304,871 of BSBN01000787.1, read as the reverse complement.
GAGACTATTGATGAATTTTCAAAATATAACCAAGGGAAAGCTAAAGGTCATTTTAGGTCACAAGAATGAAAAATGAATATTTTAAGATCAGTTACAAAAGGAAGTAAAGATTTCCTAACCTTTTCAAGAAGCGGTTAAAAATAAGAAAAGAGAGAAATAATTGCACAACCGTAAAGGGAGTCTATTTAAACTCATTCAGAAACTGAGAACATGGATCTTTTTCGAGCTATTTAGGAACAGGGGAAGCAGGGGCAGTTAGTTTTCTTTTCAACCACAGTTTGTTGTATAGGAAAGGGAGTCTGTGAACTCATTTTTGTATTCGGGAAATAAGGGAGATGTTTCTAAATCCGTGAATTTATTGATATTTTATTTATATTGCAAGTGTCCAATGTGTCTCTGTAATCATTTTCCAATGTAATTTTCTATTATATCAAATTGTGTGGATGTTTATTTTTGAATCTTTGAATTCAAATTAATTCATCTACTGTGAAGATCTGTTGTTCATTCTTTTCTTGGTTCTCATTCGTGGGTCTGGAATAAGTGGACTTTGTGTCATTTGTTTACATTCATCTCATTCTGAATTAATCCATCACATCTATTTTCATAGTTATGGGTAGATGTTAGTTTGCCTTTTTTGCTTTCTGGTGAAAAGCATACTCTATTTTCATTCATTGTATATTATTCGAAGGTAACCACACCTTGTAAAATAAGCAGAAAGTACTTGCAAATACCATTGCAAGTGATTCAACAAAATAACATAAACGACAAAAAAGGAGGGGAGGTTTCAATAATGATTGTATAGTGAGTGAGAGAGAGAGAGGGGAGACATTGACACAGAGAGAGAGAGAGAGAGAGAGAGAGAGAGAGAGAGAGAGAGAGAGAGAGAGAGAGAGCAAACAATATAGAGAGGAAAAGAGAAGGGAGAGGGAGATAGATAGCGAGAGATGAGGTGATAAAGAGAGGGACAGCTAGGGAGAAAGAGATAGATATAGAGAAAAGAGAAGAGGGAGAGAGAGAGAGAGAGTTTAATGTCAATAATTCAAAGATGGCACATGTCTATGGGAGAGAGAGGAAGAGAGAACATTTCAAATTATGGCTAGCTTTGCACATTAATGGTTGATGTCATCTTCTAATAATGCATGATAGTAGATGTCGTCTTCTTAGAATGAATGCCTTTGGATCTATTTCTTTCTTGTATTTATTAGTTGAAAACCTAGTGTGTGTGTGTGTGTGTGTGTGTGTGTGTGTGTGAGAGAGAGAGAGAGAGAGAGAGAGAGAGAGAGAGAGAGAGAGAATATTTTTATATAATTTTTTATCTAGTTTTTTGTGCATTCCAAGCATGTTGCAAATTAGGAGACTAAGTTTTAAATATTAAATAATATATAAAGTTAATGTACGTGGATGAATAGTCAATCCAAAGCTAACATTTGTCCATCAAGACTTTTATCGTGCACACAATGTCATTTGCTGAATGGTCTGCCAATTGACCTCATGTATTGCACAAATATATACCAAAAAAGAAAAACAAATTGCTAATTGATCTTCCACAACTCTTCTACATACCCATTGTACACCAAGGTGCGATTGGGAGATATATATTTTAAGAGCACTTTATTTCCGGGTATGAAACCAAACCGCATTCCCTAAGCCGTACAATTAGCTCTGCTTTAAGTCGAACTTGCCATCATAAATAATCGGCACGATGTACTCAATTGCCCAGAATTCAATCCAGCTTGAGAATGAAAAGGAAAAATTTATACAGATAAATCTTCCAGATAAGGGTAAATTCAAGCCGTGTGTATATAGAAATCTAATGAACAGTCGAACTGATTATCACCTCCATTTACTTGTTCCTCGTGGCAACTCAAAACACTCTCGAGGGCAACAATCATTCCTCTTTACAGGGAGGACTTTGTACTGCATATTGTGGAACCAAACACGTTATGTGATCGTCTGCAAATAGGTATCCCCTTCTCATTCTCAACTTTCTCAAATATTTGGCATGTTTTAAATCTTATCTTAAAAATTGTGGACTGTACAAAGATAAGATTTCAATATACAACCTGCTTCTACCAATCGCCCATTCACCCACCAAAATTGTACTATGAACAAATTTTGCTGTGCCTTTCAATAACAATCAAATACAGGCTTCTGTTGGATATCTTTCCATAACAAAAGAATTTTGAGTTGTTGGCCTACCCATTTAGATTTGACATCTACATAACTTATTTGGTGTACTAAATTAGATTGCCTCAAGTTCTGTTCGCAAATGCTTTATTTAATTCCATAAGTTTATGAATTCCAGGACTCATATCAATCAAAATCCAAATGCTATTATTGTGCAAGAGATCAAATTTCATACATGACTTCATAATTGACACTTGGAATGATATTCTTTATAAAAAAAACGACGTTATTTGTCTCATGCATAATCTACAATCTAATATTTCATTATGTACGACTCCATTTCAATTATCAAGGTTGCATACAGAGAAAGGAATACCTTTCATTCTAGAGCCCACATGATGTTTAGAGGAAAGCGAATTCAAGAAAAATATTTTACCTTAAAAACAAAATTTAATTTTAGCTCTTACACAGCAATTACCTTTAAACAAGTGAATAAATCGACCGTCAAGCATTATCGAAAACAGATTGATGGATCTACGAATAGATAGATAAATGAGCTACCAGTTAAAATTTTCTTCATGAAAAAGAGAGATTGAAATCAAAAGTGACATTGAGTACACGACAAGCACACTTCTCTATACAAATAGTGGAGTACACGAGAGAGATGAAAAACATTAAATCATGGCGAGAAAACAAGTACAAAGCCTGGCTTTATTTCGGTAACTTGTTATTTGAAATAAAAGAACTATCACAAAATGCCAAATAAAAGATCTAATTAACTCCATTGGAGGGTGTGAAGGGGTAAGGTGCATGTATGGAGAAGTAGAGTGTTTTTTCTCAAAATCTGTTTCCATCTCCCAAGGCCAATGAATCAAAATAGAACTAAGAAACAACAAAACATTGCATCTAGTCCTTATGATGTAAATTCAAAGAGCTAAAGGTTTTCAATTACATGTGGATGTCAGACTAGTGTGACATGTGGATCTCACACTAGTGTGACATGTGAAGTTAGAAAGAGAGGATTTGGAAATTACATAGTTGCAACAAAATAAGCACTCTATTTAAATATCATCCATTTCAATGGTGAAACAATCAATAGCAATTGTACACCTCATTTACAACAAAAAGTAGTAAATATTTGTCCTATTTTTATTGGCCAAAATTGACCTTTGATTGTTGAAGTGGATGATATTTAAGAATAGCCCTAACTAAGGAGGAGGGTATTGTTTCACTCACTTGTTAGATTCCTATATTAAAGACTTTAACATCCAAAACATACATATCATACCAAATTTAAAAAGATTAAAAATGAGTTAATTAATATGTTTTTGTTGGGATAGGTGTCAAACACCTTGCAATATTCTCATATTAGAAGTATTTATTTAATTGTGTATACCTACTTGGAGTGGCATTAGTTGTCACTCGTAGTTTGTAATTTGGTAATTTGTGATGTTGTCATGGGAGTTGATAAAAGCAACTATGATAAGATCACAAGTGGATAGCTTTAATTGAAAGAGGAAGTTTCTAATTTAACTCCTCTTGATTTGGGTGTTGTGATTTATGTATGGATGAGAATGCCTAAATTAGCTAGTGGTTTCTAGCACATAGTTTTAGAAACCATTCATAATTTGTTGTTTTCCTCATGCCTATATATTAAATGCTTGAGTTGAAGGAAAAATAAATAGGATAAAGTGATACATATTTGCAAGTACTATGTGACAAGGTTACTATAGAGGATTGTATTGATGTACTTAATACAAGCTTGGGTCTTTTAGATATTATTTCTATTTCCTATACAATTTATCAATGTTAATTTGAATTTGATTGCACTAATAAGGTATGATAAGTTTTAACTATATTCTCACCCAATTTTTAACAATTTTAAGTAGCTCTTATGTAATATCTTAAAAATGATGAGTATATATAATAGAGATAATTTTTTTTTGGCTAGTATAGAAATACAAGTTTAAAGTTCTCATTATTATCAATCTCCAAAACATAGCAAATACAACATACCATATCTCTAAGAGATCTCACAATAGTGTATTCCACTTGTGAAATATTCTAATTCTTACCTAAAATCACACGTTTTTTAGAAAATTAATGGTTTGAGACTATAAAGTTTCCATCTAAGAGGGTCTAATTGAAGGGGGTTAGATCAAGACCACTTAGATCAAACCCTCTTGAATATAAACCCCTATGTTTAAATCAATTCCACACCTATCAAAATGCTAATAGAAAAGTAATTTTCCTTCACCTTTTGGAGGAATAAATGATGTCATTTGGAAATGCCATTTTGTAACTATGTAGCTATTTTATTAGCTTTAAAAAAATATAATATGTATTTTATTTTTTTTAGGGTAAAAAATAACTTTATTCAAAGAAATTAATTACATATACACTAAGAGGATTTCCAAATGGCCACCAAAGACACCCAGTGGGAGTACTTATATAGTACCAACCCAACATATAAAAATGCCCACATTTATGAATCCCAATGCACCTCATCAATCTATTCAGCAACTAAGTCCTAGGCCTCCTGATCTTCATGTAATCTTTGGATAAGTTGACTCTCTTGAACTAGGGTTAACTTCCCCCAATCCTCAACATGCCACCCATTCCTTTCGTTAGAAGTCTATTTAGCCAGACTATCAGCCACTTTATTCCATTCCCTGGGTATATGGACAAATGAAATCACTTCAAAGTTATGGCTAAATGTAAAACATGCCTCACAATAACTACCAGATGCCAAGAAGAATCTTGCTAGTTTCTATTGTTCACCATAGAAAATAGGATCATGGGATCGGTCTCACAAACCACCTTCTTCCATCCTAGCTTACTTAGCTTCTCCAAAACCTTCAAGATAGCTAACACCTCCATGTGATTGTTTGAATTTAATTCCATGTAAGTATAAAAAAATAACACTGCATCACTACTATCATGACCAACCCCTCCAATCCCAACTTCCCTTGGGTTTCCCCTAACGGATCTATCAATATTAATCTTATAGAAGCTACTAGGGGAGGACACCATTTTCCCAATCTACTTACCTTTCTAGAAGGTATTGACCTATGACTTGGGTGACCCTTCCTAGAAGAAGGAGATGAAAGCTCTAAACACTTAACCACCCGCTCATCTAAGGAAGAGAGAGGACCCACTATATCAAACTTGGCCTCCACAGTCTCTTTGAGCATCCTCCTAATCTTTTGCCAAACTTGCAAAACAACTTTTTGATAGTCTTGGAAGATGTGATGATTTCACTCAAATCAGTTTTTCCAAATGAAAAATGAAGGGCCAAGGTCCCAAGCTACCACCAAACAATCTGTTGAAATAGGGGGTACCCCATCTTCTCCCAAATCTCCACCATAGAGGTGGCTAGGATAGAAGGCCTCTTCCATAAACTCCACCACAAGTTACACAACTCAACAACAAACAAGCACTAAAAGAAGAGATCAGAGGTACTCTCTTCATTACAACCACATAAGAAGTATAAGGAGGGTCCATGAAACCCTCTTTTCCTAAGATTTTCCCAAGTCAAGCATTTATTCTAGCTCAATAACCACAAGAACAAATATCACTTGGGCCACCCAAACTTATTCCAGATCCGCTTCTGCCAAGGAAAATCTTTGTGTCCCCTTCCCTAGCTCTCCAGAAGGGAGTAGCCAAGAGAGATTTCATAAACACCTTTATGATCATGGCCCCTAGCCAAAATATCTCTATCCTCTAAGGAGCAACAAAATCTTTCGACAAGGATAGAAGCTAGAGTATCTCTCTCCATAGGAGATCCTCCTCTAGGCCAACTATTTGGCTCCCTCCACTGACTAGTCACAGATCTCCCTAACTGATTAGAGAGCTTAAAGTCAGCCACCCTAGACTAAGCAGCTGCCACAAAGGTCTCACTCAAATCCTATAACTAAGGAAAAGTTGAAAGAATGGTAGGTGATTATCCCAAGAGTCAGTCTAGAAAAAATGCACTCTCCCCTTTTTGAATGACCCAAAAGAGTCCATCCTTAATAAGAGAGGCTCCTCTTTTAATCATGTTCCATATGCTCGAGCCCTTCCCTACCAATTCCATCTAAGGTATATCCTCCTTATCCACTCCTCCCAGATATTTATTCTTAAGAATTCGTGCTCAAGGGTGATTTGGGAATTTGCACCATCTCTAATATAACTTGGTTGCCAAGACCTGACTAGTAAGTTTTAATTTCCTAAGACTAAGACCCCCCATCTCCTTTGGTTGACACACCTGATCCCAACTCACCATGCTCCACTTTTGAACTTCTTATCTTCAAGCCTAAAGAAACTTTCTTGCTAAGACATCAAACTCCTTAAGAAAACTCTTAGGAGATGAGAGAGCCATAAACTGGTAAATAGGTAGGGCTTGGAGAACTGATTTAAGGAGAGTTACCCTACTAGTGAAGGAAATCCACCTATGCGTCCAATGATTAACCCTCGTGTGAAACTTATCCACAATCTTCCTCTAGTAATCTTTATTCATCAGACTCAAAGACAAAGGATACCTAAATAATCCACTTGTAATCTACCAATCTAGAAATGAAGGATATTAGCAACTCTTCGTTGAATAGCTTCAAGACTATTAAAGAAGAAAATATGACACTTATCTTCATTAATTTGTTGCCCATAGGGACCTTGGAGGCAGTTAAACTTTCAGGTTGGTTACCTTTTTAGGAGATGTAGTGTGATCTTCATTCTATTTAGAGTTGATGTGTTAAAACACCCCTCAACACGTACATATCCTACAATCATTGCATTCCACGGGATGACAACTCTTTGAGGAATTATGTCAAACAATTAAAGTGTCCTATGTAGGGTTCCACATTTTGCACACATGTCTACCAGTACAGTTGCATTATTATGCTTTGATAAATTTGGGAATAATTACCCTACCAATGAAGGAAATCCACCTATGCATCAAATTATTAACCCTTGTGTGAAACTTATCCATAATCTTCCTCTAGTAACCTTTATTCATCAGACTCAAAGATAAAGGGATGCCCAAATAATCCACATGTAATCTACCAATCCAGAAATGAAGGATATTAGCAAATATTTGTTGAATAGCTTCAAGAGTATTAAAGAAGAAAATATGATACTTATCTTCATTAATCTTCTGCCCAAAATCTCTTAAGTAATTATCCAACCTGCTTTTCTAAAGTTGCTAGCCTCCCCAGTTCTCGCTAGACCTAGAAGAGTAGTGTCATCTACAAACTGTAAATGAGAATGGGAATCCAAATCTAGAGTTGAAGACCACCCCTGGATATATCCCCTATCCTTCTACTTCTTCACCAATCACCAAGGCCTTTTGTCATCAGGATGAACAAATAGGGAGATAAGGGATCTCCTTTCCTAAGACCCCGAGAGGCAGAAAATAGAGAAGATGGGATGCCATTAACGAGGACAAAGAATGAAGTAGTTGTTACATAGATCATAATCCACTAAACCCAGTCGACATAGAAGCCAAAAGATAACAATATTTGCTGCAGAAAAGACCACCTAACTCTATCATATGCCTTAGACATATCCAACTTCATGAACATAGCCTTCTCTTTAGAGATGGACATGGAATGAATAGCTTTTGCAGCCACAATAATACCCTCTAGAATTTGTCTCCCTTTCATAAATCCCCTCTTCTCAAGAGAAGTAAATGGCTCCAAGAAATTTTTCAACCATTTTGCAATGAGTCTCGAAATAATCTTATAAAGCACTTTACATAAAGTGATAGGCCTGAAGAAGTCCAAAGAGTTGGCACCTTATTTTTGGGTATAATAGCCAGAAAAATAGAATTTATGGATTTTAGCATCTGCTTATTGGTATGTGACTCTCTAACCACCTCAAGTAAATCTAAGCTCAAAATATCCCAAGATTCTTGAAAAAACTCTATCAAAAAACCATCCAGGCCAAGAGCCTTAGCTTTTTTCATCTGGAACACAATACTCTCAAGCTCTTCAATCGTAACAGGTGTCATCAAATCTTTGTTCATTTCTTCTGAAACCAAAGAGGGAATGCAGTCATGAACACTTTTCTCCTCTTCTAAAGTTTGAGTGTTATTTGACTCAATGAGCAAGGAGGAGAAGAACTTCACTGCTTCCTCAATAATATCTCTAAAAGAGGATAAAGTTTATCCTTGAGTAGAAATGAGGGAGGCCAGAACATTCCCACATCTGCACTCCTTCACAGAATTATGAAAAAAATTTATGTTTTTTATCCCCCTCTTGGAGCCAATTTGGTGCAGTCACGGTCGGAGGGTTGACATAATGAACTATCCAAGCCGTGCAGTGAGAGTAAACACAACATAAACAACTCAAATAAAGAATGCAATGGAAGATTCAAATGCTCAATATATTATATATTCAAAATGCTTATATGCCAACAACATACGGGCTACAATCTAGGGCTCACAGGCTTGAGTTTCATATTATATCACATATGCAAGATATAGCATTGAAGTGTCTATCCGAAAAGAATCTAACTACCTATCTTATGAATTATGCTAAATGATTTCCTAGTACATCTTAGAGATCTATATATATCATCTCCAAGCTCAAGAGATCCTCTGCATTGGCCAAGAAAGATTACAAACTCCAATGAACAGTGTAACGTATAAAAATAAATAGGTCAGGCCTAAACATCTGGTAATGCTCTGCAAATGCATGAATCAAGGTGGAGACCTCAAAGAAGGTCTATCTAATTCTTATGTACCTTGTATGATGTTCCATTTAGCTCCACAAGTCATGTAAGTGCTCCACAAACCTCCTTCCACTGACTGTTTGTATGCATTGCTTTGTGAAAATAGGTGATCTTCTGATAGCGATAACTTTTAGCAGACAAGTACAAATGACCTAGATTTAGATATGATGTAGATGATGATGTCTAGATGTTAAGTCTTGCTCCATGAGCTCTAAAATGAAAATGCAGCAAAATGTGGTACAAAATGCTAAAACTGCAACTGACTGAACTGAACTAAAAATGAAAGAAAAGAAAGAATGCAAAATGTTTTTGGTTGATGCAAGATTTCTCTACAACCTGGTATGCTCCTACATCAAACCCTAGGGTTGTTGAAAAAGTGAGTCCCTCACTTTGCTGGGGCTAGAGGAAAACCAAGACGGTCGACCTCAACCTGAGAAATCCATGATGAATCTTCTTCTGGTCTGCCTTTCCACTTTACCAAATATTCCCTATTTTAGTTTCCTTTGGTACTGCGTCCAACTCTGTTGTCCAAGGTGTCTTCTATCTTCTCTAATTATTTCTATGGTAACGGATTCTTCAAATCATCTCCAATGTTGTCACTTGAGTCTCCTTCATGATGCTAATATAGGTATGCAATGTTGAATATAGGTGATATACCCAATGTCTCTGGTATCTCTACTTCATATGCATTTCCTAAATCAAATTTCCTAAGTTTCCTACGTGGTCCGAACTTCTTCATCTTCAACTTGTTATATGTTCCAACTGGAAATATCTCTTTTCTTAGGTACACCATCACTTCATCGCCAACTAAAAATTCTTTGTGTCTCCTCTTCTCATTTTCTTGCTATTTGTACTTATTATTCATCTCCTCCAAATGTTTCTTAACCTGATTATGTACTATCTCCATGTATCCTATAAATTCTTCTACCTCTACAGTTATCTTATTCTCCATACTAATGTCTCTTAATTCTGCAACTCCTCTAGGTTTCATTACGGTCACAATCTTAAAAGGTGTCTTCCCTATAGAATTAGATCCCAATTTCCCATCTTCTCTCCTACCAAACATCTCAACAAGTTTCCCAAACTCCTATTTACCACTTTTGCCTGCCCATCTATTTGTCTTCATCTTCTTCCATAATGTCCTCCAAAAGTATCCAATGAATCTTGTATCCCTGTCTGAAATTATACTCTTAGGTAATCCATGCAATCTCACAATCTCCTTGAAAAATAGGTCAGCAACATGCATTGCATCATTTGTCTTCTTACAAGGTATGAAATGTGCCATCTTTGAAAATATGTCCACCACTACAAATATAGAATCATGTCCTCTCTGTGTTCTTGGCAATCCCAATATGAAATCTATGCTTATATCTTCCCTAGTTCTCTCCGGTACTGTCAAAGATTTGAACAAACCAGTATTCTGACTACTCCCTTTTGCAACTTGACATACTCTACAACTCTGCACAAACTTCCTTACATCCTTATATATTTGAGACCAAAAGTAATGTTCACTTACGAAAGCCACTGCCTTATCAATTCCAAAATGTCTTGCCAATCCACCACTGTGTTTCTCCTTTATCAAATTGTCTCTCATTGAGCTCCTAGGTATACACAACTCATTTCCTTTGAACAACATATCCTCTTGAATGAAATAATCTAACCACTTACTTCTATATGTCATAACAGGTTCCTTACATGCTTTCCATGGTTCTGTAAAATCCAAATCTTCTTCATACATATGCTTCAACTCTTCAAAACCTAATACTTCAATTCTCATCTCTTAGAAAATTCCTTCTTCTACACAATGCATCAACAACTTTGTTTGAATTCCCACTCCTATGGTTTAATACAAATATGTAACTCTGCATGAACTCTACCCATCTCATATGTCTTTGACTTAACTTTCCTTGATTATTTAGATATTGTAAAGCTTGATGATTTGTATACAACACAAATTCCTTAGGTAACAAATAATGTCTCCACTTCTTCAAACTTGAATTATGGCATAAAATTCTTGACTATAAACTGAATATCTTTTCCTTGCATCATTCAACTTCTCACTAAAATATGCTACTAGTCTACCTTCTTGACTTAACAATACTCCTATTGCATTTCCACTTGCATCACAATCTACTTGAAATAGTTTTTTGAAATCTGATAATGCTAACACTGGTTGCTTAGTCACTTTCTGCTTCAATAATTCAAAACTTTTATTTGCTCCTAATGTCCACTTAAATTCCTTTCTTTCACCTCTCATTGTCTCTGTTATCAATGTGCATACTGAACTAAAATTTCTAATGAACTTCCAGTAAAAACTAGCTAATCATGAAATGATCTGACTTCTCCAATGCTCTCAGGTGTTGGCTATTAAACAATTGCTCTAACTTTCTCAGGGTCCATCTTTAATCATTCCAAAGAAATCACAAATCCCAAATATACTAGTTCTTCCTTCATGAAACTACATTTCTTGATGTTTATCAACAATTTCTCTTCTCTCAACCTCTGCAATACTTGTCTAAGGTGGCACAAATGTTCTTTTGTCTTACTAAAAATTAGAATATCATCCAAGTATACAATAACAAACTTACCCAAGAATTTCTTCAAGACTTCATTCTTCAATCTCATGAAAGTACTCGATGCATTAGTCAATCCAAAAGGCATCACGAACCACTCATACAATCCTTCATTTGTCTTGAAAGTAATCTTCCATTCATCTCTTTCTCTGATTCTGATCTGATGGTACCTATCATGATAATTTGGAGAACAATAGTAAAAACCTATTAAGCTACCACAAAACTCTAAATTTCTACTCAAACCAAAATCACCAATTAAACTAATAGAAAAACATAGAATTTGAAACAAACATGATTTATACCTTCAATCTCAAAGTCTCCTCCATGTCCCATTGTGTCCTATCTTCTTAAGATCTTGATTTTGTTGATTGTGATTATGCTCTCAGAATGCACTTCTTTATGGGTGATCCCACAATAGTGGGTTACAATTTCCTTGAGGAAGGAAAATTGCCGGTGCCTCAAAAAATAAAAAAGAACCGGTTCAATCGAATGGGAGGTGTTCAAACGAACACAAAAAATGGTTCGTTCAAACACCCTCGTTTGATTGAACCCCACGTAAGCTCAAGTCGTGGGGGGGTTCGAACGAACCCCCAGTCTGCCTTTTTTTATTAATAAAATGGGGGGTTCATTCGAACATGGGTTCGATTGAACCCCCCCATTCAAGCTTTTTTTAAAGTGTTTTAACTGTCATTTTTTATAGTTTTACTGTTGAACCCTATGCACGACCCAAACCCTAGGAGGATCCTAGGAGCTCTTGACCAACCAAACGTCCTTCCAACCAACCACCCTCTAGCTTCCAGGTATTTCTAATTTTCTCACTTTCTAGTTGATTATGGTTAACGAAAGTTTAAACTAGGGCGAGCTTGAAAGTTTCTAAATCCTTTTCAACAAATCCATTTTGTGCATATCCTGCGATCAATGCAATCCATGAGACCATATTTATTTGAGGCATTCTGTCAATAGTTGATGTGCATTGTCTATGCTTCCACATTTTGCATACATGTCTACCAGAGCATTTCCAACTATAATATCTGCCAAAAATCCCCCTTCCATTATGCTATGATTGATGTCTATACCATGTTCCAAAGCTCCCATTTTGTCACAGGCCTACGGGAGGATGCTGGCGAAGGTTGTGGTGTCTGGTTTTACACCTTCCAATTACATTTTCTTGAAAGTTTCTAAATCCTTTTCAACAAATCTATTTTGTGCATATCCTATGATCAATGCAATCCACAAGAGCATATTTCTTTGAGGCATTCTATCAACAGTTGACATGCCTTGTAAACACTTCTACATTTTGCATACATGTCTACCAAAGCATTTCCAACTATAATATCTACCAAAAATCCCCCTTCCATTATGCTATGATGGATGTCCATACCTTGTTCCAAAGATCCCATTTTGTCACAGGTAGGGAGGATGCTGGCAAAGGTTGTCGAATTTGGCTTTACACCTTCCAATTGCATTTGCTTGAATGTTTCTAAAGCCTTTTCAACAAATCCATTTTGTGCATATCCTACGATCAATGCAGTCCACAAGACCATATTTCTTTGAGGCATTCTGTCAACATTTGGCGTGCCTTGTCAACGCTTCCACATTTTGCATACATGTCTACCAAAGCATTTCCAACTATAATAACTGCCAAAAATCCCCCTTCAATTATGCTATGATGGATGTCCATAGCCTGTTCTAAAGCTCCCATTTTGTCACAGGCAGGGAGGATGCTGGCAAAGGTTGTCAAATTTGGCTTTACACCTTCCAATTTCATTTGCTTAAAAGTTTCTAATGCCTTTTCAACAAATCCATTTTGTGAATTCCCTACAATTTGATTGAAAGTTTCTAAAGCCTTTTCAACAAATCCATTTTGTGGATACCCTGCAATTACAAAATGCTTTGGTAGACATTTACATATAGCTGTAAATTACAATTGAAATTTTGAAAAAAATGTATCATATGAAAGGAGAGATTTTGGACAAACTATCAAAATTTATATAGGATTATGATGATATATATTTGGTTTTTATATAGGATTATGATGATATATATTTGGTTTTTATATATAGGATTAGGCCTTAGAAATTCTCAGTTGACACAAATACTTTCTTAACAAAATCTAGATTAATTATGTGATGATATTGATTGCATTATTTCATTCAACCTAGATTTAATGAGATTTTATTCCTTTACTTGACTAGATACATATAACATTTTAAAAGAATTAAAATTTAACCGTTCAGCACATGGACATACCATAGTTATGTGCATCACACTAAAGCCTTAAATTCAAGATTTTATTGAGAAAATATGATATAAATATATAGGATATTCATGATCAAGCAAATACATATTTAGTACATGTCCACATAATGATTCTAATCAGAGGGAAAAAAATGATAAAGATTCTTCTAATTGTAGTAATAATTAGTATATTGACCTCTAGATGTCCAAATTTTAATGGCATACCTGACACATATTACATCAATGTGCAAATGAAACTATCTTGAACATAATGCAAATAAAGACAAGACAAATAAGAAAATACCCACTAAAGAATATCAAGAATAAGAACATGAAATCCAAGTCACAACATATAAGTTAGTTATTTCAAAGAATACATCACAATTGGAATATATACACCTAGGACTTATATTCATAAAGGAGTCCTCTCCATGATCATGCATCATCATTGTCATCTATGCAACATGGCATCATAAATAACAATCCCATTTAGAGGATCCCTTGGAAATGTAGGCATCAACCACCTAGACAAGACCTGGTCTTGCTTATCCATCTACATTTTGAATAGTATGTGGAAAGACACTACTTCAAGCTAAGTGGAGAGCTGGTTGAGCTTCAATGACATGGCCACATGTATAGGAAATTTGTAATGTATCTTGGCCAATTAATGGCTAGAGAAAAATTCTAAAAATAGGTAGTACAGATGATGATGAACTAGACTACCAAACAACCCTACCACTATCTCCCTTTGGATGTGGCACCAAATCCCAAATGTGTCTAATATATGCACTAGCTAGTGTAGAATTGTACTAGAGCAATGTGTGTTAAAAATAATTGTCTTTTAAGCCCTAATGTTTTGTAGGCTCCACTCAAGTTTGAACTAGATCAATCAATGGTGGAAAAGAACATAATCTAGCATGGGTTCAACTTGAAGAGAGTAATAGTTGGTGAAGGAAAAGTATCCATTTTCTTTGACATCATAACACAATCAATTCTCTTAATGAATCTTTTAGATCCACTATGCAAATTGGATCAAGAGTACCAACTTAGAGATGAACTTTGGCAACCAAGACTTGGGTCATAAATGCACAATTTATTGTGCATATAAAAGCATGTCTCTTTTTTGCTATCCATTGCATAGGAAAATGGCCAAGTGTCTCTTAGATGCCACCTCAACTAGGTTGAAGTTTCCATTAATAAACCACTACGTACTAACTAGTAGAATGTCATATGCAAGCCACCACTAAAGTAGCATCCTTTTCAGTCACATCATTTGAGGTATAGATATTGACACACTAAAAGATTGATTCTCAATATTGAAAACGACCCATAACCTACTTTATTAGATGGGTCACAACCATGGATAAAATAGTGGGCTTGCCAATTGGCATTAACAAATGTTCTATGTGCCACCATGAAGTTTCTCATTATTATTGATTAAAAAATATTATCTAGCCATAGGACACATCACATTATTGGAAGCAAAAATCCAACAAAAGTTTAATCTAAATTGAAGACAAAGAATGTCTAGGGGGTAAATCTATATCGAAAATCTCACACCACATCCTCCATGAGATGTAATTCATAAGGCAAGAGGGTCTAAGGATATTTCCTTGTAGTCCAACCCTTGCAATGTAAAAAATATATTCTACTCAAATATAATCTAACATTTTTTGGAGAAAAGGCTCCAAATTGCATCTATCATTTCTCAAGATCATATTATCCTTCTTCAACCTCCTAGGGGGGACTATGAGACTATCTTCCTCCATTTGGTTGTGACATGGTTGGAACTCCCATTTATCTAATGAGAAAATAACACTCACTAGAAGAGGAACTTTCTGAAGAACTACTTGGCTTACTAAACTCTTTGAAGGAATCACCAAAGGAATATCGATAAGAGTTGATTATGAATCAACTAATTGCTTTGCTTTATTATTGGCATTAGCTTAGAGGATTTTATGGGTTATGTTGATTTTTTGCAAGTGGTGTGTGTGAAGATAAATTTTTTATTGACCTAGTTTGCCATAAAGATAATTTAACACAACTTGGTTCGCCTCCTAGTAGAGCGAGCCTCAAAGTCCAAGTTCTTGGGTCATCTGAATGTTGTAATAAACTTTGCATTAATTTACATGTGTACATAAGAATATGTCTAAATTTAATATATCAAGTTAATTTAAATTTTATACTTACATGTAAGAATGTAAGTTTATTATCTCACCTGATCACTTGCTTGATCAAAATTGCAGCATGCAATGCCATTTTAAGAGGACATGTGACTTGAGGATATATCTGCTCGCATAAAAATACTACATATTTTCAAAAAAATTAGTAGATGACACAGTCTACATGTAAAATTAAATTGTTTGAAATAGACAATGTGTTGAATTATACTTACAAAACCTTATTTATACCTCTATAGTTGCATTAGGATGGCTATGTTGAACCAATTCTCTACAAGATGACTGATATGTCTCACCAACATCAGTGATAGTGTCTACTTTGGAATTTGTGGAACAACATCAACATGCACACCTACATCAGAGAGAGGGATGTTGTGTTGCAAGCTTAAATCATCACAGATAAGTGAGCTCAACAAGTCAGAAGCAAGAAATTGTATGTTGATAGGTGGGCGCAACACAACATCCCTATCTACTCTGATGTAGGTGTGTATGTTGATACATTTGTTCTACAGTCCAAAGTAGACACTATCACTGATGTTGGTGAGACATATCAGTCATCAAGTGTAGAAAATTGGTTCAACATGGCCATCCTAATGCAACTATAGAGGTATAAATAAGGTTTTGTAAGTATAATTCAACATGTCTATTTCAAACAATTTGATTTTACGTGTAGACTGTGTCAAATCTACTAATTTTTTTCAAATATGTTTTTTTTATGCAAGCAAATCTATCATCAATATATTTCAATGCTCATAACATGAGGTATGGCAATATATTTTTCTCAAATTATATGCTTCGAGTTTAAAATATATGTATATAAATTGTAGTTCTTTGAAATTTTTGGAATACATATTTCAAGGATATTTGAACAAGTGTATATAATATTCATTTAGGCTTTCAAAAGATTTTAACAACTTTTTTGTTGAATTAAGTTATAATTGGACATTCAATTTTATAACTCTTTTTAAATATTAGATCTACATTCAATTTGAGACTAAATTTTTGTCTTCTTCTTTACCTTGCCCCTATATCCTATTAAGAATAGGGTTGTAGAACTCTCAATATACAATCCTACATCCTCAATTCTTACTTCTTTCTAGAGTAGTGATGTTGTTAAACATCTATATTTTTGGATTGAATTGAGTGCTAAGAGCTATTAAACTAATTTTTGAATAGGATTTTAGCAAGCTCCCAAGAAGCATCATCACTATATCTTCTTCTAAAATTGCTAACCCACATGATACCAACTAATTTTTGAAATACTTAAATTGATTCATATGTTTTTCAATACATTCTAATTCTCACATTTTCCATTGAAAAAACTTCTTTTGAAGATAAAATCTAGTATAGACATCTCTTGATTCACACATTTAAGTCAATTAATCCAAAGCATCCTTTGCTATATTTGAGTCACTAACATGTAGAATCATATTATTAATTAAATTATATAATATCCAAAAGAAAACTTTACCATATCCATATTATCTCCCACTTGCTAATAAATTTTGTGGAAGCTTGACCTTTTTTTATCAACTAAAACGAGTCCTTATTTTAGCAAAAACACCTTCATTATAAGCTTTCATATATTAAAACCTTAATCATTGAATTGATCTATTAGCTTTTATGATTCTCCAATGCCTTCTACTACTATCTCTTTCTCTTTATAAAGTTTCAAAATCTTACAAGAATTCTAGTTGATAAAAAATGAGATTTATGGCTTTGATAACATGTTAAAATATTGAGCATATTTCAAACAAGTATATAGTAAATAAATTGATTCATAAATAACATACTCAAACAAAGGCATATAATATACTTTCCTTGCTTTTCTTAAGGCATATAAAATATAAAATATAAAATGTTATTGTATAAAATGTTCTTGTATTGTATTGTGTGTATTCTACTATACTTATTCTCTTTTTTGTTTTCTTATTTATATAATATATATTTATACACATGAGTTATGAATTTTTGTCACGTCTCATTTTTATGAACAATATGATTATTCTAGTTTAGTGAACAATTATTGTGATTGACTTTACTTCAAGTAATGTTGCACACGTGGAGGTAATTATTATGAGTCATATTGATGAAAATTGGAAATTGTTTTAAATGTTGAATATTGTAGAGATGATTACAATGTTTTTCTTTGGCTATGATTTTGGGAGCTAACCTATTGATGTCAAGTTGAGTGCAAATGAATGCAGGTACTTGTCAAAGATGAGAACATGGTTGAGGTAGAGATGTTCTAGCCACATGGCAAGAACTTTTTGGGATGGTTAACTACGATGCAATCACACACTCACGTAGTTTCATATTACATTTTGAATGAATTATTATGCATTAATTGTGTGGATAATAAATGTGATTGATGGTTAGATACTTAGAAAATATTGTGTTTTAATTGCCATAAAAGTTCTTTTCGAATGCATGATTTGATTATAAAAATTAATGTCTTTGGAATTATAAATGGTGTATTGTATTTTTAAAATGGTGAATATATATTAATTGATAAATTTTTATATATAATAATAAACATTCCTATTAATATAAATATGGATGTTTGGAAGACAATATCTAAATTAGATTTAAACAATTAGATTTAAATTGCAATAGATATATAGATATATATTATTTTAAATATTATTTAAATGCTTCTTGATTGATTTGAAGTGTTTATGTGTTATTAAAGGTAAATAAATTATATTAATAATAACTATAATATTTAGAAATCTAAATTAAACAATTAAAAAAGAGAGTTTTCTATCATGCAAGTTTTAGAAATAAATAAAGTTTATTTTATTGTATTTTCAAAAAAAATTGTTGTTATTTATTTAAAATTAGATAAATTACATTATTTTGTGAATATTATATTTAGAATTCTAATAAAAGAATTAAATGAATAATATTTTTGTCATGCAACCATAAGAAATAAATAAGTTTATTTTTATTTTAATTTTTGGAGGCTTTGAAAAGCCAAATTTCATGCAAACTTAAAACAAGACTGCAGTTAATAAAAAGTAATCAAAAACCTAATTTCAAAGCCAATATTAGGGAGTTTATTTTATTAAAAAGAATAAAGGCTGGACGGAGAAGGAAGAAGAAACCACATTTTTCTTTGGTAGCAGCAGAAAGGAGACGTTACTGTTATTTTTTTAGGAGCGATAAGAAGTACAGGAAAATAGCAACAGGAAGAACAAAAAATAGCAATAGGAAGTAGAATTGATCTCTCCTTCAACAAACAAAAGCTAGCTATTTTTCCTTATTTAATTGCAATAAAATATGATTAATTATGGCTGATAAAGACACAACCTAACCTGATACTATTCTTTTATGGTCTGCATTCTTTCTTTCCTCGTGTTGATTTGGAATCTACCTTGTTTTTAAAGGTGTTGGTCTGCATAAAGAATGATCTGCCTTATATTATACCTCTGTATTATACATATGAATTTGTCTTTTCTTCTTCTTCTTGGATGGTCTGTTCATTGTTGACCATCTTTGTTCTTTTGTTGTTCCTGTCACCAGCCCTCTTTTACCACAACCTACCAAATGATTAGATTTAAAAATAGAATTAAAAACTTACCATTATCCTTTGGTCACTGGTCTAAACTATATTTATACTCAGTAGACTCATGTCTTTCTCTATACTTTGTTGTTAGAAATGAATCAACCTTTTTATGGAGAACAATTCTTACAAACTTAGACGGTAGAAAATAACTCCTTGATGTAGATCTGTATTTATGTTTTTAGTCAGTGTTAATCCATTCTTTATCATGTCTCTGTAAACCTAAATTCTTCCTGTAGCTATCTTTTACTTATTGTTATTCCTATAGCAGACTATTTTGTTGTTCTTGTAGTAGTCAGTTTAAAGTTCCTGTCGCCTGCATTTTAAAGTTCCTGTCGCCTACGTTTTAAAGTTCTTGTCACCTGCATTTTAAAGCTCCTGTCGCCTGCGTTTTAAATTCATGTCTCTTATGTTAAACACTTTTAAAACAACTATGTTATTTCATAGAACAAAGACAGTTATTTATAGATTGGTATTTATACTTATTTAGTGTTGAAACCTATTTAAACCTCTATGGATGATTAAAATCATGAAGGGGTTTTGAATGGAAAGAGTTAAACATTGATTTTCTTCAACCTTTTTGATAACAAATTACAAATAAAGATTATAATCAGATTTTAGACACCTAAATTATACTTACCTACATGAATGAATAGATTGATGTTAAAATTATCTTTCTTATATGTTATAATGATGGAGAAAAATTCATGATGTAAATATCATTGTCTTATTAAAACTTCTTGAAGAGAATGAAATATGATCTAGGAAATGAAATTGATTTAATAGTCTTATAGATGTAATTGCATGCACAAATGATGGATTATTGCTTGGAAAGTGTGTTTCCTTGATTAGAGTTTTGGAAAAAGGGATTTGAAATGATTTATAGGAGAACATTGATTTATTTTATTCTATTTACTTGATCTTGAGGAAAAATAGAAATAGTATTTGAGAAGTATGCATGAAACCTCATTGTGTGAGAGTGGAGTAGTCAAACCTTGTCATTTGATTTTTGCTTGATTTATGAAATAGTATTAGGATATGAACCAAAATCATTATTTCCTACAATATATTTAAACATGGAAATACGAATTGAGAATATAATCAGATATATTGCTTTATGATGTTCTTCATTTCTGCTTGAATGAAAAGTGTGCTTTCTTCATTGATGCATGGGAAAGGGATCAGAGGTGGTCATAGGTGATTTTGGATCCTTATTCATTGAATTATTTATTTACTTGTTTATTTACTTCTTGGGGAAAGAAGGTAGATTTTTATCTAGGAATGTTATTGGGTTACTTTCTAGGCTAGGATGCCAAATGTGGATTATCAGAGATGGCTTTTCCTCTTTTTGGGAATTAAACTAGGTTACTATTTTAAAGGATTAGATCTAATCGAGATGACATTGAAATAGATGTTTATTTGTCTAGAAAAACATATATATATCTGCAACATCCTGTTGTGAGACAATCTATATTTCATTATTTAGAATTCCACATTTAGACATCAGGGTTGCATCAGGTGTTCCCTCCTGCCAGTTGTTTCCAGGTAGCTAGACATTTCATGCGGGGCTGGGTTTCCTTCATTTCATGAAGGGATCTGGGGAAGTATAATTGCTTCATGGTTGGGTGGAAAAGCACCTGGGCCATGTTCCCATCTCTTGGCTTGCAGGTGGTGGACCACTTGGTTCGTGCGACTGATGAGCGTATTGATTTATTTATCCTTGTGTACATGATTATTGTATCTTGAGATTGGATGTATCATGACATGATGGTCAATGGACTTGTATATGATTTTATAGTGCTTTTTACCTGGAATGAGCACATGATTTGTAAGATTTAATGAATCTATTGATTTATATTGATGAGATTATCTTTTGCAAGATTTTTTGAATCTTATGGATTCTTATTTATGATGATTTCCTTTGTGAAGGTTTATCGACTCTATTGAATCTTATTGATAAAATTATTGTTTGTTCCTACATTGTAATTAAGTGGATTAATTACACCCCTTTTATATTTTGGAAGTTGTATTTAAGGGATTATTTACATCTTTTTACTTTTTGCAATGTCATGTTGTATTTAAGCGTATTAATTACTTCATTTTACTTTATTTACTTTTGTGATGGTTTGAGGGATTTTACAATTTCTACATGCATGATGTATCTCTATGTCTAATTTTGCACATGTTTTATCCAACTAGAGATCTTTGACTAAATCTATATTTAATAATTACAACTTTAATAAACTAAGCTAATGTATTTTTTAAATAGACATTTAATAGTTTATAAAGCTAGATGGGCCTACCAATGTCTCTTCCTAAATTCAAACTAAACATTTAATACTTGTGCAATGGTGAAAATTGCATACCCATGCCCCATTTCCTTTATGTTTTGGGTCCACTTTGATTGGAGATTTTTATGCAATAACAAGTTTACAAGTGATATATTTTGCATGAATGTGTACATGTATGTCTAGTATTTCTAGATTCTCTATCTAGATTAAAGCAAGAACCTTGAAATTTTACTTCTTTAGGTACATCACATGGAAAATTATGCACCAGTTCCACCTCAGGAACTATTTACATGAACTAATACTGAGATTGAAAGATTGTGAGTTTACATAAATGATGGTACCAACACGGGAATATATAAGGACACTTGTAAGTCCATAATGGAAAGTCTAGAAAAAAATTAGAGACACAAGTTCTTATTCCCCTAATGCTATAGCTACTATTCTTTCCCACATGCAAGAAGAAGTTTGTGGTGATTTTCCCCTTTCTCATGTTTAGAGTGTGGTTACCAAAGAAACCATTAAATGTCAGTGTTTTCCATTCTATCAAGATAAGGCAAAGTGAAGGGATGTCAGGTAACCAAATGTGTGGATTGTGATATGGCCAGTTGGATCTACCCTTGATTTCTTGCTATCTTTGGTTGTTATCCAAATAACAATCAAATTCCCTTATATTTTGCACAGTAGTTGTATGCTAAGGTTCATTTGGGCCTCAAAGTCAATTACTGTGACCTTCCATATTTTGATCAAGGCCTTGGTAGACTTGCTGATAGGGATGCTTCTCGTCGAGCTGATCGAGAGGCCCCAATGTATAGGGCATTGGTTGGTGAGAGGAATCCTGCTATCTCCCCAGCCCTGGCCCCCTTAGCAGATCATGTTGTCATTGCTTCCCAAAGGAAAGCAATTGACAGTGTTAGCGATATTACAATTGCCACCACTATGATAGCTAGTGATCGTGTAGGTTAGTTTTTGATGGCACGATGTCCACGATCTAGAGCTTCATTTACAACATAGTGTAGCAACACTCACTGTGATCCTTATGCTATGGTAGTCATCCCTACACCTACATAGTTAGATGGTCTTACAAGGGAGATGGCACGTAGCACTTTACATTGTTTCATGGATGATCTCTTGGAGGCATATGCCTTCATTGCATCAGAGCTAGGGATCTCAATAGATTAGGTTAGAGATCATCTGGCTACATCTATTCATTCACATTCAGGATCTCATCATTCTCACCATCCTGCCAGGTCCAACACCAGTGCACATCAGGATCCACCTATAGATCAGTTGGTTACTGCACATGCTAGTGATCCTTGAGATGACCTTGAGAGGATGCAGTCTGTAGGGTTTATGGAGATGTTGATGCATTCAGATTTGTTATCAATGCCATCAAAGTTGGTTAGTCCCCTCCACTCATCATTACTATGGCATGAGAGGGCTCAGATAGATACATTAGATCATGACACATCTTATACAACTCATTTGGATGATGTAGTAGAGGCAGACATTGCAGAGGGCTTAGATCTTGTACCACATGATATGCAGGTATGTATGTGTGCATGTGCATGTTCAATTCAATTTTTTTTAAAATTATTTAGATGGAGATACCTCATGTTACTCCTAGCCTAAGGTCAGATCGCATAGGTTGGCATGATTCTGTTGATGATATTATTGTCAGTGGACATGTGAGTTTTAAATTTTTACATGTACTTACATGTATATATAGATAGATATAGATCTATTTATAATATTACATATACATTTTTAAATAGTTCTATATATCTAGATAAAATGTATTTAACACATTGTACTTGATTTTATCTCCAGGACTCAGCGCATCCATCAGAGCAGGATTCTCATTCAGAGGGTTGCTTGACTAGGAGTTGACACGACGATTAGGCAACCACATAGAGACCTCCATTTGATGTTGCATCTAGACATTTCTAGATATATATTTGATATGTTGACATTTTTGGGACTTGATTACATACATGTGTTTGATGATTTATGTTTGATATATTGACATTTTTAGGACTTGATTACATACATGTTTGATGATTTATTTTTGATATATTGACATTTCTAGGACTTGATTACATACATGTTTGATGATTTATGTTTGATATATTGACATTTCCAGGACTTGACTACATACATGTTTGATATTTATGTTTGATATATTGACATTTCCAGGACTTGATTACATACATGTTTGATGATTTATGTTTGATATATTGACATTTCTAGGACTTGATTACATACATGTTTGATGATTTATGTTTGATATATTGACATGTGTACATTTACAACTAGCTGCAATTAAAGTAATTCTTTTCCCAATAAATTAACACACACAATTTAATCAATTTGGCTAAGGAATGAAGCTCAAATAACATTTCAATTCATAATTTGAGATAGAATATCACAATTTGTTAAATGCAAGATAACAATTAAATATAAATATTCTTTCACACATGTCTAGAAGCAAAAAATACCACCTTTAAATTTTAAATTGATCGTCTGCGATAGTATTCTTATATTTTATATTTGAATTTATATACAATTTATATTTCAATTCATAATTTGAGATAAAATATCACAATTTGTTAAATGCAAGATAACAATTAAATATAAAATATTCTTTCACACATGTCTAGAAGCAAAAAATACAACCTATAAATTTTAAATTGATCCCCCGTGATATTATTCTTATATTTTAAATCACCTATAAGATGAACCAAAAAATACCACACATGTCTCTAACTAAAATACAATCCTTCCTATGGAAAAACCCACTAGAAAGGAATGAGCTCCATGAAATTAATACATAGACTACAACAAATGACTATTGATGGAAAACAAGATCCTAATGGTCTAATAACTTGACCTAAAATTTCAAACCCTTGGTCATAAAGAAGATGATGCAGAAAGATACAAGATAATGTAAGAAAGAATACTTTCCAAGGATGAGGAATCCAAAATGAACATCCAAAAATAATAATTCTATACATGGTAATGACATCATTGTTCTTTATAAAAAATAATGAGAAATTAAAGTCTCTAAATCATAAACATGTTTCTAATGGAAAGGAATTTAGTGTTCTATTACTCTAAAGGTTCAAATAAGAGTCTCCTAGAATAGGAAAGAAACTCTATGAAGAGAGGGATTGTACATCACAGAGAATTCTTCATTGACACTTTAAGTGGAAAATGATTAAAAATAAAATTTATTTTCATGGATGAAATATTAAAAAATATAATATGTTGATTTGCATGTGTATGAATGTATAAAACTCATAATGGACTAAGAATTTAAAATTGATTATGTCATAGATTCAACTCCAATTATTACTTTTGTTGGAATAAATGTCTAAGGAACTAATCTCACTTATGTGGCAAAGTATGAGTCTATTTCACTCATTTAAGGTGGTCATGGAGTAACCACATGATGTAAATAGTTTCTTCTATTATTAAAAGAATCTGAACATGGAAGATTTTGTATCTACAATCAAGCAGAGAGAGAGATTTAAAACATATCCTATAATCATTTGTGTTTCATTAAAAGAGGCTAAGATGATCAATTTGAGAGAAATAGAAAGACACTGTACAATTATAATGAATAATGCCGGAGGACCAAGACACCCAAGAGTGTAAAAAGATTAATTGGTTGGTATTTGATGGGGTCAAGAATTCTAGGACCAAGCTATTAGGAAAAAATATAAGTAATATATCTAAAGTGGTATATTTTTACATAATTTGATTCCTTTTAAAATTTCATTTCATAAAAATTACACCTCATCTAGAGATCTTATGCATAAGTTATGCCCTCTACAAGTTGCACATGACATACATAAATTGTGATAGTTTTAGTTGAGGATGAAATTTTCATGCCAAAGGTTTAGATTTTTAAATGGTTTGGCACCTAACATATATGCCACTTATATGAGAAAACAAGAAGGATGAGATTCTTCTAGGAGTTGAAATATCTTTTGTCGCTTCTCACACAAGACAATATATAATTTCTCTTTTTCTTCATGTGCTCACTTGGGACTAAAGAAAACTATTGAGATATGGAGTTAATTCATGTTTTAAGGCTCATAAGAGATTGGAACTTAGATCTAGAAAGAGTTCACTTGAGAATCCTAAATATGTTTTGAATTATTATAGTAAATGTTTAGCAATCAAAGGATGCATTTCTTTGCCATGTTTTTAGAGATAATTTGACTATTCTTGGGTTTATAGTTTGGTACCTAATATATATGTCTCATGTATAAAAAAATAGAAGGATTAATGCTCCGTGATAGTAGGTCCTAGAAATTAGATTATGTGTGACAATTTGTTAAATGCAAAATAACAATTAAATATAAATATTCTTTCACACATGTTTAGAAGCATGTGTAGGTAAATCACAAAAACTCCTCATTAAGAAAATGTATATTTACTAGAAATAAATACAAATGCAAACTAGGAGATATAATAAACACATTTAATGAGAAAATGTACATAAATTACTAGTTTATTTATAATACATGGATCTATCTAATTGACATCGATTTGGATCAAGTGATAATTTCATAGGTATCAACAAAATATCATTATAACTTGAATCAAGTGAGATGGGGAAGATACACAGAACATATAAATGCCCAAACTAAATTGTCTCCAATTAATTATATTTAAATATATATGATGTTGTTCACTCTAGGATAACATAATCAAATCACATATATCATATATCTAGTGAAAATAATAAATCAAAACAAATTGAAATATAAATTAGACACACATAGTCACAACATGTATGCATCCAATTTAATACATGTAGTCAAACATCAGATGCCAATACAAAACATCAAATAGTACACATGTATCATCCTTAAAAGTGGACCACATTAAAAATAGTACTTCATGTCTAGGTTTAAAAAGTGTTGAACACTAAATATAAAAGTACTTCAAGATCTCACTAATTTTATAAACTGTAACTAAAACAATGGAGTTCAAACACGTTACTAGATATAAGTTCTCATTCAAACATCTGGTTTAGCCTGCTCTTCAATAACATGTAATATTTTTTGATGATCATCACTATCTACTCTCCATTTTTTTCATCCATGTGCATGTGGAACTGGATGAAGATGTAGGGCGGTAGAAATTACTAGGTGACTATACTGATATACCTTGTTCTCAAGTTGATAGTCAATAAAATGAATCCCATGTTGAACAATTTTGACTTGTTTGAGATATGTCCCTTGCACTACAACTGAACCTGCACAATAAACAACATGAACTAACTTGGTAAGACATGTGCACGTAACATTTTCACTCAACCCAAGTATTATAATATAAAGTAAATATTAATGTACATGTGTACATGTATATATAAATTTAAATGTGACCCACATGTGGGAAACACCATTTCATCACTTGTTTTAGGTTGTGTTAGCTTCTTCCTCTCTTATGTGCAACGTATTAAATAATAACTAACACCTTCTATGTTTCTAGGCTCTGCTATGACTGCAAAAACATCTCCTAGAGTACACACCAAATTTACATGGTTCAAAATTTGTAAAAAAATTAGAACTATCTAGATTTTATAATCATTAAATTTAACTCATCAGAGTACTAAACTAAATAAATAACTGTACATGTGTTGTAAATTTACATTAAATTTATCAACATGTACACATACATACATACATACCTTTTCTAATAAATCCTAAAATATGGTCATAATCAATTGAAATCAAAGGAATGTCATCAAATCCTTCATCCTCATCTTCATCATATGTGTCAAAAATGACTAATGGCACCACATTCCATTCACTCACATATCCAAGTTGTTGGTTGTTGCATGCCTCAAAGTTTTCCAAAATGCACTCATCACAAAAACAAGAGTAATCCCTTGTGTACAATTTCCATCCAAGGCGATCATTTGTACTCATGACACAATGCAAAGATCATGTTTTGTCTACCCTCTTGCATCCATGCTTTGATCTTCTATCCACACCTAGATACATAAAAATTATAAAAAAATTTACATATTTATAAATTTAATAGAAGTTCATTTAAAATAATTGAATTTACTAAATTTAAAATTTAAATTTAAATACAAATTCAAACACACACACACACACACACACATATTCAATTTAAATTTGAAATTTTCATTTTTGTGAAATTTATATATACATACCTGATATCTCCCAAAACACTCTATGTCGGATGTATCGATTTATTCCTGAAGATGTGTCGACCTCATTTGATGCAAAGTGTTTCTTACACCATTTAGCAACATCATGTGCATTGTCTATATGATCTCCCAAATAACTCATTTGAATCTTTCTTAGAGCACGTTTGATGCAAACTCCTGCGCCATCATGTTAACCCTTTCCATGCCCACTCTCAAAGAAACTCCAAACATGTATTTTGTAATTTTGATGATATCTACATAGTGCATAAAATGGTCATGATGATTTGAATTGTGCTGCAAATCCATCTGACCATACAAAATGCTTTTCAATTTTTACACACCTGCTTACCAAATTCTCAAAAAGAATTGTAAATCAATGTTGTACAAAAAGTGTGTCATGCTCTTTATCATCACTAATATAAAAGTGATATTCTTTCTTAATGAATCATTCATCATTTGTACTCTCAACACCATCCAAATCCAATTGTGCATTTTGATAACACACATGCACCATAATAGTGATCTGCTTTGAAAAGTAATAATCTGATTGAATCTCTTTTTGATGTACAAAAGAGTAATTTTCTGCAAAGTCGACTACTGATAGAACTATTCCAGGTCGGAAAGTATCTCTTAATGTTTGAAACTATTGTACTTGCCACCTAGCAAAAAAGGTATGTTGTATGTATGATTGTATCAATTTTTAAAAAATTTCCATAAATGTTCCAATAGGTATCTCTTATTCTACATAGTTTAACCTTGTGGATTCTTTCCCAAAATTTGTTTGAAACTTTACATATTTGTAACTCTTGCAATTTACTATCTTTGTTGGGTCGGTATCTTTGTTGGGTTGGTATCTTTGTTTCTCAAAGGTAATTTAGCCAAATTTCCACATGTATCACAAAGTCCTTTTATGCAGTATATTTGACCAATTGCATTATCACATAAGATGGATTCTATGAAAAGACTTACCCATTTAGCAGGTGCATTTTGAAAACCATCACTTTCTTCTCTCATCTTTTGAAACACCTGATAGTAGAGATCAAATTCAATATGATAATGACAACAAGTTTCAAAAGCGTTGTTTATCTTCACATAATATGGCATTAACCTTTCAAAAATTGTTTGCCCAATCTTTATATCAAGATTTGAATTACAAAATTTCACATACATCTCATGTTGTGTTATGTTTAGCCAATGTTTTGTATGATGTCCATAATCATTGAGACCAATCCTCTATCTGATAACATCTCTACTATTTAATGATGGATGAGTATTATCTTTCCAAAAATTTGAGACCAAGTTCCTAATAGTATCTTCAATCCTCTCAGAATGGGGAGCTCTACACATAATTGCCCGATTGCCTTCTGAACTATCATCAAAAACCTTTCTCATTTTTGCATATTTTGTTAGTGTCTTTCTACTAATACCAATTTCAGTCTAAAGTGAAGAGATTTTTCTTTTCCTTGATATATTTCTATTTAAAATAGTTGTCAACATCACTCTTCTTATAATGGCCTTATCCATTGATCGAGATTTTTTCCCAACATAATCTAAACTTTTTTTTACATTTTCAACAATATCTTTTCCCAGGCTGTATGAAGCTTTCCTCTTATTCAATGTCGAATCTACACCCAACAATTGTATTGGCTCTTTCAACTCATTACAAAGAAGTAAAAGTGATAACAGTTGGATTTTTTCAAGTGTACCAAGATGATTGAAATGAGCATTGATTATTTCCTTTAAAGATTTATTCATTGACCTCTTACTAGTATTTATAGGTTGTTTGGCATAATATTTCAATTTCTCCACATCCATTTCAAGTAAATGATCTAAATTTCTATAACTTGAAATTTTTGTCTTCACCTCTTTAGCTAGATTCATATGCTCATCCATACCAATAGAAGGAAGAGATCTTGACCCCTCTCCAACATGCATTGTTTGAACTTGGGCCTTCTACCTATCTTCAACTATGTGCTCTTCAGCCTCATTTGCCCCAATATCTAAATTTGGCTTGACTCCTGCTTGAGAATTTTCTACTTGTTGAACCCGTTCTACACACAAATTACTTAAGTCAAGAGAGATCTAAAGAAAGAGCTATAAAAAAACTTAAGTCAAGAGAGAGATAGAAGACCTATCTAGAGAAGTCCTATAAAGAGAGAAAGAAGGAGCTTTTAAAAGACTTAAGTCAAGAGAGAGAGAGAGAGCTTTAAAAATCTACTTGTACTTGTCAAGAGAGAAAGGACCTTAGAGAAAAAAGATAGAGAGAGAGAAAGAAAAAGCTTTAAAAAGACTAACTCAAGTCAAGGGAGAGAGAGAGAGTTGACTTATCTAGATTTAAGATCTCTAGAGAGATACAAAGAAAAAGATTTAAAAAGATCTACTCAAGAGAGAGAGAGGAACTTATGATTAAATTTAATACAAGTATGATTTACTTAATGTACAAACCTATGAAGGACCCTAATACACATTCAATCGAAATAAATATAAATTCACTTAGTATTTATGTTCAAAACTAGAAATAACATCCTACTACATGCTAAAAACTCATAAATTAAATAGGAAAGAAAATATGCATACATACCTTATTTCTTTCTATGGTATCTTGTCAAATTTATTTGGCACATATCTTGTTCTATTTCTTTTTAATACTTTCTTTGACTCTTATTTTGTCTTTTTTTTTTGTCTCCCATTTTCTTCTTCAAGTTTTCTTCTCTCAAATCCTCTACCAAAAGTTTTCTTCTCCAAAATCTTGCTTGTTTAATAATAATGTAAATTAATCTTGCAATGTTATATGAAAAAAAAAAGTTCTTATTTATATGCATATAACATTATTAACATAAATAATAATAATTTAGTTGACCAGGGGTTCGAACGAGCATCGGTAGTTAATTGTTTTTTAACCAACAGGGTTTGATCAGACCCCCCTAGATTAATTTTTAAACATTATTTTAATAGGGTTCAAATGAATGGGAGTTCAAACAAACCCTCGTTCATTCGAATGGGTCATGGGGGGTTCGTTCTAGCCTCCATTCATTTGAACTCCCTTATTTTACCCTTGCCCCTCTGCACCTACAATTTTATGTAGATTTTGGGGTTTTAAAGCTCAGGTTGAGGATCAAAATGGAACCAACTTGACAAACCTAGCTGGAGGATTATAGTCCTCGAAATGAGCTATCTATCGAGTAGAAATTTAATATATTGTGGTTTTATTATAATTTTTTAGTTTAATTGAACATAGGTTTTTCACCGAAAATCAAGATCTATGTTACGCACATGTAGAAAATTAGTATATTACCAAAAAAATTATGAAAAATATCTATCCTCTTGGTATTCATGTCCTTGATCCAACAAAAAAAATTAAATTCCTATACATAAAAAAAAGGTTATGCTTTACACAGTACACCTATGTCTAAATTGTAATTGGTTTGACTTTAAAAGTTAAAACATTATGAAACCAAATGCATCCTCTAGATATCGTAGTTAAAAATCTAAATTTGAAAAAATTAGAATTTTATCCTTCATAAAAAAAAAAGCTATGTTTTACATAGTACACGTCACTCTTTAAAAATGGTGTTTACTGTTAGAAACTAGTTATTACAAGAGATGGAAAAAAAATACAATTTGATTCCAAACAAATTTTAAAAAATATATTTAGAATCCACAAACAAAAAGTGACAAATCATTATTTTACATCATCTCCCAATTCCTTAAGGTTTAGCAACTATAGGTGTCTGAAAGTGAAGATTTTTTTCAAAATGTTCATTTCAATGTCAACTTTGGCCAAAAAGTGTAACCCACTATTGTGGGATCACCCTTCAAGTTTCAAGATGACTCTAAGATGAATGGACTTGTGGTGGATTTTATGCAAAGTGAATGATTCTACAATGCTAAACTATGATAATGATGTGTATGAAGCTAATACAATGCAACAATAGAGATGGCTAATGCTAATTGATAATGATATGCAAATTGAAAGCCAAAGGCACACTTTCGATATATGCTATGAATTTCAGTAGCATGAAATTATGATCTCTCTTGTTTTGTTCTAAAATGAGGATGAGAGGCTTCCTTTTATAAGAAAAGGATGGCTTAGATCTAAGTGACAAAAGATCAATGGTTGAGGAATTGGTCTTATGACATGGAGGGTCAAGATTGATGGTGCAGTCATGGTTAGAAGGGTCCACAAAGTGAGTAGTCCAAATTGTGCAGAAAGAGTAAACACAATGGAAATAACTCAATTGTATCTAATGCACATACAGATTTAGTCATTCAGTATATCATAAATTCAAAATACAAACAGGTCAGCAACATGCAGGATTATAATTAGGGCTCACAGCCTTGATTCCTCAGTTACAATATATGTGTAGGATATAGCTTTGAAGCACCTTCACAAAGAATTCAAACTATCTATCTATCTCTATCTAATTCACTACTTTCCTATGCATCTATTACATGATTATATATCATCTTTGGATCACAAGATTCCTCCACATCGGCCAAATATGATCACCAACTCTAATGAAAAAGATTTAATGTGTGTACATGGATAGGTTAGACTTAAATAGATGGGAATCCTCTGCAAGTGAATGAAATAGTGTGCGGATCTTGGGGAAGGTTGGCCATGATCCAAAGTTCCTTGAATGATGTGAAATTTAGCTTTGCAAGTCATGAAAGTGCTCCACAAGTCTTCTCCTTTAGCTGATTGTCTAAGACTGTCAAGATGCTCTGTTATGAGACAATAGTTGATCTTTAGATAGCGATATCTTTTTGGTACCTGATCCAAATGATCTGAATTTTGGATATAATGTGCATGAAGATGTCTAGATGCTAAGTTGAGCTCTGTAAGGTCTGAAATGAAACTGCAGTAGAATGCTGACTAAAACATAGAAACTACTACTAATTGAACTGACTGTACTGAAATGGAAAATGAACGAAACAAAATGAAATGCAATTGTTTTTGGTTGATGCAAGATTGCTCTTGAACTAGGGATGCTCTTGCATCAGACATCTGGGGTTGTTGAAAAAGTGAGTCCCTCACTTTGTTGGGGCTAGAGGAAAACCAAGATGGTCCACCTCAACCTTTCCACTTTACCAAGATGAATCTTCTTTCAGTTTGCCTTTCCACTTTACCAAATATTCCTTGTATTGCTTGCCTCAAGTACTACATCCAATTCTACTATCCAAGATGTCTTCAATCTGCTCCAATGCTTATTGTGTTAACTACTTCAAATGATCTTCAATGTTGTCACTGAACTCTGCTTCATGATATTGATATAGGTCTACAATATTGAAAATAGGTGATATACCCAATGTCTCTGGTAGCTCTCCTATGCATTTCCTGAATCAAACTTTATGAGTATCCTACAAGGTCCAAACTTCTTCATCTTCAACTTGTTATACATCTCTACTAGAAATCTTTCTTTTCTCAAATACACCATCACTTCATCTCCTACTAAAAATTCTATGTCTCCTCTTCTCATCTGCTTGCTCCTTATACTTACCGTTCATCTCCTCCAAATGCTTCTTAACTTGATTATGCACTGTCTTCATGTGTACTATAAATTCTTCTACTTTTGTACTCCTCTTATTCTCCATACTGATATCTCTTAATTCTACTATTCCTCTAGGGTTAGTTCCTGTCACAATCTCAAATGGTGTCTTTTCAGTGCTCCTATTCACTGAATTATTATATGCAAACTCTTCTTGTGATAGAATCAAGTCTCAATTTCCTGCCTTCTCTCTAACCAAACATCTCAACAAGTTTCCCAAGCTCCTATTCACTACCTCTATCTATCCATCAGTCTATGGATGAAATGCTTAGCTAAATTTTAAATGTCTTAATCTTCTTCCAAAGTGTCCTCCAAAAGCATCCAAGAAATCTTGAATCTCTGTCTGAAATTATGCTCTTAGGTAATCAATGCAATCTCAAAATCTCCTTGAAAAATATTTCAGCCATATGCACTACATCAGTTTTCTTCTTACAAGGTATGAAATGTGCCATCTTTGAAAATCTGTCCACCACTACCAATATTGAATCATGTCCTCTTTGCGTCTTTGGCAATCTCATTATAAAATCCATACTTATGTCTTCCCAAGGTCTCTCTGATACTATCAAAGATTTGTACAATCCAGTATTTTGACTACTTCCTTTTGCAACATGACATACTCTACAAATTTGCATAAACTTCCTTACATCCTTATATATCTAAGGTCAAAAGTAATTTTCACTTACCAAAGCCCTTGTCTTATCAATTCCAAAATGTCCTGCCACCACTGTGTTTCTCCTTTATTAAATTATCTCTCATTGAACTCCTAGGTATGCATAACTAGTTTCCTTTGAATAACATATCCTCTATAATGAAATAGTCCAACCACTTATTGAACTATCTTTCACAATAGGCTCGTTACATGCTTTCCAAGGTTCTACAAAATCAAGGTCTTCTTCATACATGTTCTTCAATTCTCCAAATCCTAACACTTCAACTCTCATCTCTGTCAGCAAATTCCTTCTCCTACTCAATGCATCTACAACTTTGTTTGATTTTCCACTCATGTGCTTTAGTACAAAAGTGTAACTCTGCATGAACTCTACACATCTCATATGTCTCTGATTCAACTTTCCTTGACAGTTCAAATACTGCAAAGCTTGATGATCTGTATACAACACAAATTCCTTAGGCAACAAATAATGTCTCCACTTATTCAAGGCTTGAATTATGGCATAGAACTCTTGATCATAAACTGAATATCTTCTCCTTGCATCATTCAACTTCTCACTGAAAAATGCTACAAGTCTACCTTCTTGACTTAACACTGCTCCTATTGTATTTCTAGTTGCATCACAATCTACTTGAAATACTTTGTTGAAATCCAGTAATGCCAATACAGGTTTCTCTGTCACTTTTTGCTTCAACAATTCAAAATTTTTGTCCGCTCCTAATGTCCACATAAAGTCCTTAATGTCACCTCTCATTGTCTATGTCATAATACTGAACTAAAATTTTTTATGAACTTTCGGTAGAAACTAGCTAATCCATGAAATGATCTGACTTCTCCAATGCTCTCAGGTGTAGGCCATTCAACAATTGCTATAACTTTCTCAAGGTCCATCTTCAATCTTTCGACAGAAATAATAAATCCCAAGTATACCAATTCTTCCTTCATGAAACTACACTTCTTGATGTTTATCAACAACTTCTCTTCTCTCAACCTTTCAAGTACTTGTCTCAGGTGCCACAAATGTTGTTCTTTTATCTTATTGAAAATCAGAATATCATCCAAATATATAATAACAAACTTTCCCAAGAATTTCTTCAAAACCTCATTTATCAATCTCATAAAAGTACTTGATGCATTTGTCAATCCAAAATGCATCACTAACCACTCATGCAATCCTTCATTTGTCTTAAAAGTAGTCTTCCATTCATATCCTTCTCTGATTTTGATCTAATGGTATCCACTCTTCAATTCTATCTTTGTAAAATATTTTGATCCACTCAAATAATCCATAATATGATCCATCCTAGGCAAAGGGAATCTATACTTAATTGTGATCTTGTTGATTGCTCTAGAGTCTATACACATTCTCCATTCTCCATCCTTCTTTGGTGTTAGCATTGTAGGTACTGTACAAGGGCTCAAACTTTCTCTTATCAATCCTTTCCTCAACAATTCATGTATCTATCTATTGAATTCTTCATTCTCTACTGGTGTCATTCTATGTTCTACTTTGTTAGGCAAACTAGTTCTAGGTATAAGATCCATGTGATGATTGATACTCTTGACTGGTGGTAATCCTTCAAGTACATTATTTGATATGATGTATTCATACTCTATCAGGAACTCAGTTATCTCCTCCGGTTGTGATTCTTCAGTCTCTAACTTTAGGGTTTTAAGCTTCTTAGGAACAAAGCATAACAAATTCTTCTTAGGAATTTTCTTCCATCTATCAAATAGATTCTAGCATTCCCACATACTTCACTCTTAGGATCATCTTCCAAAGGAATCAAAGTATTTCTCTTTCCATTTGATGTTATAGTATATGTATTCAGATTTCTTCCATCATGTATAGCTTTTCTATCATACTGCCATGGTCTACCCAATAATATATGACACACATCCATAGGCATAATATCACACAATACTTCATCATGATAAGATCCAATATGAAATTTCACCAAACATTGTTCACTCACCAGTACCTTATGATCATCCTGAATCCATGCTATCTGATATGGCTTAGGGTGCTTTAATCTTTCTAACTTCAACTTAGTTACCATCTCCTTTGAAACCAAATTATTTGAACTACCATTATCAGTTATAACTTTACAACATTTACCTCCTGATTTACATCTAGTTCAGAACAAACTTTTCCTCTATGGTGGTTCCTCATTTGTCTCTACCTGAAATAGTGCTCTCCTCATGACAAGTGATTCTCCTTTCTCAATTTTATCAATTGAACTCAGTGATCTAACAGGTTCTTCTTCCACATAGGCTGCTCTTCCACTGTTCTCTGTCTTCTTGTTTGTACTTCCTTAATTATATTCAAATGCTCTATGTCCTTCACCTTGACACTTAAAATAGGTTCCTCTTATTAGGTCCTCTTCCATCTCTTCTGTATTCTTCACTCTGGTATGAATTAAGGTTTCCTATGCAGTAGAAAGTTCTGTCATCTCTCTGGTATGCATTGTTATCTCTATCCTCCTTGAATGTGTTATCTTGACTGTTCTACTCCACATATGATCTTTCTCCTCCAGAAAATGTTCTACCTCTCTGAAATTCAACTTTTCTACCTCTCTCTCTCTCTAATCATGCTTCTTGTTCAAATTTTCTTCAACTTTCAGGGCAAACTGATATGCATCTTCCAATGTTGTCATCCTTACCTAACTTAGTTCTTCTTGAATGTTTAGTCTCAATCCATTGATATATCTAGTCACTTTCTCCTTTCTTGCTTCACTATGTCCTATCCTTATGATCATCTTATGAAATTCTTCAATGTACTCCTTCACAGATTTCTCCTTTTGTCTCAAGTTCTGCAATCTTTTCAATAGTTCCAACTCATAGCCAGCAGGTATAAACTGATTCTTCAACTTTGTCACTATTCTATCCCATTTTATGATCTTTTCTTTTCCTCTTCTATTTCTATCCAACTGAACTTCTTTCCACCATATAGCAACATGTCCTTTCAAATTTGTCTTCGCAAATTTCACCTTCTCCAAATCTTCAATTTCTTCATATTCAAAGTGTTCTTCTAGGTCATTTATCCAATCAATTAGCTCTTTAGGATTAAAATTGCCAGTGTAATTCAGTACATTAACTCTAGGTCTTTTCCTAATTTTTGAAATAGCTCGCAACATCTTTACTTGATCTGATACTTCTTCTTCTTTTAGGGTTACTTCATTTTGATCAGTGGATTGAAATTCTTCATCATCATCACTTTTAACATTAGGTTGAGGTATAAGTCCTCTTCTTCGATCTTCCTCAATAACATCCAAGTGAACTCGCATTGTCTTCATAATTTCCATCATCTCATCCATTCTTTCAGTCATAGTAGCAACAATAGGTATTCTCCTCGGTGGCATCTCTTCCTAGGATCAAGTGTAACTACCTCAAATTCGGCGATCGGGCTACAAGGTGACAACTACCTCACAATCGGTGATTGGTTCAGCAAGACAAGTAGTCTACCTCAGGTTCAACAATCTATCCACAACAAGATCTTATGGAATTCCCTCACCAATTTCACTCACTTCACTCCCAAAAGATTTGAACTTTGCTCTTATACCACTTCGTGTAGTCATGGTTAGGAGGGTCCATAAAGTGAACAATCCAGATTGCACAACAAGAGTAAACACAATATAAACAACTCAATTGTAGAATTCACATGCAGATTCAGTCATTTAGTATATCATAGATTTGAAGTATAAATAGGCTAGCAACATGCAGGCTTACAATTAGGGCTCAGAGGCCTAATTCCTCAGTTACAATATATACAAAGAATTCAAACTATCTATCTATCTCTATCTGATTCACTACTTTCCTATGAATCTATTACATGATTATATATCATCTCTAAATCACAAGATTCCTCCACGTCGGCCAAAGATGATCACAAACTCCAATGAAAGAGATGTAACATGTGTACAGGGATAGGTTGGACCTAAACAAATGGGAATCCTCTAAAAGTAAATGGAATAGCATGTGGATCTTGAGGAACATCGTCCATGATCTAAAGTTCCTTGAATGATGTGCAATTTAGCTCCACAAGTCGTGAAAGTGCTCTACAAGTCTTCTCCTTTAGCTGATTGTCTGAGACTGTCAGGATGCTCTATTATGAGAAAATAGTTGATCTTCTGATAGCTATATCTTTTTGGTACCTGATCCAAATGATCTAAATTTTTGCTATAATGTGCATGAAGATGTCTAGATGCTAAGTCCAGCTCCGCAAGGTCTAAAATGAAACTATGGCAGAATACAGAGAAAAATACAAAAATTGCTACTGACTAAACAGACTGTACTAAACTAGAAAAGCAAAGAAACAAAACGAAATGCAAATGTTTTTGGTTTATGCAATATTGCTCTTGAAACAGGGATGCTCTTGCATCAATTGAATTGATTGGATGAGGAGAGATATAGAAGGAGGATGTTCCTTACTACATTGACAAGATGGAGAGATATGTGGGACAAGGAGCCACATCGAAATATGCTCACAAAGACCATGAGAGAAAGATGGAAGGAGTCTATGTTTTTTGGGATGTTGGAGGAAATATAGGGCTCATGAGACAAGTGTCTCATAGTCAACTTTGACCTTGATGATGTGGAGAAATCAACTTCTACAAAGTAGGGATGGTTGAGAGGAAATAGGACATGTGTTGAGGACAAATGTTTAATTAATTATTATTAATATTTAATTTATGGTGCAACATGGAGGTGATGTGGAGGAATGATGTAGATTTTAGGAATATGAATTTGTCTTAGAAGAATACTTAAATAATTAATTAGAGGCAACTTTAGAAGAATTAAGATATTTAATTAAATAAATTAAATTTTATTTAATTATTAGAAGAATAAGATATATGTGAATCAAACAAATAAATTAGTATATTTATTTATTGATAGAAGAAAAAAGAATAAAATAAATATAAAATATTTATTTAATTTATCTTGAGCCATTTTTAAGTGTATACATTTTGCTCCTCTTTGAGACAATGCATTTTATCACGTTGTTTAAAAGAATAAAAATTTTAGGAATATGATAGATGCCCCATTTTGCCCCCTTGGGAGATCAATAGGGAAAATTTTTGGAAGAAATAATGGATGATCTCACGATGATGAAGAATGAATGGCAGGATCATCATGTGAAAAATGCAGGTGACAGAAACTGAGAAATGGATGAATAGCAAAGCATGCACATGTTAGCAATAGGAAAGGTCAAAACATCTCCAATTAGGGTTGATTA
Organism: Cunninghamia lanceolata; assembly: GCA_027924645.1. Lineage (NCBI taxonomy): Eukaryota > Viridiplantae > Streptophyta > Pinopsida > Cupressales > Cupressaceae > Cunninghamia > Cunninghamia lanceolata. The sequence continues at coordinate 265,544 of BSBN01000787.1, read as the reverse complement.
GGCTATAAATAGTGATGAGGGGACCCATTCTAAGTCATTTGTACACTTGGCATTAGAAGAGTGATTATAGAGAGCCTCAGAGCATAGTAGAGCAAAGTAGTCTGAGTGAAAATGCAGATTCTAGTAGCTAGCCACAGGTTCGAGCAGATCTGTCGATTCGACCACCTAGAGGAGTATGGTCCCCCAGTATGTATATGATTAATTTGACATCAAGTGCATTTATTAGATTCTAAATGTAGGGTCAAAGTGAATGGATTCATATGCATAGGTTAAATGATTCTACACATATGTGCAATATTACTGTGCATATGTCCCAAATTTGTGCATATGACCCTCGAAATTGCGCATATGCCCAAGCTATACATATGACTCCTGTTTTGGCGCATATGTTGCAAAGTTGCAAATTTACCTCCTGAAGTTGTACATATGATCAAAGTTGTGCATATGAGAGTTCTTTATGCACATATGTGCTAAAGTTGCACATGTGGTTACTAAAGTTGTGCATATGATTAAGATAGGTTAATTACTTAGCAGTCTGATTGAGTCAGCATTGTGGTTGATGTTGGCCACTTGATAGATGCTCTTTGAGATTGATAGAATCTCAGAAGAGATGATAGGATAGATTTTGATAGGATGGCTAAGCAACTAATTAGATAGATTTGATAGATATGTAGCTTAGTTGGTTGTTGATTAACACGCTTGTGTGGTTGCTTGCAGGAGGTGTTAGATGTTATGACGTCTCAAGAGAGATTTCCACCTACATAGTTGTTATGGCCATACTTGACTGAGATTGATCATTTTGTTCTAGGATCGACAGGATTGTGGTATGTCACTTTTATGCATAAGATTTAGGCTAATCTGGGCATGCTGACTACTCTGGTAGAGAGATGGCACAGTGAGCAATGTACCTTTCACTTGCCTACTGGAGAGATGACCATGACGTTAGAGGATGTACACAAGATTCTGAGGATTCCTATATATGGTGAGCTAGTGACCTATGAGCAACATGCGAGAGATGGTCTGGATGCCTACCATAGAGTTTTTGATGATGATGATATAGAGGGAACAAAGATCAGTTGGACGGATATGGTTGATTATTATGAGCCATTGCCATCTATTTTGGCAGGATTGATTGGAGCTGTGATCTTCCTTGATAGGAGATCGCATGATTTAGCATTTGGATGGGGGCAAACTTTAGAGTGGATGGTGACTGAGGGGACTTGATATGCCTGGGGTGTCTGCTTACTTGCTCACCTGTATCATGACTTGCATCAATTTGTATATGATAGGACTTCTAGTCTGTCTATCGAGGTGTCTTTGTTATAGATATGGGTGTGGGGACATATAGCAATGACACGGCCTATATGCTTGGGGGTTAGAGGTGAGGGGTAACCATATGCTTATGCTTATCAGGACATGATTTCCCGACCCAAGCTGGGAAAGCTAAAGTACTGGAGACATGCATTAGATAATGTAGATGCAGTTGATTGATGGCCATATCTAGATTGTGAGCCCTAGGAGGATGATGCAGCTAAGTTGCCATTTGCTTTCAGATGAGATGGTTGATTGGGAGGACACCTTATATCATTGATTGTCAGATTGTTTCTCATGTGTTCTGACAGTTCAACAGGATTCAGGGGATGCCCCTAGGAACTATTGTATTTTCTCAGATGCACAAGGAGCATTCTCAGTGGGGTCATGTGGCTTCTTTTGAGAAAGCATGGGTAGACTTTCTCTAGATTCCATATCAGGCATGGGATATGAGAAGTGACATTGTTGATGTAGGGATGACAATAGATTATGCTAGACACTTTGCTAAGCATCCCTTTCTGAGATATTCAGGACCTGGAGAGGTAGCTCTAAGGCTAGAGGATGAGGAGGAGGCCCCGCCGAGGATGAGATGACAATAAGGTGGCAAAGGTGGCAAAGGTGAGATGGAGAGGATGGAGGAGGAAGAGGGGACGAAGATGACAAAGATACAGGGAGGAGAGTCTAGAGGAGAGTGTAGAGGCCTCCACAGGTACAGCCTCAGCCACAGGTGTAGGATCAGGCATAGGCACAGGCGTAGGGTGATGGAGGTAGCATTATGAGCCCAGGTGGCTCAGCTATAGGGGCATGTTGCTTAGTTGCAGGGATAGGTAGGGGTAGTGACAATAGAGTGAGATACTACCATTCAAAGATATACCAGGGCAAAGGCTCTACTACAACAGGTTTAGCAGACTGTAGCCTAGGGTCCCAGTGGGTAGACGATTATAGAGATGGTTCACGCCGGACATGAGATCTTCTACTGGAGATCACTATATGAGTAGGAGGTGCCCCCTGAGCAGAGATCAAGTAGCTTCACTCAAAGTTTTTATGGTAGGTCTAGATGAGCACAGATAGAGAGTGGAAGGTTTATGGGACCACCACCTCCTCGAGGATCCAGGGATAGGGCCTTCAGGTTCTCAGTAACATCATCTAGCACCTTCCAGAGGTAGTGCCTCATAGGCACTAGGACATATATCATTTTACATACTCATTGTTTTGATAGCTCAAGTTACGATTCATGATATCATTGTATACTTGGACATTTTATTGATGATGATATACATATATGAGTTTGACAAACTATATGCATGTTTCTCTATGGATGAGTTCTTTCTATATGATCTTATGATGATATTCTATTATGATGGTTCTACCATGTTGATTCTATGATGCATATGGTATTTATGATATGACGCTTCCATGATTCTTATGATAACATGTTTTAATGAGTAATGTTATGGAAATAACCTTATATGCTTATAGTTTATGATGATTTAATGTGTATTCTGATGATTGCTAAATGTGATACATGATGTTTTATGTTTTCTATGTATGATGATATAATATGAAAATTCTATGACAATGTGATCTTTGTTTTTGATAATATAAGGCAACAAAACCAGGGGCTGAACCCTTACAAAGTAGAACCCAAAAAGGGCAAAAAAGGATCAGAAGACAAAAAGAGCTAAAACCACCACAGACAGCTTACATATAGCCGATATGTAGAAAATAGAAACTATCAGTAAAAAACTAGCTAATAGAAAGCTTAGAAAGAAGACTAGGAAAGGGTGTCTTCCCAGCCTTTAAAAAGAAACTCAAACATTTTGTCGAATTCCTTAGCCTTGTCATCATCAACACCATGAGTGAGGACTTCATGTTCCTATAGTAGAGAGACATTAGCCATAGCCAGCCTACAAAGCATGCTTGTAATGAACCTGCCAAGAGAAAAGATCCTCTTCTCCAAAAAATCCACCCGCTCCTTCAACTACGACAAAACATCAGAATGATTACCTTCTTCATTTACTTCCTCCTCCATACTACCTTCAGTATTGTTACAATCCTCTTGAATAAAATTAGGATCTGTAGGAACCTCAGTGGGAAGAGAGTGAACATCATTCCCATTTTTATCATCAATACCAGTAGTCTCCACATGAGTAGTAGTAGCTCCCACATCAATATAGTCACCAATGGGAGCAGAATTTTCAAACCCTTTATTACCCTTAGTATCAAAGGTCTCCACAGGTATTTCTTGCCCATCAATCTCCTTAACACCACCTGAATCTTCAATAATAACCTCCTGAATATCATCACTCTTGGACTTATCCTCCCCTATTGAGTAGAGGCTTCAGAATTGCTTTCAAAGTAATCAATCAGCTTCAACTTAGGAGCCAATTTGCTAGCAATATGACCAGACCGCCTAACAACAACAAATTTACCCTCCAATTTGACTTTCTTCAATTTTCTTGAGGGTCCCTCCCTGACCAGGTCCTATTCATTTTGAGGCCCAGATTCCCAAACATCCTCTTTTAAAAGGTTAGCTTCCACAACAACATCAGAGAGACATTTTTTAGATTTCAACTTGGATTTGTTAAGAGGGTTTTGGACATTTTTTACAGTAGAAAATTTAGGAGTACCAGAAGGAGCACCTTCAAGAAATAGCTTAGGAGTAGTATGACTAGATTTCACAGAGGCAGTAGGGGTATTAGCAAAGTGTTCAACACCAAAGGGCTGAATAGAAGGAGGGGACATAGCCAAGTGAAATTGTTATAACCTATGGATAAGCCCTCGATGGAGGGGAATAGGCTTTTCATCAAGATTTTTAAGCAAAATCTTCTTAACATGTTGAACAGAGCACTCCAGAGATGAAAACAGATAGAAAGGGAAACTAATAGTAGCATTCCTTCTGAAGTGGTTTAACAAAGGAAGGTGATAGTAATAGAACCTAGTGAAATGACCCTCGAGAGTGAAGTACTTTATCACCATATAGGACATATCCACCCACAGTTTAGGAAGTCTAGCTCTCTCAAATCCTCCTTGATAGGGCATCAACTCCTCGCCTTCACTAAGGAATAGTTTCTGCTTTTGGGCATCGGAAACCCTAGACTTCGTTTGCAGCTTCGTACCCTTAGCAGATAAACCCGTAGCCATAGCAATTTCATTCTTCAAAACCTCAAAATAGATATTCCCAATTTGAACCTTATGATTTTCCCATGACCGAGCAAATTAAATGGACAAATTTTCATCATGCCCATTCAAACACTCAAGGAATGGAGTGATACCACCTTCTTTACAATAATGCCAAACCAAGGCATTATCTTTAAATTCCCCACAGTTATTAGGTTTAGTTCTGATCTTGTCCCCTCCCATAATGAAATACCAGCAAATCCCAAAGAGCTCAAAGAAGGAAGTAGCAAAAGTTTGAAAATCTCTGTCCCAAAGGCTCCTAACAATAACATTTTGATGATAATGTTATGTATGAGACCTATGTTGATATATGACATCACTATATGAATTATTTTGAAATCATGATCTAAATGTTTTTTAGATAATGCACTTAAACAATGTGAACTTATGATTGCAATGCCTATGATATGCACAATGATAATGATTTGTTTTGTTATGCCAAGTATGATGGATCTAGGGCATACAACTGAGAGGGGGGGGGTGAATCAGTTGTATAAAACTTCTTCTTCTTTCAAACACTTGATTCTTTGTTGTTAGTTAGCAGCATATCAAATAATCATCCATGGAAGCATAATACATAAACACAAGAGCAGATAAGCATCAACACATTGAACGCCAAGATTTTGACGTGGAAAACCCGGTTAAGGGAAAAACCACGGGGTGATTAACCCAAGAATTATTCTCTGTTAGAAGAATAAAGAAAAATGAATGGCACATGCCAATAAGGGCTCACTGCCCGAGCACACTGCTCACAAAGAGGCCCACTGCCTACAAGGAGACACACTGTCTACAAAGTGATAAAAATCACAGTCTTGAACTGGAGAATGACATCTCTACCATGTCCGGATCAGTTCCAATTAAGCCCAAAATCTCTGCTCTGCCTTTCGCACGTTTCTTCGCTATGCCACACTCATCCACACACCACACTTTGAAATGAACTCACAAACTGTTATTTATACAAGACATCGACTTAGGAACAAACATCTAAGTCAGCAAACAACCATAGGAGTATCCGCAAGATGAATAACACATCCGGTCGGCCATCACAAGAACATTCGCAGGATGAACAACTCATCCGGTCGGCTAAACAGAGCAAGAACTTCATCCGGAAGAATAACTTCAATTCTGGGCTCTACCATCAATGCGGACCAAAAACACAACCTAAACATGATCCAAGAACCTTCACAAGCCTGTCTGAATGTCCGGATACATCCGCACTTCCTCTACTTACTGGGATCTCTTGTCTTCCTCATCCAGAACTTCAAGAACACAGTCTGTCGCCACTGTCATAATGCAAGAGGTACTTCCGGACCTCCAAATCATACACAAATCAGGATGACACATCACAAGGACATCCCAAACACTCCGTCCAATCTGTAGATTAGGATAATACAATTCCGGACCTCACCGGACCTTTTTGTGATCCTCTGTCACCTCTGGATACTTGCCGGAACCGGTTCTATACCGACAGCCACAACTCCTTTAGATCTTCATGCGGACCTCTGAAATCTTAACTGAAGCATCTCAAGACTCATATCTACTAACCCTTTAATCCGTATCCTCCGGTTCTCATCCTATACAGTACATTTGCCTTCTTCTCATCACTGTTCTTCACTGTTCCTGACTGAGGCTAATTTTCTCAATATCCTCAGCACACAGCTCATCAAATCCTTCTTGTCAATGCAATATGAGTATGTTGACATCAATGACAACACTGGCTCACCTCATACTTGCAACAATCTCCCCCTTTGTCATTGATGGCAACATATGATGTGAAAAACCATTAAGACAAGAACTTCAACTTTTCATATGTCTTCTCTTCCTTTACTGCTCCCCCTTTGATCATTAACCACTTGTTTTTCACATGTCTTCTCTCCCCCTTTGACATCAATGGCAAAGGGCTCATACTTGCAATTCTCATACATCAGAATCATACCAGCTGCTCCCCCTTAGTTGCAGCTCCCCATTAGTCCGGATCACAAGATATGACTGTGATAGCCACCGGACTGATGCACATCAGTGCATCTTAGTTCATCACCGGAGGGGCCATGACCCCTAACTTCTCCCGGAGATATTCAAAAGAGTCTTTGGGAAGAGGTTTTATAAAGATATCTGCAATCTGATCCTTGGAGGGAACATACTCCAATCTGACTTCTTCCTTGTTTACTTGTTCTCTCAAAAAGTGAAATTTAATAGATATGTGCTTAGTCTTGGAATGCAATACCGGATTCTTGGAGATATTAATTGCACTTGAATTATCACAGAAAATTGTGATAGGCTTCTCATATTCAACTTTGATGTCTCTTAGCATCTGCTTCATCCATAAGATTTGAGTGCAACTACCTGCTGCTGCAATGTATTCTGCTTCAGTTGTAGACAGAGATATTGCATCTTGTTTCTTGCTTAGCCAAGAAACCAATCTCTTCCCCAAAAAGAATGCTCCACCACTAGTGCTCTTCCGGTCATCCACATCTCCTGCCCAATCTGCATCTGTGTAAGCATGAAGAGAGAAGTCCGGATCTCTAGGGTACCATAGACCATACTCAACTGTTCCTTTCAAGTACCTAAAAATTCTTTTGATTGCCATAACATGAGATTCTCTAGGATCAGCCTGGAATCTTGCCACAAGACCAACAGCCTACATTATATCTGGTCTAGTTTGAGTGAGATACAACAATCCACCAATCATTGATCTATACTTTGTCTGATCTGCCTTTGGAGAATCATCATCTTTGCTTAACTTACATCCGGTTGCCATAGGAGTGTTCATAGGCTTTGAGTCTTCCATACCAAATTTCTTTAACAATTCTTTCACATATTTGGTCTGAGAAATGAAGATTCCTTCTTTTGTTTGAGTAATTTGCAGACCCAAGAAGAAATTCATTTCACCAAGCATAGACATTTCAAACTCACTTTTCATCTGATTTGCAAAAGTTTTGCACATACTATCTCTTCCTCCAAAAATGATATCATCCACAAACACTTCAACAATTAAAATATTTTCATGATCAATTTTGAAATATAAGTTACTGTCAGTAGTAACTTTGTTGAATCCAATCTGCACAAGATGCTTATCCAACCTTTCATACCATGCTCTTGGGGCTTGCTTCAATCCATACAAAGCTTTCTTCAGCTTGCAGACCATATTATCATTATCAGACAATTGAAAACCATCCGGTTGTTCAATGTAGACTTCTTCTTCCAGATCACCATTTAGGAAGGCAGACTTGACATCCATCTGATATACCTTGAAGTCTTTGAAGGCAGCAAATGCAAGAAGTAATCTGACTGCTTCAATTCTTGCCACCGGAGCAAAAGTCTCTTCAAAGTCAATTCCTTCTATTTGAGAGTAGCCTTTGCAGACCAATCTAGCTTTGTTTCTGATTACTTCACCAGCTTCATTTAGTTTGTTCCGGAAGACCCACTTGGTTCCAATTACATTCCTGTCTCTAGGTCTAGGAACAAGATCCCAAGTATGATTTTTCTCAATTTGCATCAATTCATCTTCCATTGCTTTGGTCCAGTTTTCATCATTGCAGGCTTCATTTATTGTTTTAGGTTCAATCTTTGAAATCAGACAACATTCATTCTGATTTTGAGCAACATTCCTTCTAGTTTGTACACCTTTGCTTCTGTCACCTATGATTTGATCTTCAGAGTGGTTCAGTTTTACATACCTTGGAATTTTGGGAGTATCCTGCACTGCTGCTTCTTGATCAGGCTCATTCAGACCTATCTCTTCTTCCTGATTTACCGGATCAGGCTGACTCTGTCTCACCGGAGAGGATTGAGGTCCTTGAACACTGTCTTGGTCATCTTCATCAAACTCATAAAATCTTGAAGGCTTCTCAATTCCTTCATCAACCTTTACATTGGTGCTTTCTATCATCTTCCTCAATCTCTTATTGTAACACCGGTATGCTTTGCTTTGAGTGGAGTAACCCAAGAAAATTCCTTCATCACTTCTAGCATCAAACTTTCCTAGATCTTCATCTCTTTTAATATAACACTTGCTACCAAATACTCTGAAATATTTCACAGTAGGAGTGATGCCAAACCAGAGTTCATAGGGGGTCTTACCGGTGTTGTTTCTGATTTGAACTCGATTGAGAGTGTAGACTGCGGTGCTGATAGCTTCTTTCCAAAACATTTGAGGAACATTTGCTTCCAACATCATTGTCCTAGCAGCTTCCTGGATGGTCCGGTTCTTTCTCTCAACTACTCCATTCTGCTGTGGAGTCTTAGGAGCAGACAACTGTCTCCTTATACCCTGTTTCTCACAAAAGTCAATGAATTCACCAGATGTAAATTCACCACCTCTATCAGACCTTAGACACTTTAGTTTCAATCCGGTTTGATTCTCCACCATAGCTTTGAAGATTTTGAACTTCTCAAAAGCTTCTGATTTTTCTTTTAGAAAGGTAACCCACATCATCCGGGAATGATCATCAATTAACAACATGAAATATCTATCACCCTGCAGACTCTTGATTCTTGTCGGACCACATAGATCAGTATGTACTGATTCCAACAATCCGGTAGAAGACTGATCTTTGCTTTTGAAAGAGACTCTGCTTTGTTTACCTAACTGACATTCTTTACACACACTATTTGTAGGTTTCATCAATTTTGGAAGATCTGTCACAGCCTGAGTATTGCTTATCTTGATGATGTTATCAAAATTTACATGACACATTCTTCTATGCCATAACCAACTCTGATCAATTTGGACAAACAAACAACTTTTATTTGAACCAACCAGATGAAAGATGTTACCTTTTGTCTGAGTACCGGATGCAATTTCAGTTCCGGAGCTTGTAAAGATTCTGCATTTTCCATTCTTGAACCGGAGATCATAGCCTTTGTCCACTAACTGACCAACACTGAGAAGATTGTGCTTCAATCCTTCAACATACAGTACATTACCTGTTTTGCTCTTACCATTAAAGGAAATAGTTCCCCTACCTCTGATTCTGCCAGCAGAATTGTCACCAAACTTTACCATTCCTCCTTCATATCTTTCCAAGTCTAAGAACTTATTCTTGTCACTAGTCATATGGTGAGAACATCCACTGTCAATAACCCAATCATCCTTTTCTTCCACTTGAGCAGCCAAGGCTTTTTCAACAACTTTGTGATTGACAGATTCAGAGAGTATTGAATCTTCTTCCTTGATGGCTATAAACACCCACTCATTTTCGGATTTACTTCCTAGTTCTGATTCATCATCTGTTACTCCTTCATTGTCATCTTCTTCATGAACATAATAGCAATTCTTTTGAAACCTTTGTCTGTGAGTATTAGATCTTGCAGATCTCTCCGGACATCTTGAGGCAAAATGACCAATCTTATTGCAGTTGAAACACTTAAAGGGTAGTTTTCCTTCATACTTACCGGATCCTCTTGGCAGTCTTTTTGCAATGAGGGCTTCAAGTTGAGCTGTTTCTGCTTCTTCTTCTTCCATGTCTCTTCTTGCTTGATCATACCATGACATTTTCCTTGATGAGTTTTCACCCGGATCAAATCTCTGTTTGCCTTTCACATAGGCGCTGGCTTTGAAAGCAGATTCAGTCTTGGGAGGATCATCTCCAAACTCAGTCATTTGAAATGTAGCTAGTTTGCCAGCCAGTTGTTCTCTTGTGACAGTTGTGTGGGCTCTGAATTCATCAATGGCAGCAACTTTGATTTTGTAGGCAGCAGGAAGGGATCTTAGGATTTTGCAGACAATCTCATTTTCATCTAAAGTTCCACCAGCATTTCTGATTCCACATACCAGCTCATTTACTCTTGGCATAAAGGTAGTGATGTTTTCATCATCTCTCATTTTCAATCTTTCAAATTTCCCTTTCAGACTTTGCAACCTTGCACTTTTGACAAACTCATCTCCTTCATACAGAAGTTCCAGTTTAGTTAGGATTTCATATGCAGTTGGTAGGTCAATGACATTCGAGAGATCTGAGTCATTCAATGCGCTTAGAAGAGCTTCCTTGGTCCGCAGATTGTTTTCAGCTTCTGTGATTTCATTCAGAGTTGTCGGACCACCTTGTGGAGGTATATATGGTTTTGAAATCATAGCCAAGTATGCTTTTCCCATACATTCCAAGTGACACTTCATGCGACCTTTCCAGAGAGTGAAGTTGGTTCCATCAAACTTCAGACTATCCTTCTTGTATGACGACATCCTGGATCTCCTCAAGCGGTTAAGCTCCTATCAGAGGAACTTAGCTCTGATACCAATTGATGGATCTAGGGCATACAACTGAGAGGGGGGGGTGAATCAGTTGTATAAAACTTCTTCTTCTTTCAAACACTTGATTCTTTGTTGTTAGTTAGCAGCATATCAAATAATCATCCATGGAAGCATAATACATAATACCAAGATTTTGACGTGGAAAACCCGGTTAAGGGAAAAACCACGGGGTGATTAACCCAAGAATTATTCTCTGTTAGAAGAATAAAGAAAAATGAATGGCACATGCCAATAAGGGCTCACTGCCCGAGCACACTGCTCACAAAGAGGCCCACTGCCTACAAGGAGACACACTGTCTACAAAGTGATAAAAATCACAGTCTTGAACTGGAGAATGACATCTCTACCATGTCCAGATCAGTTCCAATTAAGGCCAAAATCTTTGCTCTGCCTTTCGCACGTTTCTTCGCTATGCCACACTCATCCACACACCACACTTTGAAATGAACTCACAAACCGTTATTTATACAAGACATCGACTTAGGAACAAACATCTAAGTTGGCAAACAACCATAGGAGTATCCGCAAGATGAATAACACATCCGGTCGGCCATCACAAGAACATTCGCAGGATGAACAACTCATCCGGTCGGCTAAACAGAGCAAGAACTTCATCCGGAAGAATAACTTCAATTCTGGGCTCTACCATCAATGCGGACCAACAACACAACCTAAACATGATCCAAGAACCTTCACAAGCCTGTCTGAATGTCTGGATACATCCGCACTTCCTCTACTTACTGGGATCTCTTGTCTTCCTCATCCGGAACTTCAAGAACACAGTCTGTCGCCACTGTCATAATGCAAGAGGTACTTCCGGACCTCCAAATCATACACAAATCAGGATGACACATCACAAGGACATCCCAAACACTCCGTCCAATCCGCAGATTAGGATAATACAATTCCGGACCTCACCGGACCTTTTTGTGATCCTCTGTCACCTCTGGATACTTGCCGGAACCGGTTCTATACCGACAGCCACAACTCCTTCAGATCTTCATGCGGACCTCTGAAATCTTAACTGAAGCATCTCAAGACTCATATCTACTAACCCTTTAATCTGCATCCTCCGGTTCTCATCCTATACAGTACATTTGCCTTCTTCTCATCACTGTTCTTCACTGTTCCTGACTGAGGCTAATTTTCTCAATATCCTCAGCACATAGCTCATCAAATCCTTCTTGTCAATGCAATATGAGTATGTTGACATCAATGACAACACTGGCTCACCTCATACTTGCAACAAAGTATACTCAATCATGAATAAAAGATCACTTGGAAGAATTAGAAAATGACTTGGATAAATGGATAACTTGAAAAGTGAAAGAAAGAACATGGATCTTAAGCCACTTAGAAAATGATAACTATGAAATGCTTATAAATGAAATGAAATGTAAACTTAATATGCATGAATGAGACCTAATCATCTTGTATACATGTTTGAAGTGCTTTTTTATCATTGAGCTTTTAAAATTTTTGTAAGAGAATGTACAAGCATCTAGGTATAATTAAACCAAGATGACCTGAGTATCACTTACATGGATTTTGATTTAGCAAGTTAATACAAGCATCTAAGTATAATTGAACCAAGATGACCTGAGTATTGCTTGCATGTATCAATAGACAAGGATTGTACTCTTTCGTGCTTAGACCCATAACGTCCTCGATGATCATTTACTTATTATGTCATTAGACAAGTCTTCACATTACTAAAGATTAACCCACAAACAACAAACAAATAAAATAATCATACCCCACCATAGGTCCTCTAGTATTGGACATCCTTGAGTAGCATAGGAAACATGATAACAAAAATCAAGACATAAGACTTACACTTATAACAATCATTAAATCTTCTTGCCATAGATATGCTTTCCTGTCATAATAGATATAATCATCCTGATAGTTTAGGCAAGTTGTTGTTTATCTGGTATAGGTTAATGTGTTACGTCAAGATTCTATTTAAAAGATTATTGTTATGTTGTTTGTTGTCTGAAGATAGTATCGCGATCCAGATTGTTATTCTCTAGATTGTGGCATTTAAGAATCCAATTCTATAACTAGGTCGAGGATTTTTCCCCCAATCAAGTAAAGGACCTACTTATTATGGATGAAAATATATGGATGAATTGATGAGAGACTCGATGTGACGGATCCTAAGTAGTTCAACCATTTATGGAGTGTAACAGATTACGGTAAGATAAGAGGTATGGATGGAAGCTTCAATGTGATGGCCCTTAAGGGACTAACCTAGTGCCTTGGGGGCTCATCAATAATGGCCTTGCCTACGTGAAGTCATAGAGGCAATGTAATTTGACCATGCGGACTCTGTGTGACCTAAGACTTGGGGGTGGGAAGCCTTGAGGGCTCATCAAATATGGCCTTGCCTACATGAAATCTCAGAGGCAACATAGTTTGACCATGTAGACTAACATTAATGATGGATGAACAGATGGATGAAGGACTGGATGGATAACTTTATTAGCTGATATGTTAGATACAATTTATTTGGTAAGGCAGTAAAACAAAGCGAGCAACAAGCCATGATAAGTATTTTTATGCATATATTGATAAGGGAGAAAAGATCTTTAAGGATGAAAAATCCTAAAGATGGAGGAGACTAATTTATCACGAATAGTGCATGTTTCTAGGTTTTCACCATTTGCTTTTATTGCACCATTTTTTTTGGTTCCCTTGCATCAGGGTTTTTTCTTTCTAAAAGTGAAGTGTAAAATTTTTGAAGATGCATACTATTGATGGGATCCTCCAACTAATATGCTCCTGACCCATAAGTAGCAATGATTACATAAGGACCGAGCCAATTTGGTTCAAACTTACCCTTTTTTCTCTATCTTATTGATTTTTGGGGTTTTCCTTCAGAACTAGATCACCAAATTGAAAAACTCTAGGCTTTAGTTTATGATTGTAGCTTCTTGACATACATTGTTGATAGGCCTTGGGGTGATTAAAAGCATTTTTTCGCTATAACTCTTGAAGTCTAGAAATGTGATACTCTTCATCAGTTATTAAAACCCTTTAATGATACTCATAGAGAGGGTAACTAGACCTTGATAGGCAAGATTGCTTCTGAGCCATAGACGAGGGCATAGGGTGTTGCACCTATGGGTGTGCGGATACTAGTATAGTAGGCCCACAAAGTAGGATTTAGCTGTACATGCCAATCATGGCTGACATAATTGACTATCTTCTTTAAGATTTTCAAAATTGTTTTATTAGAAGCCTCTACCTGACCATTTCCTTGGGGATAGTATGGTGTGGAGAAATGGTGTTGGATATGAAACTTTTCACAGAGCTCTTGGACATCCTAATTTTTGAAAGGTCTTCCATTATCAGTAATAATGGATAGAGGAATTCCATAATGACAAATGATATAGTTCAAAATAAATGTGGCAATTTGCTTGCTCGTGACATTGGTTAAAGGTATGGCTTCAATCCACTTAGTGAAATACTCAGTGGTAGTTATTATGAATTTGTGGCCATTGGATGAAGGGGGATGAAACTTGCCCACAAGGTCGAGTTCCCATTGGTAAAAAGGCAAAGGAGTAGTTAAGGGTTGTAGTTCTTGTGTTTATGGATGTATGAGATTTCCATGGATTTAACATTTCTTGCACTTTTTGATAAAATGATAAGAATTTGTTTCCATACTTGGCCAATAATATCCCATACACATAAGTTTCTTTTCCAAGGTGGGACCACTAGAGTGCATTTTGCAAAACCTTCATGAAATTCCCTTAAGGTGGTTTGATATTCCTCATGCTCTAGACACCTAAGGAGAGTACCATCAAGACCTCATCAATAAAGGGTATTGACAACTATGGTATAATGAGCCACTTGACGGATAAAGGTTCTATGTTGATTATTTGATAGGATAGGTGGCAATGTGTTTTCTTTTAGGTAGGTATAAATGTTTCCATATAAAGGGGAATCAAATCCTACTATTTGACATATAATTTGTGTTTCAGGGTTATCATACATAGGATTAGGCAATTTCTCCACTAAGAACTCATAACGCGACTAATTTTTTGGTATATCTAGGAGTTAGGCAATAGTTGCCATGGTATCTGCAACTTTATTATCCAATCTAGGTATTTGTTAAAAAGAAATCATGACAAAGTACTATTTGAAGTTATCTACCATGCGCTTGTAAGGTATTAACTTATCATCCTTAGTTTGATAATCATCATTTACCTGATTGATGAGTAGTTATGAATCTCCATAAACATGCAACTCTTGAATTTCCACTCTACAACCATCTTAAGACCAATTACCAATGCTTCATATTCTACCACATTGTTGGTGCAAGGAAATAATATTCTATATGATTTTGGTATGGTATCTCCTTGTGGTGTAACCAACAAAATTCCTACTCTTGAATAATGCTATGTATAAGATCCATCAAAATAAAGTTTCCATCTTTGAGTTGTTATAATGAAGATGGATTCATCTGGAAATTCAAAACTTAATAGATTTTCATCATTAAGTGATGCATCTGGTAGCTGATCTACAATTACTTATCCTTTTATTTCCTTTCTATCCACATATTCAATGTCAAATTCACTTAGGATCATGACCCACTTTGCCAATTTGCTTGTCAAAGTTGTCTTACTAAGTAAATATTTCAACAGATCTATTTGGTTACTAACTTGATTGAATGAGTTAGCATATAATGTCTTATCTTTTGAGATGCAAAGACTATAACAAGACATGCTCACTCAATAGGTGTATACTGTAGCTCATAGCCTACTAATGTCTAACTAATGTAATATATAGCTCATTCTTTTCCTTCATAATCTTGTGCCAGTAGAGCTCTTAGCGAGGTTGTTGTAGTTGAAATATAAAGCAACAATGGTGTGCCTTGGATTGGTGGCATCAATATTGGTGGATTCATCAAATATTCTTTCAAGAGTTGAAAATCTTGTTCACACATGTCATCCCACTTGAAAGGAACATTCTTGTGAAGTAGATGGATGAAGGGATGACTTTTGTCAGCTAATTGTGAGATAAACTTGTGTATAGACTGTAACTTTCCTTGTAATGATCTTAATTGATTGATATTTTTAGGAGGTGGCATGTCCATTATAGCTTTCACTTTTGTAGGATCCACCTCAATTCCATTTGCTAAAACTATGTATCCTAAAAGTTTGTTGGATGTGTCTCCAAAAACACACTTCTTTGGATTCAAACGAGCATTTAATTGCTCCAGTGCTAATGTTATTCCCTTTTGAGTGATTTTCCTAGAATGTCATCCACATAATCTTCCATAATAGTGTGCATATCATGGAAAATGGTGGTCATTGCTCTCTGATATGTAGCCCCTACATTTTTCAACCCAAACAGCATCACATTACAGCAATGTGTACCCCATGGACATGTAAAGGTAGTTTTGTGTTGGTCTTCTGGTGCTATTTTGATCTAATTATACCCAGAAAATCCATCCATTAGAGATAACATAGTATGTCATGTTGTCAAATTGATAATGATGTCTATATTGGGTAAAGGAAAATCATCCTTGGGGCATGCTTTATTCAAATCTCTAAAATCTATGCAAAGTTTGACTCTCTTGTCTAGTTTAGAAACAAGAACAATGTTGGAGATCCATTCAGGATAATCAGTTGATCTAATAAAACCTACATCCAACAACTTCTTCAACTCTTCTTTGACTAAAAGTGTTATATACGGATGCATTTTTCTTAAATTTTGTTTCACTGGTTTAACTCCTAGAGCTACTGATAAGTGATGCATGATGAGGTCTAGATCAAGGCCAGACATATCTGCATAGGACCAAGCAAAATTAATCTATCTATCTTTAAAGAATTTGATGAATTCTTCCTTTTCTTTCTCTAATAAAGATGTTGCTAGATGAATTATCTTTCGACTATCTTATGTACCAATATTCACTAGTTTTGCTAGTTCTACTAAGACTGAAGACCTCTCCTGATGTATAGGGTTGGGGAGAGTGTCAAGCCTTTCATCCTTTGGTACCTTGGAGAGCTTTTCACCATCAAATATGTCCTTTATTTTATTTTTTTCATGATCTAATATTGTCACAGAGCGGTTTTCACCATTAGATCCATTTTTCTTTGTTATATTTTTATGACTAAAAGGATTGGCACCCTCTCCAAAATAAGTCGCATTATTAAGTTCTATAGTGAATCTTTCCTTATGATCTCCTAGAGGTAGATGATCCCTAAGACTAGATAGTCAATAATAGTATCATCGTTGTGAAAGGTATCAAGTTCAGGGGCCTCTTGTTGTTCCCAACATATAAGTTTAGGATCTATTAGTGGAAGAGGATCATCTAGTTGGTCTGGATCAAGGGAAATAATGGTTAGGATGGAAAAGTTCTCTAGGTTTATGGTGGTATCTCCAAGGTCTAAATTAGTACTCTCCTTAGGATTATCTATCACCTGGGATATCAGACCTTCCTCATGGGACTCACTCTCGATATTCTACGAATCTAAGTCCAGTGGTCTAGACCTCAAACTTTGTCCCTCATGGTATGTGTTGGTGGAGCTATGTGATTGAACTACATTAATGTTCTTATATTCATAAGATAACTCAGAAAGACTTTCCCATTCCCATTCATTAGAATCTATTTCACTTCCCTCTTGGAATTTATGAATTTGCTCCACTAGATTTGTAGTAGCCTTTTCTATGACATCTCCTGTATATCCTAGTCCTTTAGTGTCTCGAGCAAATAATGAAGAATATTGTATGGGTTCAATAATTCCTTCTTTTCTTAAGCCTATGGGACTGTGACCATCATATCCCATTTTTTGCAAAATAGTGAAACCTGTGCCATATTGTTCAGTTGGTAAGTGTGGTTTTTGTTCTTGTGACTTGATTTCACTTTCTTCCTCCTTGTATAACCATTGGAGGATGCCTTTTTCTTCATTTTCTTCTGATAGATTGCCCCATTTGATAAAAGGACCTTCAAGATGCTCCAATGACTGTTGTTTGGACATAGATGATTTGCCATAAGATTTGGGTGAAAGGGGTAATTGTGCAATACAAAAGGATTGTTCAATGGAATACTCTCCAACACCTTTGCCCTTGAGCTTGACTTTAATTTCAGTAGATTTAGATTTAGAGGCTAATGAACTTATATCAACATGGGATGTAGATGATGAGGCTGCATGGTTAGTGGGTATAATGACTCTAGGTTTAGGTTTTATGGTATTGTAATATTGAAAGGGATCGGGATCACCTTGGATTATAATCTCTTGACCATTGTATGGAAAATTTATGCATTGATGATAAGTAGATGGTACAGCTTTCATTTCATGAATCCAAGGGTATCCAAGGAGAATATTATAGGCTAAATCCATGTCAAGGACTTGACAAACCACATATTTTTCAATTGGTCCAACTCTTCTGGGTAAGACAATAGTTCCTTTAGAATCTATTTCCTCCTCATCATATCCTTTGATAGTGATTTTCTTCTTTGAATCTACAACATTTTTAGAAAACCCCAATGCAAGGATTAATTTTAAGGTACATATATTTAAACCAACTCCTCCATCTATAAGGACTCATTTGAATCTATGCTTGTGAATAAGTACTTCAATGTGGAAAGATGCATTATGAGGTTGGTGAATGGCCATATCATCATTTTCAGTGAAAGACAGGAAATGAGGCATGGTGAGATGTCCCACCATGGCTTGAAACTGCTCTTGGTCTAGATTTGTGGGTACGGTAGTTTCTAATAGAGCCTTTTCTAAGATAGCTTTGTGAGATGGCAAAAGACACAAAATCTCTAATATAGATATGTGTGCGGGTGTCTTTTTGAGTTGGTCTAAGACATTGTATTGATTTGATATGGAAGAGGGCTTGGGTGGAGCCCCTTGAAGAGTAATCTTGCCCCGATGGGTAGTAACATTACAATCAAGCTTGTTGTTAATGGTAATCACATTCACATGTGAGTCCAATTTAGATATGTGATTAACAGTGTACTCATAAGATACTTTCATGTAATTAGCATTATTACCACCGTTATTACTTGTTTTTGAGGGAGTTCCCTTCTCATAGTTAGGAAGTGGATTCTTAAATGCCACATGTTCTTCATTAGATGTATTACCATCAATCGATATATCTCCTCTGTCTATTAAGTCTTTAATTGTGTTTTTCAACCTTTGACAATCATTTGTTTTGTGACCCTTTCTTCTATGAAACTCACAATAATCAAAATCTTTCCACCACGAGGGTTTAAATTTGGGTTCATATTCTCTTTCTATAGAAAGCGTTATGAGATTATTTACAATGAGTTTCCTTAAGGCAGATTCAATAGATTCTCCCAATGGTGTAAATCTTTTGCAGGGATGATTGAAGCCTATTGGTTTAGGTTCATTATTGGTCGGTTTGTTTGAAGAAGCATCATTTTGTGGACTTGATAAGTTTAAGATGGGTTGTGTTGGTTTAACATGTTTGGCATCTACAACCCCATCATTCACAATGTTCTTATTCTTGGTCCAAAACCTGGATTTATTAGTGTCGTTGTTTGAACTAGTAACATCCTTATAGATCTTAATTTTTCCTTTGGCTATCAATGCTTTTTCTATGAGTAATCCCATCTCAATAACCTTAATAAAATAAGTGGGACATTGGATTTGAAGTTGATAGCTTAATTTCATGTTTAAATTGTGGACAAACATTTTTATCATTTATTTTTTAGGAATGTGATATGGACATTTACTTGCAAGTTGTCTCCATCTTTGCAAGAAAGTAGTGAAGGATTCTCCACCCTTTTGTTTATTGTTGCAAAGATCTAACATTGATATATCATGTTCAATGTTATAAGAGAAGTGAGCTACAAATTTTTCTACTAGTTCATTAAATGTATGGATTCTAGGAGGTAGACATGAGAACCATTCCATGGCCTGACCTCCTAAGGTATGTGGAAAGACTCGCATTAGATATGTATCATTGTGAGAAACTTCTAAACATGCAACACTAAATTCCCTAATATGGTCACAAGGATCACCTTCTCCCCTATATTTGTCAAATTTGGGTACTTCAAAATTGGTAGGAAAAGGTATCATAACCAAGCTTTTATCAAAAGAATAGGGAGATATGTCCTCTAGTGAATAGTATTTTGTTGAGGATCTAGTTTGTAAATCTACAAATTGTTGTTGCAAAGATTGGATTTCTCGAGTAAGCGCATCTAATGGATTTATCCCATCCTTAGTTTCCTTTTTCTTAGGAGCTTCAGTTTCATTTGTTTGAATTGTTTCTCTCAATTTGACAATGTCAAAATCATGAAGTGACTTTGCTCCTTGTTGTGCGAGCATAAGGAAATATTTGTGCGGATCTATTGCTATGACTTTGTCCATTAATTTTTGAAACTTTAGGCCTTGTAGAGCACTAACAATTCTTCTTGAGAGATTTCTTCTTTGTCTCTAGAAGAACCTTGGCTACCATTTAATGAATCCATTTCTTTTTGTCTTTTCTTTTGAGCTCTAGTCTCAACCATACAAAGTTTATATGAATGATGTTGAATGTAAGATGTGTAGATATAAGTGATGGCTTTGATGAAATGTAGTTTGGGTGAAAGATGATAAGACTAGATTGAAGTGTTGATGATAAGATTTCTAAAGTGTTGTTTTGATCCTATTTAAATAGTAATCTTGAGCTATGATAAATAGCTATCAAAGGGTGATCCAAAGTAAGTCAAATAGGGATGATGGTTATCACTATGATGGAGACTAACTTTGTCAAGATTTTTAGTATAGCTCCTAGATAAAGGATGATAAATCCTGATAGATGGAAACTAACTAAATTGTTTGTTGAAATGATAAGATTTCAAAACCACTTTGTGAAAATCTTGTTTGTTTGTTTTTGGGAAGCTATGTGTGAGAGATAAGTGTGAATGTCTAAAATGGATTCAAGATGTCTCTGTATGGTTAGTATGACTCTAGAAATGAAACCTATGATGAAAAGGGTATCCAAATCTACTTTGTTTATTTGATCAAGAGCTCAGGAAATAGCCTCTATTATGGATGTGTAGGTTTAAATGCATAGAAATAGTGTTTATATGCGCAGAAACAGAGTGTATATGCATAGGATCAAATGGATAAAAACAATGATTAAATGCGCATAAGTAGAGGGTATATGCATAGAAAGATCAAATGTGCAGGAATAGTGATTGAATGCACATAAACAATGATTGTATGCATAACTCTATGTCAGTGACTATGTTTGATCAATTTCAGTTTGTTTTTGGTTCGTTTTCCTAAGTAAACTACTATTTTTGGGATGATTTTTCTTTATTTTTGACAAGAAGACACAATATATAGTAAAACATAATGGTTGTTTGTAACAATGAGTGTATGTTCAAGGATCACAAAAAGCCCAAATTTCCATGGGTATAACACAAATTTGAAGACAAATCAATCACTTTTTATACCTAAGGACACACTTCACTGCAATACATCAGCCCACACTTGGAATCTCCATAGACTCAAGTGTGATCAAACCTAATATGGATATGTACACTTTTTTGTCTTTACGAGAGAGGATAGATAGGGACCTCTAAGACTAGAAGGATGACCCAGTCACCCTTTCCCTAGAAAGCTACAAGTAGCTTATGCTAAATTGACGATTTCTATCTCATCTCAAGGGAGCCTTATGGTGAGTATCTTGGGGGTGAAATATCCTTGCACTAAAAATTATCGCAATGTTTAGAGGTAGATCGGGTAGTCTCTAACTATGAGGTTTCTAGTTGCTTTTTGGGGGACCAACGCCTTGCGAGCATTTGGCAAGCCACTAAAATCTTTAACCAACTTTACTAGGAGTGTAATATACATTACACAAATGCAAAATTTCTTTCACAAAAGTGTTAGTATGCCTCCTTTCAAATTGGCATTGTATGGCAAAGGCTAACGTTGGTTAGGACTTGGCTTTTACCTTGACCAATTTGTATAGCGGTCTAAAGGACAAATCTGCTTAGGGTCATCCCCTCTTGGATGAAACACACTCCAAAAGGTAGACCCTTCTAAGAACAAAACCAAAAGATCATATCCAAAATTCACAAAGTGAAGAAAGGATACTTTCTAGGGATTTTGTTGGGGATAAACAAAAAGTAAAAAGAGATGGGTCTGGTTTTTGGTCACCCAATTTTTTGTACAAGGGGAGAGCATACACCTATCACTTCACAAACACAAAAAACACTTGTTCATTTAACCTCCTAGATTAAACTAAGTGCAACTAAGCTAATCACACAAGATGCAATGTTATTATGATCAAAGAAAAGAAAAAAATGTCAAATTAACCCCTAGATTAAACGATGTTTTGATTGTATGAAAAATTGGATGTGTAAGATTACTTTCCCCTACTTAATATAAATGCTACTAAATTACCAATGCAAGAATGAATGCAAAAATGATGTCCTAATAAAGGAAATAAACCTACAAACAACTATTAGTAGTCTTAACATACAGTCTTGGACATTTGAAAACAGTTGCACCACAGATTAGTAACCAAATTAGTCCAAAAACATAAACTTAAAGTGTCAGATGTAAATACATAGAAATAGAGAGAAAATGCACAGAAATATGGATCAAATGCATAAAAACATGGCTCATGTGCATATAAATAGAGGTTAAATGTGTAGAAAGATAGTTTTTCTCATGTAGGAATTATCTCTAGTACGGATGCACAAGACTGGAACACAAATGCATAGGAACGCTTTGTTACGACTGTAAACACACAAAAACTCAATTTTTTACATTAAATTTGAGGCAAGGCCCCACGGTGGGCACCAAAAATGTGATGATAATTTGGAGAACAATAGTAAAAACCTATTAAGCTACAACAAAACTCTAAATTTCTACTCAAACCAAAATCACCAATGAAACTAATAGAAAAACACAGAATTTGAAACAAACATGATTTATACCTTCAAACTCAAATTTCTCCTTCATGTCCCATTGTGTCCTATCTTCTTGAGATCTTGATTTTGCTGATTGTGATTATGCTCTCGGAATCCACTTCTTTGTTTCAAGATGACTTTAAGATGAATGGACTTGTGGTGGATTTTATGCAAAGTGAATGATTCTACAATGTTAAACTATTGTAATGATTGGTATGAAGCTAATACAATGTTGTTCCAAGTGTGGGCCTAACCGGTGTTGTCATTGATGTCAACATACTCCTATTGCATTAATGATAAGGATTGGATGAGCTATGTGCTAAGGATATTGAGAAAATTAGTCCTAATCGGGGACAAAGAGGAACAGTGGAGACAGTGAGGTAAAGATCCCTGCCAAGATGAAGATCAGAGGATGTGCTTCAAAGGGCTTAAAGATATGTGTCTTAAGATGATCTAGTAAAGATTTTAGAGGACCACATGAAGATCTGAAGAAGTTATGTCCACTTAAGTAAAACTGGCTCTGGTAGATGTTCAGAGGTGACAAAGTGACACAGATAGGTCCGGTAAGATCTGGAAGTGCAATATCTTATTCTGTAGATTTTGTGGAGTGTTTAGGAAGTCAATGTGAATTGAATACTCAATTGGTTTGTGGTCTGGAGGTCCGCAAGAATCTATTCCAATATGACAGTGATGACAGACTGTGTTCTTGAGGTTCTAGATGAAGGAGAGAATGATTTCAGTGAACAGAAGTAGTGTGGATGTTATTGGTGATTCAGACAAGCTTGTGGAGGTCTTTGGATTGTGTCCAATTCGTGTTGGTGGTCCGCATTGAAGATTGAGCTTGTAATTAAATAATTACTTCTAGATGATGGTGTTCTTCCTAAGTCTGGCAGATTAGATGAGTTACACATCTTGCAAATGATCTTGAAAATGTTCTGTGAAGAATGGTGTGTCCCTAAAGAGAGATTGAAGACTCAGATCTGTGTGGCCAACAGTGTGTTGATCCACATGAAATCTTTTTGTAATTAGTCATATCGTATTTATGTATTTGCTCTGTAAAACTTACCGACTTGGATGATTATCCCTAAGTCGATGTCTTGTATAAATAAGGAGTTGCAAAGTCATTTCAAATGGATCTTGGGGAGATGAGAGTGTGGTAGAGAGGAGCAGAGCGAAAAGGTAGAGCATAAGTATTGAGCCTAAAATGGAATTGACTCAAGCATGATGAAGATGCTATTCTTCAGTTCAAGTATGTAATACTTATTATTTTGTAGATAGTGTGTTTCTTGTAGGTAGTGGGCCTCTTGTGAGCAGTGTGCTCAGGGAGTGAGCCCTAATTGGCATGTGCCATTTTGTTCTTCCTATTCTTCTAACAGAGAATACAATCTTGGGTTAGTCACCCTGTGGTTTTTCCCTTAATTAGGTTTTCCACATCAAAAATCTTGGTGTCTTATGTGTTAATGTATTTTTGCTCTTAAATTATTGCATTATGTTTCCATGATTGATTTATCATTATACTATTGAATTAAGTAAAGGATTTAAGTGATTAATTACACGAAGGTTTTGGACAACTGATTCACCCCCCCTCTCAGTTTTCTGTCCTAAATCCAACAATTGGTATCAAAGCCAAGTTCCTCTAAAAGGAGCTTAACCACTTGAGGAGATCCAAGATGTCGTCCTACAAGAAGGATAGTCTGAGGTTTGATGGAACCAATTTAACTCTTTGGAAAAGTCACATGGAATGCCACTTGCAATGTATGGGAATGTAGTATTGGATCATGGCTTTAAAGAAATATGATCCTCCATAGAATGGTCCACGTACCGTAGATGAAATCAGAGATGTTGAAAACAATTTGTGGACTAAAGAAGCTCTTCTAAGTGCCTTATCTGATTCAAAGCTGACAAATGTTATTGATCTAAAAACTACATATGGGATTTGGCAAAAACTAGAACTTCCGCATGAAGGAAACAAGTATGTTAAATGTGCCAAGCTACAGAGTCTGAAAAGAAAATTCAAAAACCTGAAGATGAGAGAAGATGAAAATATCACTTCATTTATGCCAAGAGTAAATGAGCTTGTTTGTGGCATTAGATGTACTAGTGGAATCTTGGATGAAGATGAGATTATTGGCAAAGTTCTCAGATCTCTTCCTAATTCTTACAAATATAAGGTTACTGCTATTGAAGATTTCAAATCCTTCTCAGGAATCACCAGAGATCAATTGGTTGGTAAATTGGCTGCATTTGAATTGACCGAGTTTGGAGATGCACCCCCTAAGACTGAATCTACATTCAAACCTAGTGCCTCTATAAAAGGAAAACAAAAGTTTGATCCAGGAGAGAATTCTTCAAGGAAACTATCATGGTATGAAAAAGCAAGAAAAGACTTGGAAGAAGATGAAGCAGAAGCTACTCAAATTGAAGCCCTTATTCCAAAAAGACTGCCAAGAGGATCCGGTAAGTATGAGGGGAAATTGCCTTTTAAGTGTTTTAACTGCAATATGATTGGTCATTTTGCCTCAAGGTGTCTGGAAAGATTTTCAAGGCCAAATCCTAACAGATCAAGGTTCCAAAAGAATTGTTACTATGTTCATGAAGATGATGATAATGAAGGAGTAACAGATGATGAATTAGAGACAAGAAACAAATCTGGAAGTGACTGGGTGTTTATTGTCATCAAGGAAGAAGATCCAATGCCCTCTAAATCTGTCAATCATAAAATTGTAGAAAAAGCTCTGGCTGCCCAAGTTGAAGAAAAGGATGATTGGGTCATTGACAGTGGATGCTCTCACCATATGATAGGTGACAAAAATAAATTCATAGATTTGGAAAGCTATGAAGGAAGAGTGGTAAAGTTAAGTGATAATTCTACTGGCAGAATTAGAGGTAGAGGAACCATTTCTTTTGATGGAAAGAACAAAACCAGTAATGTATTGTATGTTGAAGGTCTAAAGCACAATCTTCTTAGTGTTGGACAGTTGGTGGACAAAGGTTATGATCTCTGATTCAAGAATGGAAAATGCAAGATCTTTGAAAGTTCTAGAATAGAGATTGCATTCGGTACTCAAACAAAAGGTAATATCTTCCACTTAGTTGGTATTGGTAAAAGTTATCTATTTGTTCAAATTGATTAGAGTTGGTTGTGGCATAGGAGAATGTGTCATGTGAATTTTGATAATATCATCAAAATAAGCAACACTCAGGCTGTAAGAGATCTTCCAAGATTGGTGAAACCTACAAATAGTTTGTGCAAAGAATGTCAGTTGGGTAAACAAAGCAGAATCTCATTCAAAAGCAAGGAACAATCCTCTACTGGATTATTGGACTTAGTTCATACTGACCTATGTGGTCTAGCAAGAATCAGGAGTGTGCAAGGTGATGGATACTTCATGTTATTAATTGATGACCATTCCCAGATGATGTGGGTGACTTTTCTGAAAGAGAAATTAGAAGCTCTTGAGAAATTCAAAATATTCAAGGCTATGGTAGAAAATGAATCTAGATTAAAATTGAAATGTCTGAGGTTTGATAGAGGTGGAGAATTCACATCCTGTGAGTTCATAGAATTCTATGAGAAACATGGAATAAAAAGATAGTTGTCTACTCCTAGGACTCCATAGCAGAATGGAGTAGTGGAGAGAAAGAATTGGACCATCCAGGAAGCATCTAGAACCATGATGATGGAAGCAAATGTTCCTCAGATCTATTGGAGAGAAGTTGTAAGCACTGTAGTCTATACTCTCAATCGAGTACAAATCAGAAGCAATACCAGTAAGACTCCTTATGAACTTTGGTTTGGCATCACTCCCACTGTGAGGTATTTTAGAGTCCTTGGTAGAAAATGTTACATTAAAAGAGATGAAGTTCTAGGAAAATTTGATGCTAGAAGTGATGAAGGAATATTCTTGGGTTATTCTACTCGAAGCAAAGCATATCGGTGTTATAACAAGAGATTAAGGAAGATTGTAGAAAGTACAAATGTGAAGGTTGATGAAGGTATTGAAAAACCCTCAAGTTTTATGAATATGATGAAGATGATCAAAATAATGTTTTTGTTCAACAAGTCCAAGCTCCCTCTGAAATTTAGATTCAGACTGATCCGGTAAATTAGGAAGAAGAGATAAGTTTGAATGAACCTATTCAAGAATCAGAAGTGCAAGAAACTTCCAAAGTTCCCAGGTATGTCAGACTGAATCACTCTGAAGATCAGATCATAGGTGATAAAAGAAAAGGTGTACAAACAAGAAGAAGGATTGCTCAAGATTCAGAAGAGTATTGTCTGATTTCAAAGATTGAACCTAAGATAGTAAATGAAGCTTGCAATGAGGAAAACTGGACTAAAACAATGGAGGAAGAGCTGATGCAAATTGAGAAAAATCACACTTGGGATCTTGTTCCTAGACCTAAAAACAAGAATGTGATTGGAACCAAATGGGTCTTCCAGAATAAACTAAATGAAGATGGTGAAGTATTTAGAAACAAAGCCAGATTGTTCTACAAGGGTTACTCCCAAGTAGAAGGAGTTGATTTTGAAGAAAATTTTTCTCCAGTGGTAAGAATTGAAGCAATCAAATTATATATTGCTTTTTCTACCTTCAAGGATTTCAAATTATATCAGATGGATGTCAAATTTGCCTACTTGAATAGTGACTTGGAAGAAGAAGTTTACATTGAGCAACCGGATGGATTTCAATTGTTTGATCATGGTGATATAGTCTACAAGTTGAAGAAAGCACTGTATGGACTCAAGCAAGCTCCAAGTGCCTAGTATGAAAGATTGGATAAGCATCTTTTGAAGATTAGTTTCAACAAAGGTACTACTGACAATAATTTGTATTTCAAAATTGATCATGAAAATATCTTGATTGTTGAAGTGTTTTTTGATAATATCATTTTTGGAGGAAGAGATAATATGTACAAAACCTTTGCAAATCAAATTAAAAGTGAATTTGAGATGTCCATGTTTGGGGAAATGAATTTCTTCTTGGGTTTGCGAATAAATCAAACAAAGAAAGAAATCTTCATTTCTCAGACCAAATATGTAAAAGAATTGTTGAAGAAATTTGGGATGGAAGACTCAAAAACCAATGAATACTCCAATGTCAACCAGATGTAAATTGAGCAAAGATGATGACTCTCCTAAGGCTGATCAGAAAAAGTACAGGTCAATGATTAGAGGACTATTGTATCTCACTCAAACCAGACCTGACATTATGAATGTTGTTGGTCTTGTTGCTAGATTCCAAGCTGATCCTAGAGAATCTCATGTCATGGAAATCAAGAGGATTTTTAGATATCTAAAAGGGATAGTTGAGTATGGATTGTGGTATCCCAGAGATCATGATTTTTCTCTTCATGCATATATAGATGTGGATTGGGCAGGAGATGTGGATGATCAGAAGCGTACCAGTGGTGAAGCATTCTTTTTAGGGAAGAGATTGGTTTCTTGGCTGAGCAAGAAACAAGAGGCAATATCTCTATCCACTGCAGAAGTAGAATATATTGCAGTAGCAGGTAGTTGCGCTCAAGTATTGTGGATGAAGCAAATGCTAAGAGATATCAGAATGGAGTATGAAGAACCTATCACAATCTAATGTGATAATTCAAGTGCAATTAACATATCAAAAAATCTGGTGTTGCATTCAAAGACTAAACATATATCCATCAAGTTTCACTTTTTGAGAGAGCAAGTGAACAAGAATGAAATCAGATTAGAGTTTGTGCCTTCCAAGGATCAGATTGTAGATATTTTTACTAAACCTCTACCTAAGGACTCTTTTGAGTATCTCAGGGAGAAGTTAGGGGTTATTACCCCTTCGGTTCTGAATTAAGGTGCACTGATGTACATCAGTTCAGTGGATCTCACAGTCATATCTTATAGTCTGGATTGATGATGGGAAGCTACTACTCAGGGGGAGAAGCTGGTATAA
This sequence comes from Cunninghamia lanceolata, assembly GCA_027924645.1. Taxonomy (NCBI): domain Eukaryota; kingdom Viridiplantae; phylum Streptophyta; class Pinopsida; order Cupressales; family Cupressaceae; genus Cunninghamia; species Cunninghamia lanceolata. Next base: position 236,983 of record BSBN01000787.1, on the reverse strand, counting down.
TTCTGAAGTGATGCAAGTATGTGCCCTTTTACCATTGATGACAAAGGGGGAGAGAATACATGTGAAAAATAGGTAGTTGTTGATCAAAGGGGGAGCAGTAAAGGAATAAAATACATGTGAATGGTTGTTGTTGATAGAGGGAGTTATGTCAGTAAGGAGAAGTTTTTGTCTTGATGCTTAAAATAGTTTTTCACATCATATGTTGCCATGAATAACAAAGGGGGAGATTGTTGCAAGTATGGGCCTAACTGGTGTTGTCATTGATGTCAACATACTCCTATTGCATTAATGATAAGGATTGGATGAGCTATGTGCTAAGGATATTGAGAAAATTAGTCCTAATCAGGGACAAAGAGGAACAATGGAGACAGTGAGGTAAAATCCCCACTAAGATGAAGATCAGAGGATGCACTTCAAAGGGTTTGAAGATATGTGTCTTAAGATGATCTAGTAAAGATTTCAGAAGACCACATGAAGATATGAAGAAGTTATGGCCACTTAAGTAAAACCAGCTCTGGCAAATGTTCAGAGGTGATAGAGTGACACAGATAGGTCCGGTAAAATCCGAAAGTGCAATATCTTGTTCTGCAGATTTTGTGGAGTATTTAGGAAGTTAATGTGAATTGACAACTCAATTGGTTCATGGTATGGAGGTCTGCAAGCATCTATTCGAATATGACAGTGATGATAGACTATGTTCTTGATGTTCCAGATGAAGGAGAGAATGATTTCAATGAACAGAAGTAGTGTGGATGTTCTTAGTGATTCAGGCAAGCTTGTGGAGGTCTTTGGATTGTGTCCAATTCATGTTGGTGGTCCACATTGAAGATTGAGCTTGTAATTGAACAATTACTTCTGGATGATGGTGTTCTTCCTAAGTCTGGCCGATCGAATGAGTTACACATCCTGCGGATGATCTTGAAGATGTTCTGTGAAGAATGGTGTGTCCCTAAAGAAAGATTGAAGACTCAGATCTGTATGGCCAACAGTGTGTTGATTTGCATGAAGTCTTTTTGTAACTAGTCATATTGTATTTATGTATTTTCTTTGTAATATTTACGACTTGGATGATTATTCATAAGTCGATGTCTTGGGGAGATGAGAGTGTGGTAGAGAGGAGCAGAGTGAAAAGGTAGAGCAGAAGTATTGAGCCTAAAATGGAACTGACTCAAGCATGATGAAGATGCTATTCTTCAGTTCAAGTATGTAATACTTATTATTCTATAGACAGTGTGTCTCCTGTAGGTAATGGGCCTCTTGTGAGGAGTGTGCTTGGGCAGTGAGCCCTAATTGGTATGTGCCATTTTGTTCTTCCTATTCTTCTAACAGAGAATACAATCTTGGGTTAGTCACCCCGTGGTTTTTCCCTTAACTAGGTTTTCCATGTCAAAAATCTTGGTGTCTTATGTGTTAATGTGTTTCTTCTCTTAAATTATTGCATTATGTTTCCATGATTGATTTATCATTATACTACTGAATTAAGTAAAGGATTTAAGTGATTAATTACATGAAAGTTTTGGACAACTGATTCAAACCCCCCCTCTCAGTTGTCTATCCTAAATGCAACAAATGCAACAATGGAGATGTCTAATGCTAATGATATGCTAATGGATATTGCTGATTGATAATGATATGCAATGGAAAGCCAAAGGCACACTTTTGATATATGATATGTATTTCAGCAACATGAAAGTATAATCTCTCTTGTATTGTTCTAAAATGAGGATGAGATGCTTCCATTTATAGGTAAAGTATGGCTTAGATCCAAGTGGCAAAAGATCAATGGTTGAGGAATTGATCTTATGATGTGGAGGGTCAAGATTGAATTGGTTGGATGAGTGGAGATATAGAAGGAGGATGTTCCTACTACATTGACAAGATGGAGAGTATGTAGGACAAGGACCTACATGGCAAGATGCTCACAAAGACCATGAGAGAAAGATGGAAGATGGATTCTATGTTTGTCAGGATGTTAGAGGGAATATAGGGCTCATGAGACAAGTGTCTCATAGTCAACTTTGACCATGATGATGTGGAGAAACCAACTTCTACAAAGTAGGGATGGTTGAGACGAAATGGGACATGCGTTGAGAATAAATGTTTGATTATATATTATTAATATTCAATTTATGGTGCAACATGGAGTTGAGGTGTCAAATGATGTGTAAGGTGATGTGAAGGAATGATGTGGATTTTAGGAATATGACTTTGTCTTAGAATAATAATTAAATAATTAGGATTATTTAATTAGAGATAACTTCAGAAGAATTAAGATATTTAATTAAATAAATTAAATTTTATTTAATTATTGGAAGAATAGGATAAATGTGAATCAAATAAATAAATTAGTATATTTATTTATTGATAGAGGAAATAAGAATAAAATAAATATAAAATATTTATTTAATTTATCTCGAGCCATTTTTAAGTGTATACAGTATCCACTCTTCAAGTCTATATTTGTGAAATACTTTGCTTCACTCAAATAGTCCATAATGTCATCTATCCTAGGCAATGAAAATCTATACTTAACTATGATCTTATTGATTCCTCGAGAGTCTATACATATCCTCCATTCTCCATCTTTCTTTGGTGCTAACATTGCTAGTACTACACAAGGGCTCAAACTTTATTTGATCAATCCTTTTCTCAACAATTCCTATATCTGTCTCTTCAACTCTGCATTCTCTGCTGGTGTCATCTAGTCTGCTACTTTGTTAGGAAAACTAGCTCTAGGTATAAGGTCCATATGATGACTCATACTCTAGATTGGTGGTAATCCTTCAGGTACATTATCTAATATGATGTCTTCATACTCTATCAATAATTCAATTATCTCCTCTGGCTATGATTCTTCAGTCTTTGTACTTAGGGTTCCATGCTTCTTAGGGATCAAAGCAAGAAAAATATTCTCGTGTCTCAATCCATCCAAAAATTTCCTTCCATCAACCAAATAGATTCTAGCATTCCCACATACTTCACTCTTAGGTTCATCTTCCAAAGGTATCAAGGTTATTTTATTTCTATTAGATACTATAGTGTAAGTATTATTTCTTCCATCATGTATAGCTTTTCTATCATACTGCCATGGTCTACCCAACAATATATGACATACATCCATCGACATAATAACACACAATACTTCATCATGATAAGATCCAATATGAAATTTCACCAAACATTGTTCACTCACCAGTACCTTGTGTTCATCCTGAATCCATGTTATCTTGTAGGGCTTAGGGTGTTTCAATCTCTCTAGGTTTAGCTTAGTCACCATCTCCTTTGAAACCAAATTATCAGTACTACCACTATCAATGATAACCTTACAACATTTACCTCTTGATTTGCATCTAGTCTAAAACAAACTTTTCCTCTGTGGTGGTTCCTTGAGAGTTGTCTCTACTTGAAATAATGCTCTCCTCATGACTAAATATTCTCCTTTCTCTGGTTTTCTAACTAAATTAGGTGATCCAACAGGTTCTTCTATATAAGTTGTTCTTGTACTGTTCTCTATCATCTTGCGTGTACTTCCCTGATGACATTCAAATGCTCAGTGTCCTTCACTTCCACACTTAAAACACATTCCTCTAAATGTTCTCTTATCAAACCCTCTTTCATCTCTCCTGTACCCTTCACTCTAGTAAGCATTATAATTTCCTCTGCCGTAGAAAGTTCTATCATCTCTCCGGTATGCATTACTATCTCTATCCTCCTTCTTGAATTGGCTATCTTGTTTCTTCTGCTCTACATATGATCTGTCTCCTCTAGAATATGTTCTACCTCTTTGAAATTTACCTCCTCTTCCTCTCTATCTCTGCTCATGCTTCTTATTCAACTTTTCTTCAAATTTTAGGGCAAACTGATATGCTTCTTCTATTGTTGTCATCCTTACCAAACTTAATTCTTCTTAAATGTTCAATCTTAGTCCTATTGGCACCCTCAAATTTAAATTGAAGTGCTTATATCCTTTCGATGTGTCGATAGGGGATAGGTCAACATGCTGCTCAATATACCATGGAGCCCACCTTCATCGATTAAAATCTTGCAACTCAGAGGTCATCTCAAAAATGCGTATGGTGGGAAGTTTTTTGGTGCATACATGAGAACATTCTGCCTGACTTAGTCAAAGATAAATCTTTTGATTGTAAATAAGGGAATGCCCTCCTAGGTGCAGCAAAACTTGAAGTGAAGGGGAGATAAGAGACAATCTCCCACTTTGTTGGTTGAGTCTTCCATTGTGTTGGTTGTTTTAAATTCCCAACCACATCTCAAGGAAAAATGCACAGATCTATAGGATATCCATTCTCTAATAATTGACCTACCTTGAGGGATTGGCCAATGAACAGGAAACAAGGGTTTTCAATCCCTCTTTCCTTTGCACTTTAGGCTCTGTTAAACCAAGGAGGGTACTCCTATTCTTTAGATATCCTTCCCTATTGGGGAAGATAGTGTTCTATTCAAATGGATGGGGGTTCATGAAATATTTGCTCAATAACACTGCTCCAATGATAGATATGTTCCGTTAAGACTACTCAAAGAATGTCTGATAAAGTAAAGAGATGGGCTAATTCCTTAATCTTTTATTTTGTTTCTTTGCAGAGGAAAATGTAAAATAATCTTAATTTCTAACACCTATTGCCAGAAGGGAAAATGTGTTGATTTCTTCTAAAATAATAATGAGGGCAATTAAAAGGATGTAAACCTAGTATAGTATCCGAGAATAGACCAGTGCCTATCCAAGGGTCATAGAGTCAAGAAACTTATAGAAACATCCAAAGAACTATGATATAATAAAACCTAGTTTACTGTAAAGATATAGTAATGCCTTACATTAAAACACTTTACTAGTCTTGAAGTTTACCATACATAGTTATCCCTATAAACCTGAAATACATTCTATATCCTCTAGCAGCCAATTATTTCACTACTTGAGTGAATGCTACAAGAAAAATATAGAACACAAGAAAGACTGTGGCGATGAATAAACCTAATCCTTAATCAAATATATTCATAAATGTAAAACTATATACATGAAGTAGGAGACAGTATACTTCGAAGACTCAACAGAATTTGTAAAGTAAACCATTTAGCAAATTATAATATAGCCTTTGCAGATCTATAAAGACATCTTAAATCTTAGAAACAAAAACATGGGAACAGATGACTGATTTGTTATAGAAAAACAAATTATTTACAACTCCTCCCTAATCATATTGATCCCATATTTCAGATTGAATCTAAAAACATGACCTCGAACCAATGTTTTTTCACAAGCCCTGAATTCCCTTTTATAAAGATAAGGGAGCAGACAAGCTTCAGGATTAAGTTAAAAGAAGTTACAATTGTTTGTTAACCAAAAGATGTAGTTGCAAGAAGAGGTTGGTGTAACCACATCACAACTGTATGTTCAGCTATTTTGGTAAGGAAGGAACCAAGATTTTGATGATTGATACATTGTCGGATGTTGTTGGAGCCAGGCACTCCTCAAATGCCATCAAAGTACTTAATGAGATCACTCAATTCTCTTCCTTTCCAACCCGCACACCAAGGGATGAGAAAACATGCAAGGAACAATATCGAAAGGAAACCTAGGATGACTGAATCTCCTTCACTATTTCTAGGTTCCATTACACGGGTGTGATTTCACCCTCCAAGTTGGGAAGTTTCATGCAACTTCAACTGAGCAGAAACTTGGGGAATCTACACCTGACTAGCTTCAAAAGTACTGGGAGCCAAGCCAAGAGAACAACAATAGCAGCAACAATTCTCCTCTTATCCCTTATCTATATCATCCTGATGGGCATTCCCCCTACACCCAGAGTTGATGCTTTGTTAGGAAAAATAGATGTAAGGGAGGGGTAGAGGAAGTTGAGAAGCTTCTCTAAACTAGAAGGGAATCTACCAACTCACAGAAATAAGGAACTACTAGAGTTGGGAGATCATCTCTCAAGACCACCATCAGATGAGATAAGAGACCAGAGAAGAAATCATAGAGGTTTAATGGATGCTGCTACCATCCTCAAATTTTCCCTACACCACCTTTCTAAAGGAAGAAAACTCCAAGTCTCCTAATTCTATAAGGACAAGTTGATAACCATGAGAACAATGAAAAAAACCCAATAGAATGGGGGAAATCCATACTGCCAGCACAATTCAAACAGCATATGGGGTAACATCAGTATTTGTCTATTTATAGAAATTTCAGGATGTAGCATACATCTGCACAGCTTTGGTCTAAATAATTCTAGTCACTTCAAGGCATTTCAGTCATAAATGGAAATCCTATGAAGATTACCACAAATGAATAGAAAGATTGGATTTCATAATTCCACATAACTGGGAACATCACTTCTTACACTGAATCATGCCAAGTCAGTTGTCTTGGTTTCCTCAATTTAGCACTGTCATTATGTCAAATTTCATCACAGTAGATCAAATGTCAATCTGGGTAGAAGCGTGGATTTCCAAAGGTTGAGCCTGCATAAGCCAAATCTTTCTATTAATAAATTCCTATGTAGTGGTGGTGATGGAGACTCTGCACACACCTGAGCAATTAATGCTTGAAATGAAACACTATTAGATTAGTGCCAATATATCTCCCTGTCACATTTTTAAATTATGGCCATTGATCCTGATCTTAGCTAGCTCGATTTGAATGACACTGATTTGGTCCTTTATGAGCTCGGAGAGTAATTATTGCATTCCCTTATGATGACTTGCCACCTGGATAGTTCTTCTAACCACAATCCTGAGAAAATATCTCCCCTGTAGTATAGTTAATACCACATTCTGCAATTCTGCAGGTGAGGGATACAACCAAAGTTGTGGGCCTTGCAGAATGGAGGACAACCATTGGATCATCTGTACACAATTTAGGACAACTCTCCAAGTGGCCACATCCTTTGGGCAATGACACGTCATATCCTTGTTTTATTTAATGCATTAGTCCCAGCCTTTCAGAATGCCATGTGTCAAATTTTTTTGCCATTCTACAGATACCAGCCAGGGTTGTGAATAATGCTTGGCGGAAAGGTAGAAACATTTTAAAATTGTCTTTTACTCTGGATAGGACCCACCACCATTCCTTTTGCAATAATTGGAAACAATCTTTTTATGGGTTGGCACCTTATTCCGCAATTCTATGATCATTCAGAGGGTCCTCTTGGTGAAGTGTGGCGGAACATCAGAAATATAGAGAAAACCCTATTGCTTATTGTTTTGGGCCCACCATCCTGCTATCTTTGAGAGTTACCAACCAACTATCACTCCTTCCACAATTACGCAGGCACTAATTTTGTCAATTTTTTATTGTTGGTGGAATGGTGGAAATAAAACCATACACTATCACCTGTCAAAAAGAGTTAGTAGGACCGAACCTTGGCATCTAAAAAATAAAGATTTTCAGGGCATGGGCTAGAAAAGGTAATTACTTGGTGAGGGGTCGGTCAAACAACATTTCAAGGGGACATCGGGAATGAATTAAAACATAGGCAACAGGAGATAGGCGGTCAATGAAGAGATATAATGATTTTGATCATCACATTGTTCCTTGGCATGGGGGCTTAGGGTTTAGTGTTTCCTTGAGTATGCAAAGAACCCTAAGTATGGAAATCCACCAACCTAATGACATGAACTTGAGGACAAACACTAGAACCTGTGAAAAATTTAATAAGGTTCTAACAGTGGCTTTGATTGGGGAGGTCTGTTTAGCTTGAATAGAGAGATCACAGAAGAACTCTGGAGGAGCAAACCAATTACATAATAACCCTAGGCCATTATGTAGAGAAGAAGCAAAACTTGCCTCTATCAAACATTTTGTTCTCTAGTGACTTCATCAAGTTGCTTCTAAGAATTATATTGAGATTCAATCCTTTACTGTCATAAACATTTGGATAACCTTGAGGATAGATATTGCCTTCAAATTTTCCCCCCTGCTTTGAACCATAGATGTTTGAGATATACTGTCAAAAAGAAAGTCAGTATTTGGTTCAATTATATCCAACCACTTGAGACAACTATTTCCCTCTGATCTTGGCCTTTTGCATATATCTGGAAAATAAAAGCAATCATAATCTATTTCATAGTTGGTGATAAGGGAATTTTCAATTTTTACTGAGTCAGTATCAAAATTAAAACCATCATACTCAGTTTCTTTCTCAAGATCTGACACTATGTCTTTACTTTCCTTCTCTTGAATTTGCCATTCATTTTGCTAGTGAATATGGGTTTTGGAAGCATCATTTGGATAAAGACTAGGGTCCTGATTTATTAATGAAGCTTTTGTTCCCCCATATATTCTTGTGTGTTGGATTGATCTGATTTCACTAGCCTTTTTTGGATTGTCGTCAAAGAGTGGATTATCTATGCATTCATATAACTCCATATCCCCTTTTGCTGATAAGTTCATAGGTCCATCATAGAGTGGGTTATCTCTTATATGCATCATCTTTGCATACTCTTCTTTATCACTATCTTGATAGCCTGCATTACTGTCTAACTCAGAGTCATCATAACTTTGGTGAGAGCACTCTACTATGTACTCACTACTCTCTATATTATTGGTGAGGATCACTCCCCCCCTGACATTTAAACTCAAGAGAAAATATTTCTCTAGGAGATGAAACCTTATCACTTGATATAAGATACACATTATCATAAATAGGGGTCATATCCTCACAACTTGCTACACATTCACAAGATAGAGGAACCTCCATAACTAGTATGTCTTTATGCATCTAGGGATTAACTATCTCATAAGGAACCTCATAAGGTTATGTGGATTTCCTTTTATTCTAAAAATAAGGGGAAGGATGAGCAACGGGTTTATATAGGCTTTGAACTCTTTGGTTTTGGTTGCAATCCCAATCCCCTTCAATATGCTAAGTTTTATGTACTAGCTTGGGCCCACTTGAACTATCCAATCTGCCCCCTCCCTAACAAATGGGGGGACAAATAAATTCATTTTTTCCTTTGTAACTATTTTCCACAAACTTACAACCCTTTATCTTTGTATGCTTCAAGTTATTTTCTATTTTCATGGCCAAAGAATATGCTTGCATCATAGTAGTAGGGTTTCTATCTCTTAGTTGATAACCATCCTTTGCATTGAATGCATCTAGATATATGATTAAATACATAGCTTCATTAGGTCTGACATCTTTAGGAATATCCCCCACTGTTTTGGTAAATCTTAGATTGAAAGCTGGGATAGATTCCTTATCTTCTTTCTCAATCTGCATTAGTTCTTTAATCAACATACCTACATCTATTCCTTCCCCAAACTGTTCCATAAAAACAAACTTTAAATCTTTCCATGAAAGAATAAACTAATTGGGTAACCATGCAAACCAATCTTTAACTTATCCTTAAAAAGTTTGAACAAACAATTTCATGACTACATCTTCATGATCTATTTCAAAATATCCCATTAAGTCACAAAATCCTTGCAAATGGCTGCTAGCTGTTTTGGATTTGTCATTATTGAACTTTGTTACCTAACTCCTAACTTCATTTGGTACATGGTTTGGAAACCCACAAATATTACTGAAATCAATGGCCTTATACATTTTCCTAACAAATTCACTTTGATAAAAGAAGTGTGATTACTGAGTATACATTTTTTAAATTTCTAGGGAAGTTTCTCTTAAGATGCCTAGAGAGCACCTTTGCTACCAGTGCAAATTTTGTTTTGATTTTATGAAAAGTCAACAACACCAGACTGCATTACTAGATCCCTTTCTCATAAAGCTGCCACCTCTACTTATAGAGGGAAAAAAACTTAAAAGCATATCACATTCTTCTAGATCCAACCTCTGAATCCTGTTTCACAATAGAGTTATATAGAACATTCTGAGATATGAAACTTGATGCCTTTGTTTTGTATCTACCATATCTTTAAATGAAAAGAACATAGTAGAGTCGCCATCCTTCTTTTGCAAGGAACGTGATAATCTGACCTCTGACTCTTCAACATTCAGGGGAATTTATTCCACCAAGACCTTTAGAAAAGAATGTGATTTTACTTTCATTTTTTCAATAGTCATAAAATTCTAAGAGGCTCAGTTTAGACAAAAGCCACTGGATCTTGAGCTTCAAGAATGTTGGTAATAAATAAGGGAGTAAAAATCTTTAGGATAAGGCATAGTTCTTATTTCAGTCCCCAGTAGAGTTGCCAATCTGTTGGTTGTTTTAAATTCCCAACCACATCTCAAGGAAAAATGTATAGATCTATAGGATAGCCATTCTCTAATAACTGACCTACCTTGAGGGATTGGCCAACAAATAGGAAACAAGGATTTTCAATCCCTCTTTCCTCTACACTTTAGGCTCTGTTAAACTAAGGAGGGTGCTCCTATTCTTTGAATATCCTTCCCTATTGGGGAAGACATTGTTCTATTCAAATGGATGGGGGTTCATGAAATATTTGCTTAATAACACTACTCCAATGACAGATATGTTCCTTTAAGACTACTCAAAGAATGTCTGATAAAGTAAAGAGATGGGCTAATTCCTTAAGCTTTTATTCTATTTCTTTGTAGAGGAACATGTAAAATAATCTTAATTTCTAACACCTATTGCTGGAAGGGAAAATGTGTTGATTTCTTCTAAAATAATAATGAGGGTGATTAAAAGGATGTAAACCTAGTATAGTATCCGAGAATAGACTAGTGCTTATCCAAGAGTCATAGAGTCAAGAAACTTACAAAAACATCCAAAGAACTATGATATAATAAAACCTAGTTTACTGTAAAGATATAGTAATGCCTTACATTAAAACACTTTACTAGTCTTGAAGTTTACCATACTTAGTTATCCCTATAAACTTGAAATACATTCTTTATCCTCTGGTAGCCAATTATTTCACTACTTGAGTGAATGCTACAAGAAAAATATACAACATAGGAAAGACTGTGGCAATGAATAAACCTAATCCTTAATAAAATATATTCATAAATGTAAAACTGTATACATGAAGTAGGAGACAGTATACTCCAAAGACTTAACAGAATTTGTAAAGTAAACCATTTAGCAAATTATAACACAGCCTTTGCAGATCTATAAAGACATCTTAAAACTCAGAAATAAAAACTTGGAAATGGATGACTAATTTATTACAGAAAAACAAACTATTTACAACTCCTTAATCAGATTGATCCTACATTTTAGATTGAGTCTAAAAACATGACCTTGAACCAATATTTTTTCACAAGCCCTGAATTCCCTTTTATAAAGATAAGGGATGAGACAAGCTTCGAGCTTAAGTTAAAAGAAGTTACAACTGTTTGGCAACCAAAAGATGTAGTTGTGAGAAGAGGCTAGTGTAACCACATCACAACTATATGTTCAACTATTTTGGTGGGGAAGGAACTAGGCTTTTGATGATTGATGCATTGCCAGATGCTGTTGGAGCTAGACACTCCTCAAATGCCATCAAAGTACTTAATGAGAGCATTCATTGCTTTGCCTTTCTAAGCCGCACACCAAGGGATGAGAAAATGTGCAAGGAATAATATCAAAAGGAAACCCAGGATGACTGAATCTCCTTCACTATTTCTAGGTTCCATTGCATGGGTATGATTTTGCCCTCCAAGTTGGGAAGTTTCATGCAACTTCAACTAGGTAGAAACTTGGGGAATCCACACCCGACTGGCTTCAAAAGTATTGGGAGCCAAGCCAAGAGAACAACAACAATAGCAACAATTCTCCTCTTATCCCTTATCTGTATCATCCTAGTGGGCATTCCCCCTACACTGAGAGTTGATGCTCTGTTAGGAAAAATAGATGTAGGGGAGGAGTAGAGGAAGTTGAGAAGCTCCTCTACCCCAAAATGGAATCTACCAACTCACATAAATAAGGAACTACTGCAATTGGGAGATCAACCCTCAAGACCCACCATTAGATAAGATAAGAGACCGGAGAAGAAATTCCAGAGGTTTAATGGATTCTGCTACCATCCTCAAATTTCCCCTACACCACCTTTTCCAAAGGAAGAAAACTCCAAGTCTCCTAATTCTGTAAGGACAAGTTGATAACCATGAGAACAATGAAGAAAACCCAATAGAACAGGGGAGCAAATAGAACACATAGGAACATGGGAAAGCCATACTATCAGCACGTTTCAAACAACATACAGGGTAACATCAGCATTTGTCTATTTATAGAAATTTCAAGATGTAGCATACATCCGCACATCTTTGGTCCAATTAATTCCAGTCACTTCAAGGCATTTCAGTCATAAATGGAAATCCTATGAAGATTACCACAAATGAATAGAAAGATTGGATTTCATAATTTTACATAACTGGGAACATCACTTCTTACACTGAATCATGTTAGGTCAACTATCTTGGTTTCCTTAATTTAGCACTATCATTATGTCAAATTTCTTCACATAGCAGATGAAATGTCAATCTGGGTAGAAGCGCAGATTTCCAAAGGTCAAGCCTGCATAAGTCAAATCTTTCTGTTAATAAATTCCTATATAGTGGCAGTGATGGAGACTCTGCACATGCCTGAGTAGTTAATGCTTGAAATGAAACACTATCAGATCAACGCCAACTTATCTCCCTATCACATTCTTAAATTCTGGCTGTTGATCCTAATCTTAGCTGGCTCAGTTTGAACGACACTGATTTGGTCCTTTATGAGGTGGGAGAGTAATGTTTGCATTCCCTAATGATGACTTACCACGTGGATAGTTCTTCTAACCACAATCTTGAGAAAATATCTCCCCAACAGTAGATTTAATACCAAATTCCACAATTCCCCAGGCGAGGAATACGGCAAGAGATGTGGGCCCGATGGAATGGTGGACAACCATTGGATTAGCTACATGCAATTCAAGACAACTCTCCAAGTGGCCACATCCATTGGGCAATGACATGTCATATCCTTGTTTTATTTAATGTACTAGTCCCAGCCTTTTAGAATGCCATGTGTCAAAATTTTCTGCCATTCTAAGGATACGAGCCAGGGCTATGAATAATGCTTGGCAGAAAGGTGGAAACATTTTAAAATTGTCTTTTACTCCAAACAGGACCCACCACTATTCCCTTTGCAATAATTGGAAACAATCTTTTTACGAGCTGGCACCTTATTCCGCGATCAATCAAAGGGTCCTCTTGGTGAAGTATGGTAGAACAATGGAAATATAGAGAAAACCCTATTGCTTATTGTTCTGGGCCCACCATCCTGCCATCTTTGAGAGTTACCAACCAGCTGTCACTCCTTCTGCAATTTCGTAGGTGCTGATTTTGTCAATATTTTATTGCTGGTGGAATGGTAGAAATAAAACCATACACTGCCACCTGTCAAAAAAGAGTTAGTAGCACCAGACCTTGGCATCTAAAAAATAAAGATTTTCAGCGCGTGGGCTAGAAAAGGTAATTACTTGGCAAGGGGTTGATCAGACAACATTTCAAGCAGGACATCAGGAGTGACTTAAAACATAGGCAACATGAGATAGATGGTCATTGAAGAGATATAATGATTTCTATCATCACATTGTTCCTTAGCATGGGGGCTTAGGGTTTAGTGTTTCCTCGAGTGTGCAAAGAACCCTAAGTATGGAAATCCACCAAGCTAATGACATGAGCTTGAGGAAAAAAATTAGAACATGTGAAAAGTTTAATAAGGTTCCAACACATTGAAATTAAGCATAAGAAGTGGCAAATCTTTAGAGTTTGATGTGATTAGATTTGGGAACCAACATGAACTGGCGACTCTGCTAAGGAGAACATAGTTGCTCAACTTTTGGGAGAGTTAAATGATGTAAAGGGTTTTCACGGTCTGAAGTGGAAGGTGTTGTAGCATTTTTAAAGACATTTGAAGGGTGCTCTGCTGGTGAAATGAACCCAGAATACAATTGATTAGGCAAGAGCTTTTGGTTTGTGATGTTTTGTCCACTTTCAAGAGGTGGCGACTCTATTGTTGAACCTATTTGAAGCTACAATATATTCCCAGGTGTTATCAGGAAAATGGGATAATATTAAAATGAATTTATAAACCTAATAACTCAATGGAATATGCATGTAACAAAGTTTTAAAACAAATAAATCAAACTTACAGTGCTTTGTTACCTCACGGCTTCCATTGCTTGCCTATTCTCGATCGATCTTTGGTGATGAATATAGACCTCAGGAAGCTTGCTTCCTTGCTTTGATTCCTTAAGATGACAAAGGAGAAATGGCTCAGATACTTATTGTATTGAAGATGCTTCAACACAACATAGGATGGATGATGGAAAATGAAAGAGTGGGGGTGCCAATGGTGCTCTATGGATTCGACAGAGTAATCTTCCTTGAAAGCTTCGTGATGTGAAATGGAAGAATAAAGGGGTATTTATAGCCTTGTGTGAGAGAAGATCAATGGTGTAGAAGAAGTAAGAAGATCAATGGTAGAGGATAGTTGAGAGAACGTGCGTGAATGGAAAGAAGGCATGTGTCATTCAAAAAGTTGCTTTGTTGAGTTAACTGCTTTCTTGATGAGGATGAGCTTTGATTTCATAAATTAGAATATATTTTTCTAATTTTAGAGTTTGTTGATAAAAACAAGGTTGCTTTAAATTAGTTAACTTAGCTTATTCTTTTGTATGACAAAGAAGATTTATTTTTAGAAGATTTTGAAGGTTTTTTTAGAAGATAAGAAAGCGAATTAAATAAATAAATTTAATTAATTATTTGTGCAAGATTTAGAAGAATAAATAAAATATTTGATTATATTTTATTTTTGGAGACTGAGATTTAATTTAAATAAATTTGCATTTTATTTAAATTTGGAAGAATGAATGATTTAATTAAATAATTAAAATTATTTAATTGTTTCGAAGAATAAAGTTGATATTGATGAAATTAATTAAATAAATGTAATTTATTCAATTAATTGGAGGAAAATGAATCAAATAAATAAATTGATTTATTTATTTATTGATAGAGGAATATTAAGATGAAATAAATATTTAAAATATTTATTTAGATAGAGTCATGTCATTTTTAGGTGTCTACATTTTGCCCCTCTTTGATGCAATGTGTTTTATCACGTTGTTTCAAAGAATAATGATACATGCTCCAGTTTGCCCTTGGTACAAGTTTGACGACGATAGGATGCCCCCTCGGGAGATTGGACGAGAAGAAGGCAAAAGGTGTGAGATGGAAAATCTCACCAAGAAGAAGGTGAAAAATAGGTTAGAAAAATGAGTCAAGGTTTGGAGAAGTAGGCATGGGAAGTAGTCACAGTTGCCACATAGTCAGCTATGGTTCACTTGCTATATAAGAGCTGGGTCCACAAGTCCTATTCATTTGCACACTTGTCTTTAGTTGATTTGTCCTTGAGAGCTTAGGAGAGCAGAGGACCTAGAACAGTTGACAGAGATATGGATATTCCGTACAAGGAGCACCGTTTTGAGTGAGTTTGACGGTTCGATCAGCCACTCGAAGTAGGACCACCGGTATGTAGTCTGACAAAACTCACTTAAAGTCATTTATTAGGGCAATAAATGCTTAGGAAAAAAGTTAGGATAGATGCGTCGAACTACAGTTCGGCGCATATGTGCCCCAAAATGGTGCATACTCTAGGAAACTGAGCATGTGCTTGATCTTTCAACGCATGTGATAAATCGGTGCATCCACTATAGAACCATGCATGTGACACAAGAAGGGGCACATATGCCAGAACAACACATACACATCAAGTAACGACGCATTCATGGTGAATCGGTGCATCTAATACGATTCAGTGCATTTGTCACTTGGTTCGTCACATTTGCACTAGGAGAGTTAGCTGACTTAATGAAATTAACCCAATTGGCACCTTGATGGATGTGTCAATTGATAAGCGATCTCCGAGATTGTTGGGAATCTAGTCAAGAGATGATATGTTGTTTTGATTAATTTGATATGTTAAGTCAGTGATAGGATAGTTTGATTACTTTGAGTAGGTTGGTTTGGATATGGGTTTTTGCTTGACGTTATGCCTTTGCTTGGTAGTAGGAGGACATTTGCGATACTCTGATGTCATGGGAGCAGTTCCCTTTGCTGCTATTGCAGCGATACATGCTTATGGAGATGGACTGTGAGGCTCTTGGTGCTATGGGCCTGGATTATGTTTGCTTCATGCCCAAGGTTCATGTGAACCTTGGTTTGTTGACTGCAGCGGTGGAGCGATTCCATAGTGAGGACGGGACTTTCCATCTACTGACTGGGGAGATGATGATCACTCTGGAGGATGTTTATAGGATTCTACATCTTCCTATTCAAGGAGAGTTGGTAGAGTATGATCTACAGTGCGATGCAGGATTGACAGAGTGCATACACATTTTTGATGACCCAGAGTTGGATGAGTAGGTTATTTCATGGCAGGACATACATGACTGTTATGACTACTTCCCAAGGATAGTGGCAGGATTGATCAACGGCATAGTATGCCCCAATAGGAGATCACATGGGTTCTCGATTGGCTGGGGGAGGGTGATGGAGAGGATGATCATGGATGGGACTTGATATGCATGGGGTGTGTGTGTGCTTGCACACTTGTATAGGGATATGCACCAAGTTGTGTACCATAGAGGGGCTAGCTTGTCAACAGGTGTGTGTCTTTTGCAGTTTTGGTTGTGGGAGCACATAACAATCACATGGTCGATCTGTGTTTTTGCGAGACAATAGGGAGAGCCATACAATTATGGTTATGCAGGAGTTATTTCCCAGCACAAGCTGGGAAAGCTCAATTACTGGACACACGCACTAGATAATGTAGATGCAGTTATCTGGCACCCATACCTAGACTACAAGGTATGGGATGATGAGGATGACAAATTGCAGTATTGTTTCTAGACTCAGTGGCTCATTGGCAGGATGTGGTACATACTAAAGCATCAGATTGTCAGTAGAGTGTAGAGGCAGTTTGGTAGAGTGCAGGGCAAACCATAGGGGGAGGCTTGGTTTGTGAGGACTCATGCAGAGAGGTTGAGGTGGGGTCCAGTAGCATCTTATGAGGAGGCGTTAGCAGATTTTCAACAGATCCCATATGCAGCCTCGCTAATGAGGAGAGAGATAATAGATGCGGGGATGACTCCAGACTACGAGGAGTGGTTTGCAACTCATCCATTTCCTAGATATTCAAGACCTGGAGAGTTGGTTCCTCGCATAGACGAGGAGGGGACTGGTAGGAGGAGGAGGAGATGGAGGAGGGGTAGAGGGGGCAAGGAGAGGGAGGTGATGGTGGGGATGGCGGAAGAGGAGGAGGAGGAGGAGGTCTGGGGAGGGACCTTCAGGACAGCAGTATGTTTCATAGCCATAGGCTACAGGGCAGGTGTAGGTATAGGTGCAAGCAGAGCAGGGGGTATAGCAGAGATAGATGCCACCACCACAGCAACTAGCCCAGTAGTAGGTGCAGGGACAGGGACAGCAGGCTCCGCAGCCTAACTTACAGTAGAAGGCCATGACTGCACTACAGGGTTAGGTGAGGCAGCTGAGGGTACACCTGAGAGTAGAAGAGTCTCAGAGAGAGACAAACATAAGACACATATCAGAGATCTCTAGAGAGTGAGACTCAGTGCGAGCTATTAGAGTAGAGAGAGATGCAACAGTGGCAGCCCTAGGTACAAATGGTACCACAAGCTTTTTAGTTACATAGGTGTAGCATGCACATGCTTAGCTTTCAGAGGCACAGACACAGCTGGCACATGTACATGGGTAGCTGGTACAGGTACAGGGTGAGCTTGCCAGAGTGCAGGTTCAAACACAGTATTATAGAGGACTACATCATGGGGCTGTGCCGGCAGACCAACGTGCACCTAGCTATAGGAGCCAGTTTGTAGCTTCACAGAGGGCAGGTGGATCCTGATCTAGAGCATCAATGAGAGGCCCCTAGCAATCAGGGGGGTAGAGGAGAGGGCAGTGTAGGGAGTAGTGTTCCACGGCAACAGGGCTAGCTAGTTTTTTTTGACATTTGTACCAATTTTTGACTTTATGTATACACATTTTTTATGGTTTAGATAGATTGATATGTATATATTTGTATTATTATTTTTGTGTATTTTGTATACATTTCATGACATGACTTTGAGAGATGGATAGATATTTTGATATATTGTACATTTGGACATGTTTTATGTTTATATGATGATGCATCTATTGATGTTCTACATGCACTTGTTCGATGTTTATATGCCATGGATATAAGCTATCTTATGATGTTTTTACATGTTATGCCTACTTTGATTATGTTTATATGATGTTAATGTAGTCTTAGATGGATTATGATCTGCAAATGCAAATGTGAATGTTATTGATATGATTATGCAACTTGTGAGATGATCTATATGTGCTTGTCTATGTTTTTGATTTTGTTGTTGATATGATGTACTAATGTGAATGTATAAGGATGATCTAGTGCACTTATTATGTATGCCAATGATTTAATCATGTGAATGACTATCTCATGTGATATGATATGCAATTTTATGCTATGTTTTTGGTATGTCCAAATGTTCTCAATCGACACAGAGATGACATAGTGATAGGTGGAAGAAGATGAATGAAATGATCATAGGCTTTCTCTTGTAAACATTGATACTCTGTAGGATTTGCTTAGTGCATGGATGATATGAATTTTTGAATATGAAATGGATGTGGATATTTTGTCATCATTAGAGTGCAAGTACTTTGCTTTCGTCATTGGGCATTTGTTTTTTTGTTTCTTTTCTCTTTTTGAAATGTTGTAAGGAAATACAAGCATCTAGGTATAATTAAACTGAGATGACCTGAGTATTCCTTACATAGATTTTGATATAGCAAGTTGATACAAGCATCTAGTCAAAATTGAATCTAGATGACTTGAGCATCACTTGCATTTCAACAGACAAGAATTGCTCATTTTCATGTTTAGACTTTGGAAGTCCTCGATGATCTTTTGTTGATCATGTCGTTAGACAAAAGTCGTCACATTACTAAAGTTTGATCCACAAATAGCAGACAAAGAAAATGATTATGCCCCCATCATAGCATCTCTAGCTTTAGGTATCCTTGAGAAGCATAGAAAGACATAATGACAAAAATTCAAGACCTTGTAAGTTAACTGATTTTCAAAACATAAAACATTCTTACATTAGATGTCTTCTTGCCATAATTGACATAGAATTAGTTTGAGTGTGTTTTGGTATAGGTTGATGTTCTGTGCCAAGATTTTTGTGTTTTGGGAAGCTTGTTTTGTTGCATGCACTTGTCTAGTGAAAGGTATCACAATCCTTATTGGTATCCTCTTAGAACATGTGGCATTCAAGAACCCAAATCTGCAACCAAGTCAAGGAGTTGCCCCCAGTTTTAGACAAAGGATCGACATATTATGGATAAACAGACATGGAAAGACAGACCCTAAGGGACTGACCTAGTGCCTCAGGGGCCCATTGCTAAATGGCCTTGCCTACGTGACAATGCAGAGGCAACGTAGTTCGGGGTGAACCTGATGGACCTAGAACCTAGGTGATGGCAAAGATGCAAAATCGGTATGGATAGCAAGATAAACGACACTAGATAGAATAGATAGGAAAGAAGTAGAGCAGAGTGGAGCCTCGGGGGTGCATTGAGAATGGTCTTGCCTATGTGATAACTCAAAGGTGACGTAGTTTGACAACAGTTCAATGGACTAGTTCAAGATGAACGATATGATGGACACAAGATAAAATGAGGTCGCAAAAGATGGAGGAAGTAGTTTGTCGCAGATAGCACCTGTTTACCAGGTTTTCACCACTTTATTTTATTTGCACAAGAGCTAAAAAAATATGCATGACACCTATTTTCCAGGTTTTCATCATGGTATCTATCCCAGGTGCCTGTTTTCCAGGTTTTCACCAGAGGATATTTTTTTGTTATCTTTCATTTTTCAATTTTTTTGTTTTGTTTTTTATCACTTTTTTAATTTTTTTGCTATTTTTGGACTCCCTTGCATTGGGGTTTGGGTATAGAACTTGTGAAGATGCATGTTGTTGATGGGGTCACCAAATAGTTCACCTTTAGATGTAGCCAATTGATAAGCTCCTGACCCATATGGCATGATGATGACATAGGGACCTAGCCAGTTGGGTTCGAACTTGCCTTTCTTCTCCTGGGATTTTCTCTGAGGACTAGATCACCAACTTGTAATACTTGAGGCTTTACCTTGTGGTTGTAACTTTTGGACATTCATTGTTGATAAGCTTTGAGATGGTTAAAGTCCTATTGCCTTCTCTCTTCGAGTAGCTCTAACTCTTAAAGTCTGGACACTCTGTATTCTTCATCAGCTATGAGACCTTTTAACAAAACTCGCAAGGATGGGATCTCAACTTCAATGGGCAAGATAGCTTCAGATCCATAGATGAGGGAGTATGGTGTTGCACCTGTGGGTGTACGGATACTTGTACGATAGGTCCACAATGTTGGATTCAATTGGATATGCCAATCATGACCGGCATCATTGATAGTCTTTTTCAGGATTTTCAAGATAGTTTTATTTGATGCCTCTGCCTGGCCATTGCCTTGGGGGTAATAGGAGGTAGAAAAGCGGTGTTGGATATGGAATTTGTCACATAGTTCCTTGACATCCTAATTTTTGAATGGTCGTCCATTATCTGTGATAATGGAGGAAGGGATACCATAGCAACAAATGATATAGTTCAAGATAAAGGAGGCAATTTACTTACCTATGATATTGGCTAAGGGCATGGCTTCAATCCACTTCGTAAAGTACTTAGTGGTGGTGATTATGAATTTACAGCCACTAGATGAAGGAGGGTGGATCTTGCCCACTAAGTCGAGTCCCCACTGACAGAAAGGCCAAAGAGTCATTAATGGCTGCAGCTCCTGTGCTCGTGCATGTATCAGGTTCCCATGGATTTGGCACTTCTTGCACTTCTTTACAAAATGATAGGAATCTTATTCCATGGTTGGCCAGTAGTATCCCATGCGTATGAGTTTCTTGGCTAGGGGAGGGCCACTAGAGTGGGTCCCGCATATACTATCGTGCACTTCATTTAGGGTGGTTTGATATTCCTCACTATCAAGACACCTAAGGAGAGTACCATCGAGACCTCTACGATATAGGGTATTAGCAATAATGGCATACCGGGATACCTGATGAATGAAGGTTCATTTTTGGTTGCTGGAGAGATCAAGTGGGAGGGTATTCTCTTTATGATAGGAAAATATTTTTCCATAAAGGGGGGAGTCAGTTCCGATAATGTGGCAAATGATATGGGATTTAGGAGTGTCATATGTAGGACGAGACATTGGCTCTACCAAGAACTCATAAAGTGATTGATTATTGGGAATATTAAGGAGAGATGCAATCGTGTCCATGGCATCTGTAGCTTTGTTCTCAATCCTTGGTATTTGCTCAAAAGAGATCTCGACAAAGTATTCCTTGAAATCATCTACCATTAGTTTATAAGGGATTACTTTATCATCTTTTGTTTGGTAGTCATCATTTACTTGATTTATGACCAACTGTGAGTCACCATACATCTGAAGTTCTTTGATATTCCATTCAACTGCTAGCTTGATGCCAATGACTAGGGCTTCATACTCTGCCACATTTTTAGTGCAAGGAAAGAGTAATTTGTATGATTTAGGAATGGTGTCACCACTAGGGGTTATCAACAAGATACCTGCTCCTGACCCATGCTGAGTGTATGAGCCATCGAAGTACATTTTCTAGTTTGTTGTGGTTATGTGAAAGATAGATTTGTCTGGAAATTCAAAGCTCAAAGGGCTATCATCTTTTAGAGGTGCATTTGCCAATTGATCTACAAGTACTTGGCCTTTTATTACCCGCCTGTCTACATATTTGATTTCAAACTCACTAAGAAGCATGACCCATTTGGATAATCTACCTATGAGGGCAGCTTTATTGAGTAAATACTTGAGTGGATCAATCTTTGCTACTAATTTGACAGAATGTGACAACATGTAATGTCTCCACTTTTGTGAAGCGAAGACCACAGTGAGGCATGCTCTTTCAATTGGCAAGTATTGGAGTTCATACCCAAAAATTGTTCAGCTGATATAGTAAATCATTTGTTCTTTCCCTTCATAATTTTGTTGTACAAGGAGAGCTCCTAGAGTTGTTGGTGTGGCCAAGATATATAGCAACAAAGGTTTACCCTGAATTAGTGGCATCAATACAGGTGGTTTCATGAGATACTCTTTTAACTGCTGAAATACCTGTTCACATGAATCATTCCATTTGAAAGGGGCATTCTTATGTAGGAGGTGGGAAAATGTGTGGCACTTGTCTGCCAATTGAGAAATGAATCTTCTGATAGATTACAGTTTTCCCTGCAGAGACCTTAGTTGAGTGAGATTCTTAGGAGGTGACATTTCCATGATGGCCTTTACTTTAGCTGGGTCGACTTCAATTCCATTGGCAGACACTATGTATCCAAGTAGCTTGCCTGATGTTACTCCAAACATGCACTTCTTCGAATTGAGGTGCACATTAAACTGTTCTAGTCTTTTGAAGATTTTGTCTAATACTGCTAGGTGTCCTTCTCTTGTGAGTGATTTTTTCAAGATGTCATCAACATAATCTTCCATTATAGTGTGCATCATGTCATGGAATATTGTGGTCATAGCTCTCTAATATGTTGCACTGGCATTTTTCAAACCAAATGGCATGACACACCAACAATAGGTGCCCCATGGACATGTGAACATAGTTTTGTGTTGGTCTTCAGGTGCAATTTTGATCTGGTTGTATCCATAGAAACCATCCATTAGTGACAGCATGGTGTGCCCTGCCGTGAGATCTACAATAATGTCAATGTTTGGCAAGGGGAAGTCATATTTTGGACAAGATTTATTTAGGTCCCAGAATTCATTACATATTCAAACTCTTCCATCTAGTTTGGCAATTGGCACTGTGTTTGAAATCCACTTAGGATAGTCTATTGGTCTGATGAATCCAACATCTAACAGTTTCTTTAGCTCTTCTTTCACCATGAGGGCTACATGCGGGTGCATCTTCCTGAGTTTTTGCTTTACTAGCTTAGCTCCTAAAGCTAAGGATAAATGATGCATTATGAGATTTGGATCTAGCCCTAGCATATTCGCATATGTCCACACAAAGTTGATTTGTTTTCTTTTGAAGAATTCAATGAATGCTAGCTTTTCTTGTGCAGTTAAAGATTGTGCCATGTGAATCATTCTGGGACTATCACCTGTGCTGACATTGATCAGCTCTGTTGGTTCTATCAAGATTGAAGATCTCTCTTGATGTGTGAGATTGGGTAGAGGGTCAAGCCTTCCATCCTTCAGTGCCTCAGTGAGGTTTTCACCGTTGGATACATCTATATTTTTACTTTTTTCATTATCTAACACTGTCGCAGAGCAGTTTTCACCATTAGATCTTGTCATTGAGTTCTATGGCATAGCCAACCTTGTGATCCCTTGCGGGTATGTAATCTCTAAGCTTAAGATAGTCTATGATGGCTTCATCATTTTGAAATGTATCAAGCTCAGGGGTAGTGTCTTGCAAGTCCCAATATATGAGTTCTAGGTTTAATAATGACAAAGGGTCATTGGGTTGGTCTGGTTTGATGGCATTGATGGTCAAGATAGAGGTGTTATGGTGGTCATTATAAGCATGGACAATGCTTGCGATGGTACTCTCCATTAGCTGATCTGTCAAGGGGGATCATTCTTTCCTCGCGACTTTCACTGTCATTACTATGCTGGTCAGACTCTAGTAGTTTGGCCCTTGAACTTTGTCCCTTAATTGCATGGGTTGGGTCATACTCATGGAACACATCAATAGCCTTTTCATCGCAAGATAGCTCAGAGAGACTATCCCACTCATATTCATTAGAATCAGTCTCACTCTCCATTTGCAGTTCGTGAATTTGATCAACCAGATTAGTAGTAGATGTTTCTGGTTGTTGACCTTTATGCTTATTTACTCTGTTGGTTCTTGTTGTGCCAGTGTAACCTAGCCCTGTAGTGTCTCGGGTTGTCAAGGTATGAGGTTGGATGGGTTTAGTGATTCCATCCTTTCTCGAGCCAAGGGGGCCATGTCCTTCATACCCCATTCTTTGTAGCATTTGGAACCCTTGACCATATTGCTCAATTTGTATCATGGAGTGATGGTATTTTTGTGTTGATAGACTAACTTCATCCTTATATAACCATTACAGGATATCTTTTTCATCATTTTCATCTTTAAGGCTTCCCCATTTGATAAACGGACCTTTGGTAGTTTTGATTGCTTTGGATTTGTTCATGGAAGGCCTTCCATATGATCTGGAAGATAGAGGGAGCTATGCTAAGTAGAGGGATTAGGTGATTGTATACTCACATAGACCCTTATCTTTGAGTCTGAGGTCAGGTTGGGAAGCCTTTGATGTGGAAGCGAGTGAAGCTGGGTCAACATGGGATGAAGATGAAGCAGAAGCACGGTTATGAGGAATCACAACTTCAGGTTTAGAATGAATGGAGTTGCAATATTGAAATGGATTGGGATCACCTTGGATAGTGATCTCTTGGCCTTCATAAGGGAATTTTATACACTAGTGGTATGTTGACGGTACCACTTTCAGAGCATGTATCCAAGGTCTCCTGAGAAGAATGTTATATGCTAGCTCCATGTCGAGAACTTGGTATGCCACATCTTTTACTATAGGTCCAACTCTAATTGGTAAAACAATCGTTCCCTTGGAAGTTCTCTCCTCCTCATCATAGGATTTGATAGTGATTTTCTTTTTTGGATCAATAGCTTTCTCTACAAACCCCAATGCAAGGATTAGCTTCAAGGTGCAAATATTCAAACTGGCTCCTCCATCGATTAGAACCCTTTTTATCTTGTGTTTGTGGATGAAGGCTTCAATATGAAGAGATGCATTATGAGGTTGGGTAATTGACATATCATCCTTTTTAGTGAATGATAGGGAGTGAGGTGAGGTAATGCGACCTACCATGGCTTGAAACTATTCTTTGGCAAGGTTCATTGGAATGGAGGCTTCTGAAAGAGGTTTGTCAAGTATGGCCCTATGGGATGGGGATAGATGCAGAAGTACCAAGATGGAGATATGTGCAGGTGTCTTATGGATTGATCCAGGACATTATACTGATTAGCCGGGGAGGCTAGGACTCCTCTAAGAGTGACTCTATTACTTTGGGTGGTAGCATTACAATCCAAGTCTTTGTTTATAGTGATCACATTGACGCGTGGATCACTTTCTAAGATGTGTTTAACAACATAGTCAAATGACACGGTTGTGTAATTGGCATTGTTAGTTCCACCGTTGTTTTGGTTGGAAGATCCTCCCTTCTCATAGTTGGGAAGTGGATCCTTGAATGCTTGGTGATCATTATTAGAGGTATGTCCATCAAGTGATACTTTGTTTTGCTCTATTAAATCTTGGATAGTGTGCTTGAGCGCAATGCAATCATTGGTTTTGTACCCCCTATTTTTGTAGTACTCACAGAAATCATTGTCATTCCACCAAGGAGGTTTGACTTTTGGTTCATATTCCCTCACTGTTGGAAGTGTTATGATTTTACTTGTGATTAACTTCTGTAGGGCGGTTTCCAATGATTCTCCCAAAGGTGTAAATTTTCTCCTAGGTTGAAATCTTGTTAACCGTGATTCAGTGTTTCTTGGTTTATTTTGCGGGGGGTTGTTTTGCAGGTTCAACAAGTTGAAGATTGATTGTTTTGGTGCCACATTTTTGGCATCCACCACCCCATCATTCACAATGTTCTTGTTCTTTGTCCAGAATCTTGGTTTATCTATGTTAGTATTACTACTAGGAGTGTCCTTATAAAGCTTTATTTGACCTTTGGTGATTAAATCCTTTTAGATGATTAGACCCATCTCAACAACCTTACTAAAGGAAGTAGGACATTAGATTTGTATCTGGTAGCTTAGGTCAATTTGTAAGTTATGGACAAACATCTCCAACATTTGTTTTTCAGGCATTTGATGTGGGCACTTACTTGCCAACTGTCTCCATCTTTGTAAGAAGGCAGCGAAGGATTCTCCACCTTTTTGCTTGGTGTTACAAAGATCTAGAATTGAGGTGTCATGCCCAATATTGTAGAAGTGCATGACAAATTTGTCCACAAGTTTGTTAAAGGTTCTAATGCTGGGAGGTAGTCTAGAAAACCATTCCATGGCTTGACCTCCTAAGCTTCTTGGAAATAGCCACATAAGATAAGTATCATTGTGGGTGACTTCAAGGCATGCAACATTAAATTCCCTAATGTGGTCTCTTGGATCACCCTTTCCATGATATTTGTCAAATTTTGGCACCTCAAATTTTGAGGGGAAAGGTATCATGATCAAAGTCCTATCAAAAGGATATGGTGAAATATCCTCTAGGGAATAATGCTTAGTTGATGTTCTTGTTTACATGTCTATGAATTGTTGTTGTAAAGCTTGGATCTGTTGGGTCATTAAGCTTAGGGCATTTGTAGAATTAATGGTTGCTTTGCTTTTGTCTGTGGTTATTTCCTCTTGTGTGCTTCCCTCAGGGTTTCTTTCTTCCTCAGTTTCTTTTAATGCTTCCATGTTGAAATCTTTAGGAAGCTTGACTCCTAGTTGTGCTAAGTGAAGAAAGAATCTAGTAGGGTCTTGGGCAAGTACCTTGTCCATTATGCACTGAAACCTTCGGTCTTGCTGAGTTTGTAGAATCTCTTCCAGAGAAATTTCCTCATCACTTTCATGAGGGGATGGAATAGTTTTGTCCTCCATTTCAATTTGCTTTTTTTTTTGGGACCTTATTAAGACCATGCAAGGTGACTTGAGATGGGATGGAGTGATTTTGAAAGTTTTGAACAAGAAGTGATAGAATGTGTCAAGGTTTGAACAAAGTTTTCCTTAGATCTATTAGTGTCAAACAAGTTGGTTGGAACAAAACAATAGTCCAAAGAAAGGATGATAGAAATCCTGTTTACTTGACATAGACTAGTCTTGCACAAGCCACTAGTGGAGTTCCAAGAGAAAAGGATGATTGATCCTTGATAGTGGAGACTCACTAGGTTTGTTTGAAGTTGATGCGATCAAGAATAGCTTGGTAGTAAACTTGTTAGATTTTGGAAGAATTTTATGAAGTTTTGGATGATGCAGTGTGGGAAAGGCAGCTATGTTGTGGAAAAGGACTGTTTTGTACAGTTTTAATCAGATCTGGAAACTACAAGTTTGAAATGGGTGTTTAAAAAGTTGAATTTTTTTCTCAAAAAAAGTATGAAACAACTCTCTGGAATGGATTCATAGGAACAGAAGGCAAAAGTGCAGTAGGTTGAAACACATGCGCAAATTTGGAAAAGTTTGTATGCACAGCAACAATAGGTAAATGTCTAGTAAGTCTCAATGAATGTGCATCAAGTCATGATGTATGTGTGGTTCTAGTTTTTTTTGCTTGTTTTTGTAGAGTTTTCCCTTTTTGGCACGTTTTTAAAAAAAAAATGTTTTTGGTTGAAAACTTGGTCCTTTTTTCTTTTGATTTTCAATTATGGTAGATGAAGACACAACAAACACAAAGAAGTTTTTTTGGACTCTTTTTGACACAACAATTAGAATCCTAGGCTGGAAAAGATAGTATTTGTTGAGTCCCCTAGTTGTGCATATTCAAAGTGAATAGCTTCAAAATCTGGTAGCACCGGCTCCCCTCCATGGTACACACTTCTCACACATACCAAGATCTAGGTTTCCTTAGGCTCATCCCCCCACTGAACCTTAGGATTGTCCCTGCTACCTCTACTAAGAACTACATGAATCAAGGTCGCTTCAAAGGTCCCACCTTTTGCACCAACAAATAGAAGGTTTTTGGTATACTAGACAATGGTTAAGTAGTCAGGGCAACCATTCAAGTGGTTACACATGCAGCAATACTACTCTTCATTATGGAGTCTCCCAACCTGCAAGGGTTATGCCTTGGAGGGTTTTGGGGGAGGTTGGCTGTCAGTGTAACATAGCAGCACTCGTTGCAGGAAGCTTTCGCCTCAAGCACAATTTATTTATAGTGGATCAGTAGGGCTTGGCTTTAGCCTATTTCCACTTAGGGTCATTCTCACTTGGACAGACGGGCATCCAAGGGTAGGCCCCTCTAAAGGTTATACACAAAGAATGACAAGTCTGGCATTCTGGTCACCCAGTAAAGGGGAGAGCATAAGCCTATTGCCATTCGGAAGACACAGTGAACAGTGGTTTATCCAATCCTATTTAAAATGAGAAAAACTATATGCGCTATTCTACTTGGGCACACCCACAGTTGTTAAGTTTGAAGTGATTAAGGATAGCAATGGTTCTTTCCTTTGCAAGATAGTGATATTCTTAACTTAAAGCAATAGCAATATGGCAAAGATGGCAATGATTTCGTTACTATCCTCCTAGTTAAGAACTATGTTAGATTTGCATGCATATTTTTACTTTCCTTGCTAGTTAACCTATGATGTGTGTTTTAAGAAAATGAAACTATCCAGCTCTTAACCCTGCATGAAAATTAGAAAATCAATCCTGCAAGACAAGTGTCAGCGTTAGAAAACTAACAAGAAAAACCTAAACTACTCCTCAAGACATATGCGCAGCTTAAGAGATTGAATACACATAAATA
Source organism: Cunninghamia lanceolata (assembly GCA_027924645.1). Taxonomy (NCBI): domain Eukaryota; kingdom Viridiplantae; phylum Streptophyta; class Pinopsida; order Cupressales; family Cupressaceae; genus Cunninghamia; species Cunninghamia lanceolata. The sequence goes on along the minus strand of BSBN01000787.1, from coordinate 208,407 downwards.
ATACTCAAAAGTGCAATGATTACAAATGTGCAAGAGAATAGGTTATAAGCACGCAGAGAGAAAGAATGAATGTGTAGAACATTCAAAAGCGCAGGATCAGATAGTAGATGTGTAGGATCTGAAGACATATGCACAGTAAAATCGTATGCGCCAGAATAGGTGGTATATGTGCAACCTTAGAGGATGTATATGCTGAAAGGTTGCATGCATTGGAACAATGATTAGATGTGCTATGGGATCGATCAGATGCTCTGAATGAACCTGTTTGAAGACTGTATGGAGTCTGTATGGAACTTGTCACTCAAGAACTCAGTTTTTTTGATTAGATGTGAGGCAAAGGCCCCATGGTGGGTGCCAGAAATGTTATCAGGAAAATGGGATAATATTAAAATGAATTTATAAACCCAATAACTCAATGGAATATGCAAGTAACAAAGTTTTAAAACAAATAAATCAAACTTACAGTGCTTTGTTACCTCACGGCTTCCATTTCTTGCCTATTCTCGATTGATCTTTGGTGATGAATATAGCCCTCAGGAAGCTTGCTTCCTTGCTTTGACTCCTCAAGATGACAAAGGAGAAATGGCTTAGATACTTATTGTATTGAAGATGAGCTTCAACACAACATAGGATGGATGATGGAAAATGCAAGAGTGGGGGTGCCAATGGCGCACTATGGATTCGACAGAGTAATCTTACTTGAAAGCTTCATGATATGAAATAGAAAAATAAAGAGGTATTTATAGCCTTGTGTGAGAGAAGATCAACAATGTAGAAGAAGTAAGAAGATCAACGGTAGAGGATAGTTGAGAGAATGTGCACGAATGGAAAGAAGAAATGTGTCATTAAAAAAGTTGCTTTGTTGAGTTAACTGCTTTCTTGATGAGGATGAGCTTTGATTTCATAAATTAGAATATATTTTTCTAATTTTAGAGTTTGTTGATAAAAACAAGGTTGCTTTAAATCAGTTAACTCAACTTTTTCTTTTGTATGACAAAGAAGATTTATTTTTAGAAGATTTTGACCATTTTTTTAGAAGATAAGAAAGCGAATTAAATAAATAAATTTATTTAATTGTTTGTGCAAGATTTAGAAGAATAAATAAAATATTTGATTATATTTTATTTTTGGAGACTGAGATTTGATTTAAATAAATTTGCATTTTATTTAAATTTGGAAGAATGAATGATTTAATTAAATAATTAAAATTATTTAATTGTTTGCAAGAATAAAATTGATATTGATGAAATTAATTAAATAAATGTAATTTATTCAATTAATTGGAGGAAAATGAATCAAATAAATAAATTGATTTATTTATTTATTGATAGAGGAATAGTAAGATGAAATAAATATTTAAAATATTTATTTAGATAGAGTCATGTCATTTTTAGGTGTATACACCAGGTACTTCATCCCTTTCATACAAAATGATTAGATTAGAACAAAAATCTTTGTCATGTCCTTGGAAAAGGTTATTCTCTGTTGAAGGATACAAAGCCCTAAATTTCAATGGTATTAGTGGTTACCTAAATGTTGTCCCTAGTGAAATCAGAAAGTGTTTGCCAAAGTATAATGGACATAATTTTGAATCAGCAAACAAAGATCTGCAAAATTTCTATGATTTGATAGAAGACTATGAGATTGAGGCTCAAGATATTGTAATGAAACTCTTTGTTCAATCATTAAAGGATGATGCTAGGGTCTGGTTTTTAGATTTACCTATGTGTTCAATTTCTTCATGGTTAGATCTAAAGAATGCATTCTTAGAACAGTTTGTTGAAAGGACTGATATGGCCACATTGATTACACAATTTATGACTATTCAAAAGGAAAATGATGAGTTGGTTCTAGCCTTTAATTTAAGATTTACAAAGGTGCTCAAGCATATTCCTAAATATATGAGACCAAATGATGCATTGTGCCTGGTAGTGTACCTGGCCACATTTGATGAAGAACTGAGTTATTTTATGAGAGTTAAGGAACCTACTACACTTCACCAAGATTATAAAATTGCAATGGACATTGAAAACAACTAGAAGTATGGAATGCACAAGGGTTATTTGTCTACAAGTGTTTGCTTCCCTAAGGTACCCAGTGTTGATGAAAGGTATAATTCAAGTATTAAAAATAAGTGTCAGAGCACTAACATCCCTACTATCCCAATTTATGCATTAGCCCAATGTGACTATACAAGAGGTGTGGTGTCTAAAAATGAAGATAACAGCTATCCTATTCAAAAAAATTAGAACATGATGCACATAACTAAAAAGAGTACATAAGAAAATCAAGATTTATCTTGTGTAAATAATGATAGTGAATGTGATCAGCCCACAAGCAACATATATGCATATCAATATATCAGTGATGAAGATAAGGATAAATGGCTTTATGACAAAATAGATATACATGAAATCTCTCCTTGTGATATCTTGGATGATGAAGAGGTAAAAGAGATGCAAGATATCCTTCCTTGTTATGTTTCAATCAGTGATAGTAGTGCAAGTGTTGCAAATATCTCATTGCAAATTAGTGATCATGATTTTGAAAGTGAAATTTTAAGCATTCCTTCTAAAGATTCTGAGCATAGTTTATGTAATGATGAATTTTCTTGTGATAAGAATCATGATGACAATGAGCTGAATTATCTTTCTATAGATTATGAATGTTTCTATGAGGATGCTAATGTGCATAACACTAGAAAATGTGCTAATTCAAATCTATATGTGAGGCCACTAGCTCATGAAATTAATGGTGAGATGGAATATGCTTGTTTCTTTGTAGATATGGACATGTTTTCATTTAATGAGGGGTGCAATAGTGTAAATTTTGATGAAGACACATGCTCACTTGTTTGTGAACAAGAACTATGGTATGATGAATCCATTGAATACCTAGATTTTAATGACAAAAGTGACAACCCTGTGGATTTTGATTTGCAATTAGGTAGTGATTGTAGCTCTTATGGAGATCAAGAGGAAGAAGCGGTGGAAGATGTAAAAGAAGAAGCATGTTCACTCAGCAATTACAAAATTTTAGGTTTGTTGGCCATAGAATTTTAGAGGTATGTACATGAAGATGGTCATGAGCTTCAGTTCCCTACTCACATAGACTTCAACAATGATGATGTTCCTTTGGGTACTATGACACATGTCCATTTGTTTCCATGTCCATAAATAGCAAGAGAATTTGTAGGATAACAGTGCTTATGAAGAATTGCTTACTCTTGAGTATACATGGGATGTTGATAAAATTGATGTTTCTTGTGATAACCCTAATATGAATAATGATGTGGATACTATGGATTTTGACAAATTTTATTTCCAAATCACTGGGGCATGTAATAAAATGATTGATTGTAGTGCTCAAGTGAGTATCAATATTAGTATAATGCAAGTCAGTTTGAACATATGCCTATGCATGAACAATTCTTATTTATCACACAAAATGAGTGCTTGTCTAGCATGGGACAAAAATCAGTGGATGACTCCAAGGTTTTATATGAGTCATCTATTCAGTCTGATTTTTTAGACTTGGAGCTACAATTTAGCTTCAAGGAATCAGGGCATATATTTCTTGATGAGACTACTGAACATATTCTTTATGAAATTTTCATGTTTGATATGCAAATTGAATATGTTTTTAGGATTTATGATGCCAACTATCAATGGGATTATGAATGTTTCCAATTTTTAGTTCAGTTAGATGAGCATTTAGTGGAACATGACAATGAGATGGATATGGTAAAATATCAAAATGATTATGGATTTAAGTTTGTATGCAATTTTTAGATTAACAGAGTTAATGTTGATAGTGGAAGACTCAATGATATGGTTGTAACATCAGAAAATGTCCCCTCGGGGACTTTTCCCTCATAAGGTTTAGCTCCTAGGTCTTTTACATGCATTTAGGACATCTTAGTTCATAATTTGGCATCCCGATGGAATGAGCCCTAAGTAACATGACAAATGGGACCTAGGAAGACCCCTTGAGCTATACCCTGCCCAAAATAGGGGGGAGGATATGGGTGCCTGTGCCCTAGTCCTACCCTATTTTAGGGTAGCCCTAATTTCTGGGTGACATGTTATGACCGTTATTTGGGTCCTTTGCTGACACAGTAAGTTTGAATTACAAAAATCTTGGTGGGAGTGTTTTTAGTTGCATATAAAAGTATGCTTAGGTATTCATTTGTAAACTAGATGGAAATTGTGATGTTCAAGTTTTCTCAAGGTGATTCAAGGCTTTCATTGTGTTGCAAGAGCATACTTGTGTGGTTTGTGTGTTTGTATTTGCAAATTTGAGCATCCATTTCATCATGGAATGAAGAGCATCTTCCTCCCATGATATCTTCACTATAAGGTGACATCATATTGTGTTTTCATTATCGATTCCTTTGGTTTTTGCCTCTACCTCACAAGGGTACGCACTCTCTATCTAACAATGGTGTTCAGAGACTTAAGTGTCCTCCAGGGCTTGACTGAGGCAAGACTCTAAACACCACAACCCCCTCCCAAAGTCTTGTGATTACAGGTTATAGGTGGCGCATTTGGGAAAAAGTGAAGTTGTAGGAAGGATTGGCAGACATCAAGGATTTAGGATCTGAAGAGAAGCAGGGCACTGGAGCACTTCCAAGACTTGGGCGACCGCACTAGTGTCCTCTGCAGACTAATTTTTAGAAACAGAAGTTATAGGGCTAATCAGTGTCGGAAGGAGGTTTGGATCCTGCGAAGAAACTAGTACCTTGACTTGGGTGCCTGCAGGTACTCTATGATTTATTATTTTACTCCCATTGGCAAGAGCTTTTTCTATTATTCGTTAGTTTATTGTCTTATTTGCATAATTAGGGTTTTAAGGTCAATTAAGTATAAGAGAAGAGAAATTGATAATTAAATTCCCTAATCCAAGTTTCCCTACATCTCACAGTGATCTGGAGTATGATAGTGAATTGCCACTTGACCCTAGATCCTTGAATGTAAAGTGGAAAGGAGGATTTAAACATCAAAACACTGAAACATTAACAAATCTAATTTTCCACTAAACATTTTGGTGAACCCATATTTTTGGACTTAAATTGCAACTTTTTGAGTGTGTTTCTTCAGATTTGGATTGATTTCATTCATTCATATAGTCTTTCACTTTATTGCATTGAGAAAAATTCAAAAAAAATAAAAATTCAAAAAAATTCAAAAAAATTGCATTGTTTGGTTTACTAAATTGCATCAATTCTTTCTAAATTTTTCTAATTCATGATTTTTGCATCAGATATGATATAAAATACAAAAAAACACAAAAAATCAACAATTTGCATAGCATTTTCATCATTAATTTTCTAGGTTTTTGTGGAAATTTTGACAATTTTGATATAACCTAGTAATTCCAAAATCTAGGGTTAGTAGGCAAAATCTTCTTTCAAATTTTTATACTAATTTTAGAGGCTCATTCAAATTTTTATTTGTCTTTAGTCTTTCATTTTAGTGTAAATTTGCATTTAGATTTAAAATATTTGCATTTTTGCATAGAAAATTTCAACAAAAACTAGTAATTTTCATGCATTTCCATTAGATTTGCATTGGCATTTTGCATATTAGAGCTTGAAAGTCATTTTTAGATCTGAGATTAATTCAATTCCATCATAAATCAGTCTTCAAAACATTCACATAGAATTTTGTCCCAAGATCTCAAACCTAGGGCTTCAAAAACAACGATTTTCACTAAAATTGGCCTTATCGACTCTATAAACTTGCACCATAGGCGTGTTGTGAAAATTATTTTTTAATTAATTGGATTTTATCAGGGTATTCATTTTCATCCCCTAATAAAAATATTCACAAAACCCTTTTAACGGGCTCTTGTATTGAAAATTTGGTGAAAAACTACACATTTTGACTATTTTTGCCCTAGGGTTTGACCTAGTTTGCACTCCAAGTGTATTTTGATCAATTTTATCGATTGAAGTTACTAGTAACAATTATATTATTTTTTGTACCTCCTAAAATTCCTTACAACACCCTTTTTTCTAGGTCTTGGAATTGAAAAATCGTGAAAATAGCCTATTTTTGCTATATTTTCACTGGGGTTTTACCTTATGTGGTACTAATAGAGTGTTGTGTTGGAAATTTTGGCACCAAGTGGATGGTATTACTGATATTATTTTCTTTCCATCATCATTTTCCTCACAACACCCTTTGTTATGCTCTTTTGCATTGAGTTTTGGTGAAAAAAGTGCCTATTTTAACATATTTTCACTATAAGTTGACTTGGCATTATTTTGGATTTTCATCAAGAGTGTGTTGAGAAGGATCATAGTAATTTTTTGGACTGATATTAGACATATAATTTTATTCCCTTGATCAAAATCCTTAAAACATTCTTTATTTCATTCGTTTACATTGAAAAAGGTACAAAAAATAAAGCATTTTGGCCGTCAATCATATCCTTCTCCTAGGATTTGTTCTTTTAGTTTGTGCATTGCATGTTGTATGCTTTTGTATAAGCTTTATGACATGCTATTCTAAAAACAATATCCCTTTGAGAAGAAGTAAGAGGTTAATGGGATCTAGTGCTCTTGAAGAAATTGGTACTTTGGATACATTCTTTACAAAGGGAGAAACTCAAATTGTGCAAGACATTATACATCCTCCAACCTCAATGGAAGAACAAACTTTTCATGATGTTGATAATACTATTGAGGTAATAGGATATGTAACTGATGAGAAAATAGAAAAATTGGATAAAGAGCTAGCTAAATTTCAATCGCTCATAGAAAATGAGAGAAAAACTGAAGAAGTTGTCCCTACAATTCATAATATAAGAGAATTGATAAAAGAGGGACAAGATGGTGTAAATGCAATTCGTGGTCTAGCACATATTGTACAAACCAATATCATGTCGGTGACCAAATGTGCACAAGTGATAAATAACACTTTATCACCATCTCATACTCAAGTATCCATACATATACCAACTACGGGCATATCAACTTTTACATCAAAATCTTAACAACTGATGCAAATGCTTGTAGTAATGCAACCACTGGTATTGGAATATCTAATGGCACTAATTACAAAGTTGTGAGATTTGATTATCAAAATTTGGTTCCTAAAGGAACCTCCTCTATGCATAATTGTTCTCAACCACCTATCTATTCCACTCATTTCCAACCACCTATTACATACTCACAACCATCTTCTACCTATCACTATGTCCAACCATCGTTGACATATTCTCAGCCTCTGCTTATCATATCTCAATATTATTCACCTCCTCACTTTGGTTCTAATTCCTCACAACAAACCATAGCCTCCAAGGATGCCATCCTAAACCAACTTTTATAGGGCATGACTGCTTTACAACAAAAGGTAACAAGCTTGACAAATTCGTTGCAGCCTAGTCTACCAACATATCATGCCCATAATCCCCTATCCTATGCAATTTTGAGAACTCCTATGCCTGAGAGGTTTGAGACTACCTACTTTGAAAAATATGGTGGAAAAGGTGATCCTAATATTCATGTGGCAGCATTCAAAGCTATGTGTAGTGATTTTTATTTTTAAGAGGATTTGTTAGAAAAACTTTTCCCACGATCTCTCAAATATACTGCTTTAGAATGGTTTTGCTCGTTGCCTCCGAATTCAATACACTCCTTTTTGCAGTTGATTGATCAATTTTTACAACATTTTCAAGAAAATATCAGACCCCAAGTCACGCTTATTGACTTGGTTCAATGCAAACAAGGTCTGAAAGAAAAGTTGACTGAATTCATTAGTCGGTATTAAGGACTTTATGCATAGATTCAATATCAGATGAAAGATGAGGATTTTCAAAAGATATTCATTACAAATTTACAACCTAATATTTGTGATAAAATCCTCTTGATGAAATATAACTCCTTTCAACATTTATGCACTGCCCTTCGTGATTATCAACTTTCGTCTAGTCAGTATGAAAACCAAAACTCATCGACTCAAGTTGGTCAATCCATGGGTGGTTCATCACAAAACAATTTTAAGAGAAACAATAATAGGAGTTTCATCAAGATTAATGGACCAAATACGAATGTGTCTGCCATAAATAATCTAAAGAAACCATCGTATCAACCAAGAAAGTTTACTTTGATAACTGAGTCTTATCATTCTATCATGAACCAAGTCGTGAGTAATAACATTCTGAAACTTCCCCCGATCAAGCCTATTGATCCTAGTAAACAAGGACCTTACTTTGATGCTAACACCTTTTTTCATTATCATTGGACACAAGGACATGACACTGAACGATGTATGCATCTTAAACATGAGATACAAGACCTTATTGATTCAAATGTCATCCAGGTATCAGGTGTGAATGATAATGGAAATAAGTTCGTTGCTCCACCGAATCAGAATTTACAAATATTCACTAATCATTTTCCTAAGCATACTAAAAACAATATGGTTGAATAGGGTTTAATGGAAGTAGACGAGGATGATTACTTGGACTATGATACCATCGTTGGAATAATTGAAGTAGTGGATAATCCATCTCGTCCATGAAGAAACAAAATTTATGCTGAGGTTCCTCATTTGTTATCCTTATATGGATCAGAAGATAATCAAAATGCATCAGAAAAGCAAGAACAACAACCGATACAGACAAGTAAGATGGTACAAGATGATTCTTGTTATCATTCTAGAAAGATTCAACAATGAAAACTTGCTAAAAATTGAAAAAGAGCAAGATGACAATCAACAGTCGGCAATAATAGTGGTTCTCCCCCTCATAACTAACAAAAAGTCTCATTTAAACAAGGATTTAAGGAACAAGCATCATATGTTAACAAACAAAACTTTCATAAGAACCACTCAAATTTTGCATTAAATATGATCAAATACCTCTCCAAGAGGTTCGCGAGCTCCAAGATATAATATGAAGACCTTACAGGTAAGTATCTTTAACCCTTTATCTCTCTCGTAATGGTTAGACTTAGGGCACACAACTAAGAGGTGGGGGTGAATCAGTTGTACAAAACTTTCTTCCAATTAAACACTTAACTCCACTTTGCAATTCAGCAGTATAATAATAAATCAATCAAGAAACACAATGCAACAAATTAAGAGCAGAAACATATCAACACATGAGACACTAAGATTTTGACGTGGAAAACTTGGTTAAGGGAAAAACCATGGGGTGATTAACCCAAGATTGTATTCTCTATTAGAAGAATAGAAAGAACAAAATGGCACATGCCAATTAGGGCTCACTACCGGAGCACACTACTCACAAGAGGCTCACTGCCTACAAGAGACACACTATCTACAAAGAAATAAGTATCACATACATGAACTGGAGAATAGCATCTTCACCATGCTAGAATCAGTTCCATTTAAGTCCAATACTTCTACTCTACCTTTCACTCTCCTCCTTGCTACCACACACTCATCTCAACAAGAACAACTTTGAAATGACTTCACAATCCCTTATTTATACAAGACATCAATGTAGGAATGATCATCTAAGTCAGGAAACATCAACAAGAACATCCACAGAATGTGTAACTCATTCGACCGGCCAATCTCAGAAAGAACACCATCATCTGGAAGATTTCTTAATTGCAAGCTCCAACTTCAATGCAGATCACCAACACAAACTGAGCATGATCCAAAGACCTCCACAAGCTTACCTGAATCACCAAGAGCATCCACACTTCATCTGCTTACTGAAATCCTTCTCCCCTTCATCTGAAACCTCAAGAACATAGTCTGTCATTACTGTCACAAAGGAATAGATGCTTGCAGACCTTCAAACCATGAACCAATCAAGTTGATACTTCACAAAGACTTCCTCAACACTCCCTCAAATCCACAGAATAGGATAATGCATTTTCGGATCTCATCGGACCTATCTATAACACTCTATCACCACTGAACATCTGTCGGAACGGGTTTTACTTAAGCGGCCACAACTTCTTCAAATCTTCATGCGGACCTCTAAAATCTCTACTGGACCACCTTAAGACACATATCTAAAAACCCTTTAAACTTCATCCTCTGATACTCATCCTATCTTGGACTTTTACCTTACTGTCATCACTATTCTTGATTGAGACTAATTTTCTCAATATCCTCAGCACACAGCTCATCCAATCCTTATCATTAATGCAACAAGAGTATGTTGACATCAATGACAACACCAATTAGGCCCATACTTGCAACAATATCCCCCTTTATCATTGATGGCAACATATGATGTGAAAAACTATTTTGACCATCAAGACAAGAACTTCTCCTCACTGTCACAACTCCCCCTATCAGCGACAACCATTCACATGTCTTATCTCCCTTTACTGCTCCCCCTTTGATCAGCAACCACTTGTTTTTCACATGTCTTCTCTCCCTCTTTGACATCAATGGCACAGGGCACATACTTGCAATTCCAACACTTTAGAATCATACCTGCTACTCCCCCTGAGTAGCAGCTCCCCAGCATCAATCCAGATTACAACATATGACTGTGATATCCATCGGACTGATGCAACTCAGTGCACCTTAGTTCATCATCGGAGGGGAAATAACCCCTAACTTCTCCCTGAGATACTCAAAAGAATCCTTAGGTAAAGTTTTAGTAAAGATGTCTGCAATCTGATCCTTGGAAGGTACAAACTCTAATCTGACTTCATTCTTGTTCACTTGCTCTATCAAAAAGTGAAACTTGATGGATATGTGTTTAGTCTTTGAATGCAACACCAGATTCTTAGATATATTTATTGTACTTGAGTTGTCACAAAAGATTGTGATAGGTTCCTCATACTCTACTTTGATATCTCTTAGCATTTGCTTCATCCACAAGACTTGAGTGCAACTACCTACTGCTGCAATAGATTCTGCTTCAGTTGTAGATAGAGATATTGCCTCTTGTTTCTTGCTTAGCCAAGAAACCAATCTCTTCACTAAAAAGAATGCTCCACCACTAGTACTCTTCCGGTCATCCACATCTCCTGTCCAATCCGCATCTGTATATGCATGAAGAGAGAAATCATGATCTCTAGGATACCACAAACCATACTCAACTGTCCCTTTTAGATATCTAAAAATCCTCTTGATTGCCATGACATGAGATTCTCTAGGATCAGCCTGGAATCTAGCAACAAGACCAACAACCTGCATAATGTCTGGTCTAGTTTGAGTGAGATACAATAGTCCTCCAATCATTGACCTAAACTTTGTCTAATCAGCCTTAGGAGAATCATCATTTTTGCTCAATCTACATCCAGTTGCCATGGGAGTATTCATTGGTTTTGAGTCTTCCATCCGAAATTTCTTCAACAATTCTTTCACATATTGGGTCTGAGAAATGAAGATTCCTTTCTTTGTTTGAGTGATTTGCAGACCCAAGAAGAAATTTATTTCACCAAGCATGGACTTCTCAAACTCACTTTTCATTTGATTTGCAAAAGTTTTACACATACTATCTCTTCCTCCAAAAATGATATCATCAACAAACACTTCAACAATCAAGATGTTTTCATGATCAATTTTGAAATACAAATTACTGTCAGCAATACCTTTGTTGAAACCAATCTTCAAAAGATACTTATCCAATCTTTCATACCAAGCTCTTGGGGCTTGCTTCAGTCCATACAGTGCCTTCTTCAACTTGCAGACCATATCACCATGATTAGACAACTGAAACCCATCTGATTGCTCTATGTACACTTCTTCTTCCAAGTCACCATTCAAGAAGGCAGACCTGACATCCATCTAATATACCTTGAAATCCTTGAAGGTAGAAAAGGCAAGAAATAACCTGACTGCTTCAATTCTTGCCATCGGAGCAAACATTTCTTCAAAATCAACTCCTAATTGACAGTAACCCTTGCAGACCAATCTGGCTTTATTTCTGATTACTTCACCAACTTCATTCAATTTTTTTTGGAAGACCCATTTTGTTCCAATCACATTCTTGTTTCTAGGTCTAGGAACAAGATCCCAAGTGTGATTTTTCTCAATTTGCATCAGTTCTTCTTCCATTGCTTTAGTCCAGTTTTCATCATTGCAAGCTTCATTCACTGTGTTAGGTTCAATCTTTGAAATTAGATAATACTCTTCTGAGTCTTGAGCAATTCTCCTTCTTGTTTGTACTCCTTTTCTTTTATCACCTAAGATCTGATTCTTACATACCTAGGAACTTTGGGAATTTCTTGCACTTCTGATTCTTGATCAAGCTCATTGATACTCATCTCTTCTTCCTGATTTACCAGATTAGTTTGAATCCATCTTTCAAAGGAGGCTTGGGCTCTTTGAATCAGAGTACCATTCTGATCATCTTCATCATATTCATAGAACCTTGAGGGTTTTTCAATTCCTTCATGAACCTTCACATTTGTACTTTCTATTATTTTTTTCAGTCTCTTGTTGTAACACTGGTATGCTTTGCTTTGAGTAGAGTAACCCAAGAATATTCCTTCATCACTTCTAGCATCAAAATTTCCTAGATATTCATCTCTTTTAATGTAACATTTGCTACCAAAAACTCTAAAATACCTCACAGTAGGAGTGATGCCAAACCAAAGTTCATAAGGAGTCTTACTGGTATTGCCTCTGATTTGAACTCGATTGAGAGTATAGACTACAGTGCTAACAGCTTCTCTCCAATAGATCTGAGGAACATTTTCTTCCATCATCATGGTCCTAGATGCTTCCTGGATGGTCCAGTTCTTTCTCTCCACTACTCCATTCTGCTGTGGAGTCCTAGGAGCAGACAACTGTCTCTTTATTCCATGTTTCTCACAGAACTCTATGAACTCACCGGATGTGAATTCCCCACCTCTATCAGACCTCAGACATTTCAATTTTAATCCAGTTTCATTCTCTACCATAGCTTTGAATATTTTGAATTTTTGAAGAGTTTCTGATTTCTCTTTTAGAAAGGTTACCCACATCATCTGGGAATAGTCATCAATTAGCAACATAAAGTATCTATCACCTTGTACACTCCTAATTCTTACCGGACCACAAAGATCAGTATGAACTAAGTCCAATAATTTGGTAGAAGACAGTTCCTTATTTTTGAATGTGACTCTGCTCAGCTTACCCAACTGATATTCTTTGCACAAGTTATTAGTAGGTTTCACCAATTTTGGAAGATCTCTTACAACCTGAGTGTTGCTTATCTTGATGATATTATCAAAATTTACATGACACATCCTCCTATGACATAACCGACTCTGATCAACTTGAACAAATAGGCAACTTTTACCAGTGCCAACCAAGTGGAAGATATTACCTTTAGTTTGAGTACCGGATGCAATCTCTATTCCAGAACTTTCAAAGATCTTGCATTTTCCATCTTTGAATCAGAGATCATAGCATTTGTCCACCAACTATCCAACACTGAGAAGATTGTGCTTCAATCCTTCAACATATAGTACATTACCGGTTTTGTTTCTTCCATCAAAAGAAACAATTCCTCTTTCTCTAATTCTACCAGCAGAATTATCACCAAAATTTACCATTCCTCCTTCATACCTTTCCAAATCTATGGATTTGTTTTTGTCACCTGTCATATGGTGAGAGCATCCACTGTCAATGACCCAGTCATCCTTTTGTTCAACTTGGCAGCCAGAGCTCTTTCTACAACTTTATGATTGACAGATATAGAGGATATTGGTTCTTCTTCCTTGATGGCAATAAACACCCATTCACTTCCAGAATTGTTTCCTATCTCTAATTCATCATCTGTTACTCCTTCATTATCATCTTCTTCATGAACATAGTAACAATTCTTTTGGAACCTTGATCTATTAGGATTTGGTCTTGAAAATCTCCCTGGACACTTTAAGGCAAAATGACCAATCTTATTGCAGTTAAAACATTTAAAAGGCAATTTTCCTTCATACTTACCGGATCCTCTTGGCAGCCTCTTTGCAATAAGGGCTTCAAGTTGAGCAGTTTCTACTTCTTCTTCTTCCAGGTCTTTTCTTGCTTTTTCATACCATGACAATTTCTTGATGAGTTCTCTCCCAGATCAAACCTTTGTTTACCTTTTACAGAGGCACTGGCTTTGAATGCAGATTCAGTCTTGGGGGGGTCATCTCCAAATTCTGTCATTTCAAATGCAACCAATTTGCTAGCTAATTGATCTCTTGTGACAGTTGTATGGGCTCTGAATTCTTCAATGACAGCAGCCTTGATTTCATAAGAAGCAAGTAGGGATTTGAGAATTTTTCCAACAATCTCATTTTCATCTAGGACTTCACCAGCATTTCTAATTCCACAAACAATCTCATTTACTCTTGGCATAAAAGTAGTGATATTTTCATCATCTCTCATCTTCAGATTTTCAAATTTCCCTTTTAGACTCTGTAACCTTACACATTTAACATACTTGTCTCCTTCATGCAAAAGTTCCAGTTTTTTCCAGATCTCAAAAGCAATTGATAGGTTAATAACATTTAGGAGCTCTAAATCAGATAATGTGCTTAGAATAGCCTCTATAGTCCACAAATTGTTTTCAGCATCTATGATTTCATTTTGGATTTTCGTACCACCCTATGGAGGTATATACTGTGTTGTAGCCATGGTCTAGTACACCATTCCCATACATTGCAAGTGACATTTCATACGACCTTTCCAAAGATTAAAATTGGTTCCATCAAACTTCGGACTATCCTTCTTGTAAGACAACATCCTGGATCTCCTCAAGCAGTTAAGCTCTTTTTAGAGGAACTTGGCTCTGATACCAATTGTTAGACTTAGGGCACACAACTGAGAGGGGGGGTGAATCAGTTGTACAAAACTTTCTTCCAATTAAACACTTAACTCCACTTTGCAATTCAACAGTATAATAATAAATCAATCAAGGAAACACAATGCAACAAATTAAGAGCAGAAACACATCAACACATAGGACACCAAGATTTTGACATGGAAAACTCAGTTAAGGGAAAAACCACGAGGTGATTAACCCAAGATTGTACTCTTTGTTGGAAGAATAGAAAGAACAAAATGGCACATGCCAATTAGGGTTCACTACCTACAAGAGACACACTGTCTACAAAGAAATAAGTATCACATACATGAACTGGAGAATAGCATCTTCACCATGCTTGAATCAGTTCCATTTAAGCCCAATACTTCTGCTCTACCTTTCGCTCTCCTCCTTGCTACCACACACTCATCTCAACAAGGACAACTTTGAAATGACTTCGCAATCCCTTATTTATACAAGACATCAACTTAGGAATGATCATCTAAGTCAGGAAACATCAACAAGAACATCCGCAGAATGTGTAACTCATCCGGTTGGCCAATCTCAGAAAGAACACCATCATCTGGAAGATTTCTTAATTATGAGCTCCAAATTTAATGCAGATCACCAACACAAACTGAGCATGATCCAAAGACCTCTACGAGCTTATCTAAATCACCAAGAACATCCACACTTCATCTGCTTACTAAAATCCTTCTCCCCTTCATCTGAAACCTCAAGAACACAGTCTGTCATTACTGTCACAAAGGAATAGATATTTGCGGACCTTCAAACCACGAACCAATCAAGTTGATACTTCACAAAGACTTCCTCAACACTCCCTCAAATCTGCAAAATAGGATAATGCATTTCTGGATCTCACCGGACCTATCTGTAACACTCTGTCACCACTGAACATCTGCCAGAACCAGTTTTACTTGAGCGGCCACAACTTCTTCAGATTTTCATGCAGACCTCTGAAATCTCTACTGGACCACCTTAAGACACATATCTACAAACCCTTTAAACTACATCCTCTGATACTCATCCTATCTTGGACTTTTACCTTACTATCATCACTGTTCCTGATTGAGACTAATTTTCTCAATATCCTCAGCACACAGCTCATCCAATCCTTATCATTAATGCAACAGGAGTATGTTGACATCAATGACAACACCAATTAGGCCCATACTTGCAACAGTAATGTGCTTCCCCTGTGATGTGTTATATGTTGTTTAGGCCTCCTGGGATGACCCCTGATTCTCTTGTAAGGTCCGGGATACCAAGAGACTGCCTCTATTGTGGCCTTCTTCTATTTGTATCATCATTCTTCTAAATTACCTCTCTCTAATTTCATTGTTGTGTGTTGTCTCTTATGGACATAGTATCATGGTTGGTGACACTAGGGGCACCCTCTTACGTGACTATCCCTAAGACACTTGTTTCTCCTCTCTTATTTGTTATTTCCCTTCCTCTAGTGTTTTCACCTAGTAGGCGAATGACGAAAAAACATTTATACTAATGCAGACCTAGTGTCCCTTTCAAGAGCAATCAAAAAAATGGCCTTAGTTCCTAATATGACGATGGGGTTGTATATCTTATCCAACGCTTGGCTAGTGGAAGCACTCACGCTTTCTGAGTAGTGAATTTCATGATGTTTCTATCGCATTTACAAACGTTAACAATACTACTGCTCTATGCACCTTTGTTTTTCTTTGAATCTAGCCTTGGTGGTAATCGATTCGGAGAGTTTCATGATATAGTCCTATGGTTATCCTTCAACTCCAGATTCATTGTATAACCTTGGCTCTTTGTGTGGTTAATCATATGCATTGATGTTGTTGTTTATCATGATCTTGTAGACACTAACATGTTTCTTGCAGGGATGTGCTTGTGGGAACATTTGGTGATTGTAAAGTACATGTCACCTCTGGGGGGCATGAGCTTTGCGAAAGATGATGTTCCCTTGCGTGTTTTATTCTTACCTTAATGTGCTTGATATTGATAACTGATATCAACCACCTTAAGGTGGAGGCATATATAAGGTAAGTTGTTTGTTGTAGATGTTAGCAATATGTTTGTTCTCAGGTGCAAAGAGCTGCGCGATGAGTGCATCATGCATTCTAAGTGTGTTTGCAATCAATTAATCAATTATGTAAGCCCTCTACGAAGGCAGGATATTGAACATATCCTTTTTCTTAAGCCCTCTATGGAGGTGGGGATGGTGTATTTCTCAGAGCAGATGGCATCATCCTGTCATTTTCAAAAGTCCTCTGTGGAGGTGGGGAGCGGTTCTGTGACTAACTCAACCCTTAAGCGTGTCTTCAGTGATTATTGTGGCAAAGCCCAATTATCAATGTGTGCCTGTAATGTGCCTGAGATGGTGTTAGACTTAGAAATAGGTACACTCCATTGCTTGTCTGTCGTGTTTTCTCCGTGTCTTCAAGCGTGTGTGTTTTGGTGTGTTTGCTTTGTTTGGCATGTTCATTGCCCCATATGCAATATAAAGACCAACCCCTTTGGGTAGTGCTTCCTACATTTTGGGAGGTTTTGTGTGTCTTGCATGTGTGTTACCCCATATATACAAAGACCTGCGCCTTAGGGTAGTGCATCCTGTATTATGGGATGTTTGTTTACTTTTTAGTACTTGCATCTGCATTTCATATATATGAAAGGAAAAAGAAAAGAAAAGATATCATTTATATCTTCCATCCATTAATGTGTCTTTTATGCATTAACTGTCTTCTCGGTGTTTTGCATGCCTATTACTATTTCCTATGCGATTGGCGTGTCTTCTCCATGCTTGATGTGTTTTCTATGTTTGTGACCTTACTTTAATGCATGTATTGGCCCTATGTTTATACATACATTAAAGTGGGGGCTAAATGTAATGTCAGAAAATGTCCCCTTGGGGACTTTTCCCTCAAAGGTTTACCTCCTGGGTCTTTTACATGCATTTAGGACATCTTAGTTCATAATTAGGCATCCTGATGGAATGAGCCCTAAGTAACATGACAAATGGGACCTAGGAGGACCCCTTGAGTTGTACCCTACCCAAAATAAGGGGAATAACTTGGGCACCTGCGCCCTAGTCCTGCCCTATTTTGGGGTAGCCCTAATTTCTGGGTGTCAGTTTATGACCGTTACTTGTGTCCTTTTCTGACACTGTAAGTTTGAATTACAAAAATCTTGGCGGGAGTGTTTGTAGTTGCATATAAAAGCATGCTTAGGCATTCATTTGTAAACTAGATGGCAATTGTGATGTTCAAGTGTTCTCAAGGTGATTCAAGGCTTTCATTGTGTTGCAAGAGCAGACTTGTGTGGTTTGTGTGTTTGTATTTGTAGATTTGAGTATCCATTTCATCATGGAATTAAGAGCATCTTCCTCCCATGATATCTTCATGACAAGGTGACATCATATTGTGTTTTCATTATCAATTCCTTTGGTTTTTACCTCTGCCTCACAAGGGCACGCACTCTCTATCTGACAACGGTGTTTAAAGACTTAAGTGTCCTCTAGGGCTTGACTGAGGCAAGCCTCTAAACACCACAACTTCCTCCCAATGTCTTGTGATTGTAGATTACAGGTGTCACATTTGGGAAAAAGTGAAGTTGTAGGAAGGATTAGTAGACATCAAGGATTCAGGATCCGAAGAAAAGTAGGACACCGGAGCACTTCCAGGACTTGGGCACTCGTACTAGTGTCCTCTACAAACCAATTTCAAAAAACAAAAGTTACAAGGTTGATCAGTGTCAAAAGGAGGTCTAGATCCCACAAAGAAACTGGTACCTTGAACTTGGGCACCCGCACCAGTGTCCCTGACTGTTCTGCTTCAGAACCCCAAAAATAGGTACTCTGTGATTTGTTATTTTACTCCCGTTGGCAAGAGCTTTTTCTGTTATTCATCAGTTCATTGTCATATTTGCATAATTAGGGTTTTAAGGGTCAATTAAGCATAAGAGAAGAGAAATTGATAATTAAATTCCCTAATCCAAGGTTCCCTACATCTCAGAGTGATCTAGGGTATGATAGTGAATTTCCACTCGACCCTAAATCCTTGAATGTAAAGTGAAAGGAGAATTTAAACATCAAAACACTGAAACATTAACAAATCCAATTTTCCAATAAACAATGGTAAAGAATGTCAATGACAGGGTTAGTTTGTGGGCAGATCATGTCAGTGTTTTCAATTGTGGTCTAGGGCAGTCATTTGAAAATAGAATATTTGACAAAGGTAAGTGTTGGTTTTTTCATTTTTGGGGGTCTAGGGCCTCCAAATAATGTTTTAAAAATTATGAATCAGAGAAATAATGGAGTAGTTACTGTTGATAACTGAGAGGGGGGGTGAATCAGTTATCCTAATTATTTCTTCTTCTGAACTTTCTTATTAATCAAAGTAGCATTGAATCAAACAAACAAACATTACCATGAAATGAGAAACACATGACACAGTATTTTTGACGTGGAAACCCGGTTAAGGGAGAAAACCACGGGGTGTTAACCCAAAGATTATTCTCTGTTAGAAGAATAAGGAATTACAAAATGGCACTTGCCAATTAGGGCTCACTGCCTGAGCAAACTGCTCACAAAGAGGCACACTGCCTACAAGGAGACACACTGTCTACAAAAGAATGTTATACAATACTTGAATTGATTGGAAGCATCTACATATGTTGGAGTTTAGTTCTGGTTAGGCTCAGTATACTGATCTGCTGCACTTCATTTTTCCTCTGCTCTTTATTCTTCTTTCCTTTCACATACCGGATCTTTCTTATTACTTCTGCTCTGCTCTGCACTTATTCACATACCACATAATACAACTCCACTTCTCACAACAAAATCCATCCTCTATTTATATCCACACTAGTGATTTCATTATCTTTCTAGTCAGCACCCGGAATAGTCTATCTTCTCACAAACTCTGTTCTATCGGCTGAATCCTTGCATATCAAGTAATGCGGATCAAGCATATACTTGTAGATGTCATTAATCATGTTGGCCAAACATGATTCATGCCTTCACAACCTTTACCATCAACAGTAACACATCTGGAAAATAGACTGATGCTCTGTCAGTCAATTCTTCCTCTGTTCTCACTGTCACTCAGGAATCCGGTACTCAACTATTCATATCTTTTTCCTTGTCCGTCACCGGAGGCTAGATCCTTGAAATATACTACTCAAGGTAGTTCTCTTGACTTCCCCAAATCCACACTGCACCAAGACACTTCCTCTGAGAGATCTGGACTAATCTGTTGGACCTTGCCACATGCTCTGTTCTTGTTCACCGGACCACAACAATCTTCATTCAGACTTCCGGTACAGACACACCATGACTTGCGGATATGTGGGATGACCTTTGTTGCCATCAATGACAACAACCATGAATCCATATAGTGTCTCTTGCCAACAATCTCCCCCTTTGGCATTGATGGCAACACTTAGTGAAAAATGACTAAGTGTTTACACTATGCTCCCCCTTGGCTGATGCTCTATCTTTATATACAATTTCTGAAACTCCTCCTTAGTTGGATTCCTCATTTTTCACTGTTCCTCACTCCCCCTTTGACATCAATGGTAAAGGATAGGGTCCGCACACCAAAATTTTTAAAAATTTACTATACTTAGCTGCATATTACATACTCACATAAACTAAAGAATGTCTGCAAAGGATGTCTTCAATTGGACCAGTTCTATAGCCCAACTTTGCTTCATTCTATCCAAAATTGAAATGTGACCACTCAACAAAAATGCAAAAGCTTCTGCCCTCTTGAGATCTGTCAGATCATTTGTTTGGGCGGTAGTATGAGCATCACTGATGGCCTCATGCATAGTTTCTAACTTAGGGATTATAATCCTTCTAAGTTCTCCCATTCGGTTAGTTATATTCTTCCTTTCCTTCTCAAAGTTCTTTATTGCATTTGTGATTGCAATAGTTCAACATTCTTGATTTACTATCGAGGAGGAGAGAGGATCAAAACTTTGAGACAAACTTTGTAGTTTGTCCTGTTCCTCTTTTATTTTCTTATCAATTTCTACTGTTGCCTTTGACCAGCAGATACAAAATTTGTAAATGTCACCGCCATCCTTAAGAGCATTTTCTAAGCTCTTTATTCCAATACTCATATTTCTCCTATCATTAGAGATTAATCCTAGTACTTCTGAAAATCTTTTATCCAAAAATTCCTTCCAGACCTTTTCTTCAGCTGATTTTTCTAGAGAATCAAAATGTGTACCAACACTGCTGACTAAGGTTTTGAGATTACCGGAAGAGGAGGCTATCGGATCTATCTGGACTGATGGCATAATCTTTTCAAGCACTTCGGAAGCAGCCTCTATCAACTCACAGTCTTCCATATGAGACTTTAGGAGTTTTTCATTTGCCTTAGCATTTGCAAATGAAGCTATCTTCATTGTCTGTACCGGAGAGAGGGACTCAAAGTTGAATGGACCTTTTAGAAGCTCTGGTTCATCAATCTCTATTATTTCTTGGCTCAGAAATTTTTGAACAGTTTGTGCAGTGTCTCTTGCCGGAGACAGATGTTTCTTTTCTTCTGTAGTTTTGTCCTTTGGAATCTTTTCTCCTTCCACATTCTTACCACTTTCAGTTGCAGTTTTCTCTATTGGAATCTTCTCTTTCTCTGCATCCTTGGTGTTGTCAACCTCTTTTCTTTTACTGCTGCTTCTTTCTCCTATAATTTCTCTTCTTCTTGGGATCCAGAGACTGTAGGGGAAGCCAAAGGAGAGATGTTAGTCTGTTCAAGGGCCACTTCTTCCGGAGCAGATGATTCCAAGTCCACAGCTGTTTCTGCACCTAAGTCCTCTACAATAGGAAGATTAAACCTTTTGAAGGCCTTCCAGAGGATCTCTTCTGTCTCTATGGCCACCTTGTCAGTCTCACCAAGCATGAGTTGATTCATTCTTGCTTTACTCCTGAACTCATCTTTGCAGTCTTTGAATATTATGTTCATTGTCTTGGGATCAATTTGAGGATATAGCTGAATAGCTATCTGCTCCCGGATCTCAAGATCTTTTGCCTGAGCATTATTCTTTCTTATTTCTAATTCCTTTTCTAGGCTTTTAGGAATTAGAGATATGATCTCAATGAAAGCCTTATTGTATATGTTCAGATACTTGACTGTGGCTTCCTGCAGAATCTTTTGGTCAGCCTCATTGTAGTCATCATAGAATTTAGTCATTGGTTGAAGGTTTCCATCCACCGTGACTGACTTGATTACACTCTCTAGAGATAGGGTGGGCTTTTCAACAAATACCTCTGCCATTTCTTCCTTGTCTTGGCCTGTGGAGGGTTTACCGGATCCTTTCTTCTTCTGTTTCTTTATTTCTTTTACCCCCTCATCTGATTCTGTTTCCTCTTCATCTTTTTGACTTGTGTAAGCCCTTGTGGCTTTTATTTTAGATCTTTTCTCTCCTTTACCGGATGTCTGACCTTCTAGTTTTGACATTTTTGAGCCTTTGGTTGTGACAGGTGTAGATCCCTTTGATGATCTGGTCCGGGTTGAGGTTTCCACCAGAGTACTTTTCTTGCTTTTCTTTTCTACCTCTTTCTTCTCTTCCTCAGCCTTTCACCTCTTTTCCCGGTTGACATCAAGTGCCTCCTTTGGGATGCCTAGGCCTTGAGCAATATGCTCTACTTCTTTTCTCACCTTCCTCTTGATCTCCGGTTCTCTGAGTACAACATGGATTTTTATACTTAGTTCCTCAAATGTTCCGAACCTTTCTGCCTTTGGATCTTTAGGCTGACTAAGCATGTGTTGAACATGCAGCTCCACTATCTGTTCATCCACTTCATACCCCATGGGCATGATCCACACAGTTCTTGGTTCTACTACCTCCATTAGACACTGATCTGTTTCTACCATAAAGCATACTGTGTCTTTGTACTTTTCAACAAGAGATTGGGGTATTCTTTCTCTTGCATGCATCATGCTCTGGAAGTTCTTGAAATATCCCCATAGAGCTATTTTCTTGCTTTGGCATCCCCAAGTCCATGCAAATAATCTCTGATTTGGATGGCAACTGGTCTGTCATTCTGCCATATCCATCCACTGGATCCAGGAAGCTCATTCATGTAATAAAAGAAGAGACAAAGGATCAAATTGCCATACTTGAAGGAGTTTTTCTTGTCCTTCTTGATCTTCTACAGATTTTCAAAAAGTTGGTTTACAAGAAGCTCACACAAGTCATAGTCTGCATTCTCCTTTAGCATTTGATAAGCTATGTAAATTGCAGTTCCCGGTACTGAATTTTCCCTACTGGAGTGATAGATCTTGTAACCAATTATCATAGATGCAAATTTGACATCTGGTTCAGTGATGTCTTCAACTGTCATAGCTCTCTTGTCAAACTTAGATCTGGTTGCATCACTAACTATCTGATTTTTGACAGACTTGAGAATAGGTAATCCACCGAATGAGTGCAGACTGGTTACAGCCCTAATTGCATCTTTGGTGATCTTGAAGGGCTTGTTCAACCATAGGAAGTTGTCATGCACTCTACTTAGTACATACTGGACCCATTCATCTTCTTCAAAATAGGGGAAATGGATGCACTGTGCAAAGTGTTTATCCTGGATGGCTTTGTACTAAGGTTTAATCTCAAAGGAGTCGTCTATCAACTGTTTATGATAGATATCCATCAATTTTGATTCTCCAAAGTCTACAAAATTTGCATGAATGTAAACCCTAATGTCCTCTGTATGCAATACACCATGCGGAACACTAGAGAAGGCTCCTAATGGATCTACCTCTAAAGATTTGTATGGCTATTTCTTGAATGTGGGGCGAGGTCTATCAGAGATCTTAACTATATTCAGAGTAGCCATTTTTCAAAGATTTGCAATGAGATATTGAAAACGGAAAATACCTTATGCACCTTCGGTTACACGGAGTGGTTGGATTGATTTCTGTATGTAATGACTTCTACAGGAGATCTTTGGTGAGTTTGATGAATCTTGTTGTAGAGCTCCACTTTTCACTTCTTCTTGAGTGTAGAATGAGCAAGTGATTTATGAGAAATCCCTTATATTGCTCCGCAAACCCTAATATCTGATGGCAATAAATGCTCAACCTACATTATTTTGGTTTGCCTTATTCAGATAACTTGGAGTACCGGATCAGTCCTGATCTATGAACATCATGCGGATCCTCCAACGATGAACAAATCAAGATGACACATCACAAGGATATCCCAAACATTCTGTCTAATCCGCAGAATAAGACAATGCACTTCCGGATCTCTCCGGACCTTTTTGTAATCCTCTGTCATTTCGGAGCATCTCCCGGAACAGGTCTTACTTGATCGATCACAACTTCTTCATATCTTCATGCGGACCTCTGAAATCTTATCTAGATCATCTCAAGACTTATATATTCAAACCCTTTACTCCACATCTTGTGCCACATCCGGCACCACTTGATTGGCTGGGGGAACAGGATTTTCTTTGAGTCTCCCCCTGAGCCTGAGCTCACTTTTTAATTTCTGGAAGAAATATCAGCACCAGAGTCTGGTGCGGATCCAACCTCTACATTCTCTGAACTTTTCTTCACCCAAATTTTGTTCATCTAATTCCTAACTTCATCCGCATTCATCTTTTGTTTACCCTTGTCTTGATTTTGATTATACACCAAACCTCTTTTGTCCTGATTCTTGCTTCTGTAGACTTTTGCATTATGACCGGATCTATTACAGATTGGGCAAATAATATTTCCTTGCATATTTGACTGATAACCTCTTGATCTACATTGATTAGCCATATGACCTACTCTATTGCATGCAAAGCATCTACCATTGAATGATTTGTTTATTTGCGTATTTCTGCATTCATGAGACTTGTGTCCATACCTTTTACAGTTAAAGCACTGTCCGGAGAAGAATGAATTAGTCTGATTCATTCTCTTTCTGCACTGATTAGTTTTGTGACCAAAGTGATTGCAGTTGTGGCAGTATCCATTGAAGGATGGATATCTTTGAGCATTGGGCTGTCTTACCGGAGGTCTTCTAGGCCTATTCTTTGGATTTTCTGATCCAAAATTCTTTTGACTAGATCCAGAGCTTTCTCCTTTCTCATATCCCAAACCATACTTGTCATCTACCCTCTTTTGACTTCCAAGAACTTCAAGTTGAGCAGAACATATCTTGAATTTCTCTTTATATTCATTTGCTGTTTGAAGATCTCTTTTGAGAGAGACAATTTGATCCTCAAGTTTTTCTTCATTATCTTTGCAATCTTCAAGATCAGATTCAAGATGTCTGATAATCCTATCCATCTGGAGGCAATCTTCTGATTTCTCTTTAAGAGATTGTCTTAGATTGTCTTCAGCTTTTCTTTTCTCTTCAATCTCTTGAGTAAACTTTATAACTCTTGATTCCATTTCATGTCTTACCATAATGACTTCTTTTGATAACTTTTCACATAACTTGGTTTTCTCAGCCAATTCTTCATTTGTATTACTTTCTTCACTTTGTCTTGCCAATTGTTGGAGCAGCTCCTTTCTCTTTTTCATAGAGAGACTTAATTTGTCCTTTAGTTCTCTCATGAATTCATCAGCCTGTTTGAGTCTTTCCTTTAATTCATTGACTTCAGAGTTTGACTGTTCAAGATCCTCAAGGGCAGTCTTGAGTTGCTCCCTTAAACCATATGCATCCATTTGAACTCCCAGATCTTCCTCAAGCTATTAGGCTCTATTAGGAGGAATTTGGCTCTGATACCAATTGTTGATAATTGAGAGGGGGGGTGAATCAGTTATCCTAATTATTTCTTCTTCTGAACTTTCTTATTAATCAAAGCAGCATTGAATCAAACAAACAAACATTACCATGAAATGAGAAACACATGACATAGTATTTTTGACGTGGAAACCCGGTTAAGGGAGAAAACCACGGGTGATTAACCCAAAGATTATTCTCTGTTAGAAGAATAAGGAATTACAAAATGGCACTTGCCAATTAGGGCTCACTGCCCGAGCACACTGCTCACAAAGAGGCACACTGCCTACAAGGAGACACACTATCTACAAAAGAATGTTATACAATACTTGAACTGATTGGAAGCATCTACATATGCTGGAGTTCAGTTCCATTTAGGCTCAGTATACTTATCTGCTGCACTTCATTTTTCCTCTGCTCTTTATTTTGCTTTCCTTTCACATACCGGATCTTTCTTATTACTTTTGCTCTACTCTGCACTTATTCGCATACCACATAATACAACTCCACTTCTCACAACAAAATCCATCCTCTATTTATATCCACACTAGTGATTTCATTATCTTTTTAGTCGACACCCGGAATAGTCTATCTTCTCACAAACTCTGTTCTGTCGGCTGAATCCTTGCATATCAAGTAATGCGGATCAAGCATATACTTGTAGATGTCATTAATCATGTCAGCCAAACATGATTCATGCCTTCACAACCTTTACCATCAACAGTAACACATCCGGAAAATAGTCTGATGCTCTGTCAGTTAGTTCTTCCTCTGTTCTCACTGTCACTCAAGAATCCGGTACTCAACTATTCATATCTTTTTCCTTGTCCATCACCGAAGGCTAAATCCTTGGAATATACTACTCAAGGTAGTTCTCTTGACTTCCCCAAATCCGCACTGCACCAAGACACTTCCTCTGAGAGATCCAGACCAATCTGTCGGACCTTGCCACATGCTCTATTCTTATTCACCGGACCACAACAATCTTCATTCAGACTTCCGGTAGAGACACACCATGACTTGCGAATATGTGGGATGACCTTTGTTGCCATCAATGACAACAGCCATGAATCCATATAGTGTCTCTTGCCAACAGTTACACATCCACCCAATGGAGTAGGCACATGGTCTACATCTCACAGAGAACTGGAATATCGCCATGCCTATAGGAGGCATGTGTCCCCGAACATGAGCCATTGTTGGCACCCTCAAATTTTGCAAATTTGAAGTGCCTATATCCTTTTGATGTGTTGACAGGGGTTGGGTTGACATGCTGCTCAATCTACCCTGGAGCCCACCTTTGCTAATTAAAATCTTGCAACTCAGAGTTCATCTCACAAATCCGTATGGTGGGAAGTTTTTTGGAGCATACATGAGAACATTTTGCCTGAGTTAGTCAAAGATAAATCTTTTGATTATAAATAAGGGAATACCCTCCTAGGTGTAGTAAACCTAAAGTGAAGGGGAGATAAGAGACAATCTCCCACTCTGTTGGCTGAGTCTTCCATTGAACTTGAGCATAAGAATTGGAAAATGTTTAGAGTTTGATGTGATCAGATTTGGGAACCAACAAGTCCATTGATGTATTTTGCCACTTTCTCCTTGCTTTCTTCACTATGTCATGTCCTTATGATCATCTTATGAAATTCTTTAGTATAATCCTTGACAAATTTCTCCTTTTTCTTCAAGTTTTACAATCTCTTCAACAGTTCCAATTCATAGTCAATAGGTATAAATCGATTCTTCAACTTTGTCACCATTCTATCCCATTTTATGATCTTTTCTTTTACTCTTCTATTTCTATCCAACTGAACTTCTTTCCACCAAATAGTAGCATGTCCTTTCAACTTAGTCTTTGCAAATCTTACCTTCTCATGATCTTCAATTTCTTCATATTCAAAGTATTCTTCCAAATTATTTATCCAATCAATTAATTCCTCCATATTCAAATTTCTAATGTAATTCATTACATCCACTCTAGGTATCTTTCCAATCTTTGAAATAGCTCTCAACATCTTCACTTGATCTGATTCTTCTTCTACTTCTAGGGTTTCCTCATTTTGATCAGCAGATTAAAATTATTCATCATCACTTTCAACATTAGGTCGAGGTGTTAGTCCTCTTCTTCTATCTTCTTCTACATCATCCAATCAAACTTTCATTATTTTCATCATCTCCATCATTTCGTCCATTCTTCCAACCATAGTGCCTACAACATGTATTCTCCTCAGTGACATCTCTTCCTAGGATCAAGTACAACTACCTTAATTTGGCGATCAAACTACAAGGTAGCAATTGCCTCACACTTGGCGATCTATTGAAAAACACAAGTAGACTGCCTCAAGTCAGTGATCGGTTCACCACAAGATCTTATGGAATGTCTTCATTGCCACATGGTATAGTCACAGTCAGAGGGTTCATAGAATGAACTATCCAGGCCATGTAACAAGAGTAAACATAATGGAAAAAAACTCAAACAAAGAATTCAATGGAAGATTCAAATGCTCATTATATCATATAATTAGAATGCTTATATGCTAGCAACATGTGGGCTACAATCTAGGACTCACAGGCCTGAGTTTCATATTACATCACATATACAAGATATGACATTGAAGTGCCTATCTGAAAAGAGCCTAACTACCTATCTTGTGAATTATGCTAACTAACTTCCTAATACATCTTAGAGATCTATATATATCATCTCCAAGCTCAATAGATCCTCCATGTCAACCAAGAAAGGTTACAAACTCCAATGAAGAGTGTAACATGTAGAAACAAATAGGTTGGGCCTAAACATCTGGTAATGCTATGCAAATGCATGAATCAAGGTGCAGACCTCAAGGAATGTCTCTCTAATCTTTATGTACCTTGTATGATGTTCCATTTAGCTCCACAAGTCATGAAAGTGCTCCGTAAACCTTCTCCTTCCACTGACTATCTGTATACTCTACTCTGTGAAAATAGGTGATCTTTTGATAGCGATAACTTTTATTAGACAAGTCCAAATGACCTAAAATTTGGATATGATGTAGATGATGATGTCTAGATGTTAAGTCCTGGTCTATGAGCTCTAAAATGAAAATGTGGTAAAAAAATGTTGAATCTGCAATGGACTAAACTGAACTGAAAATGAAAGAAAAGAAAGAATGCAAAATGTTTTTGGTTGATGCAAGATTGCTTTGCAACCTAGGATGCTCCTACATCACAATCAATTAGAGACTTATGCTTCCTAAAAATCTCCTGTCACAATTCCATTCAGAGAGTTCCTTGGTCCACTTAGACTCTTCCCTTAGCAACTCCTCTATTAATCCCTCCTCCTTTATTCTAAACATAATACCATCCAACCTATCTTGATCTTGTTTCTTCTTGTGAAAAATATTACCAAAGGAGGAAATATTCCATTGCCAAAGGTTAAATTTGACATATTGGAGGTGCTTGAAAAAGGAGAACATGGTCATTCCAAAAGCAAGTTTTCCTTCCATCCACCAAGACTCCATTAGTCTATGTAGATTATCCTCCTAAAACCATATAAGTTGAAACTTGAAAGGATCTTTTTGGGCATAGAAAATGAAGTGGAGAAAAACTTAATAGGCCAATGATTAGAGCCTTTCCATCACAAAATATCAAAAGAAGAGGTCCATGCGTTGCCAATCCAAAAATTTGACACCATGAACCTGTCCAACCTTTCTAAATTAGAGTCACTACCACATTTTCTATTATGCCAAGTGAAGGTGCCATTGTTGGGTTTTACATCCATCAACTAAAGAAAAGAAACATTATCTCTCATCAAACTAGAGGCTTGGCCTAGCTGACCACCCCCTCATTTTTCATCTAAGCTATAGATAGTGTTGAAGTCTTCTACCAAAATCTAAGGACAATAAGGAGCAAAAGATTGAAAAAATATGACATGAGTCAAAAACTGAATCTTACTTGGAAAGTCAGTAGGCACATATGCATTGGTGAGGAGTATAGTTTCCTCTAAATCAAAGCATGACACTATAAGAAAGATTTAAGCCTTAGAACCTAACTGCCACTATGGTGTGATCTTGCAAGCATCCCATAGACAAGAAATACCTCCTACATTACCTTGGGAGCCAATACACTAACACTGAACCCTGTTCCACAACTTGGAAGAAGTGGTCATCATATCCTCAACTAATAACTTAGTCTTTTGAAGAAATATAACATCCAAATTATGGTCCTTGATCAAACCATGAGTAGCCTTTTATTGAGGGATGCTACTCAAACCTCTAACATTCCATGAAAGCACAATCATTTTTGAGAAGAGGCAAAGTGAGTATCCAGTGTCTTAATTACACCTTATTCCACTAATGACCCCCCCATTACCTTTATCTTTTCTTGATCCTTTTTCTTCCCTACCTTGGTCATTTTATCAACAACAGCTTTCTTTAAGCTTTTCTAATAGATCCCTAGTAGAGGCAGAACTTTCCTCTTACCATCTTCCTTTTCCCTTGAATCAATCACAGGACCAATCATCCCATCAGCCTCTGTTAGCTCCAATTTAAGGTCACATAAAGGGTTGGATGCCATGACTACCTCTGGTACCCCTACAATTTCATGCACATTAACCTTATCCTTTGATAGGACTAATGGAAGATCATCTCCTTCCTTTGAAGCCTCATGTTTCCGGCAAAGAAATAGGAACCAGAGGAATATGATTATCTGAGTCCATGCCTTGCACATCCTAACCTTTAGAAATGTGATCATGCTCCATTGAGCCCAAATCATCAAAATTTTCAATAATATCATATCTATTCCCAAAAGCCCCTTAGGATTGGCCTTATTTTGATAGGTTAGTGCCTTTTCCATTGACCGAGCTTTAAAAGGAATGAACCCATTTAAAACTAGACCCTCATTCTGCACTGGGGCTTTCTACTTTTCTTTTGGATTGCTTGCATGCATTCCAAGGGGAGGATGCTGAAGATCAACTCCCAACTTAGGATAATTTCTTTGTAGGTGTCCATACTCATGGCATGCACAATTATGAAATGGAAGAGCTTCATAGTCAACTTATTGAATCCAACTCATGCTACCCAATCTAATTTCTAGAGATTTAGGTAAAGGGTTATTTAAATTAATTTCCACACAAAGATGATCAAAAGTGGCTACCTTATGATTGAGGGTTCGGTAGGATAGACCCAAGGGTTTCCCCAACACCGTAGAAATGAAATGCAATATGGCATGCTGCCAGTACTCCATCAGAAGCTAAAGAACCCAGATCTAAATAGGAATCTTAGTTGGTAACTCTTCCATAGGATCAAACCCTAGATGTCATGGCTTTATAAAAAGCCCTGCTTGATTATGAAAATAGGGGTCTCCCTTGAAGATTGAATTTTGATCTACTAATTGGGAGAACACTACAAATAAGAAATTGTTTGCCCCTAGGATAATTTCCCTATCCCCTTTTGAATTCCAATTATTTTGGGCCCAAGCCTCTAAAAAAGGAAAAGATATGCAAAATCCCATGAATTTGTAGATTAATGCATGCTCAAACAGATACAGAACATCAACAGTAATAGCATTCATATTGATCACCACCACCGGGTGATCTTTGCTTTTTTATCCAAACAACCATTAGGTTTTGAGAAAAACCCCTAAGTATGAGTATTCTTGGATTCCTCCACAACATGCAAGAGGAAATTAATCACATCCATATGTCCAAACATTGAAACTTTACCTCCAATCATCACATTCTTAAAGGAAATAGGTGAGGGTTTCCTCAAACCCCCAAAGGCTGCCATGCAGGAGTAGGAAACAAACATTGGCAAGATCCACCAACAAAAAACCCTCAAGCACCAAAAAAATTCAAAAGAAAGACCCACTCTAAGGAGGCTGCACCACAACCTAAGAAAGCCTACTGCCTAGCAAACAGAGTAGTGCAAGCCACCTCAGAAGGCACATGCACACCTAAACCCCACCTCCACCATCATTCGCTTGTTCAACTTCTTTTCTAGCATGTGTTTGGGGATGATGCAAATGTATTATATGTTTTTAATATTATGTATTTTTAATTTTATAATGAATGTAGGTCCATTATGAAAAATAATGATTCATATTAAAGACACTAGGAAAAGCAACAAATATTGTTAAAAAATCTTTACAAAATATACTGCACTCCACATGATGTCCTTGTTTCAATAAAAAATAAAAAAGTTTAGTTTCAATATATATGCTAAGAGAAATGTGTGGTGGAATAATATAGGTCTAAAATTGATTCAGTCAAGATCAAGGGGTCCATTAAAGGACAACCCAATCTTGTGGCCTACTTAATCACACCCACAAAACCCAGGCACAACGGAAGCATTAAATTGAAAACAACTAATTTTATTAATTTCCTACACTTGGTTACAACATGCTTACAAAAATAATATTCTTCTATAGAAGTATTTTAGTCTTCTTGTAGCCTTCTACCTCACTCTTACCCACAACAAATCTTCATGCATGTCCAAATTTCAATCCCCTCATCAAAATATATGGGTTTACACTCTCACCTAGAGATCGCTGCCTCTTAGCGTCCTCTATGCATTCTCTGCTCAACATACAAAATTCTCTCCAAATTTGCCTCATGAAAGGAGTCACACTTACTAACACCTTCTACTTGTGTGAGCCTCTCTAAAATCTACCTTCTAAAATCTATCCAAAAATGGAGAGCTTCCCTTCAATGTAAAATAAGACCACATCTAACATTGTTACTTAAGGGACTTTTTAGCTCCCATCACCAACACAAGGAGA
Source organism: Cunninghamia lanceolata (assembly GCA_027924645.1). Lineage (NCBI taxonomy): Eukaryota > Viridiplantae > Streptophyta > Pinopsida > Cupressales > Cupressaceae > Cunninghamia > Cunninghamia lanceolata. The sequence continues at coordinate 176,199 of BSBN01000787.1, read as the reverse complement.
ATGAACAATCATGCCCCAAAATGGAACAATCACCACCAAGGACAAGTAAATGACCTGCATCTATGGATAATATATTCAACTAGACAACATGTCACAAAGTTAAAGAAGCTTGAGTAGAAACTACATGGCCTTGATAGTTATCACACAATCCAAGAATGTAGAAGAGGAATTGTAATGGTCATGCAAGATGCTGAAAAACCACAATGGAGGGAATAAATGGCCCCAAAAAATGTCACACAAAACAAATGGAGTTAAATATTCAACCACCACTATGGAAACATCACCCATCTTGGATGGAATTAAAAGGTATGAATAGAAAACCTCTTTAAAGTTGAAAGTTATAGCCCTTTTAAATAATTCTTGTCACCACCAATACCAAGAGATAAGCACTTTGAATTATATAGTCCTCCTATAGTAACAGATTAACACACAATCCTAAATTAGTTTCTAAACTACTTCAATTAAAATTCATCCTAAAGTAGTTTTAAAACACATTAAAACTAATGTTAAGCAACCTCAAGAATCATAAGTCTTCCCTAAGTATTGAACATTGTAAAATAATGCACACATAGTCCTTCATTGGCATAAAACACAAGTTTTAAACAAAAAGTATTTAATCATCCCTATAGAAGAAATACACAGGTCCTATAGCAAAAAGATACACAATTCCTGATACTCTATAATGCATTAATTTTAAACACCTAAACTAACTTGTAGTAGAAAGTTAGGTCTAAAACAAGGTCTGTGCAAGATCATGGGGGTCCAAAAAGTTGCGATGTGATGACCAAAATTTCACCCTTGGGGCTGACGATTTTTTTTTTAATTCAAATTTGATGAAATGAAAAGGGTTTATTAAAAAAATTGTTAGCTTTCCACAAATATAAGATATGCCTTATTTTCAATTTAATAGATAAGTATTATTGATTTTCTACATGCATTATGACTAAAGTCCTGATTGATAGGCTGATTGAAAAACTTCTGTAATTTTCAAACTATTTCACATTTTTTGAATCTAAAATATGCGTCACAATCTATGCTTCGTATACTATAGGATAAAAAGAAATTGAATTTCATAAATTTTTGACCAAGTTATGGTGGTTAGACAAACACGTTTTAATAATTTTGAAATGTTCTAATAAAAAAATCATAACTAATTATTTACTTGCAAAAAAATTACAAAAAAAACATGGTACATCTGGGCATTTGTCTTCTATTTATATTGAAAGTTTCAGAAAAAATATTATTTTTTTCTTGTACATAGGTTGGTCAGACATACACCTATTTTTTATCTTTTTCCTGAAAATTTAGTACTACTGCATCAAAATTTCAAATTTTCACAAAATAGATTTACTTTTTTTCCAAAAAAGGACTAGTAGCCTAGAAACTACATTCAATTTGCTACAAATTTTGTTCTTACATATTTTTAAAATTATGTTAATAACCTATTCAAATTTTTATGTCATGTTACCTAACTCTATTTTTCTAAATTTTCATTGCCACTTAGGGGCCTAGTTTGGATCCCCATGATCTTGCACTAACCCAACAATATGAAGGCCTAAAGTTAGATTCCAAGTCTAAAATCTTTTTTCCAACAAACAAACTTTCTATAGCATCCTTTAAGAATCAATTTTTCATGAAGTTGTTAGTAGCAAACACCCTAAAAATAAACTAGAAAACTAAAAACATAACCTTTATTTGGTGATACAGGATTGCGTGTGGATGATCGAGATGCTCCTACATTATATATTCCAAGTAAGAAAAAATTTGTGAGCATGGGCTCATAAAATGGAGTTGAATGATAGAACCACCCTTCTAGATTGTGAATAGTTTGAAACATACTCCATCATTATCAAAGGTGCATCAAAAACTTTATTTCTTCACCTCTTCCATCATTTAGTTGGGACAAATCCCATCCTCCTCTACCAAGTTTGGTCTTTAATCCTCCTTTCTCTCATAGTCCTCCATCCACCATAACCCAACCTCATCCACCAAAAGCATCTTCACCCAACACTTCTCCTCTCCTTCCCATCCCTTGTGGAGTTTAATCCACCATAATCCAACCTCCACCAAAATCCTTCTTCCCCTTCCACCTCATCTACACACAAGTTGATATGATCAAGTTTATGAAAATTAAAGATTCCATCTTCTCCTCTACACTCACCTCTTCTTCATATGTAAACACTTCAGATTCAACAGCTGCAACCATACCTTGAATTCCTTCTCATCCTCCTTTTCATCTTCTATGCCAACAAGTCTCTTCATACCCTATTGCACCATATTTCTCAACACCTCCATGTCCTCTAAAGGACACATAACTATTTTTGTACTCTCATTCTCATCCTCAACCTTAGTTGTAACTTCAATGTCTACCACCTCCATGCCTTCAAAAAGGCAAGTTACTACTACAATCTCCTCCTTCTCTTCCTCACTATCCTCTTACATGTATTCTTTCTCCTCTTCTTTTCTTGCAAACAAAATAGCATTAGAAAAATTATGGGATTTATCTTCTCCCATCATCTCTTCTTCTCTCCTCCTATCCCTCTCAACTCCACTCTCCTTTAGGATTCCTAACTTCCTAGCAATCTTTGCATGCATGCTCTCAATTCTTTTCCATCTTCTTTCCTCCAAAGTTCTTCCTCTTCTCTCCATAAAAGAAAACTTCATAGGTCTACTAAAGACCATCCTTATCCTCCTTATAGAAGACATCTCTACATACACTCACATTCTCATAAACCACAATCTCAAATACACTAACTATGAGACAAAACCTTCTTACACTCACAACCCACAACTATCCTCTACCCAACAAGGACACTAGAAAATGCACAACCAAAACATCCTCTACCCACTTTCCACATAGTGGAGGACATCAACACATCTTCTACCCAACACTACCTATGTTGGAGGACAACCAAGACACTTACATAAAATAAACTCTCATTAACACAATCTACCTCTCACACCTAGCTCTCTACAATTATAGGGATCTCTTTCCCACCTACAACAAAAATATTAGAACTCTTCCCAAAATGCACTCTTTCACCTCACACCTCAAGACCATCTCTTCATTTACCCAGTGAGCTATTGGATCTAATACAATTATGATGTAGTCAAGATTAGGGGTTCCATTAAGGGACAACCCAATCTTGTAGGCTACTTAATCACACCCACAAAACCTAGGCACATAGAAGCATTAAACTAAAATAACTAATTTTATTAATTTCCTACAATTGGTTACAATATGCTTACAAAAATAACATCCTGATACAAAAGTATTTCAGTGTTCCTCTAGTCTACTACCTCACTCTCACCCACCACAAATCTTGATGCAACTATATTTTAATCCCCTCATCAAATTGTAGGGGTTTACAATCTCACCTAGAGGTTGTTGCCTCTCATCTTCCTCTCTGCATTGTTTGCTCAATAGAGAAACCCTCTCCAAATATACATTATAGGAGTCACACTCAATAACACCTTTTACCTATGTGAGCCTCTCTAAACTCTACCCTCTAAAATCTATCCAAAAATGGAGATCTTCCCTTCAATAGGAAATAATAACATATAATACCATTACTTAAGGGACTTTTTAGCTCCCATTGCCAACCCAAGGAGAATCAATAGTCATGCCTTGAAATGGAACAATCACCACCAAGGACAAGTAAATGACCTACAACCATGAAGAAGATATTCAACTAGACAAGATGTCACAAAGTTAAAGAAGCTTGTGTAGAAACTACATAGCCTTGACAATTGTCACATGATTTAGGAATACAAAAGAGGAATTGTAATGATTGGAAAATATGTTGAAAAACCATAATGGAGGGAAATAAATGGTCCCAAAAATGGCCATGTAAAATAAATAGATTTAAATATTTAGCTGCCACTATGGAATCCTCACCTATCTTGGATGGAATTAAAAGGCATGAATAGAAAACCACTTTAAAGTTGAAAGTTAAAGCCCTTATAAATAATTCTTGTCACCACCAATACTAAGAGATAAGCACTTTGAATTATACAATTCTCTTGTAGTAGTTAAATAACATAGTCATGATACAATTTTTGAAGTAGTTTAATTAAAATTCATCCTAAAGTAGCTTTGGAACACATGAAAATTGATCTTAAGAAGCCTCAAGAATCATAAGTCTTCCCTAGGTATTATATATTGTAAAATAATGCACACATAGTCCTCCATTGGTAGAAAACATAAGTTTTAAACATAAAATAAATAGTCCATGTAGCAGAAATTATATAGTTTCTATAGTAGAAATATACAAGTCCTATAGAAAAAAATACATAGTACCAAATGCACTTTGATCCAACAATTCATAAACATCTAAAACTAACATGTAGTAGCAAGATTAGGTCTGAAGCAACATGAAGAAGGCCTAAAGCTAGATTCCAAGTCTAAAATCCTTTTTCCAGCCAACACTATTTCTTTAGCATCCTTTAAGAAGCAAGTTGTCATTAAGCCACAAGTAACAAACACCCTAAAAATGAGATAGGAAACTAAAAACATAAACTACATTTATTTTGATGATGTAGGATTTCAAGTGAACCCAAATGCTCTTGCATCAAAAATGTTAGGTAAGAAAAATTTTGTGTGAATGGGATCACAAAATGGAGTTGAATGGTAGAATCACCCTTCTAGATTATGGACAATCTGCAATAAACTCCATCAATGTCAAAGGTGCATCATAAACTTTATTCCTTTGCATATTCCAACATTTAGCTGGGACAAATCGTATCCTCCCTCACCAGGTTTGGTCTTTAATCCTCTTTTCTCTCATGGACCCCCATCCACCATAGCTTGACCTCCTCCACCAAATGCATCTCCACCCAATAGTTATCCTCTCCTTCTCTTGTCTCATGGAATTTAATCCACCATGATTCAACCTCCTCCACCAAAATCCTTCTTCCCATTCTACCTCGTCTATACACAAGTTGATATGATCAACTTTATGGGAATTAAAGATTTACATCTTCTCGTCTACACTCATCTCTTCTTATTTTTCTTCACACTCTTCAACATCTGCAACCATACCTCCTGCCTTCTCATCCTCCTCTTCATTCTGCATGTCAGCAAGTCTCTTTGTGCTCTATTGCATCATAACACCTCCATGTTCTCCAAAGGACACATAACTATTGTTGTATTCTCATTCTTATCCTCAACCTCAAATGCAACTTCAATCTCTACCAGCTCCATTCCATAAAAAAGAAATGTCACTATTGCAACCTCCTTCTCTTCCTCACTATCCTCTTGCATGTAGTCTTTCTCTTCTTTTCCTAGAAATAAAATGGCATTAGAAAAATTGGGATTCAACTTCTCCCATATACTCTTCATTTTTCCTCTTATTCCTCTCAAATCCACTCTCCTTTAGGATTCCTAACCTTTGAACAATCTCTACATGCATTCTCTCAATTCCTTTCTAGCTTCTTTCCCCAAAGTACTTCCTCTTCTCTCCACTAAATAAAACTTCATAGGTCTACTCCAGACCATCCTTATCCTCCTAGAAGACATCTCTACACACACTCACACTCTCACAACCCACAATCCCAAAGACACTAACTCTGAGAGAAAACCTTCTTTCACTCACAACTATCCTCTACCCAACAAGGACACTAGAAGATGCACAACCAAAATACCCTCTACCCACTTTCCACATAGTGGAAGATGCATCACATATTATACCTATACTACCTCTATTGGAGGATAGCCAAGAAACTTACACAAAAGAAATACTCATTAACACAATCTCGCTCTCACACCTAGCTATCTACAGGTATATGGATCTCTCTCTCATGTACAATAGAAATATTATAACTCTTCCCAAACATAACCCAAAATGAACTATTTCACCTCACACATTAACACCATCTCTTCACATACCCATCAAGCTATTGGCTCTGATACCATTATGATTTAGTAAAGATCAAAAGGTCCATTAAAGTATAACCCAATCTTGTAGCCTACTTAATCACATGCACAAATCCTAGGCACAATATAAATATTAAATTGAAAACAACTAATTTTATTAATTTCCTGTAGTTGGTTACAACATGTTTACAAAAATAATATTTTGCTACAGAAGTATTTTAGTCTTCCTATAGATTGGTATCTCACTCTCATCCATAAAAAATCTTCATGCAATCATATTTTAATTCCCTCTCAAACTAAAGGGGTTTACATGCTCACTTAGAGGTCACTATCTCTCAGCTTCATCTCCATATTCTTTGGTCAATAGAGAAACTCCTCTCTGAATCTTTCTCAAGGAAGGAATAACAATCAATAACACCTTTGACCTGTGTGGGCCTCTCTAAACCTTACTCTCCAAAATTTGTCCAAAAATGGAGAGCTACCCTTTAATAGAAAATAATACCATATATAATACCATTACCAAGGGACTTTTAAGCCCCCATCACCAACCTAAGGAGAATGAGCAGTCATGCCCCAAAATGGAACAGTGATTGCCAAGGATAGCTAAATGACCTACAACCATGGAGAAGATATTTGACTAGACAAAGTGTCAAAAAGTTAAAGAATCTTGAGCAAAAACTACACAACCTCAATGACAGTTGTCACATGATCTAGGAATGTAAAAGAGGAATTGTAATGACCAAGAAAGATGCTAAAAAACCATAATGGAGGGAAATAAATGGCACCAAAAATGGCCACACAAAACAAATAGAGTTAAATATCCAACTACCATTGTGGAAACCTCACTTTTCTAGGATGGAATTAAAAGGTGCAAATAGAAAACCTCTTTAAACTTGAAAACTACAACCCTTTTAAATAATTCTTGTCACCATCAGTACCAAGAGATAAGCACTTTGAATTATATAGTCCTCCTGTAGTAGTGGATTAACACATAGTCTTGAAACAATTTTTGAAGAAGTTCAATTAAAATTCATCTTGAAGAAGATTTGATATGCATTAAAACTTATATTAAGCAACCTCAAGAATCATAAATATTCCCTAAGTATTGAACATTATAAAATAATGGACACATAGTCTTCCATTGGCAGTAAATAGAAGTTTTGAATATGTCGGGTGAATATTTTGTTATCAACTAACTGATAAAAAAATGGTTATATCAACCACAGTGTGATGAGATATAATCTCTCCTCTCAGAAAGGGGAGGCTCCCTTCTTATTGCCCTTTACAATCAACAAGTACTTAACTATGTTTATTTACACTAAAACTAACTTGTGGGTGTTGCCATATCATCTATTTCTCTTATTTCAGAAAAGATGTTCACTTACAAACTCTCAATAACAAACTCTTGATTCTTACAAATTGTGATAAACTAAAAACTACTTGTTGGAACAATAATAACCAATATCCAAATTGAATAAATGTAAGAATAATCAAAGTGATACCAAAATGTGTTAATCCCAAGAAACCCACAAAAGTACAAAGTCTTTTGTTGCTTCTTATGTGAACTTGAAGTTGAAAAAGTATAGAATAAGGTGCAGCCCAAAGTCTTCACCATATTGTATGATGAGATCAAATGAACATAAAAGATAACTAGTAGCTTAAAGTCTTCCAAGTATCTTCTCAATCACGAACATAAACACAATTCCAAAGACAATATTGCAGCCCAAAGTCTACAAAAATTAGATTTGGAGCACCTTCTAAACACTTGATTCCACGCTAAAATTCAACCATGTACACGATATAATGTAATAGAATAGACGTAAGAACAATTTCTCACATGGATTTCACTTGCATAAGGCAATAAAGTAATTATCTAAATCTAATACTATCGTCAAACAACCATTGTAAAGAATAAAATACTAATTATTAGATTCTAGAATCAACCTATATTTAATTTCTTTTTACTTATATCATTAATCGAATTAAATAACCCCAATAAAACTGATTCTATTATATGTTTCCCAAACTTAAAACAAACCATATGAAAGAACTATTAAATTTATAGTAATAATATTGTCTTTTTTCCTCAGATGATTAACATTTTCTAAAAATTTAGTTTATAAAAAATAGAAGTCTCTTAATTGATAAAAGATAATTATTTTTCCTTTAAAAGACAAACCACTCATGTAAGGTTGCTAAAAGAGTATAAGATAATTACTTTTCCTTTAAAAGAAGAGCTAGGTATAATTTCTTATAGATCTATTCTAATTACAGTTTTGGTTGACTGATTCCCTACATATTTATACTATAATTCCAATACTCTAGAATATAAAAAGAGAGTTCAAAATTATTTCTACATGACGGCACAAAGATAGTGCTACGACTTTCATCAAGCATATAGTTTTATGTCATCTACTGAAGCATAAAAAAAATAGAATGATTTATGTCAAACAATATAGTGGGAAATGCACTGATAGACGGTATGAAAACAAAAATAGAAACATAGAGAGGGTAAGAGGTTATTTGGTAGTCGCAAAAATTGCAGGATGCATCCAAAATGGATTTGTTGAAGAGACTTTAGAAACTTTCAGGAAAGGTGATTGGTACGTTTAAGACTAAGTTAGCAACTTTTGTCAACATCACAAACTTGATCCAAGACAAAGATTGGATGCCAACTTGATTTCTTTGTATTGATTGAAAAATGATTTACAATATGAACTCAAAGTTTCAATTTTCTCTTCAAAATGGCAGCGCTTCGCTTCAATAGATAAAAGATAAGTAGGAAGCTAAGTGGGCTTGATCTTGGGGAAAACTCCATGGTTAAGAGCGCTTGAGTCAGAGTAGTACTGGGATGGGTGACCTTTCAGGAAGTCCCTATGCTTCACCCCTGTGTGGATCACCTAGATGCAATGAGTGCTAAGTAGACCATTCATTAACATGAGAGATGGGTTCATGTGAACCACTACTCATGAAATATGGGTCATGTGTTTGACTCAAAAACAACGCAGTTAAACCCTAAAATAAAATATCATAGATAAAAGCTACTAATTACAAAAGAGCCCCTCTTTATTTATAGGGAGAGGCTATGAGAAAAATAGGGAATTTACAACTAATTTGGCTTATTCAAATTTAGAGTTCTAATTGACTTGGGACTTTTTCTCACAACCTCATGTAATCTGATTTTACAAAAAGACATGGATTTTGTCATCTACAAATTACAAAATACATACTAAAGCATGGAAAATAAACTAAGTGTCTATAGACACTTTTTCATCATCTTGATCCTTCTCCAAAAAGTCTTCGTATCTCTTCAGGGTGGCCTAGACTTCATTGCTTTTAGGCCCCAATGTATGTTCGGAGATGGTAAGCACTTAGATGATGGAATCCATGAGGGTTTTAGGCACGCTTGTGTGCTTATTCAATATCTTCTATAGTCTATTCAGAGTTATCTGGAATTCTGTCAACCTATCAATTAAAGCCAAAGTGAAAATTTCTATTTCTACCTCTATTTGTATTAGTTTGGTAAACTCCTAAATGAATGCATCTTTGGGGAGTGTTTGCTAGTTATCATCTAGCATATGGCAAGGAATCTCAACCAACTCATCTGAAATATCCAAACCTTTACTTTCTCCCCTTTCCAAATCTTTATTCAAATCTTGAATCAAGCCTTCAATGATTTCTTTTTTGTGTATCATGGCCTCCCTGTATTCTACATATTTCTTTCAATTGGGGATTACCCCATTCTCAACCAACACTTCTATTTTGAAGTCCCGCAACTTATTCCATGAGTCCAAATCTTGTTCAACAAGCTACATATCTTGAGAAAGAATCTCAAGTGTCTAGTTGATCTCTTTTCCTACTTTGCCCAGGTCATTATAAAGTTCAATTGATGACTTTATCAACTGTGAACCTTGAGAAAGTACTATTTCAATCTAAGCATCAACTGCCTAACCTTTATCACCAATCCTCTCAGCCTTTTGAATGCCTTCATCCTTTGTACTGGTCTCAACAAGTTCTACCTATTCTGATGATTGTGCTATCTTCAGAAGTATCAATTTCAACTATTCCACTTGTACCTTGAGTTGATCATTGATTGTTTTGTCTATATCATATCTATCTAGCAATGCAGACAATTGTGCTAGCAAATCTTCCTTTGCACTCTCATGTGTTTGCTTGCCGAGTTCAACTCTTGATATAGTGTAATTTGAAGCGTAAAATTCTGTGATGCTCTTGTCAGGTGGAGGCACAACTACCTTAGCATTTTTGTTGTCTAACTCATCAATAAGCACCCTGGATAAGGTATTGGCTTTTTTGGTTACTTTTGACTTTATTGGAACCAACTGACCAAAATCAAAATCTTCAAGGGACACAACTTGCTTCTTTCTTTTCAACTTATGTGTCATAAGCCATGGTGGAAGGACAAAAGAATCACCTCTTGTTTCTATCATCAAAATTTGGGAGGACATAGGAGGAACTACAAGTTCTTGTGACACAGGTGAAATGGAAGAATCTTGTACTAGTGCGGATACAAGTGGAATATGGGTAACAATAGCAAAGTTTGTGTTTACATGGTAGCAGGGTTTACATCAAATGACACTTTGGAGGAAGTATAAGACAAGAACTTCTCAAACTCAAATTGTGTTATTGAATCAATCAATGAAGTAGGAACATCAGATAAACTGGGTATGGATGAAAGAGAACCAAAAACATTATCAATGTTATCATGTGGAAGCTCAAACAATATATCATTAACAGGTGTCAAGGGGGATGAATGAACATAATATATTGACACATTAGATAACTTAGGATTGGCAGAAACAGATGGCAATTGTTGTGCACTTGAGGATACAGGAGGCATAGGATTATGAACACTTGAATCTAAAGAAGAAGAGTGAGGAGGTGTTACCTATGCGGATTCAACTTGAGAGTCAACAGAAAGTTCATGTCCCTCCTCATTAGGCATTTCCTCATTTTCAACATCTGGTTGAGCAGATGTTCCTTCTTTTTCCTTTCTCTTGCCTTTATCTCCTATTCTAAAGATATACTTAGGATTTTTCCCACTAGCAGGAGTGTCCTCTTTATTCTTTATCCTCAGCTCCTCTCTCTTCCCTACAAGTCCCTCTATCTGCTCTTCCTCTGATCCTATCTTAAAGAGCTTCAATTTTATCCCTTTCTTCTATAGCTAGACATTAGTGTTAGCAAGAATGGGTTGAAACCTTTCTCTTACCGATATCATCTCCTTTTGTGACCAATGAATTACAGGAAGAGGAGTATTGGTAATCTTATTTCCCATATACACAGTTTCAACTATATTGGCTTCATCTTGTATATCTACTGGGATGTCAGCCAATTGAAAATTTCTAACTTGATCCAATGAAAATTGACTATAGTCCATCCTCCTTACATCTTCCTCAGTTTGACATTCAGCCCAAACATCTTCAGCCTTATGAACATGAGTGTAATTACCTTTCATCTTGTCCTTCATCCCTCGGTAATCAAAATCAAGTCTCTTCCTATATTTCTTCAAGGTAATCCATTGCAATTATGTTTCCATTGCTTTTTCCTTGGGAGTCATGGAAATACCATATCTACCAATTTGAAATTGAAACTTGAAACCACCTCTATGAGATCATGCTTTCTTACTATGCACATCCATGACTTGTCTACACAATTCCATTAGAATTAACATGTCACCTGGATACCTTGGAAGCATGTATGGTTGTCCACTAAAACACCCAACTCTAATGTAGGTGAAAGTGGGGAATTGTAAAAATATGCATCCAAACTTTTTCACTTGTTCCCAAGCCTCATCTGAGACTCTCTTCTTCTCAAGTTCCTTCTCTAGCATACAGATGTAGTTGTAGAAAAATGCATCATTCATCCTCCTAAATTGTTTAATGCTCTCTTTCAGGGTTAGCTGAGGGTAGTATTGATACATAGGAATGTTCATCATGTCTCCTTCTAAAGTCATCCCTAGAAAATGCTTCATAGTAGCAATAACATACACCAAGTATGAAGTCATGTAGAACTTCAATGCTATAGATACCTTAGATAAATGTTCACAAATCGAGTCACTGATCTATTGCCCCCACCATATCTTTTGATTCCCCTTTTTTATGACACGAATGTATTGTAACATCCACTCTTGAAAAGTGTTAGAAGTGGGAAGACCTTTTACCCTACTAAGGAGGGTTATGAGATCACCAACCTCATCGATAAACTCACTACTGAAGATGTTCTTAGGCCATCTTGAGATTGTAGGCCTAGAATTTTTAAGCCACCAAGTGTTGATGATTCTCTTGCACTTTTCTGTATAAGTTTCATAATGCTTTTGTACATCTTCGATTGTGAGATTGGCATAATCAACAATATCTGGACACATGAAGACTATGTCAAAGAAATCTGCATCCAACTATATGATAACCTTACCATATGCATCTAGTATACTTCTAGTGTCTTTTTCAAATTTCCCCACCATTGCTAATATGAAATCAAGGTTCTGTGTAGACACTAGGAAAGTGGAGACCAAATGGATATCATTGTTCAGGATGCATTGCATGTGTGCTAGCACTAGTTGTTTTATTCTTTCCAAGAATTTAGACATATCCACATGTCCAATCTCTGTATCTTTGATGTAATCAATGTTAGCCTCTACAGAAGTCATTCGGATGACACCTTGGTATTTGTACTTCATCTTCTTCATTGTAGAGGATTTAGACATCTGGCAATCAAATGCAAAAATTTTGACTTTTAGAATTTTCCTAGAGTTAGAAAAATTTGATGCATTCATCTTCATGCACTTACAGAAAAAATCTACACTTCTGCACTTAGAATTCTTCATGTGCAACACTAGAAAAAATCTCCCCTTTAGGTACTTTGTGTCATTTCCCAATGTTAGAAAATATAGAACAAATGGGATACAAATTAGAGAAAAACCTTTGAAGTGCATCCCTTTATAAAACTCTATGGTATCCACTTAGTCATTTCATGAGGGTGGGGTCAGACATGTTGTACAGACTTTAAACACCGCACAACATACTCAAAACAATTTTGTGAGGAGTTTAAAGTCTGCACAACAAGTTCTATTATGTAGGAAAAAATAAGTGAGATGCGTTGTGTGGACTTTAAACTCCACACAATAGAATAGAAAATAAATAGTCCTTGTAGCAGAATTTGTATAGTTGCTATAACAGAAATACATAGGTCCTATAACAAAAAGATACATAGTTCCTGATGCACTTTGATGCAACAATTTATAGATACCTAAAAATGACTTGTAGTAGTAATATTAGGTCTAAGATGGTATGAATAAGGCTTAAAACTAGATTACAAGTCTAAATTCCTTTTTACAACCAACAACCTTTCTGTAGCATCCTTTAAAAAGAAAGTTGTCATGAAACTAGAAGTAGCAAACAGTACAAAAATGAACTAGAAAACTAAAAATATAACCTAATATTTTTTGGTGATGTAGGATTGCACATGGACCTAGATGCTCCTACATTAGATACCCCAAGTAAGATTTTTTTTAGCATTGGATCACAAAATGGAGTTGAATCTTAGAACCACCCTTCAAGATTGTGAACAATCTACAACAAACTCCATCACTATCAAAGGTACATCAAAAAATTTCTTCCTTCACCTCTTCCAGCATTTAGCTGGGAGAAATCTCATCCTTCTTTGCCAAGTTTGGTCTTTACTCCTCCTTGCTCTCATGGACCTCTATCCACCATAATCCAACCTCTTCCACCAAATGCATCTCCACCCAACACTTCTCCTCTCCTTCCCTTCCCTCATGGAATTTAATCCACCATAATCTAGCCTCCACCAAAATATTTCTTCCCATTCCAATTCATTTACACAAGTTGATATGATCAACTTTATACAAACTAAAGATTTCCATATTATCCTCTACACTCACCTCTTCTTCTTATTCACACTTTTCTACATCTACAAACATGTTAGATTCAATAGATGCAACCATACATCCTCCTCTTCATTTTGCATGCCAACAAGTCTCTTCATGCTATATTGCACCACATTTCTCAATACCTTCATGTCCTCCAAAAGACACATAGTTATTGTTGTGCTCTCATTCTTGTTGTGATGCTCACAACACACCCCATTTTACCCTTTAGCAAAATGAGGACCCCTGTTGTGGCTTTTGCTTTTGGCTTGTGTGGTTCTGCTTGCTTGGCAGTATAGGTAAAATGTCTTGGATGCTTGAAGTTTGAGTTGCACAATGTTTGGTGATAAATGGTTATTATCAATAGAATCTACATGAAAAATCAGCTAGGGTTGCCTTTTGAATCATTTGAAAATTCTCCATACTTTGAGAGTTATGCTTGTTCTTGTCAAAAGTCAATGCTAGACGAATGGTGGTCAACATGTATCTAATATATATTGTCATTTGTATGTATATGATATGCTTTTGGTCAGTTGGGCCACTTTATTCATCATGTTTTAAATCATTGATGTATATGGTATACATAAAAATATTTAAGATCTGACTCGACAGCGTTTTATGGTGAACTATACAAACGTTGAAATCCGCAGTTATATTTGTATAGTACAACTCATGTATTAGAAATACAAATGCAAGATATACATGGGCGGATGTAAAAATAAATTCAAAGTGGTGTATAAGGTCTAGGACATGTCGTTTGTATGCTAGATACATAGTTTTTGAATGCTTTTGATGTACATGCAGGTCTGGACCCGAGGGTAAAGTTCAATCGAATTCTAAAAATAAAGTGAATGCACATGTTTATATGTATTGTTGTATGTATAACTGCATGTATCTTATATACAAATACAAAGCCAGACATGACTAGGAAATTCAACCAAAATGAGCTGTAAGTGAGGTCCGCGTTGTATATTCAGGTGCATGTATTAGAAATACAAAAGTGAAAAATGCATTCGCAGAATTGAGCCCAGGATTAAATATGGAATAAAGTGCATTTATTCATAACAAAGATAGAGAGTCAACATCGCAAATGTTTGTATATGCACATGTATATGATATACATGATGATATACAAAGGAATTATATATAAAATCCAACGTAATTAAAAGTTTGTACATTGTATACTTCAGGTGAGGTCCACATCTGTATGTTTGGAATACATGAGCGCGATATACAAAAGGGTGATACAAAAGACTTAGATGCAAAGACGGACTCAAAACTAATTTCAATTTGTTTTATAAACCCGTTGGAGTCCAAGTTTGTATATTTCAATGATTGTATAAGATATACATAGGATATACAAAACTAAATATACAAAAAGTAAGAGAGAGAAACTTATAAAGTGAATAAGGACTTATCATGCATGTATGTGAGATACAAAAGGGAAAAGTGCATGTATATGATATAAAAAACTCAAAAGTGTAGAGAACTAACGTATACAAAATTCAAAATATGAATTGAACAGGAAAAGTAAAACACAAACTAAATTGTATGCATTAACTACAACATTTAATGCACATCTACCAATAAAAAACCTAAATTCGAAGGGTAAAAAAGAAATTTGCTTATGTTAATCTTCACAATTGCATTCAGAGTTAAGTTGAAGAGCATTTTATAGAGCTAAGGTGAAGGATGATTCAAAGACGAATTGAAGTTTGAGAATAGTTGCAGTGAGTTAGAAAGGTAAATCGATCTTGTCAACGGTATAGGGTCAACGGTTGCAGTTCAGGTATGTACCAAAAACTCTTTCTTGTGATTTTATAGAGTATGATTATGGTAATTTTACAATAGTTGCAGTAAGGTAACAGAACAGGTTAAAGTTAGTTAATTACTGTAATTCATTATGATAAAAATGTAAATTTAAACACAGTAAGGTAAATATGCATAATTCAAAAAGAAAGAATCTTAGGGTAAAAAGTTAAATGGTAAAAATGTGCAGTAAAACCCTAGAAAACATAAAAATGGTCATTAAAGGATATGGTATTTGGTAGGATGGCACCCAAATGAAAGATCATAGTGAAGGCAGCTGGGAAGGAAAAGAAAATGGAGGTTAAGAAGAAGGAAGTAGTCAAAGAGACATTTCCACATAGAGGATACAATTCTCATATTTACCCTTGTAGAATGGTGGTTGACATAGAGATCGGGGATTTTGATTCTACCACACTTTTGCAGAAGATCAAAGCACCTGGGACATCCCTCGCGATGAGAAATATACTAGATGTTGGGTTATACAAAGCTATTGGCTTCCCGTTGGCAATGGAGGCCAGAGATCTAGTGATTGAGTACATTCAGAAGTATGATTTGAATTCGAGAAAGGTAGTACATAATGGTGTGGTGTATGCAGACTTATCAGTTGAAGGTATTTCTAGACCTTTTGGTTTACCACTTACCAATGAGATGAGATAAATTGATCAAGATCAATATGCAATAGACTTTAAAAATAATGAAGCCTCGTGTAAAAGCACTATATTTTATGAGTGATATCTACTAGACAGGAAGCCAAAGGCATCGGTTTGAGTTCCCAAGGTATTATACAAAATAGATTTTCAGGAGGAGATTCACATCATGATTACTCTGTTGAGCAGGGTAATAGGACTGGCAAATGCCAATAAGTTTGAAACATGGATGTTCTCAATGATCCAATTTATTAAGAGAGAGACAGGGGTAATTCATTGGGCCTGGGCTATCAGCAACACCATTTACAATCAGGTCATGAGATGGGGCAAGCACAAAATGTTCTTCATGTTGTTATATGTAGTATACTCTTGTGCAATGAACATGCAAATAAATGGAATACCAAGAGTCAGTACATTGGGAAATGGCCCAGGGCAAGCATTAGTAAATGATCATTACCTTGACCTTCAGGAAAGGAATGTAATGCATAATCATATTAGGGTGAATGATGTTTTTTACATGTATCTAGTAAGAATGTTGATAAGTGATAAGGATAAAAGGTTGTTAGAGTAGGCATGAAATGCTGTCAATTTACACAGTGCCTAGTATATTCAATTTTCCACTTTTACTTACAAAAGAACTGAAGGATTTATGGGTGAGCCATTCATGCTACCAAGATTCCCAATAGATAAGATGATATTGTTGGAGTTTACTAGACAAATATTGAATATTCATCAAATGTACAAGAATAAATTTGGCAAAGGAATTGTTAAATTCCCATTTAGTATTGGTAGGTACATTTGTGTAAACAGAAGTACAGCAAAAGCATTGAAAGCAGAGTTGCAGTATCTTGGTTTCTAGACTTTTCAATTGGCTAGATCTTTTGATCCTTTTGGAAGAATTCACAAATTTTTTAATAAGAAATTTAAACATCAGTCACACATTCAAGATTATTGGGCTGACTGCTATTGTTATATGGAGCCTAATCAGACTCGGAGGTTATATTTACCCCACTTTTATCGGCGTGATTTCCCCCCAAATTCCTACAGGGTCAAGGGGCAGCGCCCCTTGTGAGGGTTTGGGGGCAGCGCCCCCAAGACAGGGTCAAGGGGCAGCTAATTTTTCATTGACCGACATAAGAAAACCCTATTTTGTAACCGACAAAAAGCTTGATAAAAAGCGGCTAAGGGTTAGGGTTTTGACATTGTATTGTAGCATTTTGCAACGGTATTGAGTTGCAGGGATTGCTGATTGTAATCGGTTTGATTTACTGGATAATAATATTGGACTCTCTGTTTGGTGGATGTAGCCCGAGTTTGGGTGAACCACGTTAAAAATTGTCTCTCGCTATTATTATTTATGTGTATTTCCATTTCTCTGTTTACTCTTTATTTGCATTTAATTAATATCTTCTGCCGGCTAACCCTAACAACTGCAATAATGAGGTCAAAGTTAAGAAGAGGGCCTATCAAAGATTGACATTGGATCAAATTAGAATAATGGGAGTACTTGAAGTGCCCCAAGAAATAAAAAGTGATGATGAAAATGTATTACATGAGAGTTATGACATAAACAAGGTGGCTAATGATTTCATTGTAGAGCCAGACCTTACTCAGCCTGAAGAGGCTTCCATTGATAATATTTCAAAATTAGTATTGGCCCTCTCAAATTCATGGATCAAAGAGAGAATTGCAGAATTAGAGGCCAAATGTATCACAATTACACTTTCAAAGAAGAGTAAGAAAATGAGTTTAGAAATTGATGATAAGTTTGATGATTTCCTAAAAAAGAAAAGGAGAATAGTGGAAGCACGAATAGCTAAGGAAAATACACGAGCCACACTGTTGGATCCCTATGCATTAGGGGTGATAGTGGCTATAACTTCAAAAGTTGCCACAACAATAGAAGGAAAAGCCTAAAGTGCAGCTGAGCCAGTAGGGTAGACTTTTGAACAATCACCTACACATGGGAAACAAAATACAATTGTTCAAACATTGTAGGTATCTAAACAAACCCCCTCAGTTATAGAACAAACCAAATAGGATAAAATACACTAGTTTATAATGGTCAAATAAGAAATGATTGAAGCAATGATGGAAAAGACATCCAGTGCCCAAGCATCCACTAAGGAAAACGTAGCAGTGGATTTTGATAAAATTGAAGATGTAGAAGATGATGTAGAGGAAGGTGAGGATGAAGGTAGTGATGACAGCCTTGAGCTGAGCAGTGAAGAAGAAGAAGACAGATAAGTACCAAAATCTCAACTCATCCTTGGAGTGTTTGATGCAAGGGAATCACATTAGGTTGCCACCCCATCAATACAAAATATTAAAATAATTGATCCTTTTGAGAATTTAGTGCCCAAGAATATCGTGGAAGAAGTTAAGGAAGCAGCCAAAGAGATATTAAGAAATCAAGCTAAGGAGGAAGAGAATATAAACATGGGAAAGGTACAGACTACTCAAGAAGAGGCTAGTTAGGAAAATGTGCCTGCAGAGTTGGATAAGGAAGTTCATAATCCTGAGGTACCCCATGATGAAGAACAACATGATGCAGAGAATGTACAACCAGGATAGCAACAACCTCCTTAGCAATTTCCCCCACAACAATAGCATGATCAACAACAACAAGAGAAAGAACAAGAAGTACTCATAGAAGGAGCTCAAGAAGAGGTGGTCAATGAGGAAGCTGTAGATACAGATCTGAATAAAGAGGTGCCATCTTGGCTAGGATCTAAAGTAAGACAAGATACAACAATCCAATTGGTACCAATTGATATTAAAAGTTTGTTAACTAGTGAGGCCATAAGGAGGGGTAAAAGGAAGGCTAGAACCATGTCAGCCATAAAAACAGATCCCTCTAGTGCTAGAACTATACAAATGGCAATCCCTCAACCTGATAAAGAAAAGGGGGAAATCAATGTTGAGGAATACAAGGTTATAAGTTTGGATATTGACCATGTCAATAGGGAACAACACATCGAAGAATTGCAGGAAATGACTGAATTAACTACAACTAGAATGAGAAAAGATAAACATAAAATAAAGGATATGAATGGGCAAATTGCCCAGTATCAACAATTTATTTAAGGGATATTTGATCCTACACAAAGTGTATCAGAATTATCTTTAGATTTGACCATTCTTTCTAAGGAATAGATAGGAGAGATAGAGAATAAAAAGCATGAAGCTAACATGTGGGAGGAATATATCAAAACATTCATTCAAAAAGGACAAGAGGTAATAAAAATTTTGGTTGGCAATTGGAGCTTCACATTGACAGAGAAAAATAATTGAGATAACATTATACAAAGGTGTCAGGGAAGAATATTGCAGAACAGGGATGAGCTGAAGAAACTCAAGGCTATGGAAGGACATACACAGTCCTTGTTTAATTAGGGTGTTATAACTTTGCAAATTGTGTTTCAAATACCTAACTGGAAGATGGAGTTAAAATTTGAGGAAAGTATAATTAGGCCTCGCATTGTCAACGTGCAAGAATTAGAAAAGGTTGCTTAGGATTTTCTAAAGAAGCATGTGAAGATAGTAGAACATTTGGTTAAACATCAATGCATTCAAGCTCAAATACATGATGTGGATACATTGGTGAAAGAGTTCAAGGACAGATTTCAGTCATGTATTGATGACCCTGTGAACAAATTAGATGAAGATGTAATGGAAAAGATAATGGAGCTAAGTGCAAAGATTATAAAATATTAGAAAAGAAGGGAGGATAGAGAAAATAGAGCACAAATATTGAAGACAAATATGGAAATGCAGCAATATACCTGGGATGCTTCTCAAAAAACAAGTCATGCTACCATATCAACTCTAGTGGAAAGATGTACTAAGTATATGAGAAAGAAGAAAGGAGACCTACAAATAGACGATACAGGGGATAGTGAATAATGTACCTATTTCACCTGTTATTTTATCATTCTTTTGCACATATAGGAAAGTCAAAGACAAAAGGTCAATGATTTTGAAGACATTCTGACATGTTAAAAGATTCTAAAGGCATCTTTGCACTTGAGGAATATTCTTTTAGGATATTTTGGGGGTGACAGCTAGAGCATTGTTGGTAGGTTTTTTTTCCACCGTTGATTTTATACTTTGAATCTTGACCGTTGATATAAATTTTGTAACTGATACATGGAATTTTGTCTATAAAGGGAGCTTTGATAGACATATTTGAACACACACGGCTGACATAAAAATCCCAGAGTTTTGCAAGATAAGTGACTAGGGAGAGTGCTTTGAACATAGTGAGTTAAGCAAGAATCTTGCCTATGTCTATAGGAAGGATAATATGGAATGTTCAATTTCCTTTCTATATCTAGAAAAATGTCTATAATTTTTAATGATTTTGTTGATTTTTAGGAGAATTGATGTCATTAAACATTGTAAATTTGAAATGGCAAACATATATTAGCGAATGCAAATATCAAATTTATATATCTATTCCAGAGTGTTGTTTGATAAATGTATTTCTGATACATCTCTTTTAAATATTGCAATTCTATGTGTTAATTTGTGAAATGATCTGGATTAACATATGCAAAGTTACTTGCTTCTAAATTGTTGAAGAAAGTTAAAGCTTATATGCATGAGTAACAGAGAATCTTATGTTGTTTAAATCATGTTTCTAACCCTAAACTTTTTACTTTTTTATTAGTAGTTTAAATAATTAGCCAAAATGTAGTCATCTAAAGGAAATTGTTGAAGATCCTAATAAGTACATGCAAATGAGAAGATCTTTAGTAGTTTTCATAATTGTGAGATATAGAATATGTTTTTGTAGAATTCATGCAAATATTAACAAAGAAGTTACAAATATTTGATTTATTGAGGATAATTTAAAAATATTTTTAAAGAATTAGTGAAACAACTAGTATAAACATTTAAATCATGTAAGGCCCCTTGAACAAATAGCTTCACATCGAACACTGAGTAAATCTAACACAATCATGACCTGATTACCGTAGACTTGAAATTGAGAACTATTTTCTAAATATTCTCCATATTCTTCAGGATAAGACAAAGTTCTTTTTGAATTTTATATCTTGTTGTTTTGACTAACATCATCATCAACAGTTTTTGGTGCTAGAAGGAAGGCCTGATAGGATTTAAAGTGATCTTTGTGCAAACTAGCTAATAACACTGGTTGGACGACGAGGTCCAGGTCAAATCCAGGGGATATTTTCATACAATTGTCTGATAAACGACAAAAAGGTATAAATAATCCCTTAACCTCAAGTCCTAGGATCTTTCAGGTAGGGAGTTCATCACATACTCCTTCTAGTCCAAGTTCACCTTTAATTCAGCCAAATATTATAAATCTGAATGTTTCTGCATTTAGACCTTTAAATTTTGGTTTAAATCCTTAGAATCACCCAAATTTTGGCATAATTCCACCTAGAAGTCCTATCATGGCATTAATTAACACGGCGTTACCTATAACCTTTGCGGCATATCATGACATTCCAAAGAATCCAGACAAGATATGTCCAAAATTTTAGTTACATCAGGATGCGGAAGATCACATAAGGATCTTCAAAGAAACTTGCTTCAGGGCAAGGATAGCACATGAGGATGTGGTATGTAGGTTTTTTCCTTTTACCTTAACTGAGCCTGCTTATAGCTGGTATGTCAATTTGCCTAATAACCACATCACAAGTTGGACGATTTTGGAGGAAGCATTCTTGTCTAGGTTTAGAGCTCCAATCGAGCCAACAACACTGTATCATAGGTTAGCAGAGATGAAAAGAAATGAAGGAGAATTCATAACTTCTTTCAATGATCATTTTCAAAAAGCTTATTCAAGATTAGTTGCTCCTTATATTGTAACTAATGATGTAATATTAGAAATGTATTATACTACTTTGAATCCATTAACTGCTATGTTTGTTAAGAGGCAGGTACCTGTAGGGGTGAATTTATCTCAAGCATACAAAGAATCTATGAAATTAAACTAGAAGATTTGACAAACATGCCATGGACCACTAGTGAGTCTTGGGGGAGTCACAGTTCCCAATCAAATGCAACAATTGAATGGTGCTTTGATGCATCATACTCTGATGTACAATGTAGTTCCTACTCATGCGCCAGTATACAATCCGGTCCCTACTCGTGCTATAGTTCCATACACAGGCAATATTGCTAGTGATAACTAATTCAATGGACAGTCATTCTTTCAACCTTCACAAGATACTTTTGTAGCTAAGGTACAAGAGGACAAAGATGAGTTAAAGGAAATTACTGCTTATTTGAGGAGGTTAACCACTGAAGTGACTCAGTTGAGGAATAATAGTTTCTACGGTCAAATCCTCAAAATAGTATTCATCAAAACCAAGGAAATAACAATCATCTGAATCAAGGACATGGATTGTATAATAGAGGTCACAATGGAGACAATAAGGCTCATGGAAATGATAATAAAAACTTGAATCAGCCTAAGCCTCCTAGAATTTGGAATACAAGGCCAAATAATGGCACTTTGGCTTCTCCATTTGAGGATTCAAACAATCAAGAATCTAAAAAGCCTACTAGGATACAAGTAGTAGATGTAGCTCTTAAGAATTGGTGTAGAATCCATAATACGAGTACTCAAGCTGAACTTGATTGTCCATAGTTTTATTTGGTAGTGAGCATCTTCAAAGTCGAGGTACAAAGCCCTACCTAAAAGTTTTTGATTCCTAAGGGAAATGAGATAGTACCTTCCAGGTACAAGTTAGTCATGGTTCTGGAAAGTTTTACCTTCTCATCTAGAGAAGAAAAGGATCAGATAGAACAAGATGAGTCATATTATCTTGAGAGTCTATATCCTAAATCAGATCTAGTGTTAGAGACCTTTCAATTTCTATTTGAAACCAAGAATGAAGTGCAAGGTGAAGTAGATGAAGTTCAAGCATTTCAATAGTCTCAAAAGAATCAAACTTACAACTTGAGAAGTAATAATAATCCCAGAGGTCCGTTCATTACTTCTACACCTCCAAACAATTTCAATACACCACCTAATTTGCATTCAAGCAATAATCCTCTAACTCCAAAGGTAAATTATCAAGGTGCTAGTACTTCAGTATTAACAAAAGTTCATATAGGTAAATCAGAACCTAATGATGCTTCTAAATTGATGAGTCATTTGTCTAAAGAGATTAGAAAAATTAAGGTGAATGTGCCTTTGTATGAATTGTTGAGAAGTCCAGAAGTCAGAACAAATTTCATCAAGTATTTAGATGAGTTAGGTCCTAGAGAAGATTTGATAGGTCTAGTTAATCATAGTAAATACATACAAACTAAGGATAAGAACAAAGGTACTGAGCAACTTGCAAGTGCTAATGTAGTGTTGTATACGAAAAAGAAAGAGTCTCCTCCTTTCTTGTTGACCTTAAGAATTTTTGAGAAAAAACTACACAATTGCATGGTGGATTATGGAGCCTCTACCAATGTTATGCCATTAGGGATATGTAAACTTTAGGACTCACCCCTACAAAGCCAACCAAGGTTGTAACTCAACTAGACAAATCTGAAGTAAATGTCGTAGGAGAGTTGGTGCATATTCAGTTGTAATTAGCTACCGATCCTAGAGTCACACAGTATATTGATGTTCAAGTAGTGGACATTCCAATGAATTATGGAATGTTGTTGAGTAGAGATTGGTCTAAAACTTTAAATGGATATATGATGATAGACTTTTCACACATGTGGTTTCTCTGGAGAGGTATTCCAAACTAGATTAGGATTGAGGCTGAACCTAAGATGAAGCACATGATAATAGAGTACAACAAGATAAATGAAGTATTGTACGCTGCAGTAGAGCCTCGTGTATATAGAGTTTCCAATAGTGGAGTTCAAATAGAAGAGATCCTAGTTTTTTTTATTTTGAAATGAGACCTACTGATAAGGGAACAAGTTTATTCATTGAATCTGATCACAATTCTTCATATGAAGAAGAGAATGTGATGAATAGTTTTAGTCCAATCATGAGGTAGGAAATAAGGGAATGCATCCAACAAGGAATGCCTATTCAGGACGTTCTATGTCAAGAATGGTGTAGAATTCATAAGACTGCTCATTTTGAGGTTGACTGTGGAATGTGTAGAGAGATAATTGAATATCAACATAGAAAGTGTATAGCACAAATGGGAAGTCAGGAAGGAAAACATATTGTCAATAAACCTGAGTTGCTATCACATGAAAATGTTAAGGTCATGCTAAAAGATCCAAGTGATTCTTTGGCAGAAAAAGGTAGCAATCATGTTGACCTCCACAAACTCATAAAAAATATAGTGGTACCTATAGGTCAAACAAAAGTACATAAGAATATACACATCCCTGCAAAAATTGAGGTAAATAAGTTACTTCCTATAAAAATAAAAGATCCAGTTCGCAAAAAGAATAACATGTGGATTTTAAAATGTGATGGATCAAAGTCCAAACAGGGAGTAGGGGCTGGTATAGAACTTATTGATCCTAATGGTAAGTCATTTTTGGCAGCTTTTAGATTATAGTTTCCTTGTACTAACAATGTAACTTAATACAAAACATTAGTACATGGATTGGTAATGGCCATCAAGAAGAAGGTTAAAGTTCTTCAAGTTTTATCTGATTCTGAATTGGTAGTCAGGCAAGTCAGAAAATTATATGCCTACAACTTTCAAAAGATGGTTATTTATAGATGTGGGGTTTGGGATTTGATAGAGTCTTTTGATGCTTTCAATATTATACACATTCCCAAAGAATTGAATCAATGTCAAGATGCTTTAGTAGTCACAGCCAGCACTCTTGAACCATTGGCTTTGTCAGGATTGAAGAATTTTGTAGTAGAACTAGTGCCTATTCCTAGTATACCTGATAATGTAAAAAAATTTCAAGTATTCCAAGGTGATCAACAGATCCTTGATTTTATAACAAGTCATGATGTCTTTGAAGCTCAGATAATTGATGAATAGGATAGACTAGAGATATCTTGGGAAGAAGAAGATATTGTTGACCTAAAAAGCAATTCCTTACCAAAAGGAGTCATTGAGCTAGAGAGGATCTTTGATTTTGATGGAGTTGTCAGACAAAAAGACCTTCCTAAAATAGAAGGAGGTAAATGTGAGCCTTTCAACTTAGGCACTAATAAGGATCCTCAAAATGTGTTAATTGGTAAGACTTGTTCCCCTAAGTTGAGAGATGATATAATTGTTGTGTTGAAAGCTTATAAACATGTGATTGTGTGGACATATGAGGATCTCAAAACATATGATACATCTATCATAACCCACATGATTCCTTTGAGACCAGGAGTAAATCCGTTTAGGCAGAAACAGAGACCGGTAAATGCCATTTTAGAACCTTTGATCTTTAAAGACATTAGGAAGTTGTTATCTGCCAGAATAATTTTTTCTGTTAGACATTCTACCTGGGTAGCTAACTTCATGCCCGTGAGAAAAAAGAATGGAGATATTAGACTATGTGTAGACTTCAAAAACCTTAATAAGGCTTCAAAAAAGGATAATTATCCTTTACCACCTTTAGATGAGGTTTTGCAGGCAGTTAATGGCGCTAAAATGATGTCTTTCCTAGATGGATTTTCTACCTATAATCAGGTCTTGGTAGATAAAGAAGATAGATTAAAAACCACTTTCACATGTAAATGGGGTAATTATGCCTATAGAAGGATGCCATTTGGTTTAATCAATGTAGGAGCTACATTCTAAAGAGCCATGGATATCGCTTTTCATGGATTAGTAGGAAAATCCATAGTGATTTATATGGACGATCTAACAATTTTTTCTAAAGATAGGGCTAACCATGCAGGTGATTTGAGAAAGGTATTGCAAAGATGTGAGAAGTATGGTATATCCCTGAACCCAAAGAAATTTGTCTTTGGGGTGATAGAAGGCAAATTACTGGGGCATATTATTTCTAAAAATGGGATTTCCATTGACCCAGATAGAGTGGAGGAATCAATAAGTTACAGCTGCCTGCCATTAAGAAGGAATTGAAGTCCATTGGTAAGATAAACTTTGTGAGAAAATTTATCACTAGTTTTGCTGAGATAGTACAACCTTTGAATGCTATGCTTAAGGATGCCCAGATAGAGTGGACACCAGTGGCTAGAGTAGAGTTTAAAGATATAAAAGAAGTTATAGCCAATGCTCCAGTATTGACTAGTCCAGATTATACTAAGCCATTCTTCATTTATTCTTTTGCATATGAACATTCTTGTGCTATAGTCTTGACACAAAAGGGTGAGGAGAATGAAGAAAAGCCAATAGTGTTTATGAGTACTCTCCTTAAAGGTACAGAGTTGAAATACCTGGATACTAAAAGGTAGTCTTTTGCATTAGTGAAGGCAGTGAAGAAGTTCAAGCATTACATCTTAAGGAGTCAAGTTAAAGCTATTGTGCCTGATGCTACAGTAAAGATGTTGTTAATGAAAAATGAGCCAAGGGACAAAAGAGCATAATGGATCACCGTGTTACAAGAGTTTGATTTGGAAATCATTCCAATGAAATTGGTGAGAGGTCAAGCTCTAGTTCAGACTATAGCGAATACAGACCCTTAGATTGTTCACCAACAATATGTCGTGACTACCAGTACCACAAATGGATGGTATGATGATCTTAATTCATTCCTAATATTAGGAAAATATCCTAGCCACATGAAATCTTCTCAGAGAAGGGCACTAAGGTTAAAGGCTCAAAAATGCATGATCCAGGGAGGTATATTGTCCAAAAAGAATTATGATGGGATATACCTAAGATGTTTAAATAGAGAGCAAGTTGATAAAGTGATGTTGGAATTACATGATAAATATGGGATAGCTCACAAGTCTCATTTGGCCACTACACATAAGATTGTGAGGGCAGGGTACTACTGGCCTACTATGTTTAAAGATACTGAAGAGCACATCAGATGTTGTCATATATGTCAAACTACTGTTGATAGGGGAAGAAATATGACTCATCCTTTACAACCTATGATTGAAACTAGACCATTTGTACAATGGGGGCTATATTTCACTGGAGTCATTAATCCTCCATCTTCTACTGGACATACATTCATTCTTACAGTGACAGACTATTGCACTAGATGGATCGAGGCTACTTACTATAAGTTATCTACCACTGAGGTTGTCATCAAATTTCTAGAGGAAATTATCATAACTAGATTCAGAGTACCCTATGCACTGGTATGTGACAACGGCCCTGCATTTTCTTCTTTAAAGTTTTCAAACTAGGCATTTGAATATGGCATTGTTTTGAAATTTTCATCGAATTATTATCCACAAGGTAATGGTTTAGCAGAATCCACTAACAAATTTTTTTTAGCTATCATTAAGAAATCAATTGCTAAAAACCCTAGGGAATGGAATACCTTGTTGAAGTATGCTTTGTGGGTTGATAGAACAAAAGTTAAGGTAGCATTGGGAAATTCACCATATCATTTGGTATATGGCACAGATGCAATTTTGCTCATTAATTTGAGAATCCCAATT
Source organism: Cunninghamia lanceolata (assembly GCA_027924645.1). Classification (NCBI taxonomy): domain Eukaryota; kingdom Viridiplantae; phylum Streptophyta; class Pinopsida; order Cupressales; family Cupressaceae; genus Cunninghamia; species Cunninghamia lanceolata. The sequence continues at coordinate 148,480 of BSBN01000787.1, read as the reverse complement.
TAGAAGTTTGCTAATGAGTACTTAGGTTTTGATGATCAAAGAGAGGCTAGGTTAGTTCAATTGCTATACCTGGATGAGAAAAGGAATCAAGCCATAGATAGGTTTGCAAAACATCAAGTAGTAGTAAAAAGATGGTTTGCTAAAAGAGCTAGTGTCAAAACTTTCAAAATCTTAGACTTGGTATTATGCTGGGATAAAGCACATTAGAAAAAGGGAAACCATGGGAAATTTGATCAGTTGTGGATGGGTCCATTCCAGATCACTGAAATTATAGGAAACAACACATTTAGGTTGAAGACTTTAATTGGTGAAGATATTCCATTTCCTGTTAATGGTCAATATCTTAAACATTACTTTCAGGCCTAAAGGTGTTGAGTTGAGCCTCACTGTGTATTATAGTGTGAATATTGTATAGTCTTGTGTTTGTTTGGTTTTCTATTTGGTTGGTTTGTTTGTCTGTTTTGTTTTGTTCTATTGTTTGGTTGTGTGTCATTTGTGGGGATCTTCATTTTGATCTTGGATATATAGGGGCAGGCTACAACTTTAGAAAATAATAGAATTTATTAAACTGAGAAAAACATTTGAAATTTATGCATAAGTTGTGACTTTTACATATGTAGTTTGTTTGTTTGGTCTTTTAAGGTTTTATTCACCATTAGCAAATTAGGGTGTTCAAGGAATCATACAAATACATGTCTTTAAGATTGTAGGAGTAGGTTTGGAGGATAGTGGACACTTGCATTAAGTGAAAAATCTAAAGGTTTGCCTTTGCTACCACTATAATCTCCACCCTACATATCATGAACAGGATTCTACTATATGTTAAACATGAGCTTTATTACAATATCAAAAGTATTAATGACGAATACAAAACTAATGATCAAAAGAAATCATTTGAAAACATGAGGGCTCTAGATAACTCCACTAGGGCTATGGATGCTTGCTAACAGTGGGGCTCTATTTGGGGAGACTATAGGTAATAACTTTGCCAAGATTATGGACGCCTGACTGCCAGCAAGGCTATATCTAGGTTGGCTTAGAAGGTTAAATCCATCTATGTAGTTTAATGCAAATAGTTGTTGTTTTCTAAGTCTAATCCAAACAATGGGAATGGATCAAATTACACACAATTAATTCCTTTCGAAAGGTTCTTTTTGATGTTAGTGAATATATTCTTTATGTGATTAACCAACATCTTGCATATAAAGAAGTTTGAAATTTATGATTTATTTCATCTTGTTCCTTGATTTTTGTTGAATTTGGATGTTTTATTTGGTTTCTAGTTCTTGTGATTCTCACAACACACCCCATTTTACCCTTTAGCAAAATGAGGACCCCTGTTGTGGCTTTTGCTTTTGGCTTGTGTGGTTCTGCTTGCTTGGCGGTATAGGTAAAATGTCTTGGATGCTTAAAATTTAAGTTGCACAATGTTTGGAGATAAATGGTTATTATCAATAGAATTTGCATGAAAAATCAACTAGGGTTTCCTTTTGAATCATTTGAAAATTATGCATACTTTGAGAGTTATGCTTGTTCTTGTGAAAAGTTAACAGTAGATGAATGGTGGTCAACGTGTATCTAATATAAATTATCCTTCGCATGTATATGTTATGCTTTTGGTCGTTTGGGTCACTTTATTCATCATGTTTTAAATCATTGATGTATATGGTATACATAAAAATATTCAAGACCGGACCCAATGGTGTTTTATGGTGAACTGTATAAACATTGAAATTCACAATTGTATTTGTATATTACAACCCATGTATTAGAAATACAAATGCAAGATATACATGGGCGGATGTCAAAGTAAATTCAAAGTGGTGTATAAGGTCTGGGACATGTCATTTGTATGCTAGATACATAGTTTTGGCATGCTTTTGATGTACATGCAGGTCTGGACCTGAGGGTAAAATTCAATTGAATTCTGAAAATAAATTGAATGCACATGTTTATATGTATTGTTGTATGTATAACTGCATGTATCTTATATAAAAATACAAAGCCGGGTGTGACTAGGAAAGTCAAACAAAATGAGCTCTAAGTGAGGTCCGCGTTTGTATATTCGAGTGCATGTATTAGAAATACAAAAGTGAAAAATGCATTCATAGATTTGAGCCTAGGATTAAATATGGAATAAAGTGCATTTATTCATAACAAAGCATAGAGATTCAACATCATAGATGTTTGTATATGTGCATGTATATGATATACATGATGATATACAAAGGAGTTATATACAAAACCTGACATAATTAAAGGTTTGTACATTGTATACTTCGGGTGGGGTCCACATCTGTATGTTTGGGATACATGAGCACGATATACAAAAGGGTGATAAAAAAGACTTAGATGCAAAGCTGGACTCGAAACTAATTTCAATCTATTTTATAAACCCTCTAGAGTCTGAGTTTGTATATTTCGATGATCATATAAGATATACATAAGGATATACAAAAATAAATATACAAAAAGTAAGAGCGAGAAACTACCAAAGTGCATAAGGACTTATCATGCATGTATGTGAGTTACAAAAGGGGAAAGTGCATGTATATGATATACAAAACTCAAAAGTGTAGAGAACTAATGTATACAAGATTCAAAATATGAATTGAACAGGAAAAGTAAAACACAAATTGAATTGTATGCATTAACTACAACATTTAATGCACATCTACCACTAAAAAACCTAAATTTGAAGGGTAAAAATAAAATTTGATTATGTTAATCTTCACAATTGCATTCAGAGTTAAGTTGCAGAGCATTTTACAGAGCTAAGGTGAAGGGTGATTCAAAGATGAATTGAAATTTGAGAACATTTGCAACAAGCTAGAAAGGTAAATAGATCTTGTCAACGGTATAGGGTCAATGGTTGCAATTCAGGTATGTACCAAAAACTCTTGTGATTTTACAGAGTACGACTACGGTAATTTTACAGTAGTTGCAATAAGGTAACAGAACAGGTTAAAGTTAGTTAATTATTGTAATTCATTATGATAAATTGTAAATTTAAACACATTAAGGTAAATATGCATAATTCAAAAAGAAAGAAGCTTAGGGTAAAAAGTTAAATGGTAAAAATGTGTAGTAAAACCCTAGAAAACATAAAAATGGTCATTAAAGGATATGGTATTTGGCAAGATGGCACCCAAACAAAAGATCACAGTGAAGGCAACTAGGAAGGAAAAGAAAATGGAGGTTAAGAAGGAAGTAGTCAAAGAGACATTTCCACATAGAGGATACAATTCTCATATTTACCCTTCTAGAATGGTGGTTGACACAGAGATTGGGGATTTTGATTCTACCACACTTTTGCAAAAGATCAGAGCACCTAGGGCATCCCTCACGATGAGAAATATACTGGATGTTGGGTTATACAAAGTTGTTGGCTTCCCATTGGCAATGGAGGCCAGAGATCTAGTGATTGAGTGCATTCAAAAGTATGATTTGAATTCGAGAAAGGTAGTACATAATGGTGTGGTGTATGCAGACTTATCGATTGAAGGTATTTCTTGAACCTTTGGTTTACCACTTACCAATGAGATGAGAGAAATTGATCAAGATCAATATGCAATAGACTTCAAAAATAATGAAGCCTCATGTAAAAGCACTATATTTTATGAGTGGTATCTACCAGACAGGAAGCCAAAGGTAGCAGCTCAAGTGCCTAAGGTATTATAAAGAATAGATTTTTAGGAGGAGATTCACATCATGATTACTTCGTTGAGTAGGGTGATGGGACTGGCAGATGCCAGTAAGTTTAAAACATTGATGTTCGCAATGATCTAGTTTATTAAGGTAGAGATAGGGGTAATTCATTGGGCCTGAGCTATTAGCAACACCATTTACAATCAGGTCATGAGATGGGGCAAGCACAAAATGTTCTTCATATCATCATATATGTAGTATACTCTTGTGCAGTGAACATGCAAATAAATGGAATACCAAGAGTTGGTACATTGGAAAATGGTCTGGGGCAAGCATTAGTATATGATCATTACCCTGACCTTGAGGAAAGGAAGTAATGCATAATCATATTAGGGTGAATGATTTTTTTTACATGTACCTAGTAAGAATGTTGATAGGTGATAAGGATAAAAGGTTGTCAGAGCATGCACGAAATGCTATCAATTTACATTATGCTTGGTATATTCAATTTTCCACTTTTACTTACATAAGAACTGAAGGATTTATTGATGAGCCATTCAGGCTACCAAGATTCCCAATAGATAAGATGATACTGTTAGAATTTACTAGACAAATATTGAATATTCATCAAATGTACAAAAATAAATTTGGCAGGGGAATTGTTAAATTCCCATTTAGTATTTGTAGGTACATTTGTGTAAACAAAAATACAACAAAAGCATCAGAAGTAGAGCTGCAGTATCTTAGTTTCCAGACTTTTCATTTGGCTAGATCTATTGATCTTTTTTGAAGAATTCACAAATTTCTTAATAAGAAATTCAAACATCAGCCACACATTGAAGATTATTGGGATGACTATGATAATGAGGCCAATGTTTAGAAGAGGGCATACAAAAGATTGACATTGGATCAAATTAGAACACTGGGAATACTTGAAGTGCCCCAAGAAATAAAAAAGTGATGATGAAAATGTATTACCTAAGAGTTATGACATAAACAAAGTAGATAAAGAGTTCATTGGAGGGCCAAACCTTACTTAGCCTGAAGAGGCTTCCATTCATAATATTGCAAAATCAGTATTGGCCCTCTCAAATTCATGGATCAAAGAGAGAATTGCATAATTAGAGGCCAAAGGTATCACAATTACACTTTCAAAGAAGGGTAAGAAAAGGAGTTTAGAAATTGATGATAAGTTTGATGATTTCTTGAAAATGAAAAGGAGAATAGTGGAAGCACGAATAGCTAAGGAAAATATAGGAGCCACACTATTGGATCCCTATGCATTAGGGATGGCAATGGCCATAACTTTAAAAGTTGCCACAGCTACAGAAGGAAAAGCCTCAAGTGTAGTTGAGCCAGTAGGACAAACTTCTGAACAATCACCTACACATGGGCAACAAGATACAATTGTTCAAACACCACAGGTATCTTGGCAAACCCCCTTAGTTACAAAACAAACTAAACAGGAGAAAATATAGGGGTTTATATTGGTCAAACAACAAATGACTAAAGAAATGATGGAAAAGACATCCAGTGCCCAAGCACCCACTAACGAAAAATGTAGAAGTAGTGGATGTTGATAAAATTGAAGATGTACAAGATGATGAAGAGGAAGGTGAGGATGAAGGTAGTGCTGACAACCTTGAGCTAAGCAGTGAAGAAGAAGAAGACAGACAAGTACCAAAATCTCATCTCATGCTTGGAGCGTTTGATGTAGGGGAATCACATCAGGCTGCCACCCCATTAATAAAAAATATTAAAATAATTTATCCTTTTGAGAATTTAGTGCCCAAGAATATCATGGAAGAAGTTAAGGAAGCAACCAAAGAGATATTGAGAAATCATGCCGAGGAGGAAGAGAATATAAACATGGCAAAGGTACAGGCTTCTCAAGAAGAGGCTAGTCAAGAAAATGTGCCTGCAGAGTTGGATAAGGAGGTTCCTAATCTTGAGGTACAACATGATGTAAAGAATGTACACCCAGGACAATAATAGCCTCCTCAGCAATTTCCCTGACAGCAACAACATGATCAACAACAACAAGAGAAAGAACAAGAAGAACTACTCATAGAAGGAGCTCAGGAAGAGGTCGTCAATGAGGAAGCTGCATATATAGATTTGAATAAAGAGGTGCCTTCTTGGCTAGGATCCGAAGTAAGACAAGATACAATAGTCCAAGTGGTACCGATTGATATTAAAAGTTTGTTAACTAGTGAGGTCATAAGGAGAGGGAAAAGGAAGGCTAGAACCATGTCATCCATAAACACAGATCCCTCTGGTTCTAGAACTATACAAATGGAAATCCCTCAAGATGATAAAGAAAAGGAGGAAATCATTATTGAGGAATACAAGGTTATTAGTGTGGATATTGACCATGTCAATAGGGAATAACACATCGATGAATTGCAGGAAATGACTAAATTAACTGCAAATAGATTGAGAAATGATAAACATAAAATAAAGGATTTGAAGGGGAAAATTTCCTAGTATCAACAATTCATTCAAGGGATATTTGATCCTACACAAAGTGTACCAGAATTATCTTTAGATTTGACCATTCTTTCTGAGGAATAGATAAGAGAGATAGAGAATAAAAAGCATGAAGCTAACATGTGGGAGGAATATATCAAAACATTCATTCAAAAGGGAGAGGAGGCAATAAAAATTGTGGTTGGCAATTGGAGCTTCGCATTGACAAAGAAAAACAATTGTGCTAACATTATACAAAGGTGTCAAGGAAGAATTGTAGAATAGGGATGAGTTGAAGAAACCCAAGGCTATGGAAGGACTTACACAATCCTTGGTTAATGAGGGTGTTATAACTTTGCAAATTGTGCTTCAAATTCCTAACTAGAAGATGGCGTTAAAATTTGAGGAAAGTATAATTAGGCCTTGTATTGTCAATGTGCAAGAATTAGAAAAGGATGCTCAAGATTTGCTAAAGAAGCATGTGAAGATAATAGAACATTTGGTTAAACATCAATGCGCTCAAGCTCAAATATATGATGTGGATACAGTGGTGAAAGAGTTCAAGGACAAATTTTAGTCATGTATTGATGACCCTTTGAACAAATTAGATGAAGATGTAATGGAAAAGATAATGGACCTAAGTGCAAAGATTAGAAAATATCATAAAACAGGATAGAGAAAACAAAGCACAAATATTGAAGACAAATGCCGAAATGCGGCAATATACCTAGGATACTTCTCAAAGAACAAGTCATGCTACCATAGCAACTATAGTGGAAAGATGTACTAAGTAAATGAGAAAGAAGAAAGGAGACCTACAAATAGAGGATACAGGGGATAGTGAATAATGTGCCTATTTCACCTATTATTTTATCATTCTTTTGCACATAGAAGGAATTCAAAGACAAAAGGTCAACTTTTTTGAAGACATTCTAACATGTTAAAAGATTCCAAAGGCATCTTTGAACTTGAGGAAAATTCTTTTAGGATATTTTGGGGGTGACATTTGGAGCATTGCTGGTAGGGTTTTTTTCCACCGTTGATTTTATACTTTGAATCTTGATTTTTGATATAAATTTTGTAACTGATACATTGAGTTTTGTCTATAAAGGGAGCTTTGATAGACATATTTGAATATACATAGCTGACATAAAAAGACCAGAAAGTTTTGCAAGATAAGTGACTAGGGAGAGTGCTTTGAGCATAGTGAGTTGAGCAAGAATCTTGTCTGTGTCTGTATGAAGGATAATGTGGAACGTCCAGTTTCCTTTCTATATCTATAAAAATGTCTGTAAGTTTTAATGATTTTTTTGATATTCAGGAGAATTGGTGTCATTGAACATTGAAATTTTGAAATGGCAAACATATATTAGTGAATGCAAATATCAAATTTCTATGTCTATTCCAGAGTGTTGTTTGATAAATGTATTTATGATATATCTCTTTTAAAGATTGTAATTCTATGTGTTAATTTGTGAAATGATCTAGATTAACATATGTGAAGTTACTTGCTTCTAAATTTTTTAAGAAAGTTAAAGCTTATACGCCTGAGTAATAGAGAATCTTATGTTTTTTAAATCATGTTTCTAACCCTAAACTTTTTCCTTTTTTTTATTAGTAGTTTAAGTAATTAGCCAGAAAGCAGTCATCTAAAGGAAATTGTTGAAGATCCTAATAAATACATGCAAATGAGAAAGATCTTTAGTAGTTTTCATAATTGTGAGATATAGAGTGTGCTTTTGTAGAATTCATGCAAATATTTGATACATTGAGGATAATTTGAAAATATTTGTAAAGATTGAGTGAAACAGCTAGTATAAACATTTAAATAACGTAAGGCCCCTTGAACAAACAACTTCACATCAAACACTGAGTAAATCTAACACAATCATGACCTGATTACCGTAGACTTGGAATTGAGAACTATTTTCTAAATATTCTCCATATTCTTCAAGATAAGACAAAGTTTTTTGTGAATTTTATCTCTTGTTGTTTTGACTAACATCATCATCAACAATTCTCATCCTCAACCTCAGCTACAACCTCCTCCTTCTCTTCTTCACTATATGTTGCATGTATTCTTTCTCCTCTTCTTTTCCTGAAAACAAAATAACATTGGAAAAATATGGGTTCCAAATTCTCCCATCTTCTCTTCTTTTGTCCTCCTATTCCTCTAAACTCCACTCTCCTTTAGGATTCCTAACCTCCTAGTAATATCTACACAATGCTCTCAATTTTTTTCCATCCTATTTCCTTTAAATCTCTTCCTCTTCTCTGCAGAAAACAAAACTTCATAGGTCTACTTCAGACCATCCTTATCCTCATTGTAGAAGACATCTCTACATAGACCCACACTCGCACAACCCACAATCCCAAAGACACTAACTCTAAGACAAAACCTTCTTACACTCACAACCCACAACTATCCTCTACCCAACAAGGACATTGGAAAATACACAACCAAAGCACCCTCTACCCACTTCCCCATGCACTTACACAAAACAAACCCTCATTAACATAATATCCCTCTCATACTTAGATCTTTGTAGTTACATGGATCTATGTCACCTACAACAAAAATATCAGACTCTTCCCAAACACAACCCAAAATGTACTCTTTCACCTCACAGCTCAACATCATTTATTCGCATACCTAGAAAGCTATTAGATCTAATACCATTATGATGTAGTCAAGATTATGGGGTCCATTAAAGGATAGCCTAATCTTGTAGCCTAATTAATCAAACCTACAAAACCCAAGTATAATAGAAGCATTAAATTGAAACCAACTAGTTTTTATTAATTTCTTGCAACTAGTTACAACATGCTTACAAAACTAATATTTTGCAATAGAAGTATTTTAGTCTTCCTATAGCCTAGTACTTCATTCTCACCCACAAAAAAAAATTATGCAGCCATATTTCAATCCCCTCATCAAATTGTAGGGGTTTATATTTCAATCCTCTCTACTCAACAGATATCCTCTCCAAATTTTCCTCATAGAAGGAGTTACAGTCAATAACACCTTCTACATATGTGAGCCTCTCTAAGCTCTACCCTCTAAAATTTGTCCAAAAATAGAGACCTTCCCTTCAAGAGAAAATAATACCATTACCCAAGGGACTTTTTAGATCCCATCACCAAGCCTATGAGACTGAACATTCATGCCCCAAAATGGAATAGTTGGCACCAAGGAAAAGTAAATGACCTACAACCATGGAGAATATATTTGACCAAACAAAGTGTCACAAAGTTAAAGAAGCTCAAGCATAAACTACATAGCTTTAACAACTGTCACACTGTCCAGGAATGCAAAAGAGGAATTGTAACGAGTAGGCAAGATGCTAAATAACTACAATGGAGGTAAATGAATGGCTCCAAAATAGCCACACAAAATAAATAGAGTTAAATATTCAACCACCACTGTAGAAACCTCACTTGTGTTAGATATAATTAAAAGGCATGAATAGAAAACCTCTTTAAAGTTGAAAGATACAACCCTTTTAAATAATTCTTGTCACAACCAGCACTAAGAGATAAGCACATTGAATTATATAGTCTTCTTGTAGTAGTGTATTAACACACAATCTTGAAACAATTTTTGAAGTAGCTCAATTAAAATACATCTTGAAGTAGCTTTGAAACACATTAAAACTAATCTTAAGCAACCTCAAGAATCATAAGTCTTCCCTAGGTATTGAACATTATAAAATAATGTTTACATAGTCCTCCATTGTTAGTAAACACAAGGTTTGAACATAAAATAAATAGTCCTTGATATAGAAATTGTATAGTTGTTGTAGTAGAAACATGCAGGTACTATAGCATAAATATACATGGTTTTTAATGTACTTTAATGTAGCAATTCATAAACACTTGAGACTAACTTGTAGTATCAATATTAGGTTTGGAACAACATGAAGAAAGACTAAAGCTAGATTCCAAATCTGAAATCCTTTTTTCCAACCAACAACCTTTCTATAGAATCCTTTAAGGAGCAAGTTGTCATGAAGCTACAAGTAACAAACACTCAAAAAATGAACTAGAAAACTAAAAAAAATAGTTGCTTTAGAATTAAATACATAGGTCTTGTAGCATAAAGATACATGATTCTTGATGCACTTTAACATAGAAATTTATAAACACTTGTGACTTACTTGTAGTAGCAATATTAGGTTTGAAACAACATGAAGAAGGCCTAAAGCTAGATTCCAAGTTTGAAATCCTTTTTCCGACCAACAACCTTTATGTAGAATCCTTTAAGAAGCAAGTTGTCATGAAGCTACAAGTAACAAACATCCCAAAAATAAACTAGAAAACTAAAAACATAACTTGCAATTTTTTTTGGTGATACAGGGTTGCACATGAACCTAGATGCTCCTACATCAGCAATTTTCTTAGCACTAATACAAAAAGTAATATTCAATTTTTTCTATATAATAGATATTAAAGTAAATGATCTAATTCCAAGTAATTGTGGAAAGTTTTTATTTTAGTGGAAGTTATGAGATATGGAAGAATGTCACTCAATAAAAAATAATAGAAAAAATAATTATTGAAAAATAAAAGTAAAAATGATAGAAATAATTCTTTAAATAAAAAAAAAATTACAACTTAAATATACATGGAAAATGTCACAACTCATTAGTTTACACCATCCTTAAAATCTTGACTGTTTGTTTTCTATAATTAACATAAATTGAAAAATACTAAAAAATGTTGATTTTGAGTGTCTCACTTAAGCCAAAAAGTGGGACACACTATTATGGAATCACTCCTCCATGAGAAATAAGGTGGTCAAGTTCCATACATAGCTTGTCAGAACTTAACATCAAATCATCAAGGTTGAATCATGACTATCCATTAGGACAAATGACTTTAAAGGTAGAAAGGAAGCATAATGGTTTGATTCTCCATAATATTCAAAATTGCTCAATGTAGAAAGTCATCTTTGGGATGAATGGCTAGTGCATAGAGCTTGTCCAAGTGACATGAATGCACTTATTTTATATCCTTTCCCTAATAGATTTATTGAGGAATAATTGAAGATGTGGATAACATATCTAAATATATCTAAATTAGGGATGCATTTAATAAAGTTTGTGGTAGAGCAAGGAAAATTTTCAGTCACAAAATAACAAAAATCTCAACACATGAGGGTAGTCTCTCAAGACATGCTAAATACAATATTAATTTTTGATGGAGGTATTTTTTATTTGTAAATTTTTTAGGTTAATTTGTTTGTCTAGTGTTATAGTTCTTACCTCTATTGAATTACTTACCCCCCTCTACATCTTCCTTATGACTCCTTTCTTTGAACTCTATTTTCTCAAACAATAATTAGCTTTACCCTAAGATCTATAAGCTAAGATAGTAAATTATGAATAGATAAGCATGTTGATAACTGAGAGGGGGGTGAATCAGTTATCTTAATTAATTTAACTTTCTATTTTTCTTTAACAACTAGTGCAGTATCAAAGCAAATAAGCATTCATAATCATGAAAGAAGAAACAAAGTCAAGATACATAACATAATGATTTTGACGTGGAAAACCCTGTTAAGGGAAAAACCATGGGGTGACTAACCCAAGAATGTATTCTCTGTTAGAAAAATAGAAATACAAAATGGCACTTGCCAATTAGGGCTCACTACCTGAGCACACTGCTCACAAGACGCTCACTACGTACAATAGTTTATAGAAGGAAATAAGATACTTGAATTGATGCAAAGCATCCACATGTGCTTGGGTTCAGTTTCGGTTGAGCTCAATATACTAATCTACTGCACTTCATTCTTCCTCTGCCTTAGTGCTGCTGTTCTATCACATACCGGACCTCTATCTCTATTTCCACACTGTTCTCTGCTTTTCTTCACATTACATAATCCACCACACACCTTCTCATTGAAATCCATCTGGTATATATATCTGCACCAAGGATTTCATCATCTTTCTAGTCGGCATCCAAAATAGTCAATATTTTCCCAAACTCTGGTCTGTCAGCTGAATCATTGCTTATCAAGTGATGCGTATCAAAGAGATGCTTATAGAAGTCATCAATTATGTCAGTAAATCATGAATGATACCTCAGGAAGCTTGATCACCATCAATATCTCATCCGGATTAAGATCTGATGCTCTGCTAGTCAGTTCTTCCTCTGTCTACTCTACCAAACAGGAACCCAAAACTTAGGTGCTTATATCTCTTCACTCTTTCATCATCGGAGGCTCAATCCCTGGAATCTATCAGTCAAGGTATTCCTCTTGACTTCCCCAAGTCCATACTTTACATAGATACTTTCTCTGAGACATCTAGACCTGATTGTTAGATCTTGCTACATACTTTGTTCTTGGTCACCAGACCAAGTTACTCTACAATCTGACTTCCAGTATAGACACACCATGTCCTGTGGATGTGTGGGATGAACTTTGTTGCCATCAATGACAACACTCATGAAGCCACAACGTGTCTCTTGCCAACAATCTCCCCCTTTAGCATTGATGGCAACACTTAGTTAAAAATGACTAAGTGTTATACTACACTCACCCTTGGCTGATGCTTTGTTCTAATGTACATTTTTCTGGAGCTCCCCTTAGCTAGATTCCACATTTTTCACTACTCCTCACTCCCCCTTTGACATCAATGGCAAAGGGTAGGGTCCACACACCAAAATTTCCAAAAATAGTCTATACATATCCGCATAAGTATATATACAAGTTGTACTTACATATACTTAAGTATGTCTGCAAAAGTATTCTTCAACAGTACAACTTATGTCACCCAAACCTACTTCATCCTGTCCAAAATTGAGATGTGACCACTCAATGAGAATGCAAAAGCTTCTCAGATCTTTGGTCTGGGCTATGGCCTGTGCATCAATTAGGGCCTCATGCATGGCCTCTAACTTAGGGATAATGATCCCTCTAAGTTCACTTAACTTGTTTATTCATTTTTATTCTCCTTCTCAAGATTCTTTATTTCATCTATGACTGCAATAGTTTGACACTCTTGATTTACTATGGAGGAGGAGAGAGGATCAAAACTTTGAGATAAACTTAACAGTTTATCCTCTTGCTCTTTTACTTTCTTCTCAATATCCATGGTCACTTTAGGCTAGGATAAACAAAATTTATAGATATCTCTGCCATCTTTAAGAGCATTTTCTAAGCTCTTTATTCCAATATCCATAACTCTCCTATCATTTTTTATTAGACCTTGTACTTCAAATTGTCTCTTTTCCAAAAACTCCTTCTGGATCTTTTCTTCTACTGACTTTTCTAAGGAATCAAAATGTGAATGAATAGAACTTACAAGAGACTTTGGCATGATCTTCTCCAATACACCGGATGTAGTTTCTATGAGCTTGCAATCTTCCATGTGAGACTTCAGAAGTTTTTCTTTTGCCTTTGCTTGAGTAAAGGATGCTAGCTTCATGGTTTGAACCAGGGAGAGGGAGTCAAAATTAAACGGTCCCTGAAGAAGTTTTGGTTCATCAAATTCCATCATCTATTTGGTTAAGAAATCTTTGACTACTTCTGTTGTGTCTCTTGCCGGTGATAGGGTTTTCTCCCCTTCTGCAGCCTTAGCACTGTCATTTGAGGTTTTCTCTGTTTGATCTTTTTCTTTTTCTTGTACTTCTTCTCCTTGACTAGTTTTCTCCTTTATTCTTTCTTCTCCTTTAGATCTGGAGTCTGCAGGGGAAACCGAAGGAGAGATGTTTGTTTGTTCATGAACTTCCTCTTCCAGAGTAGAGTAATCTAAGCCCTTAGTTTTCTCTTCACTTGTCTCCTTTTCCTCTTCTCCATTTTTTACAATAGATTCTTCTTCTTCATCCATGGCAGAGGGTTCATTACCTAGGTCCTCTATAACTTGAATATTGAATCTTTTAAAAGCATTCCGGAGGATATATTCTATTTCTTTTGCCACCTTGTCAGCTTTTCCAAGCATGAGCTAATTCATTCTAGCCTTACTCTAGAACTCATCCTTGCAATCTTTGAAGATCATATCGATTTGTTTCAGAGTAATTGAAGGATAGAGCTGAATGGCTATCTATTCTCTAATTTCTAAGTCCTTTGCCTTGACATTTTCCTTTCTCATTTCAAGTTCTTTCTCTAAACTTTTGGGAATTAGAGAGATGATTTCAATAAATTCTTTATTGTATATGTTCAAATACTTAATTGTGGCTTCCTCCAAAGCCTTTTTATCTGCATCATTATACTCATCATAGAATTCTGTTATTGGTTGAAGATTCCCATCCATAGTGACTGCTTTGACTACATCATCAATGGATAGAGTAGGCTTCTCAACAAACTCTTTTGTCCCTTCTTTAATAGAGCGTTCAGCAGATGTTTTCTTTTTCTTCTTCATTTTCTTTACTTCCTCATCTGATTCTGTCTCTTCATCATCCTTTTGTCTTGTATAAGACCTTGTTGCCTTTTTCTTGGTTCTCTTTTCTCCTTTTCTAGATGTCTGAGCTTCCAGTTTTGAAGCTTTTTGACTCTTGGAAGTGGCAGGTGTAGAGATTTTTGATGATCTGGTCTAGAAGGGGGCTTGTACCGGGGCACCTTCTTTTTCTGTCTCTTCTTTTTCTTTCTCTGTCCTTTCCATCTTCTCTTTGTTTGCATCAAGTGCCTCTTTTGATATGTCATACCTTTTGGCAACATTTTCTACTTCTTTTCTCACTTTTCTCTTCATCTTCAGTTGTCTAAGTTCCACATGAATCTTTACACTCAACTCTTCAAAGGTTCCAAACCTTTCTGCCTTAGGATCCTTGGGTTGACTAAGCATGTGTTGAACATGTAGATCTACAATTTTCTCATCTACTTCAAACCCCATTAGCATGATCCAAACTATCCTTGCCTCCACAGCCTCCATTAGGCACTAATTAGTTTCTACCATAAAACATATTGTATCCTTATACTTTTCAACCAATGATTGGGGGATTCTTTCTCTAGCCTGCATCAAGGTTTGGAAGTTTTTGAAGTAACCCCACAGAGCTATGTTTTGTACCTTGGCATCACCAAGCCCAGGCAAATAATCCCTGATTTGTATGGCTACTGGTCTATCATTTTGCCACTTCCAACCACTAGATTCGGGTAGCTCATTCATGTAATAAAAGAACAAACAGAGTATCAAGCCACCGTATTTGAAGGAGTTCTTCTTGTCCTTCTTTATCTTCATTAGATTCTCCAAAAGTTAGTTTAGAAGGAGCTCACAAAGATCATAGTCAGCATTTTCTTTAAGTATCTGATAAGCAGTGTAAATTGTAGTTCTGGGTACTGAATTTTCCCTGCTAGAGTGATATATCTTGTAACTGATTATCATGGAGGCAAACTTGATATCCAGATCAGTGATATCTGGTAACTGCCCTAATGGCATCCTTAGTTATCTTGAATGGTCTCATCAACCACATAAAGTTGTCATGCAATCTACTCAGAACATACCGGACCCATTCATCTTCTGCAAAACAGGGGAAATGAATGTATTGTGCAAAATGCTTGTCCTGGATGGCTTTGTACTGAGGTTTTAGTTCAAATGATTCATCTATTAGCTGCTTGTGATATATATCCATCAACTTAGATTCCCCAAAATCCTCAATATTGGCATGAATGTATGCCCTAACATCTTCAACATGTAAAACCCCATGCGGAATACTAGAAAAGGTGCCTAGGGGATCAATTTCTAGGGTTTTGTATGGATGTTTCTTGAATTTTGGATGCGGTCTATCAGTGATCTTCACAATATTTGGTGTAACCATCTTTCAAAAGATTCAAAGAGAGATTTCAAGAATAGAAAATACCTTTTACGCTTTTAGGGTTCACGGAATGAGCCGAAAAGATCATCGGTTGACTTGAATTCTGTAGTTGAACCTTGAGAGAAATGAAGCAAACTTGTTTGCAGAGATCTTCTTATCTTTTTCACTAATGTAAATGTGCAAATGATGAGCAAATGAACCCTTTTATCTCTAAGCAAACCTTAATTCCATATTGCAATAAATGTGCAACTTAAGTCATTCTGGTTGCCTTGTTCTCCTTGTTCTGAGAAGGATCTTTTCTAGATCACTGAGATATACATAGAGTTTTTCTTGATGATTAGTGACAATCTATCCTCCTTTCCCCAAACATTTAATCTACCCGCAGATCAAGATACTTCAAATTTGAATCATACCGGATCTGTCTATGAAAATCATGCTCTTACCAAATGATTGTTAAACTAGATTAATCTCAGATGATTAACCTCTTCAAATTCCTTGTGGATCTTTCATATCTTTCCCAAGGGTTATTTAGATGTTTCTCTGAGAGCCCTTTTAGTCTACAACCTTCCATGTGCCAATTTCAGGCACTAATTGACTGGCTGGGGGAAAATATTTTCTTTTGTGACTCCCCCTGAGCTAGAGCTCATCTATTTAGTTTCTGGAAGGAATATCAGTACCAGATTCTGGTGTGGATCCATCCCCATCATTTTATGTACTTCTCTTCACCCATATCTTGTTCATCTCTCTTTGAATTTCATCCACATTCACTTTTCCTTTTCCTTTGTCTTGGTTTTGATTATGATGCACCGGACCCTTTTTGTCCTGATTCTTACTTCTGCAGAACTTGGCAATATGACTGGATCTATTGCAATTGTAGCAAATAACATTTCTTTGCATATTTGACTGATATCCTCTTGATCTACACTGATTAGCCATATGTCCCATTCTATTACATGCAAAACATCTACCATTGAATGAATTGCTCATTTGCATATTTCTGCATTCATGAGTTTTGTGACCATACCTTTTGCAATTAAAGTACTGTTTGGAGAAGGATGAATTAGTCTGATTCATTCTTCTTCTGCACTAATTTTCTTTATGACCAAAGTTATTGCAATTGTGGCAGTATCCATTGAAGGAAGGATATCTTTGAGCATTTGGTTGCCTTACCAAAGGTCTTCTAGGCCTGTTTCTTAGATTTTCTAATCTGGAGTTCTTCTGACTGGATCCAGAGCTTTCACCTTTTTCATACCCCAAGCCTTGCTTGTCATCTACCCTCTTTTGGCTTTGAAGAAGAACTTCAAGTTGAGCAGAGGTTATCTTGAATTTCTCTTTATATTCATTTGTTGTTTGAAGATCCCTTTTAAGAGTGTCAATCTGATTCTCAAGTTGTTCTTCATTATCTCTAGCTCCTTCAAGATCAGATTCAAGATGCTTGATTATTATATCCATTTTGTGGCAGTCTTCTGATTTCTTCTTGAGAGATTGTCTTAGATCATCTTCAATTTTTCTTTTCTCTTCAATTTCTTGGGTAAATTTCATAACTCCTTATTCCATTTCATGTCTTACCATAATGACCTCTTTTGATAACTTTTCACATAACTTGGTTTTCTCCTTCAGATCTTTATTTATGTCATTGGCTTCACCTTGACTTGCCAATTGCTGAAGTAGATCCTTTCTCTTTTTCATAGAGATACTTAGTTTTCCTTTTAGTTCATTTATGAAATCATCATCCTGTTTGAGTCTTTCCTTCAATTCATTGACTTCAAAGTGAGATTTCTCAAGATCATCTAGGGTAGACTGAAGTTGTTCCCTCATACCATACACATCCATTTGAATTTCCAGATCTTACTCAAGCTGTTCGGCTCTGTTTGGAGGAACTTGGCTCTGATACCAATTGTTCATAACTGAGAGGGGGGTTGAATCAGTTATCTTAATTAATTTAACTTTTTGTTCTTCTTTAAGAACTAGTGCAGTATCAAAGCAAATAAGCATTCATAATCATGAAAGAAGAAACAAAGTCAAGATACATAACACAATGATTTTGACGTGGAAAACCCTGTTAAGGGAAAAACCACGGGGTGACTAACCCAAGAATGTATTCTCTGTTAGAAGAATAGAAATACAAAATGGCACTTGCTAATTAGGGCTCACTGCCTGAGCACACTGCTCACAAAAGGCTCACTGCCTACAATAGTTTATAGAAGGAAACAAGATACTTGAACTGATGGAAAGCATCCACATGTGCTTGGGTTCAGTTCCAATTGAGCTTAATATACTGATCTACTGCACTTCATTCTTCCTCTGCCTTAGTGCTGTTGTTCTGTCACATAATGGACCTCTATCTCTGTTTCCACACTGTTCTCTACTTTTCTTCGCATTACATAATCCACCACACACCTTCTCATTGAAATCCATCTGGTATATATATCCGCACCAAGGATTTCATCATCTTTCTAGTCGGCATCTAGAATAGTCAATATTTTCCCAAACTCTGGTCTATCGGCTGAATCCTTGCTTATCAAGTGATGCATATCAAAGAGATGCTTATAGAAGTCATCAATTATGTCAGCCAATCATGAATGATACCTCAGGAAGCTTGATCACCATCAATGTCTCATCTGGATTAAGATCTGATGCTCTGCTGGTCAATTCTTCCTCTGTCTACTCTACCAAATAGGAACCCAAACCTTAGGTGCTTATATCTCTTCACTCTTTCATCACCAGAGGCTCAATCCCTAGAATCTATCAATCAAGGTATTCCTCTTTACTTCCCCAAGTCTACACTTTACATAGATACTTCCTCTAAGAGATCCGGACCTAATTGTCAGATCTTGCTGCATACTCTATTCTTGGTCACCCGACCAAGTTACTCTACAATCTGACTTCCAATATAGACACACCATGTCTTGCGGATGTGTGGGATGAACTTTGTTGCCATCAATGACAATACTCATGAAGCCACAATGTGTCTCTTGCCAACAAAGCACACTTTTCAAAATGACAAAAATGGAATACTTAGCTCTAGGTGTGCTTAATGGTATTGTACTACATTAAACTTAGCTCTAGGTGTGGCTTGATGGCATTGTATTTAATTGTACTTAACTCTAGGAGTGGATTGATGGAATTGTAACACAAACTATCACAATGATCCAAAATAATGCTATAGTTTCAAATCATACTCTATAATTCTCTAACAAATAGTAAATTAAATTTTATTTCAATATGACATGAAACCACAACATAGATTTGATCTAGGTCAATTGTGTGGTGTGAAATTCATCTCAATGCATGGAATCAACCTTATATGCATGAAATCAACCTACTAGATCTAGTGATCTAAAAATTAGTTTGCATTGTCTTCTTATTTTGAATATTCAATTATGAACTAGGAGTGTTGATAAATACATTTGAGGAGCTTGCTAAGTGAGGGTGATATTCTCAATCAAACCCCTAGGTGAGTCAACTTAATGTCTTATGATTAAAAATTGAAGACATAAATAAACCATGCAATATGCTTACTTGTTGCTAAGTATGTAGATGTTGGTGTGCTTGTGAATGCTTAGATATAATTCTTGAATAATGCAACAAGTAGTAATTGAGAGTAAATTATAAACAGATAAGCACACTTTTGAAAATGACAAATATGGAATACTTAGCTATAAGTGTGGCTTGATGGAATTGTGTTACATTGTGCTTAGCTCTAGGTGTGGCTTGATGGCAGTATACTACATTGTACCTAGCTCTAGGTATGGCTTGATGGCATTGTACTGTAAACTATCACTCAATGATCCAAAATGATGCCATAGTATCAAATCACACTCTATAATTCTCTAATAAATAGTAAATTAAATTTAGTTTTAATATAGCATGAAATCACAACATATAATTGACCTAGGTCAATTGTGTGGTGTGAATTGATCTCAATGCATGGAATCAACCCTCTATGCATAAAATCAACCTACTAGTTCTAGTGATCTAAAAACTAATTTACATTGCCTTCTTATATTTTAATATTCAATGATGAACTAGTAGTGTTGATAAACACATTTGAGGATCTTTCTAAGTGAGGTTCATATTTTAGTCAAACTCCTAGGTGAGTCAACTCAATGGATTATGATTGAAAATTGAATACATCAAGAAACCATGCAATTATGCTTACTTGTTTATAAGTATGTAGATGTTGGTGTGGTTGTGAATGCTTAGATATGATTCTTAAATAATGCAACAAGTAGTAATTGAGAGCTCTAGATTCAATGATATGTTAAAATGAATTAGGGTAACTTATCCTTTCATACAACACACTAGAATATAGTTTGAAGTGCTTGACACTTCAATTTAGCCAATAATAACTAGTTGAAGGGAAATGATGTAGACCTAATTTAAATTTTCAATTTATAAAAAGGCATGGGTTGGTTTCATGCCATAGAATCAAACTAGATTTAATTATATATTAAAGAATAAAACTAGATATGAAAATGGATAAATGAAGGATTGAAACTAATTCCTAGGGATGTGTAGAGATATACTCAAGATATATTCAAGGAATGCACCAATTCCTAGTGCAAAACATGTCATTTGTATGTTATCCATTGTATAATGGCTAACCTAGTCAAATTAAGTCCAAAACTAATTGGAAAAGTGCAAGGAATTTGTAAGTTTCACCATTAGATTTTGCCCCTACTTTTACTTGCATGTGATCTACTATGAAGATGCATATCAAAGTAAAGCAAAGAATCAACATGAAAGTAAACTATTTTAAACAATCATAAAAGGATATACATAAGGATAACACTTCAATGCATTCTTCATGTAATGAGTGCTCCATCTTGAAACCTACAAAAGTAAATGGAAAATAATGAGTAGCATCTATCAAGAATTTAAAATATGGGAATTAACATAAAATATTAACAATGTCAATAATACTAAAGTAAATTCAAAGGGTGACATTTGTATATAGGTAACTACAATGCAAATTCTTAATACATAGAGATAGATCTAGTCAATTTTATGGGTGTTAATAAATCTCTAAGATCAATTCCTATAACAATTAACCATATAGAGGAAAGAAGATGTAATTTAAGACTAATTTAATATCATAATGATAAATGGAAATAGTGTACTTGTCATTAAAAGTAAAATATGTTGCCAAAAATGACAAGGCTATTATATAAGGCATATCAAGTAAGTTAATTTCTTTAATAGTTCTTTACCTTGAAACATAATTGTTAGCCAACCTTAAACTGAATCCATCAATTTGTTAAACATGCAATTGGATATTAGTTATATCACAAACAAATTTGTGAATAAGGAAATGACAAGCTATCTACCTATTTCACTTTAGTAGCAATTGTAATTGAACAAAAATGGAACTAAGTATCCATGGCAGCTTGGAATGATACAACATGATGGTATGTGGCCCAATTATTTGGGGTATACTAGATTGACACAAAAGCCATGTTGATTCACCTTCCTAAGGGCCTCATTAATTACACAATATCATAGCAAGTTAGTTCATAATGAGGTATTTAATATTTAAAGAAATAGATAGATATATTGCTAGTAATTAGGGGTAGAGAAGGTAATTATATTAATTTTTTATTGTTAATGTTGCAAAAGCCAACCTCATAGAACCCAGTGATCACCTACAAGCAAAATAACCTGTCACGTAGAAGAGATTCGAACAACACAAAGATATTGCTCTGCAAGCCAAGAGTAAAATTGAATAAACAATACTGAATAATTACAAAGAGATCAATCCTTAAGAAAGGAGATCAAAACCCTAAAGTGAACCCTAGGATTTAATAAAAGAATTATTAAATAATAAAAGTGCCTAAGTTTAGCTTAAGTGAAAAATAAAGTAAATGTGACTTAATTAATTAATTAATATGATTGAATTAATTAAGTAATTAACCTATTACTCTAACACCCCCCTTAAGATGAACTTAGGGAGAAGATAAAAACTAAGGAAAAATGCATGAAAGCAAAGATGGGTCCTGGCAACTAGGCCTGATGAGTTACCCAAATACAACCAAATCTCTATAAAGCAGAGTAAAGGAGAAAACCTAGTGGGAAAAACCTCCTCTCCAAAAAGAGATGAAAGCATGTGAAAAAACATGAAGGAAGGAAGGCCTCATGAAGACCCCCTCAGGACAACTTCCTTCACCCCAATGCATAGATCGCAACTGAAGATAGTGAGGTGATGCCAAAAGTTTCGTGAAGATTTTTGCAACCTGCTTCTCTATAGGAATGTACTCCAAGATAAGAGAACCATCCTGAATCAACTGCTTGATGAAGTGCATGTGGATATCAATGTGCTTAGTCTACTGATGCTCCACTGGGTTGCATGAAATGTGAATAGCACTTTGATTGTCACACCAAAGAAGAGTGGGACTATCAGGAGGAAAACCAAACTCAGTCATCAATTGTTAAAGCCATAAAACCTCCTGGCTAGCTAACAGTGTAGCTCAGTACTCAGCCTCTGTAGATGATAATGCAATAGCAGATTGCTTCTTGCAAGACCATGTAATAGGACCAGAACCAAGGCAAAAAAATAAAAGCCAGAAGTAGACTTCCGATCATTGACATCACCAACCCAATCTAAGTCAGTGAAGCCAACAATGTGAGGGGCTCCTGATGTGTAGGAATGCCATAATGTGTGGTGCCCTGAATGTACCTTAAGATATGTTTGGCATCTTGCTAATGTCTCTCATGTGGATCATGTGAGAACCAAGAGACAAGGCCAAATGCAAAGGAAAGATCAAGACAGGAATGTGTCAGGTACAACAAACTACCAACCAACTACCTGTATAATGTAGAATCTACTGAAGGAGTAGAGCATGTGGAAGACAAGGCAACACATGACTAAAATGGTGTGGGGGTAGGCTTGCAATCAAGTATGCCAAATTGCTGGAGCATATCAAGAGCATACTTTTTCTAAAATATGGAAATCCCATCTGAAGATTGAAGAAACTGTAGACCAAGAAAATAGTGCAAAAGACTGAGATCTGTCATCTCAAACTGCTCCATTAGAGCTCTTTGAACACTGAATCATGGAGGATGAGCTACTTGTAAGAATGAGATCATCAACATATAGCACAAGGATCAAAAGATCACCCTCCTGACACTGAATGTACACTGTGGGATTGGAATGACAATGGGTGAAGTGAGAGGAAAGCAAAAAAGAGTCCATCTTCTCATACCAAGCCCAAGGGGCTTGTTTGAGACCATACAATGAACACAGAAGTCTACAAACCAAAGAAGTGTCCTGCACAAATCCCTAAGGTTGTTGCATATAGATTTTCTCATGTAGGTCCCCATGCAAGAAAGCACTCTTCACATCCATCTGAAAAACTATCCATCCCTATGAAGCTGCTAGTGAAAGTACAAAGAGAATAGAATTCATCTTGGCAACAGGAGCAAAGGTCTCAAAGTAATCAATACCATCAACTTGAGAAAACCCCTTCGCAACAAGACGGGCCTTGTACTTATCAATCAATCCATCTGCAGCAAACTTGGTACGGTACACCACTTGCATCGAACCAACTTTCTTCCCTTAGGAAGATGAACAAGATCCCAAGTATTATTCTTCATCAAAGAAGAATACTCCTCCATAGCTCTATCCCACTTAGGAGTACCTGCTGCCTCTTAATACTTCTGAGGATCATCCGAAATGGCATGACTCAAAAGACTAGCTCCTAATGTCTATGCACGGGTATGAAAGGAATCTAAAGGATCACCTACCAAATATCTTGCTACCTCAAGACTAAATCAGGCCCACTTGGGCAAAGGCTAAGTATCTGGTGGTGTTGGGGAAGGTGGAGCATCATCAACATTATCCTCAAGAGATAAGGAATCCTCAAGAGATGAAGTGGGAGTAGGAAGTGAGGGAAAAGTTGGTGATGGAGGATCCATCTGAGGAAAGCGCTCATCAAACTAGACATCTCGTCAAAACAAGACCTCTCTGGAATTAGGATCAAACAACCTATACACCTTAAAATCCTTACAGTAGCCAACAAATATGAGTGGTCATCTTTTCCTCGCCATGGCTTTCTGCTGAGCATCAGGAATGTATGCCCAAGCCTCACTGCCAAAAACTCAGAATGTAGAAACATCAAGCTTGACATGGGTCCAAGCCTCCTCAGGTGTCATATGTCATAATGCCTTATGAGGCATTTGATTTTGAATGTAATTGGCACAATTCACTACCTCATCCCAAAATGAAGAATCCATATCATGTGACTGAATCATACAATTGGCCATCTCCCATTAAGTTCTATTCTTTCTCTCAGCAACACCATTTTGCTGAGGGGTGTAAGGTACTAAAAGCTGACGTTGCAAAGCATGCTCAGTACAAAAGTCCCTGAAAGCCTGATTGATATACTCCCCCCATTGTCTGTGTGTATCCTCCTGATAGAAAGTCTAGACTGCTTCTCCATGAATGTCTTGAAGATCTTGAAAGTATCAAAGACATCACTCTTGTACTTAAGAAAGTACACCCATGTACGTTTAGAGAAGTCATCAATGAATGTGAGCACAAATTTGGCCCCTAAAAATGAAGTCAGAAAGGACATGAGGTCACTATTTACCAACTCCAAGGGTGCCTTAGCACATGTGGCTCTACCCGTAGGAAAAGAATCCTAATGATGTTTGCCAAGTACACATCCTTGACAAACACCATTAGTACAAGAAATCTGAGGGAGCCCAATCACAAGTGCATGTGTACTCATCTATTGTAGATATCTATAATTGACATGGCCAAAATGCTCATGCCAAAGCCTGCTCACTGTGTCTGCATATGCTATAAGTGATGAACCAGAACCATTTGAGCTCTCAAAGCCATCAAATTTATATAAGCGAGATGTAGGATCAACACTCCTAGTAGCCACAACTAAATCGGGATCATGGAGGTCTCAAATAACCACATCATGCGAGGAGAACTCAACTATCTTTCTAGTGCCAAAATGGTAAATCTGGTAAACAAAAAGGAGGTTTGTTGAAATGGAAAGAACAAGAAGAACATCCTGAAGACAACAACCATCCAATGGAGCGGGACCTAAACCCATAACTGAAAGCTATGTAGAATCACCAACTGCACTCTGTAAAGTGCCACAATGAGAAAGTGTGGTAACAAACTCCTAAGTATGTGTCATATGGTACGAAGCACCAAAATCTAGAATCCATGTGGATCCTAAAGGTAAGGCTCATGTAGAAAGAGCATGACCTTTACCTATGTGTAGGGAAGTAGACTGAGGTGAGGTGATATGATGCTACTGCATGGCCTCCTCTAAAGACTCTAATCTCTTCCAACACCTAGTAACTGGATGACCTTCCTTGCCACAAAAACTGCAACCTAGATCACCTGATTTCCTCTTAGTCTTGGAGGAAGACTCACCAAACTTGGAAGACTTACCCTGCTTAGGATTAGAGTGTGGTTTGTAATCTGACTTAGGAGGTGGCTTGAAGGAACTCTCACTACCTACTGAATCTAACTTGGGCTTCAGTTTTTACTTTTGCTTCCCTTAGATGTCTGAGCTACCAAGGCTTGGTTCTTTGATCCTGGGAGAGCATCCAACTGTGATAGCTTAGCCTGTTTATGAGTCAACCGATCGTAGAAAACCTCAAAGGTAGGCATGGTAAATCATGGACCTAAAGCATCCATGGTGGAATAGAAACTAGAAGAGAATATCTGAAATGAGCCTCGAATCTTAGAGAGAATCAGGTATATACACTTGGTGTTAGTTTTGGTTTTGCCACAATGTTGCAAAAGTGATCTAAGTGATTTGAATTTCATCAAGAAATCCTTAATAGATGGAAAGGAATTAGGTACCAAGGAAGTTAATTCTACCTCAAGCTAAAGTTCTCTGAAATGATTGATGGTGCCAAAGAGATCATTGAATTTGGTCCACATTTCCCAAGGAGTTGTGCAACTCTCAAGGTGAAATAAAAGACTGTCTGAAACATGCAATGATATCAAACCCATGGCCTCATCCATTTTGTTTCTATGCTATAGAATCTCAAACTGACATTGCAACTAAGGCTAAATCTCATCCAAAAAAGACCATAACCCCTTTGACAGGAGAAGTCTGGTCATATGTGCCTTCCAAGTGTGATAATTGTGTGGGGAAAGATGGTTAACTGATGAGGTGTCCTCCATGATGTTTGAGTTTTTGAAATGTGTTTAAGGGAAGATTTTTATTTTTTCTGATGTGTATATATAGAAAGCAAGAAAAAAAGACCCCCCACAACACAAGAAACCAATCCCCAGTCCAAATTTGGAAGCTGGAAAGGGAGAAAAAGAAAAAAAACACTTCAGACTATTCTCTATGTACCTAGTAAATTTTATGATGAAATACTCTATAGATCTAGAAAGAGCACTTCAAGACCTTTCTAATGCCTATTCATTTGCAAAAAATGGAGGTTGTATGCAATAGTTATGTCCTTGGAAGTGCGAAAATAATGATCTGACTTTGATTGGCAAAAATGGCAGAAAAATAGAAAAATTAGAAAACATAAATAGAACCACTAGATCGGACCTAGAACCAGCTTTCCAACGCCTATTATTTTGTGAAAATCTGATTCTGTAGATGAAAATGGCGTCCATTTTCCCAAAAAAGGCTCAAAAAGGCAAAAAAGGGACCTTGGTAGCCCTGTGGTGGTGACTAAGTGGCACCGCTCAGGCTAGCGGCGACTGGGCAGTGATCTAGCGCAGAAATGATGGCAACTGAACTGGAGCCTAGTAGTGGTTGATGAAGAGGGAGGCAGTTAGAAGACCACCCACCGGCAGTTTAAGCGACCAAGGTCATAGTTTGCTAAAGAAGTCATCGTTTGGGGTGGCGGTTAGAAAAAACCCTACAAGTTTTTGTAGATGGGAACCACATATGTGCGGCCGACAGGAACCGCTTTTTAAAGTGTTGCACAAAGTTTTTTTTAAACTCTATGCCTTTTTTTTTGTGCAATTTTTTTTAACCTTGCATTTTTTACAGAGCCGTACGGTATGCCTTGTACAGCGCCGTATGGATCAGAAATGAAAAAAATTGCCCCAAAGGTCACAGAGGCAAAATTTGACAAATTTATAGTTGATTTATAGGTTTTGGACTACTTCAGATGCAATGGTGAGGTCTGTTTGGGCTGAAAACACTTCAAAAATATAGGTACCCTCTATATTTGAGAAAAAAAGCACCCTTGGTATCCCTTGCAGATCTGAGCCCGTGAGTCCAAAATTGTGAAACAAAGGCCAATCTTGACTATTTCTAGCACTCTGAATGCAATGGTGGGATTAAAAATGACTCAACATGCACTAAAATACTCTTTCAAGGCTTGAATCCCTCAAAAGATGAACAGGAAGTTACATATCTGATGCTCTGATACCATGTTGAAGTTGTAAAAGTCAACCTCACAGAACCCAGTGATCACCTACAAGCAAAATAACCTATCACATAGAAGAGATTCAAAAAACACAAAGATATTGCTTTGCAATCCAAGAGAGTAAAATTTCATAAACAAGAATGAATAATTACAAAGAGATCAATCATTAAGAAAGGAGATCAAAACCCTAAAGTTAACCCTAGGATTTAATAATAGAATTATTAAATAATAAAAGTGCCTAAGTTTAGCTTAAGTGAAAAATAAAGTAAAGGTGACTTAATTAATTAATCAATATGATTGAATTAATTAAGTAATTAACCTATTACTCTAACAGTTATTAGGTATTGGGGCTAAGATAGTGGCAGGGATTGGGGTTGAATATAAGGGATATGAAGTTAGGTAAAAATAGAAATTTAAATTTATCTCTCTTTACTTTTGTCTTTCATGAGGGTATAAAGAGGATTTGGTTATGCTATTTATATGTAGGTATTTCATATATATTTGTTTATCTCTAAGTGGGTCAAATGGTGAAAGTTTTTGTACACCATAGAGGAGATATAAATTTTATTTAGTAAGAGGTATTTGAATTGTGTACACCATCTAGGACAATATATAAGGTAAATGAGTCAAGGAATCTTCTTGTGGACATCCACCTAGAGGCTCTCATACATCAAGTTAGTGCTTCACTTAAAAATGATAAGAAAAATCCCTATCTTTTTTTACCATTTTAAATATATATTTTTTGTTGAGGTTTAATAGATAACTTATTTAAAGGATCGCAACATGATGACACTAAAGAGATATTATTCAGTTTTGATGGGTAGATGTTAGATGTGAAGAGACCTAATGTCTCAAGTTACTACTTGGAACCTCATTCATTCATTGGTTTGTTCACAGAAAGTACATGTTCATCGTTCATCGGCAAGGTTTGAACTTTGCTCGTCAGGTTTAATGGTTCAACAGGTTCAACTGATCTGATATGTCTATCGGCATAAGGTTGGCCATCAGCTGAGCCTATGGTAGGTACTCCAATGGTCTTCTATTACTTCGATGAAGGATGAAGGCTTGGGCATCGGTGGGACAAGGAACCATCGGTGTGGATGGTGGAGTGGTCTCTGATGGCTTGGGCTATTCTGATGAGGCTTAAACTGGCATCATCGGCAACAAAATTACCGACAATAGTCTTACTGAGTGTTCATGTATGTAAACCAGGATATCAAACTCAAACTGGTGAATGTGGGACTAAAGGTCTCACATGAATATGAACAGTTATGTGATGGTTGGAAGATAGTGATGCTGGGTCAGTTGAAATGAACAGTTAAGGCAGAAGTTCAAAACAATTTTTCTCTTGAAGACTATGTTATATATAGATTTGGTGAGGTCATCTGGATTGATGATGAGATTCGATCAAATTGTTCATTCTATAGATGTACAGAGGAAGTGAACTATGTGTATGATTTGAGAATCGATACCTAAGCGAGAAGGCTGAGATCTTTATTGTAACCATTCTAAGCTTACTATAAATAAAGATTGTCTCTCTTGTGGTGGTGGGTTTTTTACCTGAAAGGGTTTTCCCACATACATCTGGTGTTGTTCTCTATTATCTTGTATGTTTATTCTATATTTTCTGGTGTGTTCATCTTTATATTTGAATTAAATGTTACCTATCTGCATTATCCCCTTTGAATTGACATTAGGGAAGCTATATTCTGCACCTGTGTTTTCCTTACAAGTGGTATCAGAGCCTGGCCAATTGTGTTATCCTTGTTAGTAGGTTGGATTTTTTGTGTTAGTTCTATGAGTGGGAGTTCTATAGAGGTCTATTTTGTTAAATAAGATGGCAAGTGCATCAGGAAAAGTAGACATTGAAAAATTCAATGGCACAAACTTTGAGTTGTGGAAGCTTAAGGTTGAAGATTTGCTGGTCGACAAAGATCTTTGTGTTGCTGTGTCTGGGACTGAACCTTCAGGCATGAAGCAAGAAGACTAGGACCTGGCAGATAGGAAAGCCAGAGGACTGATAAGATTAAGTTTAGCATATTATGTTCTATTGAACGTCCATGAGGAGAAGACTGCAAACGCTTTGTGGAAGAAGTTGGGAGATATTTATTAGGGCAAGTCCTTGGTGAATAAGCTTTTCCTCAGAAAGAAGTTGTACTCTCTGAAGATGGATGAAGGAGCATCTGTAGTAGACCATCTAAACTCATTTTATATGATTGTTGCTTAGTTGAATTCTGTAGGTGTAAAAATAGAAGAGGAGGACCGATGTATGCTTCTGTTGTGTTCCTTACCTAACTCATGGGATCATCTTGTGATGGCTATTGGAAGTACAACAACTACGTTTAAAACTGAAGAAGTTGTTGTCTCTCTATTATCTAAAGAGATGCAGAGGAAATCTTCTGAGATGGCCAAAGAGGCCCTGTCCATTCAAGGTAGATCAAAGGAAAGAGGCAAGAAGAAAGATAAGAAGTCTAAGTTCAAATCAGAGGGGAGATCAAAATCTCCTAGAAAAAAGTCCAAGGTGAAGTATTGGAATTGTGGGCAGAAAGGACACATCAGAAAAGATTTCAAAGAGGAGAAAAAGAAGAAGAAGAAGAACTTCCCTGACACCAATTCTACTCAGACTGATGCTGTGCCTTCATTGCTACCTTGGCAATGCCTGCATCTAAAGATGTATGGCTGGTGGATTCAAGAGCATCTTTTCATATGACATCTCACAGAGAATGGTTCACTAAGTATGAATCATATGCTGGTGGGAAGGTGTTCCTGGCAAGTGATTCAACATTGGAAATTGTTGGCCGAGGAAGAGTCAGAATCGAGTTCTCGGATGGCAAAATAAATGGAATGAATGGAGTATTACACATACCAGGTCTGGCTCAAAATTTACTTTCTGTTAGTAAGCTTAATGATGTTGGAGTGCAAGTTACTTTTGTGAATGGTGGTTTTAAGATGACTAGAGGTTCTATTGTACTGGCAAAGAGTGAACGCATTGGAACTTTGTATAGGTTAGATGCTAAACCAGTGTGCTGTAATAATGTCTCTATAAAATCTGAAAAAGCTACTATTGTAACACATGATGCAAACTCTATGGAAGTTAAACTTTCTGTAGAGAAAACAATGCTCTCGCATCATAGACTTGGCCACATAGGTGAAAAAGGTTTAAAAACCTTGAAAAACAAAAACCTGGTAGATGGGCTGATTGATTGTAATCTAGAGTTCGATTTCTATGAACATTGCATATATGGAAAACATAACCGTTCTTTCTACTCTAGTTCTCATAAATCTTCGGGTGTTCTAGGCTATGTACATTCTGATGTTTTTGGTCCAGTTGATGTTCCTTCTCTGTCTAAATCAAGATACTACCTATCATTTATTAATGATTATTCAAGGAGGGCATTTGTATATTTTTTGAAAAATAAATCACAAGTGTTTAGTCAATTTAAAGAATTTAAAAATCTTGTGGAAAATCAGACTGGTAGAAAAATAAAATGTTTGAGAATGGATAACAGTGGTGAATATTGCAATGCAAATTTTGATAAATATTGTATTGATCATGGAATAAAAAGGCATAAGACTACACCTTATACTCCACAGCAAAACGAAGTTGCTGAAAGGTTGAATCGATCATTGATGGAGAAAGCAAGAAGTATGTTGAGTTATGCTGGTCTTGAACAAAGGTTCTAGGCTGAGGTAGTTGCTACAACTTGTTACTTGCTAAATAGTTCTCCTACTTTGGCATTGGTTGATAAGACGTCTATGGAAGCATGGTCTGGAAAGAAGCCCTCTCTAAGACATCTTCGTGTCTTTGGCTGTGAGGCATATGCTCATATTCTTAAGGTAAAAAGATCTAAGATGGATTACAAGGCAGTAAAATGTACCTTTATTGGCCATGGAGTCAGTGTTAAAGGGTACAAGCTTTGGAATCCTAAAATTAAAAAAGTAATTTACAAAAGGAATGTAATTTTTAGAGAGCTGAAACCTTTGGTTATTGATCCTCAACTGGAGAAGATAGAAGAGAAGAAAGAAAAAAGTGTTGTTAATATTCCTCTGACCCCTATAAAAGAGGAACAACAAGCACCAAGTGTAGATTTAGAAGTCAGTTCAAGTAGCTCCGAAGATTCAGATCCAGAGCAAGAACCTGAACCTGCACCTCAGCCGTTGAGGAGGTCTACACATGAAAGAAGACAACCAGATAGGTATGGATTTTCAGTACTTGATTCAAGTTGTGCCTATGCTTTGTTTACTGATACTGATGAACCTAGGACTATGAAAGAAGCTATTAGTTTACTTGATTCAGATTCTTGGTTGGAAGCCATGGATAATGAAATGTCATCATTGGAAAAAATGGAACCTAGGATCTAGTGCCCTTTCTTGAAGGTAGAAAACCTATGGGCTATAAGTGGGTATTTAAAAAGAAATATGGTCTAGATGGTAGTATTGAAAAGTACAAGGCAAGACTGGTTGCTAAGGGGTATTCTCAAGAGGAAGGTATAGATTATGGAGAAATCTTTTCTCCTGTAGCTAAGCTGACATCCATTAGATTTTTGTTGTCACTTGCAGCAGTGTATGACTTTAAAATTGAGCAGATGGATGT
Source organism: Cunninghamia lanceolata (assembly GCA_027924645.1). Taxonomy (NCBI): domain Eukaryota; kingdom Viridiplantae; phylum Streptophyta; class Pinopsida; order Cupressales; family Cupressaceae; genus Cunninghamia; species Cunninghamia lanceolata. The sequence continues at coordinate 116,649 of BSBN01000787.1, read as the reverse complement.
GACGACACCATTTCTTCATGGGGACCTTGAAGAAGAAATTTATATGTCCCAGACAGAGCATTTTGTGGTAAAAGGTAAAGAACATCTAGTATGTAAACTTAAAAAGTCTCTTTATGGCTTGAAGTAATCTCCCAGAATGTGGTATTAGAAATTCGATACGTATGTTTTATCTTTGCGATTTGTGAGATCTAAATCTAATCATTGTTTCTATTATAAAACTGTGATCAGATTCTTATAATTGTATTGTATGTGGATGACATGTTATTCATTTGCAATGGTAAGGGGATGATCTCAAATTTAATATCTCAGTTGTCCTTGAAATTTGAAATGAAGAATCTGGGGGTAGTGAAGTACATTCTGGGAATGGAAATCAAAACGGATAGATCTAGTAGAAAGCTTTGGCTCAACCAGAGCAAGTATATTACCAATATTCTTAATAAATTTAACATGTCTGATTGCAAATAGTTAATTGTTCCAGTTTTTTAGGGAATGAAACTATCTATTGAAGATTGCCCAGAATCTTCAAATGAAATTGACGACATGAAAAAAGTGCCTTATGCAAGTGTTGTTAGTAGTTTAATGTACGCAATGGTCTATACCAAACCAGACATTGCCCATGTAGTGGAAGTTTTGAGCCAATTTATGGCAAATCTAGGTAGATCACATTGGGATGCTATGAAGAGAGTTATGAGGTATTTGAAGGGAACTTCTGACTATGCTATTTACTATCATGGAAACTCAGTTGGATCTCATAAATCTATCAGCATTCAGGGATATGTTGATTTTGATTGGGCAGGAAATATTGACAGTAGAAGATCCACCAGTGGATATGTATTCACATTAAATGGTGGTGCTATTAGTTGGATGAGCAACTGGCAGGCTGTAGTCGCTTTGTCCACAACAGAGGCAGAGTACATGGAAGCTACTCATGCACGCCAAGAAGTCATTTGGTTGAAGAGGTTGTGTTCTGATGTCAGTTTTGATGCAGGGTAGATACAAATTCATTATGACAATCAAAGTGTTATCTATTTGGCAAAAAATCCTACTTTTCATGCTAGGACAAAACATATTGATGTCCAATATCACTTTGTTCATGATATGGTGGAAGACAAAAAGGTAAAGATGGAAAAGGTTGATACTTTGGATAATGTTGCAGATGCCTTGACTAAACCAATGAGCATGGCCAAGTTCAAATGGTGTTTAGATGAAATGGGTCTTCAGACCCATAATTCTTAGTAATCATATGAGGATTAAGATGTAGCAATAATCTCTTCGATAAGTGGGAGATTGAAGAGACCTAATGTCTCAAGTTACTGCTTGGAACCTCATTCATTCATTGGTTTGTTCATAGCAAGTACATGTTCATCGTTCATCGGCAAGGTTTGAACTTCGCTCGTCAGGTTCAATGGTTCAATAGGTTCAACCGATGTGATATGTCTATCGGCATAAGGTTGGCCATCGGCTACTGTTACTCCAATGAATGTTTGAACTTCGCTCGTCAGGTTCAATGGTTCAACAGGTTCAACCAATGTGATATGTCTATCGACATAAGGTTGGCCATTGGCTGAGCCTATGGTAGGTACTCCAACGGTCTTCTGTTACTCCGATGAAGGATGAAGGTTTGGGCATCGATGGGACAAGGAACCATCGGTGTGGATGGTGGAGTGGTCTCTAATGGCTTGGGTTATTTTGATGAGGCTTAGACTAGCATCGTCGACAACAAAATTGCCGATGATAGTCTTACTGAGTGTTCATGTATGTAAACTAGGATATCAAACTCAAACTGGTGAATGTGGGACTAAAGGTCTCACATGAATACAAATAGTTATGCGATGGCCAGAAGATAGCGATGCTGGGTTAGTTGAAACGAACAGTTAGGGCAGAAGTTCAAAATAGTTTTACTCTTGAAGACTGTGTAATAGACAAATTTGGTGAGGTCGTCTAGATTGATGATGAGATTCGATCAAATTGTTCATTCTGTAGATGTACAGAGGAAGTGAACTGTGTGTATGATTTGAGAATCGATACCTAAGCGAGAAGGCTAAGATCTTTATTGTAACCATTCTAAGCTTATTGTAAATAAAGATTGTCTCTCTTGTGGTGGTGGGTTTTTTACCCAAAAGGGTTTTCCCATGTACATCTGGTGTTGTTCTATGTTATCTTGTATGTTTATTCTATATTTTCTGGTGTGTTTGTCTTTGTATTTGAATTAAACGTTACCTGTCTGCATTATCCCCTTTGAATTCACATTAGAGAAGTTGTATTCTGCACCTGTGCTTTCCTTACAAGATGGGTGAACGATTGCATTTCTATTTTCTTTTTAGTTTACCCTATGCACAAGTATTAATTTATTTTCTCAACCCAAGATGAAATTTTAAAGCTATGTCACCATTTATAAAGGAAATGACCAACACTAATCTAACTTTTTAACTTGAATCACTTAAAAGTGACATATATGTTCTAAATTTTGACATAATATAAACTAATGAAATGTAGATTTTTTAGTATAGTTTATGTTTGTATTTTTTCAAAAAAAAAAATTATTTGAATATATTTTTTAATACAATTAACACTATAATTTAGTTGCTAATAAAATTCTAAAAAATGAGGTTCATGGGCCTCCACTTTTTTTTTTTAATAGTAATTTTTTTCCTTCATTCTTTTTATCATATTGATAACTTGAAACTTTAGTGCATGAAATAATTTCTTCATTTCACTAAATATATTTTTTAAATAAATCTTTAAAGTTTTTTAACTAAAAACACAACTACTTCAATGAACCTTCATTTTTTGTCTTAATTATTTATTTGATATAGAAAATGATTATATCATCTTCACATGGAATCTCTCCTCTAGTGCATAATATTTGTTTCAAACTTTTTAATAAACTTTAGTATTTTTCTTAAGAAAATTGTCAACCTTATATTTTAGTGCTAATGACCTACTTTTAGTGAAAATAACAATGAAAATATAAAGACTAATTAAAATATTTTTTTTTCAAAAAATACACTTTTAGAATGACAAAATGATATTTTTAGATTTTTAAAATATATTTTTTATGTGAGTAGAAGTGTTGTGAACATTAAGTCTTACAAATAATTTCATTTTTTATAAATTTCCACCAAAGTGATGCTACATATGTATCTAGTAGACACTTCTATCTAGAAAAGTTATGGTTGGGATCTACTTTAGCTAGAATGAATCCAATGAGAACATATTTTTAGCATAAACTAGCTTTTAGTTGGAAATGCTTAAATTATAGTGTACAAAAATCTATCCTAAAAGGCAATTAGCCCCCAAACATGTAAAGGAGTACAAGAATGACCATGTATTCAAATTAAATAGTTACCATTATATTTTTCAATTATAATTTTCATTAGAGGTCTATTAGTGCTCAAAACTACATTCTACAACTCTAGAAGATAAACCATGATATTCAACCCTTGGAAAACAATGTCAAGATAGAATCATATTAGGTTCATTATTAAGTTGTAGGTGGCTTTAGCCAACTAATAAGAGCATGCAACTCTTAGACTACACTTTTGGCTTTGTAGGAGCAATGAGGAAATCCCTACAGATCTTTTATAGGACAATTAAAGAGAAATGAAAAACATACTAGGTCACAGAGCTTAACCACTAGGGGATTCACTAAATGAAATTTATCCTATAACCTTTGATCATGAAATCATAAGCAATACCCCTAATTTTCATTTCTACCTTTGTATCTTAATTTTTTTATACCCCCTCCTAATATATAATTCCTATTGAAATATCACCTCTTTTTACCATATATCTTAGGTGTCTATATTCTAATGATATTTTTACAACCCCGTTTATTTATACCATTTATATATTCAATCAAATATTTTATTTACACCACTATCACATCTACCTGCAAATGAAAAGTCTTGAATGATTTTTGATAGGAGATTATGGAAATAAATTACATAAAAACTATTTTTATACTTTAATAATTTAACATTGATCCATAATGGAAAATATAGTTGAAAATTTTAAGGATAACTATTTGATATGAATATGTGGTCATTATTGACTTAATTTACATGTTTGGATTGAGAAAATTAATAGTACTTGTACATAGGGTAAACTATAAGAAACTATAAATTTAATGATTTGTCCCTCTCATATCTACTCATCAAAACTCTTTAGTGTTATCATATGTTGCAATTCTTTAAATAAGGTATCTATCAACCTCTACCAAAAAGATAAATAAAAATAGTAAAGGTAAAGATTATTTTCTTATCATTGCCAATTCCTTCTCCATCAATAGTTAGATATTACCAAACTAGAAATGGGTAGCAACAACCATTCATGATAGAGGTAGGCCTCTTAATCCTACTTTAATTCATTGTGAAACACTAATTTGATGCATGGGACCCTCTTGGTGGATGCCCATAAGGAGAATCCTTTCATGTTTACCTTGTATATTATGCTACAAGGTGTACATAGTATGAATCCCTCTTTTTAAATCAAACTTATATCTCCTCTATGGTGTACAAACACTTCAATCATTTCACCCATTTAGAACTAAACAAATTCATTTACAATCCCCACATAAATAGCATAAATAATTCCTCCTTGTGGCCTCATGAAATCCAAAAGTAAATAGATATAAATTTATATTTATATTTTTTTAAAAATTTGCTATCCCATAGAATCAATCCCCAACCCCTTCCACTCTTCTACCCCCAATACCTAAGAAAAACATTAAGATAATTACCCTCTCTACCCCTACTACCTAATGATATATCTATCTACTTTTTCTAATATTAAATACTCCTCTATGAACTATTGTTCTATTGTATTTTCTATCTAGTGATGCCACCAGGGCTTAGATACACCCTTTGTGTAAGGTATCCTGATTATTTGTCACTAAATACTCCTTACATTGGCTTATTGGTCATGTAGACCTAAAGAACTATTTTATAGAAACCCGTGTTTTTGATAAGATAAGTGGCAAAAAAGGGTGTTGATCCCAGTACAAAATAGCCAAAAAGGTGCACCAAAAAACTATTACAGTTTAAGCAAAACCATCATAGTTTTAGCAAATAAAACATAAAGGCAAAAAGCAAACAAAAACCACAAACAGAGCAGATAGACAGCAGATCGGTAGCAAACCAAGCCTCCAAAGGCTAACCAAACATCTTATCCCAATCATCCACCAGGAACTAGAAAACATCCTGGTACTCTTTCAATTTTTTGTCCTTTATCCCTTTGCCCGTAAGCTCAACATCCTAAAGTATTGCCAGAGTGGTGGTAGACCTATGCATCACTTTTTCTGAAAACTTAGCCAGAATGTTGAACTTTTTCTCCAGTTCACTGAGTCTAGCTGAAAGAGCTTCAATTTCTTTGTCTTTACTGGTTTTCCTTTCCACCTTTTTTTTTTACCTATTCCTTTTTCCCCCTTTTCAGAGCTGACGAAGTCCGAACCTTGAGCATTGAACTCGGGGAAATTGTTGGGACCCTCATCATCCATCTCCATCTTATCATGTTTGGTGTCCTTGTTCACCAAAAATTCACCCCCCATTTGTTTCATTTTAGCCACCACCATATCCATTTTGTTGTTGCCCTTCGAACCCACACCCTACTGCTCAACAAAATCCATCTTATTTTTATCTTCAGAAACTTTATCCCTCTGTGGCCCCATAGATTCCACCTTGTTCTTTTCTTTAGACCATTCTTCAACTTGCAGCTCCATAGTATCAACAACCACCACTGAGACAACCCTCCTCTAGGGAGTAGAGGTAGGCTTGGCAGCAAGCCTCGTCGACCTCCTAGTCGATGACACCCGAGGTTTGCTATTAGTGATAGTAAAGTCCTCGTCACTAGCATTGTCTGAACCACCGCTTCCCTCCTCAGAAATAACCTCCTCCACCACCATAGTAGTCTTAGTAGCCTTAATTCCACTATCAATGCCACTCTCTTCCTCAAAGCTACCCTGCTTCTTCTTCTTCTGTGGGGTCACCTGGGTAGGGTTACCTTGTAAAATTTTTCTTTTAGCAGGGGTCATCACGGGAGATTTGGGAGTAAGGTCTTCCATAGTGGGTTTAGGGCTTTTGGCCATGGTAGACTTTTTCTTTCTAGTCTTTATGGAGGTGGCATAAGAAGCAGGGGTGACTTCTATTATAATAACTGGTTTACCCTTCCCTAGGGTAGAATTAGGTGACCAAGGGGGTTTAATCCTAATAGGAGTGAGGGCTTTTGATGGGTAGAGGGTGAGATGGAATTTGTAGAGTCTCATGGTAAGCCCCTGGTGTAGTGGGATCTTAGGCTTGCTAGCCTATCTAAAGCATGTTACTCTTTGGTAGTCACAATGGAAGTTTCCAAAGATGAGAGTAAATAAAAAGGAAAGCTTATGAATTTGTTACGCCTAAAATGATTCAGCAATGCAAAATGGCAATTGAAGAATCTCCTGAATCTTCCCTCCAAAGTGAAGTATTTCATGAGCATATAACGTACCTTGTCCCAGGGTTGAGGTAGAAGCTATATGTTGAATCCCCTTGGAGACTATGCAGGACCTCCCCAATCTTGAGAAAAGCCATCATACCATCAATGTCAAACACTTTACTTTTTGGGGGGTATTTAGTTCCTTCAATGGACATCCCTGTCACCAAACCAATCACTTCTTCTGAAATATCAAAACCCACTCCTCCCACCTTGACCCTTTTGTCCTCATAGGAGTGCAGAAACTTAATAGAAAGGCTTTCGTCATGGCCTTGTAAACACTCCAGATAAGAAGCAAGCCCTCCCTCTTGGAAATTATGCCAAAAGGTCTTGTTTCTTTTGAATTCCTCAAAATATTCTAGCTCCGTGTGAGACCTTTGCCCCTCCATTTTACACTAGTGACTCAGAGCTGGAATAGTAATGCAGGTAGCAAAATGAAACTTAGCAATGCAAGTAGTAAAATGGAACTTAGAAAATATCGTACTGTAGCCCAACTCCCCCACTTTGTTGTTAAAACACAAAACAATCATTTTCGCGTCCCTTTTATTGCTGGGGGTGGTGTACTTACTAATTTTCACCACAAGTGAACAATCTATCTCTTTCTTGTCATAATTAATGAACAATAAATGTTCATCATTGTAATCCATCCTAAGCAGCATCGAGATGGAGTCACAAAAATTCACATGCCTAAACATGTGAGACCCCTCCTCGGGCCTCCATCTCAGCATGCTATAAGTGCAACCTTTGTTACGAAGATGTGACCTAGTACTGACAAGATCGAACTGGCACAACAACTTCATGGCACCCCAATCTCTGAATCATAATTCTAGCTGGCAATTGATACAAGATCCTAGCCAACCACCCAACCTCTCCCTAGATCGATAAGGGTTTAAAAACATGAGTGACCAAGGGTAGGTCTTAGCTCCTTATCAATAAGGTTTTGAATCTGTTGCAGTAGGTTATTCTCAATTCTCCAACATCACCAAGTGTCCAGTCTCTGCCCGAAGTTAGCCAGTCCATCCACCGCTTTATTACCCTCACGGTACACATGCCCGACCTCCATTTGTTTGAACCCAGATAGTAAGTAGACAATATCTTTTGTAATGCTCTTCATTTTCCAACCACTGATAGACCTACCAAGGGCTACATCTACAATAATTTTTGAGTCTCCTTCCACTTACAGTTTGTCTATTCCCATAGAGTGGGCAATTTTTAGGCCCCTTAATAGAGCCAACCCCTCAAAAACATTATTGGATTGAATACCAATACCCCGCATAAGCAGCAATGAAGGCTCCATGGCAATTTCTGAAAATCCTGCCACCACTAGCTAGCCTAGTATTCTTTTTTCCCGCTCCATCAAAATTGAGTTTGATCCAATCTCTGGGAGGGGGTTTCCAGTGTGTGTTAACTTTGGCTATCTTTTTGGAATTGTCAACCTTGTTCATGTCCGCATTTAGTCACCAATTCTTGGCAATCTAAACTTCCACCAGGGTAGGGGGTTTCTCAGCCGCATGAAGAGTGTAGGAGGACATGTTCTCAGCAACTACTCTGCAAAAGGAGAAAAAAACCTCATTAGAAGATCAAGCTTTTTCTTTGAAGATACGATTGTTTCTTTCCTTCCACACACTCCACCCAAGGTGGGGGGTATCTATGTCTAGAGTTCCCTTATCCTGGGGTGAGAAAAGGGGGTGATCTAGCTTTGGACGAAGTCCATTAAGTTTTCCAAGAAAGCCCATTCCAGGTTAAGATTCTCCAGATTTTCCCCCATATTTATTTAGAAAACTCACAATGAAATAGAAGGTGTTGCATTGTTTCTTATTCTTTAAGGCACAGGACACATCTATTAACCAATTGGAAGCCCCCTTTATTGAGATTATCAATGGAAAGTATTTAGGGGAAAATTGGATTTGTTTTGTTTAGTGTTTAAATCCTCCTTTCACCTAACACATTAAAGGACCTTCAGATCGAGTGGCAGAGCACTAACAGGTCCTTGGTCACTTACAAATGTAGGGAAGTTTGGATTAGGGTGTTTAATTATCAATTTTCCTTCTCCTATGTTTAATTAACCATTAAAACCCTAATTTTGCAAATACGACAGTAAACAGATGAATTAGAGAAAAAGCTTTTGCAGAGGGAAGTAAAATGACAAATCACAGAGTACCTACTTTCAGGGTTCTGAGGCAGAAAAGTCAAGGACACAAGAGCGGGCACCCAAGTACAAGGCCCTAGTTTCTATCTAGATCTGAGAACTTAGTCTGCAACTCTTTCCTATTGTTTTAGAGATTTTCCCATCACAGAATTTGGAGGACTAATGAGCGGGTGCCCAAGTCCAGGGGGCATATTTTCTTCCTATTCTACAATTCTGACACTCCAAGATCTCTTCCTGCAACTTCACTTTGTCCAACTCCTCAACCTATAACCTCCAACCATGAAAACTTTGGGAGGGGTTGTGGTGTTTAGAGGCTTGCCTCAGTCAAGCCCCAAAGGACACTTAAGTCTCTGAACACCATTGTCAGATAGAGAGTGCATGCCTAGGGAGGTAGAGGTAAAATCCAAAGGAAATAATGATCACAGACACAATATAATGTCACCTTGTAGTGAAGATCTCATGGGAGGAAGATGCTCTTCATTCCATGATGAAATGGATGCTAAAATCTGCAAACACAAACACATAAACCACACAAATCTTCTCTTGCAACATAATGAAAACCTTGAATCACCTTAAGAATGGATAAACATCATAATTTCCATCTAGTTTACAAATGAATGCCTAAACATGCTTTTATATGCAACTACAAACACTCCTGCCAAGATTTTCGTAATTCAAATTTACCGTGTCAGCCTAGGGACCAAATAACAGTCATAAACTAAAACTTAAAATTTGGGCCTGACCCAAAATAGGGCAGGACTAGGGCATGGGCGCCCAAGTCCTCCCCCCTATTTTGGGTAGGGTTAAGCTCAAGGGGTCCGCCTAAGCCCTATTTGCCATAAAACCTAGGGTTCATTCCATCGGGATGCCAAATTATGATGTAAGATGTCCTAAATGCACACTAAAGACCTGGGAGCTAAACCTTATGAGGGAAAAGCCCCCAAGGGGACATTTTTTGACGTTACATTTATCCCCCACTTTAATGTATGTATAAATGTGAGGCTAATACATGCATTAAAGTACGATCACAAACAAAGCAAACACACCAAGCACGGAGAAGACACGCCAATCACATAGAAAATAGTAATAGGCACGTAAAACATGGAGAAGATAGTTACAGTCACATAGAACATGAAGAATATAGTAAATGCATATAAGACACATTAATGCATGGAAGACATGCAAGATTCTTTTTCTTTTCTTTTTCTCATATATATGAAATGCAGATGCAAGTACTGGAAAGTAAACAAACCTCCATAATACAGGATGCACTCATCACGCAAGTCTTTATACTGTATATATCGGGCAACACACATGCAAGACACCTAAAACTTCCCAAATGCAAGATGCACTCATCGATCAAGTCTTTAGACTGCACATGGGGCAACAAACATGCCAAACAAACCAAGCACGCCAAAACACACACACTTGAAGACACAGAGAAAACACGGCAGACAAGCGATGGAGTGTACCTATTTCTAGGTCCAACACCATCTCAGGCACACATCGATGATTGCACTTCACCACAACAATCACCAAAGACACACTTAAGGGTTGAGTTAGTCACAGACCTGCTCCCTGTCTCTGTAGAGGACTTTTGAAAATGATAGGATGATGCACTCTTCTCTAAGAAATACACCATCCTCGCCTTCACATAGGGCTTAAGATAAAAAGGATATACGTGATATCTTGCCTCTACAAAGGGCTTACATGATTTATTGATTGATTGCAACAAACTTAGGATGCAGGAAGCACTCATCGAACTAGTCTTTAAACTACATCTGAGGACAAGCACATTGCTAACATCTACAACAGACAGCTTACCTTATATATGCCCCCACCTTAAGGTGGTTGATATCATGCATCGATATCAAGAACATTAAGGTAAGAAGAAAACACACAAGGGAACACAAGCTCTCGCAAAGCCCATGCCCCCCGGAGGTGACATGTACTTCATGATCGACAAATGTTCCCACAAACACATCCCTGCAAGAAACATGTTAGTGTCTACATAATCATGATAAACAACAACATCAATGCATATGATTAACCACACAAAGAGCAAAGGTTATACTATGAATTCAGAGTTCAAGGATAACCATGGGGCTATATCACGAAGCTCTCCGAATCGAGCACCACTAAGGCTAGATTCAAAGACAAACAAAGGTGCACATAGCAGTAGTATTGTTAAGGTTTGTAAATGATATAGAAACATCATCAAATTCACTACGTGGAAAGCACAAGTGCTTCCACTAGCCAAGCGTCAGATAATTTATTACAACCCCATCATCATATTAGGAACTAAGTCCATTTTTTTATTGCTCTCGGAAGGGACACTAGGTCTGCATCAGTATAAATGTTTTTCATCATCCACTCGCTAGATGGAAACACTAGAGGGAGGGAAACAATAAATAAGAGAGGAGAAATAAGTGTCTTAGGGACAGTCACATAGGAGGGTACCCCCAGTGTCACCAACTAAAATTCTATGTTTGTAAGACACAACACACAATGATGAAATCAGAGAGAGAGGCAATATAGAAGAATGATGATACAAATAGAAGAAGGTCACAATAAAGGTAGTCTCCTGGCATCTCAGACCTTATAGGAGAATCCAAAGTCATCCCAGGTGGCCTAAACAACACATAACACATCACGGGGGAAGCACATCATGAGAGAGATAAAGGAGATACTTACCTGTAAGGCCTTCGTGCTAGAGGCCATCATCAAGGAGGTCATCATCCTCCCAAATCCAAATGCTAGAAAGAGGTACAGGTTATTTCATTTTTCTGTCTAATGTATTTTGATCACTTTTCGATCCCTGAAGGGATAACAAAGGATAGACCTTAGCATGAATATCATCTCTCGATGGACTAGGTGGAAACTATTCCTTATCCACATCAATCAAACCAAATAGGTCAAGATAGTCAAAGCAGTGTTGCATTGTCAAAATGTTATCCATATTTTGGTTAGGAGGATTATATGAATTACTAGAGCTCACCCTAGTCTTTTCATATGAGTTTTTTGAATGTTCGGTTGTAGGATCGGTAGGGTAGCTTGTGAATTCATTATCACTCTCATAATCATTGTTAATATCATCGCCATATGTTTGAGCTATTAATTCCAAACTATTATGAGAAGTGTCATGCTCTTCATCCAAAGTGTGTTTTATCAATTCTTCTACTACCCAAGGGTATGTATTGATGAGAGATATGAATTTGTTAAGATTAGATACATAATCAAGGATCTCGAAGGAAGATGACACCAATATATCCTTGTCATATATGGCTTATATATAGAGCATGACATAAGGATGTGTACTAATGAATTTATAAAGGTTTTCAAATTTTGAAATATATTCATGTAAAGATTACAAAGAGCACTGAGAGGATGAGGCTATGAATGCCAAATCAGATTTAAAAGTTTTTCCAAAAGTATATTGAAGGCAAGTGAAAAATTATATGCAAAAATAGCCTAAAATGCTTGATTTTTGTACTTTTTTCAATGCAAATGAATGAAACAAATGGTGTTGTAAGGATTTTAGTTTAGGGAAATAAAATTATATGTCTGATATAAGTCCAAAATAGAAATAAGATCCTTCACAACACACTCTTGATGCGAATCTAGAATAATGCCAAGTCAAAATATAGTGAAAATATGTCAAAATATGCAATCTTGTCACCAAATCTTGATTCAAAAGAGCATGACAAAGGGTGTTGTGAGGTAAATGATGATGGAAATAAAATTATATCAGTAATAACAGCCACTTAATGTCACAATATCCGTCACAACATGCTTTTAGTGCCACTTAAGGTCATACCCTAGTGAAAATATAGCAAAAATAGGCTATTTTCACAGTTTTTCAACTCCAAGACCTAGAAAAAGGGGTGTTGTAATGAAATTTAGGAGGTGAAGAAAATAAATGCAATGATATCAGTCACCTCAATCCATAAAATTTGTTACAGCACACTTGGAGTGCAAACTAAGCCAAACCCTAGGGCAAAAATAGCAAAAATGTATAATTTTTCACCAAATTTTCAATACAAGAGCCCGATAAAAAGGTGTTGTGAAGATTTTTAGGAGGGGAAGAAAATAATTACCCTGATAACAGCTAATTAGTGCAAAAATATTCTTCACAACACACCTATGGTGCAACTTTAGAGAGTCAATAAGGCCAAATCTAGTGAAAATCAATGTTTTTCAAGCCCTAGGTTTGAGATCTTGACACAAAATGCTATATGAATGTTTTGACATCTGATTTATGATGAAAGTGAAATTTACTAAGATCTAAAAATAATTTCCAAGCTTGAACATGCAAAATGCCAATGCAAATCTAATGAAAATGCATGAAAATTGCTAGTTTTTTGTTGAAATTTTCTATGCAAAAATGCAAATATTTGAAATCTAAATGCAAATTTACACTAAAATGCAAGACTATAGAAAAATTAAAGTTTGAATGAACCTCTAAAATCAGTATAAAAATCTAAAAGAAGATTATGCACACTAACCCTAGTTTTTGGAATTACTAGGTTATATGAAAATTATCAAAATTTATACAAAACCCTAGCAATTATATGATGAAAATGTAATACAAATTATTGATTTTCTATAATTTTATGTAGTTTATATCAGATCTAATCCAAAAATCATAAATTAGTAAAAATTAGAGTGAATTGACGCAAATTAGTAACCCTAAAATGCAATTTTTAAAAAAAAATTCAAATTTTCCAATTTTTTTAAATTTTTTTCTTAATGCAATAAGATGAATAACTATATGAATGAATGAAATCAACCCAAATATGAAGAAAAACACTTAGAAAGTTGTAATTAAGTCCAAAAACATGGGTTCACCAAAATGTTTAGGGGAAAATTGGATTTTTTTTGTTTAGTGTTTAAATCCTCCTTCACCTAACACATTCAAGGACCTTCGGATCGAGTGGCAGAGCACTAATAGGTCCTTGGTCACTTACAAATGTAGGGAAGTTTGGATTAGGGTGTTTAATTATCAATTTTCCTTCTCCTATGTTTAATTAACCATTAAAACCTTAATTTTGCAAATACAACAGTAAACGAATGAATTACAGAAAAAGCTCTTACAGAAGGAAGCAAAATGACAAATCACAGAGTAATTATTTTCAGGGTTCCGAGGTGGAAAATTCGGGGACACGAGAGAGGGCACCCAAGTCCAAGGCCCTAGTTTCTGTTTGGATCTGAGAACTCATTTTGTAACTCTTTCCTGTTGTTTCAGAGATTTTCCCGTCACGGAATTTGGAGGACTAATGAGTGGGCGCCCAAGTCCAAGGGGCAGATTTTCTTCTTGTTCTGCAATTCTGACACTCCAAGATGTCTTCCTACAACTTCACTTTGTCCAGCTCCTCAACTTGTAACCTTCAACCATGAAAACTTTGGGAGGGGGTTGTGGTGTTTAGAGGCTTGCCTCAGTCGAGCCCCGGAGGACACTTAAGTCTTCGAACACTATTGTCAGATAGAGAGTACGTGCCTAGGGAGGCAGAGGCAAAATACAAAAAAATAATGATCACAAACAAATATAATGTCACCTTGTAGTGAATATCTCATGGGAGGAAGATGCTCTTCATTCCATGATGAAATGAATGCTCAAATCTGTAAACACAAACACATAAACCACACAAATCTGCTCTTGCAACACAATGAAAACCTTGAATCACCTTGAGAATGGATAAACAACATAATTGCCATATAGTTTACAAATGAATGCCTAAACATGCTTTTATATGCAACTACAAACACTCCCGCCAAGATTTTCGTAATTTAAACTTACCGTGTCGGCCTAGGGACCAAATAACGGTCATAAATTGACACTTCAAATTTGGGCCTGACCCAAAATAGGGCAGGACTAGGGCACAGGCACCCAAGTCCTCCCCCCCTATTTTGGGTAGGGTTAAGCTCAAGGGGTCCCCCTAGGCCCTATTTGCCATAAAACCCAAGGTTCATTCCATCGGGATGCCAAATTATGATGTAAGATGTCCTAAATGCACACTAAAGACTCAGGAGCTAAACATTATGAGGGAAAAGCCCCCAAGGGGACATTTTCTGATGTTATAGAAAGAATTTTATTTTGTGCCATGGCCCACCTGAAAAAGTTGACTTTAGGTAACAATTTATTATTCTAGATGCTCTTCCAGAACTGACTCTCCTGACCAATGTTTGCTAGTAGGTGGTAAGCTAATTTAACCAAGAATATTCCCTTTTGATCCTGCCCCCATAGCATTTCATCTTCCCTTTGAAAAATTGGAATTATGTGCTTGTCCAACTTATTTTACAAAATCTAAAACTCCAGCTTCTTAGATTGGGTATTATAGCAATCTGAGAGATTCTTCCATATCCTTTGGCTATGGGAATGGCTAGAGATGTAGTTGCAAACCGAGCTACCAAAAAAACTAACCACTCTCTCCTTAGTGGTACTATTCCTTCTGTTAGATAGGGGACCATCCCTCAGTCAGTTATCCTCCATGAACCTGATTTGATCTCCCTTTCCCAACTTCCATTTGATGCCTTGGGAAAGTGTGTTCCTATTTTTGGTCATTTTATTCCAAATGATAGAGCCTTTGGGAAGGGTATCTCTATCAAGAATACCTAATTTGGGGCCATTTTGTAGGTATTAAGCTTTCATAATTTGAACCCAGTCTTTCTCCTCCTTAAGGAAAGTCCATCCAATTTTGGTAAGTAAGGCTTTATTCATCCCCTAAATTTTTCTAATTCACAGTCTCCCTTGCATCTTGGGTAGATAGACTCTATCCCAACCAACCAGTGAAATCCTCTTCTTTTCCTCCACACCAGTCCATAGAAAGGTTCTCTAGATCCTTTCTACTTTTTCTGCCATGTATCTAGGAATTTTAAACAGGGAAAGAAAATAGGTGGGGATGCCTTGCAATGAAGCCTTTAAAAGTTGATGTTTACCAACTTGGCTAAGAAGTTTACCTTTCCAACCTTCCATTTTATTTTGGATATGTTCCAGGATAGTATTCCATAAAGTTGGGGTCACATCGTTAACCATGAGGGGTAAACCCAGGTAAGTGGCTGGGAGAGTAGCTTGGTTGCACTAAAGTATATTTCTCACCTTAAGCTTGCTAATCCAACTTAGTGTTAAAGAAAAACACATTACTCTTTTCATAATTGATGCATTGCCTAGACACCTTTGCATAAGTGTTGAGTAGGTTCTTCCATGTTGTGGCCTCCACCACTGAAGCCACCCTGAAAAGCATGGTATCATCAACAAATTATTAGACTACTAACGGTCTCAAGGTGGATGCCTCTGATGCTAGATAGGGAATGACAATCCAGGTGGGAAAGGATGCTTCTTCCCAGGACTTCAGCCATCATTATGAATAGGTAGGGGGAAAGGGGGTGACCCTATCGGATACCCCTACCAGCACCAAAAAACCCCTGAGGAGTATCATTAACCAAAACTGAATACTTGATGGTGGTAACACATTCTTTTATCAGGATGAGTATTCTATCATTGAACCCAAACTTCCTAAGGACTTTGAATAGGAAATCCCAAGAGATTCTGTCATAAGCTTTAGATATGTCCAGTTTAAGGGCCATACGTAGACTGTTGCTTCTATCCATTGAGTGCATGATCTCATGTGTCATGATAGTAGCGTCCAAAATCTATCTCCATGGGATAAAGCCTTTCTGGCAATCCGAGATGAGACTATCCAACAGTGGTTGGATTTGAGGACCAGCGTCTTGGTAATAATTTTATATATGGTGTTGCACAGGCTAATGGGGTAGAAGTCAGCCATAGATTTAGTGTTACTTTTCTTGGGTATCAACACAATGAACGTGGTATTTATCTGCTTAAGAATTTTACTAGTCCTTAACAACAATCGTGACATTGTAACCCACTATCTCCCAAAATTCTTGGAAGAAAGCCGAGGGGAACCCATCTAGCCCCGACGCTTTGAAAGCCCCCATCGAGAACACCATCATCTTGACTTCCTCCTCATTAATAGGCTTTAGCAGCCCATTGTTGTCTTCCTCCAAAAGGATAGACGAAATATTGTCCAGAAGATTATTTTCCTATATATTGTCAATTCTATTTTTTTGCTCTGCTAGGAAGTTTCGAAAGTAATTGGAGGCAAGGTTACCTAATTCCCTATATTCATTAACTTCCCTCTTATTTTCATCAAGTAGCCTGGTGATTTTGTTTCTCTTTCTGTGTTTCACATCTAACTGGTGAAAGACGGTCAAGTTCCTATCTCCCTCCTTCAGCCATTGGACCCTACACTTCTATTTCCAGAAGATTTCTTCCTTGTTGATTATGTCCTCAAGGTTTTTGATTAATTCCTCTTCAGGTTTTTAGGTGTCCTCACTCCCATCCCCCTTAGCCATTTTATCTTGAACTTCTAGAAGCCCTTCAGTGATGTGTTTTTTCTGGTTCATCACATTGCCAAAGCAAAATTTGTTCCAGCCCTTAACTTTATTTTGACGTGTATAAGTTTTTGGGTGAGTCTAAACAAAAGAGATCCATGAACCGGGACTCTCCACCTTTCAGCGATACAATTTTTAAAGTCGAGGTGAGTGGCCCACATTATTTCATACCTAAATAGGAAAGGTCCCTTAGGGCCACCATCAGTCCAAGAGAGTAGGAGGGCGTTATGATCAGAAATGGTGCGAGGAAGAGCTGAAAGTGTAGAATTTTGAACCAAATCCTAGTTAGAAGAAACCAGCATCCTATCCAACTTTACTTGAATTAGTTGGTCTCCCCGTCTTCTGTTGGTCCAGGAATAGAGTTGATTGTTAACTTCCAAATCCATAAGCCTAGTCTGTCTTAGGAAGTCTGCCAGGTCCACCATACTGTTAGAGTAGTCCATACTACCCCCTAATTTTTCTGAGGGGTAAAGCAGGGTGTTGAAGTCTCCCCCTAACATCCACAAAGTCCTTCTCTCATCATTTATTTTGGAGCTCAGTCCTTCCCAGAGTTCCTGGCATTTTTGGTGTTGGGAGCATAAATGTTGATCAGCTTCTAGGTTTTCTTATTCATTGTGCATTTGATTTTTAGGCTATACTTATTATGTGAGTAGTAACACCTTGAAGAACTATACTTGTTCCACATGGTAACCATGCCCCCAGAAGCTCCCATAGAGGGGCTGATAATGTAGTTGGCCATAAGCCATATATTGTTGGCTATTTTTCTAAAGTTTTCCTCAGACATTTTAACTTCTTGAAGAAGAATGAAATCAACCTTATTGTCAAAAATGTAGCTCCTTATCATGACCTGTTTATGGGGGCTATTGAGCCCTCTCACATTCCAATTGATAATCTTCATTTGCGTGGTCTTCTAGAGATAGCCTCCAGTGTGCTTTGTCTCCCATATGTAATTTCCTTGGTTGCTTCCCTGGTTCTAGTTTCTCACAAGGATAGCCTCCCTACCCTTCCTTCAGTCCCCACATCTATAGATTTCTTATTGTGTTCTTTCCCTTTCTTCTTGGGAGTGATCCATCCCTCCTGGTTACTAGTACTAGCCCCTAAGGAAAGAACTATGCCGGGCGATAGGATAGACTTCTTTATACTTCCCTGAATAGCTGGTTGATTTCCTACCATCACCAATGCCTCCAGACCAACTGACTGTCCCTAAGCCGCCCTTCCCCAGACAAGAGAGGGGTTATCTCATTAGGGGTTAGGATTTCTCCATCTTCAGTCTCATCTGAGTCTAGGGGGTGTCCTTCAACTACTCCTGATGATCTACTTCCAAATCCTGTTGCAACTCAAGCAGAGGGAGTGTGGCCTCTCCAAAAGGAGCAAGAGGAACATCCACCAGGTCACCCAGAGCCTAGTTCCCATCCCGAACCGGAGTCCTGATGGGGGACTTGATAATTTCAAGCAAGTCCTCTTTGAATGGGTATTCTTCCACAATGTACTCTTCTTCTGAGACTTGTTTACCTTTCTAAGGCCTTGTTTTTTTGTGTTGATTGATAAGGTGCCCCTTTTTAGAGTAGTTTTGGCATAAGGTATTAGAATTTTCATATGTTAGTTGTTTCTCCTAGCAACCATATTTAGACTTTAGATTAATAGGATTAGGTAGAGTCTTATGAATGTCTACACTAACATAGAATCTAGCAAAAACCAACCTAGTTTTGTGTTTGGTGGTGTTGTCCAAAGTGATAAAATGCCCAAAAGAGTTGCCAATCCAAATGAAATTCTCCTCATCCCAGAACTCTAGTGGGAGTCCAAGGAGTCTAACCCAAACTGGAGTCGACCTATAGGGCTCCATAGATGTGTCAAAACTTGGTTTCCAGTACCCTATGCAGAGACTGTGTTTTTTGTACATCCATGGCCCTCCTGCCATTATCTCAACTAAATCTTCTCTCATCGTGAACTTAGAGGAATAGACCGCCTGACATGGCGCTTGTCACCACACTACCTTTTAGGTGCCATCTAGCAGTCACCCAACGTCGAACCATGTCAATGTTGGGCCTTAGGGCTTGGAACTTTCCAACCAGGGAGAGTTCCAAGGAAGAAGTTATTTTATCCATCATATGGTCTGGGATCTAGAAATTCATTCCATTCTCAGGTTCTGACTGCACAGGGGCTTCAAAAGCATCAACAGGTCTACTAGACTCCCCTAGCAGGGCATGTTTCCAAGCCTTGGGGTCTAAGCCCATGGCTAGGGAAATGGGCTCGATAGTACTGACCGAGGTAGTACTGACATCAGCAGGGATCTCCTGTGGGCCCAGAGGGGGGCAGAGGGCCTCCCTAGGCTAACGACCTCCATGAGCGAAGCAGGTTCAAACACTATTCAGAGCGGCAAAGTTGTAGATCAGGTTTACTATTATTATTCAACCTCCTCATTATAGAAACCCATGTTACACATATAACTAAATATGCAAATCAAATTTATATCCCCTAAGATTAATCCTATTATGCTTTTCTAACTTTATGTGCAATGTGGAAACCCAACATATAAAACTTTGTGAAGGTAGATAAAAAATGAGATCTCATACAATCTGACAAAAGTTTGTATTACATAATTATGTAGACTAGTAGAATTTAACTTACACTAATCTACCAAGGAGCAGGGAGGAGGATATTTTAATAAATAAGTTGATCATTTATCCATTTGTGATTAATTCCTATTTAATTAGGAAATAAAATGAAAAAACTTAAGAGTGCTGAAATGTTGCAAGTATGTGTTAATCGGTGTTGTCTTTGATGTCAACATGTTTGTGTTGTCATTAGTGTCAACTGTGTCTTCTAATGAAGTTATTATTATTTGATTTAGTTGTTTTGATAAAAGGTGATTTGGATGCTTTGTATAGATGATGAAGGTGTTGAGGATATGCTTATGTGGCTGGGTTTCCAAGTGCTTTTGAGAAAATTTTATTAATACTAGAAACAATATGTTGAAGGAGTCTTCTGGCTTACAGAATACTATTCAAGTTTTACTCTGCATTTCTTCTATTTTGGAGATTTGAGTGTACAGTTTGGCTATGTTGTCGAGAAGTGTTTGTAGATGTTAAATCTAGAATTTGGTGCTCTGGATTATTGTGCAATGAAAGTTATGTTCACCAGTTTGAGAATAGTATTTGACAGTGTTTCTGAGCTATGTAGAGGTGTCAGGGAGAAAGTATTTTACTCTGCATTTCTCTACACAATGGTTTTAGGTGTTGTGGTTATAGATATATGTTTATAAGGATCTTACCTATCTTCTATCCAAAAGGTTTGTGATTTGGTGCTCTAGAAAGCAAGTTCTTGTGTAGCAAAGTTTGACAGTGTTATTTGTAAGCAGACAATGAACTTTCTTCAGGTGAAAGTTGTTGTGGATAAATTTGCTAATTTCTAGGTGACTTCAAGATGTTCATGGATGTTTCTAGATTGTGTGTATGGTCCACAAGTTATGGTTGTGATTGTAGAAGTGTGTGATGAAGAATTCCTTATGTTTACATTGTTTGGCCAACCTTGAATGTTTGCGTTGATTGAGGAGTTGATTTGGTGATTATGTGAGTGTTGTGTAACATGTTTGGATAGATTTAGGTCTCAACTAAGGCATAAAGTGGTTTTCCTTCATTCAAATATTGGGCCGTGGAATGTTTAGGTCCAGACCTAATTCAAATATTATGTGTTTGCTGACCTTGGAGACTATTTCTAGGATTGAAGATTGTGTTGCCGACCTTGGAGATTGATTTCAAGGTTGATGGTGGTATAAATAAGTGTAAAGGGTTTGTGTGTTTATGTGTGAGTATGAGGGACATAATGTATGTGATGTGAAGTTGATCAGGGCAGTAAGAACTTTCATGTGTTAGGTGACTAGATGTAGTAAGAAGAAGGTGCCTACCATCTTTTAGTATAGATACAGAAGTGATGTTTGTTGTGCTTCATTGGAACTAAACCCGTGCATGTGTCAAATCAATTATATTAGTTCATCCTTGGTAGTGAGCCTCTTCTTCTTTCTTCTTCTTCTGGATAGTGAGTCCTTGGCAATGAGCCTTTCTTTTTGTGGGCAGTGAGCCCTTTGGGAGTAAGCCTCTTGTAATTCAGTATTGATACTACTTTATATTGTGAGCTAATCCTCATCGTGGTTTTTCCCTTCTAGGGTTTTCCACGTAAAAATTTGGTGTTCTCTTGTACGTGGTGTTGATCTGTTTAAGTTTATGTTATCTACTTTTCATGTTTAATCTTCATAACAGATTAAGGGTTTAAGTGAACTGATGTGGATGTGATTATGTTTATGAGGGTTTGAAATTTCTGATACAATTGATTCACCCCCCCTCTCAATTGTCTTGTGCCTTTAACAATTGGTATCAGAGCAAGGTTCCTTTGAAGAAATCTTAATAGCTTGAGGTAGATCTGGCATGTTGCACAAGAAGGACAGTCCCTTGTCTGATGGATCAGACTATGCACTCTAGAAGGTAAGGATGGAAGCCTTTCTAATTTCTCTTGGTTATGAGGTCTAGAAATGTGTCAAGTCTAATTACACTAAACCTAAGAATGGTATAAATTCTAAAGATGAAATCAAAGTTGCCAAAATAGATGGTAAGGCAAAACATGCTCTCTTAAGTGGACTTACTAATTCTAAGTTGGTGAAAGTTGTGAATTTGAAAACTGCTAATGAGATTTGGAAAAGGTTGGAATTATGAAGGAGATGAGAAGGTTAAAAAGGCTAAAATGTAGAATTTGAAGCTCACTTATGAGACCATGTGAATGTCTGAAGATGAAAACATTACAAGCTACTTGCAAAAGGTGGATGAAGTTGTCAATAGCATCAAAGGACTTGGTGGGAATATAGTGTTGCAAGTATGGGCCTAACTGGTGTTGTCATTGATGTCAACATACTCATGTTGCATTAATGAGAAGGATTAGATGAGCTATGTGCTGAGGATATTGAGAGAATAAGTCTCAATCAGGAACAGTGAAGAATAGTGATGACAAGAAGGTAAAAAGTCCTTAATAGGTTGAGGATAAGAGGATACAGTTTAAAGGGTCTGTAGATATAAGTCTTGAGATGCTCCAGTCAAGATTTCAAAGGTCCGCATGAAGATCTGAAGAATTTATGGTCACTCAAGTAGAACCGGTTCTGGTAGGTGTTCAGAGGTGACAGAGGGCCATAGAAAGGTCCGGTGAAATCCGGTATTTCATTAACCCATGTTGCGGATCTGAGGCAGTGTTGAGGACATCCCTGTGAAGTATCAACTAGATTAGTTCATGGGTTTAAGGTCCAGAAGTGCCTATTCACTTGTGACAGTGATGACAGACTGTGTTCTTGTAGCTCCAAATGAAGGAAAGAAAAATTCCAGTAGGATGATGAGGTGCGGATGTTTTTGGTCATTCAAGGAAGGTTATGACGATTGTTGGATCATGTCCAGGTAATGTTGGTGGTCCGCATTAAAGTTAGAGTTTGCATTTGAAGAATAACCACAAATATTGGTGTTCTTCTTGAGACTGGCCGACTGGATGTATTACACGTCTTGCGGATGATCTTGTAGGTGTTTACCAACTTAGATGATTGTTCCTAAGTCGATGCCTTGTATAAATAAGGGATTGTGAATTTATTTTGAAGTGTGTCTTGCGGTGATGAGTGTGTGGTAGAAAAGAGAAGTGCGAAAGGCAGAGCAGAAGTATTGGGCTTAAATGGAACTAATTCAAGCATGCTGAAGATGCTATTCTCCAGTTCATAAAGGTGATACTTATTCCTTTGTAGACAGTGTGTCTCTTGTAGGCAGTGAGCCTCTTGTCAGCAGTGTGCTCGGGCAGTGAGCCCTAATTGGCATGTGCCATTTTGTTCTTTCTATTCTTCTAACAGAGAATACATTCTTGGGTTAATCACCCCATGGTTTTTCCCTTAACCAGGTTTTCCACGTTAAAATCTTGGTGTCATGTGTGTTGATATGTTTCTGCTTTTGATTTGAATGCATTATGGTTCATGATTAATATTATGCTAATCACTAAAGAAGATTCAAGTGTTTAAAAAGAGAAAGTTTCACACAACTGATTCACCCCCCCTCTCAGTTGTATGCCCTAAGTCTAACAATTGGTATCAGAGCTAAGTTCCTCTAAAAGGAGCTTAACTGCTTGAGGAGATCTAGGATGTTGTCATACAAGAAGGATAGTCTGAAGTTTGATGGAACCAACTTTTCTCTTTGGAAAGGTCGCATGAAATGTCACTTGCAGTGTATGGGAAAGGCATACTGGTCCATGGTCACAAAAGCATATGCACCTCCACAGGGTGGTCCGACAACCCTGAATGAAATCACAGATGTTGAAAACAATCTGCGGACCAAAGAGGCTCTTCTAAGTGTATTAACTGACTCAGAGCTCTCAAATGTTATTGACCTACCAACTACCTATGAGATCTAGATTAAACTAGAACTTCTGCATGAAGGAGATGAGTATGTTAAATGTGCAAGGTTACAGAGTCTAAAAGGGAAATTTGAAAAACTGAAGATGAGAGATGATGAAAATATTACCACTTTTATGCCAAGAGTGAATGAGTTGGTTTGTGGAATTAGAAATTCTAGTGGATTCTTGGATGAAAATGAGATTGTTGGTAAGATTCTCAGATCCCTTCCTGCCTCTTACAAAATCAAGGTTGCTGCCATTGATGAATTCAGAGCCCATACAACTGTCACAAGAGACCAATTGGCTGGCAAACTAGCTACTTTTGAAATGACCAAATTTGGAGATGATCCCCCCAAAACTGAATCTGCATTCAAAGCCAGTGCCTCTGTGAAACGTAAACAAGGATTTGATCTGGGAGAGAACTCATCAAGGAATTTGTCATGGTATGAAAAAGCAAGAAAAGACCTGGAAGAAGAAGAAGTAGAAACTGCTCAACTTGAAGCCCTCATTGCAAAGAGACTGCTAAGAGTATCCGGTAAGTATGAAGGAAAATTGCCTTTTAAGTGTTTTAACTACAATAAGATTGGTCATTTTGCCTCAAAATGTTCGGAAAGATTCTCAAAGCCAAATCTTAACAGATCAACGTTCCAAAAGAATTGTTACTATGTTCATGAAGAAGATGATAATGAAGGAGTAACAGATGATGAATTAGAGACAAGAAACAAATCCAGAAGTGAATGGGTGTTTATTGCCATCAAGGAAGAAGAACCAATATCCTCTGTATCTATCAATCATAAAGTTGTAGAAAGAGCTCTGGCTGCCCAAGTTGAAGAAAAGAATGATTGGGTCATTGACAGTGGTTGCTCTCACCACATGACAGGTGACAAGAATAAGTTCATAGATTTAGAAAGGTATGAAGGAGGAGTGGTGAAGTTTGGTGATAATTCTACTGGTAGAATTAGAGGAAGAGGAACTATTTCTTTTAATGGAAGAGACAAAATTGGTAATGTACTGTATGTTGAAGGTTTGAAGCACAATCTTCTTAGTATTGGACAGTTGGTGGACAAAGGCTATGATCTCCGATTCAATGATGGAAAATGCAAAATCTTTGAAAGGTCTGAAACAGAGATTGCATCCGGTACTCAAACTAAAGGTAATATCTTCCACTTGGTTGGTATTGGTAAAAGCTACTTATTTATTCAAGTTGATCAGAGTTGGTTATGGCATAGAAGGATGTGTCATACATGTGAATTTTGATAATATCATCAAGATAAGCAATACTCACGCTGTAAGAGATCTTCCAAAATTGGCGAAACCTACTAACAGCTTGTGCAAGGAATGTCAGTTGGGTAAAATGAGCAGAGTCACATTCAAAAGCAAGGAACTGTCTTCTAACAGACTATTGGACTTAGTTCACACTGATCTTTGTGGTCCAGCAAGAACCAAAAGTATTCAAGGTGATAGATACTTCATGCTGCTAATAGATGACTATTCACAGATGATGTGGGTAACCTTTCTGAAAGAGAAATCAGAAGCTCTTGAGAAATTCAAAATATTCAAGGCTATGGTAGAGAATGAAACAAGAATAAAGTTGAAATGTTTGAGGTCTGATAGAGGTGGAGAATTCACATCCGGTGAGTTCATAGAATTCTATGAGAAACATGGAATTAAGAGATAGTTGTCTACTCCAAGGACTCCATAGTAGAATGGAGTAGTGGAGAGAAAGAACTGGACCATCCAGGAAGCATCTAGGACTATGATGATGGAAGCAAATGTTCCTCAGATCTATTGGAGAGAAGCTGTTAGTACTGCAGTCTATACTCTTAATCGAGTTCAAATCAGAAGCAATACCGGTAAGACCCCTTATAAACTCTGGTTTGGCATTACTCCTACTGTAAGATATTTCAGAGTCTTTGGTAGCAAATGTTACATCAAAAGAGATGAAGATTTAGGCAAGTTTGATGCTAGAAGTGATGAAGGAATATTCTTGGGTTACTCTACTCAAAGCAAAGCATACCGGTGTTATAACAAGAGACTAAGAAAGATGATAGAAAGTACAAATGTGAAGGTTGATGAGGGAATAGAGAAACCCTCAAGGTTTTATGAGTATGATGAAGATGATCAGAATGGTGTTCTGGTTCAAGGAGCTCAATTCTCTCCTAAAAGTCAGATTCAGACTGATCCGGTAAATCAGGAAGAAGAGATAGGTCTGAATGAGCTTGATCAAGAAGCAGAAGCGCAAGAAACCCCAAAAGTTCCAAGGTATGTAAGACTAAACCACTCTGAAGATCAAATCATAGGTGACAAAAGCAAAGGTGTGCAAACTAGAAGGAAAATTGCTCAAAATTCAGATGAATATTGTCTAATTTCAAACATTGAACCTAAGACAATAAATGAAGCCTGCAATGATAAAAATTGGACCAAAGCAATGGAGGAAGAGTTGATGCAAATTGAGAAAAATCACACTTGGGATCTTGTTCCTAGACCTAGAAACAAGAATGTGATTGGAAACAAATGGGTCTTTCGAAACAAACTAAATGAAGTTGGTGAAGTAATCAGAAATAAAGCCAAATTACTCTACAAATGCTACTCTCAAATAGAAGGGATTGATTTTGAAGAAACCTTTGCTCCGATGGCAAGAATTGAAGCAGTCAGACTATTTCTTGCATTTGTTGCCTTCAAGGGTTTCAAAGTGTATCAAATGGATGTCAAATCTGCTTTCCTAAATGGTGACTTGGAAGAAGAAGTGTACATTGAATAACCAGATGGTTTTCAGTTATCTGAGCATGGTGATATGGTCTGTAAATTAAAGAAGGCACTGTATGGTCTAAAGCAAGCCCCAAGAGCATGGTATGAAAGACTGGACAAACATCTTTTGAAGATTGGTTTCAACAAAGGTACTGCTGATAGTAACCTATATTTCAAAATTGATCATGAAAACATCTTGATTGTTGAAGTATTTGTTGATGATATCATCTTTGGAGGAAGAGACAGTATGTATAAAACCTTTGCAAATCAAATGAAAAGTGAGTTTGAAATGTCAATGCTCAGTGAAATGAATTTCTTCTTGGGTATGCAAATTACTCAGACAAAGAAAGGAATCTTTATCTCTCAGACCAAATATGTGAAAGACTTGTTGAGAAAATTTGGAATGGAAGATTCAAAGCCAATGAACACTCCCATGGCAACTGGATGCAAGCTGAGCAAAGATGATGACTCTCCTAAGATAGATCAGACAAAGTACAGATCAATGATTGGAGGATTATTAGACCAAATATAATGCAAGCTGTTGGTCTTGTGGCAAGATTCCAGGCTGATCCCAGAGAATCTCATGTCATGGCAATCAAAAGAATTTTTAGGTACTTAAAAGGAACGATTGAGTATGGTCTATGGTATCCTAGAGATCATAATTTTCCTCTTCATGCATATACAGATGCAGATTGGGTAGGAGATGTGGATGACAGGAAGAGTACAAGTGGAGGAGCATTCTTTTTGGGAAAAAGGTTGGTTTCTTGGCTAAGCAAGAAACAAGAGGCAATATCTCTGTCTACAACTAAAGCAGAATACATTGCAGAAGTAGGAAGTTGCATTCAAGTTTTGTGGATGAAGTAGATGCTAAGAGATAGTCAAGTAGAATATGAGGAGCTTATCACAATTTTCTGTGATAATTCAAATGCAATAAATACTTCTAAGAATCTGGTGTTGCATTCTAAGATTAAGCATATATCTATCAAGTTTCACTTTCTGAGAGAGCAAGTGAACAAGGGTGAAGTTAGATTGGAGTATGTGCCCTCCAAGGATTAGCTTGCAGATATTTTTACTAAACCTCTTCCCAAGGACTCTTTTGAGTATCTCAGGGAGAAGTTAGGGGTTATTGCCCCTCTGGTGATGAACTAGTATGCACTAATGTGCATCAATCCGGTGGATATCACAGTCATATCTTGTGATCCGGATTGATGATAAGGGAGCTGCTACTCAGGGGGAGTAGTTGGTATGTTATGAAGTAGTGAAGTTACAAGTATGAGCCCTTTGCCATTGATGTCAAAGGGGGAGAGAAGACATGTGAAAAATAAGTGGTTTCTGATCAAAGGGGGAGCAATAAAGGAAGGGAAGACATGTGAATAGTTGTTGTTGTTAGGGGGAGTTGTAATAGCAAGGAGAAGTTCTTGTCTTGATGGTTTTTCACATCATATGTTGCCATCAATGACAAAGGGGGAGATTGTTGCAAGTATGGGCCTAACTGGTGTTGTCATTGATGTCATCATATTCATGTTGCATTAATGAGAAGGATTAGATGAGCTGTGTGCTGAGGATATTAAGAGAATAAGTCTCAATCACGAACAATGAAGAATAGTGATGACAAGAAGGTAAAAAGTCCTCAATAGGTTGAGGATCAGAGGATGTGGTTTAAAGGGTTTATAGATATAAGTCTCAAGATGCTCCAATCAAGATTTCAGAGGTCCACATGAAGATCTGAAGAAGTTATGGTCACTCAAGTAGAACCGGTTTCGGCAGGTGTTCAGAGGTGACAGACAGCCACAGAAAGGTTCGATGAGATCTGGTATTTCATTATCCTGTTCTGCGGATCTGAGGGAGTGTTGAGGATGTCCCTGTGAAGTATCAACTAGATTAGTTCGTGGGTTTAAGGTCTAGAAGTGCCTATTCATTTGTGACAGTGATGACAGACTGTGTTCTTGTAGCTCCGGATGAAGGAAAGAAGAATTCCAGTAGGATGATGAAGTGCGGATGTTTTCAGTGATTCAAGGAAGGTTATGATGATCATTGGATCATGTCCAGGTAATATTGGTGGTCCGCATTAAAGTTACAATTTGCATTTGAAGAATAACCACGGATATTGGTGTTCTTCTTGAGACTGGCCAACCAGATGTATTACACGTCTTGTGGATGATCTTGTAGGTGTTTGCTGACTTAGATGATTGTTCCTAAGTTGATGCCTTGTATAAATAAGGGATTGCAAATTCATTTTGAAGTGTGTCTTGTGGTGATGAGTGTGTGGTAGCAAAGAGAAGTGTGAAAGGCAGAGCAAAAGTATTGGGCTTAAATGGAACTAATTCAAGCATGCTGAAGATGCTATTCTCCAGTTCATAAAGGTGATACTTATTCCTTTGTAGATAGTGTGTCTCTTGTAGGCAGTGAGCCTCTTGTGAGCAGTGTGCTCAGGCAGTGACCCCTAATTGGCATGTGCCATTTTGTTCTTTCTATTCTTCTAATAGAGAATAAATTCTTGGGTTAATCACACCGTGGTTTTTCACTTAACCAGGTTTTCCACGTCTGAATCTTGGTGTCATGTGTGTTGATATGTTTCTGCTTTTGATTTGAATGCATTATGGTTCATGATTAATATTATACTAATCACTAAAGAAGATTCAAGTGTTTAAAAGGAGAAAGTTTTGCACAACTGATTCACCCCCCTCTCAGTTGTATGCCCTAAATCTAACATATAGATGATCAAGAAGTGATATTGAATGTACTGAGAACTCTTCCTAAAGATTACAGTCATAAGGTCTCTACTATTGAAGAATTACAAGATTTGAATTAGTTTACCAAAGATCAGTTGCTTCGCACTCTAACTGCTTTTGAAATAAGAGAGTTTGGAACAAGTAGTGGAACTGCAAAAGATGAGACTACTTTTAAAGCTGGTAAAATAGAGAAGACTGTTGAATTAGATCTGGAAGACTTTGATCAAGTGGAACATAACTTTGTGAGAAGGATGAAAAAGGGTACTAGTAAGTTCAGTGGTAAGTTTCCTTTTAAATGTTTCAGTTGTGGAAAAATAGGTCATTATGCTTCAAGGTGTCTAGATAGAGCTCTGAGAATTAAGAATAAGGAAAATAGGGGAAGGATGTTCAAGAAAAATTACTATGGAAGAATTTTTGATGATGAATCTAATTTTGAGGATGATAATGATGATGAATGCCTATTCATTGCCATAAGAGATGAAACTGGTTTTGCTAACTTTGGAAGTTGTGTGAAGGAAAAGAGTTCTAAAGCATGTACTAACCCTAAATGCACTGTAATATCTATTTTTCATGCTAGGAGTGAAAAGGATGACTGGGTCATTGATAGTGGATGCTCAAATCATATGATAGCTGATAAGAGTAAGTTTATTAAACTTGAAAAATTTGATGGTGGAGTAGTTAGGTTTGGTGGTAATGAAGCTGCTAAGATTTGTGGAAAAGGTTCAATCAGTTTTGATGGAAAGCATAACACTGATGATGTTCTTTATGCCAAAGGTTTAAAGCATAATCTCTTGAGTACTGGATAGATGTGTAGCAAAGGTTACAATCTTATGTTTTAGGATGATGGGTGTGAGAACAGAAAAAGCTCCAGAACAGTAATTGTTGTTGGAAAGAAGATAGGTGGAAATGTTTATCATCTCAAAGGAGGTGTTAGTTATTGCCTTATGACTTAGATAAGTGAGAGTTGGCTATGGCATAGGAGATTGTATCACATTAATTTTGATAGCCTGGTAAGGATAAGTTCAGTCCAAGCTGTGAGAGATCTGCCAAAGTTAACAAAGCCTATTACTGCTATTTATAAGGAATGTCAGTTTGGAATGCTAACAAGAAGAAGCTTCACAAGAAAGGATCAATCATCTACTAGACTATTGGAGTTGGTGCATACAGACCTATGTGGTCCTACTAGAGTAAGGAGTTTTCAAGATGATAAATATTTCATGTTATTTATTGATGATTGCTCTAGAATGACTTGGGTCACTTTTCTTAAGGAAAAATTAGAAGCCCTAGATAAGTTTAAAGCTTTTAAAGCAATGGTTGAGAATGAATTGGATATGAAAATCAAATGTTTGAGGTCTGACAGAGGTGGAGAGTTTACTTCTAATGAGTTTAACATGTTTTGTGAGAATCATGGGATAAAGAGGCATCTATCTACTCCTAGAACTCCTCAGCAAAATGGAGTGGTTGAAAGGAAGAACAAGATTATTCAAGAAGCTGCAAGGACAATGATAAAAGAAGAAAATCTACCAGAAGTCTACTGGAGAGAAGTAATTCTTATTGTTGTCTACATATAAAATAGAGTACATGTAAAAGAAAATGACACAAAGACTCCCTATGAGCTATGGTATGGAAAGATTCTCATTGCTAAATATTTTAAAGTTTTTGGAAGCAAATGTTATATTAGAAGAGATGAAGAACTAGGAAAGTTTGATGCAATATGTGATGAAGGTATTTTCCTTAGATACTCTAACAAAAGAAAAGCTTATCGGTGCTATAATAAGAGGCTAAGAATGATTGTTGAAAGTGCTAATGTTAAGGTTGATGAAGATATACAAAAGTTTTCAAAGATTAATGGATATGAATCAGATGAGTCTTCTTGTGGAGAAGAAGAAAAGACCAAAGAGAAGGAAGTACAGGTTGAAGTTCAAGAAACTCCAGAAAGAGAAGTACAAGCTGAAGAACAAGAAGCTCTGGAAAAAGTTCCTAAAACTCCCAAATATGTGTAGAGGCATCACACTAAGGATCAGATCATTGGTGATAAGAGCAAAGGTGTACTGACAAGAAGAAGAGCTGCTAAAGAACAAGTAAATCTATGTTTACTTTCCAAAGTTGAACCTAAAACAGTGGTTGAGGCATGCAAGGATGAGTATTGGATTAAAGCTATGGAAGAAGAACTAATGCAAATTGAGAAGAATCAGACTTGGGAATTTGTCCCAAGACCAGAGAACAAGAATGTGAGTGGAACTAAGTGGGTATACAGGAACAAGTTGAATGAGAATGGAGAAGTGGTAAGAAACAAGGCAAGACTTGTATGTAAAGGGTACTCACAAGTGGAAGGAATAGACTATGAGGAAACTTTTTCCCCAGTGGCAAGAATGGAAGCTATCAGGATGTTTTTAGCTTATGCAACACATAAGGATTTCAAAGTATATCAAATGGATGTGAATTCTACTTTTCTAAATGGTGAGTCGGAAGAGGAAGTATACATAGAGCAATCGGATCGATTTCAGTTGTCAGACAAACCAGATATGGTATACAGATTGAAGAAGGCATTGTATAGACTAAAGCAAGCTCCTAGAGCTTGGTATGCAAGGTTAGATAGGAATTTGATACAACAGGGATTCAGTAAAGGGTCTGTAGACAGTAATTTGTACATCAAGGTAGGCAAAGATCAAATCCTGATTATTGAGGTCTATGTGGATGAAATAATATTTGGTGGAAATGAACGTATGTGTAAGAACTTTGTAGATGAGATGGAAAAAGAATTTGAGATGTCAGTGTGTGGAGAGATGAACTTCTTCCTTGGGCTACAAATTAATCAGACAAAAACAGGCATTTTCATTTCACAATTGTTGAAGAAGTTTGGAATGGAAGATTCTAAACTAGTTTGTACCCCCATGACAACTGGTTGCAAGCTAAGAATGATGACTCCCCTAAGGCTGATCAGAGAAAATATAGATCAATGATTGGAGGACTACTATATTGTGAGGCCCACCCTTGTGCGACCGTTTTAGTGGCACTATTGGACTTGTTTGTATTACTTTACCCATGCTTATGTTTTTGATTCATGGTTTGGTGAACTTGTCCAAGAGTCATATGGTGATGTTGTGGATCTATTCATATGGTAGTTTTGTCAATTGTATATGCAAGATACATGTCTTAACTTGATAGATCATATATAATTCGACTATGATGAATTAGTGTCATGCCCACATTCACCATGTGGTTATGACACGATAACCACATCTCATGTCCACATTTGTCATGTGGTCATGACACAAATTATCAAAAAATATTTCCCACCCAACTCCAAAAACCCCCTCTCATGCAACATGTGTGCTCGGTGACACACACACGTAATGTAGTTGTCTCTACAACTAATATCAGGCATGTCGCCTGAAGGTGGGGAATGTCAATCACAAACGGGATAATGTGAAACTCTTTTTGCAATTCCTACAAAATAAAATCCACTAAGGGGGTGTGTGTCACGAGGAGCGATGCTAAGAGGGTTGGGTTCCATTCTGGAATCCAACCCTTGAATTACTAAATGAGGTGGGATGATTTCGATATAAATCAAAATCTAACCTTAGAACAACTATCAACTAAAAATAAATAACATTAAAATAGAGTCACACATCAATTTCCAAATTAAAACATTTAAACACATCTAATGCGGAAAATAGGGTAATTAATCAAATTAAACCAATTAAATATTTCCATCTAAGTCTAGGGAAATTTTGGCAGCATAACGGTTAAAATGGGATAAAATTCTATAGTGATTTCGACAGCATAACGCCATCTCATCAACTATAGGAGAGTTTGAAAGTAAGTTAAAATAAAATCTTCACATTACCCCTTTCAAAATTTAAACAAATTAAATGCATAATTTACACTATAAACCCTTCCCCAAACTTTAATCAAATCAAATAATCCTAACTAAAATTATACATCAAATTCCAACATGAAACTAAAATGTAATCATTATTGCAATAGGGTTTATCCAATTAATTCAACACATAAGGATAAAATACACTTACTTTAAAAAGGACACAATAGAAAAATTAAATAATTAAATTAAGTGCCCACACACACAAGTGTCAAAAAAAGTCTCTCACTCACAAAGTGGTTTTGTTTAGACAAACTAAACTAGTTAAGGTTAATTAATCCATTCCTAATTGCTAGGGCACCCAACCCTAGAACTAAGTTTATAAAGCATAATAATATCTCACTTGCTCTCATTCTAACTTTGTTTTCATTAAATGGTTGCAGGTTTTCAAAAAGGTCAAGTGGGAAGGTACCTTCCCAAGTGGAAGGTATCTTCCTAAAGAAGATTTTCTATTTGTTTTAACAAGTTTACATTTCTAACTCTATTTCATTTTCTACAGGTCTATGAGCTTTCTCTAACATTTGTTTGATTTTCAAAACTAATTTTCCATTTACTAATCTATTTTCTGTCTTGCATAGGTTACAAGGTTACCATGGTTTTCTATTTTCCTATGATCAATTCCTATTTGTTTTAAAGTTTCTAAGTTTGCATTTGTGATAAAAAAAGAGTAGAAAAGTAGTTCATTGTTTAAAAAAAAATCTAAACCTCTGTTCTCTAAGTTTTCCCATTATGACTTTTAGGTTTTCTTTTACACAAAATATTAAATCACACAGATATATATATATATATTGGGTTACAAACATTAAACACAGAGATAGAATAACAAATAAAGCACAGTAATTATATATACCACAGCATATATATATATAGTGGTCATGGAACCAACGCACAGAATGTTTTAATACTAGGGCGCACAAAATAAAATAAGTAAGCAAAGTGTTTTTAAAAGAAAATGCAGGTGCCATTGTGCTTGGCAGGGCTGAGCTTAAGAAATAGGGCGATGCCCTAAATACACAAATTTCAAGGAGATCAGGGGGGCAGGGCTCTGCCACCCCCCACAAAGATTTAAGCTCTATGAGGGGGATAGGGTTTTGTTCCCCCCCCCCAAACACAGCACTAAGGAGAAAGCAGGGGGGGTTTGACTCCCTGCACAGGGTTCAGCTGAGCCCGCCCTACCCTAAACTTGTTTTAAAAGAAACTTGAACGTAAAACAAAACCTAACTTTGATAATTCCTATTTTGATCTCATATGATTAGGAAAATGATTTAATCTTGTAACTATAGTTTAGATATATATATATATATGTATGTATGTATGTATGTATGTATGTATGTATGTATGTACATATATATATATGTACATACATATATATATTATTACACACACACACACACACACATATATGCCAACACAACAAGGGGTTAAAGAATAAAACTACCATAATTTATTTTCTTTATAAACATATAAGAGGGGAAACCGTTTTTCTATTAACCATAGTAAGCACAAAATATACATATTTTTCCTTCCCTTTTTTTCTCTCCACTTTTTTTTTTAAGTTAATATGAGCAATAAATGGAGAGGAAGAGAGAGAGATATACTATTTCTTTCACCAACTCAAATATAATATGGAAATGAACATTAGGAAAAGAGAACATATCTTTTCTTTTACACTATACATCTTTTAACTTAGGAACAAGAATATTGAAAACTCATAACCCATCCATATTATTAAAATAACCAAAGTATACAAGTATTGAAATACATCAAAGGCAACTTAAGAGAGATTAGACTCTCATGAGAACACTAAACTATTACAAGCCTAAATATAGGCATAAGGCAACTTATTGCCTTCATTTTTTACATTTCACTAAAAACCACAAGTCTCATAGTTTTTTCCCAACTTCCAACTCCTCCAAAGCCACCAAGAAACATACAAAACACAAAATAGTTCACCAAGTCCATGGGAGCTCACCTCCAAACCATAGGCATACAAGTAGGCCACCCCCACGCTAGGAGGCCATTCAAATAACCAAGGATCATACACACAAGGGTTACAAGTCACTCACACAAAACACAATAACTCCCTCCCAAGGATAATCACATACTACCCATTTTACAATGAGTTTAAGGGGTGAAAGAGTGGACTACTCTCAACTCAAGGAAACCTAAAACTCTATAACTCAATAATACTCATAACCCATGGCCTCTTGCCATAAAAACTTCTCATATTTCAAATAAAAGGCACTCTTGCCACAACACCATATTTCCCAACTTCATAATAAGGCCCATGGCCATAAAAACTACACCAAAAGATTAGGGGAAACCAAGGAGGTTCACACCTCTCTCACCCATGACAAAGGTGAGCTCTCTCACATGGAGTGCTTCACAAACACAACCCTTTGAAACCCACACAACACAAAACAAAAATCACAAAAGTATAACCATCATAAAACATGCATATCTATATAAACAAAATGAAATAGAAGTAAGCTTGAAGCCTTGGGAGCATACCTCTCAAGCTCTAAGAGTAGAAGTGATGGTGAAGACCTCTCCAAGAGTTCCTTCTTCAAAATCCTTCAATTCTCTCTCAATCTTCCTCTCTTCCCAATCAAACATCAAAATGCAAAAAGAAAGAATCCTCATCTCTTCTCAAAGAGAGATAAATCAGCTTTGCTCACAAGCCCTAATGAATGAGAAGG
The DNA here is from genome assembly GCA_027924645.1 of Cunninghamia lanceolata. NCBI lineage: Eukaryota > Viridiplantae > Streptophyta > Pinopsida > Cupressales > Cupressaceae > Cunninghamia > Cunninghamia lanceolata. The sequence continues at coordinate 81,156 of BSBN01000787.1, read as the reverse complement.
TGACACTTGTCACCTTCTTCTTCATCCACACAACCCTCCTCACAACCCCACAAGAATGAGGAGGTGACACTTGTCAGCTCCCCATTCAACAAGGCTACACACTCTCCCACAAATTCTCTCACACATGTGTGAGAGCATAGGGAGAAGGGATCACACATGGGAGACCTCTCATGAATGAGGAGGTGACAAGTGTCACCTCCTCATTCAACTATGCTACACTCTTCCCCACATATGCTCTCACACATGTGTGAGAGCATAGGGAAGAGGTCTCACACATATGAGAAGATTCAAGAAGCTTATAAAGCACTTGAGGCAAGGTTAACCTTACCCTAAGTGAGTGAGATTAGGTTAGGTGAGATGGTGACATGCCAACCACCTCTCACATCTCCCAAACTCGTCACTTGACTCAAGGGCCATGTTTAGGTGACCATACAAGGGTTACACCATGTTTAAACATGCTAAGAATGGCCCTAGACCCTATGGGTATGACCTAGGGTCATTATTAGACCATAATTAACACTAGGGAACTCATAAATCCACATGAAAAGTGTCATAAACATTTAACACTTAAAATTGTGCAAACCAAAAATAATTAACCTTACAACACATCAAGGAGATAAATTAAAAAGGGTAAACCTTGCAAAATATCATAAATCAAATACAACATAATCATTATTCTCAATCAAAAATGACCTTAGTCCATCTTAGGGACTAGGTCGGTTTAACAGAGATGTCACATAGGTTATTTGTCTGACCTCCAATTTATCCATGGGCATGGAAAATTACCTGTACACTTACATAAACCTATTAATAGCACATGTTACATATAGCCGAAGTGAAATGAATTACATAAAACTCACAATATCGCATAAGCACATATATCAACATATACATGATTCTCTAATCATTCACATTTCACAAGATATAATCAAGATCAAATACTGCATGAGATAACATTAATTCCATCATCACTAAACATTCCAATTGCATTAAATTCAACATAGCATTAAGCATCATAGCATCAAATTAAATCTATCATGCAATTTCTAAGTCACCAACATAGCATATACCATCTAACTAATCAAGCAAGATATAGTAATGAAAGTCTAAATAGAGGATCAACAGTCCCCAAATGTCCACATGTCCAACATAAAATCTATCTGATAAGTGTCATAAGCAAAATATAAGGTGAGGTAAAAGTAGGCCTCATAATTAGTTAGAAACGACTTTGTTAATTCTCAATTCTTAGATGAGATATTATTTGCCTTGCCTTGTTTGTTTCGATTTTGAAAGTGAATGGATTTCGGCAATATAGGAAAAATTGGAAAGGATTGTATCTTTGAATATAGGCATATTATAATGTATTTGATCATGTTATTTCTTGATGATTGTGAAATGAATGGTGATTAAGTTATAATATTCTAAAGTGAGATTGAATTGTTGCAATGGTTATTAGAACCCCTGATTTTGATGACTAGAAATGGAATTTGTGAAAAGGTTGAAATAAGGCTATGCATTGATACTTGAAAATGATGGTATTGTGTTTGAAACACCTAGTTTATTGAGTGACTTTCTGTGTGTTTAATTCTTGTTTCTTTGGCTATTTATACATGGGCATATTAATGTGTGTGTTGAAGTGTGCAGGCATTTCCATAGCCAATAGATTTTTGGAGGTATACTAAGTAACTCATGTATTTAACTAGTAATACCAACCTAATCCCTAAGGTGGATTAAGGTTACTTTTGAAATTGGAATGATTGTAATATGTTTTATTTGTACACTTTGATTTATGAGTCTCCTAAGGATGCCTAGTAGTGAAGTGGATGATGAGTCGTCATCCACATGTTTATTTTCGTTCTTATACTTTTAGGGCTTTTTAATTGATGATATTTTTGTAAGGTTTCACCTTATTGTTTGATCACCTTGAAAGTTGTAATGTTGCATTGTTTTGGTTTTCATAAATTTTGTGCTAAATATTTATGAACCTTTTTAAGTGGATTTATGAGCCCCTTGTGTTAATTTTGGTTAATTAATGACCCTAGGTCATACCCCTAGGGTCTAGGGCTATTTTTAGCATGTCAACTCCTGGTGTAACCCTTGTATGGTCACCTTAACTTACCCCTAGAGTAAAGTGACGAGTTTGGGAGATGTGAAAGGTGGGTGGCAAGTCACCATCCCACCTTAACTAACCCCACTCACCTAGGGTAAGGTTACCCTTATCTTTGAGTGCTTTGGAAGCTTCCAAAGCCTTCACTTGTGTGAGATCTCTTCCCTATGCTCTCACACATGTGTGAGAGCATTTGTGGGAGAGTGTAGCATAGTTTAATGAGAAGGTGACAAGTGTCACCTCCTCATTCTTGTGGGATCTCACCTGTGTGATCCCCTCTTCCCTATGCTCTCACACTTGTGTGAGAGCATTTGTGGGAGAGTGTGTAGCATAGTTGAATGGGAAGGTGACAAGTGTCACCTCCTCATTCTTGTGGGGTTGTGAGAGGGTTGTGTGGATAAAGCAGAAGGTGACAAGTGCCACCTTCTCATTCATCAAGGCTTGTGGGAAGAGCCTTTTATCTCCCTCTTTGTGAGAAGAGAAGGGTTCTTTTCTTTTTGGCTTTTTGGTCTTTGGATTTGGGGAGGAGCTTGGATATTGGAAAGGAATTTTTGAAGTGTTGGAGAACTCTTGTGTAGATCTTCTTCAACTCCTTCAAACTTGGAGAGCTTGAGAGGTAAGCTCTCAAGAGTCTTTAAGCTTTTAGTAGTGGTTTTATTTGTTTATGTATTGTATGCATTTGTATGCTCTTGTTTGGTTGTGTTGTTAGTTTTGTGTTAATGTTTTGGGATGGGTTGTTTATGGCAAGTGCTCACCACTTGTGTGGAAGAAGCTTGCCTTGTGTTTGGGGTTTGGAGAGAGGTGAGAACCTCCTCGGGGAAAGCTCACTCCTTGAGAGGAGTTCTTGGCTTGAGGCCTTATTTGAGATTGTGAATATGTTTGAGTGGAAAGAATACCCTCCTTGTGTTTATTGGAATAATGAGGTGGTTAAGTTGTGTAGGAGATGCTATTAAGGACAATATGGTCAAGTTAAGATATGGGAAGTAGTGTTGAATAAATGAGAAGATGGTATTTTATGTCTTTCCCCTTGAGTAGAGTGGTCCACTCTCTCCCCCTTGTTTCAAGTCCATGTTTATGGATTTTGTGTTGTGAGTATCCTTGGTTGGGAATGTGCTTCTTTGCTTGTGTGTGTGTTTATTTCCCTTGAGTATGTGTGTATTTCAAGGTTACTTGTAGGCCTCTTAGCTCAGGGGAGGCTTGTGAGCAAGCCTATGGTTGGGTGGTGAGCACCTCCATTGGCTTTGTTTTGTTACTATGATTGTTTTGCAGGTTTTGGGATAAATGAAGGGGAAGAAGGAGAAAAGTCGCCTTGAGTTAATTTGTGTTGGCTAAGAGAAGTGTTCTCTTATTGTAAGGCTATGTGTAAAGCCTTGAGCCTTGAGTGCTCTTGTAAAAGGGAAGGGGAATGTATTTACTATGTTGTGAATGGGTTTAGTATCCTTATTGTATCTTTGAAAGGATGAAATAAATAAAGAAGTTTCTTGGAATGAATTTCTAGCATAACAGTTGTAAGGAAACATTTGTCCTTTATCACTCTCTCCTTTTCTCCCTTTTCACTTCAAGAGAAATGTTATTCAAGGAAGAAAATTAATTTTTAATTAGAGAGATATTGATTTGGTATTTAATGACTTTCTAACAAGTTCATTCTAGTGGCATTTAAAAAAAAAAAAAAAAAAAATTTGATTGAAAAGTATATATATAGTTTCAAAAGATAAGTAAACCATCAAATATATTTACATGCATTTAAAATAATATATTGAGATATGACCTATAATCCTTTTAGTTTTAATCATGAGAGTATAGAGCATGTAATAATATATATTGAGATATGACCTATAGTCCTTTTAGTTTTAATCATGAGAGTATAGAAAAATAATAAATAAAAATAGATAGGTTCCTTTCAGAGATGTGTATAGAGTAAATATTTTTAAGAAAGAAAATAAAGTTAAGATAAATAAATAAATAATCAATTTCTTTTTGGGCTTTCTAAAAATATAGATGGAGCTTTTATGTTTGGAATTTTGTTATATATATATGCTGAATTAATTATTTTATTTTTTTGTTATATATTTTTAAAAAACACAAAGAATTAAAACTAGAGGTAAATAAGATAAGTTGTGATTTATTAAATTATAATAGGAGCATATGATAAAAGTGTTTTAAATTAAATAAATTAAAAAAAGAGAGTATTATGTGGCCGAGCAGAAGGCTTTCAAACCCTACTATCGGCCTATGGAGGGTTGGGGTAGGAGACCCCAAACCCATGGTGCCCGAGGGTGCCATGGGGGCGGGGCTCTGCCCCCTCCCTGGGCGACGACATGTGTAGGCCGCAAGCCCCATTCAAGGGCCTACGCCCTACACAGGGCGTCAACCCTTTCCATGTATGTATTCTATTGTATAATAAAACTAAAAAAACCCTGCATTTTAATTTGCAGCAACGCCTATTTAAAAGTTCAGTATCTGTTTTATATTTGTGATCGGACCTACTTTAATCTTTTCCATATCTCTGAGTATATGTTATATAATTAATATATATATACATGTTTTATATGTTGTGGTTTATATATATATATATATATATATATATATATTTATTTATTTATTTATTTATTTATTTATTTATTTATTTATTTATTTATTTATGATAAAATAATACATATATATGCTTTAATATATATATATATATTATTTTTTCATAAATATAGGCTCTCTGTGTAAAAACTAGAGAGCAATATTCTTTGTAAAACCAAACAAAACATATGTTAGAAAAAATATGTCTATAGATGATTAAACTCTTAGAAATATGGGAAAATATGGAGATCTTACACTAGTAGAAAAACAAAAATAAATGACTAAAAAAACTACCAAAAATTGGTCATGTGATCAGTAGTTTGGTTACGTGACCGTTGGTAGTTTATTGTCGGTCATTTATCTCACGACCAAATTTATGACTAAACAAATTTTAGTCATTAATTTGGTAGTATATTTAGTCATTAATTTGGTAATATATTTAGTCATTAATTTGGTAGTATATTTAGTCATCAATTTGGTAGTATATTTGGTAATTTGGTACTATATTTAGCCATCAATTTGGTAGTATATTTAGTCACACTCACAGCAAGGGCTGAAAGATTCAAATTCTCGTAAACAATTAAGATTCAGATTCCCAAGTAAACAAAATTCATAAAATGTGTAAATAAATAAATTCATGGAAGCCAAATAGATAGAAAAATAGAAAAACTTGGGCAGTTATGGAGTGAAATTTTTATCATGTTAAACAAAAAATAAATAAATTTGTGGAAGCCAAATGGATAGAAAAATAGAAAAACTTGGACAGTTATGAAGTGAAATCTTTATTATGTTTGAAGAATATGAAAAGTCTCGCAGCATAGTCTCTTTTAAATTAACTCATGTGAGCATATCAAATATTCTAACTGCAAGTAATTTATAAATGCCAACAAATTGGAAGATATCTCTCAGCATACTATAGATATATTTTTTTTAAATATAAATATACTAGTAGTATATTTAGTCATTGTAGTCATTTATTTTAGTCATGGTAGTCATTTATTTAGTCATGGTTTACTCATTTATTTGGGTGAATCAATGATTCAAGTTACAAATCAAATCTAACTTAATTAATCCTCACAAATTTATGCATATAAACTTCAAGTATCATAGATATTCAAATGTTGAGAGAAGCACCATGAAATGAAGACTAAAATGCTTGAACAAATATTCTAAAAATTTATTTCATTAAGTCTCACTAGTTACATTCAATGTCTCACTGGCAAAGCAAAACCTCACTGGCTAAATAGAAATCTCATTGATTTCAGCCTCACTAGCATCACTGGCAACTTGTCTCACTATCTTACATCATTTATTGAATATACATCTCAGCTCATTTACATCATTTATTAAACATTTATAAAATGTGTTTCTCCTTATTCAAAAAAACATTATCTCAGCTCATGCACTGTTAAATAGTGAATTTGCATCAAAGTGTTTCACATTCAAACTCTTCCTTGCTGGTATTCACCTTTCACCTTCCAAGCTTCATCCTTTTGTGAATTTGATACATTTTGTGTACCATCAAAACCCTGCAAATCAAAAAAAGGTGAAAAAACAATAACACCATTAGATATTTTAATTTCATTAAACATGCACAAAAGTTTCAAAACTTCAAATAAATTTAATTCTATGGGCGAGTGTTTTGAAAATTCTTGAGACAGTTTCAGAATAATTATTCACACAAGCATCATGAATTACAGACAACTATCCATACCTTGACATTGCCCTCCAGACAGACTCTATTATAAATTTAGCCATAGCTAGTTTCATGAATGCACACACACAGTGAGGAGATCTCAGTTGTATACTTCCCATCCATTCCTAACAAATTGCAGTCTAGATTAATTTGCAAATAGAATCTAGATTTTCTAGAGAAACCAAAAAACCAAACTCCTGAGTCCTCATAAACCTACAACAATTCCTTAATAAAATAGTCATGAACTAACATGTTTTCCACATTTTTTCACTCTTCTATTGCATAATCACCAATTACAGCCTAAATATACCGTGATGAAAAATAGTCAAAATACAATAACCAGCTAGGCAATATTGTCAATTAGCTACACATATGTCAATATAAGTCCTCTCCACATTAGAGTTTCAAATTTTTGATACATTTGCAAAAAAAATATAAATATAAACAAAAAAATCTAGGTTCTAGTAGTAAACTAGAATTTCATACCATTGAATAACTTTCAGCATCTGATCCAATTTTACATGCACGGGAAAATTTGGGAATAGAATCTTTCATCACTTTATGGGCTATTTCATCAGCCCTAATTGTTATTGCTAGCAATCCTGCAAAGATTTAGAAAATCCTTCTATCAGTCTCCTAAATTAGAAAATCTTGTTAAATAGCAATAGACTTAACATGTAAAACTATTTTTAACAATAATCTCAAAAAAAAATTACCAACAACATGTGCAGCAAGAGCCACCTCAAAAGAAGACCCTCGTTTCATCAGATTTCATAAACTAATCAAGCAAAGTTTCATTCCTACAAAAATGTTAATGATTTAGTCAAATATCTGATTAATATCATAGTTGATTGTAATTTTAAATTTGTAGTGTTTTTGAAGTCCATTGTGAGAGTGTACTGTGTTTTCAAAAAATTGAAGAAAAAAAAAACACAGCTTCAGCATTTTTTGCTATACTACCAAAATTCCAAGTATTTGTTCATTGACATTTTTGTCCATTTTGCCCAATTGTGATTGTTTCAGACCCTTTTAATTCATAGCCAATCACAATTTTGGTAATGTTAATAAATATAGCATTGGGCATAAAATGCAGAAGCAAAAAGATTAGCCAAATTAGGATAAATACAAGAATTCAAACAAGTGTCTTATTTGACAAGGATTGGCATTCTTACTTGCTTTCTGTAAATTCATACTACACGTCATTTGTAAAAGCATTGATAATCCCTTTTAGCCCATTTTCTCTTGTTGACCCCCTGAAAGACACCAACAAATTTTGTCAACAAATTAATTACAAATTTCAAGTGAGAAAGCTTTAAATGCCTAATACAGCAATAGTAAATATATTTTAGTTAAAATGTGCTTCAAAGAGGCAATGAATAATCAAGAATATCAATTATTAGTTGGAAAAAAGACTATATCTCTCATTTTTATTCCCCTTAATCCAAGACGAGCAACATAAATCTTGATAGAATCCAACCTTCACAAAGGAAAAGTATTGAAACCTACATGTATATTTCCAATGCCATGGCATTTGACCTCAATACTAAGTTCATATTTAGTAGATATGCACCATCATTGCACTCAGACACTCATTCCACATTAGACCAATCTGATGCTAAAATGGCATATATCATAAAAAAGTGCTCAATCACATATAAGCATAATAAAAAGATGTATTCTATCGCAATGTCAAAGTGAATATGAAAGCCTAATGGTCACAAAGTAAACAGTGCTGCCATAAAAGGGTTGATAAGTTGTCACAAAAACACACCAAAAGAGAGAATATAGGTGAACAGCAAAGGAATCAAGCAGATAGCTTGTACACTCTTCATTAGCATGGTTACAAAGATTTGCATGGTTGACAATCATTGTTAGTTGGATAAGGCCAAGCACATGAAAGGTGCCCAAGAACATGGAATGCAAGTCACCTTGGTCTAGCTTACATGCAATCAAGAATGGCTACGTGAATAGAGCAAAGAGTACATGCAAATGCTTACATGAATTCAAGATCATTACGAGGAGTGAGTCTCATCATTTCCACTCTGTTCAAAGGAAATTGTTTGAAACTTCTACATTGGACAAGGAAACTTCTTTACGAGGATTGAATCAAACAACCACTATACCTATGTCACCAAAGTGCCTTTGCAGCCAAACCAAGAAAGTGTTTCTTTTCTTCTGGAACATATCCTAACATTAATTAAGCACTCTAGAACATATCCTAACATTGTAAGCTTTGCTTGTATTCTAGGTGCATGCAGCCATGCAGGTTTAGTGGATGAGAGTTGTACATACTTCAATCACATTTGTAACCCTTATTGCATTACACCTACAGTTGATCACTATGTGTGCATGGTTGACCTCCTTGCTCGTGCTCGCTATCTTGAAGACACCCTAAACTTTATCATTGAGATACCTATTAAATCTGTGCTAGTTGTATGGATGTGTTTTCTTGGTGCATGTAGATCACATATGAATATAGGCTTAGGAGTATTTACAGCAACACTGCTTTTTGATTTGGACCCTAAAAATGTTGCACAACCTATGTTCTCTCAAACATCTATCCAGAAGTGGGCAGGTGTGGTGAGGTAAGGAGATTGATGAAAGATAGAGGAATTAAAAAAAAACCCAGATGCAGTTGGATTGAAGGGCACAAAATGGTACATGTTTTTTGTGTAGGAGATAGATCACATCCATAGACAAAGGAGACCTATGCAAAGTTGGAGAAATTGTCTTGGAAGATGAAGGCGGCAAGGTATTTTCCAAATTCAAGAATTTACTTAATGTTGTGGAAGGATGGGAAAAAGAATTATTTCTCTGCCACCATGGTGAAAAGTTGGCAATTGCATTTGGTTTGTTAAACATGCCCCATGGAACAACTATTAACATCAATACCACACACACCATCAATATCATACCAGGTGTTATATATAATGTCTCATAATCTCTTCCTTTTTCATTAAACAGTTTGTATTTGTAACTGAAACAATTGAACTGTGCAAAATAGTTTTCTTTTGAACAAGTAACTAACAGAGTAATATGGTTGAATGATGCCATTTGAGCAACTGGTTTGAGATCATTACAAAACTTAACCCATAGGGTTACAATAAACTTCTAACTGTCCATTATAACCACTTCAAGATCTTTGTAAGAACCCTAGTGTCGAGTCATGTGGGTGTTGCCTTTTTCAAACCCTAACCAAAGTAAGAGTAAACACAACCTTCTTGAATACCATCAGTGTTAAAACAAATTGATGTTGTTACTTGAAACCTTAACTGCTTTTGAATAAAAAGGATAAGAGAAGAATATGAAACAACAAACCCCAACTCGAAGTCAAAGACTTCATAATAGAAACCCGTATGAAATTCAAAGTAAAACTTCCATATGAAACCACAAAAGGAAAGGTATCACCTGAAGATGCTAACAACTGAAAGATTTTGCTGTGAATTTGAGTTCTGAGAGACCCAAAAATAACTGTCAAGCTCACCTCAATCTTTTTCTACTACTCACTATAGCTGAGCATTGTCAAATCACAGAAAAATCTACACCATGATTACAAGATCTTCAAGCTTTTGGAAGTTGTTATAACCCTAGGTTGAGAGACTTCATGTCTCAAATTTTGACCATTGAAAATGAACTCAAAACAAACTTCTTCCAATGTATACATTGTCCACCGAGAGATCCAGTATGCCCTAAAATGGCCGGTAACAATGAACCATTAACACAAACTTTTTACCTATTAAACATGCCCGACACCTGCTTGGCAGGTTATTAACTTGAGTGACCCGAAATGCCTTTGTTTATAATGATTTTTCAAATCAAAAATAATTTAATCTTTCATAAATCAAATAGCCATATGATGCCTTCTTCTAACTTTGGAGTTAGATAAAATAATAACCTCCTTCATACAAGAGATGACATTGGGAGATAAACAAATGAGATCATATCAAAGATGCCACATGAAATAAAGAAAGTATAACCTTTGCTTGGATCCCTTTGAGATTAAACAAGATTTTGAAGTTAATTCAAACAAGAACCTTTTCATAACAATGATGACCTTGATGACTAATGTTTGCATATTGGATCAAGTGAAGATAATCAAGTGCCTTATTCAACTTAGATGAAACAAGATTATGCCCTTGCACTATCATATGACACAGCAAATGTCATAATGCCAATTGTAACAAGATTGCAAAACAACCACATGATAATGGCATGTCTAGACCAATATAAATCATTGATCAATATAAATAATCCAAGAATGTAACATGTCAAAGCATCAACTGTATGTATACCAAACATGTTGTCCCCATATGTTGTCTCAAACATCGATGTCAATATCACTCACAACATATAAAATATAGGCTACCTTTATAACCAAGCCAAAGGTTCTTAATGAATACCACACATGTATGCAAAACATGTATCACCTAAAAATGTATATCACCTATAGAAATGTGGCAAACCAAACTAACCATGTCTTCCATATGCAGAATACCTGAGTACTTGCCAATACTGTAAACCCTTGACATCAATGCCAAAATCAATGTCAAAGAGGGAAACAAGGTTAGGGTTTTGAGCCTTTCCAAGTTAGGGTTTACTTTTAGGGTTTCAACCAACACATGGGTGCGAAAATGAAATGGAGGTGGGCACCAAAAGTGAAAGTGAAATGAAATATGTATAATTTTGGCACCCATATGGTTAAAATAGGTTAGGGATTATTAAATATATTATATAATATTATAATATTAATAATATAATATAAATATTATATTATAATATTATATAATATAAATATTATAATATAATATCATATAATATTATAATATTATAATATATATATATTATATATTATATTATATAATAATATAATATTATATTTATATTATTATATTATATAATATATATAATAATAATATAATATTATATAATGTATATTATATTATATCATATTATATTATAATATATTAAATTATATTGTATTGTAATATAATATATTATTATATTATATTATATTATAATACAACCCACTCCCTCAATTCAAAATATTTTTTTTAATTAGCCACTTTAATATCATTTTGTCTAATTTTTATTTGTGTGACTAATTATTTAGTTGTGTTATTTACTAGTGACGACCAAATTAGTCATTTATTTAGTCATTTATTTGGTCATTTATTTAGTCATTTCAACTAATGACCAAATTAGTCATTTATTTAGTCATTTATACCTGTGTTGCAAAAAAATTTGGTCACATGACTAAAGTTTTATTCACCTGGTTATTTATTTGCCATATTTCTACTAGTGTTAGAAACCTGTGCAACAAAAGAGAAAGTTAGAAAAAATATATATATAAGCTAGAAAAGAAAGCATGAACTTGTAGATTCATATTAGAAAACAAAAAGAAAAGCATGGAAGACATAAAACAAATATTTGAAAAATCTTCTTGGGGAAAATGCCTTCCCACTTGGGCAAGGGATTTTCCCCATTCCTTGCTTTTTGAACTTGAAAACCAATAAGAAAGCAAAATGAGAAAACTTGGGAACAAATGAGGATTTAGCATGCCTTTATAGACTTTATTTTAGGGCTTTGTTTAGCCCTAGTTATTAGGGAGATGTATTAACACTTTTAACCTAGTTTATCTTCTTAATCTCACTTAGTGAGTGGGAAAATATATTGTTTGAACCTTTGTGGGGATTTATTTATCCTCATTCATTGTGCGTCATAAGTACTTCCTCTCCAAAATAAATAAAAAATCCCATGTATTCCCACTATTCTCCTAATTTTGGCCTCCTGTCATACCCCTTTATGGTGCATCATAAGCATTAGGTTTGACTCTCAATCCTAGCCACCCACCTCATCCCTCATCCTTCTAATCTTGGCCATCCTTTGTTTCCCTCTTTATCTATAAATTGAAACTCTTATTTCAATTTCAAACCCTCACTCACTGACTCACTCACTCACAGAAGTCATTTTCATGCAATGCTTCAGCTCTGTTATGCTGCAATGGTGAGCAATCAACAATCCTTCGACATCCTGCATTCTTATGCAAGATCGAGAAGAGCCATGGAGATAAATCAGACCTAGCTTGAAGATCAGTTTGCTTTTGCATTTCTATTTTCATTTTCATGCTAGTTTGTGCTTTATGGCGCTTGTTAGGGTTTAGTTAGTTTGTTTTTTTTAACACTAAATCTAATTTTCCCTAACTACACTTTTATCAAACCCTCTTTCATCTCTCCCATACCCATCATTGTAGTAAGAATTATGATTCCCTCTGTTGTTGCAGTAGAAACTTTTGTCATCTCTCCCTCTGTAGTATGATTTATTGTCATTTTCTTCCTTCTGGTATGGGCTACTTTCTTTGTTTTGCTCCTCATATGATCCTTCTCCTCTGGAATATGTTCTGCCTCTTTGAAATTTACCTCCTCTACCTCTTTGTCTCTACTCATGCTTCTTATTCAACTTGTCTTTGACTTTCAGGGCAAACTTGTAATGCCCCGCCACGAGACCCTAGAGGTAAGTTAAACTATGCATCACAAAAAGGCCAATTTTTTTTTTAAACAAGGAATAAATGATAATGAAGTACAATCATCAAATCAAAAACATGCAATTTAACTTTAATCTCTAGGGATAACATGACTGCATTATTAAATACTAACATAATATGATAATTATCCATGATTAATCTAAAACCAAATGCATTGAATTGACATAAACTTCCAGTACTACATCAGTTAACAACATCAAGATATATAAGAATTTACAATGTGTTTTACAAACTTCTTTACAGATGAATACAATATTACAATGGCAACTCTGTTGCTTACATGATACATGACAAAACTGGTATACATATCATGAACGTATGCCACCTCGACTGAACAAGGGTAGAGATTTGCTACAAGATAAATCCTCAAGCTTTCGAACATCAGTAAGGAGCCCACTGGAGAAGAAGCACAACCACCCGACCATGTGGAACCCTAAGGTCCATCCCCCGTGCTAGGAGATAACAATAAGGTCCCACGACATGAATAGTTGGCTTGACACAACTATGAAACACTAGGACTACATATAACTACACAACCCCCAAGTCAAAACTCAGACACCAAATTCCAGAGGCAAACTCACAACACAAGGCAAGTGAACAACAAGGGAATGCTAGACTGTAGTAGGTAGGAGTGTCATCACATGGTCTATCATGGGTTGTCCAAGTGGGCCTTCCCAGGCCCCGGCCCCCATCCTGGGTTGTCCTGGTAGCCTCTCCCGACCCCCAGCCACCATACAAACTTACGCGGAATTAACATACCTTTCATGTGGACAAGGTAGTTGATCTTGCCATTCCAGGCCTTCTCATCTCATCTCAAGCCTAAATGAGCACTTGAGCCATGAGTGAGGCATCCAATTATCTTATTAGGTGTGTTTACTACCTAACCCCTAGGTTTTATTAAGTAGGTTATCTCTGAATTAAGAAACTCTCACATGGGTTGTCCTGGACGCCACTTTGGGCTCCGACCCCCATTGAGAGCCACTCCCCTATCTGCAACTAGAAGACCCCTCACATCAAACAAACAGACCATAATAATATGAGGAATTTACCATCTCGCATATAGAGTAATATCACAAGGAACAACTCCAAGGTTTGATATATGAATGCAACCCTTTATAGTTATAAATACCACCTGCTGCAAAATCAATACAAGACAACTAAATGAAAGACAATATGACCAACTCAAGATACAAGGCACAACAAAAACTTGGAAATTAAACCTATGCCCCCTAGAATTAACATGACTACTATGACCACTAACTCCGGGTTCACTTATAATTAATCAATTATTTAAAAACAAATCAAATACGATGTTAATACATAACTATTTCTTGCATTAATAATTCTAATTTAAATTTAAATTTACCTATACATAAATTCAAGCACATTAATTTTTAAATCACATAATTACTATTAAATCTACATCCCATTAAGATCATTTATAGAGACCCTCATAAACTATTCATAAATAAGACATTCATACCGATATTAATTAGTACCCAATTAACTTAAAGTAGATATAACAAGAATATTAATAATAGTAGTAGTAATATTGGATACAATGGCAATATTTTGATTGGCTTAAAATAACTATTCTACACTTTGTATTATGAGTCGCAACTTCTACATTACATTGAAATTTCATTAGCTGCCAAAACTGATTTTGATCACATAAAATCTCAAAAAGAATACTTTACACTCATGTTCTACAAAAACAGTATGAATTACACAACCCCAGAAATTAAGGAATCATTGAAATAATGACCTGAGGAGGGAGACACAACCAGAACAGGGGAAAACATATTTGCTAAGTATTAACTGAAAGATATAGATATTTGCAAAGTATTGAAGTTACACTTTTCTGAAGGCACCAACGTGTTTTATGCAACCTTCATTACAATAAGAGATGCATTGAGACAATGGTCAAGTTAGACGTCTGCCAATAAAAATGGATGGTTAGTAAAAACATTGACAATTACATTCCCTAACCAGAAGCTATACTATTGAGTGAACTGCTATAAAACTGGCATTGCTTCAAGGTTTTAGGAACTTTCAAGAAAAAGCAAGGCACTTAACATCGACGCAATACAATCTACGCTACAACCAGAAGCTTATAATGGAAAATCTTAAAAGGAAACAGTTAAACGGACCTCAAGCAGGAAGCATGACTCAAAAGCTCAACACATATCATGCTTAAGAGAAAATCTAGCAATGGCTTGACATCTCTACAAAAAGATGAAAGGTGGTAATAGAGCCGCCTAGTACACCATAAACTTGCTAATTAGGTTTTAGAAACTTGCTAATTAGGTTTGTTGACCCATTTTCCTCTGTCCAGAGCTAAACAGTTCACTGGGTATTTTCCTTGAAAAGCCTTTGGAAAATGTTGCCTAAAAATGAAAAGTGCCAAATTGCCTAAAAAAAACCTTACCATTGGAAAGAGCTTGGAAAAATAGGCAGGTTTGCTTTTTACATCACCCTGAAATTCGACCAAACAAAGAAGTTATTCATGGTCAAAGTTTTGGTCAACATACAGTTTAAATGTTCATTTGGTGAGCTTGCAAATCTCCATCAGCCTTAGAAAATGATGAAAAAATTAGGTTATATGCATTTTTTGAATGTATATCAGGTTCCAAAGGTGCATATACATTCAGGGAATCTTTCGCAGGTCCTCAGGAATATTCCCGGTTTGTATATCGGCGATATACAAGGAAAGGTGCAAATGAAACATATAAGGTTTAATGTGCATTCAGGGCATATTCTGTCAAGATTCCCCATTTGTATGTTTGGGAGGTTTGTATATTTGCCTTTGTATTTTTGACATACAAGCAAATATACATTCACTGGAAGGATGCAAGGGAAGATACAAGGATGGAATATACATTGCAGATCCCCAAAATATTCGCTGAATGTATATCGGGTCTGAATGTATGTAGGGGCTTGTATATTCAGATATACAAGTGAAGATACAATCGGATATACAATGAAAAGATACATCACGGCCATATTCCGTAAGGATTCCCTGTTTGTATGTAAGGGGGTTTGTATATTGCGTTTGTATATCTACACATACAAGGCCAAAATGTACATTTGCTACAGTGCCGCAGGGAAAAGATACAAGGACATTTGTATATCGCCAACATACAAGAGGTGGGGCCGACCCATATACAAAGAGGATTGTATGTTTCGACATACAAAGGATCAAATGAATAGTAGCTTGTATATCACGCATATACAAGGCTAAATGTACATTGGTGTTATGTGAACCGGATTTCAAATGAATATCAATTCTGGCACATTCAGGCTTCAGGTCCAGTTTGTATATACAACGGTGTTTGTATGTTTTAACATACAAAAGAACACATGCAAGGTTTTTTACTGGGCATTTTCAAAAGGAAGTAGGAACCACCACTTGTATGTATATGCACATTGCATGTTTGCATATACAGGGAGCATATACAAGCCGGATTTTAAAAGTGTTTCAGTCTGCTCCATAAAGGGTTTGGAATCCGTGGCTTGTATATATGGTGTTTGTATATTTCGCATATACATAGGAAATATACAATGGTAAGGATGCAAGCTGGATTTCAAAGACATGTATAGTTTGGTTGAATGCAGCGCTAAATCCACGCCTTGTATGTGTAGGTGCTTTGTATGTCTGCACATACAAGGAAATATACGAAGAAGGATTATACAAGCCAGACCCCACCTAGCAGTCAAATGCACTTTATAATTTTTTTGAAGTCCGTGGTTTGTATATTTGGTGTTTGTATATCTTGCGATATACAAACAGGCATACCTTGCGATATACAAACCGGATTTCACAGAGGTCTGCAGTCTACTTTATAAAATTCTTGGGTCTGCCTTGTATGTATAGGTGTTTTGTATATTACGATATACAAACAAATGTACAATGAGATACATACAACCCGGACCTGACCTAAAAGTTAATTCTCACAAATTCAAGCATAGGGTCCGCAGCTTGTATGTTTGCATATTCAGAGGAGGAGATGCAAGTGGTGGGGCCCGCACATACAAGGGAAATTGTATGCATATGCAAATTTGAAAATGCAAGGCATGTACAAGCCTGATATACAAAGTGCCATGTATGTACAAAGGAGTTGCAGAGAAAGTTTTTTTTTAAATGTCGATTTAGGTGGCAAATGCAAAGCGATATACACAGAGATGCAGAAGCGATATATACAGGCGGTTGACCAAATCTTTGACCGCCTGTATCTCCTCCATTCTGGCAAATTTTGACCTGCTGTAAGAGGCAAAGTTGCATATTTTGGTCCCCTCTTTCATTTGGCAGGGTTTTTTTAGGAGTTTTGTCACTTTTTCAAATTCAGATCTGGAGTTGCATATTTTGGGCAACTAGACGTTTCAGCGACTTCTTGAACAAGATGTAGATAGTTTTTGCATTCATTTCTACAAGTATGGAAGCTGCTCGCATTCATGATCAAAATATCTCCTCACTGATGCGTTGGCTGAAGATTGGCAATGAGTAAGCAGCTGCAATAAAGACTCTAAATATCTTCCCATCCGCCCAGTTCCAGATTTCAACGCCATAACTAATGCAGCTGGACAGTCATCGATGGGGATATTTTTCTATGACAACTCTTGGAGCATTTTTTTTGTAACCGACTTAGGTTAGTTTCAGAATGCTATATATAGGCATTCGAATGATGTAAATAAGGTTGGAAATTTTTTTGGCATAGGGCTTTTCTGTTTCCAAATAGAGTTTTCATATACTGTAACCTTGCTATTCATTGGATATATGCAAGTTATTTTACCTCCTTTGCTGATTTGCTAGTTCTATGTAAATCTACATATGGTTGTCTGTGAATTTCTTTTATTCCTCTCAATCATATTGCTCTTTACCTCTTCTAGAATCATCTAATCTGTGTATGTTTACTTGTTGTATCTGATTATACTGTGCATTTTCTCAGTGTTGTGGAAGTCTCTTTTAATCTTTTTGGTGCATCACCCTTTATTTTTCAAGTGTTCTATTTCATTTCCATTACAAGCATTTCCTCTCCGTTTTCCCCTCAAAATTTAGTAGTTTTAGGTGATAACTAGACAAGGAAGCCAGCCTTCTCTAGAGGTTTGATCTCATTTAGCAAAGTCCCACACTTAGAGATCATCCCCATGTTATTCTAGTTTACAGAGGTTTCACAACTATATGTAAGGGTGCAAAATTGGGTGATAACAAGGTTTTAGAAACTTTCTAACTATATGCTGCAATGAATTGATAGATCGGCAGGTAGATTGGTTTAATGAAAAAAAAATTGCCAAAAGAACGCACCAGACACAGGAACACCAATGATGATATGTAAAAAGGACTTTATGAAAATAGGCAGATCAATAGGCAAGATAATCACAAAATGGATATGTTAATAACTTGGTTGAGGGTATGTGAGAACACCATCTATAGAGGTCGTCGATATACACAAGAAGCCAATCGATATGCATAGAGGGAGACACACATAAAAGCTGATTGATATACGTTGAAGGCCAATTTACTCTCAGGAAAATGTTTTAGAACTTTTAAGAAAAAGCCACTAGCATGCATTAAAATTGATTTCCCCAAATTGCCATTGTTTTAGAATGAAGAAAATGGTTCATGTTTCTTATAACAAATTCTCAAACAATAGAGTTCATTGTACGCTGGCTATGGAGGATACATTAAATTTTGTTATTAAAATCCCCATTAAAAAAAAATAGTGGTAATGGCATGGGTGCGTATTCTTGGTGTCTGCAGATCATAGCTGAAAATAGACTTAGGGTAATTATGGCGACATTGATTCAAATTGGATACTACAAATGCTGTACCTTTTATATTCTTTTCTCAATGTCAATGCAAGTATGGTTAGATATGATGAGGTAAAAAAAATGATTACGACAGATAGAAATTAAGCAAAACTAAAGGCAGAAGTAATCAAATATGAAACCTTTGAACCAAAAGCTAAAATAAAAAGGGCATTTGCCAAGGCATTCTGGAAGGAAAATAACGTTCTGATGAAGAAATGCCTCCGCTATGATAATTTGTATACAAGAATGTGGAATCATGAGCAAAGCACACAAGCTGTTTTAAAAAACATAAAAGGAAGAAGTGACTGCAAGATGTACAAATTCCCATTGGGATCTTTGAATGATAATAGTTGTGATAACAGTTCGGCATTAAATGATTCTATCTTCACAGGAATGGAGATCAAGGATGGGTTAAATGCTCAAGTATTGAAGGCTTAAACAAGAGAAACACACCACACCGAAGGGCTACATTTATCTATCCAAGCCATTAACATAAACAAGGAGGAGAAAGAGATCAGTAATTGTTGGAACTTGTATCCTCTTGATTGACTGGTTGAGGATTTGTTGTTGCTCCCAGATCCAAACCTCTAGCTCTCGCCTCCCCTAGCCCCGAGAGAGATTTCCTCCAAAAAAAACATGCTCCTCCCAAAAAAAATAGTAAACACAATAAATTTGCTTCCTATTACTAACCCCCACTAACACTACAATTAATTCCCATTACCCCAAGCATGACCAACTAAAATTAGATCATTATGGTATTAACCACACAAGATTTTTTGACAACATAATAGCAACCTCAAAACCAATTTTGAATTAGAAAGAAATTAAGATATCATTTACCAATAAATATTCCATGAGTTTAATGACCACTCAAAAACACTCAAATTTATTATTCTTAATAAAATATTGTTATTATTATTATTATTAATTTGCTCACAAGACCCATAATCCATGCTATGACAATGATTGACCAAAACATAATCGAACAATTATGACTTAAGCTATCCAATGCCAACAAATCCCAACGACCGAGCATGATCGACACAAGACCACAACAAAGGTGATTGACAAACATGCCCAACTAACCAGACTGACAGATCACAGAACAAGAAGACTCACCTCTTCGAGGATGATATAAAGCTAATGGACCTTATGTCATCTCCGAACCACAATTCTCCATTGGATATAAGGCACACTCAAACCTACCAATTCAGGTGGAATCGATGCTTGGTACCTACAACCTGCAGCCAATGAAAAGGGTCAAGCATACATATATATACATATAATCATCAAATCAACACACCGCAGAAGGGAATCGCAGCGTCGCAGGGTACTCACATGTGAGTAATGCAACACTGTCCCTTCCACCAATCACAACAATAAGTAACCATATCCTGCATGTTCATTAGTAACTAAACATCATCAGATAATCACATAAGCATATGCTAAAATTTATCCACATAATTAATTGAGTTTGTAACTATCCATAATATAAGCATAAAACAATCGATCAAATAGTATCATCAGAGCAATAAACAAGTATCATCATCAAATAGTAAATCTAAATGTCATAATGTCCAAACAAAACAACTATCAAAAAGCCAAAATGAGGGGCACTACAAAACTAATAAGCTTCTTCTATTGTTGTCATTCTCACCAAACTTAGTTCTTCTTAAATGTTCATCCTCAATCCATTTATGTATCTTGCCACTTTCTCCTTGCTTGCTTCACTATGTAAAGTCCTTATGATCGTCTTATGAAATCCTTTAGTATACTCCTTCATAGATTTCTCCTTTTGTCTTAGGTTTTGCAATCTCTTCAACAATACCAACTCATAGTCAACAGGTATGAACTGATTCTTTAGCTTTGTCACTATCCTATCCCATTTTATGATCTTCTCTTTTCCTCTCCTATTTCTATCCAATTGAACTTCTTTCCACCAAATAGCAACATGTCCTTTCAACTTAGTTTTTGCAAATTTTACTCTCTTCATATCTTTAATTTCCTCATATTCAAAGTATTCCTCCAAGTCATTTATCTAATCAATCAATTCCTCTGGATTCAAATTTCTAGTATAGTTTGATACATCTAATCTAGGTCTCTTACCAATCTTCGAAATAGCTTTCAACATCTTCACCTGATTTGATTCTTCTTCTTCTAGGGCTTCTTCATTTTGTTCTGCTGACCGAAATTCTTCATCATCACTTTCAGCATCATGTCTAGGGTTTAGTCCTCTTCTTCTATCTTCTTCTACAGCATCCAATCAAACTTTCATTGTCCTCATCATCTCAATCATTTCTTCCATTCTTCCAACAACATTGGCCATAGTAGGCATCCTCCTTGGCGGCTCTCTTCCTAGGATCTAGTGCAACTACCTCAATTCAGTGATTTGACTACAAGGTAGCAAATGCCTCACAAGTGGTGCTCTATTGACAAACACAGGTAGACTGCCTTAGGTTGACGCTCTGTTCACCACAAGAACTTATGGAATGCCTTCACTTCCCAAAGGATTCAAAAATTCCCTTTGATACCACTTGGTGCAATCATGGTCAGAGGGTTCACAGAATGAACTGTCAAAACCATGCAACTTCTAGTAAACACAATGAAAACAACACAATCATAGAATGCAATGGAAGATTCATATATTCAAAATTATATCAAAGAATTATAATGCTCATATGTCAGCAACATGCGGGCTACAGTCATGGGCTCACATGCCTGCTTTTTGGGGTACAACAAATATGCAAGATATAGCATTGAAGTGCCTTCCCAAAAAGAATCTAACTTCTAAAAGTATCTAAATCATATCATAGAACTACCGACTTCCTAATTCATCTAAGATATCTATATATATCATCTTCAAGCTCTAGGAATCCTCCGCGTCGACCACAAGAGGTTACAAACTCCAATGAAGGATGTAGCATGTAGAAACAAGTAGGTCAGCCTACAACATGTGGTATTGCTCCACAAATGAATGAAACTTGGTGCGGACCTCAGGGAAGGTCTATCTAATCCTTATGTGCCATGTATGATGTTTCATTAGGCTCCATAAGTCACAGAAGTGCTCCGCAAACCTTCTCCTTCAACTGACTATTTGTATGTTTTGTTTTGTGAAAGCTGATGATCTTCTAATAGTGATAACTTTTAGGAAACAAATCCAAATCACTTGAAATATAAATATGATGTAGATGACATTATGTAGATGTTAAGTCCTACTTCATGAGCTCTAATATGAAGATGCGGTGAAATGCGATACAAAATGTTAAAACTGCAAATGACTGAATTGAACTGAAAATGAGAGAAAACAAAATAATGCAAATATTTTTGGTTGATGCAAGATTGGTATGCAACTTGGGATGCTCCTGCATCATAAATTAATGAAGCTTTTAAATTATTTTTTACATGTTGGCTTCCATGTGTGTAGAAGTGTGTTGAGATTATGTAGGTTGCAAGCTTGGGTAGTTTTTAATTAAACCCCGTAATCTTGACTCCATCACTAAAAGGTGAAGCAGACATGCCGAAACAAGAAGCATATACATCAATGCACAGTTAGGTATGTTCAATCTACAAAAACATAGTTAAAAAATGAAATTCTAAAAAATGGAGTGAATACGCCAACAGATGAAGAAAATATGCCAATAAGCAGGGAAAATGTGTTAAACTGGAACTGAAAACCAAAATGTGCAAAAAACTTAGAAAAACACTCTAAAAAGGTCTGTAAATTTTTTTTTAAAAATGAGATAGAGACAAGGTCCCACTAAGCATGCCAAAATGTGTATACTAAAACCTAAAATAAAATGTGAAGAAAGTTTATAAACAAACCCCTATTCTAAACTTGCATACACCTTTGTTTGAACAAAGAAAGAGTACAAAAACAATGAAAGAACATAATAATCTCTCACTAACACAACCCTTTGATGTTTTAGATATGCTCAAGATATGGTTGATGGAGAGATTTTGATATGTGGTTGCTCTTGCCAATATTTGGGCAGCATATACTTGCTTGACTTCCACACAACTATGTTTAGATGTGCTTAAGGGGGGTCGTTTATATGGATGGTTGAGATTGCCTCTTAGATTAGAGGGATGAGATCAATTAGCTTGTAGGGCAAGCTAATGATGGAGGGTTGAGATTAGTTCAAATAGATGGATAAGATTTAAGATGCTTTTATGTTACTTTTATTGTTGTCCTTATGTGAATGGCTAGGATTAAAAGATGTAGAAGGAGAATGGATGGTGTAGATTTATTAGATGATTAACTTTTGTCTTTTAGCTAATCGCGTGACTTATTTGATTCTTTAATTTGTTTATCTATGGATGGTCGATGGGAAATGGGATTTGATTTATTTATTTATGATGAAGTGGGAATAGGCTAGGGAAATATATTTAATTATTAAGTGATGAAATGGGACTTTAAACTAATTGATTAATTAATAAGATTATTTAATTATTTAGTGATATGGAGATGTACAAAATTAGCTTAATTAAATAAATATGACTTATTTAATTAATTTAGTGATGCCAAAATGTGAAAGATAATCAGTGTGATGGTAGTAGAATTAAAATTAGTACTAAAAGTGATGCTAGATGATAATAAACTTTAAATATCTACACTAGTCATTACCATCTATTCAACCACCTAAATGAAAATTTCCATCCTTAACCAATTTCGACCAATCTTCTATTTTTCTTTCTATTCTTTCCTTCAAAAGAAATAGCTAATTTTATATTTGTTTCTGATATGATTAGGTAGTTTAGAATTCCATTGTAAATTAAAGCTATCTTTCTTTGTGATAGAATTAGGTAGTTTAGAATTCCATTTACAATGGACAACATATTCCAAGAATATTCAGTTGTGTCCCATGTAAAGAGGGGTTAGTTATTTGGATAAGGCGGTGAGGGTGATTTGTTTGTTTAAAAACAAGGTAATGCCCACGCTTTTGTAGTCGTAATCAGCACTACAATATTTTATAGATGGAGATAAACTCAAACATTATGCTGCTTTATAAAAATATTTGTGACAAGAAAGTTTTGTCTGTTTAATTGTAATGCTTTAAAGTTAATTAAATACCCAAGTTTCGAAATGGGGTGGGTTCCGCTTCTACACTATATGATCAAACGATGGGATAATTCTAAGGAATATTCCCCTTTAAACAATAAACAACCTAAAGAAAGTGGCGATGCGGAATAAATAAAACTAGGTTCTCAATGTGATTAAATTTGGGCAACGGAGTGCTTTGAAATCCCCGCATGTAAAAGGATATATTATGAGAATAAAAAAGAGAGTAATAATAACAAGTGTCATTTGGTGGCAAGTGTCTATTTTTGTAGTATTGTAATAATAGAGTTTGTTTTGTAATTGAAAAATAAATAGAAATGTGATTTTGTCTTACCTTAGTGAGGTTGAGTGTATACAATATGCATCCCATGCTAGCAATTTATATGTATAATCTAACTTACCCCTAGTAGCAAAGTAAATAGGGGTGTTTTCTAAGTATAGCAAACTCAACCCTTCATAGTACAAACATAGTTCTCTAATTATGAGGTGAACTATAGACTGTCATCTTTTATCCTTGATCCTGAAGCAATCTAGACTTTAGCGCCATATTAGACTTTTATTCATCCTTGAGCCCAAAACTAAGTACCTTAGGATATCTTATCATGACATAGTAATCCAAAGGTAGTCTAGATAACAATTTGAGATCAACAAATTCTTGCAAGCTGAATGTATAATGATTTCACTAGATCGATGAAGTTTATAGTTGGGGTACCTTGACTCCAAGTATTATTCATACTAGGCACAACTGTGACTAGCATAGTTGAAGTTGAGTTTGTTCCTTAGAATAGAAATTTACTAAATATTGATGAGCAAATTATTTGTTAGTAAAGAGTCACCATAGATCGATTAGTTGATTTTGAGTTTGAAAGCTTGATCCTAGGCAGTGTAGTTGAAGTTAAGTTTGTTCCTTAGAATAAATATTTATTAAATATTGATAGCCAAGTGATTTATTAGTAGAGCAACTTCGTAGATTGATGGGTTGATATATGAATGGTTATAAGTATAGTTGATAGTAATTAGTTAAAGACAAACAAATATTGATTGTTGTAGATAATAGTATTTGTTTTTTAATTGACAAATGAGCTATGGAAAAGTGATTCTAAAGTCAACCTGAGAACACTTTGAAATCAAAGATAGAAGGTGGCTTAGAGCAAGATTTTTCAAGCTGAATCCATGGTACTTTTACTAGGTTGGTGAAATCTTTATAATTGTTAATGTTGAGCTTGAAATAAATGAGCTTTGGCAAAGTGATTCTAAAAGGGTTAATTGCACCCAGTTAATTTTTTCAAATGAAGTAATTAGATAAGTGTCAACGCGATAACACTTTGAAATCCAAGACACAACAAGCCTTGTATTATTTAAAAAGATAGTCATTTATTGCAACACTTTGTTTGGGCTGATTTAGGAGAACTTAAATTTATATAGTTTTAATTTTCAACTTGTATAACAATTTTTTAACTTAGCATGTTTAAATCATTTTATATAATGATATATTTTCTCTTTAAATATGATAGAGTTGTCATTACCTAGGACTAACTATTATAGAATGGGATGGGCCAAACGAACTAGCAAACACTTTAGTTTGATGGCTAACACTAGATCTTCATTTAAACATCTTGCATTTTAGTTTGGTTGTTGCTCTATTATGTAAGGTCACCTAAACCTATTTTATTATTGTGATATTTAATTGGGAATAATTAGTCAATTTCTTTTATTTAATAATTTCAAGAAAATTATGTATTGTTGTTATTACATAGATTCTTTTATGCCACAAGCAAGAGTGGCAATTATGCATTTTCAAGAGAAAGCAAAATTTCAATTGCTGCTAATAGTGGAGCTAATTTTAGATAATAAGAGAGGATGAGTTAGTGGGCGTCTTTAAAAATTTATTGATTTTATTTTTGATCAGACATTTCTTTTAAGTTTCCATATAGGAACTTTAAATGGTGAATGCCATAGCTGCTTCGGGCAATGAGATTTTGCCTCCGTATCTGTGTTATGCTCCTCAGATTTACACTGATGATAGCATCTGCTAATCTGAATCTCAATCATTCAATGTTCATATTGTCGATGAGTCCTCGTTGCATATTGACCGCAATCAAGGCTATGTTGAAACTTCTTGAGAAGGAAACAATATAGAGAAAGAACTCAGCGGGCTATGAACCAAGGGTTTCTTTTGCATGATGGAGATTGGTATTATGAAATTGATCTCAACCCCATCATATCAGCATGAAAGGATTGGGTCTCAAAACCATGAGGTCAGGAGTATATCTGCATGAATTGAATCAATGTTGTCTAGATAATCAAGTAACTACTTCTACATACCATCCTTCTTATGCTTTGAAATAATGGTTTACATTGCATTAGAATGAATGGTATGTAAGTTATACTGACTGATTTATCAATTTCATTAGAATCACATTCTTTTCCATCAAATTTGTGAATCATGCTAGAAAGGGCTTTTTGTCCTCTCTGGTGGGTGTCTACAAGTCAAATCCTTGTTTAATTTATAAATGTCTAAGTTTTGGTTACTCATTTCCTTGATTGACAAAAATGTTTTTCCTGAATATTGACTATCTGGTCCTTTAGTCTTTTGGTACAATCCAGGAATCTTTGCATTGCTTGAGATGATTTCTCTAGAGACTTTCTACCAAATAGATTGCTAGCCCAATATGTGCTTCTCTTTTTTTGCTTACATCATATTTGGGTAGCATAATGAATCTCTATTTACCGATGTGTTTCTTATGGTCTTTTTGTGGGGCAAGTTTATCAAACTGATCTATCCTAAAATCATTGCATTCCGTGAGATGAAATCTCTTTGAGGCATTGGTCTGCCTTTATCATTCTTCCTCTTTGCTTCTATGGGTGACCTTTCATTTGTTGGCAAGAGACACTGTGTGGCTTCATTATTGTTGCCATTGATGGCAACAAAGTTTATCCCACACATCTGGAGCACATTATAGGTCTTTACCGAAAGTCAGATTGAAGAGTGTTTTGGTTTAGTGAGCAAGAACAGAGCATACAGCAAGGTCTGACAATCAGGTCCGGATCTCTCAGAGGGTGTAACTCAGCAAAGTGTGGACTTGGGAAAGTTAATAAGAGTATCATGTCTACTATATTCCAGAGATTAAGCCTCCTATGATGAAAGAGTGAAAAGATATGAGCACCTAAGTGTTGGGTTCTTGACAGGCAAAGTAGACTGAGAAAGAACTGACCGGCAGAGCATCAGACCTTAATCCGGATGAGAAATTGATGGTGATCAAGCTTCTTGAGGGATCATTCATGGTTCGCCGACATGATTGATGACTTCTATGTCTATATTTTTGATACACATCACATAGTAAGCATGGATTCAGCCGACAGACTAGTATTTTGTAAATATCTTGAGTATTCTGGTTACCGACTAGAAAGATGTTGAAATCCTTGGTGTAGATATATATACCAGATGGATTTCGGTATGAAGGTGTGTGTGTTGAGAAATAGTGTGTGAAGAAAAGCAAAGAGTAGTGTGGAAGCAGCTATACAAGTACAGTATGTGACAGAACAATAGCACTAAGTAGAGGAAGAATGAGGTGCAACAGATCAGTATATTGAGCCTAACCGGAACTGAACCTCAGCATATGTGGATGCCTCTAATCAGTTCAAACACCTGGTTACTTTCTATATACCTTGTAGACAGTGAGTCTCTTATAGGTAGTGTGCCTCTTGTGAGCAGTGTGCTTGGGCAGTGAGCCTTAATTGGCAAGTGCCATTTTGTACTTCTATTCTTTTAACAGAGAATACAATCTTGGGTTAGTCACCCCATGGTTTTTCCCTTAACAAGGTTTTCCACGTAAAAATCCTTGTTTTATGTGTGTTGATTTCTTTTCTGCTCTCATGTTCATGTATGCTTATATGTTTTGATACTGCACTAATTGTTAAAGAAGAAAAGGAAGTTAAATAATTAAGATAACTAATTCACCCCCCCTCTCAGTTATCCACCTTGTTTCCAACAATTGGTATCAGAGCTAAGTTCCTCCAAATAGAGCCTAACAGCTTGAGGAAGATCTGGGATTCTCAATGGATATGTATGGTATGAGGGAACAATTTCAGCCTGCCCTAGATGATCTTGAGCAATCTCACTCTAAAGTCAATAACCTGAGGGAAAGACTCAAATAAGCTGATGATTTCATAAATAAACTCAAAGAAAAATTGAGTATCTATGTGAAAAAGAGAAAGGAACTACTTCAACAATTAGCAAGTCAAAGTGAAGCCAATTATACTAATGAAGATCTGAATGAGAAAAATAAGTTATGTGGAAAGCTATCAAAAGAGCTCATTATGGAAAGACATGAAATGGAATCAGGGGTTATGAAATTCACCCAAGAAATTGAAGAGAAAAGAAAAATTGAAGATAATCTAAAGCAATCTCTCAAGGAGAAGTCAGAAGACTGCCACAAAATAGATAGAATAATCAGGCATCTGGAATCTGATCTTGAAGAAGCAAGAGATAATGAAGAACAAGTTGAGAATCAGATAGACAATCTTAAAAGGGATCTTCAAACAACAAATGAATACAAAGAGAAATTCAAGATAAGCTCTGCTCAACTTGAAGTTCTTCTTGAAAGCCAAAAGAGGGTGGGTGACAAGCATGGTTTGGGGTATGAGAAAGGTGAAAGCTCCAGATTCGATCAGAAGAACTCTAGATCAGGAAATCCAAGGAATAGGCCTAGAAGACCTCTGGTAAGACAACCAAATGCTCAGAGATATCCATCCTTCAATGGATACTGCTACAATTGCAATAACTTTGGTCATAAAGCAAATCAATGTAGAAGAAGAATGAATCAAACTAATTCATCATTTTCCAAATAGTGTTTTAACTGCAAAAGGTATGGTCACAAATCTCATGAATGTAAAAATATGCAAATAAGCAATTCATTCAATGGTAGATGCTTTGCATGCAATAGAATGGGACATATGGCTAATCAATGCAGATCAAGAGGGTATCAGTCAAATATGCAAAGAAATATTATTTGCTACAACTGCAATAGATCCGGTCACACTGCCAAATTCTACAAAAGTAAGAATCAGGATAAAAAGGGTCCGTACATCATAATCAAAATCAAGACAAAGAAAAGTGAATGCGGATGAAGTTCAAAGGGAGATGAACAAGATTTGGGTGAAGAGAAGTATAGAAAATGTTGGGGGTGGATCCGCACCAGAATCTGGTGCTGATATTCCTTCCGAAAACTAAATAAATGAGATCTAGCTTAGGGGGAGTCAAAAGAAAACAATTCCCCCCAGCAAGTCAATTGGTGCCTAAAATTGGCACATGGAGTGTTGTGGATTGAAGAGTTCTCAAAGAGATATCTAAATAACCATTGGTAAAAATATAAAAGATCCACAAGGAGTTTTGAAGAGGTTAATTATCTAAGATTGGTCTGGTTTAACAGTCATCCGGTAAAAGCAAGATTTTAGCAATTCGATCTGGTATGATTCAAAATTGAAATATCTTGATCTGCAGATAAATGGAATGATTGGAGAAAGGAAGATAGATTGTCAATTATCACCAAGAATAATTCTAAGTGCATCTTAGTGATTCAGAAGGATCTCTCTCAGAACAAGGTCAGAACAAGGGAACCAGAATGACTTAAGGTGTGCATTTATTGCAATATGAATTTAGGGTTTGCGCAAAAATATAAGGGTTCTTTTGTTCATCATTTACACATTTGCATTCGAGAAGAAGAAAGAAAGAGCTCTACAACAAGATTGCTTCAAGCCTCTCAAAGATCAACCGTAGAATTTGATTCAACCAGCGATCTTTTCGGCTCTTATCGTGAACCCTAGAAGTGTAAAAAGGTATTTTTGCTCTTGAATATCTCTCTCTGAATCTTTTGAAAGATGGCTACTCTAAATGTTTTTAAGATCACTGATAGGCCACACCCTAAGTTCAAGAAACATCCTTACAAATCCCTAGAAGTTGATCCCCTAGGCGCATTCTCTAGCATTCCGCATGGGGTTCTGCACGTAGAAGATGTTAGGGTATACATTCACGCCAACATTGAGGAA
Source organism: Cunninghamia lanceolata (assembly GCA_027924645.1). Lineage (NCBI taxonomy): Eukaryota > Viridiplantae > Streptophyta > Pinopsida > Cupressales > Cupressaceae > Cunninghamia > Cunninghamia lanceolata. The sequence continues at coordinate 51,326 of BSBN01000787.1, read as the reverse complement.
TTTGGGGAATCCAAGCTGATGGATATCTATCACAAGCAATTAATAGATGAAACATTTGAACTTAAACCCCAATACAAGGCCATCCAGGATAAGCATTTTGGACATTGCATCCACTTCCCCTATTTTGTAGAAGATGAATGGGTCCAGTATGTTCTCAGTATAATACATGATAACTTCATGTGGTTGTTGAAGCCCTTCATAATAACAAAGGATGCAATTAAGGCAGTAACTGGCTTGCACTCATCTGGTGGGTTGCCTGCTCTTAAATCAGTCAAGAACCAAACTGTAAGTGAGGCTACCGGATCAAAATTTGACAAAAGAGCAATGAAAATAGAGGATATCACATATCCGGATATCAAATTTGCTTCTATGATAATTGGTTATAAAATATATCACTCCAACAGGTAGAATTTTGTATCCGGAACAGTAATATACACTGCTTATCAGATGCTAAGGGAAAATACTGATTATGATCTTTGTGAGCTTCTCCTAAACCAATTGTTAGAGAATTTACAAAAAATAAAGAAGGATAAGAAGAATTCATTTAAGTACGGTGGCTTGATACTATGTCTCTTCTTTTACTAGATGAATGAGCTACCCGAATCCAGTGGTTGGGTATGGAAAAATGACAGACCGGTTGCCATACAAATCAGAGATTATATGTATGGGCTTGGTGATGCCAAGGTTCAAAGTACAACACTCTGGGGTTACTTCAAAAACTTCCAAAGTATGATGCAGGCCAGAGAAAGAATTCCACAAACATTAGTTGAAAAATACAAAGATACAGTGTGTTTCATGGTAGACACTGATCAATGCCTAATGGAGGCAATGGAGCCTAGGACAGTCTGGATTATGCCAATGGGCTATGAGGTAGATGAGAAAATCTTGGAGCTACATATCTAACACCTGCTGAGTCAGCCTAAGGACCCTAAGGCAGAAAGGTTTGGAACCTTTCAAGAATTGAGTGTGAAAATTCATGTTGAACAAAGACAACCAGAGATGAAGAGAAAAGAGAGAAGGGAAGTAGAGGAAGTTGCCAAAAGATATGGCATCTCAAAAGAGGCAGTTGATGCAAATAGAGAAAAATTAGAAAGCGCTGAGAAGGAGAGACAAGAAGCACAAAAAGAAAGTAATTCGGTACAAGCCCCCTCCTAGACCAGATCCTCCAAGAGCTCTGTACCTATCACCTCCAAGAGCCCAAAAGCCTCAAAACTAGAAGCCAAGACATCCAGAAAGGGAGAGAAGAGAACGAAGACAAAGGCCACAAGGTCATACATAAGCCAAAAGGATGATGAAGAAGTTAAGAAAATGAGGAAGAAGAAGAAAATATCTAAGGAATCCTCTACCGGTCAAAATAAGGAAGAAGAGGTAGAAGAATTTGTTGAAAGGTCTACTCTCTCCATTGATGATGTCATCAAGGCAGTTACTGTGGATGGGAATCTGCAACCAATGACAGAATTCTATGATGAGTATAGTGACACCGACAAAAGGATCTTGGAAGAAGCTACAGTTAAGTACTTAAACATATATAATAAAGCATTCATTGAAATCATCTCTCTAATCCCCAAGAGTTTAGAGAAAGTACTTGAACTCAGAAAAGATAATGCCAAGGAAAAGGATTTGGAGATCCAGGAACAGATAGCTATTCAACTCTATCCTTCCATCACTCTAAAACAAATGAACATGATCTTCAAGGATTGCAAGGATGAGTTCCGGAGCAAAGCCAGAATGAACAAGCTTATGCTCGGAGAGACTGATCAGGTGGCAAAAAAGACTGAAGACATCCTCCAGAATGCATATAAAAGATTTAATCTTCCTATTATAAAGGGCATAAGTGATGAACCTTCTGCCATGGATGTCGAAGAATTAAGTGCATCAAAGGAAGATTCTACTGAGAAAATTGCAAAAGAGTTAAAGGAGATAGGTGAGGAGAAGACTAAGGACTTGGATTCCTCTATTCCAGAAGAGGAAGTCCATGAAGAAGTAAACATCTCTCTTTCGGATCCCCTAGCAGACTCCAGAACTGAAGGAGAAGCAAGAAAAGAGGAGAAAGCAAGTCAAGAAGAGGAGAAAAAGGGAAGAGAAGAAGAACTAACAGAGAAGATCTCTGATGACAGCTCTAACGTTGCAAAAGGAAAGAAGTCTTCAACAAGAGACACTACAGAAGCAGTGAAGAATTTCTTGACCAAGGAATTAATGGAGATAGATGAACCAAAACTGTTTCATGGACCACTCAATTTTGACTCCCTCTCTCCGGTCCAGACAATGAAGGTAGCATCTTTTGCTCAAGCTAAAGCAAAAGAAAAGCTTTTGAAGTCTCACATGGAAGATTGTGAGCTAATAGAGATTGCATCCGGTGTGCTAGAGAAAATCATGCCATCCTTTCAAAAGGATTTTTCGGCCTCCTCATCCGGTAATCTGAAATCTCTTGTTAATTCTGTTAGCACACATTTTGATTCTTTGGAGAAATTAGCAGAAGAGAAAGTCCGAAAAGAGTTTTTGGGTAAGAGATTCTCTGAAGTACAAGGGCTCATAGCAAATGATAGGAGAAATCTGAATATTAGAATAAAGAGCCTAGAAAATGCTCTTAAAGATGGCAGAGAATTATACAAATTTTGTTTATCTTGGTCCACAATGACAGCAGACATTGCAAAGAAGGTGGAAGAATAAGAGGGTAAACTATCAAGTTTATCTCAGAGTTTTGATCCTCTCACCTCATCCATAATGAATCAAGAGTGCCAGGCTATTGCCACTATAAATGAGATAAAGAGGCTTGAGAAGGAGAAGAAGAATAGAATAAGCAGAATGAGTGAACTAAGAGGGATAATTATCCCTAAGTTAGAGGCAATGCATGAGGCCCTAACTGATGCTCAAACCATAGTCCAGACCAGTGATCCGATAGACCTAAAGAGGGTAGAAGCTTTTGCATTTTTATTAAGTGGTCACATCTCAATTTTGGACAGGATGAAGTAGAGTTGGGCAACATAATTTGTCCAATTGAAAACCACTTTTGCAGATATACTTAAGTATATGTAAGTATAACATGTATATACTTATGCGGCTATGTATAGGTTGATTTTTTTATTTCTTTTTGCAAATTTTGGTGTATGGATTTCACCCTTTGCCATTGATGTCAAAGGGGGACTGAGGAGTAGTGAAAAATGTGGAATCCAGCTAAGGGGGAGCTTCGGTAAAAGGGTACATAAGACAGAGCATCAACCAAGGGGGAGTGTGCTATGACACTTAGTCATTTTTCACTAAGTGTTGCCATCAATGCCAAAGGGGGAGATTGTTGGCAAGAGACACTATGTGGCTTCATTATTGTTGTCATTGATGGCAACAAAGTTTATCCCACACATACGCAACACATAATAGGTCTTTACCGGAAGTCAGATTGAAGAGTGTTTTGGTCCGGTGAGCAAGAACAGAGCATGTAGCAAGGTCTGACAATCAGGTCCGGATCTCTTAGAGGGTGTAACTCAGTAAAGTGCAGACTTGGGAAAGTTAATAGGAGTATCATGTCTACTATATTCCAGAGATTAAGCCTCTGATGATGAAAGAGTGAAAAGATATGAGCACCTAAGTGTTGGGTTCCTAACAGGCAGAGTAGACTGAGAAAGAATTGACCTGCAGAGCATCAGACCTTAATCTGGATGAGAAATTGATGGTGATCAAGCTTCTTGAGGGATCATTCATGGTTGGCTGACATGATTGATGACTTCTATGTCTATATTTTTGATACACATCACATATTAAGCATGGATTCAGCCGATAGACTAGTATTTTGTAAATATCTTGAGTATTCCGGTTGCCGACTAGAAAGATGTTGAAATCCTTGGTGCGGATATATATACTAGATGGATTTCGGTAAGAAGGTGTGTGTGTTGAGAAATAGTGTGTGAAGAAAAGCAGAGAGTAGTGTGGAAGTAGCTATAGAAGTACATTATGTGACAGAATAGCAACACTAAGCAGAGGAAGAATGAAGTGCAGCAAATCAGTATATTGAGCCTAACCGGAACTGAACCTCAGCATATGTGGATGCCTCTGATCAGTTCAAACACCTGGTTACTTTCTATATACCTTGTAGACAGTGAGTCTCTTGTAGGCAATGAGCCCTAATTGGCAAGTGCCATTTTGTACTTCTATTCTTTTAACAGAGAATAAAATCCTGGGTTAGTCACCCCGTGGTTTTTCCCTTAACAGGGTTTTCCACGTAAAAATCCTTGTGTTATGTGTGTTGATTTATTTTCTGCTCTCATGTTCATGTATGCTTATATGTTTTGATACTGCACTAATTGTTAAAGAAGAAAAGGAAGTTAAATAATTAAGATAACTGATTCACCCCCCCTCTCAGTTATCCACCTTGTTTCCAACATCATTATCACTTTTGAGCACACTATATATAAATATAGCCACACATATTATTATTTTTAGACTGCTTCATTTATCTAAGGCTGAGCATATATTATTAAACTATAGATTTATTTCAACTTGCGCTATTTAGTGCCATCAATAATCTTTGAAATTATCTTGTCTCTACTTAAATTGATGGAAACGGTTCACTTCTCACATAGCGATTTTCTCTAGTGACTATTGTTTGTCCCAAATTACTAGTAGTGATTGAGGATTTCGGTCTGGTACCGACTCATGGCATTTGCATGATAGTTTCTAAAGTCTTGTTAAGCAGATCCATTTTGTGCATATCCTAAATAATTGCTTTGTTGGCCTTTCTATCTATATATGTAATTTAAGGTCATTTCATAGTATGGTTTTAATTTGAAAATGGTTTTAGACCTATAATCTTGTGTGATCCTCTCGCACTCCATAAGTGCTTCCATGTTGTGCATATCTATCAATGTGTGCATCCCAAGATACCATGAGAGTATGTCAAATATATTCCATACCATTTTAGGCTTCCATACCTTGCATACATGTCTACTGTGGATTGCAACTATAATATCTAAATTTCTTTTCCGTGTTCCTTTCATTATGCTTTTGTTGTTGTTTTATGTTTTACCTTTAGGGATAGATTTTTTGTGAAATCCTTCCTTTTAAAGCATTACATTAATTAGTAATGATTTCTATGACATTACATTATGCTGCAGTTATAAATGATTTCAATTTGCTTCATAAGCGTTTCTATTTGCTTTTATATATAGTTTAGGAATTGATTCTTTTCATAAATCATAAGATAAGTTTATTTAGAAATAAAGAGGAACTCACGAATCCTCTCTTTAAAAACATTTTAATTAGAAACTAAAAACTTCTTTAATAGAAACTATTTCTTCTTAGAATCGTATTAAAGTATAATTAATCCTTTTCATAAATCATAAGATAAGTTTTATTTAGAAATAAAGAGGAACTCACGAATCCTCTCTTTAAAAACATTTTAATTAGAAACTAAAATCTTTTTTAATAGAAACTATTTCTTCTTAGAATCATATTAAAGTATAATTAATCCTTTTGAATTATTTTTATATTTTAGATTTAAAGAAAAGTAAGAATAAAATTTATTTTATAGAAAGTTTCTATCTTGTAATTTTGAATAGGAAATTATCTTAAAATTGTAATAAATAAGGGAATTTTCCTTTTAAAAGTGCTTATGCAGTATTACTCTAAAAAGAGTATCATTTCTTTAAATTTAGTTATCATTTTCAATAGAGTAGGAAATTAGGATAACCTCATTAGTGTAATACTTCTTTTAATATTAGTAAACATTCATATTACCTTTTTGATATACTTTTAAGGTGCTCTTAAGATGTAAATGGGTCACTTCCAATATGTTTGATATCATCATTTATGGCATGTTTTAAAATGAAAGGAAAGTGTTAGAAAGAGTAGTTTGGAATGCAAATCTTATCACGATAGCGAACCATTGTGAAACTATCTTTCAAACTACCAAATGCTTTCACTGTGAATTATTAGTTTTCAGGAGTGGCTTTTTTAGGGATGTAAGGTACAAATAATGTTGTCTTCTTCTAGATTAATGAAAAGATGTATGTAATATTGCATAAGTAAGATTTGATCAAGTATTGATAAATTCAATATTGTGCTTCATTTGTTTCATTGATAAATTCATTATAGTATTAATACGGGCTAAGAAGTAGTTTTTTAATTAAATTTTCATTAAGATTTTTAGTCATGTTGGAATTACTTAGGAAAATAGAGAAAAAAGTAGCTTTTCTAATCTTTTCTACTTGTACATTAAAGCTTATACTATGCTTGACTATTATATTAGCTTGGGAAAGAAGTACTGTTTTCATTAAAAATAAGATCTAATGTTATTCCTGTATGATTATAGTAGTAACTTGTATATTGGTTTGATGAAGAACATTTATGTTTAAGAGAATATTGAGAGATAGGTAAACTTCAATCTTCTTTTTTCCTCAAGTATGAAAGGAAGCAAGGTGTGCAGAAAACGCTTCCTACGCTAATCTAAAGAGGAGAGATGAGTGCAAATTATTTTTAACCTTTACAATTATAGTGTTATTAACCCAATAATGGAGATATTGCAACAATATACGTACACATAGAAAGTAGATAGAGAGAGAGAGAGACAAGATATACGTGGGAAAAACCCTTACAGGTGAAAAACCCCACACTCCAAAACACAACTTAAATGTATTACAATAAACAATCAAGTTTACAATACAGTTTCAGAGCCAATGATCTTGCAAGAGTCTTTGACACTCGTATATGGAGATATTCCGGTAGCATATTAGTACCTATCAATCACATTATACATCCCCTCTCCAAGCACCTATTTATAAAGACGTTACAAGGCAAAATTGGACCTTTCTTGGAATGGGCGTTCAACTTGGCCTCATGGCCCAAAACCCATGCTTAGGGACACTTGTCCAACAGTGTAGGATGGTCATGACACTTGTCACATCACCCCATCCCAATATGGGCGCCTAGTCCCAAGTTGGGCAATGACAAATGCTCTTACGCATCTTACAGCTGTCATAGAATCTGTCATAACTGACAGCTCTTACAACTGTAAGAGAATCTGTCATAACTGCCTAAAAATGTCATATTCTACTTACAACACATCATCACCCTCCTTAGGGAGCCCAAAGATGCCTTATTCCAAGATGATCTTTGACATATGTCTTCACCTATCATAGCACCTTCTATTTCCAACTCTTACGCGTCATACATTCTGTCATAGAAATCTGTCATAACTATTTTGGTCAAGATTCACTTACACACTAGTCAAGATGCCTACACATGGAAAAATTGCTCTACCACTAAGTGGGACACCTATCTCCTCATGTGAGGACAAAAGTACATGTGGTCACCTTCCATGTAGGATGACACATCACCATGCCAACTCCCACAAGATGACGAAACAATATTTGCATCCTAATTACAATAATAGGCAATAAATAAATGCATTACAATAAATAAATGCAAGGAATTACCAAGGTTGAGATACCTTAATTCCCAACATTCTCCCATTTGTCGAACACCTTGTAAGAGCCAATAGAATAACAAGATTTAACTACTATAGGCCAAGAGGCTCATAGACTTCAAACACCATCTGAACTTGTCTGTGCCCACTGGTTTTGTTAATGCATCCACAAAATTATTCAAAGTATCTACCTTCTCCAAATTTACCTACCCATCCTCTACCATGTCTCACACAAAATGAAACTGTACATCAATATGCTTTGTTCTGGCATGGAAAGTTGGATTCTTTGCTAGGCAAATCACACTCTGACTGTCACAACAAATAGTAATTTGTCCTGCATCAACACCAATATCAGAACACAATCTCTTAAGCCAAATGGCTTCCTTGCAAGCATGCGTTACTGCCATACACTCAGCTTCTGTCATGGACAAAGCGACCACAGGTTGCTACTTACTCATCCAACTAATTGCACCACCAAATAAGGTAAACACATAAGCACTAGTGGATCTCCTGCTGTCAATGTCTCCTACCCAATCTGAATCCACAAACCCACGAATACATATAGAATGTGGAGGTCCTGTAGGATGACCATGATAACATATGGAATAATCAGAAGTACCCCTCAGATATCTAAACACTCGCTTTACTGCATCCCAATGTACCCGTCCAAGATTAGCCATAAATCGACTAAGGACTCCCACTACTTGGGCAATGTCTGGTCTTGTGCAGACCATAGAATACATCAAACTGCCAACAACACTAGCATAAGGTACTTTGCTCATGTCCTCCACCTCAGAAGGAGATTTTGGACAATCATTAATAGATAACTTTGTCCCCAAAGAAACAAGAACACACAATGGTCTACAATCTTCCATGCTGAACCTATCCAACACAGTCTTCATATACTTACTCTAGCTTAACCAAAGTTTTCTGTTAACTCTGTCTCTTCTGATTTCTATTCCCAAAATGTACCTGGCTGCCCCTAAGTTTTTCATCTCAAACTGTGCTGACAACTGGGACTTCAAATTAGAAATCATATTCTTACCATTCCCAATTAACAATATATCATCAACATACAATGCAATGATGAGAATGCGATCATTGTCAACTTATAATACACACAATGATCTGATTTCAATCTCAGAAATCTAATGGACAACACAAAGGCATCAAATTTCATATACCACATCCTAGGAGACTGCTTCAAACCATACAAAGACTTTTTCAGCTTGCAAACCAAATTTTTTTTACCTTTCTCTATGTAATGCTCTAGCTATGACATGTAAATCTCTTCCTCCAAATCACCATGAAGGAATGTTGTTTTCACATCCATTTGCTCCACCTCTAAATCATAAGTTGCTGCAAGAGATAACAAGAACCAAATAGATGTCATCTTTGCAACGGGAGAGAAAATTTCACCATAATCAATTCCCTCCACTTGTGAGTACCCCTTCGCAACCAGTCTGGCCTTGTACTTTTCAACACTGCCATCTGCACCAAATTTCTTCTTGAACACCCATTCACAACCAACGGGTTTCTATCCTTTAGGCAAAGGCACCAAGTCTAAAGTCTTATTCTTCTCCAAAGAAGCCATCTCATCTTCCATGGCCTCCTTCCAGGAACCTGCATCTTTCATGCCCATGGCCTCTGTCACAGTTCTGGGCTCATCAGTGTTAGTAAGAAAGGAAAAAGCACAACTAGAATAAAAAAATGAATAACCAAACCTATCAGGTTGCTTCCTTATTTGTGTAGACCTCCTCAATGGCTGAGGTTGAGGTTCTCCTTCTTCTGAGCTTTCAAAGCTGCTAGAGCTCTCCTCATCTTAAGGTCTCACAGGGTCTGTCAGTTCAGTCTTCTCAGGGGTAGAAGGAAACTAAACCACATCCTCTTTCTTTTCTGTATCTTTTGGTTGTAGAACAATGGAATGTGTTAGCTCTCTAAAAATAACACTTCTGCTATACAACACTTTTTCAGCCACAGGATCCCAAAGCTTGTATCCTTTCACACCGACACCATAGCTAATGAAAATACACTTAACAACCTTGTTCTCCAATTTTGACCTTTTCTCCCTAGGCACATGTACATATGCCTCACAACCAAAAACATGAAGATGTCTCACTGAAGGCTTCTTACCAGACCACACCTCCATAAGTGTCTTACCAACAAGAGCTGATGTAGGACCTGTTTACCAAGTAGCAAGTAGTGGCTATATCTTCAGCCCAAAACTTTTGTCTGAGGCTTGCTCCACTAAGCATACTCCTAGCCTTCTCCATCAGTGTCTTGTTCATCCTCTCTGCAACTCCATTTTGTTGTGGGGTGTATGGAGTTGTCTTTTGTCTTTCAATCCCATGTGCTTTACAAAACTTATCAAACTCTACTGAACAAAACTCACCACCATTGTCATTCCTCAAACACTTAATCTTTTTACTAGTCTGATTCTCAACAAAAGCTTTAAACTCTTTGAACCGACTAAAGACTTCAGACTTACTTCTGAGAAAATAAATCCGTGTCCTGCTGTAATCATCTATGAAAGATACAAAATATACAGATTTGAAAATCGAAGGAACATTAACAGGACCAAACACATCAGAATGAATAAGGTCCAACACACTAGAAGACTTGTGAGAACTAGAGTAAAACTGAACACGGTTTTATTTTCCATATATACAATGTTCACAAAAGTTAAACTCGAGATTACAATCATTTAACCCCTCAATGAGGTTTTTATTTTTCAGGGTTCTAAGACCCTTCTCAACAATGTGGCCAAATCTCTTATGCCATAACATTGTCTTTTCAACAAGAAGCTTGACTTCCAAAGCATGAGCACCCTTGGGTACCCAAAATGCACTACCATCAGAGTTTGATACAATAGATTTCTTCATTGCTAGTTCAGATGGTGGAGATGAAGTGACTACAGATCTTTTCTTTGAGTCAGAAGAACTATTGCACTGTGAAGTGCATGCCTCCAACTGAAATAGAGTACCTCTCCGAGTACCCTTTGCAAGAACCATAGATCCTCTAGTCATCTTGCATCTGTCCTTCAAAAAGACAACCTGCATCATTCAACTTACTTACAGAAAGTACATTTCGTACCAAGCCTAGGATGTGCATGACCCCAGTGATCCCCTTCACTCATCCATCAAGGAATCAGATTGAGACTCTTCCATGACTAATAATCTTCAGATGAGAATTGTCACCTAGGTACACTCTTCCACCATCAAACTCTTCATACTTCATAAACTAGTCTTGATGTGAGGTCATGTGGAATGATGCACTAGAATCAATCAACCACACATCGTCAAATGCATGGGTGGCCGAGGCTGCGATGAAGGCATCACCATCATCTTGTGACTTGTTAGAATCTGAGTTTGGGACATTCTTCTTCTTTTTCTTTTTCTCTTTGCATTCCTTTCAAAAATGCCTAGTTTTTCCATAGTTCTAATAGAGAGCCTTGGCCTTTCCAGGAGATTTGGATCTCTCACAGGATTTGGATCTACCCTTCTTAGCTTTCTTGTCCTTCTTTCTTCCTTTCTTCCTTTCTCCTTGGGTCTTCCACGAACTTCAAGAGCCTCTTTAGCTGACTCGGTTGTCTTTCTCTGCATTTCTTCAGATAACAGTGAAGACACTACCTCATCCATCTTGAAGGTGGTTGTAGTGCTTCCGATGGCCATTACAAGATGATCCCACAAATTTGGTAAAGAACAAAGCAAGGTCATACATCGATCCTCCTCCATTTTCACACCCACAGATGTCAACTGTGCAACTATCATGTTGAAAGCGTTCATATGATCTGTAATAGATCCTCCATCTTCCATCTTCAGAGCAAACTTATTTTTCAATAAAAGCTTGTTCGCTAAGGACTTGGCCTGATAAACATCTCCTAGCTTCTTCCAAAGTTCTTTCACCATCTTCTCCTCATGGACATTCAATAGGACAGAGTTAGCTAAACAAAGTCTTATGAGACCCTTAGCCTTCCGATCTTTGAGATCCCAATCAATTTGTGGAGTTGCTGTAGGTTTTGTACCATCAACAGTTTCCCCTAGGTCTTAATCAACAAGCATGTCTTCCATCTTGAGTTTCCACAACTCAAAATTGGTGTCGTTGAACTTCTCCATCTCTACTCTTTTAGATGTGCCTGCCATCTCCTTCCTACAACAATGTTTCAAAATACTCTGCACAGACTCCCACTCAAACTAAGATTAGCTCAAAAAACCCCTACCCAGCAGCTAGAACCAAAACTGGCCAGGCTCTGATACCAACTGAAAGGAAGCAAGGTGTACGGAAAATGCTTCCTACGCTAATCTAAAGAGGAGAGATGAGTGCAAATTCTTTTTAACCTTTACAATTACAGTGTTATTAACTCAACAATGGAGATATTGCAACAATACACATACACACAGAAAGTAGACAGGAGAGAGAGAGAGAGAGATATGCGAGGAAAACCCTTATGGGTGAAAAACCCCACACTCCATGTAGTGCCCCTCCATTCTCACCTTGGATGTGCAGGTGGTTTGGCTAAGGAGCATGAAGGTGAAGGTAAAATAATAAGAATATTTAGGGTATGTTAGACAGTTGATGTTGTACATTATAGGATGTTGGTAGATGCTACATTCATGTTGGTGACATTCCTGATTATCCTCATGTGGTTTCATATGACAGTTAGTATGTTTTAATGATAATCTTTGTTGTAACATTGATATTTAAACTTGAGTTATGCATATGTTATGACAACTTTATGGACTTAATTGATTATGTGGATCAATCGTATTATGTGCATCACATGATTATTTGATGATGTTTCTTATCTGGTTGATCAGCTACTGATTATTATGCGTGATGTGGTTACTTGTTTGATGTGTGTTTGTGAGAGAAACAGTGTCACATTACTCATGCTTGAGTACCCTACTACACTATGATTTCTTTTCACGATGTGTTTGATTGTATGATTATATCTACATCTATATGTTCGACTATTTTTTGGTTGTTGTAGGTTGCAGGTATCAAGCATCAACTCCACATGAATTGACAGGTCTGAGCATGCCTTAAACCCAATGGAAACTGTTGAACGGAGATGACATATGGTCCCCTAGTTAACCATCATCTTTGAAAAGGATGAGTATCTAGTTTTGTAATTAGTCAATGTTGTCTGTATGGGTGTAATGGTTAGTCACTGTCATTGTGGTCATGCTTTTGATCGTGCATTGTGTCAGGTATTGTTTAGCATTTGGGTTATTTAGTTTGGCATTGTTTGATTGTTGCTATGGTTAATTGTTGCATTAAAATAATATTATTAGTTATGAAAGCATTTTTTTGTTAAATAAATAAATAAATATAAATGTCTTTATGAGAATTTGAGTTTATGGAAATAAATAATAAAAATAATAATAATAAATGTAAATGCTAGTTAAAGATAAATAAATATATTAATATAATTAAATGTTGTGTTAAGTGGCAATAAAAATAGGTAATATTTATGAGTTGTCATAAAACTCATATATAATAAATACTAAATAAATAAGAATAAAAATGATTCTTGTCTAGTTGTAAAGGAAATAAATAAGATAAAAAAAATATTGTCTGGTCTGGTTGTAAATGAAAAAAAAATAGCAAATTGTAAGAAAGGGATTTAGGCAGAATTTATTGCCTTTAATGGGAGGAATATTCTAGAAGATATTGGGGGGATTTCTCTTTCATAATAATCTTTAGCAGAGAGAACTTTGGGGGGAGAGGAGATGGGAGAGACTGGTTTGTGGTTGCAGTAGAACCTGGCAATGAATCTTCAGTCCAGTCAAGTAAGCGAAATTAGGTTCCTTTGGTTCTAATTTCTGTTGAAGCAAATGTTTGATTTATGATTTTTCCTATTGATTGTAATTTGCTTGAGAGGTTAGAAGCCTTGTTATCTGATCCAATTGTGCATGTTTGTATCATTGCATTTCTGGGAATCACCGATTGAAGTGTCTATCTATCTCTCACCCATTTTATCTCTATTTTTTTAGTCTGTTGCGTCAGCCATAACTTTATTTTTACGAACTGAGTTCCTCTAAATTTTTTATATATGGTGCACGACCTAGTTATCCAAATCATATCTAAAAATCAACCTTACCTAGTTTGTCATTTTAGAGATATGAATATTTTGTGACTGTCTATCTCTCACCGATTTCATCTCTATTTTTACAGTCTGTTGCGGTAACCATAACTTTATTTTTACAAACTAGGTTCTTTTAAATTTTTTCTATATGGTGCATGACCTAGTTATCCAAATCATATATGAAAATCATCCTCACCCAGTTTGTTAGTTTGAAGATATGAATATTTTGTGACTGTTTATCTCTCACCGATTTCATCTCTATTTTTATAGTCTGTTGTGGTAGCCATAACTTTATTTTTACAAACTGGGTTCTTTTAAATTATTTATATATGGTGCAAGACCTAGTTGTCTAAATCATATATGAAAATGAGTCTTACCCAATTTGTCATTTTGGAGATATGAATATTTTTTGACTGTCTACCTCTCACCTGTTTCATCTCTGTTAAAACAGTTAATTGCATCACCAAAAACTCTACCTATTTTGGTTGTTTGTTAGGTTATAAGAAGGCTATTAAATCTATATAGAATAGAAGTAGAAGAATTCAATTTGGATAGAGTGATTGTATATTAATGTTGATAAATTTAATTTAAATTGATATTGATTTTATTACAATTTATTAGTAGAAATATGATAAGTAGGTTTGGAATTTAGGTTTCTAAACAATGTATTTAAGTTTTGATTTATAAGTTTGTTTTAGAAATTAGTTGATTATGAGTGGAATTGTATAAGGTAAATGGAACTTGTGTAAATTGTATCAGTGGTCGCAATAGGGTCATGTTGTCGAGGTTTAGTTTTCCTGAGGAATAAATTAGTATGTCCTAATTTCTTTTGTATGCGATGTTGTAAGTGAATTTTGATGTGATAATAAAGTCCTTTATAGATGTGGTGGTTCACTAGTTGTATAGAGCATGTTTATTACTTGTGCTTAAGAAATGTCACATTCTTATTAACCTTGTTGAGAAAATGTTTGTATCATATTTATGTCTTGAACTCAATCAACCCTTTCTTATTCCTAGACTTGGTATGTTAGCAGGTTAGAATGCTTTGTATTGGTTTATTCCTTTTTTTTAGACTGCAGGAATCGGGTAGCCCCCCTATAAACTGCAGTGTGCCTGGTAAACTTTTTTCACATGATCGGTGATGCTAGCACGACACACCCTCCGGTACTAGGGGGACGGGGGGAGACTGGACCTTGTGACCTTTACCACAACAGAATTTTATAGCCAATCGAGCCAGGGCCCCTGCCTCGTATTGGTTTATTCCTTTAATACTAGTGTTGGGTAAGGGATTTTAACAAGCTTGGTAATCATTATGAGGTGTAGACACCTCTAGAAGAACTATGTATTAGGTATGTTCATTTTGGTATTCATAGGACAAATGTAGTAGTGGTTTATAGAAGATTGATCAAGTTGACACTTAAGCTTTCCCATAGCAACCTGAGCTTATCTCTTCCTATTCGTGTGTTGAACAGAATTTGGTAAAACCTAGAAAAAGATTGTTCTTTTACTTGTGCCCTATTAGTGTTCACTCTTGAGTTTCTTTATCCATGATACTTCTACTTGGTTTGAACTATCCTTTAAATGTGTTATGATCCTATCATATGCATGTGGTTAAAAGTGTGGTAGATTTGATGAAGATGTTAGATCTATAGGAATGTTTTGTTGTTTTGTATTCCTTTCCTCTCAAGCTAACCTTAGAACAAGGTTCTTTCATTGTAGCTTTGGCTTTTGTATCTTGTGATTTTAACTAGTGTAAGATATTTATAGTATTCTAATATTATAGGCTTTTAGTCTTGCTTATACAGTTATATTTAATAGTATTTACAAAAGTGTCTAGATTATTAATGAAATCCACATCAGTTGTAAATAGTGTAAATAATTGTTGTGTTTAATTTGTATGTCTTTGGGTTATTTGCATGTTGTTCGCATTCATTTTAATTAAATGAAATTAAAATAAATCTTGAGAATTATTAGTTATAGTTCTGTATTGTTGAGATAGATTCACTTTATATTTGTTAGATGATTATCATGAAAATATTGATGAAGGATCTTAGTTTATGATGTGCATCTGAGAGTGAATGTGATGTGAGACCATTGTGTTTAGTTGTGTCAAGTGTTTGTGTCATTTGGGAAAGTTGTTTCCAGAGGCCTAAGAGGGTGTGATTGTGTGGGGGTTGGCTATGTGTGCATCATGTGAGTTGAATGAACTGCATGCTTGAAATGTTGCCTCCTATTCATGTTGGTATGATACATGTGCAATATGGATAATGCCTTGCCCAGTGTACCTATTTATGTGGTTATGATGACTATGCAAGATAGATAATGCCTTGCTCTATGTGATGTGAAATGATGTGTATTTTGTGTTGTAAATGCATCATGATGAGAATGTGATAGTTCATGCTTGGTTTATGTTTTGGGACAAGGATATAAGAATTAGTCCCTGTGATTATGTTTTGTATGCAAGAAGGTAAATGTCTTGCATTGTATATGTTACTTGTCATTATGATGGTAATTATCTTGTTTCATGGATAGGGCCTTCTAGATGCAGGCAGGGGAGTGGCTTTCAATGTGAGGCTGGTGCCCAAAGTGGCTGCCAGGATAACCCATTGGAAGTTTTTAATCCAATGATAACGTAATAATAAATTTAGAGGGTTGGGTAGTTTCCACACTAAATAAGATAATTGGATGCCTCACCCATGCTTGTAGTGCTCGTTTAGGCTAAGGATGGGATGAGAAGGCCGTGGTTGGTAAGATCAACTTCCTTGTCATCACGAAAGGAATGTTGGTTCCGCATGTGTCACCCTATGGGGCCGGTGTCTAGTGAGAGACTGTCAGGATAACCATAGATGGGGGCCGGCGTCTGGATGGCCAGGATAACCCATGGATAGGGGCCGACGTCCGGTGAGAGACTGCCAGGATAACCCATGTTAGGACCATGTGATGACACTCTTCCCTACTGCAGCCTAGAATTCCCTAAGTGTGTTTTCCTCTTTTATTGTGTGATTACCTCTAGAAGTGTTGTTTGAGTTTCTTGTGATGTTCATATTGACTAGTGTTGTATTAGAGTCACGTGTAGTCCTTGCACCTATTAGCCTATTATCTTCTTGACTTTTTGCTTAGTGGGACCTTATTGTTATCTCCTAGCACGGGGGGTGGACCTTAGGGTTCCACATGGTCGGGTGGTTGTGCTTTTATCTCCATTGGTTTCCCATGCTGTTGTTTGTGTGCGAGAAGAATGTACCTCTTATATCAGATTACAGATCTTGTTCTAGCTTGAGGAGACATATACTTATGTTCATGTTCCAGTCTTGTATATCAGTTGAATCATGTGCTATTATCTTGATGTATGTACTCCAATGTAATAAGGAAAGCAATATTGTAAACAATGTAATATTGTACTCTCTTGTAAAGGAAATTATATATGTACTTGTAGACTTTTTGTAGGATCTTCATGATTACTTATCTGATGATATAATATGGAAATGTATGTGTTTATTCATTTGATGCAATTAGATTAGAATGAACCATGGTTGTTAGTTAATTCATAATGTTGGTTAAATCATGTTAATAGTTGTTAGTAATGCAGCCATGGAATCTCTAGAGGATACAACTTAACTTGATGTATGATTAAATATGATTTACATTTCTTGTTAATTCTTTGTTAAAAAATAAAAATTGGTCCTTTGTATAGCATAGTTGAGTTGTTCCCTAGGGTTTCGCGGTGGGGCGTTACACTCCAAAACATAGATCAAATGTATTACAGTAAACAATCAAGGTTACAATACAGTTTCAGAGCCAATGCTCTTGCAGGAGTCTTCGACACTCGTATTTGGAGATATTCTGACAACATAACAGTACCTATCAATCACATTATATATCTCCTCTCCAAGCCCCTATTTATAAAGAAGTTACAAGGCAAAATTGAACCTTTCTTGGAATGGGTGTTCAACTTGTGTAAAGCCCCGCTATGTAACCCTAAAGATAAGTTTAACTAAGCAATAAAAAGGGAGAATTTTTTTTTTAAATAGAAGTAATAATAACAAAACATAACATAGTCTATAATCAACAAGTTAAACTAGCATCTCTAGGGATTACATAGCTGCATTAATGAAATTATACAATAATCGACAACATACATAATTTAATCAAATAAACAAACTGAATCAAACCAACATCTTTCATTATGACTTCCAAATAATTCAAGAAGTTTGCATTAAGATTACAAGTACAAAATAGTATATCTTACAAGAGGAATTACATAGTTTCATTGTTACAAAAGCTCTTTTTCTGAATACATCAAATTACATAATGAATTCCACTGATACATAAATCTAGATGTAAAAAGTATAGATAATTGTCTTCATATGCAGGTGTAAACTGGAATCCGCTACAAGAGATACATCCATGAACCATGGCACTAGATAAACCAATGGAATAATGCACATCCAGCTAACCATGTGGAACCCTGAGGTCCACCCCCCATGCTAGGAGATAACAATGAGATCCCACAAAGACAACAGTCAAGAAGATAATATGCTAACAGATGCAAGGACTACACATGACTCCAATAGAACACAGATCAATAAGAACAACACAAGTAACTCAAATCAACACTTACACACTTAATGGAACTTCTAGAGGCACTCACACAACTAAAGGAGGCAATACAACTAAGGAGTACTAGACTGCAATAAGGAGGAGTGTCATCACATAGCTTGTCATGGGTTATCCTAGTAGGTCTTCATAGGCATCGGCCCCCATCCTGGGTTATCCTGGTAGCCTCTCCCAACCACCGGCCCCCACACAAACTCATGCAGAACTAACATACCTTTCATAAGTACAAGGCAGTTGATTTTCCATTGTAGGCCTTCTTAGCTCATCTTAAGCCTAAACAAGCACTTGAGCCATGAGTGAGGCATACATTATCTTGCTTAATGTGATTAACTACCCAACCCCTTAATTCATTAATTAGGTTATCACTTGATTACCAACTTCTAATGGGTTATCCTGGCTAGCCACTTTGGGCCCGGACCCCACATTTAAAGCCACTCCCCTACCTGCATCTAGAAAACCCTATCCATCAAGCAAAACATTACCATCTTAACAACAAGTGTGCAAATACAATGCAAGGCATTTACCTTCTTGCATAGTCAATATAATCAAATGTATAGGTACACTGAGCAAGGCATAAACCATCTTGCACATGTATTATTCCAACATGAATAAGAAACCATATTTCAAGAATGCATTCCATTCAACTCACAAGATACACACATAGCTAACCCCCACACAATCACTCTCTCCTAGGCCTCTGGAAACAACTTTTACAACACTTGACATCATAATGGTCACACATCCCATACACTTTCCAAGACACGTCCTAAACCAAGATCAACAATTCAATAACAAGACCACAAATGTGACATATGCTCTAATGCACTAATAATGGTCTTAAAGAATGTAACATTTTTCCAAGCATGATAAATCATCTAACAACATAAGATAGCTCTACCCCAACAATGTAGAACAATAATAACTTGAAAGGGTTACCAATTATTCTATAACAGAAAATTCAGTCAAACAAGATAAAACCTCTTTCTACACTAATGTGGATCTTATTAAAATTCTTGACAACTTTGTGATTTCTATTCCAAATAATTGTATAAGCTAAACATAAATAATCATAAAGTAGATTAAAACTAATCATTCCTTTAAAATCTTTAGAAAGTATATGAGTTAAATGCTAAACGTTTCATATCAAACCTAACCTCCACTTACTCACACAATTTCATAACTAAGCACAATCTTTAATTTAAGTCATAAAGAAGATTAGACTCCATTATATGACCACAAAGTTCCTTAAGGTGAAGAGGAAGCAAGATATATGTAAAAATACTTGACAAGTCTTACTAAATCTAAACTAAATGTTATCTTCCACCAAAAAAATATCAAGGATATCTAGACATATAACAATCATAATTAAATTCATAGACTAACTCTATGCACACTACTTAAAATATTCTAATTCATACTAAAATTAAAGACTTAACTAAGGTCATCATACACACCTTATAAGTAGATCACATTTATAATATGATAATTTACATCAATTTGACTAAGACAAATATATATTAAGAAGCCTTATTTATTATCCATATCCTACTCTTTTACAATAGATAAAACTACTAATATTCTTAAATATACAAGATAAAATAATAAATCAATAAATTATTTTAAAAGGATTTGACTTTTTATTTATAATAGTAATGCTTAAATATAACATATCTCTAAATAACAGGGATGAAATAAAATAATACTTAAATATAACACATCCCTAAATAATAGGTATACGGTTTCTCTTTTTAAAAAAATACTTAAAAATAAAACACATCCATAAAATTATTCTTCCCTATTAAATAGGGAGTTGACATCACACCTTCAAAATAATAAATAAAACTCAAATTAAAACACTAATTTATTAAAGGACAAATTTAAAGATAAATAAACTTTATAATTAACATTATGCAACAATACTTAATATTTAGCTAATAAGGTTTAACCAATATTTAATTACTACATAATAAATCTATTAACTAACTAAACTTAAAATAAGTTATAACATTCTTATCTAACTACTACTTCAAAACAATACATTTATAATCCTATTATTTGAACTATACTATTGATTCCAAGAACAAGTTGAACAAAAATAATGATTCTAGTATCAAACCAACACTAATGTTACCTCTATATGACATTTAATTTTTTAACAACAATCTTTTCTAAAACAATCTTTCAGAATAAAACAATAATTTTGTATATAATACTCATATAGCAAGAATTAGATTCTCAACTAATACTTAAAACTTTCTAGGAAATTTAATTAAAGTCCACATTAAATTATTGTTAATTTTGTGAGAACTCATAATATAACTACAATTTTTTTTATTTTCTATATATAAAAATTAATACAAGAATAGTTAAATTATTAATTACCTAAACTCAACACAAAAAGAGAATTTCTATTTCTAACTTAATGCATTATTTCATATTAACTAAATCTACAACCTATGAGAATCCCTAAGTTTTCTCAAGTTAAACTCAGATATTTTGTTGATTGACAAAATTGCTAAAAAAAATGATTAAAATATCTATCTACATATTCAATCTACAAAAGAATTCATATTGAACAATAAATTAAGTTTTCAGTCAAGGAAGAAAAAAATGATGAAGCTGGCTGAACCAGGCAACCAAATTTCATAGCCAAGAGCCAAGGATCAAAGGAATTTAATTCAGGTAAAAAAATTCATTGTTTTAAATGCATAAACTACAAACTAAAATTCAATTGCATTATTCATAATTTATGGCAACCTCAGGAGGAACCCCCAGTGCCATACGGTTGTACGGCGGCACCTGAGGGAAGGAATATGCATAAGTTTTAAAGTGTAAAAGCTGAAATTCTTATATCTCTTATCCTAAATTTCATTTGGTCTGTAGATACTAAAATTTTGAATGCCATTTTAGACATGATTCAATGCATATGGAGGCCGTACAATGTAGCTAGGCAGGTTGGAGGAAAAGAAAGTATTTAAGAGTTTTGATGAAATATCTTTATTAGTCTTATTTCAGCAAGTGTTCAAAGAATCCCATCAAATGGCAAGAGATTATAGATAAATATAATTTGTTTGATAGACAGATCAATGACTGGAAAGAAAATAGTTTCGGCCTGGCAACAAATTTTGATCTCCACAAGCAAGGGTGACACTGTAGAAGTTGAGTTTTCTTTTGATAAAAAGAAAATGGCATTCTTAATTTAACACAGGAATGCAACAACAGAAAAATAATTTAATTCTACCAGTGGCAAAAGATTTCATTTAACTAAGGTGTCTACTGGTAATATGAGAATACGTCGACAGTGAAATAGCAAGAGGAATAGATGTGAAGAAAGATAGATATGCGTGAAGATGATTCAGAGTAAGGTCTCTTAAAATGTCACAATGGGTGGTTGAAGAGAATATTCAAGCGAATGCAAATGGCAAGATTAATAATAATGGGGTTATAGAAAAGAATATATACTCATCAAGCATACAAAGAGAATAGGTTGCAAAGTTTGATCAAACATTTCAATTGATGGGAGGAACTTGAATTTGATTGCAGATGGACACTGATTTTCGAAAGGGTTTCCTATTCTCTAGAATAATTCACAGAGAACCACACTTCAACCAGAATTTGACAAATCATAAAATTGCACAGACTACTCACATATAGGATTTTTCTTCATATACAGAAAAGCAGAAGAACTTTTGTTTAATATATACCCAGAAATTCTTCAGATCTCCCTTGCTCCCTTCTCCTCTTCGTCTACCAATTACTCTTCTTTTCCCCAAATTTCTTTGTATCTTTTCTAAGAACTCTCCCCTCAAATAATCTTCCCAAAACCACAAATAGACAAAACAATTGATACCCACTATCACCATTCTCTCTGTTATAGATATCCACAACCTAAAATTAATTGCATTCATAACACCACTAACATAAATAATTTTTAAATTTCTGACAACCCACTTCAACAATAAATTAATGGAAAAATAAAATAAAATCTCACATGTCAGATGAAATCAATAAAGTACTAAATATTAACAATATTATTATTATTGCTAGCTTTCAAAGCTACTAATTTAATTTAATATAAAAATCAACTAATTAATATTCTCAATTCTCTACATTAATTAAATAACTAATATTGATGTATATATATAAACTTATTATTATTATTACTATAACAATTAATAAATCTCCAACAAATACACACTGACTATATAACCAAAATGATCAAACATCAACACATCTATACACATAGATCACTGATTCTATAAAATGAACCAAACAACTATAATCAACAACTTAATACTTTGGTCACTAAGTTCAATAAAATGAACCTTAAACTACAATAAAGAAACAATAACAACCACATACCAAAGGATGACCAACACTCGAGGACAAGTACCAACTGAGACAAACTGAAGACATTGGCTGACAAAGGGAACCCCATGTTATCTCCTATCCACATTATCCATTGGTGTAAAGGCACGCTCAGACCTGCTAATTCAGGTGGAGTCGGTTCCTGGTACCTGCAACCTGCATCAAACCAAGGGGTTGTGTATGAGCATATACATATATATAATCAAACACACTGTGATAGGGAATCGCAGTGTAGTAGGGTACTCATCATGAGTAATACTACACTATCCCTTCACAAGACACATCACAAATATCAACATTAAACAAGTTCATTAGTAAGTAAACAACCAGATAACACATAGTCAGATAGTCGCATAATTCACGTAGTCAAACAAATCTACATAATCAATTAATCCATAACTGATCACAGCATAATGTACTAATCATAAAGTATCAACAATGTCATCATAGTAAACATCAATGAATGTCATTAACTACATCATAATAGTAAGTCTACCATCAACATGTCTATCATACCCTAAGTATTCCAAGTTTTTTTACCTTCTTCTTCATGCTTCATAGCCCAACCACCTGCTCATCCAAGGTGAGAATGGAGGGCCACTACAACTTGGCCTCATGGCCCAAAACCCACACCTAGGGACACTTGTCCAACACTGTAGCATGGTCATGACACTTGTCACATCACCCCTGTAATGTCCCCTTCTAGCAAGCCAAAATTTTCGCACCCTTGCAAACAATTTCAACTTACCAAAAGAGAACATTAGTATTCCATTTTTCATTTCCTTTTAATCTTGATGATATTCATAAACATAACCCTATATTGCCATTTCATAAATCCATTTTTCTATACATCATGATTCTTCTTGGGTGAGATAATCCTTAGGCCTCTTATTAACCTCACCTTCCACCTTGTGAGAGAAGATTTATTGGGTAGGTGATGTCATCTCAATCCTGTGGGTCCATTAATATTATTCCTTAGTTTGTCAACCAATGCCCATAATTCCTTAGTTCATTAACTAAGGCCTATAATTCCTTAGTTCGTCAACTAAGGCCCATTCCTTCAATACTTAAGTCGAAGGTCCATAGTAATATCCTTGATTCGTCAATTAAGGCCCATAATATCCTTGATTCGTCAATCCATGCCCATTCCAATGGAATGATCAATACCTACCATAACTATCTACCCCACCTTCTTAGCGTTAGGTGGTTAATTAGGAAGTCTCGTATCTACCCTTAGGAATTCATGCCTTTATTAATCTTTAGGTTTTACCCTAGAGCCTTCTCCTTAGGTTTTACCCTAAGGCCTTAATTAATCTTCATCTATACTTATACATACTTGTTATCTCTCATACGTCATTTATTAACAACTTATGTGAAATGAGATGAGAGTTGCCATTATCCACCATGGGGCTCTAATGTCTCCCATCCTTACTCAAGAAGTACCTTTGTACTCTTGGAGCTAAGGCCTTTATGAGACTCCTTGGTACTCTAGGTAGCCAAGGCCATTAATTCACAACCCTTGCACTATGGGTACCTCATACCTCATGTGACAAGGCCTCTATGTGATAAATATCCATGAATGGCCTCTTGGCACTTTCTACTCTTTCCCACATATGGTGTTAATAAATCACTTATGAATTCAAATCATACAAGATACATATTTAAAATATAAATTTCAGACATAAATGTTTATATCACATATATCAGTTTCTATTTAATAACCTTATTATTTATATCTTTCAAGTTATAAATTGAACAAGTAATTATAAATTCTTACAAATCATAAATTGAATAAGTAAATATAAATACTTACTTACCTACTTTACCTGGGATTCCTTACCTATGCTGCGGTAATATAGTCTTTATTGTATTGCTGTTATAAAATGCAGATCTAAATATATGTATTTATCCCATACTCTTTTTATATTTTCTCCCGATGATCCTTTCCTTCTATCTCACAACCTTTATTTATTTCCCTTTCAAGGGATATGTTCGAAGAGGTATGTCTCTTATTATTTTTATTACTTTATATTAATTCCCTTTTGTGTAAAACTAGTTCTACCATACGTAACTCCCTTATCATAAGAGGATAGGTTAAAAGATGTTTATTATTATTTATTTACATTATTTGTATTTATATTATATCATTATAATAAATGATATATTATTTATTTTATATTATATCATAATAAATGATATATAATTTATATTATATTATTTATATGTATATTACAATATAAGATAATAATAATAATAATATTTGTATTTATATTATTAGATATATTTATAATATATTATTTATTAATGTGTTGCACTTATAAATATCTTCCTTCCACCTCCCCTTAATCTTTTTAAAATACATTATTTATATAATATATATAGTATAAATAAATACATTTGTTATTAAGTATGGGAGCTCTTTTATTTTATTTTATTTCCAAGCATATAATATGGTGGGATAATGTTTGTCTTATTAGACTTTTATTTTTATATGATTTTATTTTGAATTTAACCTTTTGTTTAACCGTATTACTTTGTCTTATTCCAAATTACTTTACTTTCTAAATTACTTTACTTTCTAGCTTTAATAGGTAAGACTCTTCATAATATTTATTTTTATATATAATAATATATCTTATTAATTACTCACATAAATATTATATTAAAATATTTATATTTATAATATATCTAGTTAATTAAAATATAAATATATATATTTCATATATTTTATAATATTTAAATTATATTAAATTAATAATATTATTTATTAAATAATACATATTAATAATATATTTTAAATAAATATATTATATATTTAGTTTATATAAGGCTAACTTATTATTTAAATAAACAATTCAATTATAAATCATTATAGGGACATGATAACCCTCCCCACTCAAGATTGCTTGTCCTCAAGCAATTATAATTAGGTATCCTAAAGTAATATTTAATAACATTATATTTTATTAGGTTTCCTTATATAAAATAAGGTTTCACTCACCAATAATATAAAATAACCTCTAGAAAATGTAACAAATTAATATAGCTAATAAACTATAGTGCTATAAATAATATAGGGGCCTAAAATAATAATTTATAAATTTGGGTTTACCCTTTTTAAATTTTCAGCACTAAATTTTATAAATAATTTATTTTATAACTATATTTTATTAAGTTTATGTACACCATAAATACTTTGGGTTAATTTGTTTGTTTGTTTGTTTTTTTTTTTAATAATAATAATATTATTATTATATTTATTTATTAACTTGACTACTATTACAATATATATTCAATAAACTAAATTTGCATAAAGGCATTTCTATTTATTTAATTATCAAAAATGTTTTAATGACTACTAATATTATTTTAATGCCATGATTAACCAATAGCATCAAATGAACAATCCAAACCAAATAATTAAATGTCAAACATACCTGACACAACCAAAGTGAAAATGGAGGGGCACTACAACCCCATATATGGGCACCTAGTCCCAAGTTTGGGCAATGATAGATGCTCTTATGCATCTTACAGCTATCATAGAATCTATCATAACTAACAGCTCTTACAGTTGTAAGAGAATCTGTCATAACTACCTAAAAATAGCATATTCTACTTACAACACATCATCACCCTCCTTGGGGCACCCAAAGATGCCTTCTTCTAAGATGCTCTTTGACACATGTCTTCACCTGTCATAGAACCTTCTATTTTTGACTCTTACGTGTCATAGATTCTATCATAGGAATCTGGCATAACCGTTTCAATCAAGATTCACTTACACACTAGGCAAGATGCCTACACATGGCAAAATTGCTCTACCACTAAGTGGGATGCCTATCTTCTCATGCGAGGACAAAAGTACATGTGGTCACCTTCCATGTAGGATGACACATCACCATGCCAACTCCCACAAGATGACGAAACATGATTTGCATCCTAATTACAATAATAGGCAATAAATAAATACATTACAATAAATAAATGCAAGGATTGTCAAGATTGAGACACCTTAATTCCCAACAAAGTATGGGTTGAAATGTGAAGAAGATGTCGCTATTTTGTGAATAACATCATAGAGGTTTTGATTTGTATGATATTGTTATGTGATTGCAAGTTCTAGTCCTCGAACTATGAAGTCTCTGCACTAGTGTACGTAGGCAATGCCATCATGAGTCCCTGAGACATTAGGTCGGCCCCTTAGGGCCTTAGGCTAGTATATTTCTTATTGTTAAGTTTATTGATTGACTTTGTGGAAACTAATGTTTTCTTTTAGTTGTACAGTTTTGGATCTGACAATCGTGCAAGATAACAGAGCAAAGAAAGTATTTCTAATTTTGTGAAAGGATGATCATATGATATTCATAGTAAATGCGTATATTATAGAGGTAAATGCTATATCTCATGATAAAATTTTAATGTTCATGTTTTATTAATTGAAGTTTATTAAACTTATATTTGAAAATTTTCTCCTATATTTTTATCATTTCTGACAAATTTAATAAATTATTGTTAGTTGCTGATATTTTCATGAGTGGGCATCACATAGGTATCAGAGCACTAGGTTGTAACACTTGGGATCTTTGGGGTAAAGTATTGGTAATGCAAACCCATTTTTTGGGTCTCATCTTGGTAAGTAGAGGTAAATTTTGATTGATTAATGATACAGAATGGACGTTTAGTAAATTAAATTCAACTTATATACAAATATGTTCATAGATGGATGCTCTAGAAAGGAAAAAGTGTTATAATCTTTTGTAAAAAATTCTTGGAAGGATTTTGGGAGATAGAAGAAAAATGGCTGAAAGTTGTGGGGGTGGATTCTAACCTGGAGAAAGGAGGCATGAAATTTGTTGATAATTCTAATTTTCTGGCTAGATTAATGTTTTGATTTAATGATTGGAAATGTTAAAATCATTGCTCTATGTGAGCCAATATTGCTGCTCTGTGTGAGCCATTATCATTGCTCTGTGTGAGCCATTATTGAAGATATGTGTGAGCTATTGGGAGTTGATGTACCTCTGTGTGAGCTATTGGGAGTTTTTGTTGCTCTGTGTGAGCTATTGGGAGTTGATGTTGCTATGTGTGAGCTATTGGGAGTTGTTGTTGCTCTATGTGAGCTATTATGTGGGAGTTGTTGTTGTTGCTCTGTGTGAGCTATTATTTTGTTTATTGGGAGCTATAGTGAAATAAAGGGAGCTACATGTGATTGCGAGCTACTGTTGTGTTAAGGGAGCTACATTTGTGGAAAAAGGCAGTTTTATAAACTTTGATTATTCAAAACTATTGAATGTTCATAATTGTATAAGTTTCATGATTAACTACTTTTGTGGTATATGTTGGAGCTCCATGTGGTTTGAGACCACCACATTCCCCTCCTCCCCTTAGGTGACTCATTTGAAGTCATGTAGTGATTGAGATGTTCAGTTTTGTGAAGAATATTTGAAAATTTTATTTTGTTATTTTCGCTTTTATTTTAGTAAGCTGGCAAATTGAAGATTTCTTTAAGATATTTGGTTGCTTATTGTCCTTTTTACCTCAAGGACTATTCTATTAAGATTTTTGGTTTTGATTTGAACTATTATTTTTCTGTTAATCAATTTGTTATTATATGAAGTTTTATTTATTGATTTTGTTTGAAATCTTTACTCATTGGAAACTTCTGTATTTTGAGGCTTATTCAGTGTTTATTGATGTTGGCTTGTAAAGTAACATGAGTGGTGTAGATTGCCATACCCATGAGAGGTCACTGGCAGTTTATATAGGGGAGTAGATGGCCTGGGGAATGTACATTGTAAAATTGTGTAAGATCTATTCTATAGCATTATGGTTCTAATTGGCACTAATCATTCCAATCCCAGTGACAAGTATATACGAAGAATGAAATTGATATCTGTGATGTTTAAATTGTAAGATAGTTATAAAAGAATATATTTTACAATGAATTTGATTATCAGTAATATATATTGATGCTTCTAGGATAAGTAATGATGAAATTACAAAATTCTAATGGAAAGAATGGCATTTTTTGATTGTTATAAGTTGCTTGGGAAATTTTTATGGGTTGAGTCGAATTTGGACAACCAAGGTAAGAACAGAATGAACTGTATATATGTTTATGAATCAAATGAATGTTCTAGATAAATCTTGAAAGAAATCCATTGTTAGCATATTTAAATTTGTCATGAATGATAAATGAGTATTGTTATTATATTGCCTAGATTTGGTGTTGTGATGAAAAGTATCTTTGGGAGTTGATTTGTTTTGGGAGATTGGGAGTATGTTGTTAAAAGGTGTTTTGAGAGATTAATGCTTATGGTGTTTTGGGAAATTATTATTATATGAAACTCTCAAGAGGAAAATTGTTTTATGAAAGTTGGGTGATTATTGCTTCTAGGAGTGATGTTTAAGGGGGATTTTGGGAGTTGTGGATTAAGGGAGTTAATGGGAGAACTATGCCTAAGGGAGTTATTGATTTTGTTTATTGTGAATAAAATTGAAATAAATTTGTGAAATAGCATTCTTTCAAATGAAATAGAATCTGTTTAATATGTTGAACATCAAGAAAAGGTTTCTCTTTAATTGCTCGGGGGTGGATTCGACCAAGTCGATCCTATGGTTGGGTGGAGAGCAAATCTGGATTTCTTTATATTTTCTTTATTTGGATGTAGGTTTCATGCTATGTACTCTTGCATAATGGAAAAATGAATATTCAGTTGATTTGGTAAATCTTTTTATGAAAACTAACTTTTGTTGAAGGTGTAAAGTTAAGAAGTATGCATTTCTCTTGATGACTTCTAGGAGGAAGTCCATTTCTTAGGGGGGGAGAATGTAAGGTCACCTAAACCTATTTTATTAATTGTGATATTTAATTGGGAATAATTAGTCAATTTATTTTATTTAATAATTTCAAGAAAATTATGTATTGTTGTTATTGCAAAGATTCTTTTATGCCACAAGCAAGAGTGGCAGTTATGCATTTTCAAGAGAAAGTGGAATTTGAGTTGTTACTAATAGTGGGGCTAATTTTAGAAAATAAGAGAGGATGAGTTAGTGGGTGTCTTTAACAATTTTTTGCTTCTTTTTTTGATCGGATGTTTCTTTTAAGTTTCCATATAGGAACTTTAAATGGTGAATGCCATAGCTGCTCTGGGCAATGAGATTTTGCCTCCATATCTGCATTATGCTCATTAGATTTACACTGATGATAGCATCTACTAATCTGAATCTCAATCATTCAATGTTCGTACTGTCAATGAGTCCTCATTGCATATTGACTGCAATCAAGGCTATGCTGAAACTTCTTGAGAAGGAAAGAATATAGAGATAGAACTCAGCGGGTTGTGAACCAAGGGTTTCTTTTGCATGATGGAGATTGATATTACAAAATTTATCTCAACTCCATCATATCATTATGAGAGGATTGGGTCTCAGAACCATGAGCTTAGGAGTATATCTGCATGAATCGAATCAATGTTGTCTGGATAATCAGATAACTACTTCTAAGTACCATCCTTCTTATGCTTTGAAATAATGGTTTACATTGCATTAGAATGAATGGTATGTAAGTTATACTAATTGATTTATCAATTTCATTAGAATCGCATTCTTTTCCATCAAATTTGTGAATCATGCTAGAAAGGGGTTTTTGTCCTCTCCGGTGGGTGCCTACGAGTCAAATCTTTGTTTAATTTATAAATGTCTGAGTTTTGGTTTGGTTACTCATTTCCTTGATTGACAAAAATGTTTTTCTTGAATATTGATTGTTTGGTCCTTTAGTCTTTTGGTACAATCCAGGAATCTTTGCATTGCTTGAGATGATTTCTCTGGAGACTTTCTACCAAATAGATTGGTGGCCCAATATGTGCTTCTCTCTTTTTGCTTACATCATATTTGGGTAGCATAATGAATCTCTGTTTACCGATGTGTTTCTTATGGTCTTTCTGTGGGGCAAGTTTATCAAACTAATCTATCCTGAAATCATTGCATTCTGTGAGATGAAATCTCTTTGAGGCATTGGTCTGCCTTTATCATTCTTCCTCTTTTTCTTCTATGGGTGACCTTTCATTATTTCTTTTGAGCACACTATATATAAATATAGCATTATTGCTTTTAGATTGCTTCATTTATCTAAGGCTAAGCGTATATTATTAAGCTATACACTTATTTTAGCTTGCGCTATTTAGTGTCATCAATAATCTTTGAAATTATCTTGTCTCTACTTAAATTGATGGAAATGGTTCACTTCTCACATAGCGATTTTCTCTAGCGACTATTGTTTCTCCCAAATCACTAGTAGTGATTGAGGATTTCAGTTTGGTACCAGCTCATGGCATTTGCATGATAGTTTCTAAAGTCTTGTTAAGCAAATCCATTTTGTGCATATCCTAAATAATTGCTTTGTTGGCCTTTCTATCTATAGGTGTAATCTAAGGTCATTTCATAGCATGGTTTTAATTTGAAAATGGTTTTAGACCTATAATCTTGTGTGATCCTCTCGCACTCTGTAAGCGCTTCCATGTTGTGCATATCTATCAATGTGTGCATCCCAAGATACCATGGGAGTATGTCAAATATATTGCATACCATTTTAGGCTTCCTTACCTTGCATACATGTCTAAAATGGATTGCAATTATAATATCTAAACTTCCTTTCTGTGTTCCTTTTATTATGCTTTTGTTGTTGTTTTATGTTTTACCTTTAGGGATAGAATTTCTGTGAAATCCTTCCTTCTAAAGCATTACATTAATTAGTCATGATTTCTATGACATTACATTATGTTGTAGTTATAAATGATTTCAATTTGTAAGATATTCCATTTGCTTCATAAGAGTTTCTATTTTCTTTTATATAAAGTTTAGGAATTGATTCTTTTCATAAATCATAAGATAAGTTTTATTTAGAAATAAAGAGGAACTCACGAATCCTCTCTTTAAAAACATTTTATTTAGAAACTAAAATCTTCTTTAATGGAAACAATTTCTTCTTAGAATCATATTAAAGTATAATTCATCCTTTTGAATTATTTTTATATTTTAGATTTAAAGAAAAGTAAGAGAATAAATTTTATTTTATAGAAAGTTTCTATCTTGTAATTTTGAATAGGAAATTATCTTAAAATTGTAATAAATAAGGGAATTTTCCTTTAAAAAGTGCTTATGCAGTATTACTCTTAAAAGAGTATCATTTCTTTAAATTTAGTTATCATTTTCAATAGAGTAGGAAATTAGGATAGCCTCATTAGTGTAATACTTCTTTTAAGATTAGTAAACATTCATATTGCATTTTTTATATACTTTTAAGGTGCTCTTAAGATGTAAATGGGTCACTCCCAATATGTTTGATATCATGATTTATGGCATGTTTCAAAATGAAAGGAAAGTGTTAGAAAGAAATCATCATTGTGGTAGTTATATATATTTATTTGTTGTATTGTTCATTTGTTTATTTGGTAGTTTGGAATGCAAATCTTATCACGACAGTGAACCATTGTGAAACTATCTTTCAAACTACCAAATGCTTTCACTGTGAATTATTAGTTTTTAGGAGTGGCTTTGTTAGGGATGTAAGGTATGAATAATGTTGTCTTCTTCTAGATTAATGAAAAGATATATGTAATATTGCATAAGTAAGATTTGATCAAGTATTGATAAATTCAGTATTGTGCTTCATTTGTTTCATTGATAAATTCATTATGGTATTAATACGGGGTAAGAAGTAGTTTTTGTATTAAATTTTCATTAAGATTTTTAGTCATGTTGGAATTACTCAGGAAAGTAGAGAAAGAAATATCTTTTCTAATCTTGTCTACTTGTACATTAAATCTTATACTATGTTGGACTATTATATTAGCTTGGGAAATAAGTATTGTTTTCATTAAAAAGAAGATCTAATGTTATTCCTGTATGATTATAGTAGTAACTTGTATACTAGTTTGATGAAGAACATTTATGTTTAAGAGAATATTGAGAGATAGGTAAACCTCGATCTTCTTTTTTTCTCAAGTATCCCAGTTGAAATGTGAAGAAGATGTCGCTATTTTGTGAATAACATCATAGAGGTTTTGATTTGTATGATATTGTTATGTGATTGCAAGTTCTAGTCCCCAAACTACAAAGTCTCTACACTATGCATACATAGGCAAGGACATCATGAGCCTGTGAGACATTAGGTCAACCCCTTAGGGCCTTAGGCTAGTATATTTCTTACTGTTATGTTTATTGATGGACTTTGTGGAAATTAATGTTTTCTTTTAGTTGTGTAGTTTCGGATCTGACAATCATGCAGGATAACGGAGCAAAGAAAGTATTTCTAATTCTATGAAAGGATGATCATATGATATTCATAGTAAATGTGTATATTGTAGAAGTAAATGTTATATCTCATGATAAAATTTTAATGTTCATGTTTTATTAATTGAAGTTTATTAAACTTATATTTGAAAATTTTCTCCTATATTTTTATCATTTCTGACAAATTCAATAAATTATTATTATTTGCTAATATTTTCTTGAGTGGCCATTACATATTCACCCTTGGATCTTGAACATCTCCTCAATCACCATAGAATTAAGCCTTTATGTTCCCAAAATAGAAAGATAACTTTAGCAAGGTATATCGAACATGGGGTTCTAGCTATTTTGACATTATCAAAGTTATCTTAGAACTAGATTGATGCAACTTGAATGTGCTAAAATTGGACAAGAATTTTATTAGGCTAGTGAAGATTAGAACTATGCAAAATAGGGGCTTTGGAATAGGGTATGGACATATTAATCAAAACATAACACAAGGAAAATTTTTATTAGATGTTGTAGTTGTGAGTGTGTAAGAGATGAATCATCTTGTAAGATAATCATGCAGAGAAAATATATGATTTATAAATTTCCCAAAATTTTCTTCACATAGATTTGCTTAATCGAGTGTAAATCCTTGGCTACATTTTTGTGTACACATCTGTGACACTACACCATTCTAATGAAATATACTTTAAATGGATAAAAGTAGCACTACTCCATTCCATAGAAATTTATTTAAATGCATGAAACTATTATTTTCATAAAATATTTAGTACAATATTTAATATTATGTTAATTTGAAATTTTTAAATAATTTAATAATTGAAAATTTATAAATAATTTATTGATTTTATAAAACTAGAAATATATAATTAATAATATTATAAAAAATAAATTCTAATTATATATAATATTTAAAAATACAAAAAATAGCCGATGACGACATGGTTCGGTGGTTAAGTTGCTCGGTTGTAGTGGCGGCCACCAGAGTTCAAACCCCCGCTGGGCCAACAAGCTCACAGGCTTTACGCCTTCGCTGGGCCAATGAGCTCATGGGTTTGAAGTGTTCTTACTAGGGGATGAGGTCCCCCGTGTTGTGGCATCACCAGTTCATTTCTCCGGGCAAAAGCATTCTTGTGGAGCCGGAGGGCGTGTCGCACCAGCATCGCCAGTCATGTTAAAAAGTTTACCAGGCGCATTACCCAAAAAAAAAATTAAATTAAATTAAATTAAAATTAAAAACAAATCTAACAAACAAAATAACTCTTAAGTATATAAAAATAACACCTCAAATAAAAATGAAGTAAATAATATAAATAAAATAAAATAATTCTTAAATAGTTCTAAAATAAAATATAATAACTTTTAAGTAAATAAATTAAACAATGCAAATTACATTGATTTATGACGGTAAAGCCAACCTAAAATGCCTTTGACACTTTTGATTTAAAGCTTCATATGCCCTTATGATGTGGTGTCCCTCTATTTGTAGTGCAATGCTACCTCTTAGAAACCAATTTCATTTTGACATACAACTTCATTAGTCATTGTGCACTATCCATCAAATTCCCTCTACACCAAGTGCTATTGTTTGATCTCTCAAGAGATGCTTGGTAGTCAATCTTCTTTTGTTATACAATTTCACCATGGTGTATGCATTGTATGTGAACTAAATGCTTTGTGCGACATGGATTTTGTATCACATCATCGGTGGGGCCACTTTTCTTTGTCATGGGTACATAATTCTCTATGGATGTTGGCATGGAATAGAAGGCCAATTGCGGTCCACACATGTCATCTTTGGAGTGGAGGGCCCAAACATATAATCGATGTAGTTTTTCTCTACAGTAGGAGTTTTTGTATTGGACCACCTAGTGATTATGTGGCATCAGTCATGGGCCCTATGCATAGTGGAGAATTTTTTGTATGTAGTGGGTTTAATTATGATATAACTATTGGTTGTAAAGTCCAACCATCACTACCTCTTTATCTTTCCCTTCTCATGACTCTTCATTTGCCCTAAAAAGAATATTATATATTTTCCTCTCAATCACTTGGATTGATTGATGAAACATTGTATTTTTACTGCTGCAAGTAATAGGAGTTATTGCCATGCTTTTTTCATGGATGTAGCCATACTTTGGTGAACCATGTAACCCTTGGTGTCACTATACTTTGTTGTCTCTGTTTGTATTATTAATTGTTGTTCTGTTTTACTTTGATCTTACAATATGTACTTTTAACTCAACAAGTGGTATCAGAGCTGTGGAGCTTTTAAGAAGAGATGGAGGATGGAGATAAGTGGAGAATTGAAAAATTCTTAGGCCAAAAATTTGGGATATGGAAGTTGCAATTACAAGCTCTCCTAATTCAAAAATATCTCTTAATAGTGCTTGAGGGAAAGTCAAAGAATCCAACTGTGATGTTTGACGATGATTAGGACATATTGGACAAAAAGGTTGTGGCAACTATCATCCTCTCTTTCCAACAATATTTTGTTTAATGTTGCAACAGAGAATACAACAAAAGGTTTATGGGACTGATTGTCTGACATGTATGAGAGCACTTCCACTTCTAATAAAGTCTTCTTAATGAAGAAATTGTTCAATTTGAAGATGAAGGAAGGTAGCAATGTTTCCAATCACTTGAATGAATTTAATACTTTGATCAGCCAATTAATTTTTGTTGATATTAATTTCAAAGAAAAAATCAATGCCATCTTTCTTTTGTGTTCTCTTCCTAATAGTTGGGAAGGTGTTGTAATGGCAGTTAGTACTCGGTATCTAGAAATAAGAAAGGAAATGTGTTGAAGTGTGATGATGTGGTTGCAATTCTTCTCAGCGAAGATGTGAGAAGAAAACATCAAGGTACTTCATCTGTATAGGCTTTGATTTTTGGCAATAGGGGGAGATTCCAAGAATAGGGAAGAAATAACAATAGAAGAAGATCTAAATCTAACAAGAGGGGTAGAAATATAGGTTGTTGGTTTTGTGGCAAGGAAGGCCACATAAAGAAAAATTATTGGTCATTGAAGAAGGTAGAAATTTAATCAAAGGAAAATTAGGTAAATGTAGCATATGAAGATGATGCAGGTGCATTAGTTTTATCTATAAGTGAATCTATAACTAAAGTGTGGGTGTTGGATTCTACTGCTTCTTTTCATGCCACTTCATGCCAGGAAGTTTTCAAAAACTATCAAGAAGGCAACTTTGGTAAGGTCTATCTTGGTGACGATGAACCTTGTGACATTATCAGTAAAGGAGATGTGTTATCAAAATTTAAAAATGGAAATAATTGGCTGCAATGGGATGTGAGACGCATCCCTAAACTCAAAAGAAATCTAATTTCTACGAGATGGCTAGATGCTCAAGCTTGTAGCATCACTTTTGAGTCAAGCACTTGGAAGGTGACTAAAGGAGCCTTGGTGATTGCAAGAAGCATCAAATTAGGCACTTTGTATATGCTAGAGAGTCACGTTGAAGTGGGAGCTATGATGATGGTTGCGAATAGCGATACGGAGATTTGGCACAAGAGGCTCAGTCATATGAGCAAGAAGGACCTTGATATTTTGCACAAAAGGGATTAACTTCCAGGGTTGAAATATGTTGATTTAGAGTTGTGTGAGCATTGTATTTATGGCAAACAAAAGAGGATTAGCTTCTCCACCAAGGAACATGACAAGAAGACATGACCGTTGGAGCTAGTGCATTCGAATTGTTTTGGCCTCACAAAGGTAACATCTATTGGTGAGTCTAATTACTTTGTTACTTTCTCAGATGATTGCACTAGGAAGGTTTGGGTTTACATGCTAAAGAGGAAATCTGAAGTATTTAGCATGTTCAAAATTTTTAAAGCACTAGTTGAAAATTAGATCAACCATAAAATTAAGTTCTTAAAAACTAATAACAGTGGTGAGTTTTGTTCCATGGAGTTTGATCAGTTTTGTGTAGATAATGGTATTCAACGGATCAAAATTGTTCATTTCACCCCTAAAGAAAATGGTGCAATTGAGAGTTTGAATAGAATGTAATCTTAGAGAGAGCTCACAACATGCTCTCTAATGCAAGTTTGGGAAAACAGTTTCGGGTAGAGGCTGTTAATACAATTATATATTTGATTAACCGAGGTCCATCGTCTCAGTTGGATTTTGAGATTCTAGAGGAGAAGTGGCTGGGAAGGAGAATGTCATACAATCACTTGTGGGTGTTTAGGTGTGAGGCCTTCATTCACATCCCACAGGAAAAATGAACGAAGTTGGAAATGAAGTCTAAAAAGTGCATTTTCGTTGGATACAAAGAAGAGAAATATGGTATAGGTTGTGGGATCCAGTCTCCAAATAGGTAACTCATAGTAGAGATGTGATTTTTAATGAAAGGGTAATGCCAAGTCTACTAGAATAGGGGAATTCAACAAAT
Source organism: Cunninghamia lanceolata (assembly GCA_027924645.1). Taxonomy (NCBI): domain Eukaryota; kingdom Viridiplantae; phylum Streptophyta; class Pinopsida; order Cupressales; family Cupressaceae; genus Cunninghamia; species Cunninghamia lanceolata. The sequence goes on along the minus strand of BSBN01000787.1, from coordinate 14,125 downwards.
GAATATGTGCTTGTATATGACATCTCAAGTGGGAGTGATATGTTTAAAAACCAACAATAATGTCTGCCTCATAATACAAATTTAAACCTGCCGCACATTTCTCCAAGTCTGACGCCTTATCTACAATGAAGTTCACATCTAAATGTGCCAAGTTTGGTGCAGGACAATAAACAAAGTCTAGTGCCAAATCAAACTTCTTTTCATTCACAAGGCACTTCTCTATATGCATTGCACTGCATACTTCATCCTTTGCAGCTTGCAGAAACTTCAAATCTATGGCCATGTGGAAGACAATTTTGGCACAAAAAGTCTTCTTGACAATGAGTCGCCTCGCATTCAACGTCAGCCCTTTCTCCATACTTTGCCACCTCAATAAAGTTTAAATGAGTAGCCTCTTGTTGTGGAACAAGGCATTTTTCATCACAACCAAACACAGGAAAATCAAGAGCAAGGAAATTCACAGGGAACTTTGCAGGAGTCAATTCCTTAGTTGAGGAGATCCACCAAGGAGCATAGACCTCTAGCTAAATTTGATGATTTTTTCACCATCTATTACTCTCTGATCAAGATGAACTTGCAACATTTGAAGAAGTGTGTAATGCCTCTTATTGTAAACATTGGATGGATTCCATGAGAGAAGAAATGGGTTTGTTGATGACAAATCAAACATGGGACTTGGTCTCTCCTCCAAATTGCAAAGTTTTGAAAAATAGGTGGGTTTAAAAGTTGACAGAAGAAGATGGTGGAAAGAAGTGGTATAGGGCCAGATTAGTGGTCAAAAGATATGACCAGGAGAAGGGTGTTGATTTCAATGAAATTTTTTCACCTATTGTGAAAATGACTACCACGGGGGTAGTTTTGGGTTTAGCAGTTGTATATGACCTTGAATTGGAGAAGCTTAATGTTAAGACAATGTTTCTCCATGTTGACTTGGAAGAAGAATTGTATATGTAGCAACTGAAAGGTTTCATAAAATAAGGGCATGAAAATTTAGTTTGCAGATTAAAAAGAAGCGTGTATGGGCCGAAACAAGCTCCATGACAATGGTACCTCAAGTTCAATTCCTTCATGGCTGAGAAACATTTCTCCATGTGTGACGTTGATCCACCTTTGTATTACAAGGTTTTGGAGAATGGTGAGTTTGTGTTACTGTTATTATATGTTGATGATATGCTAGTGAACAAAACTAGTATGAATGTTGTTAGCAAGCTGAAACAACAATTGGCTAACAAGTTTTTGATGAAGAATTTGGTACCGCGAAGAAAATCCTTGGAATGACAATAATCAAAGATAGGCAGAAATGAGAAATCAAATTGTCACAAGAAAAGTACATTGATAAGGTTTTGGATAGGTTTAGCATGAAGGGTGCTAAGGTTGTAAGCACACTTCTAGCTGATCATTTATGGTTATCCTCTGAGATGTGTCCTAAGACACAAGAAGAAAAAGAGTACATGGTAGGAGTGTCTTATTCCTATGTTGTTGGGAGCCTTATGTATGCAATGGTATGCACAAGACCAAGCATTACTCATGCTATGGGAGTAGTCAGCAAGTAAATGAGTAATCCTAGTAAGATTCATTAGCAAGCAGTAAAGTGGATTATGAGATACCTCAAGGGCACTTCACATCATGTTTTGAGGTCAAAGGTAAAGATGCACATATGCAAGGTTATGTTGACTCTGAAATGGTTGGTGACTTGGAAAAAATATGCTCTACCAAGTTAGATATGATGCAGGAGCATCCCAGGATGCAAAGCAATCTTGCATCAACCAAAAACATTTTGCATTCTTTCTTTTCTTTCATTTTTAGTTCAGTTTAGTCAGTAGAAGTTTCAACATTTTGTACCTCATTTTACCACATTTTCATATTAGAGCTTGTAGACCAGACTTAGCATCTAGACAACATCATCTACATCATATCCAAATTTCAGGTCATTTGGACTTGTCTGCTAAAAGTTATCAATATCAGAAGATCACATATTTTCACATAGCAGAGCATTCAGACAATCAGTTGAAGAAGAATCCTTGTAGAGCACTTTTGTGACTTGTAGAGCTAAATGGAACATCATTCAAGGCACATAAGGATTAGATAGACCTTCCTTGAGGTCCTCAACTTGATTCATGCATTTGTGGAGCATTACCAGATGTTTAGGCCCGACCTAATTGTTTCTACACGTTACATTCCTTTATTGGAGTTTTTAACCTTTCTTGGCCGACACGGAGGATTTCTTGAGCTTGGATATGATATAAATAGATCTCTAGGATGTATTAGGAAGCTAGTAGTTGATAGTGAATCAGTTAGATAGTTCTTAGTTTGTGATCATTAGATGTTTTGCGCTTCAAAGCCATATCTGTTGTAACTAGAATTTAGGCCTGTGAGCCCTAGTTTGTAGCTCGCATATAAGCATTTTGAATATATGAATCTTCCATTGCATTCTATATTTGTGTTGTTTCTATTGTGTTTACTCTTGCTACATGGCCTGGACATTTCACTCAGTGAACCCTCCGACCGTGACTGCACCAATTGGTATCAAAGCGAAGTTTTGAATCCTTTGGGAGCAAAGTTTTGAAGTGAAGGCATTCTGTAAGATCTTGTGGTGAACCAATCTCTGACTTGAGGCAATCTACTTGTGTTTGTCAATAGATCGCCAAGTGTGAGGTAGTTGCTACCTTGTAGCCAAATCACTGAATTTGAGGTAGTTGCACCAGATCCTAGGAAGAGATATTGCCGAGGAGAATACCTACTATAGGCACTATGGCTGGAAGAATGGACAAAATGATGGAGATGATGAAAACAATGAAAGTTTGATTGGATGCTGTAGAAGAAGATAGAAGAAGAGGATTAACAACTCGACCTAATGTTGAAAGTGATGATGAAGAATTTCAATCCGCTGATCAAAATGAAGAAACCCTAGAGGAAGAAGAAGAATCAGATCAAGTAAAAATGTTGAGAGCTATTTTAAAGATTGGAAAGAGACCGAGAGTGGATGTACTAAATTACACTAGAAATTTGAATCCGGAGGAATTGATTGATTCGATAAATGATTTGGAAGAATACTTTGAATATGAAGAAGTTGAAGATCCAGAGAAGGTAAGATTTGTGAAGACTAAGTTGAAAGGACATGCTGCTATTTGGTGGAAAGAAGTTCAGTTGGATAGAAATAGAAGAGGAAAAGAAAAGATCATAAAATGGGATAGGATGGTGACAAAGTTGAAGAATCAGTTTATACATGTTGGTCCTATGAGTTGGAACTGTTGAAGAGATTACAAAACCTGAAACAAAAGGAGAAATCTGTGAAGGAGTATACTGAAGAATTTCATAAGATGGTCATAAGCACTAGACATAGTGAAGCAAGCAAGGAGAAAGTGGCAAGATACATAAATGGACTCAGATTGAATATTCAAGAACTGAGCATGATAAGGATGACAACAATAGAAGAAGCATATCAGTTTGCCCTGAAAGTTGAAGATAAGTTGATCAAGAAGCATGAGTAGAGACAGAGAGGTAGCGGAGGTAAATTTTAGAGAAGCGGAACATATTCTAGAGGAGACATATCATATGTGGAGAAGAACAAACAAGATAGCCCATTCAAGAAGGAAGATAGAGATAAAAAAGCATACCAAAGAGATGATAGAACTTTCTACCGTAGAGGGAATCATAATTCTTACCGAAGTGAAGGGTACAAGAGAGATGAAAGAGGATTTGATAAGAGAACATTTAGGAGAACTTGTTTTAAGTGTGGAGGTGAAGGACACCAAGCATTTGAATGTCATCATGGAAGTACAAGAAGATGGAGAACAATGTGAGAACAACCTATGTAGAAGAAGAACATGTTGGATCACCTAATTCAGTTGGAAAACCAAAAAAAGGAGAATCATTAGTCATGAGGAGAACACTATTTCAAGCATAGACAAATGAGGAACCACTGTAGAGGAAAAGTTTGTTCTAGACCAGATGCAAATCAGGAGGTAAATGTTGTAAGGTTATCATCGATAGTGGTAGTACTAATAATTTGGTTTCAGAGGAGATGGTGACTAAGTTGAACCTAGAGAGATTGAAACACCCTAAACCCTACAAGATAGCATGGATTTAGGATGAACACAAGGTATTGGTGAGTGAACAATGTTTTGTGAAATTTCATATAGGATCTTATCATGATGAAGTGTTGTGTGGTATTATGTCAATGGATGTATGTCATATATTGTTGGGTAGACCATGGCAGTATGATAGAAAATCTATACATGATGGGAGAAAGAATACTTACACTATAGTATCTAATGGAAAGAAAATCACCTTAATACCTTTGGAAGATGAACCTACGGGTGAAGTATGTGGGAATGCTAGAATCCATTTGGTTGATGGAAGGAAATTTCTAGATAGATTGAGACATGAGAATATGTGTTTTCCTTTGATCCCTAAGAATCATGGAACCCTAAGTATAGAGACTAAAGAATCACAGCTAGAGGAGATAACTGAATTGTTGACAGAGTATAAAGACATCATATCAGATAATGTACCTTAAGGATTGCCACCAATCCAGAGTATCATTCATCATATGGATCTTATACCTAGAGCTAGTATGCCTAACAAAGCAACACATTGAATGACACCAACAGAGAATGAAGAACTAAATAGACAGATATAGGAATTGTTGAGGAAATGGTTGATCAGAGAAAGATTGAGCCCATGTGCAGTACCTGCAGTGCTAGAACCAAAGAAAGATGGAGAATGGAGGATGTGTACAGACTCTAGAGCAATCAACAAGATCATAGTTAAGTATAGATTTTCATTGCCTAGGATGGGTGACATTATGGACTGTTTGAGTGGAGAATAATATTTCACAAAGATAGACTTGAAGAGTGGATACCATCATATCAGAATCAGAGAAGGAGATGAATGGTAGACTACTTTTAAGAAAAATGAAGGATTGTATGAATGGTTAGTGATGTCTTTTGGATTGACTAATGCTCCGAGTACTTTCATGAGATTGATGAATGAGGTCTTGAAGAAATTCTTGGGTAAGTTTTTTATTGTATACTTGGATGATATTCTGATTTTTAGTAAGACAAAAGAAGAACATTTGTGGCACCTTAGACAAGTATTGCAGAGACTGAGAGAAGAGAATTTGCTAATTAACATCAAGAAATGCAGTTTCATGAAGGAAGAACTGGTATACTTGGGATTTGTGATTTATGTGGAAGGATTGAAGATGGACCCTAAGAAAGTTTAAACAATTGTGGAATGGCCAACACCTGAGAGCATTGGAGAAGTCAGATCATTTCACAGATTAGCTAGTTTCTACCAGAAGTTCATTAGAAATTTCAATTCAGTATGTACACCGATGATAGAGACAATGAGAAGTGACAAAAAGGATTTCAAGTGGACATCAGGAGCAAATAAAAGTTTTGAATTGTTGAAGCAGAAAGTAATAGAGCAACCAGTGTTAGAATTACTAGATTTCAACAAAGTATTTCAAGTAGATTGTGATGCAAGTGGAAATGCAATAGGAGTAGTGTTAAGTCAATAAGGTAGACCTGTAGCATATTTCAGTGAGAAGTTGAATAATACAAGAAGATATTTAGTTTATGATCAATAATTCTATGCCATAATTCAAGCTTTGAAGAAGTAGAGACATTACTTGTTACCTAAGGAATTTGTGTTGTATACAGATCATCAAGATTTACAATATTTGAATAGTCAAGGAAAGTTGAATCAGAGACATGTGAGATGGGTAGAGTTCATGCAGAGTTACACATTTGTATTGAAGCATAGGAGTGGAAAGTAAAACAAAGTTGCAGATGCATTGCTCCAAGTAGAAGAAGGAATTTGCTGACAAAGATGAGAGTTGAAGTATTAGGTTTTGAAGAACTAAAGCAGATGTATGAAGAAGATCTTGATTTTGTGGAACCATGGAAATCATGTAAGGAACCTGTTGTGACAGATAGAAGTAAGTGGTTGGATTATTTCATTCAGGAAGATATGTTTTTCAAAGGATATCAGTTGTGTATACCTAGGAGTTCAATGAGAGACAATTTGATTAAGGAGAAACATAGTGGTGGATTAGCATGACATTTTGGAATTGACAAGATAGTGGCTTTAGTAAGTGAACATTACTTTTGGCCTCAAATATATAAGGATGTAAGGAAGTTTGTGCAGAGTTGTAGAGTATGTCAAGTTGCAAAAGGGAGTAGTCAAAATACTAGTTTGTATTGAATCTTTGACAGTACCAAAGAGACCTTGGGAAGACATTGTTAGATCTAGGGCACACAACTGAGCGGGGGGGTGAATCAGTTGTACAAAAACTTGCTTCTAAACACTTAATACTTCTTTGTTAGTTGATAGCATATCAGTTAACCATTCATGAAAGCATAATGCATAAACACAGGAGCAGATAAACACCAACACAATGGACACCAAGATTTTGACGTGGAAACCTGATTAAGGGAAAAACCATGGGGTGATTAACCCAAGGATTATTCTCTATTAGAAGAATAAGAAAAATGAATGGCACATGCCAATTAGGGCTCACTGCCCGAGCACACTGCTCACAAAGAGGTACACTACCTACAAGAGACACACTGTCTACAAAGTGATAAGAATCACAAACTTGAACTAGAGATTGACATCTTTACCATGTCTAAATCAGTTCCATTTAAGCCCGAGGTGCTTCTGCTCTGCCCTTCACTCTTTTGCTGTACCACACTCATCCACTGCCACACACTTTGAAATGAACTCACAAACCTTTATTTATACAGGACATCGACTTAGGAACAATCATCTAAGTCAGCAATCAACCATAAGGACATTCGCAAGATGATTAATACATCCGGTTGGCCACCACAAGAACATTCGCAAGATGAACAACTCATCCGGTCAACTAGTCTGAACAAGAACTTCATCCGGAAGAATATCTTCAATTCCGGGCTCTACCACTAATGCAGACCGACAACATAACCTCGACATGATCCAAGAACCTTCACAAGCTTGCTTGATTGACTAGGTACATCCGCACTTTCTCTACTCACTGGAATCTCTTCTCCTCTTCATCTAAAACTTCAAGAACATAGTCTGTCGCCACTGTCATACTGAAGAAGGTGCATCCAGACCTCCAAACCACGTACCAATTGAGATGACACATCACAAAGACATCCCAAACACTCTTGCCAATCCGCAGAGTTTGATAGTGCACCTCCGGATCTCACCGGACCGTTTTGTGACACTCTGTTCCTCCGGAGCATCTCCCAGAACCGGTTCTACTTGACCGATCACAACTTTTGCATATCTTCATGCGGACCTCTGAAATCTTAACTGGATCATCTCAAGACTCATATCTACAAACCCTTTAATCCGTATCCTCTGATTCTCAACCTATTGAGTACATTTGCCTTCTTCTTATCACTGTTCTTCACTGTTCCTGATTGAGACTACTTTTCTCAATATCCTCAACACACAGCTCATCCAAACCTTCTTACCAATGCAATATGAGTATGTTGACATCAATGACAACACTGGTTAACCTCATACTTGCAACAATGGGAAGACATAAGTATGGATTTCATATTAGGATTGCCAAGAACACAGAGAGGACATGATTTTATATTTGTAGTGGTGGACAGATTTTCAAAGATGGCACATTTCATATCTTGTAAGAAGACAAATGTTGCAGTGCATGTTGTTGACCTATTTTTCAAGGATTGTGAGATTGCATGGATTACCTAAGAGCATGATTTCAGATAGAGATATAAGATTCATTGGATACTTTTGGAGGACACTATGGAAGAAGATGAAGATAGACCTAAAGTTCAATTCAGCATTTCATTCACAGACAGATAGACAAATAGAAGTGGTAAACAAGAGTTTGGGAAACTTGTTGAGATGTTTGACCTAGGAGAGAAGATAGAAAATTGGGATCTAATTCTACTACAAGCAGAGTTTGCATTTAATAATTCAGTGAATAGGAGTACAGGGAAGACACCTTTTGAGATTGCGACTGAAATAAAACCTAGAGGAGTTGAAGAATTGAGAGACATCGGTATGGAGAATAAAAGAAGTACAAAGGCAAAAGAATTTGTAGGATACATGGAGATAATACATAATCAAGTTAAGAAGCATTGGAAGAAATGAATAGCAAGTATAAGGAGAAATCAGATGAGAAGAGAAGACATAAAGAAGTTCTTTAGTTGGAGATGAAGTAATGGTATATCTAAGAAAAGAGAGATTTCTAGTAGGGACATATAACAAGTTGAAGATGAAGAAGTTTGGACCATGTAGGATACTCAAGAAATTTGATTTAGGAAATGCATATGAAGTGGAGCTACCAGAGACATTGGGTATATCACCTATATTCAACATTACAAACTTATATTAGTGTCATGAAGGAGAATCAAGTGACAGTGTTGAAGATGATTTGAAGGATTAGTTACCATAACAACTAGAGAAGATAGAAGACATCTTGGACAACAGAGTTGGACGTAACACCAAAGGCAATCAATACAAAGAATATCTAGTTAAGTGGAAAGGCAGACCGGAAGAAGATTCATCTTGGATTTTTCAGGCTGAGGTGGACCATCTTGGTTTTCCTCTAGCCCCAGCAAAGTGAGGGACTCACTTTTTCAACAACCCTGGGTGTCTGATGCTGGAGTATCCCAAGTTGCAGAGCAATCTTGCATCAACCAAAAACATTTTGCATTCTTTCTTTTCTTTCATTTTTAGTTCAATCAAGTCAGTAGTAGTTTCAGCATTTTGTACTGCATTTTACCACATTTTCATATTAGAGCTTGTGGATCAGGACTTAACATCTAGACAACATCATCTACATCATATCCAAATTTCAAGTCATTTGGACTTGTCTGCTAAAAGTTATCGCTATCAGAAGATTACCTATTTTCACAGAGCAGAGCATTCAGATAGTCAATTGAAGGAGAAGGTTTGCGGAGCACTTCCATGACTTGCAGAGCTAAATGAAACATCATTCAAGGCACATAAGGACCAAATAGACCTTCCTTGAGGTCTGCACCTTGATCCATGCATTTGCGGAGCATTACCATATGTTTAGGCCTGACCTAATTATTTCTACACGTTACATTCCTTCATTGGAGTTTGTAACCTTTCTTGGTTGACACAGAGGATTTCTTGAGCTTGGAGATGATATATATAGATCTCTAGGATGTATTAGGAAGCTAGTATTTGATAGTGAATCAGTTAGATAGTTCTTAGTTCATGATCATTAGATATTTTGCACTTCAAAGCCATGTCTATTGTAACTGGAATTCAAGCCTGTGAGCCCTAGTTTGTAGCCCGCATATAAGCATTCTGAATATATGAATCTTCCATTACATTCTATATTTGTGTTGTTTCCATTGTTTTTACTCTTACTGCATGACCTGGACAGTTCATTCTGTGAACCCTTCGACCATGACTGCACCAAGATATGTGTTCATATTTGTAGGGGCAATGATCAGTTGGGTTTCTAGATTGCAACAAGTGGTAGCTCTCTCCACTACTGAAGTGAAATACATTGCAATGACCAAAGGAGCTAAGGAGATGTTGTGGTTGCAGCATTTATTGGGTGAATTGGGTTGTAAACAACAAGTTTTCACTTTGTTTAGTGACAATCATAGTGCTATTCATTTGGCAAAAAATCTAGCCTTTCATTCTCGCACTAAACACATATCTAGCTTTGGTTCCATTTCATCCAGAGTGTTCTTGAAGAGGGCAAATTCAAGTTGGAGAAGATACACACCGATTCCAATCTTGCATATGCTTTCACAAAACCTATTTCATAAGAGAAGCTGGAGTTCTGTAGATCTTCTCTTGGTGTGGTAATCAAGTTGCAATGAGCTTGGAAAAGCGGGGGACAACTCTGTACATAGCAACGTGATTTGGACTTCAAGTGGGAGATTGTTGGTTGTGAAGTCCAACCATCACTGCCTCTTTATCTTCCCTTTCTCATGACTCTTCATTTTCCCTGAAGAAAATATTATTTATTTTCCTCTCAATCACTTGGATTGATTGATGAAACATTGTATTTTCACTGTTGCAAGTAATAAGGGTTATTTCCCTACTTTTCCCATGGATGTAGCCATACTTTGGTGAACCATGTAACCCTTGGTGTCACTATACTTTGTTGTCTCTGTTTGTGTTATTAATTGTTGTTTTGTTTTACTTTGATCTTACAATCTGCACTTTTCACTCAACAATAGCTTCACCTATAGTATAAATAAATGTAATTTGAATTTTTTATTTTGTATAAAAGTATGACTTCATAAAGTATTATTATGTTGAGATGCATATGAGCCAATATATATTTTAAAATTAAAATAAAACTATAAAATTACTCTTAAGTAAATAAAAAGAAATAAATCTAAATTTTAAAATAAAATAAAAAACTCTTAATAAAAAAACTATAAAATAACTTTAAGTAAATAAAAAATAACTCTTCAAATAAAAATAAAGTAAATAATAAATAAAATAAAATAATTATTAAATAGCTCTAAAGTAAAATAAAATCACTCTTACATAAATAAAATAATTCCTAAGTAATAAATGGATGTACTCTAATATACTCTTAACTTGACCCTTAAACATTTTGATATGTATATTTTTTCTTTAACTTATTTAACCCGCCTTTTGTTCAATGCATTCTTTACTTTTACTCATCTTACTGATGGATTACATCTATTAATATATATTTTTTTAAAATATCACTATTATAAATTGTAAAAAATTGATGCTCATAGTTCTATAGTTTTCATACGAATTTAATTTTTTATTAAATTTCACTATGCATTTGGAATCTCTTTGGTTTGTCTTCATGCCTGTCCCAACTAAGAGGATTTGTAGCCCTGGATAACTTTTGTCAATCATCATTCAATTATAAAATAGGATTGGTGTGTGGATTTCTGTATGACATGGCTTTATAGCTCTAATTTTAACACGGGTTTGAATCTATTAGGCATTCACTCTAAGATTGTTACATGTCCATGGCAAAGCATTAAATTTAACACACGTGAGAAAAATGAGGCTATTTAATATCATCAATATTTATTTTTGTAAAAAATTAATTCACAATAGGTATAGCAATAGCCCCCATAGGAGTTTCTTATAGACTTTTAATTAGAAAACATCTCAATTTTTGTGAAGATTGTAATAAGAACTTAATTTTTTTAGCCAATAGAATCATAAGAAATTATGTATTTTTATATTAGTTAGGATAAATTTAAACTTTGAGTATGAAAAATTATAACAAACAATTAGTTGCTTGTACAAAAATTAATAACTAGATAAACAATTCTAGTTGCAATAGTATCTACCTAAAGGTAGGTACTAATAATAAGAAATACTAAGTAGGAATTTAGAGCACAAGTGCTTTCTAGAATTGGAACTAAAAAATAAACATTCATGGAAGCCAATCTTTGGTCAAATTTTATAAATGTTACTATTGAGGCTAACAGTTGTGTTAGAAATTATTTTTTCCTTCTTTGTGGAATGTGTAACTATGAGGGAAGTGTGCATCATGGACTTTGAGTGTACAGGGTTTCTCACCTAGAGAATACAATGAATATATGTGCTCTTTAATTTTCATTTGATGGAAGTCTTTGTAACTATGATACTGCCACCTTAGTTGCTAGCACTTCATTTTAGGACTATTTGTTTTAGGTAATTTAGGGATTAAAAGACTAATATATTCACACTACTCTACCTCTCACACATTATTGGTGGAGTTTCTTGTACAACAATAGACACTTCTCACCACTTCTTGTATTTAATGGAGAGGTCGATCTGTGTTTCCTCCTGGAAAGACTTATGTGCAACTACATTTTGGGACTAAGCTTACGGTTATGATTTTGCCTCTTGGATGGGGTGTTCGAGATCCTTTACATTATGGTAAGGAGTATGTGAACCACCAATTTGAGACATTTTGTGCCACAAAGGGAATTAAAGTTTAACATACAATTTTATATAGCCCACAATAGAACATAGTAGTAGAGAGGAAGAATAAATTCTTGAAAGAGATGACTAAGTACATGATACATTCATGAGGAATAGTTCCATAGTATTGGTATAAGGCCATTAAATTTGATAACTGTATTCATAACCAAACTCCACACAAATCCTTTAAAGGAATCACACCTATAGAGACTTGGAGCATTCATAAACCATTAGTTAAACACTTAAGAGTTTTTGGTTGTCCTTTCTTGAAAGAGATGGCTAACTACATTATACATTCATGAGCACTAGCACCACATTATTGGGTTAAGGACATTAAATTTGATAAGTATATTCATAACCACACTCCACATAAATCCTTGGAACGAATCACACCTATAGAGAGTTGGAGTATTTACAAACCATTAGTTAATCACTTAAGAGTTTATGGTTGTCCTACATGGGACCACATTTCCACAAATATATGCAAGGCTAGAGAACAATAGGGAAAACCTTTCATTTTTGGGTTATTTTGATGGAGACAAAGGGTATTGACTAGTACATCTAGATATTCTTTAGGTAATTTCATTTGACATAAGTGTGAAACTTAAGGAAAGATCTTCCAATTTAGAGTTGCATAGTTCACCTTCCTCCACATTGCAAATCTTTCTTGAAAGTGAATCATATTCTATCATAGAGGAACCTCCCCTTCTCCAAATACACCTTCCAATCATGTCTATATGATAAAATATGATATCTACTCCTCTTGCTACTACTCTTCCACTTTGGGTTTAAAATACATGACAAGATGTAGGCACTTCAGTTGGAGGTCCTTTATATACTTAGAGAACATAGTCACATTATTATGATCTTTCTCATGTCTATATTGCCACTACTTCAGATTCATAGTCTTTTGAGGAAGCATCTAATCTATTAGACCATGTATGTTGTAGATGGTAGCATTGGTATATTCAAGGCTTGTCATGTAGAAAACATTTTTTTTTCATATATTCATGGTATTGATTAAAATGAGACCTTTATCCCAATAGCCAAGATGAACTCCATATACTTGAATCTCACCATTATCATTGCATATCAGTAAGAAACTCATCAAATTGATGTGAAGAGTGCATTTATTCATGGGGATCTTCAGGAGGAGGTATTTGCATGGAGAAACTATATAGTTTCTTTTTATGATTCTTCATTATAACTTGTCAATTATGAAAGTCTCTCCATGGTCTCAAATAATCCTCTCAAGCATGGTATGAGAAGATGTAATCATTTCTCCTTGCCAATAAGATTCCAATGCTTAGTTCTTGTGGTAGGATGATGATCTTATAGTCTTAGTTCTAAACACATAATAGCCTGTAGGGTTTAAAAACACATATGGGATAGTTTTGACATGACAAACTTGGGTCTTCTAAACTAATTTTTAGTTCAAGGTCACTCATTATGATTCCAAGATTAGTCTAGCATAGCCTAAGTATGTTATTTATCTTGTCACATGGTTTTGCATGGCTAATTTCAAGCCTACACCAGCTCCCTTTCTTTTTAAATTCAAGATTGAGGCTAAGTGTTCCACTCCATTGGTTGATTCTACCCCATATTGACAACTTGTTTGAAGCCTCATCTAGTTGACCCACATGTCTTGACATCTATTACTCCATTATTATGATTTTTATCTTTATACAAGAGCCATACGAGCTTCACTAGAAAGCTACCAAAGGGATATTTCACTAGGGCAAGGGCACATATAAATATCCATGGATCCACTACACGATGTGCAATTATATAGATTTGGAAGGATATACATATTTGTATTGGGATGGTGATTCTAATGATCATAATTCCACCTTGGGAAATAAATTCCATCTTGGATTTGGCCCTATATGTTGGTTGAGAAACAAGCAACATGTATTGTTTTATCTTCTATAAAGGTAGAGATCAAGGGTTGGTAATTCTATGACAAAGGCCATCTAGCTTCAAGAGATCCTTATAGAGTTTCATGTTCATTATAGCTAGCCTTCAATGATCCATTGTGATAATCAGAGTGTCATTTATATTTAAAGGAACTTGGTCCAACATTAGAGGAAAATAATTGAGGTCCATATGCACTATATAAGATCTCATCCTAGTCATTGATTTGAAGTATTATTTTTACTTGTTGTAGATATATTCACCAATCCCTTCACAAAGAGTA